>OY728133.1:1325989148-1328489148 GCA_963277665.1 Viscum album
CCCAAATACCTATTAGGGTGTATTTAGCCTAAAACCCATGCTAAACATACATTAAAATTTATCAAATCACCCCTTAGGGAGTATTATGTTTAGCCTTCAAGAAAATATTGGCCTATGTAACCAAACCACCCATCATGGTGTGTTTGGATTTTCACTTACATCTGTCATATCATAATTGAATTGTGAAATGACATGGATACTTTACTTGGAGATTTGATTAGTTACCTTTACTAATTAAATTATTATATAAAATGGGCACTTGGTCTTATGATTAATTTTTAATTATACAACCTCTAATATTTATATAATTTGGTCACACTGTTAAAAGATTCACTACCACAAAACTGGGCAAGGCCAGCGCCACCCCTTTATCAGCGCTAACAAAAAAGCGTAGATAAAGGGGGGGGGGGCTTTATCAGCGCTAAAAAAAGCGCTGATAAAAGTACCCCTATATCATTGCTTTTTTTAGCGCTGATAAAGGGACCCCCTTTATCAGCACTTGTTCAGTAGCGCTGATAAAGGGTCAAATTCAAAAAAAAATTTAAAAAATATATTAATATATAAATATAGTTATATAGTTATATTTATATAAATATAATATATAATTTTTAAATATATTTTAGATAAGTATAAATGTACATTTACACTTATTAAACTTAATATATAAGATATTTAGTGAAAATGGCCTATAAAAAATTAAAAAAATTATTTTTATTTAATAATTTTTTAATTTTTATGGATTAATAGTAATTTAATAACAATTTGAAGACTAAAAAATAAAAAAAAAATATCCAAAATATGTTAAAGATGCAACTCGAACTTCAAACGGCCATAACTTTTGATCTGGGTGTCCGTTTGAGCTCTACCACATATCAAATCAAAGCTTGAGACGAGTTCTACGTTGTTGTGACTGGGGGAAGCCCCATTCAAGTGTTTTTTGAGGCTAAAAGATGCCCAGAAGGCCTCCAAAACTAAGTTTTTAGTCGGGGTACCCAGATTTTTTAACATTTTGTGGATTTTCAGCCTTGTTTAAGGGGGTATTATTGGCTATTTTTGTTTGGGACTGAATTTATTCCAAGGTATTACATTCATATTCATGTTATGTATTCGAAATTTCATCTTTTTTTATAATGCACTGCTATTTATAATCAAATATATAACTATATGTACATATTTTTTATATATTCACATCTAAAAATTAAATTTTTTAAATAAATAATTAAACATATTTACATATAAAATATATTAGCTTTATCTAAATAATAAATAATATACATTTTATTTAAAATACCAATATATGAATATTCATATAAATACTATATATTAATATAACTATACATATATTAATATAACTATATACATTAATATGACTATATGTATATATTAATATAACTATATATATATTAATATAACTATATATATATATATTAATATAACTATATATATTAATATAAATATATATTACTATACAAATAAATATAACTAAATATATATATAAATAAATAGATATATCATGAATAAGAGAACAAATCAATATAGGTTAGTGGAAAAGGCTTTAGGTGCGTAGGGAGGAGGTCTCAAGATCAAATCCAGGTGGAGGCACGGGTGCGCGCACAAGGGTGATTTAAACAGATAGCACTGATAAAGGGTGTAGGCAGTGCGGGTGGGAACTAGATGTGTGGGAAAGCACTGATAAATGGGTGCTCAAGCGCTGTACAGAGCCCCCCCCGAGATTAGCAGTATTTTTTTTTATTTTTTTTATTTGTTTTATTTTTATCAGTGCTAAAAAAATGATGATAAAGGGGTATTTATCATCACTTTTTGGAGTGCTGATAAAGGGGACCCACCCTTTATCTTTTCCGGTATAAATAGTGTTTTTTCTAGCGCTGTTAATGGTTGTTTTTAGCGCTGATAAAAGCCATATTTGTAGTAGTGTGTGGCACGCCTAAAGAAATCCATGGAATCCTAATATGAAATTCCTTGAGAAAACACATAAGATACCATCTGATTCATTGATGAAAACACTATATAGTATAACCATATTTGTTTGATTAATGTGTTTCCCTCATTAATTTCATGGATTGATGTCTTAGATTCATCTGGATCATTTAAAAAAACATAGAATTCTAAAGATATTCTCTTAGGTTCAGCTTGATGTTCTTGGACAAGGAACAACTTATGTTAACCCCTTAGATTCCATTCGAGACCTACCTAAAATGGAATGATAAAATTACTTAGTTTTTTTAAAACTCATAGGAGTATAATGAAAAAGGTTAATACCTTTTTAACCACTCATAAAAAGACATACATCACAGGTTGATCACCGTGAGTTGACTCAACTTCTGAAATCCAAGAATTACATGGGTCTTCCACAGATATGAAAAGTGTGAATTATGTGGGAAATAATAGAATTGTTTTTTGGATTCCATGGGGTTATTTATTTATGGATTCAATTTATATAAGACTATGTGATTGATCCAAAAACGGTTCATTATTTAATACATCTGTCTTAGGCTGAAGCAGGCCGGGTTGGATGAGTATCCCATGAGAAGCCTAGGACCGACATGGTTTCGATTTATTTTAAAATATTTATTTATTACACCATCAGACTATTAAATTGTAAACCTAAAAATCAAATTTTCATTGGTCACTATTAGTGGTGGCCTAAAGAGTTTTACTCACACACATTTTGGGACACTATTTGGTACGAAGTAAGTTTTAATGGATGTAGGAAATAATAAACTGAAGCCTCCTACCATGGATGTTTGATCCCTTTTATGGCTGGGTGCATGGAAGAAGAGGATTGATCCACTTATTAGTATAATCAAGGAGATTTATTATTTTGGTATTTTCATTCCTTTTTTTATATTGGCATTGTCATATTCCTGTTATCATGTATTGCCTACAATATTTATTTTCATGAAATAATTTATATATGATGTTGTTTACTGCTTTATGTATAATATTTATTATTTGGATGGATTATGTGTTGCCTTTATTTTTACATTGTGTTTATTTTTATATAGTGTTTTATGTTGATAAAAGGGTTATAGTATCCCCATCATACCAACACACACCCCTACAATTGGTCAGTCACCTCTAGTATATAAGGATGTGCACTAGAGGCCTTATAACCCTTTGGATGAGTCAAGAATCTATAAATTGGGGAGAGGACCTCAAAAACTGGTATTTAATGGAATTTTATCTTTATCTAATTGTGAAAATCACCATGTCACTATGGTTTTGATTTTTTTATTTTATCTTATCTTCATTAATTTTGAGTTATGGTAGTTTTTAGGCTGAAATGTCACATTTTTGAGGCTTTTTGGATAAGAATGGTTATACCCCAAAATTAAGAGTAATAATTTAGTTCCCATGTATATTGTAATATCATTATTATATATCCATTTTTAAAGGATTCATGATTATTTATCAAACCAAGATTATATCCCTTGAAACCATATAACCTCATTGGCCTAGGTAGAGGTTGAATTATGGTTGGAACGTGGTTTGGAAAATATGTGCAGCCAAACCATGAGTGTGATCTATGTCTAAGTAGGGAAAGTTTCATGGTTGGTGCTTATTTTGAGAAAATATTCATCATTTTGAGGTGTTTTAAAATTTTGAAATTTCCCAAAATTTCCCTTTCTAATTAAAAAGAGTTTCACCTCTATTATCCCCCTATTACATTGGCTGACTCTTGGGAGACCAAAGAGGATCTCCAACTTACACCTCCATTTATAATTAGCCTCTCTTTGAATATTTTCAAGAGTATTTGAGTCACTTCCTCCCCTATTTCTATCTTCTCCCCTTCCCTCTCTCATTTCTATTGGGTTTGGATTCTCTCATGAAACCTAGAACTTTGTGGTCAATTTTAGGGTTCTCAGTGGATCTTATGTGCAGATTTTTTGTGTTTAGTGTTATTATATTCTATTTTAAACCCCATGGGTGTGATCACCATTGATAGAGACACATATCTTACTAGTTTTCTCTTCTTTCTTGAATGTGTTTCTAGGAAATTGTTTCATTTTGAAAATCATAGTGTTTCCATGCATTTAAATTATATTTTTATTGAAAGTAAGAATATTTGTTATATTCTTATGATATATTAAAACCATTTCATTTCATTTTGATATTGAAATAAGTTATTTCCATTTAAATTACATGTTTTCATTTTTTAAATGGAATGTTTTCATATGCTAATCTTTTGTGAAATGTCTATGTGGATTTCGAAACAGTCTTAAATGTAATTTTTGTATTGTAAATACTATATAGATTTAAAAGGGTGGAAACTATGTTTTAAATGTTTTTGATTTGAGTTTATATGTTTACCTCAAAATGATTTGGAATAGGTTTATTTATTGAATTTAAAATGGTGATTTGAAATGTGTGAATGACTTAATCCTTGTGAAAATTACTTAATAGACTCTGTAATTGTTTTTATGGAAATGGTAGGCTCTTGTCTGCATTTTGTTTTTCAAATAGGTAGAAATATGTTTAAGGGATGCATTGAAATGTTTTTAAATGATGTGTATGCCTTTTATATTTTTTTAAGAAATACTTTAAGTGTTGTTTTATGAAATATGAAAGGGATTATTATCATAAGATATGTTTAGTGTTAATTTCTTATTTAGAACCTTGGTTTTAAATTGGTGGATGTAAAAGACACCCCTTGATTTCCCCATTTTATTTGGTTACCCCTTATGGGGGGGTTTTCAGTACATGATTCTTATTTCTCTCATTATGTAGGAACATGTTTTGTATTCCATGGAATCTTGTGATGTATGATGCTATTAATTTTTAGTCTTAGGATGTGGGGGTTATCTATTTATTATTACTTGTGTGTTATAATTTTCTTGTTTGTTATTTCACCTTACTTCCCCTTTTTTATGGAAATATAGGTACTAAGTGGGATATCTAAGTGTAATACAATAACTGGTTTACACGCCACTAGTATCCCGATAGTATTTTAAGGAATAAGGTCTAAGAGGGGGTTTTATCATAATGAGACTTCGGTGGCCTAGTTAGATGACTTGTAGTTTCAACTTCAACACATGCTGGTATATGATTCAGGAGTTGGTATGCTCTTATATGGATAGATTCTTCACACATTAAGGATCTATGGTATATCCCATGATACCTTATTTTTCATGATCATTTATTGATACATGTGGGTTTGATATAGTTTTTGTTTGTATCAATTTCACTACTTTAATTATTATTAAACCATTTATCGCTTATCTTTTATCAATGAATGTTGATGAATGGTTATATCTTTTCTTTTCTTGACTATTGAAAGTGATGGGTCATTTAATTTAGAAAATTAGATTTTAATTATGTTTGGAAAACCCATTTTTAAATTAAAAGGCTAATGTGTGGGTTTTAAAAGGGGATTTCAAAAGGGTTTTTTAGTTTAAATATCTCTTCAACCTGTTAAATGTTTATAATGTTACCATTCTCATTTTAATAAATGAAGTGGGTTTTTTTAGAAATGTTAATGGGGGTATTCGTTTAGAAATATATTACGCTAGTGTAAATGTTTTAAAGAATTGTTTTCAATTTGGTAAAACAAAGTGAAATGTTTTAAAATATGATTACAAAATATTTTGGGTTTACATAAATTATATTTGAAATCCATACATTCTAGGTTTATTTTAAAACTAGACTTTCTGAATTGACTTATGAAACATATTTTATAGTTTTGGAGGGTTGTTGTGACTTATAAAGTTTTTTATATCACACTACAATATTTGAGGTTCTAGGTTTTCATTTGGACCATATTTCATTCATTGAGGCCAATGTGGGGTGAGTTGGGTGGGGGTAATAAACTAAAGGGTTCATGGAGTTTGTTTGAGCTTGATCAAGTTGGTTCTTTATTGTTTTATTTTTTCTTTTCTATATATCTATTATGATATAGTATATCCTCTTACTTAAAGATGTTTTTTATATTTATGAAAATATATTAGATTAGTTGAATTGTTTATGACATATTTGGGATGTTTTATTATTTTAGATATTGTATTAATTTATTATATAGTATCTTTATCTCTAATATGAGAAAAATAATTCGTAAATGGATTCTTATAATGAACAGGCATTAGATTCTAGCCCATGGGGATTGGGAATACCCTTTAGATCCTATGGCTGGATGGGTCGAGTGTTATGTTTGGTGTTATCCCTGGATGGTTCATTAATAAATGGTATCAAATATTTAGGTTTTATTTGGAAAGAGTGTACTATTTCTTTGTAGGCTTTATTATTTTGGAATGTTTTAGTATAAAGAAAAATAGGGTCATCAGAGTTTTTGAGGTAAGGTTTGGGAGAGTCTAGATGTATATTTATCATCCAAAGAATCATGTTTCCATCAAAAGCTGGGTTTTGAATTGTGAATTTGAGTTTGTTCTTAGGTAATTTTCTTGTATTTTTATGTGAATTGAAGTTTTTTTATCACCATTAATTATATAATTGATATTGGGGGATCAATCCTTGGTTTTAGGGTGAATATAGGGAAGAACATGAGTTTGAAAATTTTATGACATGGCTTGGAAAACTGTATCATGACTATGTGGTTGAGTCTGACTCTTTTATAGATTGTGTTTCACGGTTTTCAAATTTTTTTCAAACCTATGTGGCCAAATCAGGAACATAATAATTTATATATTGGTAACACTTTTTTATCTTCTCTCGATTATAGATTTCTCCAAAAGTGATTCCGACTTATTGAAGATGGATTTATTAGTGTTTTCATGCCCCTTTTTGATGTGATTCTTATGAAAATTATTTTAATTATTATGTGGTTCTTGATTCGAATAACTTGATTGGAAAATAAATGTGTTTTGTGAATAATTTGTTTTCAAAGATGGTTTTTTGAATTAATGGGAAGAAATTATTCCATCAGTTTTCATGAAATGTTATGTAAAATATGATGTATCATAACTTTCTTCCTTGGGGTTTTCTTTAAAGTAATTGATTTAAATAAAGAGATTTGTTTTTGACAAGTTTTTTTATTCTGTTTTCAAATGGTAAGTGAGTTTTATGAACATTCTATAGGTGTGTGATTTTTAAAAAAAAATGGAGTTTTGAAATTAGCTTTTGTGATGTTACTTGTTTGAAAATGTGAATTCCATAAAGCTTTTTTTATTTTTAAATATTGGTTTGGTTGGATTTTCCCACATACACCTTAGTGGAGAGTGATTTAAAAAAACTAGGTGGAAATGGTTATTTCAAAGGAAGATTTTCTTTTATTATTTTGATGATGTTTTCCTTTCTTGATGGATTGTTGTTAGTGGGATTGATTCCTGGATCATGAAGGAATCAATGTGTTTATGTTCTAAGGGATGAATTAATGTGGTTCATGTATGATGTACTAGGTTTTCCCTCTTACCATAATGTTCAAAAAGGTTTATTCAATTCTGGAGCCTATGTAGACTCTGAGTGGAGTCGTGGATGTAGAACCTTCCTCAAGATCAAACACTATCATGGACTTCTTTAATAATAATCCACCTTATTTCAGTGATCTTAAAGGTTCAGTGGAATTTTTGAGGTGGTTGGAAGAGAATGAGGAGAACCTAAACTCTATTGGTGCTCCTCAAATTCTATGGGTTAGAGTTTTTAAGATATTGATTCTTGGATTTTTCCATGTTTGGTGGGAGTTGATGGTACCATATCAACTTTGTGAAGGTTTTTCTTGGGATCTCTCTAGGATGGTGTTTGTTCAGTGGTTCTTTCCTAAGGTTGTGAAATCAGTAAAAGTTCTTAATCTTGTGAGTCTTTATCATTGTAACCAATTAGTATTTTATTACATCGATCACATTTTAATTTTCTCATGTTTTCTCCAAATATATTGAACAACTATACTAGGAAATATCATTTAGATAGAGGTGGTCTTCACCAAGATTTTAGTTTAGCTATACTTGAATTTGGTCTGGAATCATTTTAAAAGGTTTTCAATGAGTTCATTTGAATGGAAGATGACTAATCTGGGAAGCATATGGTGGGTGATACCATAGTTTCATCTTACGAGTGTAAGGATAAACCAAAAAGTAAGGAATATAAGAAGGATGGTACAAAGATACTAGAAATGTGTCTTTATTATTGGATGAAAAGATCTTAGGTTTACATCCTATGTGAGGATCCAAGGAATGTTAATCTATACTATCTTAATTAATATAGTGTCTCCCTATTTTATTTGATTTTTGGGTCATATTAATGAGTTTTGAAAGTTTTAATTTCTTAATAGGTCTTATGTTTGATCTTTTTGAGGTTGTATTGTTTTTTGTAACTTCCCTTTTATGGTTGTAGTATTGGTTTTAGGAGCTATAAATATGGTTATTAGTAACTTTTGGGTGGTTCCCTTTTATGAACATCTTTTTGAATGGATTTTAGGGTCATTTATAACATGATTTTCTTCATTTGTGGATTACCCTCTCTCTTGTAGATAGATTTTGATGCTGTTGATATAGTTTTATTCATTTTTTGGTTAGTAGTGAGTGCCATTTAGATGTGACTCAATGTTTAGGTGAACCTTTATTGATATTTTTGGTTTTTACCATTTTATTTTTGAGCCTTTTCGATGATCGTTTCTTGGAAATGACATATTCATTTAGTGAATTAATGGTTTACCCATGGTGTGTGATCTTCAAGTTGAGTATGGTCTACTAGTTGGAGTTTATCTATGGGAATTTGGATGCACCATGTGTGGTTTATATTATTTTTAACCCTTGGTTATATGTGTGTGTCATGAAATAAGGTGAGAGATAATGTAACACCCAAAGCATCCATGGTATGTTTCCCTTTGAATAATGCAGTAGCTTGCATTGTACGGAACAAAAATATTTAACAAACCACGACCAATCAAACTAGCCGTTATAAATATTAATACCCACTTTTTAAAATTTTATAAATTTTATATTTTAAAATGGAATTCATTTTTGAATTCGGAATATCGATGTAACATCCCAAGTAAGTAATGAATAATAGATATTTTTATCTATGTCTATTAATGAATTAGATAGTGTTTTAGAGGCTTAAAATGAAAATAAATCCAATCTTAAGCATAAAATACACTAATATTCTTAAAAGATTGTTTTACTGCCTTTTGATGGCAAACCATTTTTGAATCTATCTTTTGACAATTTTATAAACTATGTTTGTCAAAATAAACTTATTCTTTATGATTGGGACATCAAAATTTACCTTGTGTGAATTTTTGGTATTTTTCTGACAATGTTCATTTTTTAATGAATAGTGAAAAATACTGCATTTTACATCAACACTTCTTTTTAATCTAATTTATTTATATGATTAGATTATGTTTTGAATTGGTTTTGAAGTGAAATTAGAATATATTTTTACCATTTAATCCAATGGTGGTCATTGGAATCAATTTCACTTTGAAATTAGACTTAAACTGGTGTCAATCTTTTGATACTTATTGTTTCATAAAAACACGTTATTTGCTCTAACAGCGGGAATTAATTATTAAATTAATTAATGTGACTTATATGTATTGAATTTTGTAAAATAGACTTCATTTTTTAATTCGGAATATCAAATATAGATTAGGGTGAATTTTTGGTAATTTTCTGAAAAACTTCAATTTTGATGAATAGTGAAACCACTAAGTGGTAGTTAAAGAAACTGATTTTTCGTTTAAATGAAACTTTGCCACTTTTGTGTTTTGAATTTCAAAAATCCGACATACATGGTTGTCATTAAGAAGTAAAATATGGTTCAATGGGATTAAAATAATTTTTTGGTGAATAGTAACTTATTAAGTTTTTAATCGCGATTAGAGGTAATTAGTGTAGTTTAAGGTAAAAATAATGCTTTAATAAAATGAGATGAGCTTGAAACATGTCCTACCCTCATTGGTTATGTCATGTCCGACCAATACAAGCCATGGGTCAACTTGGGGACCCCATGGAGACACTTTGGTTGGGAAATGACATAAATAACTTTTTATTTAATGTAAAAGTAAAAATGACACAAACATAATATGTTTTACGAAAACAATTTTTACATGGGGTTATAAAGATCAGATTTTTGATTATTAATAGTCATTGGAAATCTAAAAATATTTCCTACATCATAGTATTTGTTTTATAATTGTTAGACATTAAATAAATTGAATTATTTATGACATCATGATGATGCAGCGATGACCTCATTATTTAACGATTTAAATAAAATGAAAGATAATGAAAAATCTAAAACCTACACATGGCCAAAACCAATTGGATGAGTGGATTTAGAAGCCTTATCACCTTATCCTATAATTATATCAATGTGGGACCTTTTCAATCCGAAACTCTTTTTAAAATAAAGTAACTTATCTTTACTTTCCAAAAGTGCCCCTCCTCTCCTCTTATAAAAGGCCCCCACCTCTACCTCATTTCACACACTCCTCAAGCTTTTGGCTCGGCCAACCCCTGCCCATTTACTCTCTCCATATCCCTATCCGCATCCTAGAGGATTCCCTTTGGGCAGAATCCTTTCAAAGGAAGCTTTTAGGCTCAAATCAAAAGGAGTTACACTTTTAAAGGTAATTCATTCTCTCATGTTCATTTGTTTTATTTTGCTTCTCCAACCCACTAAAATCTTTTTATTTACTCCTTTTGTAACAACACCAGTATCTTAAATTTATTAGGATGTTGTTATAAGATTTATTCGAGCTACACTCTCACACAACTACATCAAATGGTTAAAGAACATACGGTTTCCGTGGATGGCGAAATTCTGCCTCCCGAAACGATGATTGTTCAATACTCATTTAACACCTTCAAAGGTGGCCATTATGATGTCAATATTTTTATATATGATATATAATATGTTTATTCTTTTCTTAATCTTCTGTATTTTTCATTTATGGCATACCATTATTGTTTCCATTATGGGTAAACACGATATCTTCATTTTAGGAAGTGCGGACTACCGCCCCCTGAAAGTGATTTTATTCGTTAATACCATATGTTGGATGTGTAAAGGATAAAGTTAATTATATTATATATGTTATTATACTGGAATTATAATATACTCTTATATCATTATGATTCCATTCTATAAAATACGAAATAGAAATGAAAGTAGCGTTCATGCGTACGTACGGCTTACCGTCTCCATGAACGGTGCATTTCATTTCTTACCTCTAAATGATTATGTAATATTATAAATACATGTATATGCTGGATATATATGATATATATGATATCCATGTCAGGAATTCCATTCTGGATATAAAGAACTTTTGACCACACGAACAACATGTAATTGTAAGAAGTCCACTTCTGACTTAAGAACCAAATATTGACAAAACAAACATTATTAACTTAAATGGTTAAATAATGTTTATATCATGGCAATAAGTGATATAAAAGAAATAATGAACTTTAAAAAGGTTCTTAATCGAGTATAAATTAACCCAAGTTTATTATTCAGGACGTTAATGAACGATCGAGTCAAGTCAGACCCGAGGTAAGGGACTTCGTCTCAATCTCCTTTCATTGAGGCATATTTCGTTTTATACACAACTTTATTTTATACGGTGTATAAACCCCTTTTAATTTTACTTTTATACAAAAGGAATCTTTTTCTACGAAGTGTTTTAATAAACGACAAAAAGGAATTCTTTTTTAACGTACGCGGTGACAACGACCTTTTCTGCCGCCGCGAGTATTATTTGGTCTTTGGCTTCCTCAACAAGCCGTTATGTTTTTAAAATGAAATAAATACCATATACTCTTTTATGTATTTTGGTATTGAAAATGGTTTTGATAAAGGATTCTATTATGATATATTGTGATTGAAATGTGGAAATGTTATCATTCCTTTATATTGGTTTTATGTTTTATTATTTTATATTGGTACTTGGACATTTGACGGGTGGTTACGTGATAAACCAAATGACGGGTGGTGCCGTGAATACCAGGACGGGTGGTTACGTTATAACCTCCAATGCATTGGGTATGGATGTCGTCCGTATGGCTATTCCATTAAGTATGTATGGAAATTGGCCGCATGGCTATTCCATTTAAGTGATATGTGTGGAAGTCGACCGTATGGTTATTCCACTTAAGTATGTTTATGTCCCAAGTTACCTTTATATATGTTATGTGTTCTTTATATAGGGTTTATGGTAATCCTTTGGTTACAAAAAGGTAAGTAATGATACTTTATTCAGTGAATAGTTTTTTACTACTTCATGAAGGTGAAGGTATTACTTTGATAGAGTATACATGGTTTACTTGATGTTTGAAAAACTAACAGTTTTCATTCTTTGTGTATCCCTTACTGAGCTTTTTATGATCACCCCAAGTTTTTTTGAAATGTTTTTCACAGGACTTAATGTGGAATATGGTTAAGGATGGGATCAAGGGAATGTCATGATATATAAAACATGGAAGTAGACATGTTTCTTTTAAGAGTTTTTTTTGGAAACTTAGTAGAAGTGACTACTTTGTAATCTTTTGAGATGTAATAGTTATGTTATAATTCTCTAAAACTCTAAACCTGAAAAGATCCTCATCGCGAATTATTCATTTAATTCAATATTAAGTAAGGTTTAAGGCCGTGGCCTTATAGTTGGTATCAGAGGTCGGTTTAGATAAGTTTAGGAGTTAGAATTATATTAAATGATTATCCAAAAATATTTTTTTTGAAATGATATAGCATTTGAAGATTACCATGTTGCTTCATCTAAGACATGTTTGTTCAGAATGGTTTTTTGAAGAGGAAACAAAGAAGTTTTTTTGGGAAGGCATGCTAAGGGAAATGACCTTCCAAATCAGAATACTGAGATGGTCAGAATCAGAATTGAGCAGTTTACTTCAGTGATGGCTCAGTTGAATCAGGTGATAAGTTTGTGGTTGTTTTCATCGATGATATTTTGTTGTTTTCCAAAAGTAAAGAGGAGAATGAAAGTCATTTAAGGGTTATCTTACAAACCTTAAAAGAAAAGAAACTGTATGGAAAATTCAGCAAGTGTGAGTTTTGGTTGCAACAAATTTCTTTCCTAGGTCACATTGTTTCAAAAGATGGCATAACCGTTGATCCTGCAAAAAAAAGTTGTGGAAGACTGGCTAAGACCCACAAATGTTACTGAGATTCGTAGCTTCCTTGGTTTGGCAGGCTATTACCGAAGGTTTGTTAGAAATTTTTCACGGTTATCTAGTCCAATGACTAAGCTAACTCAGAAGGGTGTTAAGTTTATCTGGACAAAAGAATGTGATGATTGTTTTCAGGAATTGAAAAGAAGATTGGTGAATGCTCCAGTTTTGGCACTACCTTCCAGGAATGGAGAGTTTTTTATATACAGTGAAGCTTCATTGAAAGGACTTGGTTGCGTCCTAATGCAGAATGATCAGGTAATTGCTTATGCTTTATGACAGTTGAAAACTCATGAGGTAAATTACCCTACACATGATTTGGAATTAGCTGCTGTTGTCATTGCTTTAAAAATTTGAAGGCATAATTTGTATGGAGTAAAGTGTGAAATATATACTGATCACAAAAGTTTAAAGTATATATTCACTCAGAAAGAATTGAACATGAGATAGAGGAGATGGCTGGAATTAATCAAGGATTATGATTGCACAATTCATTACCATCCAGGAAAAGAAAATAAAGTGGCTGATGCTTTGAGTCGAAAAAGTAATGCTTCATTAGCAATGTTGCGTTTGGAACATGATCCTTTGGTTAAATATTTGATGAACTTTGGCATAGAAGTTGTTGGTAAAGGATGTTCTTATGTTTTGTTTTAGGTATCAGTGAAATCTTCTTTATCAGACAGAATCAAGCAAGCACAGAAGCGAGACAATGAGTTGAAGAAAAAGGTAGAGGTAGTTCAGAAAGGTAAGTTGCCTGAATTCAAAATTGATAATGATTGTGTTTTGAGGTTTGGGAAGAGGTTATGTGTGCCTTGTGATTCACAATTGAAGAATGAGTTGTTATGTGAGGCTCATAGTTCCCCGTTTTCAGTTCATCCTAGCAGTACTAAGATGTACAGAGATCTGTGGGAGTATTACTGGTGGGATGGAATGAAAAGAGATATTGCTGATTTTACTGTGAAGTGTCTGACTTGTCAGCAGGTTAAAGCAGAGCGGCAGTTACCGAAAGGGATTCTTCAGCCTTTACCAGTGCCAGAGTGGAAATGGGAAAATATATCCATGGAATTTGTTGTGGGATTACCGAGGACATCTCGAGGTAATAATGCAATCTGGGTTATTGTTGATCGCTTGACTAAATCTGCTCATTTCCTTGCTATACGAGATACTTTTTCCCTAGATCAACTTTCCCGTTTGTATCTTAAAGAGATAGTTAGGATACATGGAGTTCCCCTCTCCATTGTATCTGATCGTGATCCCAGGTTCACATCTAAATTTTGGAAAGGCCTTCAGAAGTCGTTGGGTACTGAATTAAATTTTAGTACAACTTTTCACCCTCAATCAGATGGGCAGTCAGAATGAACAATTCAGACCTTGGAGGATATTCTACGAGCTTGTTCGATGGATTATCAGGGAAGTTGCAACCAATATCTTTCTTTGGTTGAGTTTTCTTATAATAACAGCTTTCATTCCAGTATACAGATGACACCATTTCAGGCATTATATGGGAAGCGGTGTTGAACTCCGGCTTTCTGGGATAAAGTGGGTGAAAGGAAGTTGATGGGACCAGAATTGGTAGAAGAGTTGGCAGAAAAAGTTCAGCTGATTCAGAAGCACATGATAACAGCTTAGAGCAGGCAGAAGAGTTATGCGGACAACAGGAGGAAGGATCTCTCTTTAGAGGTAGGGGATCATGTTTTTCTCAAAGTATCACCATGGAAAAGTGTTATGTGATTTGGTAAGAAAGGAAAGCTGAGTCCAAGGTTCATTGGACCATATGAAATTCTGGAGAGATTTGGATCAGTACCTTACCGAGTGGCTTTACCTCTGAGTTTATCTCAGGTACACAATGTTTTTCACGTTTCGATGTTGAGAAAGTACATGCCAGATCCATCTCATGTTTTGAGTCCAGAGGTAGTTCAGCTAGAAGAGAACCTATCTTATGAGGAACAACCGGTCCAGATTCTTGACCACAGGGAGCAAGTGTTACGGAATAAGGTGATTAAGCAGGTAAAGGTTTTGTGAAAAAACCACTTGATGGAAGAGGCAACATGGGAATCTGAAAATGCAATGAGGGATAAGTACCCCCATTTATTTGATAAGTAAATAAATTACGGGGACACAATTTCTAAAGGGGGGAAGGATGTAAAATCCCAAGTAAGTAATGAATAATAGATATTTTTATCTATGTCTATTATTGAATTAGATAGTGTTTTAGATGCTTAAAATGAAAATAAATCCAATCTTAAGCATGAAATACACTAATATTCTTAAAAGATTGTTTTACTGCCTTTTGATGGCAAACCATTTTTGAATCTATATTTTGACAATTTTATAAACTATGTTTGTCAAAATAAACTTATTCTTTATGATTGGGACATCAAAATTTACCTTGTGTGAATTTTTGGTATTTTTCTGACAATGTTCATTTTTTAATGAATAGTGAAAATACTGCATTTTACATCAAAACTGCTTTTTAATCTAATTTACTTATATGATTAGATTATGTTTTGAATTGGTTTTGAAGTGAAATTAGAATATATTTTTACCATTTAATCCAATGGTGGTCATTGGAATCAATTTCACTTTTAAATTAGACTTAAACTGGTGTCAATCTTTTGATATTTATTGTTTCATAAAAACACGCTATTTGCTATGACAGCGGGAATTAATTATTAAATTAATTAATGTGACTTATATGTATTGAGTTTTGTAAAATAGACTTCATTTTTGAATTAGGAATATCAAATATAGATTAGGGTGAATTTTTGGTAATTTTCTGAAAAACTTCAATTTTTGATGAATAGTGAAACCACTAAGTGGTAGTTAAAGAAACTGATTTTTCGTTTAAATGAAACTTTGCCACTTTTGTGTTTTGGATTTCAAAAATCCAACAAACATGGTTTTAATTATGAAGTAAAATGTGGTTCAATGGGATTAAAATAATTTTTTGGTGAATAGTAACTTATTAAGTTTTTAATCGCGATTAGAGGTAATTAGTGTAGTTTAAGGTAAAAATAATGCTTTAATAAAATGAGATGAGCTTGAAACATGTCCTACCCTCATTGGTTGTGTCATGGCCGACCATGAAAAGCCATGGGTCAACATGGGGACCCCATGGAGACACTTTGTTGGAAAATGACATAAATAACTTTTTTTAATGTAAAAGTAAAAATGACAGAAACATAACATGTTTTACGAAAACAATTTTTACATGGGGTTATAAAGATCATATTTTTGATTATAAATAGTAATTGGAAAGATAAAAAGATTTCATACATCATAGTATTTTTTTATAATTTTTATACTTTAAATAAATTGAATTATTTATGACATCATGATGATGCAGCGATGACCTCATTATTTAACGATTTAAATAAAATGGAAAGATAATGAAAAATATAAAATCTAAACATGGCCAAAACAAATTGGATGAGTGGATTTAGAATCCTTATCACCTTATCCTAGAATTATAGAAATGTGGGACCTTTGTAATCCTAAAATCTTTTTAAAATAAAGTAACTTATCTTTACTTTCCAAAAGTGCCCCTCCTCTCCTCTTATAAAAGGCCCCCACCTCTACCTCATTTCACACACACCTCAAGCCTTTGGCTCGGCAAAACCCTGCCCATTTACTCTCTCCACATCCCTCTCCTCATCCTAGAGGATTCCCTTTGGGCAGAATCATTTCAAAGGAAGCCTTTAGGCTCAAATCAAAAGGCGTTACACTTTTAAAGGTAATTCATTCTCTCATGTTCATTTGTTTTATTTTGCTTCTCCAACCCCCTAAACACTTTTTATTTACTTCTTTTGTAAAAAAACCAGTATCTTCAATATACTAGGATGTTGTTATAAGATTTATTCGATCTACACTCTCACAAAAATAAATCAAATGGTTAAAGAACATTCGGTTTCCGTGGATGGAAAAATTCTACCTCCCGAAACGATGATTGTTCAATACTCATTTAACACCTTCAAAGGTGGTCATTATGATGTCAATTTTTTTATATATGATATATAATATGTTTATTCTTTCCTTAAGCTTCTATATTTTTCATTTATGGCGTACCATTATTGTTTCCATTATGGGTAAACACGATATCTTCATTTTAGGAAGTGCGGACTACCGCCCCCTGAAAGTGATTTGATTCGTTAATACCATATGTGGGATGTGTAAAGGATAAAGTTAATTATATTATATATGTTATTATACTGGAATTATAATATACTCTTATATCATTATGATTCCATTCTATAAAATATGAAATAGAAATGAAAGTAGCGTTCATGCGTACGTATGGCTTACCGTCTCCATGAACGGTGCATTTCATTTCTTACCTCTAAATGATTATGTAATATTATAAATACATGTATATGCTGGATATATATGATATATATGATATCCAAATCAGGAATTTCATTTTGGATATAAATAACCTTTGACCACATGAACAACATGTAATTGTAAGAAGTCCACTTTCAACTTAAGAACCAAATATTGACAAAACAAACATTATTAACTTAAATGGTTACATAATGTTTATAACATGCCAATAAGTGATATAAAAGGAATAATTAACTTTAAAAATGTTATTAATAAAGTATAAATTAACTCAAGTTTATTATTCAGGACGTTAAAGAACGATCGAGTCATGTTAGACCCAAGGTAAGGGACTTCGTCTCAATCTCCTTTCATTGAGGCATATGTCGTTTTATACACAACTTTTTTTATACGGTGTATAAACCCCTTTTACTTTTACTTTTATACAAAAGGAATCTTTTTCTACGAAGCATTTTAATAAACGACAGAAAGGAATGTTTTTTTAACGTACGTGGTGACAACGACCTTTTCCGCCGCCGCGAGTATTATTTGGTCTTTAGCTTCCTCAACAAGCCGTTATGTTTTTAAAATGAAATAAATACCATATACTCTTTTATGTATTTTGGTATTGAAAATGGTTTTGATAAAGGATTCTATTATGATATATTGTGATTGAAATGTGGAAATGTTATCATTCCTTTATATTGGTTTTATGTTTTATGATTTTATAATGGTACTTGGACATTTGATGGGTGGTTACGTGATAAACCATATGACGGGTGGTGCCGTGAATACCAGGACGGGTGGTTACGTTATAACCTCCAATGCATTGGGTATGGATGTCTTCCGTATGGCTATTCCATTAAGTATGTATGGAAATTGGCCGTATGGCTATTCCATTTAAGTGATATGTGTTGAATTCGACTGTATGGTTATTCCACTTAAGTATGTTTATGTCCCAAGTTACCTTTATATATGTTATGTGTTCTTTATATGGGTTTTATGGTAATCCTTTGGTTACAAAAAGGTAAGTAATGATACATTATTCAGTGAAGAGTTTTTACTACTTCATGAAGGTGAAGGTATTACTTTGATAGAGTATACATGGTTTACTTGATGTTTGAAAAACTAATAGTTTTCATTCTTTGTGTATCCCTTACTGAGCTTTTTATGCTCACCCCAAGTTTTTTTGAAATGTTTTTCATAGGACTTAATGTGGAATAAGTTCAAGGATGGGATCAAGGGAATGTAATGATATATAAAACATGGAACTAGACATGTTTCTTTTAAGGGTTTTTTTGGAAACTTAGTAGAAGTGACTACTTTGTAATCTTTTGAGATGTAATAGTTATGTTCTAATTCTCTAAAACTCTAAACCTGAAAAGATCCTCAATGTGAATTATTCATTTAATTCAATATTAAGTAAGGTTTAAGGCCGGGGCCTTATAATCGAAATTAGCTTAGGGTGAATTTTTGGTATTTTTCTAAAAACATTCAATTTTTTGATGAATAGTGAAAAACATTGCATTATGGTTTAAAACCGACTTTTAATTTAAGTAATTAGTTATTTTATTTTAATTTATTTTAGGTCAAAATAGATACATAATACCTATATATGTTAAATATAATTAATTGGAGTCATTTTATAATAAGTTTAGATATATAAAATTTTATTGAACTTTTTACCGCCTTTTACCCACCTTCTAGGAGCATTTACAAATTAAAAAAAACATAATTTTACCGCTTATTTAAATTGAAATTAAAAAATCTGAGAGACATTTGATATCAGTATGTAATATGTTGTTCAATAAGATGAAAATAATTTTTTTGAATAGTAACTTTTGACTTTTATTAACCACGGTTAAAATTAAATAGTGTAATTAAGGATAAAAAATGATATTATTATTACCCTAACACATGTCCTAATTCTATTTGATAAGTATAGTTCGACCAAAAACAACCTTAGGAATAAAATATGAATCTATTTGGACCACTTTGATTAGATTAGGACATTTATTATTATTTAATTCAAAGAAGAGTTAAAAGAGTTAAATTAAATTTTTTAAAAACTAAACCATTTTTAATATAGGGTTAAACACAATATAAATTCGACTATAAATATTAATTAGAAAGATAAAAATATTTCCTACATAATGGTATTTTATTTATATTTTTTAGACATTAAATAATTTAACCTATTTATGACACAATAATGATGTAGTAATTACATTAATAATGAAATATTAAAATAATTGATATTATAAATATCGAAATAAATGTAAATTGAGACTTCTGTTGAATTAAAATAATTTTATAGGTTAATATGACATGTTATGGTTTATTAAATAGATTTTATTCGAAGTGATAAAGTTTTTATGGATTTCAAAAAAAATCAAATACTAAATAGTGTCAAAATTGACATAATTGAGTTTTTAAAACAAATACTATATTATTAATTGATATAATATTCCTAAAAATATAAGGTTAGGAAAAAGGACTTAGATAAAGATATTTATATTAATAATTAACCACTTTGGGGTTTTCTGACTTTTTATATTAAGTTTATTAACCATATAATATAAAAATACAAAAAGACAATGTAAATGTCAAACTATTTAACTAAGAGTTAAATATAAAAGATAAGGTTAATATGTTGACCTAAACCTGTATAAAACCTATTGGTTGAATGTTTTTATACCCAAACCCACCTTATCCTCGAAATAAATTCATTTTTTAGCCATTAGAAACCGAAAATGTTTTTATTATAAAATAATATTTCAAGCTTTTCATAAAGTGACCCTCACCTCTCTTATAAAAGGGTACTCCCCCTTCCCTTAATTTCACACCTCCAAATCCATTTTTCTTGGAAAAACCCTGCCCAAATATTCTCTGAACTATCCTCCCTTAATAATAAAGGTCTTAATTTGATCATAAATCCAACCTAAAGATCCCTTTTGATCAACTCAAAAGGAAACACCCGAAGAAGAGGTAATAATTTCACCACCCTCTTTCAAGTTACTTTCTTCTTCCACTTCCTCTTTCTTTGTTGTTTCCATACCAAAATAATAACTCCAGTACCTTATACATACTGTGATGTTATTATAAATATGGTACAACCATATTTGTTATTCTATCTATCCTATAAATGAAAAAGTCGCCATACGTGCATATGTACGACTTACCGTCTCCACGTCGGGGTGTAGTTTGTTATTCAAAGACTTCATTATTTTTATGGGTATAATAATGCATATAACTAAAATAAATAATAAATATAACATGTTATTGATTATATATATATGATATAACATCCAATTACATATGATTTAACCATCAATTTAATGATATTGTTGCTCATGCGTACGTACGGATTACCGTCTCCACGAACGTGATGAGGTTCATTCCCCATCGTAATCAATCAAGAATAAATTTCATTTTATGATTAAAAATAATTTTTATGAATATGATATCATAATTTATATGAATCAAATACAACATATACATTAAAATCATGGCTTATGTAACCAATCATATAAAGGAAAATGAATCAGTTAACACCCAAAACAATGATACTACTAAAATACTATTAACAAGGCAATATTAGAAGATCATATATGATATAACATTTATGTATAAGATTATTGTATAATTTAATAACAATTATTTTACTATTATATAAGATTTTAACATACCATTAACTAAGGAAAAGTACAAGGTATGGTTTAATTCTACAATTTCCATACTTATTCGAGGTTGTTAATACGTAAGTATCTACTAGGTCCTCTTTATAATCCACATCTGTATTTTCCTAAAAATGTAATTCAATTTTTTTACTATTTACTATACTATGGGTTAAATTCATTTATACCCTTATTTGAACACATATTTTTTCAAAGTAATATTTCGGCCATTTTCAAAATAAGGTACTTTATGACCTTCTCGACAAAATTAAGGTAAGAATGTCTTTTTTTAACTTATACGGCGGGTGCGGCTATTTTCCGCCATTATAACATCATTGAAGCATCCCATAAACACTTATAAGAACATTTTCCAAATAATTTTTTTCTTTTATAATTATATTAATTTAAAATGATCTCAAAATAGAAATATATATTTCTCTAAAAAATTTTGATTTCATCTATGTCAACATCCTTTGATGGATTTTAAGATTGTTTGAAGTTGATTATTATGATAAAAATATTCCATCTTGTATTGAAGGTTTTGTGATATCTATGACTATGGATGTGTTATTTTTACACCATTCATGGTTTATGGATAAATTATTGACATTTTGTATACTAGTTTTAATACAAATGTTTATGTCATTTTTAAACCTTTTCATATAAGGAATGCACTGGACTTAGTAAGTGACGGGTGGAGCTTGCTATAGCTTCTCGATGCATCAGTAGGTCTCATGAGACAAAATAGTGTCTTGGCACAAGGCCCTAACAAAATATTATTTGTAGTTTTGGCACAAGGCCTTGACTATGTGGTTATGAAGTCTGGCATTATGCATTTCAACATTATAAAATTGTCTATTGATATTACATATGGTTATTAGACTAGTAGAATATCAATGTAAATAAGTAAATGGAATTATTTGATTTATCTTTTCCATATTATGATGAAGTTTATGTTTAAAAGTTTTGTGTTTTAGTTTTATACATTTTCTTAAATTTTTATTCTTATTCTTGAAAGTTTCTACAATATTGTTATTCGTACTGATCATCTGGGGTCACCCCTTTCCATGTTTTATTTTTCCCAGGATGTGAAGAAGTATATTATGGATGACCTGAAAAGATAGTCTAATGTATGAATGTGGTCAATGGAGACAATTTTGTTTTTGTTTTTCATTTTATAATGTAATGTAAAATTTATGAATGTATCTTGTACATCAAAGGCTATTAAACTGATCACCCTTTCGGGATTTTTATCCCTTGTGATCATGAAAATGTTATGTAATAATGCACCAACTCTTGATAACTAGGGTCGGGGCGTTATAGATAATATAATTCTCTTGAGGATTCTGGTGGTTGTTTTTCCTCCCTTTGGGTTTTTAAGTGATTTTGGTTTGAGATTGAATTTATCTCATGGTTTCTTGATTTTTCAAGGATATGTTTTCAATGGTTTATCATTGGTTCCACCATGATAGTGGAATACTAAATTTTGGGGATACCGTGGTAGGTTTACCATGGTTCTTAGGTATTCTAGCTTGAGATTCCATTTCTTTTGTACTTGGAGACTAAAAGGACTAGTTTTGGATATTCCCAACATTTAGAGGGGTAGAGGGTGAATTAGTGTTGGGGAATTTTTAATCCAATCCATATTTTTATCCCTATACCTCTTATACCTATTAGGATATGGATTCTGTTATATCTTTTTTCCAATCACATGTAATAATATGAAACTAGAAAAAGACAACACATGATATTCATACAAGGTTCACTAATCAATAAGTGTAGCTAGTACTTGGTAAGATCTCAAAAAAATGCTGACCACACAACCACATAAAAAAAAGTCCATTAATCTTAGTTACAAAAACTAGGATAAAACCTTTCACTTGAAATTCACTATAGAAAAATTAAAATTCATTTTTTTTAGATCTTGGGTGGATCTTTACACTACCTTTTAATAATGTCTGAGCCTTTTTTATAAGTCTATTTGTAAAACCAAAAAATTATTCCACCTTTCTAGATCCCTGTTGGATCTCAAAATTATTCATAGTTCTTCCATAAAATCATCTTCACTTGGATACTTGAAAATAATTAGGAAATCAAAATTATACCTCTTCATAATATTAAAAAAATCTACACCTCTTATTCTTCGTTTGACTTTAGTCACATTGGTATGAATGTGGTGTTGAATGATAATCATTAAAATCTTTTATGATCCAAATGATGACTAAATGATATTAATTTGGTCTCCAAATCTACTTCTCTTCTTCTCCTATTCTTATTCAATAAAAATATTACTACATTGTATTTCCTTTTTCCAATTGTTGTAGAATAAGAAAAATCCTTTGTGATTATTGAATCACAGATGATCCGTTCAAAAAATCATCATAAAAAATATAATTATATTGAATAAAAATCAATTGATAGCTGGGAAACCTCTTTCTCTTATTTAGTAATAATATTATGAAATGAAATACTGAAATTCCTCAGTACATAATATAAAAAATTAAGTGCAGCATCGACGTTTACTTAGTGAAACTGATTATTTCAAATCACTTAATACACAACACTAAACATATCACATCATCTTAAGAATCTATACAAATTTTCACAGATCATATTAAACATGAAAACAATAGTACTAAATATTTCATTGATTAAGATCTTATCAATTTATGATCTCATATGAATATAGGTTTACTTATGCATGCATGTACACTTTATTTTATTTTTGTTCTCTTCTTATTCTCCCTTCTTCATGAAATTTATCACACCATATCACTTAATTATTCATGTGCATATGTATTCTCATATCAATGCAAGCATTCACACACTGTTATTTATATTCACATACACATATATATATATATGCACATTGTGTATTTGTGTGTTCAATGTCACATGTGAACTCCACCTTCTATTTCCCATGAACAAATTGGGTGGATACACAAACTTTTTAGAAATATTACACCTTTAAAAGACCATAGATCATGAAATGTTTATTTAGAATTCACAGGACCTTCCTGATATTGTTTAACACAATATTTTTTTACTTAGTACATCATTTAAATTCTATTTATTTATTCACTCTTTCCAAAAAGCATTCACATGGAACAAATATAATATTAGTTTTGTGTGTATAAGTAGAAGTGGTATTAGTTTCTTCTTTTAGAAACATAGATGTAGTGTACAACTCAATACTAGGTGACAGAACTAGATTTATTTGAAAAAAAAGAAGAATTTGTTAGAACACCAGTCACATGTCTGTTAAACCACTTCACATAGGATGTGTACAGATCTCCTTCATGAAACTAGAATGGTATGCAAAACTCCCCTCTTGATGTGGCCTTGAAGGATCACATAACTCTTTTCCTATTTATGTAAAGGAAACAAAAATTATATTTGTTTTAAAAAAATAGAAGAACTCAAAATAATGTGAATGGTAGTAGGAAAAACTCATCTTGGTACCTATACTTTTATAGGAAAGTATCAGAACCTATTTCTTATTCAATCACCAACTCAAATCCCAATTTTTATTCCATGTTAATAAACCCTTTAAATGAAAATAGATCTTATATATGAATTATTCAAACTATGGGTCAAAGTGGTCCAAATATTTTTTTTGTAATTTCCAATAAAAAAAACTTGACGGTTGATTGGGAACCACACAGAACCAAAATACCCTTAAAAAACATTCTGAAATAAAATTCGGAATGTAAAAAAATTCAAAAATGAAAGGCTCCACCACGAGAACTATTGAGTCAAATGAAATAAAATAAATCATGTTTTACACTCAGGAAATCATACAGGTATAGACTAATACATCATATTCATTGTCACCATCAATATCACAACATCATTGTCATCATCACGTCATCACCGACCACTCCAAACTTCATCTCCATACACATCACCTGCTAGAGATCTGAATCATTTTTATCCCTAGAATTCAACATCTCTTAAAAAAACAAAACACCATCACTTAATATCCAAAAAAACCCACTTAACATCCGATGAACTCTATATAATGAATAATCACAACTAAAAAGAGGTTTAACCTGACTATAACCAAAAACAATGATGAATCCATCACAATAGACACCAACGAAAATGACATAGACCACACAAATTCACATACAAAAAAACCATAAAAACTACCATGAAATTACTACTAGGAGTAGAGAAGTGGAATACTGGAGTAAGGGCTGATTGTGGATCAGAATAAGGTCTCAACAGAGAGCTATTCTCCATATCCATTCAATGCTGACAACCACCCCGGCATCCAGAAATGGGAAAAACCAGAAACCAAAAATATATATTGTCATCCACCAAATAAGCATTAAAAGATCAAGGTTTCAAATGGAAAAACAAAAAAAAAACATCATCAATGTATTTAGGAAGAAAATCTAAGAAATTCATTAGACTCATACCCTACATCACAGGAGAGAGCCAAAACCGACTCAAGAGAACCTAGAAATCTGTTGACCACCAAACCTCATAAACCAAAATCATTATGTAACAACCACTCCAAATCTAACTTAGAGATTCATAAGAGATCAAGGGGCCAAATCTATGGTTTTAGAAGAAAGGGGATTCAAAATCACAACATTTTTTTGTACCAACAACCTCCATCATTAGAGAAGACATTGTCGAAAGGATTAAACACGAAGCACTAGTGAGAAATAGAAACTGTCAAGCAAAAAAGAAAAACCAACTCATCATAAAAAGGATAATGTGATGAGGTTTGTGAACAACTCATTTTCCCTAAATATTCCATGTAGATAGATCATATGCAAGACTCTGAAACTACCTTAACATTTGTCTGAACCATATTAAATTTTATCCATTGTTTTATTTCCTTGAATGGAAGTGTCACTGCAAGAAATTACTATTTAGATCATATCAGTGTTTTAATTCGAGCTTCATCATCGAAGAAAAACCTTTGTTCGATTTATCCATCTTCACAACATGTGAATATCCTACATTCACATATTTTATGAAGTACATAGGTTGAATATGATTAAAATAAATGATCATGTTCTTGAGATCTTTCACATCAGATGTATAACTTTATTTGAGTATCATTAATGGATGGATAAAAAATATGAAAGATAATGCATCCCACATCGAAAGTGGTATCCCTATTTTCTATATTTTATCAATCAAGAGGTGAACAACACATGCTCTATATGGTACTAGGGTCGAAGATTAGATAACACAACACATAGGCTTCCCACACGGGCTACGACACATTGTGGTTATTAAACAAATGTTTGCATGGTTCCTTTGGAAACTATTCTCCAAATAACTTTTCATCTTCCAATCATCATTATACTCATATTTTTCATTTTTTTAAAACATACATAACATTTTATATATTTACTTTGAACTAAGAACCAGTGTGAAGAATATTTAGAGTTACTATGAGAATTATTCAACCATGAAATCCAATGATATCAAGGAATCCATAACAATTATCCAGGAATAACCGTGAAACTCAAATTCTTGAAACTATTCATATGTTTCTTGAAATTATAAGACTTTATCACTTCATTGAAGATCTATTAATTTTGGAACTACATCATCATATTGAAATCAATGAGATGTTCTTATCTCATTGATCACCATTGACAACAAATGATAATCACTGACTACAAATAAGACTCATATAAAACGTTTTCTCTTCAATATCCCCATTTTTATTTTTTGGAAATGCCTTAAAAGTAATTTCTAAATTAATGTTTCAATATGTGGGTCATTATCTTATGTTTACCCTTTAATTTTCAAACATTAATTTTACTTTATCCCACTTATTGACTAGAAAGAAGAGGCTCATTGGAAAAGGGTATTATCCCATACTTATGAAATGTGTCATCCATCATCTTATTATAAGTATACTTTATCCCTAATAAGTATATAAAACAAGAGGATTTGATTTAGACAACATAGTAACCCCTTACGAACTAATCCTGATACCTCATGAAATGAGAACTCATATACCTGACTTCAATGTGTTTTCACTTTCATTCCAAACTGAAATTACTAAATGTGAAATTAATTTTTTGAATAATAATCAACATAAAACTCCTTTGCTCAATTCAAATAATATATCAAAAACAATAATGTGTAATCAGTATGATAAGTGAAATTAGGACACTTCCATTCATCCAATGTCATTGAATAATTAAATTGATCTCGTTAATAAAATGTTTTTTATTTTTAAAAACCAATGATGAGAAATTAAGAGACACATAACTTTTCTAGTGACAAGAACTTCAAACAATTTCTAAAATAATTAAATTTGATACCAATTGAAATAATAATTCTGTAATCTTCTTCATCTGTCTCCCCTCAAGAGAAACACTTCATATTATCTTCATAATGGTGGATCTCATCATGATTGTATTTCATGAAATTTTAGTATGGATAACACAACAAAATGGATATTTCTCTTGTGATTTTACATATTGGAAAACTTTTACAACTCCACCAAAGATGATCTTAATGAACACTTCCTCTTACAGATACCAAAAATAATATCAAGACATGGTGGTATCTTTTTTGTCCTAGATATCCAGAATAGGTAATAAAATTATTCAAATTCATCAATGATGATCCTACAAAATATTTTTATTTGAATATTATATGAGGAATCATTAATGGATGGTTCCTTATATAGCTTGGCTCTCATGAATTAAAATCCATCATTACTTCTCATGATCTCCCCTTGAGAACCTGATTCACCTTCAATTCCTTTAATTAAGTGCACAAATATAGAAAACAAAGATTTACTAGAATTAGGTGGATCCTTATTGATTAATCAATATGAAAAAATGGTTGGAGGTTTTTCCCAACCAAGTTTCTCTATTACCTCCACTATTCACACTATCACATATGATCTTTAATTCTGGTTGAGGAGGTGCAGATTTTTTATTTCATCAATGAATTTATGTGTGAGAATTTTTTTAATAGCCCTCACAAATGATACATTCCTACTACAATCAGGGACTACTTCTTGTTTTGGAAGAACAGTTAGACAATATTTTTTAATGTAATCAGGCTTATTACATTTCTCACATATATCTTATTTAACATAAGTGGTTTTGTTTCTTGAAAAAACATCATGCACTTTGTCTTCATCATGTGAAATATTTTATTTTCCTTTTTAATTAGACTTAGCTTGTAAATATTCAAGTTTATTCATTATTTCAAAATCTTATGGCCAGGTAACTAACATTTCATTAGGAATTATGGAATAATGTTTGTATCTTTCACATGGGTTATTATGATTTTCATCCCTCTTAGTATTTATTTTGGATGTACTAACCTTCATCTTCTTGTTTTTAGAATACAAGGTCTTCTCATATTTCCATTATGGAATTTTCTAAGAATAATTTGTGTTTAAAACATTCATATGGTTTATTCCCAAGGCATCATCTTAATGTTTATCCATATTCCATGGTATTCATTCCTTATAAACTTTGGGAACATGTTGAGTTTAGAATGTACCAACCTTTTGACCCCTACCATTTCATATGTCATATATTTTATCATGTTTTTTAAATATGTTTTCAGTATAAAGATTCTTATATACCTATTGATGTTACTTCTTATTCTCTATATTTCTCCCCTTGAGAAATGATTTATATATGATTTATCATTTAATGTATTTTACCTAAAATCTAATGCACTATTTTTAAATCTATTTTAACAACCAAATTTACCCAAAAACCATGATCTTCAAATTTCTTATATATAATGTTTTTGGGTTTTATTCATAGATTGTTGTAATATTTGTCACGGAACAACTTCCACACTCCTTTTCCTATTCACTATAGTCATGGTGTTAAGATTTTTTATCACCTTTATTAATCCTTATTTGTTCAGTTGTTGTTTTATAACCTACAATGTTCTTGATAACAGGTTTAGAAACATTAGTAAAAGATGGTATGGGTGGACCTATTTATTCTTAGCTGCATGTGATAGATCATTGAATTAATCCATGGTCTTATTATCACATGTTGGATGTATTTCAACATTTTAATCCTCTAGTAATAATTTAGTACTAGTTGAAAATGTTTCTTTCTTTTGTGAAGTTTCAATATGTGCCTTCTCAAGGTTTCCCAACTCAACTTCCAATTCTAGATATTTCATCTTGAGGATGATATTATGATATTAAATTATAATAATATTTTAATCATAAGCCTTTTTTTATTTTGAATTCATCTTAATTCTTCTTATATTTGTTTTGAATCAAAGAGTCATGTTTCATGAGCTTCTTGGAATTTTGTTATTATTTTGAATTCTTAAAATCATGGATGTTTTTAAATTTATCTTTAATTGAATTTTTATTTTATTAGAGAGAATTTTTTACTCCCTCTTTATCTTCAACTTCCTTAATGGGTTTTTAAGAACTTTTTTCAATTTTACTATTTTTTCTTAAACGGTTCGAACCTGTCTAGAGATATTTAGAAATTCTATCAGTTTTTCTTGTAATATTTTCTCCAGAAGAACAGATTCACCTTACAGCTGGGTGATATTTTCTAGAATAAATTGAAATACTACAAAAACAAGGGAGACTATTTATTTAGGAGTACCATGTAGTATATATTTTAATCAAATAACCAATATCTCTATAAAAGTTTTATATTGATCACCATAACCACTTGTGATGGGATCTTCTTCAGGATAAGTTTTAAATAACTAACACATACCCCATCATTACATGAGGTAGAGAGATTTTCCATATTCATATTGGGAACTGGAGCCACCAAATATTTACTTTCCAAGCCTTATATATATATATATATTTATTTTTAGGATGGAATGGAGAAATGAACAATTCCTCTTATTTGGATGAGAGAGACTTCTTCTTCAACATTATCTTATCTTTATTTTTCTTGTTCATCATGGTATTGGTATAAATATACTTATACTTAAATATGAATGAATATTCACCAAAAACTATACTTCATTGTTGACTCAGGAAAAGAACTCAAATATTGAAAAGAGAATAACTTCACTATAGAGAGTCAAAAATAGGTGAACCTTGGATCTAATATGACTTGAAATGACCATTTTAGGATATTATTAACACTGGGGGGGGGGGGGGAGGGGGGGGGGGGGGGGTTGAATCAGTATTGTGGAATTTAAAATACAATTCAAATTTTTATCCCTATACCTCATATACTTATCATGATCTCAATTATATTATTATATTTTCCTTATCATATGAAATAACATGAGATTAGTAAAAAGATAACACATGATATTTTTACAAGGTTCACTACACAATAAGAGTATCTATTACTTGGATTGGTATGGAAATAATAATGACAACACAAACACTAAGAAAAAATCCTTTATGTGTGTTTTCAACAATTTTTATAAAACCATTCACTTGAAATACACTATAGTAAATTGATAGTGCATTTTTTACAACACTTTACTAGATCTTTATAGTACCTCTAAGGAAAGTTTCCAACTTAAAAATATGGTTCTTTGTAACAACAAGAATGTATTATAAAATTTGAGACAGAATTTGTATGTCATAGTGCTCCTTTTTTATTCTTAAAACTCTTATTCACTTGGATACTTACAATGAAACAAGAAAGAAACCTCCCCCTTTTCAAAAAAAAGCAAATTTTTTTTTGCACTTCTTCTTTTTCTCACTACAACCAAAATAGTACAAATATAGTGTGGATGGATAATAAGTAAATTCTTATGAGACCTAAATTCTTATTGAATGATATTAATTTTTTCACCAACTAATGTTGTCTTCTTCTACCATTCTTCTTTCATAAAAAAATGACTAGACTGAATCACCTTCATCCAAGTTTTCTAGAATCATAAAAATAATTTCTAATTATTGAAACACTAAATATCATCTCAAAACAGAATCATCACAATTTATATTACCTTGAATTATAATCAATTGATAGTTAGGAAACTTCTTTCCCTTCATCAATATCAATTTTATGAATGTTGTTATAAAATAAAATATTGAACTTCTTTAATACTGAATATAAAAATTCATTGGGGTATCCACTTACTATTATTGAAATTGATTGTTTCAAATCACTTATTACACCACACTAAACATATAAAATAATCTTATGAATGTGTAAAACAATTCATGGGTATTCTAAAACATAAAAACCACAACACTAAATTTTTCCTTGATCAAGAGTCTATCAATTTATGATCTCATATGCATATGGGTTTACTTATGTATGAATGTAAACTTTATTTTATTTATATTCAATTCTTATTCTCCATTCTTCACAAAATTTCACACACTATCACATTTATTTATTCACGTGAATATGCATTCTTGAATCAATTATTTCATGGACACAATTCTATATCTCTTTATATATACATATATATGAACACTGTGTATTTGGGTGTTCATTTTATGGTATGAAATACACCTTCTATGTACTTCATGAAAACCATTTATATGCACATACTATACAAAAATAATACAACTTTGAAAGATCCAAATTCATGTAAGTTTTAGTTTCCATTTAGGGGACCTTAAGACTAGTATTTAATGAAACATACTCTTCCATCATGAAGCACAACATTGTGCTTCTATTTATTTATTTTTGAAAGCCATAAGGAATTCACATGAAAAAAATATATTACTGTAATCATGTGTATATAGAGATGCAGTATTAGTTTCTTCTTCTTGAAACATAGTATGAGTGAACAACTTAATACTGTCTTATAGAACTAGATGACTTTTCAAAGCATTAAAAGTGTTTTTAAACACCAGTCGTGTGTTCCCAGAACCTATTCACATAGAATATGTACAAATCACGTTTACAAAACTAGAATGGTCCATAGCAATCACCACATCATGATTCTTTGAATTCTCATGGAACTATTTTATTTTTTGCATAAAAGAAACATGAAGAGGCTTTGTTTTTTAGAAAATAGAAGATCTTGAAATAATGAAAACAACAACAGTGAATACTCAGCCTGATCCCTCTCCTTTTATAGGTGATAATCCCATCCTCTGCCTTATTAAATCACCAACTTGAATCCCAATTTTCATGCCATGTAAATAAACCAATTAAATGGATAAAGATTCTAGGATTGAATTCCACAGGATAATGTGATTCCACATTTCGTGAAATTTTCTTTTAGAACCGACCTTATCTTTTTGGGTGAATAGATCACATGCACGTGAGGAGGTTTTCATCCATCTCATCCTCCCAAACTCTTCCATGAAGATCTAACATAGATCATCCTTTGAAACTACATTTTCATTCGGCTAAACTATATTTAATTTTATCTTTTATTCGATTTACCTATATGAAAGTGTAACTGCATGAACTTCTCTTTTCCATCATACTAGTATTTTAATTCATGGTTCATCAATAGATAAAAACCACATTATGATTTATCAAACATAACAACGTGAAAAATTCTAGCATTCACATATTTGATGATGGATTAAGGGTGAAGGGAATTGAATAAAATGATCATGTGTCTAGATATATTGTATCCAACAGTCATAATTATTTGTGTATTATTAATGGATGGATGAAAAATATATGGGATAACGAGTCCCACATCGAAAGAAACAACTGTATTCTATGTAGTTTTTCAATCATGCGATGATTTCTAATTTCTTGAGCCGACATTGGGGTCAGTACCCAAATAAAAATTCACACACTTCCCACATAGTCTATGCCACACTTGGTCCATGGGAAGGTGGGCTTGGTACTGGAACTATGAACTATAATTTTTGTGCACTCTGTAGTCCACACACATTGGCGTGCAATGTTCATATGGCCACTATGTTCCTCTTACATCTTCCAGGTCGCCCGAGTTGACCTCCCACGAGCGTGGTTAGTATTGGGTCCGAAAAATTCATTGGTTGTGGTTGTCTTGGCTACTTGGTATGGTTGACCATATGTTTTCAAACATTTATAATTAATTCTATGTGAAATATCCCATCATATAAAAACAAAATCCCTCAATCTAATGCACACCACCAATACGTATTTTTTAATTTTATATCTTTGGAATATAAATTTGATATATATTATAATCATTAAAACCTCTTGTTAATAGTAATTATTTTTCATGGTTCTCCTTCATGAAAATTAGAATCTGAATATTCTTCAAATTTTCCCTTTCATGGTTCTCATGTAATAGTTAAATATTGCATGAACCTCTTCAAATATTATTTCTCTTATTCTAATATTTTTTAATATGAATTTCATGGAAATATTCATATTAAAATCATCCTTATACTCATTTTTTTAATTATTTTAAACAATATATCATCTTTGAAATATGTACTTTGAACCAATAACAAGTGTAAAAATTATTAGAGTTACTAGAATAATTATTCATCCATGAAATATAATGCCATATAGGAATCCATAACAATTCTACAAGCATCAATATTAAAATCAAAGTATTAAAACCATCAATTTGTTTCTTCAAATTATATGTCTTGATCACTTCACCCGAGATCCATTATGTCTTAAACTGCTTAATCATATTGACATCAATGAGATATTCTTATCTGATGGATCACCATTGAAAACCAATGACTATCATTGAGAAAAAATAAAACTCATACACAAAGTGGAGTCTTTAGAGATGTTTGGTACCTTGTGGTTGATCAGTTCAATCATTTTTGAGGATTTACATTGTTGGTTTTGGGGTTTAGTTATTTTGAGTGGTTAATTTGGTTAGAACCTCATTAGATATTTAATTTTATATTACCTTTTTTATACTGGAACTTTTGGGGTAAGAAAGTGGTATGGTTGGGTGTTTGTGACACCCCTATGTCACTATGTTGTTTATTGTTTTATCTTATATTGAATATCTTTGAGTTTTAATAGTTTATGATCCAAAATGTCATGTTTATAGAGTTTTTTAGAATTATATTTTTTTGGAGTAACCATGTGGTGCCCATGAAAATGGGATATTCATGGTGAAAACTCCATTTCAAACATATTTCATAGGGTTTTCCAAACAATATGGAGATCCCTAGAAACCATAGAGACTATTTTCAATAGGTAGAGGATGGAGTATATTTTGTACATTATTCTGAACATAGTCTGGCCAAACCACATTAGTGATTTGTGTCTAGGAAGTGGCCTTTGAACGATTTGTAAAATAGTGTGGACGGCCAAGGTATTTAAATTTTTAGTAATTACCAAAATTCCCCCTTTTAATTATGAAAGGTTTAACACCTCTTCTCCCCATATTGCTTCATCTGAATCTTGGGAGCCCAAGTAAGAGCTCTGACCTCCTCCACCTTCAATTATTAGCCTCTATTTGATGATTTAGAACAGGTTTGTAGGTATTTATTCCTATAATTATATCTTCTCACCCTCTATCACTATTTTAAAATGTGTCTGGAATATTTCATGAACCCTAGAACTCTTGTTTTTAATTTTAGTATTCTAAGTTGATATAATTTTCATTTTTTAAGGGTTATTAAATACTGTTTATAATTTTGTGAGTGTGTTATTCATTAAAGAAGACACATTTATCCTTGTTCTCCACCTCTTCCAAGTACATGTTTCTATGCAGTTATTTAATTTTGGAAATAAAATTGTTTTTATTCTTATAAATTACTTTTTATTGAAAGAATGTATATATTTTATAGTATTGTAACATTTTAAAAAAAATTTGTGTTTTAATCTTTCGATAAATTAATTTTAATTTAAATTACATATTTTAATGTTTTAAATGTAATGTTTTGTTGTTTAATTTTTTTATATTTTTTTGGGTAGATTTTGAAATGATTTTAAATTTAATTGTTAGATTATGATTCTAGTTTATCATTTAATGGATGAAAACAATGTATTAAAGAGATTTTTGATTTATAGTGAGGTGTTTATATCAAAATTATTTATAATGGGGTTCATTTGTGTAATTAATTTGATGATTTGAAATATTGTCATGATTCAAACCCTGTGAAAATTCCTTAATATCCACATTAAAATGGTTTGATGGAAACAGATGTCAATTTCCCATGTTTTGGATTTAAAAAGGGAGACCCATGTTTAAGGGAATCATTGAAATTATTTTAACTGGTGGGTGGGATTTTTAATATTTTGTAAGAAATCATAAAGTGGAGTTTTTTGAAATATGAAAGGTATTGGAATACCAAGCCATGTATAGTTTTAAAGGTCCAGTTTTCACCTAGGTCTTCATATGGTGAATGTAAAAGACACCCCTTGATTTAGTTACGCCTTATGTGGGTTGTTTTCCACTATGTGATTATTGTTGATCCCCTAATTTAGTAACTTGTTTTTATATTTCATGGGTTCATGTTAAGTAGGGTTATATTCATTATTTGTGTATTAGGGGGTGGGGATTTTCTATTTCTTATTCCATGAGTGTTATAATTGACTTATTTTTTCTTTCCCCTCACCTCCTATTTTTGGAAATGGGAATTTGGGTAGTAATTGGGAGATCCATGTGTATTTACATATTTAGTTTACACTCCACTAGTTTACTTGTTTTCATGCTAGGAATATGGGCTAGTAGGGGGTTTCATCACAACAAGGCATGTGTGGGACAGTTAGATGAATTCTACTTTGATATTTAGTGAATGGTGGTAGCTGACTTGTGGGAAGGAAAATATTTATTTTTTAGATTCTTCACACATAAGCGATCCATGGAAGATCCCATGAGATATTCTATTTCTTGATTTTTTTTTGTTATTATAGATTTTGATATAGTGATTATTTATATCATTTCCCTTTGTTTCATTATTATAGAGCCATTTATTTATTATATTGGATCTATGCCACTTTATATATGGTTATTTATTTTTTTTATTTACTCTTGAATGTGTTGGGTTGTTTCCATTGGAAAATGTGTTTTTAAAGATACTTGGAAAATGTTTTTTGAAATTAATAGTCACTTGTGTGGGTTTTTAAAGTAGATTTAAAATGGGTGTTTTTGATTAAGGATGTATTCATCTAGTAAAATGTTTATAAAGTGAATGTTTTTGTTTAAATAAAACAAGTGTGTTATTTTTAATAAATGGTAATGGGATCTTGGTTTTCAAATGACATTGGTTATTTGAAAAGTTTCAATGAATGGTTTCCAATTTGAGAAAACAAAGTCAAATTTCATAAAAGATGATTATAGAATTGGTTTGATTTCCATGTTATTTATTTGAAAATATAATTTTCTAGATTTATTTTGAAACTATCATTTATGAATTCTTGAATGAAACAAATTTCATAGTTTCAATTGGTTATGGTAACATAATGTATTTTTTATCTCACACCTATATATTTCATTTTCTAGGATTTTAGTTAGATATGTACTTCATTCATTGAGGATGATGTGGGGTGAGTTGGGTGGTGATGAGAAACCAGAGGTTTCATCATGTTTTTATTTGGGATCGAATCGATTTAGTTCATTATTGTTTTATTTTTTGTTAGATTTACATCAATTATGCCTTGAAGTATCTTCTATATTAATGATTATGTTGATATTTATGCAAATTATTTGGATAACTTTAGTTGTTTATAATATATTTGGCATGTTTTTTTGGTTTTATATTCATTTTTTGCTATCATTTTATCATTGATATGGTTATAATCAATCCCATATGGATTCCTTTGATTCCTAGGAAATAATTTCAAGCCCATAGGGATCAGGAATATAATTTAGTCCTTGTGTTCATCTGAGTTTGGTGGAATACCATTCAAATTTGTTACACAAATTATTTAGTGTAGGTAGATAGGGGACTAGGAAGTTTCAGAACATGGTAATGAGCCTATTTTTGGTAGTATCTGACCCATATATGGGCGAAAACTCAAGTTTCCAAGTATGATACTCATTTTTATATCTCACCTATTATAATTGTACTATTTTCACCAATGGACGAAACACATTCTTTACATATTAATATTTCTTGTATTTTTCACTTGGGGCGGAACAAAAATAAAGATTTAGAACATTCATCATCATAGGAACATAAGAATTTATATGTCATGGACATTCCATGCCATTCAAATCCCATTTCTTATATTACCTATTTCTTATTGTGTTTTCATTAGTTTATATACATGTGACTTCTTATATATCATTTATGAAAAAATGGTTACATAAAGTGTATTCACTAAAATAAATGTTGTTTTTTATTATATCTTAATGATGTATCAATACTAAAAAAATTTAAACGACCAAGATATGGAACCATAGTTTCATAAGCTGATAATATTAGCCGGTTTCAGTTAAATGGATTTACAATTTCAATTTATATTTTTATTCCTCTATAAATTTGGAATTCCAATCCTTATAACTGAACCATTGTATATGGACTGATAAAATTTTAACACCAAATGTTAAGCACCTGGTAGTAGCTAAATGAAGTGCAGGTTGTATCTTATAAGGTTTATCTCTTTATAAATTGGGAATGTAAATATGTATAACCAAATCATTATATATATATATATATATTTAAATTTTAATTTTTAATGTTAAAAATTATGGGTTGTAGTTATGTGGTATGAAATCAGTGTTGAAGGTAGGGTCACATAAATTCTTAGTGTGATATAGACCTAGTAGAGTTCTAATCCGATGACATATTGGGAAATCTCTAGTGATTTACCAAACCATTCCACTGGTTCACAGTGATAGAGTATTTTCACCAACTCTGGTATTTGGAGTAGGATCTATGGTTCCATGCTAGGAAAAAAGCTAGAGTACTACTAGATGTTTAGTCTAAGTAGGTGGTTGTGTACAGGGGAGCTAGAATCAGTTTTTGTAGTTCTGGTAGATTTTGAATTCTCAGATAGGTCAGGTTATAGCTTAGGGTCATAGATCTTTTTAGCTACATTCAATGAATCCTATATTTTAGGAGAAGAGAACTGAACCATACATAATATGAGTGTAACAACCTTAGTTTTTATGAATTATTTTTTTCAAATAAAGTTAAATTATTTGAGAGCTTGTATAGAAAGCAACACCAAGTTATGATTCTTTATATGAAACACCATGTTATGCTTTAACTACATGCAACAATTATATTATCTTGCAGTACATGAAATACAATTTTTTTCTTCTGTCACACAGAATGCTGAGTTCTTTTGATACTTTATGATACACGCAAGATTGAGTTTTATATAACAACAATATAATACAATAATTATCACCAACCCATTTGAATGGTGGTAATGAATAAGTATTAATTGAATTATTAAATGAATTCATGGGAATCTAATTAATTATAAATGATAACAGAACCAATTGAAAACCAAGGATGTGTTTTTATAGAAGACTATTTTTATTACCAAAATGACATTTTATCTTAATAAATAAAATTAATAATTATTAGTGAATGATATTAACCCATTTGTTTTTTATTCAATTTTTAAATTTATCTAATATGTTTTATAAGAATAAAATTAGAATAGATCTATTTTAAACATAAAAACATCATTTTTCAAAAAGGCACTTTTTCAAATTTTAAAGGAAGACTTGTTCTAAATCAAAAAATGAAACTATTTTATATTTTATTTTATAAAATATTTTTTAAAGAGTAACACTGAAATTATATTAGGGTTATTTTTTTCTGAAAAGTTTAATATTATGATGAATAGTGGAAATACTGTTTTTTATTGAAAACTATATTTTCTTTTAAAGTATTTAAATGGTAAAAATATGTTTTGGATTAGTTTAAAACTTTAATTATTTAATTGTAAATTTAAACAATACAATTATGGGTTTCTAAAAGGATTATACACACAAATTTATTATAAAAAAAATTCATGTTTTAAAAGGGTTTTTTTTTGAAAAACTATCTTTTCATGTCATTATGACTAATTTTATTTTAAATTAAATTCAAAAAATTATGGGTCTGAATTTTAAAAAGTGGATTTAAAATTTTTATTTATAGGATCTAAAATTATATAATTGTTCCCATTTAAGTTTTTTGGATAATATGAATGTTATCCTAGGTGATTTTGTTTACCATTATAAATGATAAGTTTGGTAGTTTAGGTTAAAAATAAAATAATAATGACTATAATATGAACCTAAAACATGAAAAAAATTTATTGGATGAATATAATTAGACCATTAACACATAAGGATCTAAATTAAGCTTTTTTAATGGACACTTTTCCATTAAAATTACTTATATAATATTTTAATTAAATAAAGCCATCAAATTTTACTTTTTTGTATTAATTATATCTTATGTGTCCACATGAGAAGACATGTATGTTATGTATTAATATAAATGTAAATTTTTAACCTAATAAACATAGTTTAATGATAAAAATTTATTTTGGAATTTTAGGTCTACTTAGATTAGATTATCATATTTATAATATTTTATTTGACAATAATTTAAAGACATCACATTCATGTTTTAAATACTATGTATTTTTGATATAGGGATACCAAAAATATATAATCAGTTAAAAATATTATTATGAAATATATAAGACTAATCTTAATCATGTTATTTTATTTTTAATTTTATGTGAACAATAAAGTATATTAAATAATTACACAACATTGTTGTAGTAATTATTTTATTAATGGAAATGTAAAATTAATGTTACTAAAAATATAAAAATAAATATAATTTGAGATAAATAATGTTAAAAAATAAATTTATTGATGCTCTTTGGTATATAAAAAAATATTACTTTCTCAGTTAACTTGTTATGTTGATATTTTTAGAAGTCGAAGTAATGAATAATTTCAAAATTTTACCTAATGATATTTTATCCATATAATATTTTATTAAATTACATAAAGATCATAAAACATATCTAAAAAAATGGTTTAAAATATTATAATTTTATTATTTATGATTTCATTTACATAAAATAATTAAAAATCACAAATTCATAATGTTGAAAATTTTGTTACCTTAGTTAAAATATTAATTGGTTAACTAAGGGTTAATCAAAATTATAAGGTTTAAAATTATACAAAAATAATTAGTAAATATATTTGTTGATTATATTAAATACTTATATAATTTTATATTTTAATACATGTAATTTTGGAGGTATTTTTATTGATATTGAATTTACTATAAATTAACATTTTGAAATAATTCCAAAACTGCCCCTCACATTCATTTTGAAAGGACACATCCTACCTCATATCATTTCACCACATGGAGACTTATATATCAACCAAAAATTGAAAAATTATATTATCAAATTTCCAAGAAACATTCTATAGGTTTTTTTTTTGAAAAAATCAACTATAGAGTCCATTAATGGATATCTAAAAGATCCATTTTGAAGAAGAGGTAATCTCTCTAACAGATCACTCTCTTTTTCTACAATAGTATACCTCCTATAAATCTATGATATATATTTCATAAAATAATAACTTTATCATCCTCAATATTCTTAAATTTTATTATTATTATAAACACACCACTATAAAACCCTTTTCTCATCGAACAAGAAATGAAATCATCACTTCTGCATACGTATGACTTATAGTGTCCACGTAGCAATATAATTAATTTTTCATAATCATATTTTATGAGTGGTAATTATGATGGGTTTAATGTTTATTTATGATATTTATGTTATAATTATACTTCTATAATAATAATATCATATCTAACTTTTTACCACCTATTCTTTTGGGTAATGATAACGTCGCTCGTGCATACGTATGGCTAACCATTTCCATGAAGCGATGTGATTAATTTTTCTTCTATATTTCAAATTGATGGTAATAAGGATAAATTTTATGAATATTTATGATATTTATATAACATAAAAATTATTCTGTAATGATAATATATCATATATTTTTCTTTCTTTTAATAGTAAATGAAAATGAAAATAGGGATCAACCATATGTATAGCCTACCATCCGCATGAAAAGTATATTTTATTTTATATCTCTAACTTTTATGAATAACCATGAATACATATATACTGAATATATATATATATATATATATTGTTTATATATTGTTTATCATTTTCAATATGATTAAATCACGATCTATGTAAAAGGACAAAAGATAACAAATCAAAAACATAAACGAATAACAAAGCAGTTGTTACCCAAAACATAACTTTAATAGGGAATTATTAATAAACAAGTAATATAAAGTCATAATTAAATAATATATGGTACAATATATAAAAATATGTTTATTTGGTAGATTTATAATAAACTTATTTTTATTAAATGAGATTTTTGAATATATTCAAAAGAATTCACAACTTAAGGTAATTGATTTTTTTCTTACTTTTATTTCTCTGGACACATGACTTATACACTAAATGTATCTTTTGTGTGGTGTATATACCAAAAATCAATGTATTTTATGAGTAATATTCTGAATATATGGTATTTTAATATCCATATAATTTTATTTCTTTTTTGGGGCATACAATTCTACTGATTAGAAAGTGCAAAGGGTTAATTTCAGAGTCTCATTTTTATTTGGAATTATTAATACATAAGTATATGATGGGAATATTTATCTTCGATGTACATGTTTCTTAAAAATGTTTTTCAAAATATTTTTTACTATTATTATTCAATTGAAAATTTAATTTTTACCCATGTGTGAATTTTTATTGAATGGTTTAAAAGGAATCTTTTTTTTATTTTCCTAATGAAAAACTTTGTGACTTTTCAACATAAAGTATGGGAGGAATTATTTTTTAACTTATACAACATGAACATATTTTTATGCTTTTTTGAGACCTTATTTCTTTGAATATTACCTTATAATCCTTTAAGGTTATTTTCAAAGATAATTTTTTCTTTTCAAATTTCAATGAATTTTAAGAAAAGAAAAAAATTTCAAAGATGAAATGATATTTTTCTCACGAATTATAATCAAGTGATATTTCAAAATTATTTTCCATATATGATAACAATATTTTATGTTATTCTTTCTTTAATTGGTATATTTTTCAAGGATACTAGCCCTATTATTCTATGTGTATTTTATTTTTTTTATGGAATGATATTTGTTAGGACCAAAAGGGGCCAAGATACCCTGAGATGAGGGTGAATCATGGTATGGATATTATTTTTTCAAAATTCTTCCTTCCCCACTAGATCTTCACCTATTTATTATTAGGGTCACTTTTATTGCTCTTGTGTGTTTATGTTGATCACTTATTTTTATATTTATCTGATGGTGATGCTTTAGATGAAATAAAGGAAAGTAGCCAGGCAGACACATAGATTTTTACTTGGTACACCCTCACTAGGCTATATCCAAGGAGCATACAATGGTGATGTGCTGCTGTTAAAAATCCACTAAATCTCACTGCCAATAATGTTCATGCTAGATCAATTTTATGCCCAAGCTCACTGCCTTAACAATTTTTTGGGTTATCTCACTGCTTTCCCAAAGGTCACTCCATGTTTCTCTGTCACTATCTCACTATAGGTAGAAAGAATTAGATTCTTCATCTTTCTTAGTTCACTGCACTTTGAAGGGATCCACTAATAGTTTATAAACCTACAGGTCTCTTAATTTGCATGAATACATGCATCCTCACCTATTGATAGATTCTCTCTTGAAGTCCAACTTTTATCCAGAGATGAATTCCACTTTGCCTCTGAACACTAGGAAATTCCTTTGGAAATACCTTCACAAAGCACCCTACTTTGCAAAGCTCCCAATTTTGAAAAGCTCAAACCAGCCTTAGGGAAGCTCCTGCCTTTTCGCGAAGATCATGCCTTCGCAGAGCTCAGGCTATCGCAGAGCTCAAGTTGTCACAGAGTGACTTCCCTTGAGAAGCTCACTGATCCAACGCAGAGCACCCATCTTTTGCAGAGCTAGAATAGCTATCGTGAAGATGATTCCTTTCTCTAAGCACACTGCCTTCGCAAACTACCATCACGAGTTGAGAGTATAATATTTTCTTCAAAAACTCTCTCTTTCCCGTGAGGGGGTAGAGGCCTATTTATACGCTAATAGACCGACCTCAAATGTTCCATGTGAAGTCAGCGCCACATCATCTCAAATCTCGAAGCTCCGAAATTCCCGCAAAAAATCTCTCAATATCGTAAAGCACCATGACACTTTTCCAATTGTGGAGATCGTCTTAATCATGGATCATTCTATCAATTACTTCGCGCCTTTGCTGTGAAACTCCACTCAAAATGACCTTCACCACCACAATTCTCTTCAATGCTTCCATTCGTGAAGCTCATCGTAATCATGATGAATCACCGTCAACATTTTTCATGTCTTTGAGAAATACAATTCATGAAGCCTATCTTCCCAAAATTAATGCCTTTTCCATATTTAAATGCGATCTTTAAAGATATCCACTTTTTGCAATGCTCACCAAAATCCAAATTTTGGACCCCAAAAATTTGGCCAACACTGGAAAACAGTGCCACCTTGTATTTGTTCTTTTGTACCACATCCAGATCGTCCATCCTTTTGTCATGGTTCTTTTTCAACATGGATTGTCAAAAAAATCTCTAGAACTTTAATATTTACCATGGAAAGTGGCATTGTCAACAAACAAAACCAACCCAAAAATTCTGCAATATTTACTTGAGGGATATTTTTCCAACAATCTCCCCCTTTGGGTTTGTTGAAATTTTTTCTGATAACGATTCTCTTCACTTTGATACCTCTCTGAAGATCTTTCCATAATCACATAGACTTATCCCCTTGCGATTCAGATAAAGACCAAATATTCACTCATCACATACTCTAATCCCACATGAGCAATGATCATTGTGATAAATAAGAGTAAATCAAAATGTCATCAATGAATAACTTCATTTCAACCACCAACTGTTGACACCCAATAGATACCAATTTCTAAACTGATACCAATTGTTGATACCACACTGATCCTAATTGGTGAAAGTTGGAAACCCTCTCACACCATTCCAACATCATTATTCTACTTTTATCACAATCCTCATTACTCTCCCCTATCTCATTGATCTCCCCCTATCTCATAGCTCCACCTGTCAGCTTCTCCTCATGTCTTTGACTAAGACATTTTATCCCTTCCTTAGCCACAATTTCTCCCACCCTAGGAATCACTATTTATCCCCCTTTGTCAATGAATCCAAAGGTCACTCCATTGTGTTCAACAACATTTTAAAGAACACCAATTAGCATATTAGAGAAAAATATACCATACCTTAGGGAGGGGGGGTTCACAACCTCACTTTTTCAAGTCTAGGGAGTCGACTGAACTCCTAGAGCCAATCGATGCCTCTCAAAATCATCCTTGGGTAAGACCTTTGTCAGAATTTATGCAACCTTTAACTCTGTAGGCACATAATACAACTTTATGATTCCCTACTCATCCTTCTCCTTGATAAAATGATACTTTATCTCTATGTGATTTTTCCTTGAGTGATGGATTATATTTTTGCTGAGATTTATAGCACCTGAGTTATCACACTTGATTCTGATCAGAGACTTTACTTCAACTCCCATGACATCAAGTTGCTACCTCATTCACAATAACTGTGTGCATGCTTGAGTGGCAGAAATATACCCATCTTCTGCGGTGCTTGTTTCAGGCTATATAATGCCTTCTTCAGCCAACAAACCTTGTTTTTATCCTCATAAATTAGTAAACCATCTGGTTTCTCGACATACACTTCTTCCTCCAGAATCCCATTCAAGAATGTAGATTTGACAGCCATCTGGAACTCCTTGAACATCTGTTGAACTGTAATGGCTAGGAATAATATGATTGTCTCTTGCCTTGAAACAGGTGAAAATTTCTCTTCGACATCAATTCCCTTTATCTGGGAGTATCCATTACAGACTAGGCATGCTATGTTTCAAATCACTATTCCATATTCATTCAATTTGTTGTGAAAGCCCCATTTAGTCCCAATGACATTCTTGTCTTTTGGCCTTCAGACAATCTCCCACATCTAATTACCAGTTATATCTTTCATATTCAGTTGTAGCTTGACTCTTCAACTTTCATGGTGATATAGAAATGAGTTCCTCATCTTAATTATCGGTATATGATTATGAATTATCATTTTCAACTTCTTCTCCCCCTGATTATCTTACCACTTTATCACATTCAGTAGACAACTAGTCATTGTGTCATTGTTCAGTGGGATCATTTCCTTTAACTACTTTTCTGATCTTCTTGATGAATAATTGTTGATACTCCCTCGTAGCTTCTTGGTATCCTAAAAATAATTAGCTGATACCACATTTTTCAAACAAAAATAAATAAGCCTGAGATGAATGATTTTTGCTGCTTCACTAGATATATGTCTTCTCTTGATAGACCACACCTGAGTTGGGTCGTCCAATTATTTATTTGATGGATCTTTCATCTTATTATGATATTGAATTCTCCCCTTATGCGATGCAACACACACTATGGTTAGGCCCACTGCTTAGACCCATAACCATTCATCTCCACCGGCATCATTTATACCAATCTATAATTTGACATTGAGCCATTAACAAAATCTCTAACCCACTGAGTTGGAACTCGTTGTAGTAAACGAGAGAAAAAGTTAATAACACAATCACTTCCTATTGAACTATATTTCTCCCTTTCTACATTAACTCGGGTACCCTGTTTGAGTCAATTAGAACTCTAAATCATATAATTTTTCCACTGTTCATCTTTTGATGCCATATCACCTTGGATCATATCTCCCTAAAACCTGAAACACATGAATCATCAGTTAATAGCATTTATATACATAGGGATATGGTCTATTTATGGAATCCTCAAGATGAGTATTGCAGTTGATCCTGATGGGTAAACCCTTCGATTATTTCTTGCAAAGCATGACATTCATTCACTGATTCTTCTATCTACCAAGACAACTTTAACTACTCTGGACATATGACTAAGCATTCATTACCTGCATGCTGAGTCTTTCTCTGATATGTAGATTCTGCAGGTATGACCTTTTTCAAAATTTGGGGATTAAACCCACTAGTACATATTTTCATCTTTGATGTACCACCAATATTCCACTTCCCTTGATTCTGTCTTTGGGTAGGAATCTCTCTGTTTGTCTTATTACCTTTCTTCTTCCACCATTGTAGGTATATTCCTCTTTCCTACACTTCTTGTTGTGGCACACGACATGCGAAAATTTTAATATATTTTTGATTATCATTATTTTATCATATATCTAAGTCACCACACTATTTCGTGCTGGTGGAGAGTCCTTCACCGAACCTACATTCTTCTTACTCACAACTGGAGTGGATCTCCCCTTAATCCTCCAGGTTTGTTCACATTATCTCCATGCGATTTTTTGTGAGTATGAAAGAGAAGTTGATTGATACACCTTCTGTTTATCTCCTCATGATTCCCATGAGTTAGTAAGACTATTTTTTAGTTTACCACTTTTTCTTCTAATGAATGATTTCTCATTATACATCACTGGAGTGAAGAATCTACTTATGGACTCCTTTTACTTTTTCTCTTCCTTTTTTCTAAAATGTCTTGCCAAATTCCCATGATTATAACATATACAACATATTCTATTAATGGAATACCTCATTTAATCATTTCTCAAATGAGATATTGTTGCAGCTTGAGTTCCTCTTCTTATATTGAGCTCCTAAGCTTCCTGACACATGATCATGGTGTATCCCATTCCTCCACAATAGAAGCACCTAATAAATCCTTTCCTCTAAGAGACTCTTCTTTCTGATTTCTCATAACACTTCTTCTTATTCTCATATTTTGAAAAGTTTTTATTTTCGTATCCTAAAATGTATTCCTAAGCCTCTAAAAAGAATCTTGATGTGTGGTCATGAATCCCACAGAAATAGAACGTGTCTTCACTACTTCTTGTAACTCTCCTCTTATGCCTATCTCTAACACCTACAAGATTTTCTCCACTTTTGGAACTGTTCACGGCTTACATTCTATCATGCACAGGAGGGGATTCATGAAATCCAATCCTAGTTTTTCCAAAATATATGGTCTTTGAGATAAGAAAATATGTTGTTGTTTCTCTTTAGAAATAGCATATTTGTTCTTCATTTTATCATCACTTGTTGAAGGATAATAAAATTGTAAGTGCAAAGAATCCTTCATTTTAGACTTTCCATTGGTATTGGATTTCTCCGCTTCCATCTTTAATGATTATATCTCTTCTTAAAAACTTTTAATCTTCATATCCCTTGATTCATGTTGGTCAGCAATTTCTCTCTTAATATGCTTCCCTCTACTCATCTCATCTTCCAATTCACGTGTCAGATTATTCACCATGTCACTTTGCTCATTTATATTCAATTTTTCTTGAGTAATAGATTCAGATATAGATGCATTATCTTGTTGTAGCATTTGATTCTTTATAACTAGTTCAGATAGATGTATAACAAAATCATTATTTCTGGTTTTCAGATTTTGAAGTTCATCTGACTTTTGATTCTCTTCATAATCATCAGCCTTTTTTCATTAATTATATCCATCTTTTGTAGTTCTTCACCTTCATAATCATTCTTATCTCATAAGTTAGTATCCACATCAAAAAGCCTTTTATTTAAGCCTCTTATCTTGTTGACCTCAATTTTCAATACATGGATCCAGATATCTTTAGATTTAAATTCTTCATCCAATTTCCAATCCAATTTCTTTGTCATGTTGACAATATCTACTGGTGGCCTCCTACTTGAAACTTCTTCATCATAAGTTGTTTCGGTATCACATTGAAGTTCAAGTAATTCACTCATTCCTACATCATGATTGAGTGAATAAATATTTCCCCTATCATATTCATCTAGGCCATCCTTCAGTAAGCTATTTGATTCTTTTAGTTGAATCACACTTTTTCCATAAACACTTCCACACTGAGGAATATCACCAGACTTCTGATTTCTCTTTGATGTTTTTACTTTTTCCATGGCACACCAAGATAAGAGCAGACTAATTTAACCATACAAATCAACAACACTAAGTTAGATCAAACAAATCTGATAAAAGAAACCTATCCCTCTGATACCAATTGTTAGGACCAAAAGGGGCCTAGATACCCTGAGAGGGGGGTGAATTAGGGTATGGATATTCTTTTTTCAAAATTCATGTTGCCCCACTGGACCTTGACCTATTTATTATTAGTGTCACTTTGTTTGATCTTGTGTGTTTATGTTGATCACTTATTTTTATCTTTATCTGATGGTGATTCTTTGGATGCAATGTAGGGAAGCAACCAGGCAGACACATAGATTCTTACTAGGTTCACCCTCACTGGGCTATATTCAAGGAGTATACAACAATGATGTTCCGTTGTACCAAATCCACTAAAGATCACCGCCAATAATATTCAGGCTATATCACTTCAATTACCAGGATCACTACCTTTACAATGTTTTGGGTTAGCTCACTGCTTTCCCAAGGGTCACTCTCTGTTTCACTCTCACTATCTCATTGTCGGTAGAAAGAATTGCCTTCTTCCTCTTCTTTGGCTCACTGCACATGGAAGGGATCCACTAACAGTTTATAGACCTATAGGTCTCTTCATTTTCATGAATACATGCATCCTAAATTATTGATAGATGCTCTGTTGAAGTCCAAATTTCATCCACATATGAATACCACTTTTCCTCTTAACACTAGGCAATTCCTTTGGAAATACCATCGTAAAGCACCCTACTTCACGAAGCTCCCAATTTTGAGAAGCTCAAACAAGTCTTCACAAAGCTCCTTACTTTTCGTGAAGCTCATGACTTCATAGAGCTCAGGACATCACAAATCTCAAGTAGTCACAGAGCGACTTCCCTCATGAAGCTCACTAAGCCAACACAGAGCATCCAACTTTTGCTGAGCTAGAATAACTGCCGCGAAACTTCTTCCTCTTGCGAATCACACTACCTTCATGAACAACCTTTGCAAGCCGAGAGAAAAATATTTTATTCTAAAACTCTCTCTTTTTCCTTAGGAGGGGGGGGGGGGGGGTCAAGGTCTATTTATAAGAGAATCCACTGACCCTAGAACCTTCCACACGAAGGCATCACTACATCATCTCAAATCGCGAAGCTCTGAAATTCCTGAAAAAAATCTCTCAATATCGCGATGCACCATGACAATTTTCCAATCGTGGAGCTCATCTTAATCGCGGAGAATTCCACCAATTACTTTGTGCCTTCACCGCGAGGCTCCACATTCAATTCCTTTCACCACCACAGTGCTCTTCAACGCTTCCATTGGCGAAGCTTGTCTTAATCACGGAGAATCACCATCAACATTTTTCAGGTCATCACAAAATCCAATCCATGACTCATATCTTTACAAAATTCATGACTTTTCTATATTTAAGTGAGGTATTCAAGGATATCCAATTTTTACGATGCTCACCAAAATCCAAATTTTGGACCCCAAAAATTTGGCCAACACTGGAAAACGGTGCCACCATTTATCTATTCTTTGGTACTACCTCCAGATCATCCTTTCCTTTTTCATGGTTCTTTTTTTACATATATTGTCAAAAACATCTCTATAACTTGACAATTTTCCCTGGAAACTTGTATTGTCAAAAAACACAACCAACCCAAAAATGTTGCAATGTTATCTTGAGGGATATTTGTCTAAAAATATTTATAAAACCCATTTACTTTCTATGGGTTATGTTATGATGAAGTTATGTTTATGAAACCCATTTTTATTGGTTATATGAATGAATTTTGTTATTGTGGAACATATATGTCTGGGTTACATTATGTGATAGGTGGGGCATAAATCTCTCTCCAATTAATTGAACTAATATTTATATCTCATGAGATTAAAAATTATAGAATGTGAAGTGAAATCGGTTAAGTAATAAATAACTGAAATGGGAGTAAAATCAATCATTAATACAATAGTGTAATGGGTAGTGAGCTCGGTTCAATAAAGGAATTTTCCCACTATAGTGGTCGTGGAAATAAAACTACAATAATATAGAAATTATTTTCTATGCTTATCTGTAAGACACCATTCCATGTCTTATATTATCCTCTCATGGAATATTTTCTTTTATTCTTTATGAACGTCTTTGATTTCTCCCATGACATTATTTCGTGATTATTTGTTATAAATGATATAATTTTAAAATGTTTTGTTTGTGATCATATCTCTTATGATCATGATATGATTGTTATCTTCCTTATTTAATCTTACTGAGCATCTAATCCCACCCTTTCTTATATTTATTTTCCCCATGATATAAATAATGGTTTTAGGTAGGAATAAAAAAGTGTGAGATCTTTATGAGAAACATTTAATAAATTTCATAAGAATAGAGGTTTGTGTTCCAGGATTCCAATAGAACTAAACTAATATAGTCTTTGGGGATATTTTTTATTAATATAATGAATATTTATATAAAAAATGTAATTTCCATATATGAAAACCCAATGTTTTTATAGTTGGTATCATAGAAAAGGATTGGTCAACCATTGGAAACTAGAATTAGATAATATTATTAAGAATTCTAATGACAAGTCTATGTATAGGCCACACTACAAGATTTTTTGTAACGATCATGGATAACCTAGTATTAAACATAATATTTTTTAGGTTTAAATTACTTTCCCTTGATTTTGTACTTTTACCACAATAATTAATGTTGCTGATGATATAATTTTTAATTTTTGAAAATGGATGGAACCTGGAGGATTCATGTTAATGGTGAATGTGATGGACAATGGAATGATATTCCTTATGAGAAACCAAATTAAATGGGAGTCAAAAGGGAAAACTGTGTTATTGTTACTATTAAAAAATATCATAATATGATTAATAATCTCAATATTGGTGAGATTTTGGAACCATTTAACAAGATAATGATGGAGTTATATGGTGACCAAATAATAAAGAAAGTTCAATTTTACTTATATAAATTTTGTGGGAGGAGGCATCAAGGAGAACGTTTCAAAGGAACTGGAAGAGTCTTTAGGTGTAGAAAATAAGGACACAAAGCATGTAATTTCATAGAAAAAAAGAATGGGTCAGTTAACACAATGGATGAGAATAATTTTATTGGAAAGGGGTTATAAATAGTTAAATGTGGAATGTTTGGGCATCATGAAAAAAATCACTTGAGGGAATGATCATGAAAAGAATCCTAAAGGTTTTATGAGTGACTGTTATATTGCTGATGATGAATAGACTACAAATTAAATATGATAAAGAAGAAGTGTAAAGGAATAATGGTTTAAGAAGGAAGTGGAATAAATTAGTGTTTATGTGTTGCAATTCAATAATAATGTTGTAGGATTACTTTTAGGGAATTTTAGAATAATGAAAAATTTAATTATTATTCCACCATAGTTTTTCCTTAAGGATTTAAAATTATAGGTTGAATGGTACAGGTAACCATGAAATGTTAGTATGGTGGTATTTTTTTTCAGAAAAATTGATTAGGGAACAATAAACCTAAATATATGCATGATAATGAGATAAATAGATGATTGATTGTGATAAAATAAATTTTATAGTGTTGATGACCATAGAACTGATTATGAATATGATGACAAGTAGGTTTATGAAATCATAGATTGAGTTCATATATTTTTTTGGGGATTTATGTAATGAGTAAAGATTTAAATTTTGAAAGAATGCATGTTTTAATTAATATTTTATAGTAATTTATGTTTTTATAATTTTTCAAGAGAATAAATTATAATATTATTTACATGTTTAGTGTGTGACAATGAAGAGAAACACCACATTGTTTGGGGGATAAATTATATATTGATCTTGGAAATTTAGAAATGTTCTTTTGAATGTTTTTTATTTTATTTTTTAGAAGGATCATAAAGGTAACCATTTATGAAATAGTTTATGTTGAAATTTGGATGTGGTTTTAGAGATTAGAGAATTATCACTTTATATGGGGGATTTATACATATTAGAAAACGTATTTTAACATTTTTTTATGATGTTAATATAGATTTAATAATATATCATTCTATGGGTATCATGATCTTATAAGGAATCATGAATAAAAAATTAATATTCATTTCATGGAATAAGTGATGAAGTGGAAATTGATCAAGGGAAAATGAAATGATGAGATCATTATTATGAAATGTAATGAAACTATGCAAGTATTTATTCTCATGAAAATTTTCAACTTTAGGGAAATGATCATGAAACCAAAAATGTTATCATAATAACTTGTTTTCCAATGAATCAAATGGTCTCTTATATCATCAAATATTTATGGATTTTTTCTTTTTTACTTTCTCCTGACCATGTTCTATATCACTCTCCAACGTAACTTGATAGTTACATTTCTCTTCTACGTCCATGTTTTCACATTCCACCTATGTTCTTCTATGTGAAAACCTAGTTATGATTTCATTAGGTAACTGTTATGAATAAAAATTTTCATTTTAAAATATGTTTTATTATTTATTTTCATTATGTGGGTTTCCTAGAATTTTTTTTTAAAAAATCCACCTTTTATTTTCAAATATCTATTTCAAATTGTAAGGAAGTGATTTTTTTATTCTTGATCGTACGAGAACAATATCTTATTAATTAGTTCTTACACCAAATATTTGTAATGTTCATGATATGTTCCATGCATCTCTTTTGAGGAAATAAATACCTGATACTTTACATGTACTAAACGCAGAGGTCATATCGCTAGAGAAATATCTTTCTAATGAATAGAAACCAATAGAAATTATGGATTATATATATAATGTTCAACAAAAAATACCACTCATCTGGTTAATGTTTTTTTAGAGAGACCACTAGTTTTAATAATCTATGCGGGAAATTGAAAATATTATAAGGAATATGTATCCTTAATTTTTTTATTTGAGTAACTAATTTTGAGTGTGAAATTAATTTTAATGGGGGTGGAATGTGACATCCCGAGTTTTTATGAATTATTATTTTTCAAATAAATTTAAATTTTTTCATAGCGTGCATTGAAAGCTATAATAAGTTATTATTTATTTATATTTAACACAAAGGTAATATTTTTCTATATAAAAAAATTATATTATATTGTGGTACACGAAAAACAATGTTTGACTTATGTTACACATAATTCCAAGTTCCTTCGATTGTTTTTGTTACATGCAAGACTGAGTTTTACCGAACATTTTTTACTATGATCGTTATCACCTAGATATTGGAATATAGGGAATGAAAAATGTACTTATTAAATTATTAAAATAATTCATGGTATAATAATTAGTCATAAATGATGATCAAAACCAATTTAAAATAAAGGATCTGTTTTTATAAAAAACTATTTGTATACCCATAATGGTGTTTATCTTAATAAGTTAAAATAATAACTATAATGAATGATATTTGTGAAATTTTTATCTAATATATTCAATTATTTTTAATTTAAATTTATCCAATTTGTTTTATAAGCATAAAATAAGAACAAACCCATTTTAAATATAAAAAGATGTATTTTTTTAAAAAAAATGCAGTTTTACCGCCTTTTAATGGTAAACTTGTTTTAAAATTATAATTTGACACTTTTATAATTTTTATTGAAAAAAAACTTATTTTTTAATTTGTAACATCAAAATTATCTTAGGGTTATTTTTAGGGTTTTTATGAAAAGTTCGTCTTTTAAAAATAATGATAATACAGGTTCTGATTACAAATGTATTTTCTTTTAACGTCTTTACATGGAAAAATTAGGTTTGGATTGGTTTTAAATTTATAAAATTAAATTTTAATATAATATAATAAAATTATATTTTTTGAAAATGAATTTATACACATATTTGTTATAAAAACAATTTATATTTTAAAAGGGAATTTTTTTATAAACTGTTTTTTCATTGAATTTTATTGGTTTTATTTTGAATTAAATTATGAAACATCTATGTTTTTAATTTTGATAAATCAATGAAAATGTTTTATTTATAAGTTAAAAATTTAGTGAATACGTTCCTTGTTTTTGGCCAATATGAATAATGACCATGGTAAATTTTGTTACCACTATAAAGGGTAAATTGTGTAATTTAGGTTAAAAATAAAATGATACGTACTGTAAAATTACCCTAACACATAGGAAAATTTCATAACATGAGTATAATTCAACCCTTAACATATAAGAATCTAAAATAATTTGTTTAATGGACACTTTTCAATTAAAATGACTGACATAATATTTTAATCAATGAAATTAAAAAACATTTTACTTTCTTTGTTTTAAATATATTTTATGTGTCCAAATGGGAAAAAATGTATGATATGAATGAATATAAATGTATATTTGTAACTTAATAAAAATATATCTAATATGGAAATTAATTTTTGACCTTTTGGTTCACTAAGATAATATTATCATATTTATAATGATTTATTTAATTAAAATTTAAAGACCTCACATTCATGTTTTAAATACTATATAATATTAAAAATAGGTTAGAGAAAAATATATATTAAACAAAATATATAATTATGAAATATAGAAGACATATATTTTTCTCGGTATTTTATTTTTAATTTTAATTTAACAAATATGTATATTAAATAATTACACAACACTGATGTAATAATTTTTTTATTAATGGAAATATTGAATTAATCTTACTAAGAATATTAAAATAAATATAATTTTAGATTATTAATGTGAAAATGATTTTAATAGAATACATTTAACTCTTATATATACATAACAAAATATTTTTTTCAATGTTAAATTCTTCTCTTGAAAATTTTAAAATCCATGTAATGAATAATGTAAAAATTAACATTATTGATATTTATCCAAATAATATTTTATTAAATTATTTAAAGTCCATAAAACATATTTAAAAATAAATAAAATTTAATATGGTAGTAAGTGTTATAAATTGTTAATTTATTATTTAATTTACATCATATAAGTAAAAATAACGACATTTTAATGTTGAAAAATTTCTTACATTAGTTAAAATTAAAATAAGTTTAAAAAGTATTAATCCAATTGAAAAGGAATAAAATAATACAAAACTTATATAAATTTTTTTGATGATATTTCATAAATATATCTTCTTTTATTAGAATCGATGACATATTGAGATACTTTTATTGAGGGTTAATTTATTATAAATTAATATTTTGAGAAAAGTCAAATAGTGGGCCTCGCTTTCATTATAAAAGGATAGATCCTTATTAATATCATTTCACCAAATTGATAATTATAGATTAAATAAAATCTTCTAAATTATCTTCTCCACTTCCATAGAAGCATTATATAGGTTTTGGTCTTCCCAATAGACAAACTCAAGAGTCCTTTAGAGGAGATCTAAAGGAGTCGTTTCGAAGAAGAGGTAATCCCTCTAACCGATCAGTCTATATTTCTACTATTCTATACCTCAAATAAATCTATGATATATATCATAAAATAATAAATTTAATATTATAAATAATATTAAATTTTATTTTTATTTTTAAAACACCACTATACATCCCATTTCCCATTTAACAAGAAATGAAATTATCACTCATGCGTATGTATAAGTTACCATATCCACATTGTGATACAATTCATTATCCATCACTATATTAAATGAGTGATAATTATGATTGGTTTAATGTTTATATATGATAAATTTTACATAATTATACTTATATAATTAATATATCATATATAACATTTTACCTCCTAATCTTTTGTGAAATGATAATGTCGCTCATGTTTACATATGACTTACCATCTCCAAGATGCAATGCGATTCATTTGTTATCTATATTTCACATGGATGGTAATAAAAAATAATTTTAGGAATATATATGATATATTTAAAACATAAAAATTATTGTTTAATGCTAATATATCTTATAATTTTATTTCTTTTAATAGGACAATAAAATTAAAACAACATTCATGTGTACGTACAATCCACCATCTCCATGAATGATGTATTTTGTTTTCCATTTCTAACTTTTATGAATAACCATGAATATATATACTGAATATATATATATATATATGATATTTATATCATGGTTATCATTTTTTAGATGATGAAATCATGATATGTGTTAGAGGATCAAGGATAACAAGTGAAAACATGTATGAAAAACAAAGTGGTTATGACCTGAACCATAACTTAGATATAAAATTGTTAATGAGTAATATAAATTCATAAGTAAATAATATATAGTATTATATATATGAATATGTTTTTGTGTTAGATTTATAATAAAATTATATTTATTATACATTAGGTTTTAATGTATACAAAGGACATAAATACTTAAGGTAAGGGATTTTGGCTCACTTTTATATCTATGGAACACATGCCATATATACTACTTTTTTCATTTTTTTGTGGTGTATGTACTTTTCATTAATTTATTTTATGAGTATCATTTTGAGAATTATGTTATTTTCATATCCATATAATTTTCTTTCTTTCATGGTGCATACAATTATACTAATTATAAAGTGCTAAGGATTAATTTCACAATCACTTTATTATTTGAGATTTTTTATATGTAAGTATTAGCGGGTGAATATTAACTTCCATATCCATGCAAGATAATTTTTTTCCATTTTGTTACTATAGATGTAAAATTGATAAATTCATTTTTACCCATGGTTAAATTTTTACTAAACAGTTTGAAAAAAAACATTTTGGTCATTTTTTTAATGAGACACATAGTGAATTTTCTAGAAAAAGTATGAGAGAAATGTTATTTAACTTATTCAAAATGAATGGATTTTTATGATTTCATAATGCCATTAATATTCCCTTATAATCCTTCAAGGTTAATTTCAATGATAATGTTTTCTTGTAAAATTTTGGGGCATTTTATGAAATGAAACCATTTTCTAATTAGAAAGGATATTTTCCTCAAGAATTATTTTCAAGGGATATATTAAAATTTATTTCCATATACGATGAAATTATATGATGTTATTTATGCTTTATGGGGATATTTTTTATGGATACCATCCCTATTATTTTATGGTTGTTTTATTTTTTTGATAGAATGATATTTAAGAAACCCATTTATGTTCCATGGTTTATGTTATGATGGAATTATGTTTATGAAACCTATTTATGATTATGGGTACTATGAATGAATTATGTTATTTTGGAACACATATGTATGGTTTTCATTATATAATGTGTGTGACCTATATGTCCCACCTATTAATTGGGTAAAGATATAAATATCAGGAGAAAGACATGACTAGAATTGGAAGTGAACTCGATTTTGTAATACAAGAACATAACAATAATAAACATAGTTCAGTAATATAGGATAGAAATAGGGTGGGAACCTGTGTTAGTGAAGGACCTTTTCCACTATTATGGTTTTAAAAATGCTCTCATCTAATATGTAAAATATTTTCTATGATTATGTGTGTTGAAAAATTCCATTTTTTATGTTATGCTCTCATGGAATATGTTCTTTGATTCTTTATAAACTTCTATGATTTATACCATGACATGATCTCATGTTTCCTTGATATATAGGATATAATTTTAAAATGTTTTGTTAATGTTGTAAAGTATTATGATTATGATATGATTTATATTCGCCTTATTTACCCTTGAGGAACATCTGATACAATCCTTTCTTATTTTTATTTTCTATAGGATATAAAGATTGGTTTTGGGTTGGAATAAATAAAGGGGAGATTTTTTTAGGAAACATTAAAGATATTTCCCCAGAATATTTGTTTGAGTTATAAGTTTCTAATGTCACAAGACAAATACAGTATTTGGGAATGTGTTTTTGTAATGTAATGAACATTAATCTAAATTTTTTTAATATCCATGTATGAAAATCCTGGGTCATTATAATGACGTATGATCTTAGTATTCTAATTTTTAATATATCTTTTTTTAAATAGGCACCTCACACTCATTTATATCATCTTCTTTAATGGGATGTCTTAGTCTCAATATTGAATACTTCTGTACGGTAATTCCTCTTTACACACTATTGGGAAATTTGTTAGAGAGTGTTCACCCATATAAGGAGTGTCCTCTTGAGATAGTCAATTAATATTTATTATGAAACATTATCATACTCAAAATGATAAGATTAAAAATAATTCTTGATATAAACTATATAGTTCATTTTTGACTCTACATCGGATTTTATGACCTAAGTGTTTCTTTCTCATTACTTGATGTCTGTATCTATATTCATAATGGGGAATGGTATTTGAATGAAATTTGGGATTGATATTAGAATCATGGGATGAGTGGATCATTTTCCCGATCACTGTACTTTTTTATTAATGATCACAATGTATAATAGAATATATTTCCTCCAATGTTGGACCATTTCATAGATTAATTTCTTGATGACTTTTCTTAGATACCTCATGAGGGAGAGGTAGTGTTCCCCATAAATCTCACTTTAGTAGTAGAACCAACATCTATCCCTATATATATGATGGATCCTACTAAGATTGCGGAACTGAAGGGGTAGTTAGAGGAATTGGAATATAAGGGGTTTATATAACTTAGTATTTCTCCTTGGGGTTCACCCGAACTTTATGTGTGAATTAAAAGTGGTTGAATAATCTCAATGTTAAGAATCTATACCCACTTCCCCATATATATGATATATTCTAATATCTCTAATGATCCATGGTATACTAAAAGATTTATTTGAGATCATGCTATCATTAGGTGGGATTTAGACCCTCTGATATATCTTCTATAACATTCAATGGTTGGTATGGCCTATAATAATATCCGGTGACGTTATTTAGTCGAATGAATGCATATTCTATATTTATGACCTTTATGAATTGGGGTTTCCACCCATTCATGGATGATTTTTTGGTCATTTTTATAAATAATATCATAGTGTGTTCTCATACTATCCATGATCATGAAAAACACCTTCATGTCATACTGAGTACACTAAGAGAACATTGAAAATATTATAATATTACTAACTTCCACTTCTATATTAATAATGTTAACTTTATGGTTAAAATTATATCAGAAGAAGGGTTATCTATGGATCTAGAGATGGTGAGTTTCATTACTTCTTGGGATAATCTCAAGAAATTTTTTGATATATGTATCTTATTGGGACTATTTGGTTACTACTATTATTTCATCTAGAACTATTATCACCATAAATAACTACATAAAAGCTTGAACAAGACATTTGTACGTTTTGTAATGTCTTAAGCATGTGATAATGAATTTAAACAGTTTAAAATTATTGAACTTAGTTCTGATCCTAATTTTTTTTTCTAATCATAGTAGAGGTTCCACAGTTTATTGTGATGCATTAAATGTTAGGATGAGATCTATTTTTATTCAAATAGAGTGAGTCATGGAAAACAATCCTCATTTGTTAAGGCCTCATGATAAAAATTACTTAATTCATGACCTTGAATTAGTACCTATCATTCATGTATTGGGTTACTAAATACATTAAATAATGGGGGAGTGGTTTATGATTTTCATGGACCACAATATCCTCAAATATATATTTTCTATGTGATATTAAAACCACCAAAATTGCATATAGATTGAATATATTTGTTAATTTTATTTTGATCTTTCTTTCATGATTGGTTTAGGTAACGTGGTTTTTTATGATTTGAGCCAAATAATCAAACCAAATTGGTCCAGGAAGCTAATGTTGACTGGAAGTTGATGATTCTATTTTTAGGAATTCATATATAAGTTAAAGAGTGTTATTATAAGCCTATCCTAATGGCTTTATCGATGGTCTCCTCCCTTTTTAATTGATTTAAAAAAAGGAAAATTTATGATCTCGAAGGCTTGGTCCCAAGTGAAATTATTTGTAGTGAGGAACCACTTTTTAGTTGGGTTGTTGATGAGGATAAGACCCCACATATAAATGGGAGTGTCTAGGTTTCAGTAGATATGCGAGTGTAACTGAGGAGAGAATAACAAGCTTCTTAGAAGTACATTACAAAATAACATAAATGTATAATGACTTACACCACCAATATTGGTGTCTAGTGATGAATATGAAGATGACATTATTTGTTTCTTAGTGTTTGACATGTCAGCAGGTGAAATCAAAACACCAAAAACCTTTTCCCTTTTTATCAATTATATATCCTGAAGTTGAAATTGGATGATTTTACCATAAATTTCATGATGAGTTTTTTGAGATAACCCTTGTAATATGATGTCATATGGGTGATTATTTATAGGTTGAGAAAGCTCACCCACTTATTTCTTATATGGGATAACTTCTTAGTTGAGGAGTTAGAGATACTCTATGTATGAGAGATCATACACCTTCACGGGATTCTATATATCATTGTATTATAAAGGGATGATCGATTTACTACCCAGTTTTAGAAGTGGTTGTTGATGCCTCTTGGTTCATAGGTTCTTTTGAGTACAACATACCACCCTCATACTATTAGCCAATCTCAGCACACTAAAGAGGTATTTGAGGAAAAACTACATGAATGTGTCCAAGATTTTATAGGCTTTTGGGAATAGAATTTTGTCTCTTGTTGATTTTTCCAATAATAATAGTTTAAAAGAGACTATTTAGATGGATCCTTATGAAGCACTATATGGTAGGTTATTCTGTTTTCATTAGTGCTGGTTATAGGTTGGGGAGGTAGCACTACTAGGGACACATCTCATTTAGGAAAAAATGAAATAAGTATAATTAATCTTTAAATGTATAGATTTGGAGTGATCATGGAATAAATTAAATACTAATAGCTATCTTCAACCACTAGAGTTTGATGTGGAGGATCAAGTCTTCCTGAGAGTCTCACCAAGATTTGGTCATCGACAGATTTAGAGAAAAGGTAAGATAAAACCTAGATTCCATGAGCCTTTTCAAGATCAAGAAGTGGGTCAGGCCGATATCAAATTAGGTAGTCCTACCTTAGTGGTACATAGGTATGAATGATGTATTCCATGTTTCTCATCTCCATTGTCTTTATACCAACCCATCTCATGTCCTTGATTCAAAGGAAGTTGAATTGGAGGTTTATGATTCTTTTTAGGAGTGTCTAGTTTTTTTTATAGATTATATAATAAGGACTCTATGAGGTAGGGTGGTTCATCTAATTTGGATACTATGGTAGTATGAATGTGTATAATAGGAGATATGGGAGTGATAGTTCTATGTATGTGCTCAGTGGCCAGAAGTATTCTTAGATACAGCTTAACCACACTATAAAGTGTAACTTAGGAATGATTAGTCTTAAGGATGGGAGGTTGTAATATCTTGGTTCTTTAGTAAGGTAAAAACCCTATTAAAATTATACCAAACCTATTGTTATTATCTTAATGGATGTTTCTATGTGAGTATAGGAGGTTTTTGGATTGTTCTAGATAGTTTGAGGTTTGGAGTCTTGGTTTTTGGAGAAGCTATATAGGGCATAATGTGTGCATTAATTATGAACCTTAACCATGAAACATATAATAGGGAGGATCAAATTTTGGTTAACCATGATAAGGGAGACTAAAAAATATAAAAGTCAGATAATTAGTTGCAGGTTCACCTCACATGTTTTGTGAAAAAAATATCTCACTTTTCACTAAAATCATGTGAGGTGGGGTTTCCTAACAACTGGGATGTATGGTCCGTGCATGGTTTGGAAAAAATTTCATCCAAGCCATGTAACTGGTAAATTGAATTGAAAATTATAATTTTACCCACATTACATTTTAAACATAATTTTCTTTTTCCCTCCCTCATTTTCACTATAGCACCACAATTGCTATCCCTTATCCTCTCCTTGGCTCATCTGTGGGTCTCCCACATCCGAAATCAGTTTTCTTCACCATAAGTCATGTCCAAACACCCTTGAGATTTATAAAACCTTTTCACCTTCATTGCTCACATTTTCTTCCCATATAAGTCTCTCAAACCATATTTAATGTAAATTCCATATTTCCTGGATTTTTTTCTGGTTTTTTTTTATTTTTATAGTTTCAACCTAAATTTAAGGATGAAATAGAATTAGGAGTATTCTATGAGTCCAAGTTAGGTGGTCTATTTCTATTTATATATGTATTAATGTTTATAATTTTTGTTAGTGTGCTTCATATCAGAATTTCCATACATTGCCTATGAATTGTATAACTCCTTTAATTAGTCAAATATACGATCTAGTCTTTATTTGAGACCCCTAGAAACCATTGTAGGTTATAAACATCAACCTAAAACACACCTTAGATTAAATTTATCCTAATTACCATGTAAACCATACTGTAAATTTAACCAAACCACCCCTTAGGGTGCGTTTGGTTTATCCTTCGGAAAATTCTCTACCTATGTAAATAAACCACCCATTAGGATTGTGTTTGGATTATCTATTTTAAGTGTAATATCGTAATTGAATTAATTGAATTGTTAAACACCATTTATAATTTACATGGCCTTGTGATTAATTACTATTTTTCGGATTATAGTACTCAAAAGGGGGGTTAATTGACTATCTATTAAAATTTATTTTAAAATTTTTTCACAAAAATCTTCCCTAATAAAAATGAATATATTATAGTTAATCAAAGTAATATAGTTATAATAGTTCTACTATTAAAATAACCTCTCATAAGATTGATTAATTCTCAGTAATATAAATATGAGTTATTCATACTACTTTTGAAGCTATTCTAAATAGGAAAAATAGTTATAACTTCTATCAAAGACTAACTATCAATGTAAAATCTAGTGTATTTTGAAATATACAAAAAAATAGAGATAAAATAAATTAAATAATGTAGTGGATAAAACAAGTGGTTCAGTCTCAAGATGGGACCTAATCTACTCAACTTGGTTATCACCCACCACCAAGCAATTAATATTAATAAACTTGATCCACAACCTGAATCGTGGTAAACAACAATGCACATGATTGTCCAGGTCACACGACCTCTTCCACTGTTCTTCATGGTAATAAACTATCAGGTCACCCAAGTACCTCTTCCACACTTATCCATGGGAGTAAAGAGATATAAAAAGATATGAGAGGAAGGATATTTTTTATCCCTTAGTTTAGTATAGGAGATAGTGTGTGTTTTAATACAGACACACACACATTGCTCGAGAGATAAAAATTGTACACAATAGAGAAAAGATGATGAGAAAAGGTTAGAAGTGCTTTGAGTGTTATTCTATGCAGCATTGGACTTTTAGGATGAAGCATATGCAAGTATCGAGTCCTCTGGTAAAAAACAGAGTATTGCATGTATGGTGCTCTAGTTTCTAGATCGATGGTGTAAGCTGTCTAGCTCATGTTCTTTTTGAAGGTGGTACTGTGAAGATGTTTTTGGATCTGATCGACGATAGTCCATCTTATTGGAATCTAGAGTGCTTCACGTGTTCTTCCATTATTTCTTGTTGCATGTACAAGTTCACTTTTCAAATTCACGTGCGTCTGCTACTCTCTTGTTCTAGTGACATGATTTTATTTTTATTATTGAGTGTATGTGTTGGAGATGACATGATGAATGTATTATACACCTCATATCTCTTACTTTTAGGTTACATGTCCAAAAAGAAACATTCATTATGTCAGTTCCTTTAAATGACTCAAATATGACCATTAGAAATTGAATTGAAAATGACAAAACAAATTAAATAACGGTATCATAGTCAATCTTGAAACGATATAACTTGGAAAAGGTGTCATCACGAAATATTATCTTCTTATTTTCCTTTGATTGGTGAGACAATCTTTAAGCTACAATTGTATTGTTATCAGGAATAGGTAGCATAGATGTGGTGTTAGGATAACAGAGTCTGGTCCTTTTCCATATTTTGAACAGTGTCTTGGTGACGGTAGGAAGGAACCAGTGTCCCAGACTTCCTGAGATCTGAAACTAGTTATGGTGTATGAATCATGGTGTGTGGGTCACAGTTTCTGGGTCACAGTGTCTGGGTCATGGTGTCTGGGTTACAGTTTCTGGATTACAGTGGCTGGATTACGGTGTTTGGATTATAGTTTTTGGGTCATGGTGTCTGGGTATTTTTCAAGAAAACTAGAACTGGTGGAAGACTCAAAATTTCTTAGACTTAGCTAAATATCTATAAATAGACTTAAGTAGTAATATTCATAGAGTGAATTAGACTCAATCATTTCTATAAGAAAACATAATATAATTAAATATATCCTAAAACATGATTTATAGGAATCAGGATCTAGTGGAAGTTTATTGAAAGAATATAGAAACTAACAACTTCTACACATCATTTGAGATAGATTCAATAATATTAATCAGATTTTTGGTCATTAAAACAATATTAAAACATGAGGAGTTAAAAAAATCCCCCTTTTTTATGATCACAAATCATAAGAATTAAATTTCTATGCTTAGTGTGCTTTCTCCCCCTTAGGGCATTAGTTTGCTGTTATCCCCCTTTTGGGATTATCAAAAAGAGTACAAGAAAAAAATATAATGAAATTAAATAAGATAATAGACAACAACAGTTCACATTTCATTATATGGAAAAATATGTTTCCTTATAAGTAGTAGAAAAATTACAAAACATCATTATTAGTAAACAGTTTTCACTTTTTTCAGCACTAGCTATCTTCTCCCTTCCCTTTGAAGCATTTTTAGAATGAGCCACATGACCATAAGTAGAATTTGATGAAGGGTGTGAGCCAACTGTTAGAGAAGGAAGAGGGAACACTTCAAAAATAGAGGGTTCCAAAGTGGGTATGGCAGAAGACTGAGGCATGTTTTGGTCAAGGATAACTGGTTTTATCTGGCTCAGAGCTTGAGATACAAATATTGAGGTAGAAGAAAAGGTAGTGGATGAGGAAGGAGGTAAAATATGTCACAAAGGGGTAGAATTAGAATACACAATAGAAGTTCTCTGCAAATGAAGATAAGGCTTCAACAATTTAATGAATCCAGTAATGATCTTACCACCATACTACATTTCTTTCTCGAAATTATCTTTTTTCTCCATTAACTTTTCAAATACAGGAGTTAAGTCTTCCATCTTTTGAACTTGATTCTTTAAATCTTGAGTGAAAAGATGAATTTTTAGATTCTCTACAAGATATTTGAAATGATTGGTCATGTCATGCTTTGTTAAGATCCTATTAAAATATAAATCAACATTTTTAGTAATTTATTTCTGATCATCATTTGAAATCTTTGAATGAATCCTTATAAAATCAAGGACTCTATCAGTATTCTTTACAACAGTAGATAAAAATTACTTTTCAAAACCAATGATCATTGATTGAAGTTCCTCCTTAACAAATATTCTAAGTAGATCACTGGAAACATGGTGATATGACTTCCCAGAGGCACTAGAGGCTGTAATATCTGAATTGAGGGACTTGAGCTGATTGAGAACTTTAGGTAGACATTTCTTGTACTCATCAGTAAATTTTTAGAGACAAAAAACATGATCACACATATCATTGACTATCTAAATGTTTCTCTCAGCCAATGTTTCAACCATTGAAGTCAATTTTTTTAGAATCGGATGGGAAACCTACTGTGGAATCTGGCCACTAACAGCCTCAAAAATAATGAGCTGCATGAGCTTGTCTTGATTTAAATACTTTTTGAATATCTTCAACAATAGCTCAAAGAGACTTCACTTAATCACTCAGTTTCTTTTTCTCAATTCTAACCTCTAGTATCTCATGAAGCATTTTTGGTTGTATCTTATATATGATTTTTTCTATAATCATGGAAACATCTCTTTCACTAAGATTTTTTACAGTAGAAGGCTGGGTGTCTATGAGATTTTCAATTACATCCAATAAAGTAACTCCAAAAGCTTTCAAATCACTATGAATTATAGAAGAAGAAGGTTCTTGTGAAGGTTTATGAACATGACCTTGGACAATATTAAGTTTCTTTTAAGAGATTTATTCTAGAGCAGAAAGCAGTTTCAATTGAAACACAGTAGAAATTTCTATGCATTTAGCTGAGGCTTACAAGGAATTATCCAAAACAAATTAGCTAGGGTATTTATACCAGGTATCCATAGTGATTTGATGAATAGGATTTGGAACTTCAATAATTTCTAGACTTGGGTGTCGCTCCCCCTCAATAAGTGCATCACTTATAGGACTAAGGGATTCAGTTCCTAGATCGGTTTCTAATATTTCATCTCCAATAGCCTCTCCCATTTCATTTCTAGCCAGCTAGAAGGCTTGCTCCATTATTTCCTCAGCAGATAAAATAATTTCAATACTATCTTGTTCCTTTAAATAATTCTCAACCACAACCTCTTTCTCAATAGAAAGTTATTATTCTAGATACTCCTTAGGAAAATCCTTTTATTTTATAGTAAAATAAAATTCCATTTTAGAATAAGGTTCTTCTTCTAACTCAGCATTTTCTTCAGTAACACGTGGTTCTTTATCAACTATATCTAATGGAACACATTGACCACTTTCTTCCTTATCCAAGATAGTTTCTTATATAGGTGCAGGAACTGACTATTCTTCCTCTTCCAAAAGATAGTCAACAATTTCATCTGGTTCCAAAATAGGATCAGATAAGTTCTTAGGTCTTGAAGGATGCTCAACCCGATTAAAATTTTCATATATCCTTTCATTATCCTCTACTCAAAACTGTTTTAATGAATTCCAACTTATTTTCATCATTTTGACTGTAACCTTTGAGATACAAAATTCATAGTCTTTGATGACTTCTTCATTCGGTCCAACCATTCCTTTAGCATAAATCATAACATTGAGTAACCTTGAATAGAATAAGTAGGTATACTTTGAAGTCATCGTAATCAACTCACACATGTGAAGTATAATATACCTACATAGGTTAATCTTCTGTCCATATTTCATAATATGTATCAAGAATACATCTTGATATTTGAGTGTATAAAACTATTCTTTCCTTGGAATAATTATATTTTGGATTAACTTAAATAGAATCCTTGATTCACCATCTAATTCAGCAGCAATCACTATTCTCTTATTTTTATTTCCAGTCAATATTCAAAGGGCCTCTTCTAAAACAAAAACCTCACTTGGAGGAGGGGGACCTCTCTGGTAGTCCTAAAAAATTCTTTAATGGGGTATCCCTAGGCAAGCATCCCATAACCAAAAATAAATGCTGCATCTTTTTCCATTAATCTAGAATACAAATAAAATAATTTACAACGTGATATGGGTAATAGAATACAAATAAAATTAAAAGGTGTTATTATAGTGAGACTAGGATAGGTTTTCATGGTGACACCGAAACAGAATTTCATAGTGTCATCTTTTACGATTTAAAACTAAATGGTGCAGTCGTATCATGCTAGATAGTAAGTAAAAGATAGTGACCCAGTGAAAATAACTATAAGACCATAAACAAGAAACAATAAGCTAGGAGACAATAAATTTTGAAATAATACATTTTATACTTGAGATATATCATTCTTAATTCATGTATGATGTAATATATCCTTTCAGAATTTATTGGTTTGGTTAATATATCAGCAAGATGATATTAAGTTCTAATGAATTCCAAAGTGATATCACCTTTTTGATAATGGTCTCTTAAAATGTGATGTCTTACATCAATATTTCTTGTCCTGGAGTGTGGAACATGTTTTTTTGAAATGTTAATAGCAATTGTATTTTCATAATTTATAGTTAAATTCTTGAATTGATCTCCATAATATAGTAATGTGTGTTTCATCCACAATATTTGTGCACAACTACTACCATTACCTACATACTCATCTTTGGTTGTAGATAATGCAAAAGAGTTTTTTTTCTTACTACACCATGATACTAGAGACTTCCCTAAAATGTGACATGTTCCAAAGGTGTTTTTTTCTTTCAAACTTACAACCACCAAAATCAGAATCAGAATATCCAAATAACTCAGATTATTGTCCTCAATGATAGAACAATCCTAGATTGGGTGTATTTTTTGTGATATTTGAAAATCTTTTTTACACCATTTAAATGAGATTCCTTAGGGTTTTCTTGAAAACTAGAACACATACATACACTAAACATAATATCAGGTTGTCTAGTAGTTATGTATTGTAAGCATCCAATCATACCTCTGTAAGTGGTTTGATCGACATATTTTCCATCTTTATTAATATTCGACTTACAAGTATTACTCATTGGAGTATCACTACTTTTGGTGATATCCAAGACAAAAACATTTTGAAGATATATATTATATTTTCATTGATTTAATATAATAACATATTTATTTTGATGGATTTGAAATCCAAGAAAGAATTTGATTTCACCCATTAAACTCATTTCAAATTCATTTTTCATCATTTTAGAAAATTCAATACATAAAGAATTTTTTGAACATCCAAAAATAATATCATCTACATAAATTTGAAATACTAAATCATCATTGGAAATTAGTTTTATAAAAAGGGTATGATTAACTATACCTTTTTTAAAATCTTTGGAAATAAGAAAAGTACTTAATCTATCATACCAAGCTCTTGGATCTTTTTTTAAACCTTACCAAGCTTCGGATAATTTTAAAATATGATTTTGAAAGTAAGGAGTAGTGAAATTAGAGGTTATTAAGAAAAAAACATCCTTGTCTAAATACCGATTTAGTAATGCACTCTTGACATCAATTTGGTATAGATTGAAATTCAGGTGTGCAACATAAGTAAGCATGATTCTGATGGATTCTAGTCTAGCTGCTAGTGCAATGGTCTCCTCATAGTCAATTCCTTACTTTTGACTATAGTCTTGTGCAACCAATAATTCCTTGTTTCTAACTATATTACCAGGTTCATCTACCTTATTTCTAAACACCCACTTAGCATGTTTGGTAAATATGTCTTTGGGTCTGTCAAAAAGTTTCCAAAAAATGTTCCTTTCAAACTAATTTAGTTGTTTTTGCATAACCATCACCCAAAATTCATCCTTTATATTAATACTAATGTTTTTGGGTTCATTTTGTGTCAAAAAAACTTGATTTTAAACATGATTTCTAAGAGAAGCGCTAGTTTGAGTTACTTTATCTAAATATCCTACAATAGAATCTAAAGGATGGTTCTTAAGGGTTCTAACAGCCCTAGAAAAAGAGGGTCTAGTGATTTCAGGTTCTTCAATAGGTTCAAGTTCATTTTGACTTGAATCTGGAGAATTTCCAGAACTAGTTGTTTTCACCAATTACTTTATAGGATGGTTTGAGGGTTTAGCATTGATGTCCATATTTGACATATCATCTTCTAGATTCTCTAGAGAGGTCTTAGCCTCATGTGGATCTATCTCATCAAACATGACATGGAGAGATTCTTCCACACATTTAGTTATTTTATTAAACACTTTATTGAATTTACTATAGATTGAGTATCCTAGAAAAATTCCTTCATCACTCTTGGATGCAAATTTGTCAAGATTGTCCTCGGTATTAAGGATATAGAATTTTCAACCAATGAATTTTAATTATCTTACAATAGGTTTTCTATTGTTCCATAACTCATATGGATTTCTTTTAAAAATAGGTCTAAACAACAATCTATTAATAATATAGCATGTTGTATTTATAGCTTCAACATATAAATAAATAGGCAAGTCATATTCACTAATCATGGTTCTTGAAATTTCTTACAAGGTCCTATTTCTTCTTTCTATAACTCTATTTGGTTGAGGTGTTCCAGGGGAAGAGAAGTTATGATTATATCCATATTTTGATAAAAAGGATTCAAACTCTCGATTTTCAAACTCATGACCTTGATTGCTTCTTAAAGATTTAATTCTAAATCCACTAGGGTTTTCTACAGTTTTAGCATATTTGGTGAAATGAGAGTAGGCTTCCCTTTTGTGAGACAAAAAATGGTCCAAGTATATCTAGAAAAGTCATCTAAAAGAATATAAAAATAGTTCTTCCCACATAAACTACAATGTCACGACCCGTCCTCGGGGCCCGTGTCGTGACTACCCCAAGCCTGCCTTCCATAGGCCAGGGGCAGGCGACTAGCACCAAAGGCGTAAATCCCGATAACTGGAAAGACATTGCCTTTATAAAAGTAAACAAAACTCCACAGAGTACAAGCGGAAGTAATACACTAAGTACAAAAGAAAGTTCTAAAAAGTAAATGGGCCAGGATACAAACCCAACTGAAAAGTACAGCTACAACTGAACGAAATTACAACAGAAAAGAAAAAAAGTTGGAATAATAGAAGCAGCTCCTGGGCCGTCCGCCTCGGATCCTACCTGAAGGGTAGGTACAGATAGTGCAGCTCCTGGATTGTCCACCACGGATCCTACCTGAAGGGTAGGTACATATAGCCTCCACAACGCTCTCGCCCGTCTACCTCCTCTGAGTATCGTCTCGTCAAGAAGTCCACCTCCGGATACTGACTCGTCGTGAGGTCCACCTCCGGGTACCATCTAGTCCTCGAACACTTGGCCTCTATCAGCGCTTCCCGTCGTCTGCAACCAACACAACGAGGTGCGGGCATAGCCTATGCAGGGGTGAGTATACGATACTCAGTAGGGACCCCGAGACCCTCAAGGTCTCACTAAATCAAACAAGGATAACCACAAAGAAGGATCTCAACTGATAACCTTTACTTAGGTATAAACCCATACTTATACCTAAGTTATCAAGTATCTCATCTCAATCATGAGGAAACACAAAGGTTATGAAATCAACGGATAACCACTACCTAGGTATAGGCCCATACATATACCTAAGTTATCAAGTGACCTATCTCAATCATGAGGTAAACACAAAGGTCATAGACTCAACTCAAACCAGGATTTTCATTATCGAAACCGTAACTGCTGAAGAGCTCCGTCTCTGATGAACACAGTGATGTTGTCACCTCTCTGAGGTACTGCTCACTACCCTAAGACTACTGAGGTACTCCTCCTGTCGAGTACCACGGGTCAGCCACCCAAACACAGTAGTGCTTCCCACCGGGGTCTGCCACCCAAACACAGTAGTACACCCCCCTAATAGCCTGCAGAGGTACTCTTTCTGTCGAGTACCTCAGGTCTGCACCCAAACACAGTAGTGCTCCATCCTCCATGGGTTTGCATCCAAACATAGTAGTGCTCCGTCCACTAGGCTAGTGGACTCACTCCAAGTCGAGTCGGTCAAGCAGTTGTCAGGACTCAGCCGGCTACACGGTCTCCGTACTCCGTATGCTCGTCTCCAGGAGGGTCCGCTCCATGATCTACAGGTCAATAATCCATGTATCGCAAAGTACCACGAAAATGTATCTCAAAGGACCGCCTCGTCATTGGGGTCTCAACACAACAGACGGCGCGTCAATCAGACGTCCGGTCTGTGAGTTATTAGCATTATCATTCAAGGGGCCCGGTTGGATTTCGAGTACAATCCAACACGGACATACGCCAACTACATCCAAGCCTCGAGAGGAGTAAGCCAAAATGTCCGTCTTAGTAAGAGGAATCCAACAAAGTCGACGACATGTCAATCGGACGTCCGGAGCTCAGGTTATAGGCGTTTCCGCTCCGAGGGCCCGGTTGGTTTTGTGTTCGAACCAACCCTGCCATACCCAAAGTTCTCTGAAACCTTGAGTTTAATATACCGAAATGACTGTCTCGATCCAAGGATCACATCGCAACTAACGGTGCATCGATCGGAGGTCTATAACCCATGTTATGTGCATTTGAACGGATCTGTCCGAAAATAGGGGTTTCGGGCCTGGTCCGACCCGACCCGATACCCCCCTAGGTCGGCCCGAACCGGGTCTGCCCGACCCGGGCCTGGGTCCGGCCCATTAGGGAGTGGCCCGACGCGTCTGGTCCGGTCCGGCACGGCCTGTTGGCCTGGCGCGGGCATGGCCTGTCACACCCATCATTTCTAATTTATTTATTTTATTAATTTTTTTTCTTTCTTTCTTTGCGTCAAGTAGTTCGGGTCAAAACACGACTCAGGATTTCGAGTCCCTTGTGTTTTGGTCTTGTTTGCGTCCAGCGCGACGCGGTTGAAGCTGCGCGGCCTCGCTTGGATCCCCGCGTGGCCTCGCCGATCTACCGCACGCCTTGCCGGTGTTTAATTAATGAAATAAAACGAATTGGAAATTGTGTTAATAATAATAATAATCGTAATAATTTCATTTGAGATTATTATTATTATTATTATTATTGTTTCCCTTTTAATTTATTACAATTGTTATCTGTTTTGTTAATTTTCTTATTATTGTTATTATTATCTTAACTTATATACTTTTTATTTTATTTTAGATTTATCAAATAAGTATTATTATTATTATTTATTATTTATTATTTTTTTTCTTTCCCTCTCTTGCCTAGGGTTCGGCCAACCCTTTCTTTTTTTTTTCTTTCCCGTAGCTTCTGTGTGCCGCCGCCCCTCCCTCCTCTCTATCTCGCCGCACCCCAAACCCTAATACACAGCCGACTTCAATCGCCTCCCATATGAAACCTCACACCGCCTTCCTCCCGCCTGGAGAACACCTCGCACTCACACTGCCTTCCTCCCGCCTGGAGAACACCTCGCACCAGCCTCCTCGCGCGTGCACCGTTCCTGGATTGTCGTCGCCTCTTGCCGCACCTCCTTTCCATGGCTCGCCGCCATCGAAACAGCTCCCGCCTGGCCAGCCCGGATGCGCCGCACCTCTTTCTCCTTCTCGGAGTCACGTCGCGCCCCTTCCCTGTTGTTTTTTCCCTTTCCCGTCGGAACCCCCACCACCTCTTCTGGTTCGCTCCGCACGCAGCTCGCCGACTTTGTCCACCGGCCCCCCTGAATCCCGTAGCCCCTTCCCCTCTAACCCTAACCCCGTCACGGCCCTCTCCCGCTCGCCCCATCGCCGGCCGGCTCGCCCCGCCATCGGCTCCTTGCCATGGCCCTCTCCTGCTCGCCCCGCCTCCGGCACCCCACATCTCCCGGTTGTGATATCCCTCCATCTCCCTCCCTTCAAATCGGCGCACCACACCGCCTGTCCGACCGTTGCACTAGCCTCTTCCCGGATGTGCCGCACCCCAGCGCACCCCCCCTTCTCCTTCTTCTCTTCTCCATCTTCTTTTTCTTTCTCCTTCATCCACTCCGCCACACAGGTTAGTTTTCCTTTTTATTTATTTTAATTTATTATGTTATTCTATTTTATTTTATATGTTGTAAACATTTTATTATAAAATTATTATTATGTGATTATTATATTTATTATAGCATTGTTATTATTAATATGTTAATATTATTATTATATCATTAATATAATTATTATTATGTTATTATTATTATTACAATATTGTTATTATTATTATTATTATTATGTTAATATTCTTATGTTATAATTATTATAATTATTATATTAACGTTGTTATATTATTATTGCTATCATTATATTATTATTATTATGTTATGCAATTATTATTCTGATATTATAATTATTATTATGTTAAAATTTTTATTGAACCGGTTTAACGGCCTGCTGTTTTAGGACCCATTTGACGGCTTGATACGGTGCGATCGTTGCACAACTGGAGTTTTGCGCCGTGTCATTTCACGCACCTGTTGAGGTAGGTGGTTCCATGCCTTTGCATCATCTAGATAACTTAATTTGTTTGTTTAGTTAAACTTGATAAGTTCTATGATTTAATTGCATGGTGCTATATTTGTTTATAATGCTTTGCCATGCTCGTTTGATAAAAATTGGATTTCCGAAATGGTATGTTTTTGTGTTTTATATGTGTTGTTGTTTAAATGAATGGTTGTGTTTTATAAGTTGCACGGAATGCGGTTTAAAAATTGTTTGACATGCGTGCGTGGTAAAAAATTGCACTCTCTTTAGAAGTGGTTATGTTTTTATTTATTTATTTATTTCGACCTTGTTGTGGTAAATTTTTAAAGTGTCTAATTAATTGTGCAAATGGTGTGAATGAGGTTTTAGAAAAGTTGAGTGTTAAATTGATTTTTAAAATGTTCTTTTCATGGAAAGATTTGTGTGTTTTGAAGTGAGGTTTATGGTATACGTGTGATATGTTTTGTAAACTGAGCGATTGTCCATTTGAGTGGTATTTGGGATTCCAAACAAGGTTGAAAGGTTCTGAAGGTTGTTTGGTGGTGTGAGAGGTGTTTTTAAGTCGCTTTAGGTGTTTGTTTATTTAAATAGACATTTTCAAAGTATGTGAATCACTTTTGGTGTGAAAATGGTATTTTGAAGGAGTTGAATACGCATTCATTTTTAAAGTGGTGTATTTTTATAAAATGAGACATGTCCTTTGTGTGCGTGTCTTTGAAATAGTGTTTTGGTATGAAAGTTGTGACTTTTTGTGTAATGTCAAGCTTGGTTTGTGAAATGTGAAAGTGGTGAATTATGTGAATGTGAAACTTGATTGAGCACAAGGGAAACCCTGGGTATCTAGGTGGGCAGACTAGAACTAGTGTGCTAGTGAGCCGGATGGGTATCGTCCCTGTTTCACTTAGCTGGATTGACGATTGCAACACTAACTAAACATATGATATCTGAGGGTCGTGGCCTTCTAAGCCACGTGTTCTGAGGGTCGTGGCCTTCTAAGCCACGTTTTCTGAGGGTCGTGGCCTTCTAAGCCACGTTTCACCGAGACACGAGGTTTCTAGGGTCCCACTCGAGCTAGATGATCCTTAGGGGTTTTACCTATAGTGCTCTACCATCTGTGGCATGGTGCCTTCCATCGGCATATGGAGGACCATGTGGGTTAGCGTGTGTGTGTGTATGGGTGTGTGAGTGTGTGTGTGTGTGTGCGTGAAATTGTGTGTGTGTGTGTGTGCGCCCATATTAAACTTTTCCCTTCCTCCCAAAAACCATATTTGTGAAATGCATTCCTTTTAGTGTTTTCCTTTAGCATTTGGCTTGTAAACTTTTTCTTTCAAACCATCTTGAAAGTTTAATTTTGAATAAACACATTAATTTGTCTTCTTGATGTTGTGGCATGGAACCTTTTTGTTGGGTGACGTCCTATTGGGCTTTTGGCTCACACCCTACATACACCTTTGGGTGTATGTAGACTTTGTTTCTTGTGTATTCCAGGTTGTGACTTTGTGCTCAGTGATGGCGGTTCAGGTTGCAGCTGGTCTTCTCATGCAGAATGGTGTTGATGTGGTCTCACTTCTGCCGAGAGGTTGAGTTTGAGTTTTAGTTTCCGCTGTCGTCTTTTCTTTTAGTTATTGCTGCAGGTTGTAGACTTTAAACTTGTTCATAGTTTAAAGGAACGTTTTGTCGTCTGTTTCTTTTTTCAGCTTATCTATCTGGTTAGTTGGTTTTTTTTTCTGTCTTGTATTTCGGGTAAAACCGTTCCCATATGTTAAACTTGATACCCGGGCACTCGTGCCAGCCCGTGGGGATTGGGAACGCCCTTCGGGCCTTGCCGCGGACTGGGTCGGGCACCGGGTCGGATGGCGACCCGGCCTGGTTCGTGACAAAATGGTATCAGAGCGCAAGGTTTGCTCTCTTGGGTCTTTCTCTTTTGAGATAGAGTCAGACTGGACCAAAATTAAGGTTGTCGGAACTCGGCGTTCTAGCTACGAGCAATGTTCCTGGCCAGCACACCTCGTGGCGGAACTCGAGTAACCAAAGTGTGTTGAGGTTTGTCTGTGTTTTTGGTCATTGCGGTTAATCTTGTCTATGGGAAATGAAAAAAAGGGAAAGGTCAGTGGTCCCAGTGAGCTCGCAGGGTCTGGCAAGCCATGTGGAGCCGGGGACGCTGTCCTAGAATGCCCTTCGTTGCAGTGGCATGACTGGCGTATGGCCGCCAACCATACGTTCCAGTCACCCTCTGACACAAGTTTTCTCTTGCGTCATTTCTCGTCTCTTTGTTTTGGATTCGTGAGAATTTGGTTTTTAGGTAAATATGTTTGGATCTTGGAAAATGTTTTCAAATGAAAGGCTTTAAAAAGAAAATGACGCGAAAGGTTTGAAAAGTGTGGGATGAATGTTTTGGTTTTGAAAAGTTGAAAGGTTTGGTTTTGACCCTTGGTGTTCTCGTGGGTAACCACATGCATGAGCGTATATGGGAAAAAAAAATGGTTAATGACACGAGCGGATGAGTGCTCTGATGGATATGAGGTGGGTGCCAGTGCGGTACGAGAACATGCATGTGCGAGGCCCATGAGACACCATTGGTGTTTGTGAAACCCACTGGCTTTGCTTATTTTAAAATGTCTTGTTAAAGAAAATGTTTGGTGTTTTAGTAAATGGTGTTTGTGTGGCGTGTCCTTGTGTTTTTGAGATGTTGGATGTGTGGCGTTTTGAACTGAGTATTATTTCTGAATGGTTTATGTCCTGAGTTTGAGTTCTTATTTGTAAGTTGGGATGTAAGCGTGTGGTTAGTAAATTCTTTTGAAGAGTACATCGGGGAGCCCTTGCAGTGGTTTCCCCTGCACGTTTGGTGTTCGCCTGTGGTATGTCTTGACCATCAGACCAGTTTGGTCGGGTCCATGGTTTTCCTTCTTGACTAGTGTATGCCCCCCATAAAGTGTTGACATGTGATTGAAGTATGGCTACGGGTAATTCGCCGTTGGCCGACACTCCAGTTGATTGAAGGACTCTCTTTTTGAATTCTAGAATTGAACCCACCTCTCCTTTTTTAAAACTATAAGTGGATCCTCACGCAGCGAGATGACATGCAAGGGGAGTTGAACAGAGTTTTGGTTTCTTTGGGTTGTCTGAGTCGTCGGGTATGAAATTTGACATTGTTGCATTTGAAGGTTTCCCCTGGAAACGGCGAAAGGAAATCCAGCAGGGAAGGGTGAAAACGGTTCAGAATTATTAGTGTTGACCAATGTCTTGAAGGGATTTGTGGTACTTTCATCAGGTGCAAGGGTCATGTTTGGTGACGCCTCGCAGTGTGAGTTCTCTTTGATAGTTGAGGGTGGAGTTTGATCTCTTTAATTTTAATGTTCTGTTTGGAAATGGAGAAGGAGATTCCAGTGGGGAGAGGTGGAAGCAGCCTAGAGTGGTCGGTGCGGGCCACTATTCTAAATGACCTTTGGTTCTTTGTTAGTTTCGTTTAAGAAAAGGTTTGTGTTAGGCTACTAGTTTGGCATACCTAGTCGTATGAGGCTGGTATGGTCGTTCGCAGGAATCACATGTTGTTCAAGACACGGTTTAAAGTCTTTCTCAGTGTAAAGTTTCTCTCAACGGTAACGGTCAGGTTCAGGTGACGATTGGTGGTGTCATCTTCTTATTCAGCGTGATAAAGGGTGATGCGCATGAACCATTTCAACTCTGGTGTGGGTGAATGTTCCGCGTATGATCAGTCAGATGCTGTAATGTGTTATGTTTGATGGTGTTTCCTCGGGTGCAATATGATTGCATGTGACACCAAAAAGGAGAAGCTCCGTTCGGGAGTTTTCCATGCCTGACTACGAGGCAGAAGATGCTTCAAACATCAGGGCTCCAGCCATAGGCCTCGGAGTGAAGCTGGCGCGTGGTCAGGAACCCCGAGAGTATACGGGACCCAACCTTATTTCTGTCATCGGTGTGGATTGTAGAGACAGTTTGTATTGTTTCTATGGTTGTTCCATTCCAAATGAACCATCTGGCTGTGTAAGGTTTTCGTGACTATATGGAAGCGTGTTCGTCGCGTCGCCTTAAAGTCTTGGGGGTTGTGTCCCACTAGATGTAGTCGCTTTAGGGGTCTTTATGGGGTATGTTGGTTAAGTCAGTATCAAAGTTGAATGGGGATCATCCAGGGATGGGGAAATGCCGGTTTGTCTTGGGTCATGCTGTTGACGCCCCAGTGGTCGGGGCCCCTCCCTCCCCGCCCCTTGTGGTGGGGTGTTTGGTCAGCATCGAGGATTTTTCAATGTTCTATATCCTCTGTTAGTTCTAGTGGCGGCGAGACCCATGATGACTCTCGCACAAAGGTCTATGAAATAAATTGGTGATGGCCTTTCCTTAATGGTGGGGAGTCCGCCCAGACCTCCCCATATTGGTTTTCTAGTCTCATCTTGGGCGCTGGTTGGTTCTAAATGGTGGGGAGACCCACATTGGGTCTCGCACAAATGTCTCCAGAATGAATCAGTGCTGGAATTTTCTTTAATGTCGGGGAGTCCGCTTGAACGTCCCCGTGTTGGTTTTCCAATCTCATCTCAAGCTTCAGTGAGTTCTTAATGGTAGCGAGCCCTTCGGGCTTCCCCATGTCGACCTTTTGGTTCTGTTTCTAAAGACGAGTTGGCGATAGGTGATAAGAGTGCTCCTTGGTCGTGTTTGGTCTTGTTTGTTAATTCCAGTCAAACGGCGTGGTCTTCATTCAATGGTGTTCGTTTTGTTTCGTGTTGTGAAGTTGGTTCTCATGAGTGCGAGAGTTCCTTTCCTTGATTAATCAACTGGAGTTGTTTCACCTCTTTGGGGCGGGCGATGCATATCAGAAGGTCTTTTACGAGTTTCTTGAGACTGTCTTTTTAGTCACCTCCTCTGAGCACGATATGTTTTCCTCCTTTCGCTCATTTTCATAGTGATCCTATTTAAACCTTAAGGGGATGTCATTTCTTACTTTTGGTCTCAGCCTTAGTTGTGGCTTTCCGGGGACGGACAGCTTTATGGTGGGGAGAATTGTCACACCCATCATTTCTAATTTATTTATTTTATTAATTTTTTTTCTTTCTTTCTTTGCGTCAAGTAGTTCGGTTCAAAACACGACTCAGGATTTCGAGTCCCTTGTGTTTTGGTCTTGTTTGCATCCAGCGCGACGCGGTTGAAGCTGCGCGGCCTCGCTTGGATCCCCGCGTGGCCTCGCCGATCTACCGCACGCCTTGCCGGTGTTTAATTAATGAAATAAAACGAATTGGAAATTGTGTTAATAATAATAATAATCGTAATAATTTCATTTGAGATTATTATTATTATTATTATTATTGTTTCCCTTTTAATTTATTACAATTGTTATCTGTTTTGTTAATTTTCTTATTATTGTTATTATTATCTTAACTTATATACTTTTTATTTTATTTTAGATTTATCAAATAAGTATTATTATTATTATTTATTATTTATTATTTTTTTTCTTTCCCTCTCTTGCCTAGGGTTCGGCCAACCCTTTCTTATTTTTTTCTTTCCCGTAGCTTCTGTGTGCCGCCGCCCCTCCCGCCTCTCTATCTCGCCGCACCCCAAACCCTAATACACAGCCGACTTCAATCGCCTCCCATATGAAACCTCACACCGCCTTCCTCCCGCCTGGAGAACACCTCGCACTCACACTTCCTTCCTCCTGCCTGGAGAACACCTCGCACCAGCCTCCTCGCGCGTGCACCGTTCCTGGATTGTCGTCGCCTCTTGCCGCGCCTCCTTTCCATGGCTCGCCGCCATCGAAACAACTCCCGCCTGGCCAGCCCGGATGCGCCGCACCTCTTTCTCCTTCTCGGAGTCACGTCGCGCCCCTTCCCTGTTGTTTTTTTCCCTTTCCCGTCGGAACCCCCACCACCTCTTCTAGTTCGCTCTGCACGCAGCTCGCCGACTTTGTCCACTGGCCCCCCTGAATCCCGTAGCCCCTTCCCCTCTAACCCTAACCCCGTCACGGCCCTCTCCCGCTCGCCCCATCGCCGGCCGGCTCGCCCCGCCATCGGCTCCTTGCCATGGCCCTCTCCTGCTCGCCCCGCCTCCGGCACCCCACATCTCCCGGTTGTGATATCCCTCCATCTCCCTCCCTTCAAATCGGCGCACCACACCGCCTGTCCGACCGTTGCACTAGCCTCTTCCCGGATGTGCCGCACCCCAGCGCACCCCCCCTTCTCCTTCTTCTCTTCTCCATCTTCTTTTTCTTTCTCCTTCATCCACTCCGCCACACAGGTTAGTTTTCCTTTTTATTTATTTTAATTTATTATGTTATTCTATTTTATTTTATATGTTGTAAACATTTTATTATAAAATTATTATTATGTGATTATTATATTTATTATAGCATTGTTATTATTAATATGTTAATATTATTATTATATCATTAATATAATTATTATTATGTTATTATTATTATTACAATATTGTTATTATTATTATTATTATTATGTTAATATTCTTATGTTATAATTATTATAATTATTATATTAACGTTGTTATATTATTATTGCTATCATTATATTATTATTATTATGTTATGCAATTATTATTCTGATATTATAATTATTATTATGTTAAAATTTTTATTGAACCGGTTTAACGGCCTTCTGTTTTAGGACCCATTTGACGGCTTGATACGGTGCGATCGTTGCACAACTGGAGTTTTGCGCCGTGTCATTTCACGCACCTGTTGAGGTAGGTGGTTCCATGCCTTTGCATCATCTATATAACTTAATTTGTTTGTTTAGTTAAACTTGATAAGTTCTATGATTTAATTGCATGGTGCTATATTTGTTTATAATGCTTTGCCATGCTCGTTTGATAAAAATTGGATTTCCGAAATGGTATGTTTTTGTGTTTTATATGTGTTGTTGTTTAAATGAATGGTTGTGTTTTATAAGTTGCACGGAATGCGGTTTAAAAATTGTTTGACATGCGTGCGTGGTAAAAAATTGCACTCTCTTTAGAAGTGGTTATGTTTTTATTTATTTATTTATTTCGACCTTGTTGTGGTAAATTTTTAAAGTGTCTAATTAATTGTGCAAATGGTGTGAATGAGTTTTTAGAAAAGTTGAGTGTTAAATTGATTTTTAAAATGTTCTTTTCATGGAAATATTTGTGTGTTTTGAAGTGAGGTTTATGGTATACGTGTGATATGTTTTGTAAACTGAGCGATTGTCCATTTGAGTGGTATTTGGGATTCCAAACAAGGTTGAAAGGTTATGAAGGTTGTTTGGTGGTGTGAGAGGTGTTTTTAAGTCGCTTTAGGTGTTTGTTTATTTAAATAGACATTTTCAAAGTATGTGAATCACTTTTGGTGTGAAAATGGTATTTTGAAGGAGTTGAATACGCATTCATTTTTAAAGTGGTGTATTTTTATAAAATGAGACATGTCCTTTGTGTGCGTGTCTTTGAAATAGTGTTTTGGTATGAAAGTTGTGACTTTTTGTGTAATGTCAAGCTTGGTTTGTGAAATGTGAAAGTGGTGAATTATGTGAATGTGAAACTTGATTGAGCACAAGGGAAACCCTGGGTATCTAGGTGGGCAGACTAGAACTAGTGTGCTAGTGAGCCGGATGGGTATCGTCCCTGTTTCACTTAGCTGGATTGACGATTGCAACACTAACTAAACATATGATATCTGAGGGTCGTGGCCTTCTAAGCCACGTGTTCTGAGGGTCGTGGCCTTCTAAGCCACGTTTTCTGAGGGTCGTGGCCTTCTAAGCCACGTTTCACCGAGACACGAGGTTTCTAGGGTCCCACTCGAGCTAGATGATCCTTAGGGGTTTTACCTATAGTGCTCTACCATCTGTGGCATGGTGCCTTCCATCGGCATATGGAGGACCATGTGGGTTAGCGTGTGTGTGTGTATGGGTGTGTGAGTGTGTGTGTGTGTGCGCGTGAAATTGTGTGTGTGTGTGTGTGCGCCCATATTAAACTTTTCCCTTCCTCCCAAAAACCATATTTGTGAAATGCATTCCTTTTAGTGTTTTCCTTTAGCATTTGGCTTGTAAACTTTTTCTTTCAAACCATCTTGAAAGTTTAATTTTGAATAAACACATTAATTTGTCTTCTTGATGTTGTGGCATGGAACCTTTTTGTTGGGTGACATCCTATTGGGCTTTTGGCTCACACCCTACATACACCTTTGGGTGTATGTAGACTTTGTTTCTTGTGTATTCCAGGTTGTGACTTTGTGCTCAGTGATGGCGGTTCAGGTTGCAGCTGGTCTTCTCATGCAGAATGGTGTTGATGTGGTCTCACTTCTGCCGAGAGGTTGAGTTTGAGTTTTAGTTTCCGCTGTCGTCTTTTCTTTTAGTTATTGCTTCAGGTTGTAGACTTTAAACTTGTTCATAGTTTAAAGGCACGTTTTGTCGTCTGTTTCTTTTTTCAGCTTATCTATCTGGTTAGTTGGTTTTTTTTTCTGTCTTGTATTTCGGGTAAAACCGTTCCCATCTGTTAAACTTGATACCCGGGCACTCGTGCCAGCCCGTGGGGATTGGGAACGCCCTTCGGGCCTTGCCGCGGACTGGGTCGGGCACCGGGTCGGATGGCGACCCGGCCTGGTTCGTGACATGGCCCGCGTGGCCAGCGAAGAGCGGAGGGGGGTGTTGTCCCCCCCCCCGGTTGACCGAAACAGCACGGATTAATTACAGTGCTTCCCCCTAAACCCGAAACTGCTTAGCTGTTCCAGTCCGCCGTGGCCCAGCTGCGGTGGTCTCCTCCAGCGGCGCGCCTCCGCCTCTCTCCGCGGACCACCAGACGCGCACCGGTGGTCTGTTCCTCTAGCCGTCTGCGCCTACAGTCAGTACGGGACCCATGGATTACTGCGAAGGGGTCAGAACATCTTTGCGGCCCGCTTCGTCATCGCCCGTCGATCCGCACATCAATAAACAAGCTGCGGAGGGTTGTCAGGTTGTTTTTGTTCAGACCGGGCCCTCCGCGTTAGGTATTATCAAATGGAAAAAATTTAAACACATGCTTCTAATCATTGAAAAGGGTATAATTTATTCAAAATAAATTATACGAACACTCCGCAATTAAATACCCATGCATGAGGGTATAATTCACATAAACATTATATACGTAAACCCCCTACCTTGAAATTGACGTCGTATGTCATCAAGTCGCAGAAGTCAAACGTCGCGGTAGTTGGGTGTCACGGAAGAACGGTATCAATTTCATCGACGTCGGAAGAAGAAAAAGAACGTTGTTGTTGGCATCGGTCTCCACGGTCGGTGTCTCCCTCGTTGTCGCAGAAGAGGAAGTGGGTGGAGAATTCCGGGACTGCCAAGTCAATGTCCTTCTTCGGAGACTTAGCGTTCTTCAATGAAGGAGATGAAGTAGGAAGGCACGTTTTCATTTCCAATGATCACCGAGGTCGGCGCCTTCTCCCTTGACGCAGAGGAAGAGAAGAGTTTATGGTCGTTCTTCATCGAGAATGTTCTTCATCATTGGAGGAAAGTTATCCCTCCTCTCCTTCTCCTCCTTAGCTCTCCACCAAGAAAATAAGCCCCCCAAAATAATAGAGTTTTCTCCCTATTATTTTTATGGAACTAAACCCAAGGGTCATCACTCATAAAGTGACAACACATTGATTAAAAATGGAGATATGAATTCAAAAATATTTGAATTAAAAGAATCAATTAATTAACATCATTAATGAGGTAGAGTGGGTGAGTTACAAATTAAAGAGGGAGTTAGGGAGTTATGGGGAATGTGATGGGGTGGGGTTCGTGTGGGCCCACCCCACATTCAACCTCACTTAGGTAGTTAGTAACTAGTGGCTTTCTCCCCAACTCCCACACATAGGATAAAACCAACTAGGCTAGAAATAAAATTGAATCACAAATTTTATTCCCCTTTTTATTTAAACCACAATTTTTAACAACTCCTTCTGAGCAAACACATCTTCGGTAAAGGTCCTCTTAAGAAATTACCAGTGTTGTGGTTTCATCGTTGCCCTCGGATTTTGATTCCGAGCACCGGTTCAAAAGTTAGAAAAACCCGCTCGTTCGTTCACTAAACGTACCCGAGCTAAACATCGGAAATTGATTCAGAGCACACAGGGCCTCGTAATCAGGTGCCGTTAGAAACCACATACTCGTAAAATTTCAAATAAATTAAGAAAAAAAATTTACTTGAAATTTCCATGAATTTACATTACTCCCACCTCAGGGCTTTACATCCCCGTAAAGCTATAACACAAACTAGGGAAACAAAAGTGGTACTGAGCGCGCATCTGAGCCTCCCACTCCCATGTGCTCACCTGGAGGTTCTCGTACTGCCAGTGAAAGTGCACCCGAGGAATCTACCTCTAAGTAGGATTTGGTCCTATCGATCCTCGATCCCCACTGGAACCTCCGTGAATGTCTCCCTACCATCGACGTCCTACTTCCTTGGGTCGATGATGTGTGAAGGATCATGCACGTATCTTCTCAGCTGAGATACATGGATGACATCATGCACCTGGTGCAATTGAGGTGGAAAGGTCAAGCGGTAAACCACCTCAACTACCCTACTGAGGACCTAGAAAGGTCCGTTGAACCTCGGAGATAACTTGTCACCTCGGCCACATCTCCGTAAACCACGTCGAGGTGAGACCCGTATAAGGACGTGATCGACATCCTCAAACACTAGAGGCCTCCATTTCCTGATTAGAACTGAAACTCAAAATTCCTGCTGCCACGAGGGTAAGGTTGGTCGACCCAGGAGTGATCGGCCAAACCCTCCTATTCATGAGTTTATTCTGTGCTTCCTGGGGTTTCCTTTTCGCCGACCAAGGAAAACCCATCCCAACATTGTAGTTAGACCACAACCTTTTTATCTAATACAGTAAATCTGAGTATGAACTGTGAATCCAATCCATACTGAGACCAACGTCGTAAGGCCTAGACGCTGCCACCAAGAGATTCCAACCGAAACTATCACCTCGAGGGTCAGACCAAACTGTCGGCGTAAGTGTGATTATCGAGTCTCCTCCCAAGGTATCTCCAGATGCGAGGGTCAAGTCTACGGCTTACCGAAAACTCTAGGTCTGGGACAAGATTCGTGGAAGGAAGGAATGATTCATATCAACGTCTGTTACTACGACAACTAGTAGTGGACACAGACTATCCCTTGAATCATTTTTAGAGCCATTGGGTCACACTCCTTGACCACAAGTAGCTGCACTCTTCCCCTTCCCTCCAGCTCCCTGAGCCTGGCGGGGACAACTAAGGCGGGTGGTTGTAGCATGTTGAAATGTACACCACCTCGTTCTACTCTCCTAGCTCTGCCTCCACGTCTGCTGCTTCACAGACTCATCTCTCCTTAATTCTTCCTATTCTTGAAACATTTAACATGCCTGAATCTCTAATACTGGCGCCATTTTCCTGTTTCTTACTGCACTGTGCAGTCTTCATCCACTCCTGGATGATCTACACCTTCTTTACCTACGATCTGTAAGAGTTGCTAAGATTCCTCCATTGCTGAAAAGAGAAACTCGGTCTCATCCCTTGGATGAACCATGCAGATGACGTCGTAAGGCCTCGACATTACTACCAAGAGATCCAACCATCACTCTCACCTCCAAGGGTCGAGTCACACTGTCGGCATCAGTGTGAGGTCACTGGGTCTCCTCTATTAGAAATATCGAAAGTGAGGGTCAAGTCAATAGTTTTAACCGGGACCTCTCAGTATCAACCAAACCAAGGACAGGAAATAAAACATCACAATGATAAGTTTCTTTTTTTTATTGCAGATCATAGTACAAAGACACAAATACAAGAGAAACATGGAACTAGAAGTACCAAGAAAAAACAGGAATCCACTAAATCCTATCCTGTACACCTTCTTCCGGATCTCTACAACCATTTCCACTGCTCGGCTGTTGCTCAAGCACCCACCGCTACTTCTGTCTTGGTGGCTCCTCCAATGCATGCGGATCAACTGTGTGGGGAGTCGGACAGTCACGTGCCATGTGACCCTTCCTGCCGTAGGAGAAACACTGTCGTTTTTTGGCACGCCTGGCTCTGACCCCACCCCAGGTGCCCCACACTACCGATCCTATAACCCGAGATCACCCATCTGTTGGTCTGGTCCTCTTGGACCCCTGCATCATCTGTCTACTACCCACATATTACTCGACTACTGATCGAAAATCATGTGGCAAAGGCAGCAGCTCCTGAACACACTCGAGGTGTAGAGCCACTGGTACAGACTCCACCCTGAAAAAGGCCTCAAAGTATCCCCATGTGAAGGTCATCTCATCACAAAACCGGATCATTCGGCTCCACCATCTTCCTGCTGCCGCCTGAAGGAGGCTGGCAGCAAAGATCACCGTGAAGTCTAATGGTGTACCCATTATCTTGAAGACTCTCACCATAGACTCCAGCCAAACCTCAGCCGCCTATGGGTCCATCTCTCCCTGGAACCTGGGTGGCATTTGGTGTTGGAACTCATGCAACGTGCTCAAGCAGCATGCATCGCCTGCTGCTGTGGTTGGTGGCATCGGTGGACCAACGTATGGTAGTACTGCTGGTGCCTCCGCTGGTGTCTCAAATGTAAGAGGGCCCTGTACCGAAGCCTCGTCGCTCGACAGGCTGTCAGTACACATATCTCTCGGGGTTCTAGTTGATCATTCGTGATAAGGCATCCTGAAAGAAACATATGTGACACAGTCAAACAATTTATACCTGGTGAGCTGACCTGGTTTGAGCTATTTTAAGGGGAAAACCTTTAAAAACACACACTCAATTAGTGTTTTGGTGCACTGAGTCGGAAATCAGTAGTTAGGGTCCTGGTGTATGGATACGTCGGCCGCCCGCACCAACACTGGACTCCATGAACTGAAAACCACACTCGGTACTCTTAACACTATTGCTTCATAGAAAGAAAATATCAGAGTTATAAGTTCTGTAGTAGAACCAACTCCTTTGATACCAATTTGTCAAGACCTGTCCTCGGGGCCCATGTCGTGACTACCCCAAGCCCGTCTTCCATAGGTCAGGGGCTGCCGACTAGCACCAAAGGCGTAAATCCTGATAACTGGGAAGGAATTGCCTTTATAAAAGTAAACAAAACTCCACAGAGTACAAGAGGAAGTAATACACTAAGTAAAAAAGAAAGTGCTGAAAAGTAAATGGGCCAGGATACAAACCAAACTGAAAAGTACAGCTACAACTGAATGAAAGTACAACAAAAAAAGACAAATAGCTGAAAGAATAGATGTAGCTCATGGGTCGTCTGCCTCGGATCCTACCTGAAGGGTAGGTACAGATAGTGCAGCTCCTGGTTCCTCCACCACAGATCCTACCTGAAGGGTAGGTATAGATAGCCTTCACAATGCTCTCGCCTGTCTACCTCCTCCGAGTATCATCTCGTCATGAATTCCACCTCCGGATACTGACTCGTCGTGAGGTCCACCTTTGGGTACCGTTTAGTCCTCAAACACTCAGCCTCTGTCAGAGCTTCCCATCATCTGCAACCAGCACAACGAGGTACAGGCATAGCCCATGCAGGGGTGAGTATACGACACTCAGTAGGGACCCCGAGACCCTCAAGATCTCACTAAATCCAACAAGGATAACCACAACGAAGGATCTCAACATATAACCCTTACTTAGGTATAAGCCCATACTTATACCTAAGTTATCATGTAACTCATCCCAATCATGAGGAAACACAAAGGTTATAAAATCAACGGATAACCACTACCTAGGTATATGCCAATACATATACCTAAGTTATCAAGTGACCCATCTCAATCATGAGATAAACACAAAGGTCATAGACTCAGCTCAAACCAGGATTTTCATTATCGAAACTGTAACTGCTGAAGAGCTCCGTCTCTGACGAGCACAGTGATCATGTCACGTCTCCGAGGTACTGCTCACTAACCTAAGACTGCTGAGGTACTCCTCCTGTTGAGTACCGCGGGTCAGCCACCCAAACACATTAGTGCTTCCCACTGGGGTCTTCCACCCAAACACAGTAGTGAACCCCCCCTAATAGCCTGCAGAGGTACACCTTCTATTGAGTATCGTGGGTCTACACCCAAACACAGCAGTGCTCCATCCGCCATGGGCCTGCACGCAAACACAGTAGTGCTCCGTCCACTGGGCTAGTCGACTCACTCCAAGTCGAGTCGGTCAAGCAGTCGTCAGGTCTCGGCCGGCTACACGGTCTCCGTACTCTGTACGCTCATCTCCGGAAGGGTCCGCTCCACGAGCTATAGGTCGATACTCCAAGTATCACAATGTCCCACAAAAAAGTATCTCAAAGGACTGCCTCGTTATAGGGGTCTCAAAGCAACAGACAACGTGTCAATCGGACGCCCGGTCTGTGAGTTATTCGCTTTTCCGTTCTAGGGGCCCGGTTGGATTTCGGGTACAATCCAACCCGGTCATATTCCAACTATGTCCAAACCTTGAGTGGAGTAATCCAAAAGGTCCGTCTCACTAAGTGGAATCCAACAAATTCGACGGAACGTCAATCGGACATCCAGAGCTCAAGTTATAGGCGTTTCCGCTCCGAGGGCCCGGTTGGTTTCTTGTTCGAACCAACCCGGCCATACCCAAAGTTCTCCGAAACCTTGATTATAATATACCTAAACGACCATCTCGATCCAAGGATCGCATCGCAACTGATGGTGCGTCGATCGGAGATCTGTAGCCCATGTTATGGGCATTTGAATGAATCTTTCCGAAAATAGGGGGTTCGGGCCCGGTCCGACCCGGCCCGATACCCCCTGGGTCGGCCCGAAATGGGTCTTCCCGACCCGGGTCCGGGTCCGGCCCACTAGGGTGCTGCCCGAACCGGCTGGTGTGGCCCGGCCCAACTGGCGCGGCGTGGCCCAGCGCGGGGGTCCAGACCAGCACGGGTGGCCCAACCCGGTGCGGGCGTGGTCCGCGTGGCCAGCGAAGAGCGGAGGGGGGTGCTGTCCCCCCCAGTTGACCGAAACGGTGCGGCTTAATTTCCGCGCCTCCCCCTAAACCCGGAATGGGTTAGCTATTCTGGTCCCCTGTGGCTCAGTCGTGACGGTCTCCTCCGGCAACGCGTCGCCGCCTCTCTCCGCAGACCACCAGACGTGCACCGGTGGTCCGTTCTTCCAGCCGTCTGCGCCTACGGTCACTACGGGACCTGTAGATTACTGCGAAGGGTTCAAAACGTCTTTTTGGCCCGTTTCATCAGCGCCCGTCAATCCGCACATCAATAAACAAGCTGCAGAGGGTTGTCGGGCCCTGTTTGTTCGTCCCGCGCCCTCCGCGTTAGGTGTTATCAAATGGAAAATATTTAAACACATGCTTTTAATCATTGGATAGGGTATAATTTATTCAAAAAAACTATACAAACACTCTGCAATTAAATACCCACACATGAGGGTATAATTTGCATAAACATTATATACGGAAACCCCCTACCATGAAATTGACGTTGCACGTCATCAAGTCGCAGAAGTCGAAAGTCACGGTAGTTGGGTGTCGCGGAAGAACGATTTCAATTCCATTGGCATCGGAAGAAGAATAAGAATGTTGTTGTTGGCGTCGGTCTCCACGGTCGGCTTCTCCTTCCTTGTCGCGGAAGAGGAAGTGGATAGAGAATTCTGGGACCGCCAAGTCGATGTCCTTCTTCGGTGACGTAGCGTTCTTCAACGTAGGAGATGAAGTAGGAAGGCACATTTTCATTGGAGATGATCACCGCGGTCAGCGACTTCTCCCTTGACGTGAAGGAAGAGAAGAGTTGATGGTCGTTCTTCGTCGAGAACGTTCTTCATCGTTGGAGGAAAGCTATCCCTCCTCTCCTTCTCCTCCTTAGCTCTCCACCAAGAAAATAATCCCCCCAAAATAATAGAGTTTTCTCTATATTTTTTTTATGGAACTAAACCCAAGGGTCATCAATCATAAAGTGACAACACATATATTAAATGTGGAGAGATGAATTCAAAAAGATTTGAATTAAAATAATCAATTAATTCACTTCATTAATGAGGGATAGTGGGTGAGTTATAAATTAAAGAGGGAGTTAGGGAGTTATGGGGAATGTGATGGGGTGGGGTTCGTGTGGGCCCCACCTCACATTCAACCTCACTTAGGTAGTTAGTAACTAGTTGCTTTCTCCCCAAATCCCTCACATAGGTTAAAACCAACTAGGCTATAAATAAAATCATATCACAAATTTTATTCCCCTTTTTATTTAAACCACAATTTTTAACAACTCCTTCTGAGAAAACGCATCTTCGGTAAAGGTCCTCTTAAGAAATTATCGACGCTGCGGTTTAATTGGTGCCCTCAGATTTTGATTCTGAGCACCGGTTCAAAAGTTATAAAATCCCGCTCGATTGTTCACTGAACGTACCCGAGATAAACTTCATAAATTGATTCCGGGCACACCGGGCCTCGAAATTAGGTGCCATCGGAAACCGCATACTCATAAAATTCCAATGAAATTAAGAAAAATATTTCCTTGAAATTTCCGGGTCTTTACATAGAAACTATATATTTTCCAAAAAATCCATGTGAATCAAATCGATAGGTTCATATGTTGGAACCCATTTATTTGGTTTGAAGGAAGTTTTGTATTACTTCCCCTTTTGACAAGGATTACACCCTTTATCATTTGGAAACTCAAGTTTGGGTATGTCTTTGACTAAAATTTTTCTAGTTAACTTCATAAGGGAGTGAATATTTTAGTGTTTTAGTCTTCTATGTCAATGGGAATACTCTTTTTGAAATACACTTAAACATGAATCATTTTAAGAAATTAAATAATATATGTTAACAATATATATATATATATATTCATTTATTAATGCAGAAAATACTAACTCATTTTTATAATTAATATCATTGTAGGCATAATTTTCATATTTAACATGAAATACATCATCACATAGTTGTGAAATATTAAAAAGATTATATTTTAGTCCATCAATAAAAAGTACCTTGGAAATTAAAACTGATTTAGAGTTACTGATTCGGCCAAGGGAATTGATTTTTTTTATTTGGCATTGTCACCAAAGGTGACATGTCCACCATATCTTTTTATTTAGCTCTTGAATCATTAATAGTCTCAAGTAATGTGTCTTTAACAACCACTTTCCATGTACAATAAAATTTTATTAGATATCATTAATCAATTTTTTTACAAAATTTTTAAATAAAAATAGACTTTGGTACAAATATTTATTTGGGTCCAGTTATATGAGTAACTAGTTCTTTAGGAACCCACATCAGCCTCATAGGTTTTATATGTGCATTATGTAATGTATTTTATAAATAAAATCTATTTGTTCCAGAAAAGCATGAAATAGTAGAGAGTGTATCATAATTTGAAATAGCATTATTTTTTCCTGAACTTGGAGTAAAGTTGTATATTCTAGATTTAAAAAACAGAATTAGTTTTTCCAGAATTTATTTTACTAGGTTTAAAGAAAATACCAGTAGTGTATTTAGGGAAAATCTGTTTACCTATAATTTTTACCATGATATCTTTACCATTATTAAAACTTTCAATGAATTTTCTCAATTTCTCATTATATAGCTTTAATTCATTGTTTTCATTGAATAATTGAACATTTTTCTCTCATTATACAGAAGTTCATATTAAATAGTTGAGGTAAGATCATATTGTTTCTTTAAATACTTTTATTTATCTTTTAGTTCATTAAATTTCTATTCAAGCATATTGCAATACTGAAAAATTTCTTCTTTAGACATATTTTTAGAGTCAGTTTCATCTTTAGAATAATTGTAATTTTGTATAAGAGATTCCATTGTTACCTCAATTTTTTTCATAAAACACATATTGGCTTTGTTAGCTTGTTCATCATGTGAAGACTCTGAGTCACTTGAGCTGTCCTTAGAAGCACTCCAAGTAGATTTCATTACCTTTTTATACTTTCTATCTTCATCCTCATATTTCATTTTATACTTGAGCTTGGGACAATCAGCCTTTACATTCCCTTTCTCTTACATTTATAACATACTATCTCATCAGACTTTTCATTTCCTTTAAAATATTTTTTATGTCTTCTCTTTGGATCATATCTTTCTTTGAACACTACTACAAATATTTCCTTTATCATCGCTAGAAAAGTCGATTAAGAGTGCTAAAAAATGAGTTGTTAATTGATTCCCTAATAAAGGGGGGTCCCTTTTATCAGCGCTTCGAAAAGTGATGATAAAGGCCCCTTTTATCAGTGCTAAAAAAAGCACTGATAAAAGACTACTTTATCAGTGATTTTTTTAGCGTTGATAAAAGAGGCCTTTATCAGTTATTTTAAAAAGCACTAGTAAATGTCAAAAAAATTAAAAAAAATAAAAAAAATTAAAAAGAATTATATATAATGCAGGGGGGATTTTAATAGAGCTTGACCATCCCTTTAACAGAGCTAGGCCCCCTCAAACTCTCCCGCACGCACCCCCTTCCCCCTCACACTCTCCCACGCGCACCCATTTTCATCCACCTGAAGTCGAACTCGCGATCTCCCCCTTTCGTGGCAGCACCTTGACCACTAAGCCATTTCATTTTCTTCTCTATTTAATGATATATATATATAGTTATATTTATTCATATATTAATATATATTAATATTAATATTAATATATTTATTCATATATTAGTATATATATATTCATTTGAATATTAATATATATTTATATTTATCTATATATATATATTTTTAGTTATATTTTTTTATCTGTATATTTATTGGTATATTAATAGATACTTATAAAAATAGTTTTACATAAATTTATGAAATATGTTTTTTATGTGTGTTTATAAATAAATAAATAAATACATACATACATATATACAACAGACACACACACACATAGACACACACACACACACAGAGACACATATATATTTACAAACAAATAAATATATTTGTGTATTTAAAAAGCCAAAGAATATTAAAATGACCATAACTTATAATCCAGATGCCCATTTCAACTCCACTACCAGTCAAATAAAAGAAAATGAAAAAATATTCGATATCATATGTGGTACAGGGCTAATGGACATCTGGATCAGAAGTTACAATTGTTTGAATGTTAACAAATCGGGGTATCCCAACGAAAAACTCAGTTTTTGAGGAATTCTGGGCCTTTTTTGCCCTTAAAATGTTATAAAATCCTCTCTTAGGTCACTAACACATAGAGCTCTTCGCAGGATTCGATTTGATATGCTTTAGAGCTCAAACGGACACCCGGATCAAAATTTATGGTCGTTTGAAGTTTGAGTTACATTTTCAACTTATTTTAGATCATTTATTATTATTTTTTTGATTTTTTGTGTCTTAAAGTTGTTATTAAATGATTATTAATCGATGATAATTAGAAAATTATTAATTAATAATATTTTTTTAAAATATTTTTAATCCATTTTCACTAATTTTCTTATATATTAAATGTAATAGTCTATTTATACTTATCTAATTCATAATTAAAAAATATATATTATTTTTATATCAATATATATATACTTATATAACAATATTTTATTTTTCATGATTTTTTTAAACATAAAATTTATCACTGGTAGGAAAAAATGTTGATAAATCCCCCCTTTATATGAGTTACAAAAAGAAGCGCTGATAAAGGGTCTCTTTTAACTATCCTTTTTTTTTTGCGCTGTTAAAAGTTCCCTTTATCAGTGTTTTTTAGTTCTAATAAAGGCCCCCTTTATCAACACTTTTTTTAGCACTGATTAAAGGGAATCACTTCCCTTGCCCATTTTTGTTGTTGTAAAAGTTAGGATTTCTGAAGAATTTCTTCCTTTTGTAAAATTTCTTAAAACTTATGGCTAATTGGGTCATCCCATCATCACTATCAAGGGATGATTGTTCACTACTAGAACATTCTACAGAAACTTTTAGTTTCACTTTTTCTTTGTGTTTAGAGGTGGTTGTCTTGAATGCCACAACTTTTCTTTTAGGTTCATCCACCTCTCCCTTATTTAATTTCTACTATTCTTAATACATAATTAGTTTCCCAATGAGTTTATTTACAGGTAATTTTCTGATTTCAAATGATTCCTTAATAGAGACATAGGTTCCTCTCTATCTATCATGTAGGCATCTGAGAATCTTCATAATTTTTTATTTGGTTGTGACTTCTCTTCCAAGAGAAATCATTAGATTGAAAATTTTGTTAAACCTAATATACTTGTCCTAAATAGGCTCATCATGCATCATTTTAATGTTATCGTACTTAATAATATAAGTACTGAGTTTCATTTCCTACACAGTAGTAGTTCCTTCATGTGAAATGGACAAGGTATCTCAAATTTCAAAAGTAGTTTCACATTAAGAAATTCAGTTAAATTATTCATCTTATAAGGAGGAATATAAGGAATTCATGGATTTTTTATTATTGTTATAAGAAGTCTTGGTTGGTTTATCCCAACTAATTCTATTTGTAGAAAGAATCTTACACTCATATATAATTAAAGACCAAATTTCAAATCCTATGCTTTCCAAATGAATTTTCATTTTAATTTTCCATTATCAATAATTAGTTTCATTAAAGAAATGGAGGTATGTTTGTTGCAGCACCTTCAATATATTATCCAAAATAAAGAAATAGTTTTAAATAGCTATAAATTTAGAATTAATATAAATTTACAGATAATTAAAGTACAAATAAAATCTTAGTTGAACAGATTTAAAAACAGTGTCTTAATAAAACCTTTGATAGAAAATGTTATTTGGAGTAGATTACTCAAGAGGGGGGTGAAATGACTATCTATTAAAATTTATATTAAAATGTTTTCTTAAAAATCTTACCCAATAAAGATGAATATAACCCAATTAATCAAGGTAACACAGTTGCAATAGTTTTACTATTCAAACAACCTCTCAGAAGACTGATTAATTTTTAGTAATATAAATTTGAGTTATTGATACTACTTTTGAAGTTATTCTAATAAGGAAGAATAATTATAACTTCTATCCAAGACTAACAATCAAAGTAAAATCTATTGTTTTCTGAAATACACAATAATGCAGAGAAAAAATAAATTAAATAAAACAAAGGATAAAACAAGTGGTTTTGTTATAATCCGAGACCTAATCCACTCCACTTGGTGTTCAACTGGTACCGAAGAGTTTATATTAATAAACTTAATCCACACCCTAGATCGGGGTAAACAAAAGTGCACATGACTATCTAGGTCACATGAACTCTTCCACTATTCATCATGGGTATAAAATACTAGGTCACAAAAGGACCTCTTACACAATTATCTAGTGGAGTAAACAGATGTAAAAAGATATGAGAGGAAGAATATCTTATATCCCTCAGTTAATTATAGGAGACAATGTGTGTTTTAATATAGAAACACACACACTGCTCAAAAGCTAAAAACAGTACACAATAGAGCAAAGATGATGAGAAAAATTCAAAAGTGATATGAGTGTTATTTATGATGCTTTGGACTTGTAGGATTAGGAATAAGCACGTATCGAGTCCTCCTGTGAAAAAAAGAGTATCGCAAGTCTGGGTCTCCAGTTTTCAGATCGATGGTGTAATCTGTCTAGCTCATGTTATTCTTGAAGGTAGTATTGTGAAGATGTTTTTGGCTCTGATCTACGGTAGTCCAACTTCATGGAATCAAGAGTGATTTGTGTGTTCTTTAGTTATTTCTTGTTGCATGTATCAGTTAAAATTCTTGTGTGTCTATTTCTCTCTTATTCCAGTGCGAAAATTTTCTTTTTATTAATGAGTGTGTGTGTCGGAGCTGACATGATACATGTATTTTACACCTCGTACCTCGTACTGTCAGGTGACATGTCTACAAAAAAACAATCATTATGTTAGTTCCTTTAAATGAATCAAATATGATCGTTAGAAATTAAATTGAAAATGAAAAAACATATTAAATAATGGTCTCACAGTCTGTCTCAAAATGGCATCACTTGGAAATGGTGTCACCACGAAATGGTCTCTTCTTCTTTGACATTGAGTTGTGAGATAATCATGACACTAAAATTATATTGAGATCAAGAATCGGTAGCATAGATGTGGTGTTAGGATAAAGGTGTCAGGTCCTTTTCCAAACATCGAACAATGTCTTAGTGATGGTAGCAAGGAACCAGTGTCACATACCTCATGAGATCTGAAAATGGTTATGGTTCTTGAATCATGGTGTCTGGGTCATGGTGCCCGGGTCACCATGTCTGGGCCATAGTGTCTGGGTCATGCTGTCTGGGTCACGGTGTCTTGATCATAGTGTCTGGATTACGGTGTCAGGGTCCGTTTCTAGAAAACTAGAACCAGTGGAAAACTCACGGTTTCTCTGACTTAGCCAAATATCTATAAATAGTATTAAGGAGTAATATTCATATAGTGAAGTAGACTCAATCATTAATATAAAAAAACATAATAGAATTATGTATATCTTAAAAATGATTTATAGGAATCGATATCTAGTATTTATTTATTGGAATCATATATAAACCAACCATTTCTACACATGATTTGAGATAGATTAAAAAAATTAACAAGATTCGTGATCATTAAAAAATGATTAAAACCTGATGATTCCAATAGTTACCATTACCGGTTAAATAATTATATGGAATAGAAACACGGACATATGATTAATTTATAATAATTCATTGGCGAATATTTATGGAATTTGGTAACACTATCAAAGATGTGGAATGCCTTAGGAAAGTCTTGGATTCATGATCTTGTATTCCTTGAACAAACTCATAGGACACCACTCAATTCATTTATGAGAATTCTATGTGGTGCACCCATCCTGGATTCGGTCAATGTATTATTCTCATTAATTCCATGAATTGATTTCATGGATACATATATATCTCTAGAAGAACACATTATGCTTGTGATAATATTATAGGATTGAATCAATGTCTTTGTATAAGAAATACCTTGAGTTAACTCCTTGGATCTAATGTATACCTACTTGAAATGAAAGGAAAACAATACTAGGTTCATTTATAAAGTAATATGAGTTTAATTTAAAGGGTTTATCCCATTTTTACCACTCAAAAACATATTTAAATACATAATGGGTTGATCACTATGAGTTTCCTTGACTTCTAAATGTCATGAATTCCATGTGTCTTCTATGGATTGGAAAAGGGTGTGTTTTGGGAGAATTACTAAACATATTTAGTTGATTCCTTATGGTAAAATATTTATGAACTCCATTCATAAAATAATTTGGTTCCTCAAAAAACTAAAGGTTCCATGATCAGATACATCTGGCTTATGTTGAAGCATGTAGGGTCGGCCGGGTATCCAATAAAGAGCTCGAGCCTGAAATGGTTCCTATTTATTTTAATAATTGAATTTATTATACCCGAACACTATTAAATTTTTTACTCATAGAATATATTTGTGTTAGATTCCATTTCTGGGGGCCTACTTAGCATTAATCACACCTGTTTTGTGCCACAACATGGTTCCCAACTAAATTTCATGGATTCAAGAATGGATAAAGGGAATCATTTTACTATATATTATTGGTCTCTTTTAGGATTGGGTTCATGGGAGCAGAGGACTAAGATAATTTTATAGTTTCTCACAGAGATAGATTCTTCTAGTATTTATTTCCTTTAATTATATTGGTAAAATTTTATTCCTACAAAAAATTTCTTTCTACATCATATTTTGTGTCCACATGACATCATTTTTATAAGATATTATTTACTACATTATGTATGATATTTATTATTGGGATAGATGTTGTGTTTCCTTTATTTTTTCCATTGTGTTTTACTCTGATATAGGGGGTGTAGTCTCACCAATATACCACCACACACCATCGATACTGGTTGAAAGCCTCTAGATTTTGTGGAGGCATGCTTAAGGCCTTACGACCCTGTAGACTTGTCATGCATCAATGAACTGTGCCGATGATGTCTTCTGTGTGCGTATATATATACATGAATGTATTTATATGTAAATAAATATATATATATATATATATATAAATAATTAATAACTACCAATTACCATTTACTAATTAAGAATAAGTAAATACTTAATAATTAAAAAAACTAATAATTTAAAATTAATTTGGTTTGTAAATAATTACTAACTAATAATAATAAACAAATAATAATTCTTAAATAATTAAAATTTTATATTGTAAATATAAATTATTAAAAAATAAATAAATACTAAATAATTATTAATTATTAATTATTTATAAATTATTAAAATAGTAATCAATTATCAATAATAATTTATAATTATCATTAATTTATTAATAGTTTTAAAAGAAATTCATATTAAAAAAATTACTTTTAGAGATAGCATTTATAGTCATTAAAAAACAACTACTAAATGTCATAATTTTTATATAAAACTCTATTAATTAGTAGTGATTTAATTAAACCATGTCTAAAAAATTTAATTTTAAACATTTATCTATGGTTTTGTAATGAAAAAGTGAAAAACTATCTCTAAATACAATTTTTTATGTGCACCTGATAGAACATGAGGATTAAAATAAGTGACTATATGATCATTTAAAAAAAGGGTTTATATTCCCTTATACATCACCTTCAGGGTTTCATGTACTCCTTATCATGAAAAGGGATATATCAATAAGGAATTTCGTCTATTACCATGAACTGAACATGATCACCACAAAGAGAAAATATCAATTTCCATAGATTGATGATTTGTTCATCCAACTACAAGGAGATCAACACTTCCCAAAAGTGGATCTTCATTTAGGATATCAAAAACTGAATGATAATAGAGAATATATTAATAAAAATCCTTCCATATAAGATGTAGACACTATGAATTCACATAGACTCCATTTTAAAATGCCCTAAAAATGTTAATGGAATTGATTAATAGTGTTTTTAGATATTAACATAATAAAATTATAGAGGTATTTATTAATGATATTATTATATACACCATTATTAATAAATAACATAGGGGATATCTAAATATTTTTTTGAAGACTTTATAGAATGAGAAGTTTTATTTTATTATCAGAAACTATGACTTTTTGATGCCACACACCACATTCATGAAGTATGTGATCACACGATAAGGAAAAAAGGGATCCTTCAAAGAAAAAGGTAATTGATGGATGTTATATACACCAAATTTTAACAAAAATCCATTAGTTTATTGTATTATCTAGGTACTATCATGGTTTTGTGAAAAATTTCTCCCATTTGTCAACCCCACTGACTAAGTTAACATGGAAAGAGGAAATGTTTACCTAGATAGAAGAATGAAAAGAGATATTTAATATTCTCAATAAATTTATAATAACTATACATGTACTCACAATACCCTCTTACAGAGAAGGATCTTTGATATATAGTGATGATTCTAAGAATTTCCTAGATTTTCTAGTCATACATAATGATTGTGATTGATTATGACTCATGAAAATTAATGATCCATGAGTTTAACTACCTAGAACATGATTTTAGGTTAATAGTTTTGAACTTTTAAATTAAATATTTCAATGAATTAACTCGATGGGGGAGAAGTGAGACTTATAAACTAGTCATAATTGTTTAATGTAAATAATCAAATTGAAGGGTATGAAAACACAATTGTGAAAATGTTTTGAGTTAATAAACCACTGTGAGTTCTAAATAAACTCCCATATAAGAAAAATAAATAATCTCATTAATTCTATTTGTATAAAATAACATTCCAACATATATATTATGAGGATTTAGAAATACCATATCTTCAAGGATATATGAATGAATAATAAAGAAATAATAAATTCAGGGAGAAAATTTTACCTCAACCAAATTATTTTTTAACCACCCATCAAGAAGAAAATCATGGAGTCATAAAAGGATGATTTTAAAAATCAAGGGATGGGGAGATAAATAATGACATTGAAGCCTCATGAATTCAACATTAATAAAGATAAATATATCTTATTTTTAACAAGACTTTGTGTGATATCCTCACTTGAGATAAAAAAATAACTTTTGGAAGAAGTGCATCGACCAACTTTCTCCATGCATCCTAGAAGTACTAAGACATACCAATATATTCAAAAAAAACTTTGGGTGGGATAACATAGAGATGTATATTTATGTATACAACTAAATGTGTATGTTAAAAAATAATTTAATGTGAGGCCTCAAAAGTTTAAATGGAGATGAAACTATTACCCATAACCAAACAAAAATGTTGGAACATCACCAAAAACGTTATCCTGGATCATCCAAATAAATATGAAGTAATCTATACTATCTGGTTTGAGGTGGAAAGACTCTACATTACTTCTCAAATAATCACTATTATAGAATATTTCAATCTCATCCAACTTTCCAAAATACATGTTTAAGAAGTATTGAGGTAGTATGGTGTGAAAATTTTGATCATATCTATCTGAGATCCAAGGTTCACCTCTAAATTTTTGAGGAGTATAAAAAATTTCTCGAATATTAAGTTGAAAATTAGTACATATGATCACCCACATATGATATTAACTTTTAATGAATCCTTCAAACTCCTCATGACATATTGAGAGAAAAAATGATGCAATTCAATGAAATATAAGACAAATATCCTCCATTGGTTTATTTCTAACAAAATAATATTTTCCACTCATGTATTCATGTAACCCTATATGAAGCTATATATGTGATGAGGTGTATAAAATGAAATTTTATGTATTTGAGGATATTAATACTATCCATTGGAAGTGGAATAACCTTCTTACATGAAGGATCTATCCTCAAACAGAAGCAATGTGCACGATATATAAAAAATATATAAAAACATTGTATATCTGGTTTGATAGTGTGGTGAACTTATCCTTCCTATATATGAGAATAATAATTATTGAATACCATGATGAGTATAAAAATATGATCTCTTGGATATAATGGGTGAACATTGACCATTGAATCCTGATTCATAACTAGAGGACACCTATGATTTTAGTGGGGTAATATCTTTCTAGGGAGAGATAGACAAGGATCAGGAAGAAGGATATTATAGAAAAACATTCATGAAAATGATGATCTCTAAAATAATCAAATGTATGATAAATATACACCACCATAATGAATAGAATCAAATTTTCTTTATCTAAGTGAATCCTAATTTCTTCTTCATGAATGATGAATGTGCTTTATAGTCATCGGGGGTCATAAAATGATACATATGATTTATGCCACATTCATGAATCCATTGAATGAATTTAATGAGAAATACAAATAGATATTAATATTAATGAAATCATGTTTGTGTTTGGTTCTATAATCATGTATAATACATGGTTTTTTCTAATTGTACACATGCGTCATAAAAATTTATACTTCCTGAAACTGTCCACTTGAGTAAATCAATCATATCCTTGTATTCTTCATGCATAATATGAATGTATTCTTCATGCATCATATGTTGGATAATATACATAACTAAAATTCATGTATCATGTGTTTAATTCATTCCATATGTATATACAGTATCATATAATGTATATTTTAGCATGATATATATATGTATTACATGAATAAAAGTATATATTTATATATAAATATACTACATATGTATTATAAATGTATTTAAATTAAATGAATCATATTCATGTACATTTTAGTATAATCCAATAATCTCCCACTTTACTTAAAATCACATTGTGACTTTTCACTAAACTTTACAACTCCTTTTGAATTTATCCAAACTCTCCCGTATACAGTTTCAGTAGGATCTCTTTATTCATATATAAAAAGATTTTCCAAAATTGTATCCTTTTACCAGTGCAGAACATTGTGAACCTACATAACATAGATATGTTGACAAAAAATATAAATTATATATTTCATAAATTTATGCAAAGAGAAACCACTATAAAATAACTGATTCTACTCATTCAACCAATGGGTATAGTGTTCTCTTCATCAAACATTATAATATCTTCATATAAACTTATCCACAAAAATATATATCATATAAATGATATGTAGACCTATATAATATCTTTTCTCCCTGAAATTTTGTTATCAATAGCCATGAAAGATGTTAATTTAGTTATATGTCAACTTATATTTTCTCAATTATCTGAAATAGGCTGACCAATATAATAAATACACCATGTTTCATTCATATACTATATGACAACATCACATGAACCTCATCTAATTAGTTAATCACATAAATTTTGACTAAAATATACATGGACATGAATCTATATAGTATAATTTAATCATGTTCTTATTTTATTTATATGTTATTCAAGTGGACACATCCCATATTTATAGCACTCCATCCAATTTCATGATCAACAATATACCTAAACACAACTGATTAGCTAAGTCTCTATGGACTTCTTTAATTAAGGTATTAATTTATGAAGGTACTCATTCCAGGTATCTCATTAACCTTTGGTAAGAGGTATTGATACCCAGTTTACATCCCTATGTATATCAATGAATGCATTACATTCTATAAGATATAATTTGGTAGGTAAATACATGCTACAAGTCTTTACATATTACATAATAAATATATTATTTTTATCTTATATAAAAACCATTATAGTATGTATGACATTCTATTCATGTTAATTTTAAAATATCATCAAAATACAGTATACTTCATGATGATCAACAATTAAGGATAAATCAAAAAAAATATTTTGATGGAAATTTATCATTATACCATTCATGTAAATTTATAGCACTAAAGAAAGAATCATTGATAGGGATTTACATTATTATAAATCCATGATATATATTATATTCTTAATAAATTTTAATAACATTATATAAATCAATACACAAGGGAGTATTTATCATATAGTAAGTGATATACCACATGTTTATCCTTTTTTTTCTAGGATTTGTTGACTCGTTACATATATGTATAATTTACATCACATCAGTATGATGTCGATCCAACTTTGTGTTAGTTTTATTTTTTTCAAAATAATATCAATATGGTGTAAGTGAAGAAGAGGAGGTTGGAGGTTTTTAAATATATCCTAGGAACCATGTCTCATTATATTCTATAAATTGATATTGGAAGATATATCTTGGATGAGGTATTTGATGCTTATTATCATATTTTGTATGAAACATTTTCTCTTTCCCTATGTTGGTAAATATATTTATTATTTAAAAGTTCTATCTATGATGAATATGTAGGTTTGATGAATCTTCCTATAGACTTAGTTATTTTACTATATACCATATTTTTGTTAACTCTTTTTTAATTAGTTTACTAAACATTTATCCCAACATCAACAAATCCAAGGGGACCAGCTCAACGAAACATGTGGGAGAAAAAATAACCTTGTAGGATAATGAATGTATGATGGTTCAAAGGAGTAAGAGAGGAATATCTTATATAGGTAGGAATGGAGTTGTAAATAGTGTTCAATGGGTATACAGTTGCACAGTGTAAGAACCTCTATGCATGGAAGCATAATAGAAGATGAGATGGTTTTTCATATAGGACAGATTTACTCACATCATTCAGATAAGGAAATGAAATTTCTTATAAAGGAGTGGACTACTGTTTTTTTAGTTGATGTGGGATGATAACTTAGTAGTTACTATTACCCTATTAAAAAATATATGAATAGAAGGTGAGATATCTGATATGATTTATCTAATTTTATTGATTGTATCTATGAGATCATATTAAATATTTTACCACTAGAGGGTTTAATAAATTCATAATAAACTATTGTTGGATATTGAGAAACACTCAAATTATGATTTTACATCCATTGATGCTACACTTTGCATGAGATCACTAGTTAAAATATGCAATTTTGTAACTATTTGATTATCATGAAAGACAATGAACCTTTCATTTATATAAGAGTCAACCGTATGAAGAGAAAAAGTATTTCATGAGGTGCATAGATGATAAGAGTAGAAAAGGGAATCAATTGGGAGTTCGTAGAGGTTATCCCTTTATGAACCTTTCATGCATGAGGATATTCTATGAAGAATTAAATTTTATTTTATGAAGAATACACAAATCATAACACAGATCATCTATGAGTGATAAAGATCTTCTGTATGTGAGAATCAACCTTCTTCAATGTGTCAACATATATCTTTCTTGCGAATGAGGCTTGTACATACCTTCCATGAGGAAAAAAGTTCACAAACCATTTTTTTCATTGAAAAATATTGATAATTATGTGTGGAAGTTATTCCGTGATTGAGCCGCATATATCTATATGTCAAGTATGATGATGAAGATAAAATATTACATGAAGAATATCATTCATTCCATGTGAAAAAACAATACAAATACAGTTCTTCTAATACTCTTGAATATGAATATACATGAACATGAAATGATATACATATGGGATGAGTCTAATGTTATAATTAAAATGGCCATGCCATGAATCTTGAAATAAAGGAGTATATTGTAGTCATTTATTTATCAAATGGAGAAGTGAATGAGACCTAAGTCTCCTATGTATTTAGATTCTAATGAATCTAGGTAAAGCAACCCTTAAATGAAAATATGATACATTATTTAACATATTTTAAATAGGTATAACATAGAAGAATAATTTGTGGTATTATCTTTTAACACAACTGATTGAGGATCCAAAACTAAATTTATTAGATAATAATATATTTTTATGTGTTTGTAATGAATGAAAATTATTTTGGAATAAATTATACTTATTAAAGAATGATTAATCCATTTCGGCTAATATTTATTAATATATCTCCATTATGCAGTGTTAATACATGCTATGTTGGGAAATAATTTTTATTATCACTGTAGAAGTTAATATTGAGTCTTCAAAAACATTAATTTATAATAACATATGGCTGAATATTGCGTATATAGTGAAATAAAATATTCAATAAAATAATGTGTGTAGAAGTACCTGACACTAAAACTATTTATATCATATATATTTTTGAAGGTCAAAAATGAAGATGTATCGAGAGAGGTGAGACACTTTTAATCAAGAGATAAATTTTTTTTGTGTTAAGTATAATTATACCTAACTTTGTGATTATCATCTATTTACACTACTGTGAGTTGAATCCAAGATAAAGAGAGACAGTGCAGATCATATGCACTGAAGAAGAAGAAGAGAATGTTAAAGGGAATAAGAGAGAAGAGTATAAGAGAGTATTGAACATATCTATTTGTATAGTGAAAATATGAATAATAATCAAATAAGAAAGATTTTATGTTCACAATAAGAATAAGGTCGTGCAGTTCAGTTTTCATAGGAAGAAAAGATAGAAGGAGAAGCACTCGGACTTGATATTGTAAAGTGTGTTTACACCATTACTCATATAAATTAATAAGTGTTTCTTGAATGATACTTTAAAAGAATGATATGATGGATAATAAAAAATAGGAAAAAAATACATCTTAAGGTATATGAGGCACTTTTTTGAGAAACAAAACCAAATCACTATATAAGTAACTAAATTTCAACAAAGGTTTGAGGGATATTTCCTTATTCTTTGTAACTCACTGATTGCTTCTAGTGGGTTGTGGGATTTTTGATTGTTTCCCGATTAATCCAAGGGATATTATTTATTATTAGAGTGTAAAACATGTAAATATTTTATCCACATTTTGTATGTACTATAAAATGAAAGAGATGTAAGAGAATGAGATAATAAAGATCTCAACCAATCAAAGTGGTAAAAAAGATTAAAGTATTAACTGATTTAAAACGGAACCAACCTTGATTCAAAATTCTCTTAGGGGTTTTCATATCCAAAAGTGGCCCTTATATATATGACCAATTGATAATATCTCCCACTAAATATTTAGTGAGTGACATAAATTATGTAAAATAGTTTGAATAATGGTGTAAATTAAGAGTCAAATTCCTAATATTTATCTCATTGAAAATATTAAAACTTTTAAACTTCACAACATAATATATTTCAATGTCATCATTCAATTATGTACTTAAAATTCTTTAAATGATTAAATTCATCAGACTTGGATCCTATACCATCAAAATATTTACATGAAATCAAGGTAACTATTTACATAATTAATAACCAAAATATACTATAATATTTTAAAATAAAATGAAATTCAATTTATAGGTTGGAATAATATTTTTGTAAATAATGATATTTACTTTATCATAGTAATTAAATGTTACTATTTAAATTTTTTTAAAATCACATATCCACAAGTTTTTGGATATAGGTGAATAATCACTTAAACTAATTTTAGGAGAATCATTTATTTTTTAATTTGAACATATATAATCTTATACATACTCCCATAAACCTATTATACATTAAATCACTTAACGAAATATTTTTATAAGATTAAAAAAACATATTTTATTTTGGTAATTACAGATATTTCATTTTTAGTAGGAAGATTTACAAAATATAATATTTGTATCATATAAAATATATTATTCTATGTGTTTGTTTAATTTTATTAAAAAAATATATTATTCATTAAAATATGTATCTAATAAGTGATGGGAAAAACATCCTTCATATATTAACAAATGAATGGTAATCATTTTTATATTCGATCAAGCACTTTTATCATTATCTTCATTTCAAAAAATGTTGTAGTACCCGATGAATGATAAACCATGTATATTCAGTTAATCAAATCACTGAGTTCACAAAAATTTGTTGTTAATAAAAAAAACTCATATCAAAAAAGAGAAATATGATTAAGAAACACATCATTTATTGTCTGATATGACATAAATATTTACATTCGAATATCTCATGTTTCAAATATATTCTTCATCACTATAAAAAAAATCCCTATTAATTTTTTCCTTGATTTTAGATAAACTCCATTATCAAATAAGAGAAATATGTCTAATACACACATCCTTTATCTTTTAAGCTTGACATAAATATTTACATTCAAATATCTTATGTTGAAACAATATTTTTCTTCACAATAACAAAAATTAACATCCTTATTAATTATTTTCATGATTTTAAACTCCGTTATATTTAAAAAAAATTCAAAAATATATATTTGGTATCACATACCCTTAACATTCCAAGAATCAATTTATATAGCACCGATATATGACATACATATTCTATAGACATTCTCAAACCATATTCATGTATCCCAAAAATTATATCTTATGGAATGACCACTCTTTGTTAATATGAACTACTTATTTCAAATGAACTCAGTTGGATATTTGAATAATAATTTTATAACTTTACAACCTAATTATTCTTCTTTTGGTTTTAACTTTCACCTAATTTTACTATCTACAGAACATTAGAAAAGAGAGATTAAAAAATAAATATCATTAATTATCAACAATTGGGAATAATAGGGTAACATTTCCTTGAATTAATCTATATCATCAAATACAAAAGGATATATTTTATAAAATAACATGCCTTTAACAAATATTAAGAGAATCATTTTATGCTTCACATAACAAAATATCATTAACTAGTTGCACACATTTAAAAGTTTCGAAACTCTAGAAAGTATTTATTTGAAACATTGAATCAATTTTTATAACACCTAGAGATTATAATATGTAATTATCCTTAAATAAATAATATGTTTAATATATTCTCTCACATGAAACTCGAAACATAAAAAGAAACCATGATACATTTTATGAATATATATATTATAAGTATTAAATGAAAATTTTATAATGTAGATATTGAATTTGAATGTATAAATAGGAGTGATTTTTTTAAATACGCTTAGAAATAATAATAAACATTAATTTTAATAAAAAATCATTGATAATTTTAATTAGTATAGCTAAATTACAAATAAGTTCATTTTATGATTAAAAATGTATTTTCCTAAAAATTACATTTTTTGGTGCCAAGTATTTCTATTATATAAAAATAAATTAATTATGGTATCATGATGATAAAATATGTTATTTATATTGATTTTATATTAACACAAATTTAATTAATAATTTATTTGGAATGATAATATGAATATTTAACATATCAAATTAATTATGCTATTAAAAGAGTTTTGAATTATGTTTAACATTTACAATTAAAATTAAAATTCCAAAATTTGGTAATTTTAATTTTAATAAATGAATTTATTTTTAGATTAAAAATTATTATATTATCTTAGGATTAATTGTTTTCATTTTTCTAAATTAGGTTATTTTTAGGTTATTTATAAAAAACATTAATTAAACAAATACATTTTCATTTACAAAATTATGATAATCTATGTATGATTTTAAAAATTATTAAACATTTTTCATCACCCAAAATGAATTTAAGGAGTAAAATGATTAATTTTTAAATACTATTTTTAATTTAGAAAATTCATGCTCAACATTTTTAATATTAAGTATTTTTAATTTTCATAAAAACAATTTTTAGTCGGTTTCTTTTAACTATGTACCCCCGAGGTGGAATTTTTTTCTTGAGCTTATAAAAAATCTACATATGTCTTAATTGGAAAATAATTAATAAATTAATTTCATTTAAATCAATTAAATTCAAAATTTAATTCTAAACATAATTTTAATTTTAAAAAATATGTTTTTTTTGAAAAATGGGTTTTACATGTAATGTGCACTAATTTTAAAACAAATTTTTATCACCCATAAATATTTTATTCAATAAAATATTATCCATATTTTAAATAATAACTTACAATTTAATTAATAGGTTTATTTTAATTTTTAGTCATAAAAATTAGTTTTCTATTTTAAAAATGTTGTTACCATAGTAAAAAGTGAATTATGGTAACAAGAGTTTAACCGACTGTCAAAAAGCTAAAAAATTCCTAAAACATGTCCAAAAATTATTTTTTGATGTTATTCTTAATTTAACCTTATCTAATAACCATTTTTTTATACTTTGGATTTCACTTTCCATGTGAAATTAGTCTTCCTTTTTTTATTAAGGGGTTATATTTACAAAAAATCAATTCCCTCTACTTATAAAAGAGACCATCCACCACCACTTTAAAGAAAACTATAAAAATATTAAGTTCTTATAAATTTATTCCATTTTTAAATCCACTATAAGATTTTCTAATTATTATTCTTTTTTCATAAAAAAGTGTCTTAAGTCCTCATTTTGAAATTATTAATTCAAGAGAAATTTGATATTTTCAACTTCAGTACTAATCATCCATATTATTTTTATTTACATATATTAACCATTATAACATGATTAAATAAATATTGTTTATATAATGATATTTGTTTTATTTTTTTGGATTAGAAATCATCCACCTTTTCCCATTTTACCTGAGAAAATCAAAAACATCATTTGTGCGTTTGTGTGGACTACTTTCTCCACGTAACCACATGTTTCATTTTACTTCACCAACATACATGATTTGTTAAAAATGGATATTTAATGAATACATGATATATCTAAAGAAATATTAATATTCTAAATGTAAAATTCCTTTTCAAAATTCCTTTTGTTTTATAGGAAATGCAAACATCATCTATGCGTACACGCAGACTACTATATCCAATAACTATATGTTAAATTTTCAATAACCTACTTAAATGGATGGTTATAAAAAATATTCAATGTATACATATTATATAAATGATTGATATATATCATTAATATTATGTTGAAGCTATGAAACTAAAATTTATAGTCATTATAATGTAATCTATTGTCATTGGTAGATTACCCAAAAAAAGTTCATCATGTTTCCTGTTCTCTCGAACCATGTCTATAGTTTCCATGAACATAAATATGGATATATAAATCATTGAATTAAAATTATTTTAATATATATATATATCATAATCCTATAATGATATAATTAATAAAAATAATGGGGTATGGGGTCTTGATATTTAATCACATAGAAATAATCTGAATTAAAACATTCGATAGTGATAATAAGGGGCACATAACCAACAAATGTAAAACTAATGATAATAAAAAAGGGTAAAAAGTTTTATATATGTGAATAAGTTTCTTTAATAGGATATTATGATGTATATTTTTATTCATTAATAGTTTAAGATAATTTGATATAAGATGAGAATTATGGTATGGGTTTCGTATCAATTTACATTTATTAAGGACTTTTTTCATGCTATACACCTATTCTTATTTTATATGGTATAAATAATAACACATTGGACTATATAATAATTATTATTATTTTATGGTAATTCCATTTTTTTCTTGAATACCTATTTACAATTATTTTGAATAGGGTGTTACCAAAAATATAAAAGATTTTTCATCATAATTTTTATTCTTTGAGACTTATTCCATACCCAAAATTTGTTTGATTTTGTTTAGTGTATATATTTAAATATTTTTATTTTAATAAAAATTTCATTAAATTAAAGTGATTTGAAAATCCTTCTGAATTTCACTTTTTAATTTTTTTTATTTCAAGTGCTACTGAAGTCATCTTGATATTTTCTAAATCAATTTAGTTTCTGGGAGTTATAATAATCATTACGGAACCCCATTATTCAAATTTGAATAATTATATACTATGATTATATTAATTTTTTATTAAAGTTTCTTTTATTTTTATTTATAATTATTTATCATTAAATAATTTTATAAGGATTATTACTTCAAAGATTATGATATTCCTAAGGGATTTTGTTAACTCAAACTTCATTTATTTAGGTTATAATGTTAATTATTGAATTTAAATCTTCTTAGTCACATATATACTTTGATTTTCTATTTTATATTATATTATCACATCTACCTGTTGGGAATGTGACATTTTTAATTCAATCCTCTTACTTGATGAATTTATTTCTCAACAAACTATATCATTGTGAAGAATAATTCCCATTCATTCTGATGGTTATTTTCATTCAATGCTTATATTTAATATTCCTAAGCATGTTCTTCTTTATATTGTTATTTTTATATATATTATCTCATTTTAGCTTTAAATACCCCTTTTCCTCTTACTAAAATTATTTTTTTATCTTTTGTTATAATGTGCGTATTAACAAAATCATTTTAATATTTTAAATAGGCTTCCTTTCATGATTATATGTTTTATCTTAGAGTCCAAATTTATTTTAGACAACCCTTATGTCCTTTAAAATTATAAACTATAGAATATTAATTTTAAAAGTAAATATTTTTAAAATATTTTAACTTCAACTTTTTGAAAACATTATATATTTTTAAAAATAGTCATTATTGAAATTAATTTCTAAATAATGATTGGATGAATTCCTTTTTTTTCAATTTCTCAAAAGTAACCTTTTCAAAATCAAAACATTGCTTATTATTTTTGATAAAATTATAAAAAATGGTTTCCATACAAAATTTTATGTTTCGTTTCTTTTTTAATTGTTAATACAAAAATATTTATCTTATATTGTGTAATGTTTTATGAATAACCTTCTAAATTCCATAGTATTTCATTATAAAGAGAACAATTTACAAATATATTATAAGCATATAAAAATGGGATATATATTCCATTGTTATAAGTGATTTATCTAATAATATTAAAATAGTGTTTTTGTTTTTTTCAATATCCTTTTACATTCATTATATTACATTTGGGTGTGTTCTTATTATACCATACATCTTCATTATTTATTTGTCTTATGGTGATGATGTTTTAAGTAAGTTTTCATGAAACCCATTTCATTCCAATTTCATTCCCATTGAGAATATGAATTAATAATACAATTTTCTATCTTTATCTTTATGGATTATCATCATGTTGTCTAGATTATTTATTGGGAAAAGTATTGGAATCTTGTATTTTTATTGGAATATATACATTTAATGATTTATAGGATAGGTTTATTATTTTTTGTATTTATATTCATTTTTTCATATGGGAAATCATTGGACTTATTAAGTGATATATGGTCTCTTATATTATATTTCCCCTCCATGTATTGGCTTATACCATGAGATAATCTATCTTAGGTATTTATTGTACTACTTACCTATTTTTGTATGATGTATTGGAACAAGGTATTGCCGATAATATTATAATTTCCAACATTATGCACTATATCACTTTGAAACTTGTAATTTATACCAATGATATTATTTATGTTGTTTTTTTGATCCACGAATATATTCCAATTTCATGATATTAGTTATAGGAATCATTTTATTATATTTTTTCTCATTCATATTATTCATCCCTTGGTTGTTATATAATATATTCTCTTGTATGTTATCCATTACTAAGCTTCAACTCACACTCTTTTATTCTATTTCTTATCCTTATAATTCATATAAGTGTTATTTGATTGATTTTATGGATATTATAAAAGAAATAATAAATTTATCACTAGAATTAAAAGTTTTAATTAATTTTTTTTAAATGTAATGTGGGAATCATGTATATTTCCAGTCTCCCAAGGCCACTAAACTTTGTGATACTATGTGATGTGATCACATGTATCCAGTACCAATGTAAGGTAGTGACCACTAACTCTAAGTTACTGGATTCAATGTTTCTAAAATTGGTCTCATATAATGTTTTGTAAAAAAATTAGAATAATATTTAGGAAATCATAGATTAGAGAACATATCCTTATGATAGACTGTTGGGATTATACTTTTATAGGATAACATTTTAAAATTGTAGTAAATTATAGAGTGTGTGATTTTTAGGAAATAATATCCCTTTCTGGATACTACTTGTGGATCTAGTATCTGATACATATTTTTCTTGGGGTTAAATTATGAAAAGGATGATTGGGTATTAACTAGATCTTCACCTAGTGTATGAAATAGAGTCTTAACTACACACATAGTTTTACACTAACATGGGTATTTGATTTGGTTAATTCACATGCTATTTATGAACCATTATAATAGATTTTAACACATTTAGGTTAGAGAACCAAATATTGAATTACCATGGATAACCTAGATTGAAAATTAGAAACTCATTAGTTAGTTTATAAAAAACATTTATGAATTAATTATTCTATGTTTATATTTTAATTTTAAAATTATTAGTTTTTTTATACTACTATTTTATTTTATTTTCATAATTTTTTGAAGATGTAGAAAAAATATTAACAATTTATTTGATGGACAATGTGGTGATTTTAAAAATTAGAAACCAAATGATAGGATATGGATTAATTAATCTTATGATTATTCCAAACAAGCTATCATAAATTATTATTAAAAACATTAACATATTTGAATTAAAAAACATATAAAAAATAAAAATAAGGATCCTTATTTAATTTTAGTGGATTAATATGATGATCTAAAGAATAATAAATTTACTAAATTTCAAGAATGCGAGATGAAGAACCTATTGAAATTTTTAATGAACCATATGATATTTTATGTGTGGGAAAAGAGGATATATAGATACTAATTTGAGAGGGAAAATGATATTTTAAATTAATATGATGATGGAAAATAAAATTTATCATATGGAACCATTAATAGTTCAATTTCATATATATGGGGAACCAGGGAATTATATAATTTAATTCACTTATCCAAGGGATAACAAGGATGAAGAGAATTAATAACCCATGAGACTAAGGGAACAAGAAAAGTCCTATGATATGGAAACTGTTGAAGTGGATCGTGATAAATAAAGTAAACATATCCTCTACTACAGAGTTTTGGATTTCTTAATGGAGTTTGATTATAGAAAATCATGTATATCAAGGAAGTTTTGTTATAGCATTAAATCACCACATCCATGATTATTATTGAATTAAAAGATAAAGATTATAATTGTAAGATTATTTTATGAAAAATTTCAGTTTATGGGAATGTACTTCGAAAAATATGATTATTATTTCTTTAGATAAATATAATGTGATTTAATAAATTGATTTTTTCTCTATATATAGAGGATTTTTTATAAATAAGAAAATAATATTTTATATCAATCTATGATAATTTATTAATTCCTGTATTATTATGAACAAACTATGGAATAAAATTATATAAAATGAATCTTAATACAAAATAAAAATTAAAAAATGGATCAAATGGTTTGAAAAAACTAAATAGTGGGGATATTACAATTATAAATGAATACATGATTTTTTATCCTTACCCAAGTTAGTGAGGCTGTTATCCCATTTTAAATTTTATATTGACCCTTTTCTATCTTAGGGATGCCCTTAGAAATTTTTATGAGTATGTAATAATTGACATTGAAAGAAAACAATTTATCTAAGGAGGGGGTGGGATGAAACACTCTCATATTCCAATATGTAATCATTGTTTAAATAAATACTATGTTGAATATCTTATTTCTCATGAAACACCAAACTAAAAAAACTATGATACAATTTATAATGATAATATTATAATCATTAAATAAGACAATTATAGTGGTACCATTGATTAGGAAGGTAGACCTAGATGTGGATAAATTTCAAAATTAAATTATACATAAAAATAAAGTATCATTTTGACAACAATTTAATGATAAATTCAATAACTATAGCTAAATAACTAATAAGATAATTTTATGATTAAAAATATATTATCCTAAAAATTTTATTTTGAGGAATTATTTATTTTTACTTTATGAAACTAAATATATTATATTTTAATTATGATAAAATATATATTTTGATTTTAATAATATATTTACACTAATTTAATTGGTAATTTATAGGATATAAGAATTATAATATTCAATATCTAAAAATTCAATTTCCTATTAAAAATAGCTTTTTATTATATTTTATATTTCCATTAAGAAATTTTTTTTATAAATTTTTGAATTTTATTGTGATAAAATGAATTTAATTTTTAGTTTCAACATATTGATATTTTTTAAGGATGAGTTTTTGGTTTTCTGTAAAATAGTTTATTTTTAATTGAATAGTAAAAAATATAGTTTATACTTATGCTGTATATTTAATTACATTATCAGAAACATAGTATCACTTTAAAACTTATAAAAAAATTCCACTTCCAAAAATTTATTTTATATGTAAAAGTATTGATTCGGAAATATTATTTTTAATTTATTAAACAAAATTTTAACCTATTGAATCTTAAGTAATATTAATTTTAATGAAAACTATTTTAGTATGTTTCTAATATATAAGTATCCAAAAGGTGAAATTTTATATTTTATTTATATTAAATACACATAAATATTCATTACTAAATTATAAGAAAATAAATGTCATGTCAATGAATGAAATTCATAATTTCATTTTAGAAATAAATTTTATGTTGAAAATATATTTTTTCTAATTTTTTTACACATAATTTGTGATAACATTAAAATTAAATTTTAGCATCCTTTGACATTTTATTTGATAAAATGGTTTCCATATTTTAAATCAAAATTTCTAGGTTAGGTAATAAGGTCCCTTTAATTTTTAATCATAAAAGTAGTTACCGAGGGTAAAAATATAGTTATTACGGTAAATGAAAATATAGTTATTAAGAGTTTAACCAAGTGTAAAAGTGATAAAGCATGTTAAAAAATTTCTCCAAATTAGTTTTTAGGTTTAAATTATCTGAAAATTATCTACTATACTTTTCTTTTCTTTTTTTTAATCCTCTTTCCTTTTGAAACATGTTTTCCTTTCATATTAAGAGGTTATATTAGAAAATGGCATTATATCCACATACAAAAAGGGACCTTCGACCACCCTTTCATGGGAACTATAAAAAGTAAAATTTGACATGAATACATTCAATTTATACCCCCCTATAATAAAATTCCATGAACCAAAGCCTTTGGTCATTAGAAATTGTCATAAATCCCCCCTTTCCATGATGTATTTCAAGAGAAAGTTCAAATTATCAATGCACTTAAGAATCAACCTCTAATATTTTTCCTTAAATATAATTCTTCTAAAAAACTATATTTCCCATTAAAAAATGTTGACATAACTATTAATTATATAATTATATATTTTCATGTTTATGGAATAAATAATACCCACCTTTTCCCCTTTTTCATTGAAAAAATGAAAATGTCATTCATTTGGAGTAACACCTCCACAAAGAGACGTGGTTCCTTCTACTTAAATGACATAAATGGTTTTTCAAAAGGGGGTATATAGTGATTAAATAATATATTTATATAAATTTTAAAATATAAATTAATTTCTACCTTCCTTTAGTTCTGTGGGAAATAGAAACGCCATCCATGTGTTCCTTTATACCACTACCTCCATGGGAAAAGTTTTATATAATTATAAATTACTTACATGTATTATTATAAGAAATATTTGATGAATAAATATGATATAAATTAGTCACATATATCATGAATATGGTTCTAATGGTACTAAATAAAAATTTATGATCATTATGAAATATTTTGTTGTTATTAGTACATAACACCAAAGAAATCTCGTGACGATTCTTATTTTCTCAAACCATGAAAATTATTAACATGAAATTAAATTGGGGATGTAAAAATAACTGAAAAAATAACACAAATATATTCCATAATATAACACCCCAAGATTTCATAGTACGTTATCTCTTCAATGTAATTTAGTAACTTGTGTTACACGCAACACCGATTACGAGCACACCACGACTTACCAAACTAGTCGTTCAAAAAGTGGTTATGAATATCATTAACTGAATTTTTAATTTTATGTTCTACATTTAATTTTAGAATCCATATTATGTGTTTTATAGACATAATATAAGTACAAATTCATTTTTTCAGATAAAGGAATTATTTTTCAAAAAATTCAATTTTACCTCCTTTTAATGGAGAACCATTTTTAAAACCAGTATTTAACACTTTTATTTATAAACTTTAATGAAATTAAATTCATATTTAGAATTGGGACATAAAAACTTTGTTTGGATAATTTTTTTTTACTTTTATGATAACTTTCATATTTTTATGAATAGTGAAAAATACTAAATTTAATTGAAACCCACTTCTTTAATCGAAATAATTTAGAGTGATAAAGTTTGAATTTGAATGGTTTTGAAGTATAATTAGATTATATTTTTATCATTTAATACAATATAGATCATTATATGTAATTTCACATTTAAATTTGACATAAACACGTGTCAATATTTTGAACATTTATACTTTTTAAAAACCCGCCTTTTGGATTTGACAACAAGAATTATTTTTATATTAATTAATACAACTTCTATGCTTTTAATTTCATAAAATAGAATTAATTTTTGAATTTAGAGTGTCAGCATTATATTTGGGTAAAGTTTTGGTATTTCTCTGAAAACAGTCAATTTTTGATGAATAGTTAAAAACACTGCGTTGTTATTTAAAACCAACTTTTTATTTAAATAATTATTTAATTTTTTTAATTTGAATAAGTCAAAATAGATATATAATACCTATATGAGGTCAATTTAATTCATTAGAATCATTTTATAATAAAATTAGATGTATATAATTTTATTGAACTTTTTAGCGTCTTTTAACCACCATCTAGGCACATTTGTAAATTTGCATAGAACGTGAATTTACCGCTTCTATGAATTGAATTTCAAAAATCTGAGAGATATGGTTTAAATCAGTAAGTAAAATGTGGTTCAATAAGATGAAAATTTGTTTTTATGAGTAATAACCTTTGACTTTTATTTACCACGGTTAAAAAGTAAATACGATCATTAAAGGTGAAAATGATATTATAATTATTCTAACACATGTACTAATTATATTAGATGAGTGTATTTCAACCAAAACCATCCCTAGGAATAAAATATTATCCTTTTGGTCCACTTGGATTAGATTAGGACATTTATTATTATTTTACATAAAGAATAGTTAAAAGTGTAAAATTCAAAGATTAATAACTAAACAATTTTTAATATAGAGTTATACATAATATAAATTAGACTATAAAAATTCATTATAAATATAAATAGATTTCATAAATCATGGTATTTTATTTATAATTTTTAGACATCAAATAATTAAATTTATTTATGACACAATGATAATGTAGTAAATATCATATTGAAGAATGAATCAAATAAATGTTATTATAAAAAATAAAATAAAAATAATATAAAGTTTTGATTCCAACCAGGAATTTTTTAGGTGAATATAAAATTTTAGGGTTTATTCTATTCATTTTTTTGAAGTAATAAAGTTGTGATGACTTTAAAAAAACAAATACTAAATAGTTTCCAAATTGAAATAAATGAGTTTTCAAAACAAATACTATATAATTAAATCAAATAACATTCCTAAAAATATAATCTTCGTTCAGAAGACTTATATAATGATATATATGTCATTAATTAATTTTTTTTGTTTTCGTATAATTTTATCGTATATTTATTAACCATATAATATAAAAATACAAGGAGACACGGTAAATGTTAAACTATTTAACCAAGAGTTAAATCTAAAAGACAAGGTTAATATGGTTGCCTAAACTTGTCTAAAACCTATTATTTGAGGGTTTTTAAACCCATAACCACCTTATCCTATAATAAAATTCGTTTGGATCCATTATAAACCGAAAATTATTTTATAATAAAATAATATTTAAAGCTTTTCCAAAAGTGCCCCTCACCTCTCTTATAAAAGGGCACTTCCCATTCTCTCACATTCACACCTACAAAGCCATTTTTCTTAGATAAAACCTACCCAAATATCCTCCAACTTCCCTAAATTCAACCTATAGGCCTTAAAGTGATCATAAATCCAACCTAAGGATCCCTTTTGTTCAAATAAAATGAAAACACCCAAAGAAGAGGTAATTATTTTATCACCTATTTTAAAGTTCTATTCTTCTTCCACATTCTCTTTCTCTGTTATTTATATACCAAAATAATAAATCTAGTGCCTTATACATACTGTGATGTTATTATAAATATGGTACCACCATATTAATTATTCTATCCATCCTATGAATGATAATTTCACCATGTATGCCTATGTACGATTTACCGTCTCCATGCTGTGGTGTTATTTGTTATTCAACACTATGTCATTTTTATGGATATAATGATGATTATTATGTTTATAAATAATGAAAATAACATGATAATTCTTCTTTATAATTAATATACCATCCAATTCTGCACCTTTTAATCATTAATGAATTGATATCATCGCTCGTCTGTATGCACAACTCTCCGTCTGCACGACGCGATGAGATTCCATTCCACGTTCACCATTCAATGATGATTAAAAAATATTATTAACAAGTATTTAATATATTAAATAATAATGATACTATATATATATATATATTTACTTACATATATCTTATTCAATTTCATTCAATATGATATTAAAACAGGAACAACATTTATGCGTACGTACGGCCTATGGTCTCCATAAACGGGGTTTTCCATTTCATTTATCTATCTATTATACAAAAACACACACACACACACAAATATATATATATTATAATTATATATTATAAATAAATAACATTTTATATTCTGGATGTATTTATATCATGATCTAAATAATACGATCAAGAATAACAAGTTAAAACACGTACGATAAAGAAAGCGATTATTACTTGAAATGTTAATTTAACATGAAAATTATTATTAAATGGGTTATATAAAGTCATAAATGAATATTTAATGATATAATAAATATTAATATGGTTTTGTTTTAATTTAATAATATAATATCGTAAATATAAATGAGGTTAAACGTACCCTCGACCAAAGGAAAGTGCAAGGTAAGGGTTAATTACTCAATCTCATTAATATCCGAGATTGTTTATGTGTAAGTATTTTTTGGGACATATTTATTATCCATGTCCATGATTCATAAAATACTTTTCAAAATGATTCTTTTAAGGCACACTTTAACTAAAACATCATTTTAAATGTCTTAAATATTTATTCTTCTAAATCATTCTCATTGATGTCCATGTTTTGAAAATGGTTTTAAGGATGTATTTATACGAACATGAATGTTTTAAAATGTTAATTACTTTAAAAAGATTAAAATTTGTATGGGACGCTTTGTTTCAAAAATATTTTTTAAACTTCTTCCTTTATAAATTGTGAGAATTTTAAGTGATTTCATGGAAAAAAAGATATTTCTCTCAAAGAGTTTTACTGATTACTTTCATCTATATCCATATAATTTTTGGATATTAATCTTGATTGAGGTTGATTTATTTTAAATAAAATATTCAATATTGTATTGAATTAGTTATGATATGTTTGATTTTAAATGTTCTATTATTATACCATTAATGGGTTTTGGTTGAATTATTGACATTTTGTATGCTAGTTTTAATATGAATGTTTATGAAATGTTTCCAAATTTTAATATGAGGAATGTAGTGGACTTAGTAAGTGATGGGTGGGGCCTGTTATAGCCCCTCGATGCTTCAGTAGGTCTCATGAGACAAATTAGTGTTTGGGCACAAGTCATTGACAGAAATTTTATATGTAGTATTCACACGAGGCCTTGACTATGTCGTAATGATGTCCAACATTAGGAATTCCCTCATTATGAAATTAATTATTAAATGTGATAGGCCTTGACTATGTGGTAATGATGTCTAATGTTAGGCATTCCCTCATTATAAAATTAATTATTACATCTGATTATTCGACTAGTAAAATATCCATGTGCATGTTTATATTGTAATGTCTGATTTATTTTCTCCATATTATGTTCAAGTTTATGTTTAAAAGGCTATTGTTTTTATTACACATCTTTCCTTAAAAGTATTTAGCTTTCACTATATTATTTACCCTTAATGAGCATTTGAGCTCACCCCTTTCTTATGTTTTATTTTCCTAGGATTCCATGAAGTTTAATATGATTGATATGGAGGGTTGATCTAGGGAATTAATTGTGTTCTCAAAGGATCATTTATGTTGTGTTTTATTTTTGAATTTATAATATAATGTTCAAGTATGTAATCTATTTTCCAATACTGATAAACTAATCGATATCCGGGACTTGATTCCTTGTAATCAAGCCAATGTATTAAAATAATGCACTGATTCTGGGCTTCTGGGGTTGGGTCATTACAGTTGTTATCAGAGGAAGTTTAGAAATAACCTTTAAAACTATATTTAGATCAACTATGATTAAAAAACATTACCCTAAGATAGAATTTGAGGATTAGTATTGAAGAACTTCCTAAAATTTTGGTAACATTGATATTTTGTGTATTTTCCGAGAAATACATTCCTATCTGGATACGAGCTGGTAGAGGTGGCTCTAGCACAGATGTACCTAGGAATGAAAACTATGATAAGGAGTTTTGGGCTTGACCTGGGGTATCCTGGTTCACAACAACGATCCTTTCTACACTCTTGGTTACGACACTCCCAAGGGATATGCTTAGGATAATTCACATTTTCTTTACAAGCCATTATGAAGGACTTATGAGTAAATACTTCCTCAAAGAAAACATTTTTTATGATTATATATTATATGCATAATCATTTCAATTTACATTAGATATTTTAAAATTTTGGAATTATGCATTGAAATTCATAAACTAACCTAGTGTATGCCATTGTTTAGAAATGGAGCCCAGTAAAATGAATGAGAACTCCAATAATATGCATGATCCAAAGAGTAAGAAGGATCATATCTTTCATGGTATCAAGATAACATTTATAAGGGAAATAGTCTACCACATATTATCATCATATAAAGAAATAATATCATGTGTTAATAAGATAAGTAATGAATTCTCCAAGTCCTATGGCTTTAAAGTGAAGCAAGGGAAGAAAAGGATGGTAGAGAAAATGATGGATAAAGGAAAGATGGGAAAGAAGGATTTCCCCGTAGGTGAAAACTGTAGAAAGAATTAACTTGGTTAATTCTTTATGGGAATGGTAGTTTTTTATAAGTGTGGAGAAAAAGGACACCATGTACATGATTGTAAGGGTAAGAAAAAGGTTTCAAATGTATAATACTTCATCTGCAAGGAGTTGGTACACTACACGAATCAATGTACAAATCGTCAAAGTATTACTCAAATGATGTTATTGGATAATAATCATGTTATGATACTACCACATATAATGAGGAATGTCTAGTGTTTTTACGTTGTTATTAAAGAATTATTTCATTTGAGTGTTGTATCAACGATGTACTGGTTATATGAATTATGTAAATAAATAAGGATTGTATTGCAGTACTATTTCATTGAGGATTTGAGATTGTATGATACTATGAAAATTGACTCAATATCATGTTAATATTTTTGGAAAATACATGTCTGAGGGAAAGATAAAATTTAATATAGTCCTGATACTGAGGTAGTGGTTTTGGAATAAGTTATATTGATTTGGATAAATTATATTGGATTTTCTTGACTACATTGAAACAGATTAATGATTTGTATATTCCATCATTGTCAGAGTTTAAAACATTTTCGGATATAAGAAGTATATCCAGTATACTATAAGGAATAAGGGAGAGAGCATGTAATCAATAAGGTTTTATGGTAATTTAGGGTGTCACCATGTTTTAAGATAATACATGATGAAGGTATTCACATGTTATTATGTGGAAAAAGAGATATTCATTATGTTTACCTTCCATATAAATTTTGGAATGTGAGTTTGGACAGAAGTATTTTGGATAAGTATAAAGGTTATAATGGATTAATTTTGACCTTGGACACTATTGCTAAAGTTAAATCATTTATTAAGATTTTTTTTGGATTGTTATAAAAAGGAAAACCCGAAGATCGTGCGACAACCTGTTGCGTCTAAAAAGGCTGTGAGACTTGAACCCACAACTAAAGGGAGACAAGGGTACATCACCTACCATTGGCATACCTGATGTCCCGGTTTGTATAATGTAGTTTTTTTAAATATTTTTACAAATGATTTATAAATTATTTATTTTTAGAACCCTATACTATTAAGATAAATAGAATATTTTTGAATTCTATTATCTTTTGGAGTGAAAGATGAGTTTGTGGTAGAAATTAGTTGAAAGTTGAAACCCTACATGGAAATTATATTTTTTCCTCTTATTCTAGAAAGAAATTAATTATTAATCTTTAGGAAAGGGGTCTTAAAACCAATTTTTTTTATCCTAATACCTTATGTTTTATTGAACTGATGATATTTTAAATCGTCATAGATTGATGGTTTTGAGGACCTCAATTTTACACTATTTGTGATTAATGACCTCAATCACTATGTATAAATATTTACGTTTTCTCTCCAATTATATGTATCTAATTTCCACCAATGTTCTCTTAATCAAGATCATAATTTGGAGGTGACTTTTTTATTTCCCTTTCCGTCTAATTAAGACTAAATTTTATTAAACCAATTTCATATGTGGGTTTTCTAGAAAAGTATTTCTCTATTTTTAATCATTTATTTTTGATTTTTTTTTTCAAAATGCGAGGTTTCAATTTACTGACGGATGGGATAATGTAACACACCATGATTTCATAGTACGTTATCTCTTCAAAGTAATTAAATAACTTGTGCTACACACAACACCGAGTTCTAGTGCACCACGACTTACCAAACTAGCCATTCAAAAATGTTTCTAGGAATATAATTAACTAAATTTTGAATTTTATATACTCCATATAATTTTAGAATCCATATTATGTTTTTTAGACATAATATAAGAACAAATTCATTTTTTCTAGATAAAAGAGGTATTTTAAAAAAAAAAACAATTTTACCACCTTTTAAAGGCGAACCTTTATTAAAACAAATATTTGACACTTTTATATATTAAATTTAATGAAATTAAATTCCTCTTTTATAACGACCCATACTTTACATACATTTTTAATACTTCAAAAATTGAAGCACACTTATTACAACATATGATAAAACTACAAAGGACCGTATAGGTATAGTGCCTTTAGAAACTGGGAAACATAAACAACTGGTTCATAAATCTTCTACAGTGTCTCCTATTTATTTCATCATATCTAGGGTCCCTTTTAGCATATTCTACTTAATATCCATCTTCCTGACCTGGGGAAAAGAAAACATAAAAGGGTGAGCTCAAATGCTCAGCAAGGCAAATAAAGGAAATAAAAATCATATCATATCTTTTTGAAAATCATAACCTGCAAAAGAGATCATAATATCTTAACATGGAACAAATCATAGGAGTGAAAATGAGATCCCCATAATCATAACATAAAACTTGAAACTTTGTGGCATGCACACATAATCATGGAAAATCATTTCTTGTTAGTCATGACTCATCGCCAAGACTATCTTAGTGGACAAAGTCCCTTTCTGAACCGAGTTCACTCCTCGTTTCAGTCCTGTATCACTGAACCGAAATAACCTTCCGTTCCAGCCATGTCTATCTCATGAGATATAAAATCTCTACCCAATGCATTGGAGGGAGATATAGGTCCCACCCATCTTATAATGAATCCTTTCTTATGTGTGCCACATAATCATAAAACATACATCATCGCATAACACATGAAACAAAAATGGGATTCTTGAAACATCATGACATCATAAATCAATTCATATAAGATAAAGGAATTCATAAAAATAATTCCATCACAACATGATCAAATCAATGTAATAATAGGGATAAAAACAGAACCCTTTATTATCTTAGATGGAAAATAATTTTGAAAATCACTTGAACTCCATTCTTGAGGAAAATATCCTTTCTTCTTCAAAAACATTTTTCCTTTCATAACATGTCATAAAACTTTAAAATAAAAGAAGTTGATTAAAAATAAACTTGAAAACTTGTAAAGTAAGCTTCTTGGAAACAATGTTTTAAAAATCCATTCATGCCGTATAAGTTAAAAAAAACATTCTTCGTACTTTTGTCGGAAAAGTCAAAAAGTACCTCGTACGGAAAAACGACAAAAGATTCCTTTCATATTCTTTACTAAAAACTCACCTAAGGGTAAAATTGGATTTAAACTATTGCAAGTGGATGGAAACAATATTTCATATTGAGGGAACATGGATGTGGATGATAAAATACACCCCAGTAAATACTTACGAATAAACAATCTCGGATAAAAATGAGATTGTGATATTTCCCTTACCTTAGGTCCGATTAGCTTTGTACGTGTCCGAAGCTCCTGTATAATGGTTTAAATAATGTTATTGACTTATTCCAGAATCATACATATTTATATGATATCATATATGGTCATATTATTAGCTTCTTGTTAGTAATATTTCATTGTTACTTGTTACTCGGGTCTTTATAACTTTTTGTTCTTATGCGTGTTTTGTCGAATAAATTCTTATTCTTATCTTTAGGTTATAGATAATTAATTTACAGAATGGTATTAGTGTATTATATACCATATTCATTCATTCAATTCATTTATATAATCATTATGAAATGAAGATCATGTAGAACGAGTCGCATCACATCGTGGAGACGGTATTCCGTACGTACGCACGAGTGATGATATCATTCCTATGATCGTGGAATTTTATTGGAGTATATATATATTATTTCAGTATCAATATTACTTCATAATAATCATATATAGTTACTCATTACACCATTATACCCATCCTTGTAAGGTGATGGTGGAAAATAGATTACACCACGGCGTGGAGACGGTATTCCGTACGTACGCACGCGTGGTGATTTCATTTTTCCGTAGGATGGATAGAAGGTGAAATAGGGTTGTTTCATATTTATAATAACATATCAGTATGTAAGTAATACTGATGTTATTACTTTATCATGAAACAACTAAAGAAGAAGAAGTTGAAGAAGAAAGAAATTGAAAAGACCGGTAATGGATATTACCTCTTCTTTGGAACGCCTCTTTGAATCCTCCACTTAAGGAACTAAGATTGGTCTTTGGAGAAGACCAGGACCTCTAGGATTATTCTAGGGAAGTGGAGAGGAGAAAATGGCAGGGGTTGGCCGAGCTTGAGTGCTCAATTTGGTGTGAGGAGGAGGGGGAGGAGGTGCCCTTTTATAAGGGAGGAGAGGGGCACCTTAGGAATATCTCAAAATATTATTTTATATTAAAGTCAAAATCGGTTTATAATGGTTCCAAAGGGTCTTATTTCGAAGATAAAGTGGGGAAGGGTCGAAATCCTATCAACCAATAAGATTTAGACAAGTTTAGGGTTTTATTTTAACCTTATCAATTAGATTTAACTCTAAGTTAATTAATTTAACTTTTACCGTGTCTTTTTGTTTTCTTTCACTATATGGTTAATACACTTACTATAACATGCCAAACGAACCCCAAATTGTTTATTATTAATATATATATCCTTATCTAAGTCATTTGGCCGAACCTTAGATTTTTAGGAATAAAATAACAATTAATAATATAATATTTGATTTAAAAACTATTTTGTGTCAATTTTGACACTATTTGATATATGATTTGTTTGAAAGTCATAACAGAATTATATGTTAGAACCAAGTTGATTAAATCAACACTAATATATCATAGTAACCTAGAAAATTAGTGGAATTCATAAAAAGTTTCAAATTACATTTATTTTGGTGTTTATAACATCAATTATGTCAATATTTCATTAATAAGATAATTACTGCATCATCTTTGTGTCATAAATAAATTATATTATTTGATGTCTAAAAATTACAAATAAAATACCATCATGTAGGAAATCTTTTTAGCTTTCTAATGAATATTTACAATCGAATTTATCTTATGTATAACCCCATATTAAAAATGATTTACTTATTAAACTTTGATTTTAACTATTTTAACCCTTCTTTAAATAAATTAATAATAAATGTCCTAATCTAATCCAAGTGGGCCTAAATGGTCATATTTTATTCCTAAGTTTGTTTTTGGTCGAATTACACTTGTCCAATAGAATTAGGACATGTGTTAGGGTAATATTAATATCATATTTACCCTTAGTTACCCTATTTACTATTAACCGCGGTAAAAAAAGTAAAAAGTTACTATTCACCAAAAAATTATTTTCATCTCATTGAACCACATTTTAGTCCTTGATATTAACCGTGTCTCTCGGATTTTCGAAATTCCAATCACAGAAGCGGTAAAATTAAGTTTTATGCAAAATTCAGTTTTTAACCTACCACTTAGTGGTTTCACTATTCATCAAAAATTGAAAGTTTTCAGAAAAATACCAAAATTTCACCCTAGGCTAATTTCGATATTCTGAGTCCAAAAATGAAGTCCATTTTGAAAAATAAAATTTATAAAATTCCAAAAAGTGGTTATTACTATTCATAACGGCTAGTTTTAATAGCATAATGTTGTTTAGTGAAACTCGGTATTGCGTACGACGCAAGCTATCGAAGAAGGTCGCGATTGCGTGTAAAGCAAGCCAAGCAAGTGTTGTATAGAAAAAGATTCCTTTGATGATTTATATAACATAAAAGTCTCGGGTGTTACATTCTACCCCCCTTAAAAAGAATTTCGCCCTTGAAATTCGTCACTTTGCAACAAACAGATGAGGATACTTCTCCCTCATCATATCCTCAAGCTCCCATGTAGCTTCTTCAAGTTGGTGGTTTCTCCATAAAACTTTCACCAAGCGAGTGGTCTTGTTTCGTAGGACTTTTTCGCTACGATCCAGAATCTCTATCGGCTGTTCTTCATAAGAAAGATCTTGCTCCAGCGGTACAACTTCTGAGCTGAGTACATGTGAAGGATCTGGTATGTACTTTCTCAGGAGAGATACATGGAACACATCGTGAACTTGAGAGAGATTCGGTGGAAGCGCCAATCGGTAAGCTACCTTCCCAACACGATCCAATATTTCGAAAGGACCGATATATCTAGGGCTCAACTTCCCCTTCTTTCCAAATCTCATAACCCTCTTCGAGGGAGATATTCGTAAGAACACTTTATCACCCACTTCAAACTCTAGGTCTTTTCTTCGGTTGTCGGCATAACTTTTCTGTCGACTCTGAGCTGCTCTTATGTGTTGTTGAATAGATCTGACCTTTTCTGCCATTTCATCAACGAGATCAGGTCCTAATAGCTTTCTTTCCCCAACTTCATCCCAGCAAGTTGGAGTCCTGCATTTCTTTCCATAGAGAGCTTCATAAGGAGCCATCTGAATACTGGAGTGAAAGCTATTATTATAAGAAAATTCCACCAAAGGTAGGTGTTGATCCCAACCTCCTTTGAAATCCATAGAGCAAGCTCTCAACATATCTTCTAGGGTTTGAATTGTTCTCTCAGACTGACCGTCTGTCTGGGGATGATAAGCAGTGCTGAAACTCAACTCTGTATCCAGAGTATGCTGAAGACTTCGCCAGAACTTCGAGGTAAATCTCGGATCTCGATCAGATATAATAGAAAGTGGTACTCCATGCAATCTTACCACTTCCTTTACATATATCCTGGCAAGCTGATCTAGAGAGAAATCCTCTCTAATAGGAATGAAGTGTGCAGACTTTGTGAGACGATCAACTATGACCCAGATAGCATTATTGCCTTTGGATGTTTTAGGAAGTCCTGTGACAAAGTCCATAGTGATGTTTTCCCATTTCCATTCGGGTATGGGTAATGGTTGTAACACCCCCTTAGACTTCTGTCTCTCATCTTTAACTTGTTGACAAACCAAGCATCGAGAGACATATTCAGCAACATCTCTTTTCATGCCATCCCACCAGAAGTACTCTTTCAGGTCCCTATACATCTTCATGCTTCCAGGATGAATAGAGAATGAAGAACTATGAGCCTCATCCAGCAGCTCTTTCTTTAATTCGGGGATGAGAGGAACGCAAACCCGATTCCTGAACTTTATTATCCCATCACAATCAAGGTTGAATTCAGGAACATTTCTCACCTTCTTTTGTAACTCGACATCTTCTTTCTGTGCCTCTTTAATCTTCACATGTATAGATGGTTGAACATTCATTTGAGAAAGATAAGATTTTTCCCCTTCCATTATAATTCCAAGATCCATCCTTTGTAAATCCATAAATATTGGATCCTTTGTGATCCTCATCATGGATAAACTAGCATGGTCTTGTCGACTTAATGCATCCGCCACCTTGTTTGCTTTCCCAGGGTGGTAATGGATTGAGCAGTCATAATCCTTAATCAGCTCCAACCATCTTCTTTGACGCATATTCAACTCCTTTTGTGTGAAAATATACTTTAAACTTTTATGATCAGTATAAATATCACACCTTTCACCATAAAGGTAATGCCTCCAAATCTTTAATGCAAAGATTACCGCAGCCAACTCCAAATCATGTGTTGGGTAATTTTGTTCATGGATTTTCAACTGTCGTGAGGCATAAGCTATCACCATATCATTTTGCATAAGAACACACCGCAATCCCTTCTTGGATGCATCACTGTAGATCACAAACCTTTCTCCACTACAAGGCAGTGTGAGCACAGGTGCACTGGATAACCTTCTTTTCAACTCCTTGAAATTCTCTTCACATTCCTCTGTCCAGACAAACTTAACTCCTTTCCGAGTCAACTTGGTGAGTGGATTAGATAATCGTGAAAAATATTTTACAAAACGTCGATAATATCCAGCCAAACCAAGAAAACTTCGGATCTCAGTTACTGTTGTTGGTCTTGACCATCTTTAGATAACCTCTGTTTTTGCTGGATCTACAGATATCCCCTCTTTTGAGATTATATGACCCAAAAATGCAACTTTTTGAAGCCAAAATTCACACTTGGTAAATTTGGCATAAAGCTTCTCTTTTCTCAGGGTCTTCAATATAATTCTCAAGTGATCTTCATGCTCTTCCTTTCTCTTTGAATAGACAAGAATATCATCTATAAAGACTACCACAAATTGATCAAGATAGTCTCTAAAGACACTATTCATTAGATCCATGAAGATAGCAGGGGCATTAGTAAGACCAAATGGCATCACTATAAATTCATAGTGTCCATACCTTGTACGGAAAGCCGTCTTTGGTATATCATCCCTTTTGACCCTTAATTGATGATACCCTGAACGAAGATCAATCTTGGAAAAGTATTGAGCTCCGCATAGTTGGTCAAATAAGTCATCAATGCGTGGGAGAGGATATTTGTTCTTGATAGTGATCTTGTTAAGTTCTCGATAATCAATGCAGAGTCTCATTGATCCATCTTTCTTCTTAACAAATAGAACAGGTGCTCCCCAAGGTGACGCACTAGGGCGTATGAATCCCTTATCAAGATTCTCTTGGAGTTGCTTCTTCAATTCCTGCAACTCAATTGGGGCCATTCTATAAGGTTTCTTTGAAATAGGCAAAGCACCCGGTACGAGTTCTATTGAAAACTCAACTTCACGATTTGGTGGAAGACCCGGTAATTCCTCCGGAAAGACATCATCAAACTCCCTTACAATGGGCATATTCTTAATCGTGAGTTTCTCACCAACCATTTGAGATAAATAACCTTCATTTAGTGGGATCAATACCCATAAGATGGAAGAAATTTCCACTGGAAGGTTATGTTCATCCTTGCATTGGTATACGATCGTAGATTGATCTGGAGTATGAAATGTGACTTCCCTTCTTTGGCAATTGATATGAGCTCCATGTAGAGAAAGCCAATCCATGCCAAGAATCACATCAAATTCCACTAAAGGAAGGATCACAAGATTTGCAGGAAGCACTTTCCCACAAACTTCGATCGGAGAAGAATTATAAACTTCTGATGCGACTGTTGTGCCATTAGGTGTTGTCACAGCTAACTCAACATCTAATTGTTGAGGTAATACGGTGATACCCTTAGAAAATTCTTTAGAAATAAAAGAGTGGGTGGATCCAGAATCAAATAAAACATTTGCTACTTTAGAGTGGATGGTAAGTGTACCTTTCACCACATCGTTATCGTACTCCACATCGCTGATAGAAATTGCATGTGACTTTCCTTTGTCTTTAGCCTTAAGAGTTTGTTGACGTCGACCATCATCATCAACCCTTGGATTTGGGCATTGATTGGCATAATGCCCCATCTCCTTGCACTTGAAACATTGAAGTGTAGTAGGTTCATTCTGTGTATCCCTTCCTTTGTTTGCATCATTAGACATCTTCTTCCCATTATCACGGCATTCAAATGCCCGATGACCTTCCTTTCCACATTTAAAACATTTACTTGTCCCTTTAAGACAACTCCCTCCATGTTTCTTTCCACACTTTGAGCATAAGGGAAAGTTCATCTTCTTTTCCGTGTGATCTTTAGATTTTTCTTTGAATTCCATCTTCCTCTTATTATCAAACCCATGTGACTGATGGGTTACTCCAATCTCCATCTCGACTTTGAGAGCACATCGAACGATTTCCTCGTAGCTATTGAAGTCCCTTATGGCTAACGACCTTCGAAGACTTGGTTTTAAGCCACTAAAGAATCGATCGATCTTACTCTCAGGTTGGATAATAATACCAGAAGAGTACCTTGCAAGTCTTGTAAAATTTGCTTCATAGGTACCAACAGATTCATCATCCCTTTGCTTCAGTTCAAGGAACTCTTTCTCCATCTTTGTTCGGAGAATACGAGGGAAGTACTTATTGAAAAATAAGTTCTTGAACTCGTCCCATTCCATAGACTCAATTTCATCCCTTTGCCTCGTATTCTTAACAAGATTCCACCATTGATCAGCATCTCCTTCCAAACGATACACTGCTAGGATGACTTTATCATGTTCAGAACATTGAAGAACTGAAAATATCTTTTCAGTAGTACTAATCCATTGTTCAGCAACTAATGGATCAGTAGACCCGCTGAAAGAAGGTGGACGCTGCCTCATGAAGGATTCAACAGAATGTTGCTCCCTCCTTTGCTCGTTTGGAAATCCTGCATGATTCATAGCTTGAGAAAGTTGTGTGAGCATGGCTACAAGATTTTGCATTCCAGCTCCCATATCGTTTGGTTGCTCAGGGGGACAATCATTTCATTGCCCATCGCATTCCGCATTAACACGGTTCCTTCGGGTTCCAGCCATTGACTAAAACCAAGAAGAATAGTGTGAGCAACACTAATTATAATAGGAAACCACATAATTCAAGAATAAAATTTTCATGCTTATGGTCTTATCCTAGGTTATTCAAGGCCATTTCTAAAACACTAAGATTGTGTACTATGCTTAGACTTATCCTTAGGGTTCTTACTAAGGCTTTCACATCCTAGTTTCCAAAGGTTGACTATACCTTTCCTCTGATACCAACTATAACGACCCATACTTTACATACATTTTTAATACTTCAAAAATTGAAGCACACTTATTACAACATATGATAAAACTACAAAGGACCGTATAGGTATAGTGCCTTTAGAAACTGGGAAACATAAACAACTGGTTCATAAATCTTCTACAGTGTCTCCTATTTATTTCATCATATCTAGGGTCCCTTTTAGCATATTCTACTTAATATCCATCTTCCTGACCTGGGGAAAAGAAAACATAAAAGGGTGAGCTCAAATGCTCAGCAAGGCAAATAAAGGAAATAAAAATCATATCATATCTTTTTGAAAATCATAACCTGCAAAAGAGATCATAATATCTTAACATGGAACAAATCATAGGAGTGAAAATGAGATCCCCATAATCATAACATAAAACTTGAAACTTTGTGGAATGCACACATAATCATGGAAAATCATTTCTTGTTAGTCATGACTCATCGCCAAGACTATCTTAGTGGACAAAGTCCCTTTCTGAACCGAGTTCACTCCTCGTTTCAGTCCTGTATCACTGAACCGAAATAACCTTCCGTTCCAGCCATGTCTATCTCATGAGATATAAAATCTTTACCCAATGCATTGGAGGGATATATAGGTCCCACCCATCTTATAATGAATCCTTTCTTATGTGTGCCACATAATCATAAAACATACATCATCGCATAACACATGAAACAAAAATGGGATTCTTGAAACATCATGACATCATAAATCAATTCATATAAGATAAAGGAATTCATAAAAATAATTCCATCACAACATGATCAAATCAATGTAATAATAGGGATAAAAACAGAACCCTTTATTATCTTAGATGGAAAATAATTTTGAAAATCACTTGAACTCCATTCTTGAGGAAAATATCCTTTCTTCTTCAAAAACATTTTTCCTTTCATAACATGTCATAAAACTTTAAAATAAAAGAAGTTGATTAAAAATAAACTTGAAAACTTGTAAAGGAAGCTTCTTGGAAACAATGTTTTAAAAATCCATTCATGCCGTATAAGTTAAAAAAAACATTCTTCGTACTTTTGTCGGAAAAGTCAAAAAGTACCTCGTACGGAAAAACGACAAAAGATTCCTTTCGTATTCTTTACTAAAAACTCACATAAGGGTAAAATTGGATTTAAACTATTGCAAGTGGATGGAAACAATATTTCATATTGAGGGAACATGGATGTGGATGATAAAATACACCCCAGTAAATACTTACGAATAAACAATCTCGGATAAAAATGAGATTGTGATATTTCCCTTACCTTAGGTCCGATTAGCTTTGTACGTGTCCGAAACTCCTGTATAATGGTTTAAATAATGTTATTGACTTATTCCAGAATCATACATATTTATATGATATCATATATGGTCATATTATTAGCTTCTTGTTAGTAATATTTCATTGTTACTTGTTACTCGGGTCTTTATAACTTTTTGTTCTTATGCGTGTTTTGTCGAATAAATTCTTATTCTTATCTTTAGGTTATAGATAATTAATTTACAGAATGGTATTAGTGTATTATATACCATATTCATTCATTCAATTCATTTATATAATCATTATGAAATGAAGATCATGTAGAACGAGTCGCATCACATCGTGGAGACGGTATTCCGTACGTACGCACGAGTGATGATATCATTCCTATGATCGTGGAATTGTATTGGAGTATATATATATTATTTCAGTATCAATATTACTTCATAATAATCATATATAGTTACTCATTACACCATTATACCCATCCTTGTAAGGTGATGGTGGAAAATAGATTACACCACGGCGTGGAGACGGTATTCCGTACGTACGCACGCGTGGTGATTTCATTTTTCCGTAGGATGGATAGAAGGTGAAATAGGGTTGTTTCATATTTATAATAACATATCAGTATGTAAGTAATACTGATGTTATTACTTTATCATGAAACAACTAAAGAAGAAGAAGTTGAAGAAGAAAGAAATTGAAAAGACCGGTAATGGATATTACCTCTTCTTTGGAACGCCTCTTTGAATCCTCCACTTAAGGAACTAAGATTGGTCTTTGGAGAAGACCAGGACCTCTAGGATTATTCTAGGGAAGTGGAGAGGAGAAAATGGCAGGGGTTGGCCGAGCTTGAGTGCTCAATTTGGTGTGAGGAGGAGGGGGAGGAGGTGCCCTTTTATAAGGGAGGAGAGGGGCACCTTAGGAATATCTCAAAATATTATTTTATATTAAAGTCAAAATCGGTTTATAATGGTTCCAAAGGGTCTTATTTCGAAGATAAAGTGGGGAAGGGTCGAAATCCTATCAACCAATAAGATTTAGACAAGTTTAGGGTTTTATTTTAACCTTATCAATTAGATTTAACTCTAAGTTAATTAATTTAACTTTTACCGTGTCTTTTTGTTTTCTTTCACTATATGGTTAATACACTTACTATAACATGCCAAAAGAACCCCAAATTGTTTATTATTAATATATATATCCTTATCTAAGTCATTTGGCCGAACCTTAGATTTTTAGGAATAAAATAACAATTAATAATATAATATTTGATTTAAAAACTATTTTGTGTCAATTTTGACACTATTTGATATATGATTTGTTTGAAAGTCATAACAGAATTATATGTTAGAACCAAGTTGCTTAAATCAACACTAATATATCATAGTAACCTAGAAAATTAGTGGAATTCATAAAAAGTCTCAAATTACATTTATTTTGGTGTTTATAACATCAATTATGTCAATATTTCATTAATAAGATAATTACTGCATCATCTTTGTGTCATAAATAAATTATATTATTTGATGTCTAAAAATTACAAATAAAATACCATCATGTAGGAAATCTTTTTAGCTTTCTAATGAATATTTAAAATCGAATTTATCTTATGTATAACCCCATATTAAAAATGATTTACTTATTAAACTTTGATTTTAACTATTTTAACCCTTCTTTAAATAAATTAATAATAAATGTCCTAATCTAATCCAAGTGGGCCTAAATGGTCATATTTTATTCCTAAGTTTGTTTTTGGTCGAATTACACTTGTCCAATAGAATTAGGACATGTGTTAGGGTAATATTAATATCATATTTACCCTTAGTTACCCTATTTACTATTAACCGCGGTAAAAAAAGTAAAAAGTTACTATTCACCAAAAAATTATTTTCATCTCATTGAACCACATTTTAGTCCTTGATATTAACCGTGTCTCTCGGATTTTCGAAATTCCAATCACAGAAGCGGTAAAATTAAGTTTTATGCAAAATTCAGTTTTTAACCTACCACTTAGTGGTTTCACTATTCATCAAAAATTGAAAGTTTTCAGAAAAATACCAAAATTTCACCCTAGGCTAATTTCGATATTCTGAGTCCAAAAATGAAGTCCATTTTGAAAAATAAAATTTATAAAATTCCAAAAAGTGGTTATTACTATTCATAACGGCTAGTTTTAATAGCATAATGTTGTTTAGTGAAACTCGGTATTGCGTACGACGCAAGCTATCGAAGAAGGTCGCGATTGCGTGTAAAGCAAGCCAAGCAAGTGTTGTATAGAAAAAGATTCCTTTGATGATTTATATAACATAAAAGTCTCGGGTGTTACATCTTTAGAATTAGGAAATAAAAATCTAGTTGGATAAAGTTTTGGTACTTTTATGATAACCTTCATATTTGGATGAATAGTAAAAAATACAAAATTTTAATTGAAAACAACATTTTTAATCGAAATAATTTATAGTGTTAAATTATAAATTTGAATGGTTTGGAAGTATAATTAGATTATATTTTTATCATTTAATACAATGTAGGTCATTATAAGTAAATTCACATTTAAATTTGACATAAACACATGTGAATCTATAGATATTTTTTACTTTTTAAAAACTCGCTTTTTGGTATTCACAAGGGGAATTAATTTTAGACTAATTAATGAAACTTCAATGTTTTGAATTTGGTAAAACAGAATTAATTTTTTAATTCATAATATCAAAATTATCTTTGGGTGAATTTTTGGTATGTTTCTGAAAACATTCAATTTTTGAAGAATAGTAAAAAACACTACACTATTGTGTAAAACCGACTTTTTATTTAGCTAATTATTTATTTATTTTTATTATTTAAAATTAAAAATAGATATATAATACCTATAGAAGTTCAATGTAATTCTTTGGAATCATTTTTTAATAAAATTAGATGTATAAAATTTTATTGAACTTTTTAAAATCATTTACCCACCTTCTAGGCACATTTTCAAATTTGAATAAAACATAATTTTACCGCTTCTGTGAATTGAATTTCAAAAATCAAAGAGACACTATTGACATCAATATGTAAAATTTGGTTCAATAAGATGAAAATAATTTTTTGTGAATAGTAACTTTCGACTTTTATTTACCATAGTTAAAAAGTAAATAGGGTAATTAGAGGTAAAAATGATATTATAATTACCTTAAAAAATGTCGTAAATCTATTTGATAAGTGTATTTCAACCAAAAACAACCATAGGTATAAAATATGATCCTTTTGGTCCACTTGGATTAGATTAGGACATTTATTATTATTTTACGTAAAGAAGCATTAAAATTGTTAAATTCAAAGTTTAATAAATAAACAATTTTAAATATAGGGTTATACATAATATAAATTAGACTATAAATATTAATTATAAAGATATAACTATTTCATAAATCATGGTATTTTATTTTTAATTTTTAGATATTAAATAATAAAATTTACTTATGACACAATGATGATGCAGTAATTACCTTTTTTGATGAAATAACCAAATAAATGGTATTATAAATTATAAAATAAACATTATTTGAAGGTTTACATGCCATACACGAATTTTCATTTTGAATATGACATGTTAGGGTTTATTTTAGGCTTTTTGTTCGAAGTAATCAATTTGTGATGACTTTCACAAAAACCAAACACTAAATAGTGTCAATGTTGACATAAATGAATTTTTAAAACAAATACTATATTATTAAATGATATAATATTCCTAAAAATCTATGGATCATCCAAAAACACTTATATAATGAAATATATTTCATTAATGAACCACTTGGGTTCACTTTAAATTTTATAGTAAGTTTATTAACCATATAATATAAAAATACAAGGAGATATGGTAAATGTTAAACTATTTAAGCAAGAGTTAAATCTAAAATACAAGGTTAATATAATGACCTAAACTTGTATAAACCTATTGTTTGAGAGGTTTTAGACCTATAACAACCTTATACTATAATTAAATCCATTTGGATCCATTATAAATTGAAAATGACTTTATAATAAAATAATATTTCAAGAATTTTCTAAAGTTCTTCTCACCTCTCTTATAAAAGGGCACTTCTCATTCTCTCAAATTCACACCTCCAAAGCCATTTGGCTCAGCCAAAACCTGCCAAAATCTCCTCCCAACTTCCCTCACTTCAACCTGGAGGCCTTACCATGAGCATAAATCCAACCTAAAGAGCCCTTGTTTTCAAATCAAAAGGAAACACCCAATGAAAAGGTAATTATTTTATCACCTCTTTCAAAGTTCTTTTCTTCTTCCACTTTATCTTTATTTATTATATCCATAAAAAATAATAAATCTAGTAACTTTTACATAATGTGATGTTATTATGAATATGGTACAACCATATTCATTATTATATCTATCATATGAATGATAATGTCACCATGCGTGCGTACGTACGGCTTACAGTCTCCACACCGTGGCGTAATTTGTTATTCAACACAATGTCGTTTTGATTGATATAATTATGAGTATTATGTATATAAATAATTAAAATAACATGATAATTTATCTTTATAATTAATATAACCTCCAATTCCACACCTTTTAATCATTAAGGAAATTATATCGTCTCTCGTGTGTACGTACGACTTACCATCTCCACGATGCGTTGAGATTCGTTTCCACGTTCACCATTCAACGATGATTATAAAAAACATATATTATTAAAAATTATGTAATATAAGACATAATAATTATAATATATATATATATACTTGTATTTAATTACATATATCTTATTCACTTACTTCCATTCAATACGATTTGAAAACAGAAACAACGTTTATGCGTACGTACGGCCTACCATCTCCATAAAGGGTGTTTTCCATTTCATATATATATATATTATACATATATATATATTCTAAATATATATTATATATAAATAATTTTTTATATTCTGGAAGTATTTAAATCATGATCTAAATGGTACGATCAAGAATAACAAGTTAAAACACGTATGATAAAGAAAGCGACTATTACCTAAATTGTTAATTTTATATGGAAATCATTATTAAATGGGTAGTATAAAGTCCTAAATGAATATAGTATGATATAATAAATATGAATGCGGTTCTGGTATAATTTAATAACATACTATAGTCATTATACATAAGGTTAAACGTACCCTCGACCAAAGGAAAGTGCAAGGTAAGGGTTAATTCTGCAATCTCATTATTATCCGAGATTGTTTATGTGTAAGTATTTTCTAGGAAATATTTATTATCCATGTACATGTTTCATAAAATACTTTTCAAAATTATTTTTTATGTTACACTTTAACTAAAACATCCTTTTAAATGTTTTAAATATTTATTCTTCTATATCTTTCTCATTGATGTCCAGGTTTTCAAAATGGTTTTAAGGATTTATTTATATAGACATGAATGATTTAAAATGTTAATTCCATTAAAATGTTTCAAAGTGTTATGGGAAATTTTGATTCAAAAATATTTTGTAAACTTCTTCCTTTATAAATTGTGATACTTTTAAATGATTTCATGAAAAAAGATATTTTTCACAAATAGTTTTACTGATTACCTTTAACTACGTCCACATCCATTTTGAATATTATTCTTGATTAAGGTTGATTTATTTTAAATACAAACTTCAATATTTTATTGAATGAGTTATGATAAGTTTTACTGTGAATGTTGTATTTTTATACCACTCATGGTTTATGGTTGAAGTATTTACATTTTTTATGATAGTTTTAATACGAATATTTATGTTATGTTTCAAAATTTTCATATGAGGAATGCAGTAGACTTAGTAAGTGATGGGTGGGGCCTCCTATTGCCAGTAGATGCATCGGTAGGTATCATGAGACAAATTACAGTCTTGGAAAAAGGCCTTGAAAAAAAATTTATTTGTATTCTTGGCATGAGGCCTTGACTATGTGGCAATGATGTCTATCATTATACATTCCTTCATTATGAAATTAATTATTACATGTGATTATTAGACTAGTAGAATATCCATGTGCATGTTTATATTGTAATGTTGGATTTATTTTCTCTATATTATGTTCATGTTTAAGTTTAATAGGCTTCTTTTATTAAACCTTTTTCCATAAAAGTTTATATCCTCTGCTAAACTATTTACCCTTACTAAGCATCTGAGATCACCCCTTTCTTCTGTTTTATTTTTTCAGGATTAAAGGAAGTGTATTTTGATTGATATGAAGGGTTAAGCTAGGGGATTAATGATATTCTTAGAGGATCATTTATGTTGTGTTTTATTTTTGAATGTGTAATGTAACAATCATGTATGTAATCTATTTTCCATGACTGATGTAACATCCCAAGTAAGTAATGAATAATAGATATTTTTATCCATGTCTATTAATGATTAATATAGTGTTTTAGAGTCTTCAAATGAAAATAAATACAATCTTATGCATGGAATAAACTAATATTCTTAAAAGATTGTTTTACTGCCTTTTGATGGCAAACCATTTTTGAATCTATCTTTTGACAATTTTATAAACTATGTTTGTCAAAATAAACTTATTCTTTACAATTAGGACATCAAAATTTACCTTGTGTGAATTTTTGGTATTTTTCTGACAATGTTCATTTTTTAATGATTAGTGAAAAATACTGCATTTTACATCAAAACTGCTTTTTTAATATAATTTATTTATATGATTAGATTATGTTTTGAATTGGTTTTGAAGTGAAATTAGAATATATTTTTACCATTTTATCCAATGGTGGTCATTGGAATCAATTTCACTTTGAAATTAGACTTAAACTGGTGTCAATCTTTTGATACTTATTGTTTTGTAAAAACACGCTATTTGCTCTGGCAGCGGGAATTAATTATTACATTAATTAATGTGACTTATATGATTTGAATTTTGTAAAATAGACTTCATTTTTGAATTCGGAATATCAAATATAGCTTAGGGTGAATTTTTGGTAATTTTATGAAAAACTTCAATTTTTGATGAATAGTGAAACCACTAAGTGGTAATCAAGCAAACTGATTTTTCAGTTAAATGAAATTTTACCACTAATGTGTATTGAATTTTGAAAATCCGACATACATGGTTGTCATTAAGAAGTAAAATGTGGTTCAATGAGATTAAAATAATTTTTTGGTGAATAGTAACTTATTAAGTTTTTAATCGCGATTAGTGGTAATTAGTGTAGTTTAAGGTATAAATAATGCTTTAATAAATGACCTAGACACATGTCCCAACCTTATTGGTTGTGTCATGGCCGACCACGACAAGCCATGGGTCAACTTGGGGACCCCATGGAGACATTTTGGTTGGGAAATGACATAACTAACTTTTTATTTAATGTAAAAGTAAAAATGACACAAACATAATATGTTTTACGAAAAAAACTTTTACATGGGGTTATAAAGATAAAATTTTTGATTATAAATTTTCATTGGAAATATAAAAAGATTTCATACATCATAGTATTTTTTTTTATAATTTTTAGACATTAAATGAATTAAATTATTTATGACATAATAATGATGCAGCGATGACATCATTATTTGACGATTTAAATAAAATGAAAAGATAATGTAAAATCTATGAACTACACATGGCAAAAACCAATTGGATGAGTGTATTTCGATACCTTATCACCTTATCCACGAATTATATCAATGTGGGACCTTTTTAAACCGAAACACATTTTCAAATAAAGTAATATTTCTTTACTTTCCAAAAGTGCCCCTCCTCTCCTCTTATAAAAGGCCCCCACCTCTACCTCATTTCACACACTCCTCAAGCCTTTGCCTCGCACAAACCCTTCCCATTTACTCTCTCCAAATCCCTCTCCTCATCCTAGAGGATTCCCTTTGGGCAGAATCCTTTCAAAGGAAGCTTTTAGGCTCAAATCAAAAGGAGTTACCCTTTTAAAGGTAATTCATTCTCTCATGTTCATTTGTTTTATTTTGCTTCTCCAACCCCCTAAACTCTTTTTATTTACATATTTTGTAACAACACCAGTATCTTAAATATACAAGGATGTTGTTATAATATTTATTTGAGCTACAATCTCACACAACTACATCAAATGGTTAAAGTACATACGGTTTCCGTGGATGGCGAAATTCTGCCTCCCGAAACGATGATTGTTCAATACTCATTTAACACCTTCATATGTGGCCATTATGATGTCACAATTTTTATATATGATATATAATATGTTTATGTTTTCCTTAAGCTTCTATTTTTTTTCATTTTGGGCATACCTTTATGGTTTCCATTATGGGTAAACACGATATCTTTATTTTAGGAAGTGCGGACTACCGCCCCCGGAAAGTGATTTGATTCGTTAATACCATATGTGGGATGTGTAAAGGATAAAGTTATTGATATTATATATGTTATTATACTGGAATTATAATATACTCTTATATCATTATGATTCCATTTCAGAAAATATGAAATAGAAATGGAAGTAGCGTTCATGCATACGTACGGCTTACCGTCTCCATGAATGGTGCATTTCATTTCTTACCTCTAAATGTGATGTAATATTATAAATACATGTATATGATGAATATATATGATATATATGTTATCCAAATCATTAATATCATTCTGGATATAACGAACCTATGACCAAATTAACAACATGTAAGTGTAAGAAGTCTATTTTTGACTTAAGAACCAAATACTGACAAAATGAACATTATTAACTTAACTGATTACATGATGTTCATAACATGGTATAAAAGGTATAATTAAATTTAAAAAGATTCATAGGAAAGTAGAGATTAACTCAAGTTTATTATTCAGGAGATTAAATAACGGTCGGGTCAAGTCGGATACGAGGTATGGGACTTCGTCTCAATCTGCTTTCATTGAGGCATATTTTATTTTATACACAACTTTCTTTTATACGGTGTATAAACCCCTTTGACTTTTACATTTATTCAAAAGGAATCTTTTTTATACGAAGATTTTACTAAACGACAAAAGGGAATGTTTTTGTCGTACGTATGCGGCGACAACGACTTCTCCGCCGCCGTGACCGTTATTTGAGTTTCAGCTTCCTCTACAAATCATACCCTTTTTTTTAAACAAAAAATAAATACCATGTTTTAATTTGGTATTGAAAATGGATTTCATAATGTTTTTATTATATCAATGTGTTGTATTGATATCTCGTGATTGAAATGTGGAAATGTTATGTTTCCTTTATGCATGTTTTATGTGATATGATTATGTTATGGTTCTTGGGCATTATTATGATGACGGGTGGTTCCGTGATAAACTAAGGGCGGGTGAGCCCGTTATAGCTCTCCAATGCATTGGGTAACATGAAGGAGTGAAACGTTAAGGTTTCTCTGAAGAGGTTTAGGGAATATACTGTGATGGGTATTCCAAATGTAACCAAGAGGGTTACTCTTTACGTAAGAATGTTATGAATGCCTCAAGTTACCTTTATGTCTTATGATTTCTATGATTTATTCATGATTTTATGAGGTATGTTAAAGTGCCTATGTTTTATGGGTAAAGTATGATTTCAGTCTTATGTATATATGAACTCATGTTTCCTTTCCATGTTTTTATAACCCATACTGAGCTTTTTATGCTCATCCCAAGTTTTTTTGAAATGTTTTTCACAGGTCAAGGGAAAGGTACATGATATGATGATAGTGTCAAGGAAGTGTCATGAAATAATTAATGTTTTATTTTAAATGTGTTTCCATTTATGGGAATGAAGAATACTCTCTTTATGTAACCACTTTGTTTATATGTGGAATGTAATGCAAGTTTTATGATCTAATTCTCTAAAACTCTAAACCCGAAAAGATCCTTAATGTGTAATCTTGTAATAACTCAAGATTAAGTAAGGCTTAAGGCTGGGGCCTTATAGTTGGTATCAAAGGTTGGTTTAGATAACTTTAGGAGTTAGAATTCTATTAAATGATTATCCAAAAATATTTTTTTTCGAAATGATATAGCATTTAAAGATTACCATGTTGCTTCATCTAAGACATGTTTGTTCAGAATGGTTTTCCACAGAGGAAACAGGGAAGCAGTGCTAGGAAGGCATACAGAAGGAAATAACCTTCCGAATCAGCATCCAGAAATGGTCGGAATTGGAACTGAACAGTTTGTTGCAGTAATGGCGCAGTTGACTCAAGCGATAAATGGCGGTGGTATCTATACACGAGATCAGCCAGACCAACCGCAGAGGAACATGTCAGTGGTGGAACATTTCATGAGGCAACATCCACCATCATTTAGAGGATCATCTGACCCTGTGCTAGCTGAAGGGTGGATTAAAGCACTGGAGAAGATTTTTGATGTCATGGGGTGTTCAGACAATCAAAAGGTTAGTCTTGCTATTTACCGTTTTGAGGGTGAAGCAGGTCAGTGGTGGTCTATGGTTAAAAATATCAGGGATGCCGATGAGATTGATGCTCTTGACTGGGATGAATTCAAAGGTATGTTTCTTGAGAAGTATTTTCCTATGGCTGTTCGACTTAGGATGGAAAAGCAATTCTTGGAATTGAGGCAAGAGGAAGACTCAGTGGCTGCCTATGAAGAAAGGTTCACTCGAATGGCAAGGTATGCTCCAAATTTTATCCGGGACCTTGATAGTAAAATCAATCGTTTTTACTCAGGATTAAAGCCAAAATATCGAAGGGCATTAGCTTCTCGTGAGTTTAAAAGTTATGAAAAGCTTGTTCGATGTGCTGAGAAGGTGGAAATGGAGTTTTTCTATGACCAAGTTTTCTATAGCAACCAGCAGAAGAAGAGACTGAGGTGGCAGGATAAAGGTAAGAATTCTTCAAAAAAGTCTGATGGTAAGAGAACTAAGTTTCCAGTTTGTGATAAATGTGGCAAAAGGCATGCTGGGGAATGTCTTCTGAATTCTGGGAAGTGCTACCGATGTGGCATGATGGGACATAAGGCTCGTGATTGCACTGAAAAGGATCAAGGTGAAGGTAAGAACAAATTTGATTTACAGTTAGTGAAATGTTATAAGTGCAATGAGATGAGTCACTATGCAAACGAGTGTCCGACAAGGAGCTTGAGTGATGGGAAGCAGTTAGACTACAAGTAGAAAGGGGTGGTGAAATCCTTTGCAACTACTTCAGCAGATGTCGGGCCATCAAATGAAGTTGTATCAGGTACTTTGTTTGTTTTTTCAGATTATGCCAGTGTGTTTTTTGATTCGGGGTCTACACATTCTTTTATCTCTAAAACCTTTTCTAGTAAAATGGGAATACCATCTCAAGAAATGACTCCTGAACTTTTGGTAAAAACACCTGGGGGAAATGTCGAGGCAAAAAGAATTTATAAGAATCTTCATATCCTTATCTGTGGAAAGAACCTACTTGCAAACCTTATTGTTCTATGTCTAGTAGAGTTTGATGTTATCCTGGGTATAGATTGGATCTCTATTTACCATGCTAAGATTGACTGTAGAGCTAAAGAAGTTTCTTTTCAGAAAGACTTTCAGTTTTTTTACAAGAATGAACCCTTACTTTTGATAACATATCAAGAGGCCGAGAAACTTGTAAAAGATGGAAATGAATGTTACCTTGCACACGTCGTTGAAAATAAAGGAACTGTTCAGATTAATGATGTGCCAGTGGTAAATGAGTATCCTGATGTTTTTCCTGATGAGTTGCCTGGAATAATACCAGACCGGGAAGTTGAGTTTACTTTTGAATTAGTTCCTGATGTTAAGCCAATTTCAAAACCCCCTTATCGAATGGAACAAATTGAACTTTTAGAGTCGAAGGAGCAATTGCAAGATTTATTAGAGAAAGGTTTCATTAGACCTAGCACATCACCATGGGGTGCTCCTGTTTTATTTGTTAAAAAGAAAGATGGTTCTATGAGACTTTGCATTGATTATAGAGCCTTGAATAATATCACTGTTAAGAACAAATATCCTTTGCCTCATATCGATGATTTGTTTGATCAGCTCCAGGGAGCTCAGTTTTTTCAAAGATTGACTTGAGATCAGGGTACCATCAGCTTATGGTAAAGGAGGCATATATTCCGAAGACCGCGTTCCGTACGAGATATGGCCATTATGAATTTGTAGTAATACCTTTTGGGCTAACCAATGCACCTGCTGTATTCATGGACTTAATGAATATAATTTTTCATGAGTTCTTGGATAAGTTTGTGGTGGTTTTCATTGATGATATTTTGGTGTTTTCTAAAAGTAAAGAGGAGCATGAAAAACATTTAAGGGTTATCTTGCAAACCTTAAAAGAAAAGAAACTATATGGGAAATTCAGCAAGTGTGAGTTTTGGTTGCAACAAATTTCTTTCCTTGGTCACATTGTTTCTAAAGATGGAATAAATGTTGATCCTGCAAAAACAAAAGTTGTGGAAGAATGGCCAAGACCCACAAATGTAACCGAGATTCGTAGCTTCCTTGGTTTGGCGGTCTATTACCGAAGGTTTGTTAGAAATTTTTCACGGTTATCTAGTCCAATGACTAAGCTAACTCGGAAGGGTGTTATGTTTATCTAGACAAAAGAATGTGATGATTGTTTTCAGGAATTGAAAAGAAGATTGGTGAATGCTCCAGTTTTGGCACTACCTTCCAGGAATGGTGATTTTGTTATATACAGTGATGCTTCATTGAAAGGACTTGGTTGCGTCCTAATGCAGAATGATCAGGTAATTGCTTATGCTTCACGGCAGTTGAAAACTCATGAGGTAAATTACCCTACACATGATTTGGAATTAGCTTCTGTTGTTTTTGCTTTAAAAATTTGGAGGCATCATTTGTATGGAGTAAAGTGTGAAATATATACCGATCACAAAAGTTTAAAGTATATATTCACTCAGAAAGAGTTAAACATGAGACAAAGGAGATGGCTAGAATTAATCAAGGATTATGATTGTACAATTCATTACCATCCGGGAAAAGCAAATAAAGTGGCTGATGCTTTGAGTCGAAAAAGTAATGCTTCATTAACAATGTTGCGGTTGGACCGTGATCCTTTGGTTAACGATTTGATGAACTTTGGCATAGAAGTTGTTGGTGCAGGAAGTCCTTCTGTTTTGTTTCAGGTATCAGTGAGATCTTCTCTATCAGATAGAATCAAGCAAGCACAGAAGCAAGATAGTGAGTTGCAGAAAAAGGTAGAGCTGGTTCAGAAAGGTAAGTTGCCTGAATTCAACTTTGATAATGATTGTGTTTTAAGATTTGGGAAGAGATTGTGTGTGCCTTGTGATTCGCAGTTGAAGAGAGAGTTGTTATGTGAAGCTCATAGTTCTCCGTTTTTAGTTCATCCAGGCAGTACTAAGATGTATAGAGATCTGCGGGAGTATTACTGGTGGGATGGAATGAAAAGAGATATTGCTGATTTTACTGTGAAGTGTTTGACTTGTCAGCAGGTTAAAGCAGAGCGGTAGTTACCGAAAGGGATGCTTCAGCCTTTACCAGTGCCAGAGTGGAAATGGGAGAATATATCCATGGACTTTTTTGTTGGATTACCGAAGACATCTCGAGGTAATAATTCAATCTGGGTTATTGTTGATCGCTTGACCAAATCTGCTCATTTCCTTGCTATACGAGATACTTTCTCTCTTGATCAACTTTCCCGTTTGTATCTTAAAGATATAGTCAGGTTACATGGAGTTCCTCTCTCCATTGTATCGGATCGTGATCCCAGGTTTACTTCTAACTTTTGGAAAGGCCTTCAGAAGTCGTTGGGTACTGAATTAAATTTTAGTACAGCTTTTCATCCTCAATCAGATGGGCAGTCAGAACGAACAATTCAGACATTGGAGGATATGCTACGAGCTTGTTCTATGGATTATCAGGGAAGTTGGGACCAACATCTTTCTTTGGTTGAGTTTTCATATAATAACAGTTTTCATTCAAGTATACAGATGGCACCATTTCAGGCATTATATGGGAAGCGGTGTCGAACTCCAGCTTTCTGGGATGAAGTGGGTGAAAGGAAGTTGATGGGACCAGAATTGGTAGAAGAGATGACAGAAAAAGTTCAGCTGATTCAGAAACACATGAGAACAGCTCAGATCAGGCAGAAGAGTTATGCGGATAACCGGAGGAAGGATCTATCTTTCGAGGTAGGTGATCATGTTTTTCTCAAGGTTTCTCCTTGGAAAAGTGTGATGAGATTTGGTAAGAAAGGAAAGTTGAGTCCAAGGTTCATTGGACCATACGAAATTCTGGAGAGAGTTGGATCAGTTTCATACCGAGTGGCTTTACCTCCGAGTTTATCGCAGGTACAAAATGTTTTTCACATTTCGATGATGAGAAAGTATATGCCAGATCCATCTCATGTTTTGAGTCCAGAGGTAGTTCAGCTGGAAGAGAACCTATCTTATGAGGAACAACCGGTCCAGATTATTGACCACAGGGAGCAAGTGTTACAGAATAAGGTGATTAAGCAGGTAAAGGTTTTGTGGAAAAACCACATGATTGAAGAGGCAACATGGGAATATGAAAATGCAATGAGGGATAAGTACCCCCATTTATTCGATAAGTAGATAAATTGCGGGGACGCAATTTTCTAAAGGGGGAAGGATGTAACATCCCATGTAAGTAATGAATAATAGATATTTTTATCCATGTCTATTAATGATTAAGATAGTGTTTTAGAGGCTTAAAATGAAAATAAATACAATCTTATGCCTGGAATAAACTAATATTCATAAAAGATTGTTTTACTGCCTTTTGATGGAAAACCATTTTTGAATCTATCTTTTGACAATTTTATAAACTATGTTTGTCAAAATAAACTTATTTTTTACGATTGGGACATCAAAATTTACCTTGTGTGAATTTTTGGTATTTTTCTGACAATGTTCATTTTTTAATGAATAGTGAAAAATACTGCATTTTACATCAAAACTGCTTTTTAATATAATTTATTTATATGATTAGATTATGTTTTTAATTGGTTTTGAAGTGAAATTAGAATATATTTTTACCATTTTATCCAATGGTGGTCATTGGAATCAATTTCACTTTGAAATTAGACTTAAACTAGTGTCAATCTTTTGATACTTATTGTTTTGTAAAAACATGCTATTTGCTCTGGCAGCGGGAATTAATTATTAAATTAATTAATGTGACTTATATGATTTTAATTTTGTAAAATAGACTTCATTTATGAATTTGTAATATCAAATATATCTTCGGGTGAATTTTTGGTAATTTTCTGAAAAACTTCAATTTTTGATGAATAGTGAAACCACTAAGTGGTAATCAAGCAAACTGATTTTTCAGTTAAATGAAATTTTACCACTAATGTGTATTGAATTTTGAAAATCCGACATACATGGTTGTCATTAATAAGTAAAATGTGGTTCAATGAGATTAAAATAATTTTTTGGTGAATAGTAACTTATTAAGTTTTTAATCGCGATTAGTGGTAATTAGTGTAGTTTAAGGTATAAATAATGCTTTAATAAATGACCTAGACACATGTCCCAACCTTATTGGTTGTGTCATGGCCGACCAATACAAGCCATGGGTCAACTTGGGGACCCCATGGAGACATTTTGGTTGGGAAATGACATAAATAACTTTTTATTTAATGTAAAAGTAAAAATGACACAAACATAATATGTTTTACGAAAACAATTTTTACATGGGGTTATAAAGATCAAATTTTTGATTATAAATAGTCATTGGAAATATTAAAAGATTTCATACATCATAGTATTTTTTTTATAATTTTTAGACATTAAATAAATTAAATTATTTATGACATAATAATGATGCAGTGATGACATCATTATTTGACGATTTAAATAAAATGGAAAGATAATGTAAAATCTATGAACTACACATGGCCAAAACCAATTGGATGAGTGGATTTAGAACCCTTATAACCTTATCCACGAATTATATCAATGTGGGACCTTTTGAAACCGAATCACATTTTCAAATAAAGTAATATTTCTTTACTTTCCAAAAGTGCCCCTCCTCTCCTCTTATAAAAGGCCCCCACCTCTACCTCATTTCACACACTCCTCAAGCCTTTAGCTCGGCCAAACCCTGCCCATTTACTCTCTCCACATCCATCTCCTCATCCTAGAGGATTCCCTTTGGGCATAATCCTTTCAAAGGAAGCCTTTAGGCTCAAATCAAAAGGAGTTACACTTTTAAAGGTAATTCATTCTCTCATGTTCATTTGTTTTATTTTGCTTCTCCAACCCCCTAAACTCTTTTTATTTACTTATTTTGTAACAAAACCAGTATCTTAAATATAAAAAGTTGTTTTTATAATATTTATTTGAGCTACAGTCTCACACAACTACATCAAATGGTTAAAGAACATACGGTTTCCGTGGATGGCGAAATTCTGCCTCCCGAAACGATGATTGTTCGATACTCATTTAACACCTTCATAGGTGGCCATTATGATGTCACTATTTTTATATATGATATATAATATGTTTATGTTTTCCTTAAGCTTCTATTTTTTTCATTTTGGGTATACCTTTATGGTTTCCATTATGGGTAAACACGATATCTTCATTTTAGGAAGTGCGGACTACCGCCCCCTGAAAGTGATTTGATTCGTTAATACCATATGTGGGATGTGTAAAGGATAATGTTAATGATATTATATATGTTATTATACTGGAATTATAATATACTCTTATATCATTATGATTCCATTCCAGAAAATATGAAATAGAAATGGAAGTAGCGTTCATGCGTACGTACGGCTTACCGTCTCCATGAATGGTGCATTTCATTTCGTACCTCTAAATGTGATGTAATATTATAAATACATGTATATGATGAATATATATGATATATATTTTATCCAAATAATTAATATCATTCTGGATATAACGAACCTATGAAAAAATTAACAACATGTAAGTGTAAGAAGTCTATTTTTTACTTAAGAACCAAATACCGACAAAATGAACATTATTAACTTAACTGATTACATGATGTTCATAACATGGTATAAAAGGAATAATGAACTTGAAAAAGATTCATATTAAAGTAGAGATTAACTCATGTTTATTATTCAGGAGATTAAATAACGGTCGGGTCAAGTCGGATACGAGGTATGGGACTTCGTCTCAATCTCCTTTCATTGAGGCATATTTTATTTTATACACAACTTTATTTTATACGGTGTATAAACCCCTTTGACTTTTACGTTTATTCAAAAGGAATATTTTTTATACGAAGAGTTTACTAAACGACAAAAGGGAATGTTTTTGTCGTACGTATGCGGCGACAACGGCTTCTCCGCCGCCGTGACCGTTATTTGAGTTTCAGCTTCCTCTACAAGTCATACCCTTTTTTTTAAACGAAAAATAAATACCGTGTTTTACTTTGGTATTGAAAATGGCTTTCATAATGTTTTTATTATATCAATGTGTTGTTTTGATATCTCGTGATTGAAATGTGGAAATGTTATGTTTCCTTTATGCATGTTTTATGTGATATGATTATGTTATGGTTCTTGGGCATTATTATGATGACGGGTGGTTCCGTGATAAACTAAGGGCGGGTGAGCCCGTTATAGCTCTCCAATGCATTGGGTAACGCGAAGGAGTGAAACGTTAAGGTGTCTCCGAAGAGATTTAGGGAATATACTGTGATGGGTATTCCAAACGTAACCAAGAGGGTTACTCCCTACGTAAGAGTGTTATGAATGCCTCAAGTTACCTTTATGTCTTATGATTTCTATGATTTATTCATGGTTTTATGAGGTATGTTAAAGTGCCTATGTTTTATGGGTAAAGTATGATTTCAGTCTTATGTATATATGAACTCATGTTTCCTTTCCATGTTTTTATAACCCATACTGAGCTTTTTATGCTCATCCCAAGTTGTTTTTGAAATGTTTTTCACAGGTCAAGGGAAAGGTACATGATATGATGATAGTGTCAAGGAAGTGTCAAGAAATAATCCATGTTTTATTTTAAATGTGTTTCCATTGATGGGAATGAAGAATACTATCTTTATGTAACCACTTTGTTTATATGTGGAATGTAATGCAAGTTTTATGATCTAATTCTCTAAAACTCTAAACCCGAAAAGATCCTCAATGTGTAATCTTGTAATAACTCAAGATTAAGTAAGGTTTAAGGCTGGGGCCTTATAACTGATACACTGATTAGTCTTCGGGACATGATTCCTTGTAGTCATGTCAATGTATTAAAATAATGCACTGACTCTCGACTTTTGGGGTCGGGGTGTTACACATAACATGGTAATGGTTCCTTGAAAAAAAAAATTAATTGTGAAATTAGTATCGAATAATGGACTTTTATATCTATATTAAAAAACTTCTTTGAAAAAATATGAATCACAACATTCAATAATGAAAATAAGAGATAAATAATTGATGAATATATAAAAAATGATTAAAAAGTAAAATGAATTAGAGATATTAATAATGTTTTGAAATGGGTTGTTAATATGTTTATTATTATTTTATATATAGTTTATGTTCTTCCTTAGTAGCTAAGAATTAAGGTAATGGTTTCCATCTCAATTTCAATTTACTGAGGCATACTTTCTGGTTAAGTAACTATTATTATTTCACATAGTACACTTACTAACCCATTAGATCAATTCTAATTATTAATGTTTAATTCCTGGTATTTATAAGTGATTTACTTAATACAACCTTTAAATTATTTTGATTCCACTTTTATTCAATTTTTTAGGGATTTATCATCTCAATTGTTTTCTTTGAGACTTATTCCATACCCAACAATTTTCTAATTTAATGTATATAATTCTATATGGATTTTTTCTATAATAATTTCATGAAATTAATGGGATTTAAATATAAATTTTAGGTTATCCTTTAAAATAATTTTTATTCAAGTGTGACTAGGGTCAAAATTATGTTTTTGTAACTTAATTACCATTCTTTATATTATAATTATTATGCCAAACCACATTATTCTAAGTTGTTTTTTCTATCATATGATTGTATAAAGTTGTAATATCACCAAATTTTATAATGATTTATAAATATATTTTTTGAAATACTTTTTAAGTATAATTGATTCTATTTTTATGGTATTTTTAGTGATTTTGAAAATTATTTTTTTTCCATAGGTTATTATGATAATTATTTAATTTCACTTTTCTAATTCACCAATATTACTCCATTTACTGTTTCATATGGTATTAACTCTTATTTTAGTGGTGAAATTGGAATTTTTAATTCAATATTCTTACTTGAGGAATTTATTTCTCATAAGAGATCAACATTTTATTTTTTTTATAATCCCCAGGGCACCATGAAGTGAAATTAGACAAATTTCATGGATATACTAGACTAAACAACAAAGTTATCATTAGAATTTTAAATTATATAACATGTATTATAATTTTATTTGAGAATCATGTATTTATATTTTCTCCCAATACTACTAAACATAATTATAGTATGGGATGAATTCTGGTATATCCTTCACTAATGTAAGGTAGTGAAAACCGAATTCAGGTCACCAGAGTCAGGGTTGTTACCATTGGAAATAGTGAATGTTTAGTAAAAACCTTGGGATCTAATATTATAAAAAAAATAGACTAGAGTCATAACCATATTCTAGTCTCTATAGATATATCTAAATATAGGATAACATACTGAAATTTTAGAAAATAATGGATTGTCTGATTACCTTGAAATGACTTTCCAATATAGATTCTACAAATCGATGCCGAAATTGGAACATATATGACTAGGGGTAACACCCAGAAAAGGAGGGAGATGTATTGACATAATCTTTACCCGGTGTATGAGAAAGAGGCCTAACTACACACATGGTTTAACACTCCTTAGGGATATGATTTGGTTAATTTTCATTCTCTTTCAGAACCATTATAATGGATTTGAATATATTTATATGAGATAAAATAAAATTGAATGATAATGGATAATATATAATGGAACTTATAGATTCATTAGTTATATAATACATGAACTTTATGAATTATATCTTCAATGATTATTGTTTCCTTTTTATAAAATTATTAATTTTCCCATACCTTAACTTTTCTTTATTTAAGTAATAGATAAAGGAAGTAAAAACTAGGTCAACAATGGATGTGATGGGAAATGTGATTATTATCCAAATTTGGAATCAAATGAGATTGGATATGGAAGAAAAAATATTTTGATTATTAAAAACCAATTAAAAAGTTATGATTAAAAACATGGACATATTTGCATTTGCAAACACAAAAAAAAAGATAAGGATTGAGTCTCATGGAATTTTAAGTGAAAAAGATGATGAAGAAAATAATATTCTATTTACTATGTTTTTAGAATGTGGTAAGATGCACCAAGGGATATTTCTTCAAGTAATAGTATATATAGAATCTAATTATAAAGGAAAAATGAAGTGTATGATTAAGATTATGATGTGAAATAAAGTATATGTGATGATACCACTAATAATTCAATATCATTAATGTGTGTGTTGGAATTATCAGAGTCAATTTAGTAATCCAAGGGATAACAAGGATGAAGAGAATAAAAAACCACATAAACTAAGAGAATAAGGAAAGAACTATTCTATGAATACTGCGAAAGTGGATCATGATAATTAGGATAAACTTATTGTTCATAGGTGTGAGTGACACCATGTGGGTAGACCATCCAAGAATGAAAGAGGTTTTTGTAAAATAGAATAGGCATGCAGAGGTTAGAATATGTGATAATTCCACCATACAAGGTAACTCATTGGTGGAGAGGGAAGAGGAACCCTTTGGGGTGGATACATATTTATTTCACTAGCTCCCCATTTTCTCATCATAGATAATAAAAAAGTGATCACTAAAACAAAGTATAGTGTTGGACATGTTCTATGTGGCACTATGCATTCCCTCTAACATGAAACTTTTATAATGACTCTACATCCTGATATTCCATGATACATATAGGTGTTTCACATTCAAAATATATATGTGGTTCACAATATGTAAAACTACATATCATTCTCGACATCCGTATGTCAATCTGTAGCACGCATGTTTCATTTCGTATGTGGAACTGATATACCGTGTTTTATCAACTTCATGAAACATGAAATTTTTAGAAAAAAATGACATACTTAGATATAATTTTTCATTTAGTGATTGATATTAAATTTTCATATAATGAAATATTAATTTCACCCCATCACTATATTGATACACAACATTACAAAGAGAAAAATCAGATGCAATTTTTTTATGAAAACCACATCCTAAGAAGTATTATTTGATAATATTGTTGTGATTATTACATTTGACAATTATAATTGATTAAAATGATTATATTTTATGTATTGAAACATATATTATCTCAATATTATCATATAACATAATTTCAATCAAATTCAAACTAGTTACATTCCATATATTATGTTAAAAAAATTGAATAATGCATGTTGGTATGATGAGGAAGCAAGACATAGTATCACTATCAGGTCAACTGGGATCATTTAATGATTCTTTTGTAGTTTAATGACTTATAGAAAGGAAATATTTATCCTTGAATTGAATAAAATTATAATATATATTGGAAACATATAAAATTATAGCATACTTGGTGCAGTAGTGAAACAATATTCTTCTTTTTGGATCACTGGAGAACACTTTATAGAGAACATAAAGATAATTAGATCAAGATATCCTTCCTTAAATGGGTGGTAAAAAGTTAAAAGATCTTAGTTTATAACTCGAGAAAATATGATCTCTTAACATGGGTCTAGTATTACCTTGGGAAAAATGAGCAAGGCTAAGGTAGGAGGAGCTTATAAAAAACAATGCTCGGAACTGATGATTTCCAAAATCATAAAACAAAAGAACAATAGACACCAATCCAATAAAGTAATATTACATTTATACATGTGATGCTTGATAATTACTCTCAAATGAATAATTTATCTTTTAGTCTTTAGGTATAATTAAATGTTACCCATGATATATTTCTTTTGTATGAATCCATTGAATGCATTCAATGAGAATTATGTAAAGATGTTAACTTCGATGAAACTATTTATGAGGGTGGTTCTGAAATCATATAATAAATATGGTTTTCATAACATGTATACATGAATTATTTGCATGAATACTACATGAAACTACCCACTTTCAGTTTTTTTATCATATTTATATATTCCTCATGCATAATAAACATGCTAATATATATGCATATTATGCATGTATCATGTATTCAATTCATGAAACAAACACACACACAAAGAAACACACACACAGAGATATATATATATATATATATATATATAGTATCACATACTAAATATTTTAGCATGTTATATATATATATATTCATTATATGAATATACTCACCCACAAACACACATATAATACATGTTTCTTTTGTATGAGTTCAAATCACATGAATCATATGAAAGTATATTTTATTGCACATCCAATACTATCATGATGGGGCGAGGTTTCTGAACAAATGATTCTTATATCTAAACACATATATGCAATGTTAGATAATGTTTAAGACATTCAAAAATACATTAAAGAAACACAAATTTGATAGAAGAGTTACACTGATAGTCATTGAAGAGAAATGTAATTAAAATATAGAGATAATGTGTTCCTTTAAATATCAACAAGGAAGAGAGACATTAGGTTTGAAAATAAGGGAATGCATAAACTTAGGTAAATTGATACCTTTGAGATCCATGATGACATATAAGTTGTAGCATATAGACTAGAACTTCCACCATACCCAGATAAGGTGCTACATGTGTTCCACATATCTCACATGGGGAGCGTATACCCGATCCCCCACATGTAATTAATATAGAGGCTTTATAAATTTAAAAACTCTTATTCAATGAGGAGTATCTGGTGAAGATCATAGACCATAGAGGTAAATGTTTATTTAATAATACAACTCAGCTTGTCAAATCTATTTATAAAAATTTGAAATATGAAAAGGAAACCTATCAAAATGAGGATGTAAGGGAATAAAAGTACAATCACCTATTCATATCCAAGGATATTACCTGAAACATTCAAGTATAAAATTTATAGATGGGGAAAAAATGTAATGATTAAAAATTTATATATATAAATTTATTTTTTAGTATACATGTGTTTTTTATTTAAGAATATGGTATACTATAAAGAAAACGCACTAATAATAATTTATTTCATCAAAATGGAATATTAGATATAAAGAATAAATATAATCCATTAAAATTAAACTAATAAAATAGTTAGTAAATAATTTTTTTCAACTAGAATAAGAAAATATAGATGACTGTATTGTGTTATAAAATTATCACTCAAATGAGAATCATTAAAAAAATAAAATTATTTGACAAATAATTAGAATCTTATAAAATATTGTCTACCCTTAAGGTAAAACTACATTAATGTTTAATGAAAAAACAAGAGGTATTTATATGAATTATAAAACAAATATAACTTTTGAAATAGCAACCTGACTATTAGAAATTTTATTCAGTTTTTGAATAGTAATTTAACCATTATAATAGTAAATTGATGATTAAAATAGTTAAATTTCTTATAAAAAATATTTTTTACGAATAAAATAAGAAAATATAAAATTTAAACAACTATAAAATAAATTTTAAATTAGAAGAATCAAATGAAAGAATAAGTTCATTTTTAATAAACTATATTTTAATGTATTTTGAAAAAACATAATTTTTATATTAAATATTAAAATTATCTATCTTATAAATTAATTTTTCTAAGAGAAATATAAACTTTTAAATAAATATAGTATAATTCTCAAAGTGTTATTTCTTGATCGTTTTCTAAAAAAACACAAATCTTTATACGAATAGTAAAACACAATTTTTGAATATATTGATAATTTATTATGTAATATTGTTTTACGAATGAATTAATTAATCCCAAAATTATTATATTGGAAAAAGATATATTTAATAATATAAAAAAATCACATAATAAAATCAAATTAAAAAAACAAAAAAGTAATTTTCAAATCCAAAAATGATAATGTTTATCATTTTTTTTAAAATTTTCTTGATTTAATTTCTTTATAAATAAACCAAATTTGGTGGTTGTATGGTTTAAAATTCCAAAATAATTTAGTTTTAATTAAATATAAATCAAAATTTAAATTAATTCGACTATTTCATGTTTTGTTTTGGAAATAATGTTTTATACATAATTTTTACCTAACATTCTCCCTATCCCTCACCTTAGAAAATCAATTCCCAAATAATTATCATTTCCTAATATTTACCTAATTTTATTCTATAATTCCTTTTAGGATCATTAGGGATGTTTTCTTGTCATCCATATCAAATTCCTCCTGGATTTAGTTTCATATCAATGCAAAATCTTCAAAGATGAGACAACCACTCTTAATTTATAATTTCAATCAACTTCTTCCATTCTTAAATTAATCCACTAATTATTCTAAAAAAAATACATCCTCAAATAATTAATGGTTGTAGAAAAATTATAAAAATGTAATTATGATATTAGACACTTATTATAAACTATTGAAAATAATTATATTATCTTTCGGCCTTTATTTGAAAAATTCTAACTAGTGGTTGGTTTACCAATTACATGGAAAATTATAATTATTTATTCATAAAAACCAATATAATTGGTTATTATAGATTAGATAATAATATAAATAATTATTATTATACATTATATTTATCATAAAATATTCATACTTTATATATTTCCATTCTCTCTTTTAGAAAATATCATCAACGGTCAGTTAACTGTCAATGAGAATGTTGTCAATTCATTAATTACCAGCATATTCATGGATTGTTATCATATATTATTTATAATGTTTAAATATATAATTCTAGGTATTGTGAATATTTTTCAGGTAATTTTACTAATGGATATATAATATTAAGTCAAAACCATGAAAAAAATAGGATAATTCCAAGAAACATGTCTCTAGATTATTTTATATTCAATCCAATATTAATAAATAAACTGAAATGATTATAATTGAGTAGGAATACCAGAAATAAATGTATTAATAACATGATATGACCCATTGGGTACCTTCTTGGGATGATAGAAAGTCATTTCTTCCACACCAAGACCACCTTTAATAAGCATTGTACTGCTGACTAGAATTGAGTAGGCATATCACAAAATATGGGACACTTTAGTCTATATCTACATGAAATATACACATATCTCTAACAAATAAAATAACCATTGATAGTATCAATATATATATATAATAAAAATGTATACAAAATACTCATGAGACAAAAATTACTTTATCAACTCTACATAGGTAAATACTAAAGTAGATGTACATCTGAAAAGCCTCTTAATCTGATAGACAAGAGACACTATAATGATCCTCCTCCCCATGTGTACTCCTAGATCAATGTTCAGCTGAAACAATCATTACCACCATTATTAACAACCATTTTTTATAATGCATCACCTTGAATCACTAGGATCTATCTCTTAATGAGATACAATTGGATCCACATCCACCAAAACCATTTTCTAACCTTGTATAGTTTCCCCAAACACAACATGTATGAGAGATAAGACAATGTAGGGGTGAGTATAAACATACTTAGTAGGAAACATAATGTAACATCCCAGGTAAATGAAGAATATGATATTTTCATATTTATAAATATTTGTGAATTGGATATTTATTTTACTTTAAAAGGGTTTCTATGTTCGATAGCGTACTTGATATGCAATAACGGGGTTCTTTGAAATCTTATGTTGCATACTAATAATATAATATTATTATTTTAAATGGAAGTTAAATACTAGACTTTGTATTGGAGGGAATGAATAAAACTAACTAAAATATTATTATACATTTTTTCTAAATGTAATTAATTTTATCCAATAAAATTTAGAGGCTTAAAATGTGAATGAATCTAATTTTAAGAATAATTTACATTAAAAGGTCGATTTACCACCTTTGAATGGTGAAAACTCATTAAATATAGTTTTGGTCACTTTAATAAATTTTATTTGACCAAATAAAATCCTTCTTTATAATTGGGACATCAAAATTTACTTTGTGTAATGTATTTGGAATTTTTCTGATAAAGTTCATTTTTTAATGAATAGTGAAAATATTGTATTTTAATTCAAAACTGTATTTTAATATAATTTATTTATACGGTTATATTATCTTTTTAATTGGTTTTAAAGTGTAATTAGAATATTTATTTACCATTTAATCCAATGTTGGTCATTGTAATTAATTTCACTTTGAAATTGGACACAAACAAGTCTCAATCTTTTGATAGTTATTGTTTCTTAAAAACACGCTATTTGTTTTAGCAACGAGAATTAATTTTAAATTAATTAATTACACTTTTATGTTTTGAATTTGAAAAAATAGAAATAATTTTTGAATTTGGAATATCAAATAAATCTTAGGCTGAATTTTTGGTATTTTTTTGAAAAACTTCAAATTTTGATGAATAGTGAAACCACTTAGTAGTAGTTAAAAACTGACTTTTTCATTTAAATGAAATTTAACCACTTATATGAATTGAATTTTGAAAAATCTGACATAAATGGTTGTTATTAGTAAGTAAAATGTGGTTCTATAAGATGAAAATAATTTTTTGGTGAATAGTAACTTTTGAATTTTATTTAATGTGGTTAAAGGTAAATTGGGTAATTCAAGGTAAAAAAAATATTATAATAATTCAAAATTACCTAAAAACTTTTTCTAACCTTATTTTAAGAGTAATGGACAACCATGGGAATCCTTGGGCCTATTTTGGGACCCCATGGAGCCACTTATGAATGCTAATAACATTTTAGATTAATTAATTTAAAGTAAAGACAAAAATGACATAAACAAATATCTCTTTGTAAATTAATTTTTACATGGTGTCATATAAGTTATCTTTTCAACTATAAAAATTAATTTAAAATCTAAAAATATTTCCTACATAATGGTATTTTTTTATAATTTTTAGACATCGAATATGTTAAATTATTGATGAAACAATAATGATGCAGTGTTTACCTAATTAATAAATCATTTAAATAAATAAGATTATAAATATTAAAATAAAATCCAAAACCTATCAAATTATTATTGGATGATTTTATTTTTACCATGAGTCATCTTATCTTCGTCAATAATTAATTTTGGACCTTTATAAACTGAATATCATTATATATTAAAATAATATTTTCACTCTTTCCTAAAGATCCCCTCATCCCCCTTATAAAAGGAGACAATTTCTAACCAAATACTCACACCTCTAAAGCTTTTTGTCTCGTCCAAACTCTATCAAATTAATCTCCCTACATCCCTCTCCTCCACCTGGAAGCCTTACCTTAGGCAAAAGGCACTTCAAGAATTTCTTTTGGTTCAAACCAAAGGAAGTTACCCAAAATAAAGTTAATAGTTTCTCTTAACTTCATTTATTTTATTTTACTTCTACAACCCCCTAAACTATTTTTATTCCTTTATTTTATAAAAACACCATAATCCTTAATATACTAGTATGTTGTTATAAAAATTATTCGAACTACACTTACACACACCTCCATCTAATTGGTGAAGAACATACTGTTTCTATGGATGGAAAAATAACACCTCACAAAACAATGATTGTTCGATTATCTCCTACCCCCTCTCATGGTGGACATTAAGATAAAACTATATTTATATATGATATATATTATGTTTATGTTTTATTTATGCTTATGTATTTTTCTTTTATAGCATACCTTTATGGTTTCCATTATGGGTAAACGTGATAATTTCATTTGAGGAAGTGCGGACTACCTCCCCCTCAAAGTTATATGACTCGTTAATGCCATGTGTGGGATGTATAAATGATAGAGTTAATTATATTATATATGATATTATACTGGAATGATAATATACCTTTGTTTTATTATGTTTTAATTCCATTAATGTATGAAATATAAATGAAAGTTTCATTCATGCGTACGTACGGCTTACCATCTCCATGAACGGTGCATTTCATTTATTATCTCCAAAATGTTATATACTATCATAAATAAATATATATACTGGATATATATTATGTACATAATATATAAATATTAAATATCATTATGGATATAATTAACTTTTTACCATGTGAATAACTTGTAATTATAAGAAGTCTATTTTTGACCCAAGTACCAAATATCGACAAAATGAATGTTATTAACTTGAATGATTACATAATTCTTATAACATTGTAATAACTAATATAAAATGAATAATAAACTTGAAAAATGTTCTTAATCAAGTAGAAATTAACTTTAGTTTATTATTCAAGAGATTAAATAACGAACGGGTCAAGTCGGACAAGAGGTAAGGGACTTCGTCTCAATCTCCTTTCATTGAGGCATATTTTGTTTTAATACGCAACTTTCTTTTATACGCTGTATAAACACAGTTGAATTTTCAAAGGGAATATTTTTCTATTAAGCATTTTACTAAATGACAACAAGTAATGTTTCTGTTTACATAAGCAATGACATCGACCTTTCCACCGCCGCGAGTATTATTTGTTCTTTGGCTTCCTTAACAAGCCGTAATGTTTTTTTCAAGGAAAATAAATACCATATACTCTTTTATGTATTTTGGTATTGAAAATGGTTTTTATAATAAATTTTTTTATGTCAATTTACTTAAGTGATATATTTTTATTGAAATGTGGAATTTTTTTCTTTCCTTTATATTTGTTTTATGTGTTATGATTTTATAATGGTACTTAGACATTTGATGTGTGGTTACGTGATAAACCAAATTACGGTTGGTGCCTTGATAAACTAGGATGGGTGGTTATGTTATAACCTCCAACTCATTGGGTATTGAAGTCAGCTGGATGACTATTCCATTTAGTGATATGCGTGGAATTTGACCATATGGTTATTCCATTTAAGTATGTTTATATCCCAAGTTACCTTTATATGTTATGTGTTTTTTATATGGGTTTTATAGTAATATTTTGGTTACAAAAGGGTAAGTAGTGATATTTTATTCAGTTAATATTATTTACTACTTCATAAAGGATAAAAGTATTACTTATGTTAAAGTATTCATGGTTTACTTGTTGTTTTTAAAAACTAACAGTTTTCCTTCTTTGTGTATCCCTTACTGAGCTTTTTATGGTCATCCAAAGTTTTTTAAATGTTTTTCATAGCAAATAATATGGACTAGGGTCAAGGATGGGATCAAGGAAAAGTCATGTTGTATTAAACATGGAAATAGACATGACTCTTTTTTTCAAGAGTTCTTGTTTTATGATAAAAATGGAAACTGAAGTAGAATTGTCAACTTTATAATTTTTGAGATGTAATGTAATTGTTATGACTAAATCTCTAAAAATCTAAAATTGAAAGGATATTCAATGTGAATTATTTATTTAATTCAATATTGTGTAATTTTTAAGGTCGGGTCCTTATAGTTGGTATTAGTGGTTGGTTTAGACAACTTTAGGAGTTAGGGTATTATTAAATTAATATACAAAAAGTAATTTATGTTAATATTGGAATCATATAGCATTTAAATATTACCATGTTGCTTTTCCTATGTAATTTCTGTGTTGAGAATGGTTTTTCATAGAGCCAACATGGCAGTTGTGATGGGAAGTCATACAGAGGGAAATGACCTTCCAAATCAGCATCCTAAGATTTTCAGAATCAGAATTGAACAATTTACTACAGTGATGGATGAGTTGATTCAGGTGATAAATGGTGGTTGTGTTTGTTGGTGATATTTTGGTTTATTCCCAAAGTAAAGAGGAACATGAATGTCACTTAAGGGTTATCATGAATACCTTAAAAGAAAAGAAAATTTATTGGAAATTTAGCAAGTGTGAGTTTTGGTTACAAAAAATTTCTTTCCTTGGTCACATTGCATCAAAACCTGTCATAACTGTTGATCCTGCTAAAACAAAAGTTCTTGAAGAATGGCCAAGACCCACAAATATAACTGTGATCCATAGTTTTCTTGTTTTGGAAGGTTATTACCGGAGGTTTGTTGTACATTTTCACGGTTATCTAGTCCAATGACTAAGTTAACTCGAAAAGGTGTTAAGTTCATTTGGACAAAAAAAGTGATGATTGTTTTCAGGAATTGAAAAGAATATTGGTGAATGCGCTAGTTTTGGCACTTCCTTCCAGAGATGGTGAATTTTTCATCTACAGTGATGCTTCGTTGAAAGGTCTTGGTTGTTTCCTTATGCAGAATGATCTAGTAATTACTTATGCTTCACATCAGTTGAAACCTCATGAGTTAAATTACCCTACACATGATTTGAAATTAGCTGTTATTGTTTTTTCTTTAAAAATTTGGAGGAATCATTTTAATGAAGTAAAGTATGAAATATATACTTATCAAAAATGTTTTAAGTATATATTCACTCAGAAAGAACATAACATGAGACAGAGGAGATGGTTGGAATTAATCAAGGATTATGATTGCATGATCCTTTACCATCCGGGAAAAGCAAATAAAGTGGCTGATGCTTTGAGTCGAAAAGGTAATGTCTCATTAACCATTCCAAATTTGGAACGAGATCCTTTGGTTTTTGATTTGATGAAATTTGGCATAGAAGTTATTACTACCGGAAATTCTTATGTTTTGTTTTAGATATCAGTGAAATCATCTCTATCAGACAGAATAAAGAAAGCACAGAAAATAGACAGTGAGTTGTAGAAAAAGGTAGAGTTGGTTCAGAAGGGTAAGTTGCCTGATTTTAACGTTGAAAATGATTGTGTTTTGAGGTTTGGGAAGAGATTATGTGTGCCTTGTAATTCGCAGTTGAAGAATGAGTGTTATGTGAAGCTCATAGTTCTCCGTTTTTAGTTCATCCTGGTAGTACTAAGATGTACAGAGATCTTCGGGAGTATTACTGGTGGGATGGAATGAAAAGAGATATTGATGATTTTACTAGGAAGTGTTTGACTTGTCAGCAGGTTAAAGTAGAGTGGTAGTTACCAAAAGGAATGCTTTAGTCCTTACCGGTTCTAGAGTAGAAATGGGATAATATATCCGTGGAATTTGTTGTGGGATTGCCAAAGACATCTCGAGGTAATAATGCAGTATGGATTATTGTTGATCGATTGAATAAATCTACTTATTTCCTTTCTATTAGATATAATTCATCTCTAGATCAACTTGCTCGGTTGTATGTTAAAGAGATAGTCAGGTTGCATGGTGTTCCCCTCTCCATTGTATCTAATCGTGATCCCAGGTTTACTTCTAACTTTTGGAAAGGCCTTCAGAAGTCGTTGGGTACTTGTAATGGCTCGGACCTCTCTGGACCATTCGTTTATCGAAAAGAATGTCCTCAAGTGTTCTAGAAGGTAGAATGGAATTTTCCCACACTTTTCGGAATTTTGTAACTACACGCTATGTAGTGTTAGTACACGTCATGTACCACATTACCGGGTATACCCCGAGTTGAATCCATGTCCTTTCCGCATGAAATAAATGAGTACACACCGTGTAGCCTATACTACACATCATGTAGTTCCTCCCTGCGTACGTGTTACCCTCAAACCATGTGTTGAACAGTCAACAGTCTTGTGCCATGTTGAATCCGTTTCCTTTCCACATGAAATAAATGATTACATGCCATGTATCCCATACTACATGTTGTGTAGTTCCTTCCTGTGTACACGTTACCCTCAAACCGTGTGCTGACCAGTCAACAGCCATGTGCCGCGTTGAATGCCGTGTTGGAAGCCGCGTGGCGACCGGGTGAAATTCCCTAGTACACGCCGTGTACTTTAGTTTTTCTCGCCTATAAAAAGAGGGGGCCTCTCCTCTTTTTCAAATCATTCCTCTCCCCCCCCCTTTCCATCACGCAGAGCTCTCCCGAGAGACTCCAAAGCTCCTTTCTTCCATAACATCTTCGTCCGAGCTCCGATTTACGATCCGTCAGTGGCCACAAGATCATAACGACGAGGAAGAACATATGAGCTTGGATTTTTTGATTTCCCTTCGGCCTTTAATTCCCATCTTCCACCCAAGGAGGTTTTTTCCGAGTTTTTTCAGAAGCGACGGACGCCGACAGACATCTTCTAAAGTTGATATGGGGGAGCGTTGTGATTAGAACCTATTGAGGTATGGATTTTACCTTCGTCTCTCTAATTTGTGAGTCATGTGGGATGGGTTCCCTCTTGATTTCATGAGACATAGTTGAACCAACTTAATGAAGATAATAACTGGCATAAAGAATGGGGATGGGGAAGTTGTTATGTTTATCTTTGCTTAACGTATTGTTATGTTGTGAATTGCATAGGTTTATGCCTACTGAAAATCACAGTCGTTGGGGGACTTTGGTTGCGCAATTAAATGTTTCCTTATCTTTCTAGACCATTTTGTGGATGGAAACGTTGTGGAATATGGAAATTGGTTAATCACGTAATGTTGGATGATTTAAATTCAGAACCCTTGTGTGATCACCCCGGTTGAACAAAATTAAATAATGAACATGTGTGTGTTGGTTTGGTTACGTGGTGTGTGAAGGGGGGGGGGGGGGTGAATCCTGGGTTGTTATGAATAGGATGGGAAGCGGGGATGCAGAAAATGATATTAAATGGGCACTGATGTCGCATGAGCCTTGTTTTATGATACAGTTATGGAGATGTGTTTATAGTAGCAACATGGCTGCAGTAATGGGTTGAGATATTAAGAGAAAGTGGAATGTTGATAAATGAACTCTGGGGAAATATAATTAATTAATTTCAGGAGAAATCAATGGGGATGATTGAGGATAAATAGGTTGGTTTTGTGTTTCTTGTGTTTTATCTAACTTGATTTGTGGTTGGCAGGGTTTTTATACGAAACGCTTGATCTGGATTAATAATTGGCTAGTAGTTAAGGATCTAATAAACTGATACTATTGTAACATGAAAACCTAAATGGGGTTGGGGTTTTTTGTTGTATGCATGCTTCATAATAGCAGTTCCGAGGCCCATGCTCAGTTTCTCTGTTTAGAAGCCATAGGTTGGGCTATGTGTTTGGTATACATAAATGTATCTGTATCTTTGTGTTTTGTCGCACCCCACCCATGTTGAGAACATAGTGTCGAACACTCCCATTTCATGGGAGAGTGTGTTTTTTCCCTTAGTTACTAGATCTTTAATGCTCCTTCTTCCATAGGCTATGATGGCTTGAGGCGACCATACACCCAAGACTCTTCAGGTAGGTTTCAATTGGGGTGGTTTTATCCCAAGACTCTTCGGGCAGGTTTACTGTTCCCAAGAATCTTCGGGATGATGCCCAGGTGTGTTCGGGTGGGGATGTGTTTTTGGTTGTCAGGCCCAGGTGTGTGCGGGTGGGATATGTGGTTTGTGAGGCCCAGGTGTGTACGGGCAGGATATGTGGGTTGTGAGGCCCAGGTGTGTGCGAGCGGGATGTGTGACTTTGAGGCCCAGGTGTGTGCGGGTGGGAAGAGTGTGGTAGTGTCAAGACGTTCGCCGTTAAGAAGAGCAGCTAGCTAGTGGGGGGGGGGGGAATGGTGTGGGGTACCCAGTACTCTTGTTCTTATATACTACTACCTATTGTTTCATGTTTTTGGTGATCGTGGCTGGTGAGGTTGGGTGGATAGAATTCCTTGCTAGGTTTTGGTTTCTTCTATTTTTCTCACGGGACATTAGGATGTCTCCCCACCTGTGTACGAGAGATTTAGGTTTCCTGACTGAGTATACTTGTATGATCACACTACATTTACTTTCAGATTTCCAGGAGGACTACCAGGGCCGTGCGGGACCCTAATAGTCAGGACAGTTGGAGTTGTTGCAGTTGTTGTACTCTTGTTTCTTTTTGTACTATACTTTTGATCTTTCTTGTACATGTACCTTGTTTTATAATTGTTTAAACATGCATGTGAGATTGTTTTGAGTTTAATTTCATTTACGTGTTCTTTTTTTCTTTTTGTGTTTGAATATTCCTATTTCCTAATCTTAAATAATAAAAAGGGTAATACCTCCCATATTTTTGAAAACTCATACCCTTGGTGGTAGTCGCCACTCTGGGGCCTACTGGAGGCGGGACTCGGGGGGGGGGGGGGGGGGGGGGTCATTTCTCCCTTTCACCATTTCCAGCTCATGAGGGGCATCTTTGGTGGGAGGGGGTCGTGATATTATTAAATTATATTTTAGTACAACTTTTCATCCTCAATCAGATGGGCAGTAAGAATGAACAATTCAGACCTTGGAGGATATGCTACATGCTTGTTCACTAGATTACTAGGGAAGTTGGGACCAACATCTTTCTTTGGTTGAATTTTCTTACAATAACAGTTTTCATTCCAGTATACAGATGGATCCATTTGAGGCATTATATGTAAAGGATTGTCAAACAGCAGCTTTTTGGGATGAAGTAGGTGGAAGGAAGATTATGGGACCAGAATTAGTAGAAGAGATGGCAGAAAAAGATCAGTGGATTCAGAAGCACATGAGAACAAATCAACAGACAGAAATGTTATGTCGATAACCGGAGGAAGGATATTTCTTTTGAGGTAGGTGATCATGTATTTTTCAATGTTTCTCCATGGAAAAGTGTGATGCGTTTTGGTAAGAAGGGAAAGTTGAGCCCGAGGTTCATTGGACCATATAAAATTCTGGAGAAACTTGCATCAGTTGCATACATAGTGGCTTTACCTCCAAGTTTATCCTAGGTACAAAATGTTTTTCATGTTTCGATGTTGAAAAAGTATATGCCAGATCCATCTCATGTTTTGAGCCAAGCGGTAGTTCAGTTAGAAGAGAATCTCTCTTATGAAGAACAATCGGTCCAGATTCTTGACCACAGAGAGAAAGTTTTGCGGAATAAGGTAAGTCACCAGGTAAAAGATTTTTGGCAAAATTATATGGTTGAAGAGGCAACATGGGAATCTGAAAATTCTCTGAGGGATAAATACCCCCACTTATTTGATAAGTGAATAAAAATTGGGAGGACACAATTTCCAAAAGGAGGGAAGGATGTAACATCCCAAGTAAATAAAAAATAAGATATTTACATATTTATTATTATTTTTAAATTAAATATTAATTTTACTTTAAAATGGTTTCTATGTTCGATAGCGTACCTGATAGGCAACAACAGGTTTATTTGAAATCTTACATTGCACACTAATAATATAATATTATTATTTTAAATGGAAGTTAACTCTTAGCCATTGTATTTGCGATAATGAACAAAACTAACTACAATATGATTATACATGTTTGTTAAATGTATTACTTTTATCCAATAAAAGTTAGAGGCTTAAAATTTGAATGATTCCAATTTTAAGCATAATTGACACTAAATGGCCGATTTACCACCTTTTAATGGTGAACCCTCTTTAAATATAGTTTTGGTCACTTTAATACATTTTTTTGAAAAAATAAAAACTTTCTTTATAATGGGGACAACAAAATTTACTTTGTGTAAATTTTTGGAATTTTTCCGATAAAGTTCATTTTTTAATGAATAGTGAAAAATATTGTATTTTAATTCAAAACAATGTTTTAATCTAATTTATTTATATGGTTAGATTATCTTATTAATTTATTTTAATGTGTAATTAGAATATATTTTTACCATTTAATCCAATTTTGGTCATTGGAATTAATTTCACTTTGAAATTTGACATAAACCAGTGTCAATCTTTTGATAGTTATTGTTTCGTAAAAACACGCTATTTATTTTAACAACAAGAATTATTTTTAAATTAATTAATGAAACTTTTATGTTTTGAATTTGGAAAAATAGACATCAATTTTGAATTCAGAATATCAAATAAAGCATAGGCTGAAGTTTTGGTATTTTTCTGAAAAAATTCAATTTTTGATGAATAGTGAAACCACTTAGTATTAGTTAAAAAACTGACTTTTTCATTTAAATGATATTTTATCACTTCTGTGAATTGAATTTTAAAAAACCAGACATACATGTTTGTTATTAGTAAGTAAAATTTGGTCCAATAAGATGAATATAATTTTGGTGAATAGTAACTTTTGACTTTTATTTACCACGGTTAAAGGAAAATAAGGTAGTTCAAGGTAAAAAGAATATTATAATAATTACAAATTACCTTAACACTTGTCCTAACCTTATTTTATGAGTAATGGACGACCATGGTCATCTTTGGGTCGATTTTGGGACCCCATGGAGCCATTTATGAATGATAATGACATTTTAGGTTAATTAATTTAATGTAAAGAAAAAAATGACATAAACAGATATCTCTTTGTAAATTAATTTTTACATGGTGTTATATAATTTATATTTTAGACTATAAATATTCACTGGAAATATAAAAATATTTCCTACATCATGGTATTTGTTTTATAATTTTTAGACATCAAATAAATTAAATTATTTATGACACAATAATGATGTAGTGTTTACCTCATTAATAAATCATTTAAATAAATAAGATTATAAATATTAAATTAACATCCAAAACCTGTGAAATTATTATTGGATGATTTTATTTCGACCATGAGTAATCTTATATTAGTAAATAATGATTTTGGGACCTTTTGAAACCGAATAGCATTATATAATAAAATAATATTTTCACACTTTCCTAAAGAGCCCCTCCTCCCACTTATAAAAAGATACAATTTCTAACCAATTCCTCAAACCTCTCAAGCCTTTTTTCTCGTCAAAACTCTACCAAATTAAGCTCCCCACATCCCTCTCCTCCACCAAGAAGCCTTACCTTATGCAGAAGGCACTTTAAGAATTCCTTTTGGTTCAAACCAAAGGAAGTTACCCAAATTAAAGGTAACGGTTTCTCTTAACTTCTTTTCTTTTATTTTACTTCTCAAACCCCCTAAACCCTTTTTATTACTTTATTTTATAACAAAAAAAGTATCCTAAATATTTTAGGAATTTTTTATAATAAGGATTCGAACTACACTTACACACACCTCCATCTAATGGGTGAAGAACATACTGTTTTTGTGGATTGAAAACTAACACCTCACAAAAAGATGATTGTTCGATTATCTCCTACCTCCTATCATGGTAGCCATTAAGATGGAAATATATTTATATATGATAGATATTATGTTTATATTTTTTTATGATTCTGTATTTTTATTTTATATCATACCTTTATGGTTTCCATTATGGGTAAACGCAATAACTTCATTTGAGGAAGTGCGGACTACCACCCCCCCAATGTGATATGACTCGTTAATGCCATATGTGAGATGTATAAAGGATAGATTTAATGATATTATGTATTATATTATACTTGAATTATAATATAACTTTTTATCATTATGTTTTAATTCCATTAAAGTATGAAATAGAAATGAAAGTTGCGTTCATGCATACGTATGGCTTATCGTCTCCATGAACGGTGCATTTCATTTCTTATCTCCAAAATGTTACGTACTATCATAAATACATATATATAATGGATATATATAATTTATATAATATCTAAATAGGGAATATCATTCTGGTTATAATGAAATTTTTACCATGTGAACAACTTGCAATTATAAGAAGTCCATTTTTGACACAGGTACCAAATATCGACAAAACAAACGTTACTGACTTGAATGATTAAATAAGGTTTATAACATGGTAATAAATGATATAAAAGTAATAATAAACTTGAAAAATGTTCTTACTAAAGTATAAATTAACTTTAGTTTATTATTCAGGAGATTAAAGAACGAACGGGTCAGGTTGGATAGGAGGTAAGGGACTTCGTCTCAATCACCTTTCATTGAGGCATATTTTTTTAATACATGACTTTATTTTATATGCAGTATAAAAACCCTCAAATTTAAAAGGGGTATATTTTTCTATGAATAATTTTACTAAATGAAAAAAAGTAATTTTTCTTCTTATGTAAGTGGTGAGAACGACCTTTCCACCGCCGTGATTATTATTTGTTCTTTGGCTTCCTTAACAAGACGTAATGTTTTTTTGAAGTAAAATAAATACCATATATTATTTTATGTATTTTTGTATTGAAAATTGTTTTGATAATGGATTTTTTTATGTCAATATATTTAAGGGATAAATTTTGACTGAAATGTGGAAATGTTTTCTTTCCTTTATATTTGTTTTATGTGTTATGCTTTTATAATGGTACTTTGACATTTGAAGGTTGGTTATGTGATAAAACAAATCACGGGTGGTGCCGTGATAAACCAAGATAGGTGGTTATGTTATAACCTCATATTAATTGGGTATGGAAGACAACTGTATGGATATTCCATTTACTGATATGCGTGGAAGTTGACTGTATGTTTATTCCATTTAAGTATGTTTATGTCCAAATTAACCTTTATATGTTATGTGTTCTTTATATGGGTTTCTTGGTAATCTTTTGGTTACAAAAGAGTAAGTAGTGATCTTTTATTTAGTGAATAGTATTTACTACTTCATAAAGGTGAAAATTATTACTCATGTTAATGTATTCACGGTTTACTTGTTGTTTTGAAAAACTAACAGTTTTTTTCTTTGTGTATCCCTTACTGAGCTTTTTATGCTCATCCCAAGTTTTTGAAATGTCTTTCACAGGACATAATGTGGAATAGGGTCAAGGATGGGATCATGGAAAAGTCATACTATCTTAAACATGAAACTAGACATGACTCTTTTTTTCATGAGTTATTGTTTTATGAAAAAAATGGAAACTGAAGTAGAAGTGTCTACTTTGTAATTTTTGAGATGTAATATAATTTTTATCCCTAATTATCTAAAACTCTAAACCTGAACAGATCCTCAATATGAATTATTCATTTAATTCAAGATTATTATTGCTTAAGTTCGGGTCCTTATACATAAAAACAAAAAATGTAAGAAAAGGAAAAGGTCATATCAAGCTCTAGAACAAAAATGTAAAAAAGATTTAGATAAGTAAGGATCTAGATATACTCTACCAAAATAATTATTATGGGCACAATGATGTCCTAGTCATCTTGGAGCCAATATTTTAAGGTCACACCTCACTAGAAAATTGGGATTCTTAGACTACAAAAAAATTTTAAAAGCATAAAGTTGATATGTTTCACCATTGGTATGAGGTACGCCATTATTTGGGGATTTTATTTCATGATTATAGTGGTTATTAAAAATTAGTAGAATTATTTATAGGGATAAAGAAAATATAATTTCTAATATTTAGATAGGAAATAATCACATTGTAAGTGGTTATTTAACTATATGAATCTTTTAATGGTGGATTCTATGAATCAATTTTAAATAAAGAATGAGTTTGGGGTAGATTAAGTTCATAGTGTAAGAAATATTCATGATATGGAAGGAGGATTCTGGATTTTGATCCGAAGGGATGATAATGTTGAATTATGTGACCTCTCAAGGATTCAAAAAATGAATTTTAAATTAATATTATGAAATGAATTGGTACATTAAATTTTAATATGTTAACTTCTTGAAAATCCTCACATAATTCTTAATCTATTTATATTGACTTTCATGATTTACATAGATGATTTTAATTGATCTACAACATTCGGTCTCCGATAACAATGAATATCTAATTTTTTGGTTATGGAAATTGAAGGTCTATACAACATTATTCTTTTCTCTAATTGGTTCTCCTCATTTTTCATGAATGTAACTATAGATTGGTGTTCTAATACCTAGATATTTAGTGGTGGTGGTCAAACAATATCCAAGGAAATCTAGTTTTTCATTTATTTTTGGATAATCCCATTTTAAAAATGGGTTGAGGGAGAACCCTTTCATGTTATGTAGGCCCAGAGGCACAAGGCCTAGTACATGACCTAAAGGCCCAAAGACCCAAATAAATTAGAAACTAACCTCCATTGAATCTACTCTATTGATAGTTCCTAGATCATAACCTTTCATGGATGATCAGGTTGAATTTCCCCACGAAGTGCTGCATCACTGTTGGAACTGATAACAGTTCCCATACCCTCTAATTCTTTCTATACAATTATCTTTTCTCGTTGGATAATACTTTCTATAATTTTTCTTGTTGGACCTACTCTAATGAGGTCTTACCTAAATACTTCATGGAACAAAGTCCTTGTGACCTAAATACCATTGGTGTGTTGGCATAATTTTTTTAGTGTGTGTTCATGTTCTACAGGATGGATCATTATTTGGATTTTCATCATCAATTGAATGAAAATTTGGGGTGAATCATGGGTAAAAGTACCACTGTCAATTTAGTTCATATAGTGATTACATGGTGAAAGGATGAACAAACACTCATGAGTATAGGGAGGTATAGGGTATTCATGTGTGTGTGGGTGTGGGTGAACATGAGAAGGTTATAAAAAGTGTAAAATAAGTATAACATTCTTTAATATTCTAGAGAACCAGTTTTTTCCCTGTAAGACTTTGGAATATTTATACATATGATTCTAGAGCTAGGCGCGAAGACTGTGTGCAATTCCGAGGCCCGGTGTGCCCAAGAAAATTTTTTATAAAAATGTTAAGTGTTTTAATACTACGCACGTGGAGGGGTTGGGTTTTCTCCAAAAAGGTAGCTCGGATAGGAAATACGAGGGCACTGTTGTGTCCGGAGTGTGCTGTTTACCCTAGCTAGGGAGTAAAAGTTACGGGTGCGGGCCTACTGTGAGAGATGTCACCCAGGGGCCAAATCATTATTTTTTTGAAATACTGACTTAGTGATTTTTATCACTGGCGTTATTTTCGAATAAATTTTGAAAGAAGCCTCGGAATAGAAATCTGAGAATTCTGTTGAGTTCAAAATGGGGCTTCTTGACTAGACGGAACCTAAAATGAGAGGGTTGGGTGAATTCAGATTTTGCGCTGAGTGGGATCCCTATAAATAGAGAGTAGGTGTGTAGGGTTAAGGGAGAACTCTAATTCACACACACACACACACAAACTCTCTCTCTCTCTCTCTCACTCACTCTCTCTCGCTCTCTCTATCTCTCTAGTCATTCTTCGTCGTTCTTTACCGGATTGAGGAACGAACTCTGGCGGATCAAAGTGGGATCGCAGCGAACGCGCCGCCAACGACGAAAGGCCGAATCAAGGTAGGATTCTGGATAAATTTCACACCTTTTTTTATTTCATAATTTTTTTCAACAAATTTTTTATTTGAAATCTATAATTTTTTATAATTTGGGGCATTGGCCGAACGAACATGGCCAACGCTCGAGCCCCGTTTCAATTATTGTTCAGTGGTGTTATTCGTCCAAATTTTCGGACACACCAAATCTTGTCGGATTAAAAAACAGGGGAAGGCGATGAAAAGGTCTCGTCCCGAGGATCCCAAACTCGTGTTCAGTTTTTAATTCGGGACATCAGAATGGTGGCGGTGGCCGTCAGAATCCCCGGCTCCGGCAAGGGCGGTGGCCGGAGGTCGGGGTGGCGCAGTAGGGTTCGGGCGTCAGGCAGCAGGTACGACCGGAGCAGTGGTGCAGACGAGGTGTGTACGAGGTAGCTACGAAAGTTGTCGAGTGGCACAGCTGGGGCTTTGGAGCTGGAGGCGTCCCATGGAGTCGGTGCGGACAGCGGAGTAGTGGGCGGAAGGCGGCGGCGGCGGCGGCTGCGGCGTTGCAGGAGGTCGGGGCGCGGTCAAGCGGAGAAGCGGGAGGTCAGGGTAGCACGGTGGTGTTGTGGGAGACAGAGGCGCTGACGTCTAACGGGCCATCGTGGTGGGAGGAGACACCTAAGGTCAGTGCTCGGGGGAGAGAGTCGGGTACAAGGATCCACGGTACATGGGTCCTGCTGGGTGACACAGAGGAGATCGACTAACTGGCCGGTCTGATTCGAAAAAAAAGGAAAAATAAAAAACCAGACCTGAGGAGGGTCCGGTGTTGTTAGAGTGGGCCATGGATAGCGAACCACGGTGAGTCATACTGAACCTGCAGCGGGGTGGCGGGCCGGCGGTTCGGACTGGGCCGGCCGGGGTGAACCGGCCCGGTTGGGCCCCCTTGCGTTCGGGGGGCTATATCTTCTAAATGGCGCGACCGTTTCACACGCCATCTGTGGCTGCGGGTTCGTGTCGGCGAGGAAAACTATTTGAAGTGGGTTTTGGGGAGTTTGGGCTCTGCACCCGAAGACGGGTGACCCATAATGCCTTAATTTAATAATATTAAATTATTATTAAAGTTGTGACGGACGTGGTTCGTGAGCCGAACATCCGTTTGACACGCCCTCAGAGGCACTGTGGCCTTGGAGTTGTAACAGACCTTCAAAAGTCGTTTTGTACCCCTTTGCGGTTCGGTTTTGTTGCTTGGTGGCATGCAACGCTTAATGTGAATAATTACTTAATTAATTATTCTTGCGTCGGACCTAACTCTTGTTTGGGATGTCTGATTGGCGCGCCGTCAGTGGCAGCCTGACCCTAGTCCTCATGCGAACTTTTTGAGATGCTTTCTGAAGCATTCAGGTTGGCGACAAGGTGTGTTCCTCATAGGTCCAGGTTCACACGTTTTATGGTGAAACACCACTTTTCCCCCGACATTCGTTTGGGGTGTTTGAGCACTCATTTTTGAGTGTTCATCCGAGGGGATTGCAACGGCGCAATCCGCCCGCCTAAATTCGGGCTTGAGGCATGGTCCCCATGAGCTGGCTTTTGGTTTTATGCTGAATTTTTACGAATTATGTTTCATAAGTCTATTCAAGGCTAATTAATAGCCTACGCTGCGTGGTTATCTTCAAGGAACGCGATGGTACGATCTGCGTGACATTTTTTGGGGTCGAGGTGTGGGTCCCATGGCGCCCTGTTTGCATAACGCGGGGAGTTGCATCTCATGCATCCAGAGTCTGTTTTAGGCACTATTAGCGGCGTTGTGACCCTGGAATCAATATGAAGTTGACGAGGGTGGTTTCAAGGATTGACGATGGACTTGAGGTGTGGGTCCCACGGGCCGTCTTTTAAGCTGTGTGCAGCGTACTGCGACTTTTTCATTAGGCGGCTGTTTGGGGCGTATGAATAGTCGATTCAGAATGTTTTCCTGAGATAATTGTGATGTCGCTGTACGCCCGACCTCTTTTGGGTTTGTGGTGTGGGCCCCATGAGACGTCTTATGGGTATAAAGCGGTGTTGAATAAATTTTTCATCGGGAGCCGTTTCCAGCAAGTGAATAGTCTATCTCACGTGTTTTTTCCACAAGGATTACAATGGTGTAATCTGTTTGGGAGAGTGATGCCTCTTTCAAGATCTCATTAAATGTGGAAACATGAAAAGGAAGTGGTCAGATGTTCCTTTGATGCACTCTGAACCTACGCATAGTAGCGGTGTTAGTGACACCTAGTGATGGCATGGGTAGTGCAGAGTTATCAAACTAGTTTTGGGTTTTCCCTCTAGCGGGGCTGGGTAGTGGGTTACCCGTTGACTTTAGGGTTTACCCTCCATCGGGGCTGGGTAGTGGGTTGCCCGATGACCTTTTGTGGTTTACCCTCCAACAGGGCTAGGCAGTGGGTTACCTGACGACCTTTTGTGGTTGACCCTCCAGTGGGGTTGGGCAGTGGGTTACCCGACAACCTTTTGTGGTTCACCCTCCAGCGGGGCTAGGTAGTGGGTTACCCGACGACCTTTTGTGATTTACCATCCAGCGGCGTTGGGCAGTGGGTTATCTGACAACCTCTTGGGGTTTACCCTCCAGATAGACTAGGCTGGGGGTTACCCGATGACTTCTTTTAGACTCGTCCCTTTCTATGAGGCTAGCCAGTGACTTTTTCTCTGTGGTTACCAGAGCGGGACCCTTTGTTGCACGGTTCAGCGATGAGGCAACTTTGGCATTCAGGACTGTTGGGAATCTATGATGGATACCCTTTGAACTCTTGGTGCCTTCTTTTAGGATGATCTTGAAGATAGATATCCCCTTATATCCTCATTTGGGTTTCTTATTTAGTATATATATATACACCCTACTTTTGATTCCCACCCCTTGGGTTTAGTTACTCTCCTTCTAGGAGGGGAGAATACGCGCAAGGTATGTCATGTGATTTCCGTGTCTAGATCCTCTTGGTTGGATGAGCCTGCTTCCTTTCTCTTGTCGGGTTGAGCTGCACTCTCTCTTTGTTGTACTCTTGCACTGTTCTTGATCTGTCTACTACCCAACATTTTAGTTTCTCCTTTGTTTCTCCCTCGAGCTTCTGGGGTATCCTACTGAGTATCTTTGTACTCACCCCTGCTTTTTCTTTTCCCACACTTGGCGTGCCCTTGCAGATGACAGACAAGTCGGTCGAGATAATAGAGGAGCGTAGAGGTCAAAAAAGCTTGGGCTGCATTCAATGGTCGTAGTAGGACTTTCTGGGTGTGAGACTCACCAGTTGTTTACTTTCCTTTACCTGCTGCTGGGTTGTGGCACCTTTCTAATTGGCTGCCTGTTTTCCCTTTTATAGTTCAGTTTACTTGTCAGCCTACTTTTCATAACTTTAATTTTACTGGTTATAGGTTGATGCATGTATGTTAGTTTCCTTTTTGTAGCAGTGTTGTATCTTGCTTTCTTTTCTCTTCACTTTTTCATTGAGTTAGCTGCATGTGTGTGTGCACTATTTCTTAGGCAAAGGCCTCCCCTAGTTTGTTCTTCCTTCGGCACTAGTCTCCAGCATCTAGCCTATGGAGGCGGGCTTGGGGTAGTTATAGCTCGAGCCCCGGTACAAGTCGGGTCATGGAAAAGTGGTATCAGAGGTGGTTCATTCCTTGGGGCATTGTTCGGATGTCCCTAAAAAGGAATTGGTTGAGTTTTGGGGAAATAGTGTCAACATGTCTCGAGAGAGGATCTCAGGCCAGGGAGTCCAGTGATGGTGCGATGACTGACATATCCATTCCCTAGGACCCTAATAACCCGCTTTTCGACTCGGCACACTGAGACACTTCTTGCAGGGAATTTGGTTCGTGCATCATATAAGATTGAGTCTTTGACTCTCCTTCATGAGTCATCTCCCCATTTTTGTTGATATATATATATATTCTCATTTGACCGTGGTACTCCTTGATTAGATTCAGGATGTCTCTGTGATGATATCCAGCCAGGATACTAGCTCCGGTTCGTGACGATGACTCCGGGAGCAATGAGGCCTCAATTCAAAATCCATCATATGATTACCCTTTCTCTAGGGGGACAAGAAGTAGCACGTCCACCTGTAGAGTATCAAATAGTACCGGAAGTGAGGGACGACGACGTGAACAGGTTGGTCACGCTACGTGAGTTCCAACTTCAAAGACCACTGAGGTTCCACAGTGATAAATACCCATAGATAGCGAAGGGTTGGCTAGAGTCAGTGGTTCTCCTCTTTAAGATTATTTTGACACTAACAGGTTGATGGTGGCTTTGACATGCAGTTTTTCAACCAAGCAGTTTGGCTTTAGTAGAGACAGGGTTACTCAGATACACGATGAGTCGGTACTCTCATGGGATGAATTCTAGAAACTATTTTTTGAGGAGAACTACCCCTCCTACTTACACTTTTTACGGTTTTAGGAGCTACTAGAGCTTTAGCGGGGAGTGATGGCAGTGGATGAGTACACGACTAGGTTCACAGACCTTACTCAGTACTCTTTGGACGTGGTCCATGACAGTAAATTCCGACCATAGAAGTTTTAGAGAAATATTTGTAGAGGAGATTCGTGCCAGCGTAGTGCCCTTGTGCATACTCACCCATCTCAAGGTGCTGGAGCAGGCTTTGGTGACAGATAAATTTATAGCATAGGGACGTCAATTTGCAGGGCCTCAACTCCAGAGGTCTCCCATTGATGAGACTCAAGCACATGATCGAGGGGCAACATAGAGCACCAAGACAGCCCAGGGAGGACTAGTCCTATGGTTGTGATGTGTGAGTTCACGTGGCATGTGACTACCCGACCAATTGTACTAGGTCTTCCAGATAGTTGGTAGATTCACCGCCATGACAGATAGTGTCGTGATAAGAGAAATCATAGGTGAGGAGAGGGTGGTCCCCATGGAGGCAGTGTTTATAGAAAATCAGGAATAACTATGGTTGGAAGACGACATTTCTAGGTCCTTCCACCACCACTAGGCTGCCCATGTCAGGCTCAGGGAGCTAATGGACGGGGCCGTGGGCGGTTGTATGCTATGGATGTCTACAATCCTGCATTTCATGGGATGATAAGAGGTACACTCTTTGTCTTTTTCTACTTTTCTCAGTAGAACTTGTTAGACTCTATGTGAGGTACTCTTTTTGTCTAACTCCTTGTCTTAGGGGTTACCGAGGGTGACGTAGGGCGTTGGTGTAACCCTGTGTTGGTGTTGTCTGACGTAGCTTTGAATGCACAAGAAAGAGGGGTTCTTCACCCAATGAGATGCATTTTTGTGATGCGATCAAAACCGTGAGGGAGAGTCCGTACCACCCAAAGAGGATAGTATTGAGGTATGGTGGATGAGTACCTCTGACATGTGCATTCATGGCAGGGTTGTTTGGTGGAGTGTTAGAGCATGCTCTGGATTTCCCAGTGGGGCTTTTCTGTTTAACCCCCCTTTTCTTGAGGTGCCACTAGTGGGTTTTGTAGAGTGCCTATTTTGGGATTAGTCTCCTTCCAAGAGGGGAAAAGATACGTGGGGTATGCCATGTGTTTTTCATGTCTAGCCTATGGCGGTTGGATGAGTTTTATCACCTGCCCTGTTTTTTGGTACCTTGAGTGATCAACGTCAATCTTGATACCGTTATCAAGTACAGGTCGAGGTGATGGAAACCCCATATATTAAACTATGTGCTTCACTATGTGGTACCAGTGCTGGTGGTCCTTACGCTGAGAATGTGGAGATGCTATCTTCTGGGAGAACGATTTGTGGGTTACTCAGACCACTAGTGTCTCATGTGCGCCCTCACCCAGAGATACTTGATCCTGAAATGACGGTGCTAGTTGAAATTTCTGCAGAACTATGACTTCGAGGTAGTCTATGTTTTGTAAAATTGCAGTTTTGTAGTAGTTTCCCTTAGTAGGAAGTCTTAGGCTTGTCAGGTGTGGGAAGTTTCTTAGTAGTTAGCTTCCCTACGGCTGACCCTAGTGGACAAGGAGGGTACGGCTTCCTTGTAGTCGATGGTGTTGACTGCGTCACTCCTTGAGTGTGTGAGGGAGTCGCAACTGGGGGAAGTCGACAGTCAGGTATTGCCTGGTCAGATAACCATGGGTGACACACCTGATGGGTATTCTGAAGGAGGGAATGATGAGACCATGTTATAGGAACAAACTGTGATTTCATTCATGACGTGGAAAGTAGAGGTTCTTCTGGGTAAGTCCCCTGAGTTTATTTGGGCCATTCGGGAATCGTTCAAGGGATTGAGAGGTTTCCTACCCTCCTGCATTACCCTTACAACAGTAGCAGTGGGCACACAATGTCTTCTACATGTCGTATCGGATGAGGTGCATGCGTATTCTTATGCATGTCCTCAATATTAGCATACCTTATGAGTGTGAACCATCCCTTTGGTTCGCGTGTTATGCCAAAATGTTATTGTGCAAGTTTTCTTGGGAGTGGGAGAGCTAGGTGTGAGCTCTGTATCCTAATTTGTTTTTCCTAGTTTTTCTTTTCAAGGACGAAACGTTTGAAGGAGGTAATGATGTAGAGACACAGTTTTTTTCCTGTAAGACTTTGGAATATTTCTACATATGATTCCAGAGTTAGGAGCAAAGACGTCGTGCAATTCCGAGGTCCGGTGTTCCTGGAATAAATTTTATAAAAATGTTAAGTGTTTTTATACTATGAAAGTGGCAGGGTTGTGTTTTCTCCTTAATGGTAGCTTGGATTAGAAATATGAGGGAATAGTTGTGTCTGAAGTGTTCCATTTACCCTAGGTAGGGTGTAAAAGTTGCGGGTGCGGGCCTGCTATGAGAGATGTCACCCAGGGTAAAAATAGTCGTTTTTTTAAAATAATGACATATTGATTTTTATCACTATCATTCTTTTCGAATAACTTTTGAACGAAGCCTCAGAATGTAAATCTGAGACTTTCTTTGAGTTAGAAACGGGGCATTTTTCCTAGGTGCGACATAAAATGTGAGGGGGCAGTGAATTCATATTCTGCACTGAGTGGGATCCCTATAAATAGAGAGTAGGTGTGTAGGGTTAAGGGAGAGATCTAATTCACTCTCTCCCTCAATCTATCTATCTCTCTATCTGTTATTTTCCATTCTTCACCTGATTGAGGAACATACTCCGGCAGATCGAAGTGGGATCACAGAGAACGTGTCGCCAACGACGAAAAGCCGTATCGAGGTAGGATTCTGGTTAAATTTCGCACCTTCGTTCATTTCGTAGATTTTTTCATCAAATTTAATATTTTATTTCTATAGTTTTTTAGAATTTGGGGCATTGGCCGAACGAAAACGGCCAACGCCCGAGCCTCGTTTCAATTATCGTTCTTGGGCATTCTTCGTCTAAATTTTCGGACGTGCCAAATCTTGTCAGATCGACGATCGGTGGTAGGCGCTGCAAAGGCCTCGTCTCGAGGATCCTGAACTCGCATTCGGTTTGGAATTCAGGCCATCAGAGCGGTGGAGGCGGCTGTCGGAAGCCCCAACTCCAGCAAGGGCGGTGGCCGGAGGTTAGCATGGCGCAGCGGGGTTCGGTCGTCAAGTAGCAGGTGAAACTGGAGTAGTGGCACGGACAGGGTGTGACCAGGGTAGCTCTGGGAGGTGCCGAGCGGTGCGGTCAGGGCTTCAGAGCTAGAGGCGTTGGGTGTCTCCGAGGCGGACGGCGGAGCAGCGGGCAGAAGGCGGCTGCGGTTGCGGCTGCGGTGTAGCAGGAGGCCGGGGCGCGATTGAGAGGAGAAGTGGGCGGCCGGGGTATCGCGGCGGTGCTGTATGAGATGGAGGCACCGGCATCCTACAGTCCATCGCAGTCTGAGGAGACCCCCAAGGTTATACCTCGGGGGAGCGAGCTTTTGACAAGGACATGCGGTACGCGGGTCCTGCTGGGCGACACGAAGGAGATCGGCCAACTGGACGGTCTGATTTGAAAAATAAGAAAAAAAGAAAAAAAACCAAACCTGAGGCGGGTCCAGTGTTTTGAGAGCGGGCCACGGCCAGCGGGCTGTGGCGAGTCGGGCCGGACCCGTGGCTGGGCCGCGGGCCAGCGGTTCGGACCGGCCCTGTTGGGCCCCCCGGCGTTTTGGGGGGGGGGGGGGGTATCTTCTAAACGGCGTGTCCGTTTGACGCGCCGTCTGAGGCTGTGGGTTTGTGTTGGGGAGGCGGAATATTTGAAGTGGTTTTCCGGGATTTTGGGTTCTACACCCAAAGACGGGTGACCTAGAACTCTTTAATTTAATAGTATTAAATTATTATTAAAGTTGCGATGGATGGGGTTCACGATCCGGATGTCCGTTTGACGCGCTGTCAGAGGCGCTGTGGCCCTGGAGTTGTGACAAACCTTCCAAAGTTGGTTCAGACCCCATTTGGTTCCAGTTTCGTTTCTCAGTGGCAGAAAATGCTTAATTCAAAAAATTGCTTAAAAAATTTATTAATTAATTATTCTTGCGTCGGACCTAACTCATGTTTGGGATGTCCAATTGACACACTGTCAATGGAAGTGTGACCCCAGTCCTCATGCAGACTTTTTTATATGCTTTCCAAATCATTCTGGTTGGAGACAATGGGTGGGCCCCATAGGGTCAGGTTCACACATTTTATGGTGAAACACCACTTTTTCACCCGAAATCTGTTTAAGGTGTTTGAGAACTCATTTCTGAGTGTTCTTATAAGGGGATTGAAAGGGAAAAATCTGCCTGCCTAAATTTGGGCCTGAGGCATGGGCCCCACAAGGCGACATTCAGTCATATGCTTCGTTTTTACGACTTATGCTGCATAAGTCCGTTCAGGGAAAATGAATAGCCTACGCCGCATGATTATCTGCAAGGAACGCAATGATACGATCTGCGTGACGTGTTTTGGGGTCGAGGTGTTGGCCCCATGGGGCCCCGTTTGCATAATGTGGGGAGTTGCAACTCTTGCATCTGGAGTCCATTTTAGCACTGTCAACAGCGTTGTGACCCTGGAATCAAGACGAAGTTGACCAGGTTGGTTTTAGGTATTGAAGCCAGACTTGAGGTGTGGACCCCACGAGCAGTCTTTTAAGCAGTGTGCAGCGTACTACGACTTTTTCATCAGGAATCCATTTGAGGCGTATGAATAATCTATTCAATATGTTTTTCCAAGAGCATCGCGATGGGATAGTTTGCTCGACCTCATTCGGGTCCGAGGTGCGGGCCCCACGAGATGCAGTATGGGCACAAAGCGGTGTTGAATATCTTTTCCATCGGGAGACATTCCAAGAAAGTGAATAGTCTATCTCACGTGTTTTTTCCGCGAGGATTACAATGGTGTAATATGTTTGGGAGAGCGGTGCCTCTTTCGAGATCTCATTAAATGTGGAGACATAAAACAGAATTGGTCTGAGGTTCCTTTGACGCACTCTGAACCTACGCATGATAATGGTGTTAGTGACACCAAGTGATGGCATGGGCAGTGCCGAGTTATCGGACCAGTTCCGGGGTTTCTCTCCAGCAGGGCTGGGTAGTGGGTTACCCATTTACTTTAGGGTTTACCCTCCAGCGGGGCTGGGCAGTGGGTTCCCCAATAACCTTTTGTGGTTTACCCTCCAGCTGGGCTGGGCAGTGGGTTACCCGACGACCTTTTGTGGTTTACCCTCCAGTGGGGTGGGGCAGTGGGTTACACGATAACCTTTTGTGGTTTACCCTCCTGCGGGGCTAGGCAGTGGGTTACCCGATGTCCTTTTGTGGTTTACCCTCTAGCGGGGATAGGCAGTGGGTTACCTAAAGACCTCTTGGGGTTTACCCTCCAGCCGGGCTGGGGAGTGGGTTACCCGATGACTTCTTTCAGACTCAGCCCTTTCTATGAGGCTAGTCAGTGACTTTTTCTCTATGGTTACCAGAGCGGGACCCTTGGTTTTACAGTTCATCAATGAGGAATCTTTGGTGTGTGGGACTATTGGGCATCAGTGATGGATATCCTTTGAACTGTTGAGGCCTTCTCTTGGGATGAGCTTGGAGATAGAGATCCCCTTAAAGCCTCATTCTGGTTTCTTATTGAGTATATATATATATACACCCAACTTCTGGTTCCCACCCCTTGGGTTCAGTTACTCTCCTTCTAATAGGGGTGAAGATTCGTGGGGTATTCCCCTTGCTTTCCGTGTCTAGCTCCTCTTGGTTGGATGAGCCTGCTTCCTTTCTCTTGTCGGGTTGAGATTCACTCTCTCTTTGTTGTACTCTTGCATTGTTCTTGATCTGTCTACTGCTCAACATTTTAGTATCTCTTTTTTTTTGCACCCTCGAGCTTCTGGGGCATCCTACTGAGTATCTTTATACTCACCCCTGCTTGGGCTTTTCCCGCACTTGGTGTTCCCTTGCTGATGACGGACAGGCTGGTCGAGACTACGGAGGAGCGTAGAGGACATGGGATCTTGGGCTATGTTCAGTGGCCATAACAGGACTTTCCAGGTGTGAGACTCACCACATGTTTACTTTCGTTTACCTATTGCGGGGTTGTGGCACCTTTCTAGTTGGGTGCGTGTTTTTCATTTCACCAATCAGTTTACTTGTCAGCATACTTTCTAGAACTTTACTTGTACTTGTTAGAGGTCGATTCATGAATGTTGGTTTCCCTTTTGTAGCAGTGTTGTATCTTTATTTATTTTCTATATACTTTTTCATTGAGTTATCTGCGTGTGTGTGTGTACAGTTTCTTAGGAAAAGGCATCCACTAGTTTTTTGTGCCTTCGACGCTAGTCGCCAGCCCCTGGCCGATGGAGGTGGGCTTGGAGTAGTTGCGGCTCGAGCCCCAGTACGGGTCGGTTCGTGACAAATATAGAATTTTCTTACATAAACCCTATTTCATAGCTTTGTGTAGACTATTTATTTATATATGTTATATTATATATAAAGGAATATTGTGATTTTTGGATAGAGGAGAGAAGCGCAGAACCTAGTGACAACCCTAATCTGGGTGATCTTTCTCCTAGATCGAATGTTGTTGAGTTAGAAAGGCCCTCTTGTCACAAAATGGTGGTGGATGATTTCTTTGGACATAAAGAATTATTTAGATTTTTTTGTGAAAGGTCACTCCAAATCAGGTGTTATCCTAGATGGAGATAGATCAAAGAAAATATTTGCTAATGTGATGAAGAGTATGAGAAGTATCTCTTTTCCGGATTGTGAATCTAGTCCATCAGGCTGGATTGCTAGAAAAGGGCGCATTTCACATGTTGCGGCGAATCAAAATTTTTTTGAGGAAAGGGTGAATTTATGTAAGTTCTCCATAATTTCTCGGGTTCTGATTCCAAAAGCGCTGAAACTTGGGGTGTTCAATGTACTTACTGAGAGGATGTTTTCTATATGGGTCTTTGATGACAGGAAGATAATAGAGATGGGTCGTGGGTTTTATCAAAAAAAATTTCCATCTGATGAACTCAGGAGGCATTCTTGGAGTCTTGGCTCATCCTCTCAGCAGCCTGGCTTCGTACATAATCATGAATTGACAGGAACTTAACTGTATCAAGAACACATATGCTCAATTATGGATACAGTTATGCAATATTAACTAGCTATACTGGAATCCAAAAATTTTATGGGATATTACTTCATCTGTTGGTAATTCAATTAGGCTGGATAGGCTAACTGACAACCCCTCTTTTGGCCACTATTAGAAGATTTTGGTTAAGGTTTATATTTCATCCACCCTTATGGATGAAATTGTGATGACCACTAAGGATGATAGTCTTAATCATGGGATTCTTTATGATAGTAAGCCCATTTTTTGTTCAAATTTTCAATTCTTTAGACATATCTCCTCATATTCCAATAGGAACTAAATCTGCTGCTTCTGTAAAAGTAGAGGACATGAGGATTTGACCTGAAGGATATGGGAAAGGCTAATGGACCTGATCCCTCTTATGCTAATGGAGTTTCAGATACTCATAATGAGAAAGACTATTACTTGGGGAATTAAATCCAGGTCACTATGGGAGATCCCAATTATATTAAGGTTCTTACTACACCACATGTACATTTTCTTGATAAAGATTTAGCCCCTTATACTCTACCAGGGTCTTCTTACCTGGTCCCTCTTCTAAACACTACTCGGGAGGGCAAGTCCAATACTGATCAACTTTCAGCACAGACCACTATATCCACTTGTGATACTATTCTTGTTCCTCAATTGCATAATGAGGACTTTGTTGAAGTCATTGGTTCTGATTCAGTTGAGTTAACAGAACCAATTGATCAGATTTAATTTTCTTCTTTGGATCATGTTCATGTAGTTGTGTTGATGAATAATGCCAAATTTGATGTTCCTTCCAATGACTCAAAGGATGTGACTCTCTATATCAGTGGTTATTCCCTTGATATTAGAGGTTTTCTCTAGAATCTTGGATAGAATCCTAGGGAATTCTTCTAGGTCTATCTAGACAAGGCTGTGATGAGAAGACTCCCTGGTAGTTTACTTGCTCTTGTGGATTCCATCAACATATTCTAATCTCTCAGTTCTAAGACCTCCTATGAGGATTGTAATGAATCTTCCACTCTAAATTAGGATTCAGTTGTTCCTCCCCCAAATGAACCGGTTACTATTTATCTAATAAAAACATGAAACAAAGTGATTATTGGCCTAACACTAGGCTGTGTTCAATGAAATTAATATCTTATTTTGGAACTGCAAAGGGATTGGGAACTATACCATGGTCAGGTCCCTTAGGTATCTTATTATGACCAATAATCCTTTATTAATTAGTATTTCAGAGCTGCGAATGAAATTTGAGAATCAGTGTTCATTTATGTGGTCTTCACCAGGATATTCCTTTTTAGCTAATAATAATTTTGTTGATAGTGATAAATCATTATAGGTCATGAAGAATCATAGTGTTTTTGTTAACCCCTTCAAAAATGATTTTCAGTCTGTGACTATTTCATGCAGTATAGATTTTCTCACTCTTTAGGCTACCTTGGTTTATGATTTCAATATGTACACAAGGAGAAGAGATTTGTAAAAGAATCTAGTATATATTTCAAAGGGTATGAACCATAGTTGGATTCTACACGGTGATTTTAACACTGTCATGATACCTGAGTAAAGAACTGAGGATAATTTCTGTCGTACTTTAGTTTTTGATTTTTCCTCCTGCATAGATAAGTGTCGATTGACTAAAGTTCATGTTTCTAGAGATGATTTTCAAGAATTAGGTACACCATCAATGGGTGGCATGAAATCAAGTTGGATAGATGTTTTTTTCAAGTGGATAATTGCAATAGATCATTGGATGTGTATGGAGTCACCATTCTAAGGTTAAATTCGGATTATATTCCCATTCTTGTTGAAGTATGTGACAATAGAGTGAGGTCATCTCCGATCCCATTTAAATTCAATAATTCTTGGCTGGTCATTCCGAATTATAGGGAGATTGTATTGGATTCCAGGAAATCATATTTCTTGCATAGACCTTCCCATATTTTGTGTTTCAAACAAAGGAAGTCAAGAATAGTTTAAAGCAATGGAGTAAAGCTTGTTTTTACTCCCGTTGTAATGAACTTAAAGAAGGTGAAATTTTCTTTCTAAACTTTCAGCAAGATAATATGTCCTAGGATGTAACCTCCCTAGAGGAGATACAAGCTACTTCAAATCTAGACAAGTTCTTGACTCTTAAAGAGTGATTAAATCATAATTAGTTTAATATGTGATGGATAAAGGAGGTATATAGGAACTCTAATCATTTCCACTGTATGAATAAGTAAAATAGAGCTAAGAGGAGTCTTAACACCATCAATATTGATGGGAATATGTTCTCCTCTAAAAGTGAGATTGTCAAGGCTGTTATAGACTACATTGAGAATCATTACTCTGATAATAGAGCTGCCAACTCTGATAAAATTATTCATTAATTTGATCCCTCTATCAATGATATTCAATATAATAGGTTTATTAAAATTCTCGATGACAATGAGAATTATTATGCTCTCTTACCTTTAAATATTTATATTATGGCTGGTCTTGATGACTTCACCAATGAATTTATTTGTTATACTAGGATATTGTCCATTATAATGTTACAAATGCGATGATGAATTTTTATAGACCCAATTTTATGCCTTTTGGGATGAATTATAATTTTATTGCTCTAATTCATAATAAGAAGTGTGCCCTTAATATTACAGAATTTCGACCTGTGGCTATTTGGAATACCATACCCAAGATTGTTAGTAAAATCATGACTCAAAGGTTGGGTAAAATTGCAAAGGAGCTTGTTTCTAGTAATCAGTTTGGGTTTCTCCCAGGACGGAACATTAAAATCTAACTTTTCAATACTTATGAATGTGTTAATTCCATGAAGATGAGGCAAAAGGATGGTGATATAAATTTGTTGATTGGCATATCTAGGGATTTTGACACTATTATATGGAGTTTTCTTTTCAAAATTATTGAAATTAATGGGTTTTCAAAGAGATTTATTGGATTAGTTAGATCCATATTGGGAAGTATGAGGCTCTCTATTATTATTAACAGATCCCCTAGGATATTATTTCAATGTAAAATAGGTGTAAGGCATGGAGACCCTCTCTCTGGACCGCTCTTTTCTTTTTTAAAAGACTACTTGAGATGGTGCCTTAATGATCTTTCTAATTTGGGTTGCTATCAGAAGATGAAAATTGGAAATAATCTATTTTATCCCTCTCACTTGTTCTATGAAGATGAAATTATGTTGTTTGGAATGGCAGAAAATTGACCATTTCCTGTATCAAGGGGTATTTCTCACACTATGAGGAAGATTCAGGCCATGTTATTAGATGGATAAATTCTTCTATTATGTTTAGGGAAGGTATTACAATTTCGAGATAGAATAGAATTTCTTTGAATCTTGGTATGAAGAGGGAAACTCTACACTTCACTTATCTTGGTGTACCTCTATTTTGGGGAAGAGGGAACTGTTGTTATCTAAATAACATTGCTATAAAAATTGTTAATCATATGATGAATTGTAAAGGAATAATTATGTGTCATGTTGGAAAAATATGTTTGGTAAATTCAATGATTACCACAATGTTTGTTTACTCATTAAATCTTTATAGATGGACATGAGAACTTATTAAATAATTTAGTGGTAAGATCAGAAATTTTATCTGGACTAGATCAACTAATGAGAAAAATTTAGTGACATTAGCCTGAAAATACTGCATTAAACCTACCCAAATGGGGGGAATGTGGGTAAAATATTTAAGGCTATTCAATGATACTTTTATTAAAAAGTTTGTGTGGAATCTGCTGTCTAGATACTATACCTCTATAGAGTTTCTGTTATCTAGGTTTGTGGGGAAACTTCACTATCAGTATGTCTATCATCTGACTTCCTTTATTTGTTCTGCCCTAAAGAAGGCTTATGTTGAACTTATGTAAAACTCGAGATGGATGGTATGTGAACACTCTCCATTGAACTGTTGAAAAAACCCTTTGTTGTCCCAACCCATTTGTGATGATATTTCTATCCCTCCATCTCTGAAGAACCTTACTATTGATGATACTTGTAGTAATGTGAATGTGAATGGACTGCTACATGAACACCTTTTTTTGAAGATCTCCTAATACATGTTTGTGTATTATGATAATTTGATTTGGATTCCCAATTTTAATGGGATCTATTCCACCAAATACTGCAATAGAATGCTTTTTAGCCCCTATTTGAACCCTCTTTCATAGATCATGGGTGTGCATTATTATTTTATTCCTCGTGTTTCATCTATCCTTGTCTGGGAAATTTGGAAATAGCACCTCGCAATGCAAGAATTTGTTGTAGAGCATTGTTGCCCAGTTAGCTCCGGTCTGTTTTCTCTTCATAGAGTCAGATGAAAATTATCAGCATCTGTTTGTTTCTTGTAGCTTTACAATCATGCTATAGATGTATTTGTAGGATCTTTTCACATTCTTTTTGATCTTAGAGTTTTTGGAGGATCTCATACAATCCATCTGTAGAAATGAGCAATGTGAGTTGATTCACTCCCATTGGATGGCTATCTCTATGAGTGATGGATGGAATTAAATTATTTAGCTTTCAGAAACATAAATCCTTCCTTTCACAATGGTGTTATATTCATGAATCATGTAATTTAAAATGCCTCCCATATTCAAATAGGATCTATGGATAATGATGTTTCTGACCTTATTCTTTTTAGATCACTTGGTGTGAATGGTGGGATCAAGAAGCTGTTAATGTTGATGTGTGTTCGATGGATACCTTCTATCCTCCAATGGCGTAATTTCAATGTTGATGGAGCAGCCTTGGGTGTTTCGATCCCTGATAGATGCGGTGGTGTATTTTTAACGCACCCAGGGTTTGTGAAAGGTTGCTTCTTCCATTTTATTGGAAACTGTCTTGCAATTGAAGCAGAGATTTTGGAAATGATTAAAGCTATTAAATATTCTATTCATTATGATTGGCATCAATTATGGCTGGATTCTAATTCATCTATTTCTATTAAAATTCTAAAAGAATGCACACATAATATTCCATGGAATATCTTTCCAGTATGGATTGAATGTATTTAGCTTGCAGAGGCACTATCCCTTGAAGTTACACATGTTTTTCTGGATGCCAACCAGCTCACTAATTCTCTTTCTAAGAGAGAAATTTTGGAGGTTAGTTCCAGCTGGTCTTGTGTTTTACCTGACTTCTATAATGATCTTGTCTTGGATGATCTTTTTGGTGAGGTCTATACCCGGCTTTGTAGTGTTGCTTCGTGATTCTATTATCATGTGCACTTTATTTTTATTTAATATATTTACATAGGAGTATATTTTCCAGTCTCCTGGATTTTTGGGTATGATAATATATTCTCGTTTTAGTGGTGTGTATTGGGAAGTATCTGGTGGTTATATACTATGTTTTATAGCCACCAATTTATTTGGAGCTTCAGTGAACATACAGATATCATTCATCAAGATACAGGGAAGGGGAATGCTTATTACTTTACTAGTGGAGCTCATTGATGTTCTTTTCATGGTCACTGAATCTAGAGATAGGGATTGTCTATTTCTTAGTCTTGATTGGTTCCACATTGGTGGAACAATATTTATATTTTGGAGTCTTATCTTTGTACTCTTATTTCATTTCCATGGTAACTTTGATATAGTTCATTTTAATGGTACTTAATTTAGTTTTATGGTTTATTTTTATCCTGAATCATGTGGTTGGTTTTTTTATTCATTCATATTTGTAGGTTTGTTTGTTCTTTTGTAAAAATCATCCCCTAATTTATTACCAATCCTTTGACATTTATATATAGCCTACAGTGACTTGGGGGCATCCCATTTGGTTAGTATCTCTGCTTCCTCATCTAAAGATAATGTGTTGGGTAAGGATGTTACATGATATCCCACTAGTAAATGACATCCCTAATGAAATTTAGGTGTAACATTTTAGAAAATAATCTCAAATCAATAAATTTTCTCAATCTATTCAACTTCTATATAGGTATTGGAAACCATAAATGAGGACCCACTCCTCACTAAAGATTCAAAACTGTCAAGCGAGTACAACACATTACTATTCACTTTCACCGAGTCACTATTTCAAAAACCTCTTGGGGAACCTAAAACTTGACCTAGAATACATGTGTATTAATACAATACTAATCCCAACTATTATCGTAACCCAACTTTTAAAAACCCCATGTGATATCTTAGAAATTATAATGGGGGACCCATGCCTTTTCGAGTAACACACAACAGATGAGGGGGTAATTAACACCAGCGAATGACTAATTCTCTTTTTGGGATCTTAGATAGGGGTGTTTTGAATTCATATATTGAGGCACCATGCCCTATGAAATGGGGGGGGGGGGGTACCTAACCCTATCTATGATGTGGGGAAACTCATGCTAACACAAAATTCCTTCCATGGGGTACAAGACACAAGAATTATAGGATTCATATACTTTAATCTTATCCACAACTATAAAGATCTCAAGATTCTAAGATTCTCATATCAATTTGAATCTCCTCATGTATACTTATGATAACTTCACCATTATATTCCACACAGAAAAGAGAATGTTATCACTATGACCCACTGGAAAGATGACATTGCAGCATGACCATGTTGGTCATGTAGTGATGGGATAACTCCATGGTGGCCTCATGGTGTAATCCCTTCCCTCTGAAATTATAATCCTTCTTATATCTAGGATATCATACTATGGGACCCTCCTCCATTTTGTGGCCACATAACCTTCTCCATAATTTCATGCCATGGAATCCTTCACCACATTATGACCATACATAAGATAAATGAAAGAAACTTATGTAAGATATAGTAATTGTTCATTGTATAACTTTATACCATCATTTTGTGAAACCCATCTTCCATTCCATGACATCCAACCCTTATCCACCCTTCACTCTATTTCGTCCCTTGAGACAACATGATCTGTACTTTCTCTTTAGGGTAGCACAAAACCTCAATCGTAAGACCTATGGCCAATGTTACGACACAAAGACCACACCTTAACCAGAGTTACATGAATTGGAAAAACCTTCTCTGAGACTCTAGAATAAAAATAGATCCATTCCATTGAAACCCCTTCATGGAGTGAACCACTCTCTAATAAAATATTCTGTAGGATTTTTTAAATGACTTGATATCACTGTTATCACATTAAAATAGAGTCAAATCACCATAGAAGTACCGTTTTATCACTTGTATCCCCACATTAGTTGATATGTGGCCATGAATCACCATAAAAATATCCCATGTTCGATTCAAATACATCCCCAACTCCTGGAATGATGTTGAACCCTGAGGTCGATTAATCCCTCTTTTTTGAATGATCTCCTTACCTCCCTAGATAAATGGTTTATATCAAAAAACTATGGTTTACCCAAGATAAAATTCATAATGAGAGTCTGGTAGGGGGATTTTATGGTTAACATACCAAATAATTTTTAAACTAAATATTTTTTAATAAATTCCACACGTGAATTCATATATCAGGGTCCATAAGTGAGAAATTAATTTACACCTTCCCTAGGGTGAACAACCCATAAATAATTCCATGATGACATCATTTTTTCTATATAAAACTCTTCTTAGGATATATAATTGAGTCATCACAAATGCACACACATGGAGTAGAAATTAAATATTATTCTTAATATAAATTATTTCCAAGACTTTTAAGTACTAAAAAATCCAAAAATGAACATCAACCAAACTCAAAAATATCATAGGACTTTTGTAAATGTCAAAAAAAAGACCTAGGGTCACTATGATATTAGTTTCCATGATTGTAGGCTAAATATTTATTTGATTAATAATAAAACTCAATGTTCTCAAAAATTCACTGAGACATAGCCTAAGGATAAACACCACACGTCGAGGTCTAAAGCACCTACATAATTTTTTTGGGGTAATATGCTAAGGTTAATTTAATTTTTTACCCATGGTTAGTCCAGGGTCTCCAAAAAATAAAAATTGAGTTATGTCTTGATTAGAAAAAATTCAGTTTTCTATATTCTTAATATCATTATTCCTTTTCATCCTTAAAAGGAAAATAAAAATATATATTTAAAAAGGAAGTTCATGAGACAATACCTTTTATAAAAAATCCACATATTCACACACTTTATTCATCCTCAAAGGTCCATGATCTAAAAAACCAATACAAAACTTCCCAATAAGGGGAAATATCCTTTTATCACCAAAGATTATTGAATCTAACAAATCTAAAATAAAAATCTGAGTTAGAACATATGAATTCTCTAAAAAAGTCATGAAAATCCATTATAATCAATGGTTTACCGACTATTTAAATTTAAATAAAACCATGAACCACTTATATATTAATTTATATGGTTCATTTCCAAGGACACCTTTGGTGGTAGAGCTTTAGTCCCCACCTTCTATGATCGTTCTAGACAGATTTCCTATGAAAAAAACCCATATACATCAAAATCTACCACTGGGAAATTTATATTGAATTTTCATTGAAATTGAATGATATTAATGTGATCATACTCTCATAGACCAACACTAGTTCCTCTTCCACCTCTTATTCACAAGGTATAGAAAATGATTTCAGTTTTGTATTAGAGAAAGGAGAAATTTTCATTATTATTAAATCTCCTTGAATACATTTTTTGGATTCATGTATACACATAACAATATCTAATAATAGTTCCTCTTCTATCAGAGGAAATATGATTCGTTTTAATAAATATTTTATAAAATACACTAATCAGCACATTTAGAATAATAATAACATACTCAAATTTCTCAGCATAACACCATGAACTATTGGATGGCTTAATCCACAATAATATAAAGCAGGAAGTTCTAACCCTTTGGATAATCATACTCTATCACATACTAATCTCTAGATAACACCTCCCAGAACATGAGTAAAAAATATACATAATCTTTAGAGAGAACCTAATCCTATAACACATAGAAATAATTTCCATGTGACTAGGATGCCCATAAATATCAACTCGACATACTAAAATAAATATTATTCTATAATTAGGGGTCTCCTCAATGAATATACATCCTAATAATTAATATAACACCATTTTAATACAACTATCTATATAGGGAAGTGGTTGATATAATCCCATTATTCCAAAAAAACGCTTTAGGTCCATCACCTATGAATCTCGAGTCATATATGATCATTAAGTCTACATCACCACTGCAATCCTTTCTCACATAAGAGAAGAGTGTGATGCCACCAACATCGATCTATGGTCAGAATCGTCTCCCTCTATATGAATGAATCAACTTATCTGAAACTATCAAAAAATGTAAATCCACCATTATCCAAAAAATATAATCCTATAATAAATGGTTCAACCACTATTCCGCCCTAATCTCATTATCTACCATAGTTTCATATTCATGAAATATAACTGATACTTCATAAATCCAAGACTCGTGCTCTAAAAAGTAATTAAATAGCTAAAACCCTCATAGTAAGAACATAGAAATACCTAAAATTATAAATAATATATTACAATAACTAATTTAAAGTATTGTTCAGTCTATTTACTCTTTAAATGAAACAATGGTTATCATCACTCCAATTAGTTACTTTTATATACCACATCGAGAATGCAATCGAATGTATTCATTGGTCTCTTATCAAGGGATAACCATGGGTATCCCTTTAAAAGGATTCATAAATTTATCCACATGAATAACAGGTGGGTTCTCATTTATGTACATATAATATAAATCCATTCCTAGTTTATGATATGTATAAATTTCTATCATCATGAGGATGGGTTCCACTCGTCATACGTGAAGGGATCCTACAAACTATTTGGGGAAGACCCCTCCTAAATTTCTCATATGCAGATCACTACAAAATAGTATTAGTGATATCCATTCTACCAAAATGTAGGTACAAATGGATCTAATATTTTCAAAAAATTAATTTCATGAAAGGAGTTTGTGTTCTCTATGGATAAAATCACTTTACCAGGCTATGGGGGTGGTGGTGGAGGTTTAAAGGCATCCAAAATCAGTGGATGTTCTCCACCAGACAAGGGTCTGGGGAGGAGATCCACAAGAATCTATAACTCAAGAAAAAAAGTACATAGAGAATAACTCATTCCTATTCCATGAAGTATGTTGGTCTATGATGATAGGACACAAATCACACTCCGAACTTCACCCATTGATGCTTGACCATAGTCATCCATCACTCATATCTTCACATAGCTCTATCTATTGATATTAATGGTTTAAAAGAACTAACTGATGGTGATAATGATAGGAGTGTATTTTAGAATAATCTATCTCTATATACCCCAACAAAACACTATTCTAATTTTAAACTACTCCCAGTCAGTCCAAACCTTCAATAAAAAAATATGGGATTTTAGTGCCATCATTATTGTAAAGACCTGTAAAATTCAAGGGAAATTTTTTTCTTAATTTTCTTTGGAATTTTACAAGAACGCGGTTTCTGACGGAACCTGATTCCGAGGCCCGGAGTGCCCGGAATCAATTTCCGAAGTTTGGCTCGGGTACGTTCAGTGAACGAACGAGCGGGGATTTCTAACTTTTGAACCGGTGCCCGGAATCAAATTCCGAGGCACCGATGAACTCGCAGCGCCGATTTTCTCTTAAGGAGACCTTTTCTGAGGTTGCGTTTATTGCGGGATGAGAGTTAGTTTTTGGGAATTTAAAAGAAGTTAAATAAAAATGTGGAAACACTTTTTATTTTTAACTTGTTGGTTATTTTCTCCCAAAGGGAGTTTAAGGTGGGACCCACATCCACTTAACCTCCCTTGGGAGGATTAAGTGTGGTGGGGCCCACATGAAGCATAACTCTTCACCTTCATTCTTTTTAAACTCCCAATAACCCCTCTTTAATTAACTTGACAAGTTGGGTTATTAAATGGGTTGAGTTTTTTAATTTCAAACCTTTGAATTTCAAAATGGTTTGGTTGTGTAAATAAAATAAGTCCTTAGCTTATTTTATTTGGGGGAGAATTCTCTAGCCACCTTGAGAGGTCTGAAGAATTCTCTCCATCTTCTTCAAACTTTGACGAAGAACGCGAAGAACATTTGGACATCGACGATGAACGCCACGTTCTCGGGAATCGTCTTCTGCGACGCCATACCCGCGACACTGACGGCGTTTTCTTCCGCGCCATCTCTTCCGTGACGGTTTCCCACGACGAAATCACCATCAAAGAACTTCGAATCCTCGCTTCACGACATCGACGTCCTTTTTACGCGACGCCGACCACCGCGACGCTCGTCTTCCGCGGGTTGTTGACGAACATCGTTCTTGAAACCGAGGTAGGGGGTTGTTGTTGTTTTATTTATTTATTTCAATTATTGATTCTAGAATGTTGAACTTTGAGGATAACGAATAATTGATATCGTTTAACGTGAGGGGGCCGGACCGCACGAACACCACCGAAACCCCCTCCTTTGTTCTTGTTTTTTTCTTGCGGATGAAATGAGATGGCGTGGTGCCGTCGCACCACGCGGGAATCCCACAGAAAATATTGCGCGGCGCCGTCGCGCCGCGCCGTGGAAATATTTATCATGAACGCGATGACGTCGCGCCGTGTCGAAGGAAACCGAAGGCGCCGCGGGCGGAGCGGGGCCGCGGCGGAGGGGCGTGGTGCCGTCGCACCGCGCCGGATGGCGAAGGCCGTGGCCGGTTCCGGGCCGCGGTGGAACGAGAAGACCGGTGGCTAGCCGGGCCGCCGGTGTCGGAAGTCGAAAAGGGGACCGGCCTCGCCGGTCCCGTTGAGGAAGAAACGGCAGGCCAGGTCGGGCCGGCCGGAAGGAAGGCAAAACCGGGGGAAATTAATTCCCCCGGCCAGCCAAAATGGCCCCCCATTAAGAGGGGTCCGGTTTCACAAAGGGGGGCAGGCGCCCCCCACCCGTTTTTCTCAAAGGCAGGCCCCACGAGGGGGGGCCATTGTTTGTCAAAGGTGCGGCATGATGCCGCGCCGCCAGAGGGAAGAGGCGGGGGCTTTGCCCCCCGCGCGTGGCACCCGAGCGGCGGACTGGCCGCGCCGCCGTGCCGAACCGGGTCAGACCCGGTTTGGGCCGAACCGGGGGGGGGGGGTCGGGCTGGGTCGGCCCGGACCCGGACCCCCCGTTTTCGAATCGACTTCGGTATTTTGCCCATAACATGAGCTACGGACCTCCGATTGATGAACCGTCAGCGGCGATGCGATCCTTGTATCGAGACGGTCTATTCGGTATATCGCACTCAATGTTTCTAAATACTTTGAGTTCGGCCGGGTTGGTTCGTACACGAAACCAACCGGGCCCTCGGAGCGGAAACACTCATATCTTGAGCTACGGACGTCCGATTGACGTGCCATCAGCTTTGTTGAGTTCCTCTTAGTGATACGGATCTTTTGGTATACTCTGCCCGAGGTTTGGACGTAGGTGGAGTATGGTCGGGTTGGTTTTGCCTTAAAAATCACCGGGCCCCTGGGACGAAAAAGCCAATAACTCTCAGACCGGGCGTCCGATCGACGCGCCGTCTATTGCGTTGACTTCCTATTGACGATACGAAACTTTTGGATACATCAACTCTGGACTTTGTGACAGTTTATGTATCAGACTCTCGGCTTGGGGAGCGGACCCTCCCGAACGAGCTTGCTGTGTGCGGGAACCCTAGTGCTGGCTGCGACTGCTACTGTGACGACGACGATTGTGCAGGGATCCTCAGTGGACTGCGACGATGAAGACAACTAGTCTTGTATCCTATGTGGGTCCTAGTTGTGCTGGTCTTGTATCCTATGTGGGTCCCAACTTAGATGATTCAATACTGGTCTTGTATCCTATGTGGGTCCCAGTATAGATGAATCAATGAAGACAGCTGGTCTTGTATCCTATGTGGGTCCTAGCTGTGCTGGTCTTGTATCCTATGTGGGTCCCAGCTTAGATGATTCAATACTGGTCTTGTATCCTATGTGGGTCCTAGTATAGATGAATCAATGAAGACAGCTGGTCTTGTATCCTATGTGGGTCCTAGCTGTGCTGGTCTTGTATCCTATGTGGGTCCTAGCTTAGATGATTCAATACTGGTCTTGTATCCTATGTGGGTCCTAGCTGTGCTGGTCTTGTATTCTATGTGGGTCCCAGCTTAGATGATTCAATACTGGTCTTGTATCCTATGTGGGTCCCAGTATAGATGAATCAATGAAGACAGCTAGTCTTGTATCCTATGTGGGTCCTAGGTGTGCTGGTCTTGTATCCTATGTGGGTCCCAGCTTAGATGATTCAATACTGGTCTTGTATCCTATGTGGGTCCCAGTATAGATGAATCAATGAAGACAGTTGGTCTTGTATCCTATGTGGGTCCTAGCTGTGATGGTCTTGTATCCTATGTGGGTCCCAGCTTAGATGATTCAATACTGGTCTTGTATCCTATGTGGGTCCCAGTATAGATGAATCAATGAAGACAACTAGTCTTGTATCCTATGTGGGTCACAGCTTAGATGATTCAGTATCTATGTCTGATCATCTCTTTCACCTTATCGATGATGTATACCTATGTGAGCTGAATCCTGTTGTTTTCCTGTGTGGATTGTGTTGTGCTATCCTGTGTGGATTTCGTTTTGCTTTCCTGTGTGGAATACGTATACTTTCTGTGTGGACTGAGTTGTACTTGGGCTCGGAGGATGGAGCGTATTGAAATTGATGACTTAGGTATATGTATGGGCATATACCTAAGCAGTGTCGGTTGTTACTTCGTGTTTGTATCTTCCTTTGTGGTTTATCCTTTGTGGATTTTGGGAGACCCTCAGGGGTCTCGGGGTCCCTACTGAGTAGCTTATACTCACCCCTGCACGGGCTATGCCCGCACTACGTTGTGTTGGTTGCAGACGACGGACATCGTTGATCTTGGCTGAGGCTTGCAGAGCAGGACGGTACCTGGAGGTGGACCACTGGGCGGGACGTGTTCGGAGCGGACGGTGGGACCTGAGGAGCAGTGGAGCTATCTGTACCCACCCTTCAGGTGGGATTTCCAGTGGACAGCTCGGTGTAGCGGCTTTTACTTTACAATTGCTGTTTTCCCTTTCGAGTTGTACTTTACTCTCAGTTTGGGTTTGTATACTGGCCCATTTACTTTTCCGCACTTCAGTTATACTCTGTTCTTACTTAGTGTTTACTTTTCCGCTTTCTTACTCTGTGGTATTTGTTTACTTTACAAAGGCAATGCCTTCCCTTTTTACCGGGATTTACGCCTTGGTGCTAGTCGCCAGCCCCTGGCCTATGGAAGGCGGGCTTGGGGTAGTCACGGCACGGACCCCAAGGGCGGGTCGTGACAATTATGATTGAGGTATATCCACGACACTACTCTAGATTTACTTAGGTGAGGTACTAAATTTATTACAAAACAAGTATTTATCTCTATAAAAAACATTATCTAAAAACTCTAATTTGAGGTATTTGAAATAGGTGGTGTTATATGAAATAACCACCACATATCGATATCTCTTCCTCTAGAGTGTCTGCTCAAATCACTGGGAGAGAACAATTTCATCTCAAAATATGTCTTGGAACCCCACATAAGTTACATAGGTCTAGTAACACACTCAAAATCAGTATTGATACCCTATTATAGATCTATGTATTAAATAAAACGCTATTCATAACAAGGTATTAATATCAAATCACTATAGAGAAGTTCTGTTGTGATTTTTAGAAAAACATCTCCCAATAAGGGCTTAATATCCTGTAAAGGAATCTCAATGTAAGAATTGAAATATATTATGTCAGTGTATAAAATTGATGTAAATGTGAGTCATAGAATCCACACAAAACATTTTCACCTAAGGAACATTCTATACTCATAAACCCATGAGGAATCTATTATCAGAACACATGTAGCATATCCCACCCAAGGGTAGTATCATCAAACTCGCAAATAAATATAGTTTTTTCTAGGAGAATATATTCACTAATATAAAAATGGGTTTATACCTCTTCGATCACAGTGAAATTATATCTATCAAGAGTGACTTTAAAACATTTCCACATCACTCACTAACTGATAAATAGAGGCCCAAATATAATAATGAGAACTTCATGACTCTAACTCCACTCACAAGCTAGCTATCATCAAGTAGGACCCTACACTTGAGAGGATAAATCCTTTTGGGTTAGATCATATCCAGATGAGATTCTATAGTATAGATATAAAAGAGCATAATTAAACACTGTATAATACATGTACTGACATTCATATTCCCTATAACATATTTCTTAGAGTCATGGGTCAACTAACTTGTTATTAGAGTCCATTTTAAAGGATATTATAGTTTTCACCAAACCATGTCTCTATATTGAAATTACCCAACTCAAGAACCCTTTAAAATAATTTTATTGAATTATGACACTATCCCTAACCTGATTGATAACTCCAAATCTTGTCCCCCATACTTAGTTGTTTTGATACAATTTTGAGATGAGAGGACCTACCAGGGCCCCACATAGGCTTGAAATAGACCATGTATTCCACCTCAAGATAAAATCTTATAGGAAAAGGGATAGTGACTAGAACTGACTAGGCATATCAAATAATATTGGGGAATTACCTATATTAAACTAGAACATACACATATCTTCAATGAATAAAATAATCATAGAAACCAAGAGTATATATATATATAACCAATTGAATCATATACAATAAATGAATATGACATAAAATAAAATCTCAATGTAACATATGAACATTATAAAGGAACTATATATATTATATAATCCACAGAATGTGAAAGAGAAATTCACTAGAATGGTCATCCTCATAGATTATACCATTAGATTGATCTACACATGCATTAATAATATTCTAATCACAAAATACCATGATATACAATTTTCTTTAAAGAATCAGTATGTTCCAGCTTTAAACAAACCACATTGGCTCCACATCCAAATAGACTATCTCTAAAATCTATATCATCTCTATGAACACATCATGTGTGGGAACATAACCCATATATGGATGAGTATATACCTATCAGTAGGATACCAAAAAACTAAAAAAAGATAATAAATAAGATATCTTGAAATTCAAAAAATGTATGTAGGAGTAAGAAATAGAAATATCTAGATATGCCCAACCACAAGACTTCAGACTAGTGTAAAAAATTTCTAGTCATCCTTGCTCTAATCCTAGATCGTTGTATCTTATGAGAAACTAGATATCAATAGAGTACCAAAAATTACATAAAGCTTGATATTGATAGCTCACCTATATGTCACATCTCAAAGAAGACTCAGGGTGCTCAAGGATTCAATAGTCTCGAAGAATATTGCTTATGAGAACTTCTCTAAATTTTTAATTTTCATGGGGAATCCTAATAAATCATTTTATCCTCATTGAAATATTCAAAACCATCAAGGGGGTACTACACATTACAATTAACAATTACCAAGTCACTATTTTAGTAACCCATAGGGGAATGGACACCTTAATCTAGGATAAATGTCATATAATAGAGTATTATCCCCTAACATCATAACCCCTAGCTATGGAAAAACCTATAACACCTCATTATAACTATAGTGGGGGATCCACACCTTATTGAGTACCACACAAAAGATTGGGTAGTAACTAACCCCAGAGGAGGACACTTGTCAATTTTCAGTAATTGGGAATGGGAGTACAAACTCCATTGAAAGAGTTACCATACCTAGCAGTCATGGGGTAGAAATAAACATTATTTTTGAAACTGGGGGACACTTTTTTGACATAAACTCACTAATATGAAAAAATGACCTTGGTAACACTCTGATAACCATGACCAAACCTAGTAATTCAACCAATTTAGATAAGGATGGTAAGATACATGTATCACATTGTATCTCAATTTTTTACTGAAGAGAATTTTACTATCTCTTTATATGTGGAAAAGAGAATGTAGTCATGAAGACTCGCACCATGAATATTTGGTCCCCATCCCTCCTTGTAAAAAAACAAACTATAGTTGATTTTAATGATGCCTCGATGCCTGCAGTGTCACTATACCTTGAGAAACTATATCTCCACCCCCGAAAATTATCCACCATCATTCGCCATTTTTTTCAGATACATTGGTTATTTCTTTCTCATTTGGAGACCTTAATCAATGAACCTGAATCTCAATCCATTATAGATATGGATCTGATTCAATGAACTGCCAGCTATGATTGTAACTAGTAGATAAAACATAAATAATATTAAGGATTAAATAAGGGTAGTCAATAACGATATTTTTTTCATCTTGAATAATGGTCTGAGAAACATTAATTAGGCATAAAGTTGGTAATGAAAAATAATAAAAATCAATTAGCATAGGAGTAATGGATTCCAATCAATAATTATAAAGAAGATAAATCAAGGGATAATAAATTTAATAAATTGTTTCACACATGAAATTCCATGAATAATATCGTGAAGTGATGAGTAAGATAGAAATAAAATATCCCTATCTCATCACACAATATCGATTACTTTATGAGTTCAAAATCACCATGCATAATTATTCATTTATATTGTGAATCCAATATTGATTCATTGTTTATCTATACCCTAAGAGTTAAGGATATCCTTGACTATGTCTATATAGGGTTCATATAAATAAAGTGTAGATAACACTCGAGATAATCCATAATATAAGTTTGATTGGATAGATTTTTAGGATTTTTACAAAAAAACCATGTAAATTAATTATCATTTTCAATGTCTCCCACCTATATCAATGGAATCTGGTAAAAATTGAATTTAAACCTTATATAGGATAAAAACCACATTATAGTTGGAAACAAAATATCATGTTTACCTTCCAAATATCTAATTTTTATATATAAGAAATTCATCACAAATAAGCATGTGTGGACTACAATAAATATATTACAGTTATTATACATTAATTATTATCTTTCTTCATGGTCAAACCCCTAAAAATATCAATGAGAAACCTCAAAAATACTATATTAATATTACAAGGGTTCAAAATTAAAAAAAAATATTGTATCTTTGAAATAATCATACAGGGACCCATGATAAATATTTATTTAATTTGTAATTAATAAAAAACCCCTTCAAAACCCAATGTTCTTGGAAATTCATTGGGACTTTGCCTAAGGTAAAATACCACATAACAGGGTCATTAGTACCCTAATAATTTTTTCAAGGTCATTTGATATTGTAAATTGAATATTTTACCGTAGAGAGGACCCAAGTATCAAAATGCTCAACATTGAGATAAATATTGATTGAGAAAAACCTGGGATTATATAAATACACTTATATAATAATATTTTAATAAATATAAATTTATTATATAGTAGTTTCAAAAATTACTCCACAAAACATGACCTAGGGTATGGGTACCATCAAACTTGACTCTTTTATTTTTGGTTTATCTACTATTTCTTTAAATTTTCACAGTAATTATTCTAAAAAATCTTATAAATAATTTCCTCTTTTTTCCATTTATTATTCTAGGGATATTCGTGTTCTTACTTCATTAGGATGATTTCAAAGACACTGTCATGGTTTTTGATCAATACGTGTTCTCAAAAACACTCATTGAGTCTTCTAATTCGTATTATCTTCACCTATATAAAAGATGGTATTTTTTTGTTAATGAAACACTTAAAAAATCTAGAATTATATCTCCCCTTCATATTTTGGGGAAACTCAATTTTTATTCATTTATATATTCCTTATAACACCATTATTTAACCCATTATTTTCTCATGGGCTTATATCTTGTTTAGTATTGATATATGTTTCTTTCTTAGTTACATTTAGTTAGAAAAAAATTATGATGTGACATGTGGGATCATAATTATATATACTTCCAATTAATTATGTTTAGTGATATATATGAAGAGATTATTATCCCTGAACATGATTCTAGATTTATTCAAATTATATGAAATTTTCTTTAAACATATATGTTATGTGTGAAAATTATTCTAGATTTTTTCATATTATATCCGTGGTATTTTTCAAAAATTATAGAATGATTCACTATTATGAATGAGAAAAATTATATGTCTCTTTTAAATTATTTATCGTTTCTTATAAAGATGATTTTATGCTTATGATATGATGATGATTAATCTCACCCATGTAATATACTAATTTCTGTATATTATCTCTTCCATGATATTTATCCCATTACTAACCATTTATATTATATTTTTTTGATTAATTTCATTAAGTGATTACATATACTTCAGATAATATGTAATATTTTAAGAGGAATATATAGAAGTATTTAATTAATTTTTAAAATTTCACATTTATTCATAGAGTAATAATGTAATATTCCCATGAAGAAAAACCTTCTTCATCGAGAATGTATTATTATTATTTCATTCATCTTAAAATTGATAAAATAATAATTTATAAAAGTTATTTTCTTATAGAGATCCTTCTAGAAGTTCATATACATTGATATTTGAGAGATTTATTTAATGAATGCTATGTGGATATAGGGATTAATGATATCTAGTCACAATTTTTATTCTTATTAAATATCCCATTTTCTCATCCTTTACAGGAATGGAAGAGTGGGTATTGGATGACTCTAGTTTCTTAAATGTTTTTGGATTTATTTATTCTTATTCAATTATAAATTTCATTATTTTTTATTTCTTCTAGTTTTTATATTTTATCTTACTTTAGACCTTCTTCTTATACCATTTCAACTGATTTTAGCACATCAATTTTCAAATATTGAGTAGATACCCACAAATACCATATTGCTCAAAGTTTCACCACCTTAACTTCAGATAATGGGTTCTTCTCCATGTTACCCATTATAATACTATAAAATCACTATGATAATTCATAATATATTTTTCCATCTTCATGATAAAGAATTCATAGAGAATCCAACAAGTTAAGATATTATTATCATGACTATTTATATATTGATCATCATTATTCATAAAAAAAGTGACAAAATCATCAATGAAATGATTTAAAACATGATACAATCATAAATTGTTTTATATTCATTTATTTTATTATGTCTTCAATTGTTTATAAATGTGATAAATAGTTATCAAGACTTACTCCTAGAAATTTATTATGTGAAACATGAGGTGTTTTGAAAAAATTACTATTTTTTCTATTGAATTAATAAGTTTGAGTTTTCAATATTAATGTTTTATTATTATAATTCATTTATCATTATAGAGGTTAATTATAAGTCACTTAATTAGATCTTGTTGGTTAATTATTTTTTGATATTATTAAACACCCCTAAAATAATGTATCCCTATACACATTTTACAATATTATATATTTGGTGTGGGTGTGTGAGGAGTGTGTTTTACCATTTAGATGGTAGAGATATCATTCAATAAGGCATCCACTTGGACTGCTAATATTTTTATTTATTCTAAATAATGAATGATAATCCTTCACGGTCCTTTATAAATTTCCCATTATCTTTCATTTAGAGAAATCCAATCAAGGATATCTCTTACGAATTCAGACGTCAACAACATTAATCAACCATCTATGAAGTAGTTAATCATTACTAGAGAACATTTCTATAATTCAGACTAAAAAAATTACATTGGTATCTAAAAATATAATCAATTATGTGGAAAGTTAATTAGAATATCTTTAAATATCTCAAAAGACTAAAAAACAGACGCACCATCTTATTATAAATAATTTTTTATCCCATTTCTTAGTATAAATATATTTGAAGTAGGGAAGTAATTTTCAATAAATTATTACCCAACATGTCCCACATAGTGATGTAATATTTTGAAAGGATCATTACAAAATAAATCTATTTGTCATTAAATGATAAATAGAACTATCTCAAGCTTATAATATTTCATAAGAATCCATTATACTGGACTGCATCACATATCTATAAAAAAACTCAACAATTTTAAGTATAGATATTCATGTTTTATACCACTAATGTTTCCCATGTTTTTTTATTATTTTATGTATACTTGAATTTATATCAATGTTTTTATTTTGAATGAGAGGTTTAAAAATTATTGTATTTTTAAAAATAATGGACACAAAATTTTAGTCTATAATGGTCCTTCCCCTTATTTGAATTAGATCCTATAATTGAATGGATCCACACTCCCCAAGACACTACCACTTCACTCATCTCATTTATAATAAAATTACTTGTATTTCCTCTTAAACCCCAATGTGGAAGCAGTGATGTTCCCCGATTTATTTTCTTAGTTGATCTATTCTTGTCTTGTCTATCCTCACCACATTTTCCCTCATTATCCTTGATTTATTTTTTTAGGTCATTAATTTTTATGTAATTTAAATTCTTGGGACACTTTGGGTTTCCACCTATACTCCATTGAACTATTTCATCATATTTGAAACCACTTTGGTTGAGTGAGATTTTGTTTGTGGTTGATTTGGAATATGAAAATGGTGTATTGTGGGGTTCCTTGACTATAATATTTTTTTCCTTATAGTGGTAAAATTTATATTCATTGATCAATGATAGATAATAATAGGTTTTATCCTATTATCTTATTTCTTACCCCATCGTTATATAAATCATTTTGTACTGTCATGAATGTGGTTATAATGTGTTCGGATTGTGATGATGGAGTGTTCTATGATAGTTTCCTCAAGTTAATGTAGGTGTCCCCAATTTTCTGAATTTTGTTTGTTCCTAGGTTCTCAATTACATTACATTATCTAAATCATGTAAAAGATTCAAGTTACTAGTCTATCCATCCTCCCTAGTTTCGTTACATGGTCTTACATCCTTTCTTCCTTGATTTACTTATGTTATATATTTTTTGAATGGATATTATGGGGGTATTATCTTCAGATTGGGTATGTAAATGGCATGGTGGCAGTCAATTATGATGTTGATGTTTTATGATGGATAATGGGATAAATAGTGCATGCCTGGATCATTGGAGTCAGAAGCATGTCAAAAGTTATTGTCTTTTTCCTAGATTTTATAATTCCTTTTGTTTATATGGTTGATTAATTATGGTGGAAGTGTTTATGTATTTATAAGATGAGGTCAAAGATATGGTTGTGTATAATACAATATCACTTCAATATGATGATGTAAATTTAAGTGGTATTTTAGTTTGGTTTTGATTTATTTTTCTATAATGTGTTCATTCCAATCATGGTTCTAGTGAACTCAATGGTGGAGGGGAATATGGCTTGTTCAAAAAAGTTTCTTTTTTTAGGGGTTTAGTTATTAGTGGTTGAAATTAAGGTGAAATGTTAATGGTTGAATATCCAAGTGTTATAAAACTGAGGCATTGACATATGGGGTCTTGAGATCCCACTTCGAGTGATGTGTATCTATATTTCTCTCCAAATTATTAGGAAATTTAAATTTGAATCTAGAAATTATTTTTAGTTGCGGGAATATTTTTGGGTTTGAAATATATAAAATTATGTTGATGTTTGCTATGTAAGTGTCTGTCATAAAAAAATGTAGATATTAAAAAATATAAAATGTACTGGGGGGATCAGATCCTCATTTTTCATATCTTTGTTTCGGCACATCCCCACCAATTATTACAATATTTTATGATGTAATTGCAGAATTTATATTACCGATTTTTGGCACCTCTCAATGTTGAGATAATAGTTAAGTTTATTTTTGTTTTTTACACTACATGAGAGAATAATAGATGCATGATCCAAGAACATGTGGCCAAAAAATATAAATAAAATAGTATATAGATTGCAAGAGATATCCAAAATCATAGTTTATAAAACTAGAAAAACTATATCATCAATTTACAATTTCCCCATTATTTTCCAAAACACGCGATATGCTATTAAAAATTATCAATTAATATGGGAGGAGTTTATAGTTTATAAAATTACTATAATTATCCCCTATACCAAAAATTATAATATTTTTAGGACATAATTCCATGGATGATCCACTAAGAAAACTTATTAATCTAATACTCTTTATTTCAACAATTTTCAAACCAATCACAATTTTTAGAGAATAAAATTATAATTCTAAACACAAAATTTAAAGGTGTTATTAAAACTAACAATTAAATGATAAAATCATAAATAAATTTAAAATAATGGGATTTATTAAAAAGTGTAATCTCATTCTTCCATGAATTCATTAAATTAATTAGTTTTATGGATTTCAATTGTATTTTATTTATATATTCTCAATCCACCAATTGTAATTTAATCAATCGAAGTCATTTGTATAAAAAAACCAAAGAAAATTCATTAAATTTTAAATATTTTAAGAAAAAGAAAATCCGTAACTACTTTTTATAATTTAATTCACCACCTCATCTTCTATGTCCTTCATTAGTAACACACTTTTTCAATGAATTAGAAAAAACTATATATGACTCAATTTCCCTGAAAATAATCAATTAAATAAATTTACTCAAGAATAAAATTAAAAACATAATCAGGTGTGAAACCTTATAATCATGACCCCTTAACTCTTAAGATATTTATCCACTCATTAATGAAATATTTTTAATCAAATGTTTTTAAATCATCCAATGAAATAATTTTTGATTAAATAATTATATGTATTAATATAATGCATCCAAAAGAATGAGAAAAATTAAAATCTTAGAAAAATTAATGAAAAAAATATTAAAATAATTTTTTTTGAATAAAGATAAAAAAATAAATGTTTGAATCGAAAAAAAATTTAATAATAACACAGAATATAAAATAATATATATAGTCTAGAAAACCATTACAACATGCTCCAAAATATTACATGGTGAGTCTATATAACTTGAAAAATAATATATCACTCATGAAGATCCCATATAAAATATTGATATATTATTTGTTAAAATATATAACATAATTTTATGGGGTTCCACCATTTTATCGTATCATTGTATCATCAATTATTTTATTCATACCTTCTAAAACATCCGTCATGATGAGGGGAAAATGGATAACATAATTCATCTTTTATCTTCAAACTAAGAGGACAGAACAATAATATCATCATCATAAACCATGATATAGTGGTCATAAATCAACAAAACTATGGTTTATCCCTTTAACAAAAACATTTTTGGTACATTAGCTGATAAAAATCAATATTTTAACTCTTTCACAATAACTAAATTGTGATCACACTCATTCGAAATTGTATTTTTTGATCTTCTTTTCAATGTATTCTAAAACTATATATATCATTCAATTGTATCAATCTACATTGAAAAAGGTTAAAAAAATAATATAATTATTAAGTATGAAACTCTTTTTATATAAAAAATATTTCCTAAAATTACGTACCAATAATATGAATCAATTTATTTCCAAGAAGATAGTATTTTAAAAGATAGTGGAAGAATCATAAAAGATAAATGTAATAGAGAGAGAGTAATGTAAAATCCATGTGTAATAGAAAGAATAAATATTTTAAATGTTTTAATAATAGTAATAAGGTACAATTCAAAGAGTTTTGAAATAATAAGGGGTGGATAAAATTTTCAAGTAAAAAAATGATTAATTTTAATAAGAATGATACAATATTCAGTACAATGATTATTGTTTGAAGATGAATAAAACACCTCAACAATTCACGTAAAATTAATGAATAAGTAACAGGAAACATAATATCTTAAAAGGAATGGTTTTCTCAATATAAACTTATTTTAGAAGGATTTATGTATATGTGAAATCATAACACTTGAAATATAATTGAAGTTTGTACAATTAAATTTAAAAGTATAATGGTCTTATAAATAATATGAAAGGAGTATGACATGTGAAGGGATTAAAGAATAAGAAATTCTATTTATATTAATTTGATGAAATTTGGAAAACATATCACACTAAAAATATATAATAAATATTATGGGTGATGTTATTTTAGGGAAAACGTAATAGAAAATCTCAAATAAGTTGTAAAAAATTTTGGGTAAAACTCCCATGGATACAAAGGTAGTTATTATATAAACTATATCAAAAAAATATTTGAAACATAATTGAATTTGAAATCATAGATATATATATATTTTAATGAATTTGAGATTTTTAATTTATAAAAAAATATTTTATAGGATTATAATAGCATCTATACTCTTTTAAGGGAATTTACTTTTGAGAAATATTTAGGATATGTGTACTAAATCCAAAATCATATAAAAAATACAAGATATTTCAATTTTTATGATATAAATCATATAATAAAATAAATTTATGGTATATAAAATCATGTGTTATGAATTTCATTCTTCCATATAAGATGTAATATTTTAGATTAAATTTAGGATGATGATGAATTTCTTTAAATTTAATATTATTTTTTAGTCATTGAAGTGTTTAATGATCACATGAGTAATAGATATAACTTTTATAATATATAGAATTTACTATTTTAATGTTGGACAATTTTGGAAACCCAAACATTATTTTTGAATCATTCATTAATGAAATTGATCTATAAAGGTGAGTTTATGACTTCATTAATTCATATAGTAGATCATCATACACTTGGTTAGAAATATCTCATCTTCTTATTTCATTTACTATAAATACATACTTTCATAATAATAAACTGAATAATATCCTTCCAAAAGTATTTAACAGATTTAATTTCTTGGGGAAATACATTGTAGGAGAGAACATGTCGGTTTTTATTGAGTTCTTATCATAAAATTAATGAATGAATATCTTTTCAAAAGAGGTATTTTTTATACAATATTTATTCATGTATTCTATCAATATTTTAGATTATTTTATTTTGAGATTTATATTTACACTTCCTTGGAAAATGTTTTATATAATCAAAACCCATAAGTGGTATTGATGAATATTTTATAAAACATTGAAAAATACATCAATTTATTAAAAATTTATTTTTATTAAGAATATGGATATCATGGGAACTTATATGATGACATCATTTTTTATGATAAATCTATAGATACCCAGGCTATATGGACAACTAATAGGGGGATTAATTAGTGGTTGAATTTTACATATTATTATTTTTTCGTTCAAATTCTTGAACTTTTTGAGGTTCTTGATCCACGATGTGATATCTCACATTCTCACGTCATATAAAGTAATAATAAACAAGAGAGAACATAAAATTATATTTATGAGGTTATGTATGAATTCATAATCCTTTATATATTTGTTAGACCAAAAATCATGGATTCTCCACAATAATTTGATCAATGATTACACTAGAAAAGGCAGAAACTGGTTACACACACTATTATCTGATCCTCTAGTAGATCATTAACACCCCAATATTTTATGAGATATATTTTATTAATTTCATCTATGTCTTGTGTTGTATGATAGAAAAATATTACCTTGAACTATATGAAACATCGTATTAGCTTGTGTTATACGCAACACTATGCTTGGCTTATGTTACAACCCATTTCAAGTTCTTTTGATATAATTTTTCTCACACAAGATCGAGTATAAGTGAATAAATAAATGTCATAATCTAGTCATTATAATGGCATGTATGAATAGTAAAAACTTCCTTAAAATACAATTTAAATGAAAATAACTGAGTATATATAGTAATAAAATCACTCTTTATCAATTCAATCTAATGTTTAACATTTATCTTATATGTTTTCTAGATATGATATAAGAACAAATCCAATTTTTCAGATAAAAGAAATATTTTTCAAAAAAGCATTGTATTACAGAATTTTGATGGAACGACCATTTTAAATCTAGTTTTTGAAACTTTTATATATTATATTTAACAAAACTATATTTGTATTTATAATATGTATATAAAAATTTTCTTTGGATAAATTTTCGATATTTTTATAATATGTTTTAAATTTTGATGAATAGTAAAATTATATTAAATTTTAATTGAAAAAAATCTTTTCATTGAAATAATTTATGTAATTAAAATATATTATTGAATGGTTTTAAATTTCAAATAGTATATATTTTTTTTATTCAATATAATGTATTTCATTGGAATTAATTTTAGATTTGATTCATATGTAAAAACATTTCAATCTTTTGCAATGCTTTAACTTTTAAAAACTCATTCTCCCTTTCCGACAGAAAGAATTATTTTTAATTAATTACTAAAACTTATATTATTTTAATTTTTAAAAATATATTCCATATTTGGAATCAGCGGGCCCAAATTATTTAAATATTTTTATTATATTTTTGGGCATTTTGAATAGTAACTTTGGTAATTTTTATTTAAAATGATAAAAGGGAAAAAATGGTAATTAAGGGTAATAATACTATTATAAAATTACCCTAACATGCAATTTAATATCATTGAATGAGCTTGTTTTGACATAAATCATCCTTGGGTTGTAATGGTGTCCGTTGGAAGCCACATGGATGAGATTATGACATTTAATTTATTTTATTTAAGGAATAGTTAAATATATCTCACTCAAGTTTTAATAATTAACCATTTTATATAAGGTTATACAAAATATAAATTAGATTATAAATGCATATTTTAAAGATAAAATGTTTTTTTAATTGTAATTTATTTGTAATTTTTAAGAAATAAATATATTTTTTTCTTAAAGTCTTATACTTTGATGGTGTATAAATTAATTAATTGATGAGAAATAAATAAAACAATTACTATTGAAATGATAAAAACCATCAAAAGACCCAAAAATTTGTGCAATTAATCTTTTTCAAGTACATATCGATTATAAGAATCCAAGGGTAGATTTATTGACCATTTGGATCCATATGGAAGTGATTGTGACACTTATATTATTTTATTTAAAGTGATGTTAATGTTTTTATATTCATAATTTAATATGTATAATACTTTTAATGTTGAATTTGGCAGAAGATAAATTAGCATAAAAGTATTATTATAAATCTAGTATATATATCTTCATCATAGTGTTTTATTTTTAATTTTTCCCCAAAAAAATTATTTTAAATAGTTTCACAAAACTCATGTAGTAATTCTTTTATTTATAGAAATATGAAATTAATGTTATTAAAAATATTAAAATAAATATAATTTGAGATAATTAATTTTTAGAATTATTATTGTAAATGAACTACACCCAATAGGGATATAATTAAAAAAAATTTATATGATAACCTCTTATCTTTATATATATAAAATTCCATTAATTGAATAGTATCAAAATTGACACTATTGTTGTTTTTTCAAGACAATGTATTATTAAATTGTTTAAAAAGAATAATTTTTTTTTAAAAAAATATTTAATAATTATTATATGGTCTATAATTCTCCAAGTTACTTATTTATTGTTTAATTTACATCAAATAATTAAATATTACAACCTTTTAATATTGAAATATTTATTATCTTAATTAAAATTAAATAGAATAACAAAGTGTTAATTAAAATGATAATGTTTAAATTGATATATAAACTTGTCTAAAAATTATTGTATTATGATAATAAAAACCTATCTCATATCATATTAGAAATGGGGACATTTTTGTGGTTTTTTAGTGGTATTTAATTTTATTATAAATTAATACTTTTGATGTTTCTAAAAGTGTCCCTCACCTCAATTATAAAAGGGAGCCTCCTCCCTCATTTATTCACATAATTTTGAGGTTTAAATAATAAAAAACCCTAAAATTTACCCTTATTAATTTCACTAGTAAAATTATAGACCATCTTGTATTCCTAAAATATAAATTCTAGTTCTCTTAGAGGATACTTAGAGTAATCATGCCGAAGAAGAAGTAATCTCCTCTACTGATTGTTTCAAAATTATTTCTTCTTATACTTCTTATTCAAGATCTTTTTCATTATAAAGTATCAAATCTAGTATAAAATCTATAATGATATGTTAACTAATTATGAAACAACTATATTGCACCTTCTACCCATCATACAAAAAAAAATGAAATCACCATGCGTGCGTACGTAAGGCTTACCATCTCCATGTCGTGGTGCGATTTGTTTTTCACCCCCATTTGACTTGGATGGGTATAATTATGGAAATAATAAATCAATATGATTATTATAACAACTAATTTATTATTTAATAATATATATTCCATCCACTTAGATACCATTTCATAATTAAAGAAATAATATCATTGTCCGTGTGTATGTTTGACTTACTGTCTCCACGATGCGATGTGAGTCATTCTACAAGATATCCATTAAAAGATGATTATATAAATGTAAATATTGAATAAATATGATATTTATTATGTTATTATCATTTTTCATTGATATAAATATTACCTAAGAAGTAGAACTAGAAATTTTTTGAGAAAACGTTCATAAGAACATAAAGCACTTAATACCCGAATAACGAGTAATAACGAAATATTTTTACCAAACAGATGCTAATATTATCATATATGATATCATAAAAATGATTATGATTCTGGAATAATTCAATGAAATTATTTAAATCATTATACACGAGGTTCATATGCATACAATGTATAGTGTACTGAAGGTGGGGGATACATTTTCAATCTCATTATTATCTGAGATTGTTTATACGTAAGTATTTACTGGGTTATATTTATCATCTATGTCCATGTTTCAAAAGTATATAATATTATTTCTGTTATTATAAATTTTTCAAAATTTTATTTTACCCTTTGTAGAATTTTAATTAAATAGTATTAAAGTAATATTGTAACACCACAAGCTTCCATGGTACTATTCTCTTTGAATAATACAGTAGCGTGTGTTGTACGCAACTTTGAGATTCTAACACACCGCAACCAATAAAAGTAGCCGTTATGAATAGTAATACCCACTTTTTGAAATTTTTTAAATTTTATCTCTCAAAATAGAATTCATTTTTTGATTCGGAATATCAAAATTAGCCTAGGGTGGAATTTTGGTACTTTTCGGATAAATTTATATTTTGATGAATAGTGAAAATTAATAAATTTTAACTAAAAACAAATTTTTTAATAAAAATAATTAATAGTGATAAATTATCAATTTGAGTGGTCTTAATTTATATTTAGAATATATTTTTACCATTTAATACAATTTTGGTCATTGGACATAATTTCACATTTAAACCGGACATAAACAAGTGTCAATCTTTTGATAGTTATTATCTCTTAAAAACATGCTTTTTATTTTAACAACGGGAATTAATTTTAAATTAATTTCTGCAACTTTAGTGTTTTGAATTTAAAAAAAAGGATTCCATATTTATAATCGGGAGGTTCAAATTGTGTAAATAGGTAACTTTTATTTTTAGACATCTTGAATAATTACTTCGGTAAATATTTTATTTACCATGGTTAAAGGGTAAATCCGGTAAATAAGGGTAAAAAAATAATATTATAATAATAAAAATTACCCTAAAACATGTCCTAAACCTATTGGTTGATACATGTCAGACCATGGGAATCTTTGGGTCGATTTTTGGACCCCATGGATCCACTTGTAAGTGATAATGACACTTTATATTAATTAAGTTAAAGTAAATACAAAAATCACATAAGCATATATCTTTTAGCAAAAAACATTTTACATAGAGTTATATATATTATATTTTAGACTATAAATATTCATTAGAAAGCTAAGAATATTTCCTATATAATTTTACTTTATTTATTATTTTTAGACATTGAATAATTAAATTTATTTGTGACACAATAATGATGCCATATTTTCCTTAATAATAAAAGAATCAAATAATTGGTATTATAAAAGTTAAAATAAATATAATTTGAAAGTTTTTATGCCATCCACGAATTTTATTGGTTAATATTAAATGTTATTATTTATTAAATGAATTTTATTAGATTTAATAAAGTTTTTAAGACTTTAACAAAAATCAATTATTGAATAGTGTCCAAATTGACATAAATTAGTTTTTAAAACAAATATTATATTATTAATTGGTATTTTATTCCTAAAAATATATATTTCAGCAAAAGGACTTATATCATTATAGTTGTTTCATTAAGGGACCACTTGGGGGTCTCTTGGATGTATATATTATGTTTATTAACTATATAATATAAAAATACAAAGTGACATGGTAAGTGTCAAACTAATTAACTAAGAGTTAAAACTAAAATATAAGGTCAATATAATGACCCAATCCTATCTAAAATATATTGGTTGAAAGAATTACGACCCATACCCACCTTAGAATTTTAATAATCTACTTTGGAGCCATTAGAAACCGAATATGAATTTATTATAAAACAATACTTTAAATTTTTTCTAAAGAGCCCCTCCTCCCCTTATAAAAGGATACCACTTCTAACCAATTATTCACACATTAAAAGCTATTTGGCTCTGCCAAACCCTGCCAAAATACTCTATAAACATACCTCACTTCAACCTATAGGCCTTAGTTTTATTAGAAAGCTAACCTAAGGAGCCCTTTTTAGCAAATCAAAAGGAAGAACCTGAAGAAGAGGTAATGTTTTCACCACCCTTTTTCAAGTTCCTTTCTACTTCAACTTCTTATTTCCTTGTTATTTTAATTCTAAAATAATAACTCCAGTATCTTCTATATAATTTGATGTTATTATAAATATGGTACAACCACATTCAATATTCTATCCATCATTTGAATGACAAGTCACCATACGTGCGTACGTACGGCTTACCGTCTCCACGTCATGGTGTAATTGTTATTCAAAAACATTATTATTTGGATGGGTATGATAATGATATGTAATTTATGTAAATAATAAATATAACATGATAATGATTATGTATATATGATATTCCATCCAATTATATATTATTTTATTATCAAAAGAATGATATTGTCGCTCGTGCGTACGTACGGACTACCGTCTCCACGAACGTGATTAGATTCATTCCCCATCGTATCCATACAAATATAATTCGCATTTGATGATTAAAAATAATTTTTAAGGACTTGATATCATTATGGATATGAATAATATACAACCTATCCATAACAAACACGACTTATGTAACAAAATATATAAAAGAAAATGAGTGAGTTAACACTCAAAATGATGATAATACTAAGATATTATTAACAAATCAATATTAAAAGATCATATATGATATCATATTTAAAGTATATGATTCTTCTTTAATTTAATAACAATTATTTTTCTATTATACAAGAGGTTAACCTACCCTAAACCAAGAAAAAGTACATTGTAATGGTTTATTTCGCAATCTCTTAATTATCTGAGGTTGTTTATACGTAATTATCAATTGGGACCTCTTTATTATCCACATCCATGTTTCTTAAAAATTTATTTCAAAACATTAGTACTATTTTACAGATTATGGGTTAAAGTCATTTATACCCTTATTTGAATTTTTGTAAGAATTTAATAAAGGAATATTTCCGTCATTTTCCAAACAAGGTCGTTTTTAACCTTTTCGACAAAATTAAGGTAAGAATGTATTTTTAACTTATACGGCGGGTGTAGCTATTTTCCACCGTTATAAAATCGTCTAAGATTACCATACAAGATTATAAGAATATTTTTAAAGTAAATGTTTTATTTTGAAATTATGTGACTTTTAAATGATTTCAAAAAGATATATTTCTCTCAAATAGTTTTGATTTCATCTATATCAACATCCTTTGATGGATTTTAAGTTGATTTATTATGATACAAAACTTTTATATTGTATTGAAGGTTTTGTGATATGTTTGACTGTGGATGTGTTATTTTTATACTATTAATGGTTTATGGAGAAAGTATTGACATTTCGTATGCTAGTTTTAATACAAATTTTTATGTTATGTTTAAACCTGTTCATATGAGCAATGCATTAAACTTAATAAGTGACGGGTGGAGCCCGATACAGATCCTCGATGCATCGGTAGGTCGCATGAGACAAACTAGTGTCTTGGTATGAGGCCTTGACAAAATCTTATTTGTAGTCTTGGCACGAGGCCTTGGCTACGTGGTTATGATAGTCTGGCAGTATTCATTCCTTCATTATGAAAGTGGTTATTGATATTGCATGTGATTATTAGACTAGTAGAATATCCATGTGAATAAATGAATGGAATTATTTCATTTTATCTTTTCCATATTATGCTGAAGTTCAAGTTTAAAAGGCTTGTTTTTAAGTTATACATTGCCTTAAATGTTTATGATTATTTATGAAAGATTCCACTATATTGTTATCCTTACTGAGCATCTGATCTCACCCCGTTCAATGTTTTATTTTTCCCAGAATGTGAAGAAGTAATTTATGAATGACCGACAAGGATAGTATGAGGGGATATGAAGAAAATATGTTGTTGTAGTTTTTTTTACTTTATGATGTAATGTAAGACTTATGAATATATCTAGTGTTTCAAAGACTACTAAACTAATCAGTCTTTCGAGACTTAATCTTTTTTCATCATGCCAATGTTATGTAATAATGCACCGACTCTGGGTAACTGGGGTTGGGTCATTACAGTTGGTATTAGAGGAAGTTTAGTACAAAACTTGGAAGCTAGATTTAGATAAACTCTGATTAGAGCACATAGACCTAAGACGGACTTTGAGGATTAATATAGAAGAACATCCTAGAATTTTGGTATTGTAGATATTTTTTGAGTTTTCAGAGAAATACATCTCTTTCTGGATACGAGCAGGTAGAGGTGGATCTGGCACAGATGTACCTAGGCGTAAAACCTAAAAACACTGCTTTGAGCTAGACTCGAACGAGAACTGGTGCATGACAACGGGCTTTGCTGCACTCGTGGTTACGACACTCCCGGGGGATATGCTTAGGATAATTCTCATTTTCTTTACAATCCATTATGAAGGGTTTATGAGTATATACTTCCTCAAATTTTTTTTTTATGATTATGGATTGTATCCATAAATAGTTTAATTTATGTTATGTGTTTTACAAGTATGTAATTATGTATTTTGATTCATAAACTGATCTATTTTATGCCATTGTTTAGAAATGGTGCCTAGTGGAAGGAATGGAAACCGTATCAATGCATGCACTCCAAGTAGGGATTGCCCTCCTGCTCAAGATAATAATAGTGGAGTAGGTGATGCAACTGGTGCTGATCAGCTGATCACCATACTGGGACAACTCACTCAGGTTATCAATAATAACCTTACCGTATGGAGCACCCTGATCCACAGCGTGGAGGATCAATGTTAGATCACTTCATGAGGCAGAAACTACCAACATTCAATGGGAGTACAAATCAATTAGTTGCTGAGAAATGGATATGTTCCCTAGAGAAAATATTCCATGCCTTGGTGTGTAGTGAAAGGGAAAAAGTTATCATTGCAGTTTACCACCTCACTGGAGATGCTGATCAATGGAGGTCATTGATTCAAAACTAGAAGGAAGATGATGAAGTATCAAATATGGAATGTAGGGAGTTCAAGGATCATTTATTAGAAAAATACTTTCCTCGTGACCATCGAGCAGATATGGAAAGGCAATTTCTGAGTCTGAGACAACAGGAGGATGATAATGTCACCGAGTATGAGGCTAACTTTACAAGGTTATCAAGGTATCCTGGAGATTATAAAAATAACCCAAGAATTAAGATTGATCATTTCTTTTATGGGTTAAAACCATTTCTTCGTCTTGAATTAGTCTCACAATCATTCTCATCGTATGAAGACATTGTCTCATGTGCTATCAAGATAGAAAAGGAATTCTCCATGTCTTATGACTTTAAAGAAAAGAAAGAGAGGAAGAGATCTTCTGATCAATATAGAAATGGAAATAAGGGGAAGAAGGGAAAAGTTGAATATCCATCCTGTAGTAAATGTGGGAAGAAACACCCTGGTACTTGCTTAAAAGGAATGGGAGTCTGTTACAAGTGTGGTGAAAAAGGACACCAAGCTCATGATTGCAAGCGAAAGAGAGTTGATGTCAACGTGGAATGCTATAATTATAGAGAGATGGGACATTATGCAAATGAATATCCTAAGCGTCAGGGGAACATACCTCAGAAAAGGCCAATGGATCAAGGCCAAGCTTATGCTATCACTACTACTGAGGTAGAAGCTCTGAAAGACGTGGTGGCAAGTAAATTAATGGTTTCCCCAAGTTAGGAAAATGCATTATTTGATTATAGATCGTCGAATTTTTTCATATCCTCCCAGTTTTCTAAGGAAATTAGATATTTTCAATTTGATTTAATAAGAGAGTTTTCAGTTAAAACTACTACGGGAAGTATCATTGAAACAATGTTTTGTGAATCAGTCCCCATTAGAGAACATAAATGTTCTTTATCCACTGATCCCATCGTCATACCTATGATTGAGTTTGATATAATCCTTGGTATGGATTGGCTTTCAGACCATGATGCAATGATTTTTTGTAAGAAGAAGGAGGTTACGATTTTTGATGATGATGATAATGAACACCTTATCTTTAGTGCAGAATCGTCACCACCTAATTCTTATCTAAATCCACCCCCAGTAGCTCAACTAAATTAAATTATTAGGGAGGAAGAGAGTGAAATGACTGTGGGTGAGGAAAGGAATGCTCAAATAGAGGATGTACCAATTGATAAAGAATATGTAGATGTGTTTCCAAAATATTTACATGGACATCCTCCAGAACGAGAAGTTGAGTTTTCCATTGATTTAATTCTGGGATCATGGCCTATATCGAAGACCCCTTATAGAATGGCCACTGTGGAATTAGGTGAACTAAAGAAACTACTATAGGACTTGAGTAATAAGGGATTTATTCAACCTAGTGTTTCTCCATGGGGATCCCTTGTTCTTTTTGTCAAAAACAAAGATGGATCTATGAGGTTATGTATCGACTACAGGGAGATCCATTCTATAACAATAAAGAACATGTATCCTCTACCTCGCATTGATTATTTATTTGACCAACTCCATGGAGCTCAATACTTTTCAAAGATTGACCTTCGATCTGGATACCATCAGTTGTGTGTGAAGAAGGAAGACATTCTGAAGACAGCATTTCAAACCAGGTACTGGCATTACGAGTTTACAGTAATGCCTTTTGGGCTGACTAATGAACCCTCTATTTTCATCAATCTAATGAATAGAGTTTTCAAAGAATATCTTGATGATTCTGTAGTGGTATTTATTGATGATATCTTGGTATACTGCAAAATCTATGAAGATCATGAAAATCTCCTACGTATTGTCCTGAAGACTCTAAGAAGACATTGATTATATGGGAAGTTTAGCAAGTGTGAATTCTAGCTTCAAGAGATTTCTTTTCTTGGCCATATTGTCTCTATGGATGGAATCTCTATTGATCCTGCTTAGACAAGAGCAATCCATGAATGTCCAGCACCAACAAGTATAACTAAGGTATGCAGTTTTATTGGTTTAGCGGGTTATTATCGACGTTTTGTCCAGAATTTTGCCCGATTGGCTAACACATTAACAAAGCTCACATGTAAAGGGGTTAAATTTGTTTGTACAAAAGAGTGTGAAGAATGTTTTGATGAACTGAAGAGAATATTAGTCAATGCTCCTATATTGACTCTACCATCGAGAAATCTCCATGGAAGGTGAAACATCAATACTTTTTCAAATGGTTGGAAAAATATCTTTACTAGAAAGGATAAAGAGTTCTCAGGCCGATGATGAAGAATTTAAAAAAAAATTAAAGCTGTGAATGATGGGAGATTGAGTGACTTTGTGTATGAAGATGATATTTTTAAATTTTGTAGGAGACTTTGTGTTCCTGATATACCTGATCTAGAAAGGGAATTGTTGGATGATGCTCATAGTTCCAATTTCCCTATACACCCTGGAAGCACCAAAATGTATAGAGATATGAAGCGAAATTTTTGGTGGGACAACATGAAGAGGGAGATTGCCGATTTTGTGTCAAGATGTATGGTTTGTCAACAAGTGAAAGCTGGAAGGAAACAGCCTGGAGTATTCATGCAACCTCTTCCCATACCTGAGTGGAAATGGGATAATATCTTGATGGACTTATTCATGGGACTACCAAAGACTCCTAGAAAGAACGATGCAATATGGGTCATTGTTGATTGTCTTACCAAGTTAGCACATTTTATTTCTATAAGTGAAGATTTACCACTTGAATGTCAAGAAAGGATATATATTAATGAAGTTGTGAGACTTCATGGAGTACCCCTATCGATTGTTTCTAATCGTGATCCCCATTTTACTTCATGATTTTGGAAGAGTCTTCAGACAGCCTTGGATACTGAACTTCGTTTAAGAACTGCATACCACCCTAAAATAGATGGACAATTAGAACGGACTATTCAAACCTTATAAGATATTTTGAGATCATTCTCACTTGACTTTCATGGTATGTGGGATCAATATTTACCTCTGGTGGAATTTTCCTATAACAATATCTTGCATTCAAGTATTCATATGGCACCATATGAAGCGTTGTATGGAAAGAGATGTCGCACACCAACCTGTTGGGATGACGTTGGTGAAAGAAAACTCGTAGGCCCAGAACTGGTGGAGGAAATGATGGAAAAGGTGAAGGTAATCCAAAACCACATCAAAGCGGCTCAAAGTAGGCAGAAGATCTATGCTGATAATCAAAGGAAGGATTTGGAATTTTAGGTAGGAGATCATGTTTTCTTGAAGGTATCTCTATGGAAGGGTGTTATATGTTTTGGTAAGAAGAGAAATTTGAGTCCTAGGTACATAGGACCTTTCAAAATTCTAGAACGAATTTGGGATGTAGCTTACTGTTTGGCTATGCCGCCAAATCTCTCCAAAGTTCACGATGTATTCTACGTATCGCTGTTGAGAAAATACATGCCTGACCCAATGCATGTACTCACCTATGAGGAATTAGAATAGGAACTAGATCTATCTTATTTCAAAGAGACCATCAGGATTCTTGATACAAGAGAACAAGTGCTGAGAAACCAGACAACTCGTCTGGTAAAATTTTTATGGAGAACCCATAAGATGGAAGAGGAAACGTGGGAACCTGAGGAACTTATGATGAAGAACAACCCGAGTCTTTCTATGTAGTAGTATTCTAGAAATTTTCGAGGATGAAATTATTTGAAGGAGGGGAGAATATTACACCTCAAGCTTCCATGGTACGATTCTCTTTGAATAATACAGTAGTGTGTGTTGTATGCAACTTCGAGATTCTAAAACACTGCGACCAATCAAAGTAGCCGTTATGAATATTAATACCCACTTTTTGAAATTTTATAAATTTTATCACTCAAAATGGACTTCATTTTTGGATTCTTAATATTGAAATTTTCCTAGGTTAAAAGTTTGGTACTTTTCGGATAACTTTTATATTTTGATGAATAGTGAAAATTACAATATTTAAATTAAAAACAACATTTTTAATAAAAATAATTAATAGTGATAAATTATAAATTTGAGTGGTTTTAAAGTATATTTAGAATATATTTTTACCATTTAATACAATTTTGTTCATTTTACGTAATTTCACATTTAAACCGGACATAAACAAGTGTCAATCTTTTGATAGTTATTATCTCTTAAAAATTAGGTTTTTGTTTTAACAACGGGAATTAATTTTAAACTAATTTCTACCACTTATGTGTTTTGAATTTAGAAAAATGGATTACATATTTAGAATCAGGAGGTCCAAATTGAGTAAATATGTAACTTTGATTTTTAGACATTTTGAATAATTACATCGGTAAATATGTTATTTACCATGGTTAAAGGGTAAGTTGATAAAATAAGGGTAAAAAAATAATATAATAATAATAATAAATTACCCTAAAATGCATCCTTACCAAATAGGTTGATACATGTCCGACCATGGTCATATTTGGGTAGATTTTGGGACCCCATGGATCCACTTGTAAGTTATAATGACACTTTATATTATTTAAGTTAAAGTAAATACAAAAATGGAATAAGCATATATCTTTTAGAAAGACAATTTTTACCTAGAGTTATATATATTATATTTTTGAATATAAATATTCATTATAAAGATAAAAATATTTCCTACATAATGGTATTTTATTTATTATTTTTATACATTTAATAATTAAATTTATTTATGACACAATAATGATGCAGTAATTTCCTAAATAATAAAAGAATCAAATAATTGGTATTATAAAAGTTAAAATAAATATAATTTGAATGTTTTTCTACCATCCACGAATTTTATTGGTTAATATTACATGTTATTATTTCTTAAATGAATTTTATTAGATTTAATAAAGTTTTTAAGACTTTAACAAAAATCAATTATTGAATAGTGTCCAAATTGACATAAATGAGTTTTTTAAAAAAATATTATATTATTAATTGATATTATATTCCTAAAAATATAAGGTTCATCAAAAGGTAATTATCTCGTGATTTTTGTATCATTAATGGACCACTTGGGGGTCGCTTCGATGTATATAGTACGTTTATTAACTATATAATATAAAAATAAAAAGTGACATGGTAAGTGTCAAACTAATTAACTAAGAGTTAAAACTAAATGATAAGGTTAATATAATGACCCAAACATATATAAAATATATTGGTTGAAAGGATTGTGATCCATACATACTTTAGACTTTGAATAATCCACTTTCGAGCCATTAGAAACTGAATATGAATTTATTATAAAATAATACTTTAAGTTTTTTCCAAAGAGCCCCTCCTCCCCCTTATAAAAGGACACCACTTATAACCAATTCTTCACACCTTCAAAGCCTTTTTGATCGGCCAAACCCTACGAAAATACTCTCTCAACTTCCCTCACTTCAACCTAGAGGAGTTGTTTTTATCAAAAATCCAACCTAAGAGGCCCTTTTGATCAAATCAAAAGGAAGAACCCGAATAAGAGGTAATGTTTTCACCACCCTTTTTCAAGTTCCTTTCTTCATCATCTTCTTCTTTCTTTGTTATTTCCTTTATAAAATAATAACTCCAGTATATTCTATATACTGTGATGTTAATATAAATATGGTACATCCATATTCATTATTCTATCCATCCTTTGAATGACATATCACAATACGTGCGTACGTACATCTTACCGCCTCCACGTCATGGTGTAATTGTTATTCAAAAACATTATTATTTGGATGGGTATGATAATGATATGTAATTGATGTACATAATAAATATAACATGATAATTATTCTTTATATATGATATACCATCCAATTATATATTATTTTAATATCAAAAGAATGATATTGTCGCTTGTGCGTACGTACGGACTACCGTCTCCACGAACGCGATGAGATTCATTCCCCATCGTATCCATAAAATTATAATTCTAATTTGATGATTAAAAATAATTTTTAAGGAATTGATATCATTCTGGATATGAATAAGATACAACCTATCCGGAAAAACATGTCTTATGTAACAAAATATATAAAAGAAAACGAGTGAGTTAACACCCGAAACGATGATAATACGAATATATTATTAACAAATCAACGTTAAAAGATCATATATGATATCATATTAATGTATATGATTCATGTATATTTTAATAACAAATATTTCAGCATTATAAAGGAGGTTAACCTTCCCTCAACCAAGGAAAAGTATAAGGTAAGGGTTTATTTCGCAATCTCTTCATTATCTGTGGTTGTTTATACGTAATTATCTACTGGGACCTCTTTATCATCCACATCCATGTTTCTTAAAAATGTATTTCAAAACAATCTTACTATTTTATAGAATATTGGTTAAAGTCATTTATACCATTGTTTAACTTTTTATAAGAAGTTTATAAAGGAATCTTTCTGTCATTTTCCAAACAAGGTCCTTTTTAACCTTTTTGACAAAATTATGGTAAGAATGTCTTTTTAACTTATACAGCGGGTGCGGCTATTTTCCATCGTTATAAAATCGTCGAAACTTCCCTTACAGGCTTATAAGAATATTTTTAAAGTAAATGTTTTCTTTTATAATTATGTGACTTTTAAATGATTTCAAAAAAGAGATATTTCTCTCAAATAGTTTTTATTTTATCTATGTCAACATCCTTTGATGGATTTTAAGTTGATTTATTATGATACAAAACTTCCATATTGTATTGAATGTTTTGTGATATTTTTGACTGTGGATGTGTTATTTTTATGCCATTCATGGTTTATGAAGAACATATTGACATTTCGTATGCTAGTTTTAATATGATTTTTTATGTTATGTTTAAACATGTTCATATGAGGAATGCATTGGAGTTAATAAGTGATGGGTGGAGACCGCTATAGCTCCTCAATGCATTGGTAGGTCTCATGAGACAAACTAGTGTCTTGGTGAGAGGCCTTGACAAAATCTTATTTGCAGTCTTGGCACGAGGCCTTGGCTACGTGGCTATGATGGTCTGGAATTATGAATTCCTTCATTATGAAAGTGGTTATTGATATTGCATGTGATTATCCGACTAGTAGAATATCCATGTGAACAAGTAAATGGAATTATTTCATTTTATCTTGGCCATATTATGTTGAAGTTAAAGTTTAAAAGGCTTTTGTTTTAGTTATACACTTCCTTAAATGTTTATCATTATTTACGAAAGTTTCCACTATATTGTTATCCTCACTGAGCATCTGAGCTCACCCCTTTCAATGTTTTATTTTTCCCAGGATGTGAAGAAGTAATTTATGAATGACCTGAAGGAATAGTATGAGGGGATATGAAGACAATATGTTTTTGTAGTTTTTTTTACTTTATGATGTAATGTAAGACTTATGAATATATCTAGTGTTTCCAAGACTATTAAACTAATCGGTCTTTCGAGACATGATATTTTGTGATCATGCCAATGTTATGTAATAATGCACCGACTCTGGGTAACTAGGGTTGGGGAATTACAAATATTTTTTCATTATTTGATATGTGGTACTTTTTTACTTTTTTATCAAAAGAGTGAGGATAATGATTTTTAACTTTTACGGCATGATCATATTTTTACATCTTCATAAATCCTTATTTACATGAAGCTTTCATTACAAGATTTCATGTTTATTTTCAAATAAATTATTTTATTTTAAAATATGGTGGAATTTCTAAGAAATAAAATGTTTTTGAAGAAGAAAGGATATTTTACTCAATAAATAATTTCAAGCGTTTTATCAAAATAATTTTCCATCTAAAATTTATGATATGTTTCAGGTATAATATACATATTATTCTTATAGTTTATTATGTTTATAATGGAATTTTATTTATGAAATACATTTTTTTACATGGAATATGTTTCTTTAAATAGGGATATGTTCCTATCCCTATTATTACTATTATTTTATTGTGTTACCGATGGAATGATATTTTATATGGATTATGTTGTTATGGAATTATGTTTGATAAACTCATTTTATTTTTGGGTTATGCTATAATGAATTATTTATGTTTTTATGGAATATGTAAAAATGATTTCTTTATGAGATGGGTGAGACCTATATCTCCCTCCAACGCATTGGGTAAACTTTTATATCTAATGAGATAGACATGACTAGAACAAAAAGTAAATACGGTTTTTTAATACAGGGCTGATATGATATGTGCTTCCTGTTTAGTAAAATAGGGTTGGAATGAAGAGTGAAATCATTTCAATAATGGACTTTCTCTAATATTATGGTCTTGGATATGAGATTTGGATAATATCAAAATCATTTTCTATGATTATATTTTTTCCACATTTCAATGTTTTATGTCAATTCTATATTGTCATGGTTCATGTTCATTTATGACTAATTAATTATAAACTACCAAGATTTATTTCCTGAATCAAGTTTTTGATATTCTAAATTTATGTTAATTTTTTTTACATTTGCGTGTTAATATTTGGTTTTATGTTCTCCATGTTTACCCTTACTAATAATTTGAGCTCAACATATATATTTTTTCTTTTCCCCATGATATAAAGAAAGGGTTTAGATAGGAAAACTAATGGGGAAGATCTTTATGGGAAATGTTGAAGAACTTTCACCATTCTAGAAGAATGTGTTATAAGATTACAAAGACACTAAACTAATATGGTATTTGGTCTTTAATTTGGGTAATGTATTAAGTATTTCGAAAATGAAATTTAATTTCAATGTACATCATGTTTGGATCGTTAAAATATCATAGTTCTATACCCAAAAAATACCGCTCTTCGACCAGGCTTGGTTGCACACCCCAACTGTATTCTCTTGTCTTTGACTCACTTGACACCCCAAACATGAGACTATTTAAAAACTGGTTATATATTCCAATCACATGCTCTATATTCTCCTTTGTGTTATTGATCCACAAAAAGTATGATCACTACCAACTCATGGTTTCTTCTACACCTATTTAAATATATATTCTTCAAAAAATTTACTGTATTTTCTTTTCTTATGTACATTTTCAAGATCTTAAATTGATTATTGGAAGAAGAGTATTTTTCTTGAAACTAATTCACACTAAATATTGAATGATATTGTTCTCCTAAATTCACTAAATACTATAAAGTGAAAATGTTATCCTATAAGAATCTTCTGGATATAGACACAATCACTTATGATAATTGATGGGTGATTAGATATTCTACTTTTAGTTGAAATACCCAGGAAAGAATTTTTCATTATAGTTGAAAAAGTCCCTTTCTTACTCAAACATGTGCATGCAATTCACAAAATTTCATCAATATTATTTAATTTAATGTAGTACTAGAATGACTCTGAATATTCTCTTCTTGAATTCTCAACTCAATACATACATGCATGTAGTATTGCAAAATGCATCATCTTTTCAAATGACCATTTGATATTATTATTATTTTGCATGACACTTAAATATTCTTCAATTATATAAATATAAATTCCATTTAAAAATAATGGGATGGATATCTCAACTTCTCAAGGACCTTCAATCATCTTCATTTCTTTTCCTTCAAAACTATTAATGTTTTTCAATTGTGATATGTAGGGTGCAGAACATGAATGCACTGTATGATTTTTTTTCTATTATTTCCATTTTATAATTAGGTAGGGTCCTTGTGATCTTAATAATACTTCTCATATGCAAATTGAATCACTTTAGTTATGTATTTTTTATGTTAATTATGCCTTTATATAAAGGATTCACATGAATGGATCACAAGATCCTATGATATCTCATTTTCAAGACTATGATAGTTCATGTATTTCCTCTTTTTTATGTCAATAATTAATATTTCGTATCAAACTTTTAGTGAAATCTTAAGTTCTTCATGGGTTATTCTCCTTCACAAGTTAAAAGAATGTGTGCACTTCCTGTGAAATCCATGTAAGGCTCACATGAACTTCTTATTCATCACAGAACCTTGAAGGTTAAAAAATGATCCTATTTTTTATAAAGGGATCATGTGTATTACTGATTAATGGGAATAGGGTAGTATATTTATGTGTATATTTAAGGAAAAAAAGAATATATATCTCTCAAATCATCCAAATTTAAACAATCAACGTCTCATCTTTGAATCAATAGTTATAGGTGAGTTTACACGTCCTCTAATCTAAATTTCATATCGATTAAAAGCTCATTATATTATCTTAAGATCTTTTAAGATAAAAAATAATTCGAACAGTGATACTTTTTCCATTTTAAACTTCATAAAACAACTAAATTGAAACATGATCACCTAATCATTTCACATGATCATTAGACTCCTTGGTTTTTTGATTGATTTTCTCATTATTAATGTGATGGATTGGTGGATAATAAATGGGATAATGCCAAGGTATATATGTAATAGAATCTATCCATGATATATTCTTCTTATGATATAATTTTTTTCTTGGGATCACATCATGTGATCTAGGATATCATGCAATGACTTCAACTTATTGTATTTGAATGCATTATTTGAATCAAAACATGCATGAATGACAATGATTTGATATATGGAATCAGTCAGAATTCATTAGTTGGATCAATAGATATGGCCATATTGATTATCACTGGTATGTCAGCATTAATTTTCTAGATTTCACACAAAAAACCTTTACAAGTCAATGATTGAATATGATAATCAGATGTTACATGTGCAAGATATCATTTGGCCGAGGATATATATATATATCATTTTAAAATTGATGAATAGTACTTGTGCACCACTTATACCACATCTATTTATGCCATGTTTTAGCAATTATTAAAATGTAAAGATATCCCTTAAGCCACTCAATCTGAGTACTAGGGTCCACTCCCAACCACCTTGCTTCACTACAATTCAACCAAGATGGAGAGACCCACTTATTTTGAACATACACCCATACAGACTTATGAACATCCTTATACACACATTCCTACCCATTCCAACCTCCATCTACCACATAATTTCTTCAAGTTGTCTCTCCATTGGGGTTTCTCTTGGTTTCAAAATAATATTGATTGAGCTGACCCATATGGATCGTATGGTTGGATTTTTTTTATAAATACCGACCAAAATATATATATGATTCTATTTACAGAATTTATAGCACCAATACATCCTCAAATATTATTCTCAATATAGAATTATTTATAAAATATTCTTTATAAAAAATATAATTATTCTTTTTGCGGCCTTATTTAAATCCTCTTCTTCATGTTCAATTAATAAATTCCCTATGAAAAACATGTATATTTCGTGGTCATATTCAAAAATATTATTCAACATGTTGAAAACAATGTTTCACCCTTATAATGATTAAAACATGTCTTTGACATTATTGACTATCTAAATAATGAAAAAAATTAATTTGGCACTATACAGTGATTTTATAAATTCACAAAAACTCATTAAGATATAAGCTTAAAACATCATTTCAATAGATGTGTAACCACTTCAAATAAACATATTGGAATTACATAGATTATTTTAGATAATGGAATCCAATGCCATAAAATTATCACATCCCCACATACATCTTTCATATATATTGACTTTATGATATTCTGATAACAAAGACAACATCCATTCTTTAATATGTCACTTGTGCAATTCAAAACCCCCTTTGTATTTGTTGTAGATACTTATTCACTTTATTAATCCATTATTTTTATCCCCTTATTGAAAATAATTTTAACAGTATAATATATGACTATATCATGTCATAAAAACTCCTTCCTTCTTTGTCATTCATTTAAGGTATCACCCTTACCAAGTTGTGAGAGAATGATGGCATCACATTTATTTACTTAGAAAATATCTATTAGATATTCAACACTATGCCTATTTGGAAAATACATTTTTAGTAAAAATAGTAACTAACCATGGTGTTCAATTATATACATAAAATATTATAAATATTTCAACAAATTCATATGGATCACTTCTTCATGTTTAGTGGTTGTTCTAATAGTTAAATATTGTAATATACTATATCCTTCACATATATCAACAACCAAATCAAAGAGTTTAATCATAAAAAGATATAGATACAATTACACTTTATGAGATCAATATAAACACCTTTTGAAAATAATTATCAATTCATTATGGATAAGGATTTGAGAGTGATTGTCATAATTCATCTTAAAAATTTACAATGTTGATAAAAAATATAACATTCACTATTTTGTGGTGATTTAATAGAATTATATCAATAATAACTCCCTTAATGGATACACCCATCTTCTTGAATTACTTATATGTTATTATAAAATAATATCTATATATATAAGGGGATAATGGGGGCCTTTTTTTGGTTTTTAGGAGTAACATTCCGGATGAGAGATACATCTCAACCAGGGCCATTGTTTTCATCCAATATTAGTATGAAAATATTTTTCTAGAATATTATTTTTGAGTCTCATATGCTTGATTTTACTATTAATTACCTTGAATTTATTCACTATGAGTAATATATTTTTACATCTCAATCCACTGGATTTTCAAGTATCTAGTTGTGGATAAATTCGGATTAACTTTCACCTCATTTTCTGTGGTTTCTTTCTTTTATTTATCTTTACCAAGTTTTTTATATTCCTCAAATTGTTTATAAAATTTTAATTGATTTAAAAAAAACAAAGTACTTAGTCATGAAATTATATTTAAGCATCTTCTCTTTCAAAACAAAAAGAAAATCTCATAAAAGTATTGTCATTCATGTCTCAGTTGTGTGACCCCCTTCTTAAATCTACCACAAACCTAATTTATGAAATTATATCTATTCTGAATTGGAATATTTGATTTATTTTTACACCAATATTATATAATTGAGATCCTTTCATCATATATTTATCCTGAACCCCACTTGATTGAGGTATGTTTCATAGAAACGTTATACCATAAAGTGTAGGATTTGTGCAAACACCTTTCACAACACCAGCAAAAACCTCTAAACATTAATATTCTATATCGACACACATTCTTTCAAGATAATTTTTTGTTACTGTATTTATTGATAATGGGCCTCCTTTTTTCCTTATGGGTAGTTTCTTTGTTGACAAATTTCATTCTCCACTTGATGTAGAATAGGATATCCCTCTTTTCTTTTAAGTAATAGTTTTCATAATAGTTTCTCTTTTTTGTTCACATACCATGGTTGACTGGTCACCTTATTTTATTTTCTTACTCCATTTTTTATTATCTTATATTTAGATTATTATATTATTTTTTCATGGTTGGTATATAATATTTATCATAATAACTACGACTACTTCTGTTGTAGTATCTATACAAATATTCAATGCATTATGATATTTTCTTTGTGGATAGATTCATCTCATATGAATATATCTTATCGAGTGAATGTCTTCTCATTAATTTAGATTTTATATTTGTAAATGTATGACTTATGTTATTTTCATGAATTTTCATGATATTAGAACATTCCAATGATTTAAAACCTTGTTATTTCTAAGTGAATCCAGTTATCATTTAGAAACCTTTTGAGGAAGAAATGTCCAAACATCTTTTATCATCCACCCTTAATTTGGTGGGTTTATTTGTCTTTTTCATCAATCATACCTTCCATGAATTAGGCTTAATAATTTTACCCAAAATTAAAACATCATTAGTCCATAAAATAGTGTCTGAGTTATTGGATATCTTTTTCTAGGTGGATGATTCCATTGTATAAGATGATGATCTCATGATCTAGTTTGAGTCAGAATATCAATGAATTTTTTTTTGTTAGCATCACTTTTTCAGGAATAATGGACTATTTTAAATTTTGGTGATTTCTAATTCTTTAATCTCCCCTATAAATCAAGACACTTCATGGTGAGGGATTTATTCCCATCCATAATTTATCTTATCATATATATTATAAATTTGTATTCACTTTATTTTTTTCTTTATTATATTTTCTAAATTAGTGTAAATAATTTCCAAGTGTCTTTACATTTTATAATTTGACCTCAAGTTGAGAATCCTCCGTATACCTAGATACATTATGCAATTTTTCACGTTCATGGAAAGAATCTATAAAGAAAATCATAATTAATTCATTATAAAAAACATAAATTTGTAATTATTAAATATCTTAATCATGAATTTCATTGAAAATATAAATTGATTCACCCATTGTTCTGATTAGTCTTATGAGTGTTTTTCATACACCAACCATTCAACCCAATTATTACTCCATAGAATTATACTCTTCTTCAAGATATATTTTTTCATATTGGATACCCTTGAAATTTAAAACTATAACACTTACCAAATTTTGTGAATATTTATCATCTTTTCAATGAATTTAGAATGAATATGACTAAGTGAAACATCATCGTCACATGAAGAACGTGATTCATTAGAGTAGTCATAATATAATTAATTACTGAATATTATAACCTTTAGACAATCATTAATTGGAGGTGTGTCTCCATATACTATAGTAGACTTCTTTATCTTCAATGCATGTATTTTCATCATGTTTTTATGAATCTTGTTAAAAATATACTAATTATTATCCTTAAGAGTAACTTATTTATTCTCTATCCAAGATATCTCACTCATTTCCTAAAAGATTCAATTAATAAAAATTAGCTTGGAACTTTAGAGGGAACCTTCTTCTAAAACCAAATTTAGAGCCCTATGATGGATTGACCGCTAGGGGTGAATTAGTGGTTTACATTTATGATTTTTTTTAATTTAACCACCTAAACTTGTTATAATTCTCGATATATAAGGTAAAATATCATAGTCATATTTTTTATGCAAGAATAATTAATAACTGATCATATCATATGGTATTTACAAGGTTCAGTATAATGAACTACCCATTTCCATGTCAGTTACACCCTCAAACACGGATTCTAAACTATAATTTGATAAATTATTACAATGGATAAGGTAGTAACTGGTTATACACCTATGTACTCAATCCTACAGTTGATCCTAGTTATACACCCAAAAATAAAACACTTTTTTTATTTCATTGGTTTGACACCCCAAACATATTATTTTCCATATCACTAGTTAGATACCCCATCCATGAGCCTCTTCAGAAACTACTTATATATCTCAATCACAAGCCCCTACTTATCCTTTGTTTCATTTATCCAAAAATAGTAATATCTCATTCTACTCATGGTTTCTTCTATGCCACTTAAAATATATATTCCTCCAAAATTGTATTGGATATTCTCCACCCATGTTCAACTTAATGATCTTAAGTAGCTTATTGGAATAAGTTATATGGCCACACAACTCATTCACAAAATATGAAGAATGATATGGTTATTCTGAATTCATTTAAAACCCATAATTAAATCATCCCTTGTATGAATCTTCTATATTTAGTCTCAATCAGTTATGATATATGAAGGGTGATCAGAACTCCTTTATTCATTTCAAATGATCAAGAATGAACTATTCCTTCTGATCAATAATGTCCCAACATCACTCTAATGTGAGAATAGGATGAACCCAATTTATTCAATATTATTTTATATAATGTAGTACTTTCACAATATAATTTTTTTCCCTTGAATGCTCATTTCAATCCAAACATGCATTTAATAATGCAAAGTGCATGATTCTTCACATGACAATTTTATATTTATATTATTATATGTTCCTCTTAAATATTATCAAATTATTTAAATATGAAATTTGTTCAATGATAATGGCTCATATATATCAATGTCTCAAAAACCCTTAATCTTTTTATTTTTTTTCTTTCAAATATCTTGATGTTTTTAATAGTGATACATAGTTTTTATGACTTGAATGTACTGAGTGAAATGTTTTTCTATTGTCTCCTTCACATGATGAGGTAGGGTTAATGAGATCTCAAGAATACTATTTTTATAAAAAATATATGATGAAACTTAAATCTTATCTATTATCACCATAAATTCATGTCAGTGATTCACATTAACAGCTCATATGATCGTTTACTATCTCATTCAAGATAGTAGTATTTTCCATGGATGTATTCTCTTTTATGTGAGCAATGCACACAATGTATCACATTCTCATTGAAATCTTAAGCTCTTTGAGTGCTATTCTTATTTTCATGATCAAATAATTCATGCACTTACTATGAAATCCAAGTATAAATCATAGGAAATTCTTCTTCTATATGTAATATAGAGGTTCAAAAATTATCCTCTTTCATATGATGGGTTCATACAAGTTCCTTCTTCATGACACTTGGGTAGTACAAAAATGATCTGTTAAAAAAATGATATCTCCCAAAAATATTCTAAATTAAAAAAATCAACCACTCATCTATGACTCAATATTTATAGATGACTTTACACTGTCTCTAGTCCAGATTTCAAATAGATTTTATGATCATTGAATTCTATAAATATCTTAGTATATTTTGATGATTTTTAATTTTTTAATTTCCTTAAATTTTTAAATCAACACACGATTTCATGATCACTTCACTTGATAATGAAAATCCTTAGTTCTTCATATGATCTAATTTTTGTTCATGAGTTTCCATGATGGATAATTAATGGAAAACCACTAATGTATTCACATGATGGAAGCTATCCATGATTAAATCTTTTTATTATTTTATTTTTCGTGATGGCTTTATGAGATATTGGATAACAAGTGATGAAGTATTTTTCTTACAATTGAACACATTTATAAAATCATATCATTCATACAAGACAAAAATTAAATAAATTAAATTAATCGATATTCGTTGGTTAGATTAGTGGAGATGGAATTAATGATTCTCACTGATATAAAAACGTTGGTTGTCTTGAGCGTGAATGGAAACATTTCTCAAGATGAAGGTTGAAGATGATGATTATATGGAGAAAAATAAATAGATCATACCAATGATGTTATCTCTATATATTTTTAAAATTGTTGAATAGTAATCATGTTCCATTTATCCCATAATGTTTTCTTCCATAGTTTAGGTCACTTAATAAGTAATGGCATCCCAAAAGCTTCTCGATGTGAGTAGTAGGGTCTTCTCTCATCCACATTTCCTCACTACAATAATGCCCCTATAGTGAAATCCATTTCTTTGGAACCCCAAAAATTTCATTCTTGAATGCCTCCATGTAAAAACCTTCTTACCCATATAGGCCTCCAAATATCCCTTGAGTTTCTTAGGATAGATGTATCTTTCTGTAGGGATAGCTCCATGAGTAATATTTATTAATTTGGACCTTATGTCTTGAGTAGTTGGAAATTTTTTAACAAGTCCAACCAAAATAATTAGAATAATTCTATGTATAGGATTTATAGAACCAATCCATTATAATATATGATTCTTAATATAAAATAACTCTAAAAATATTCTTCATGCAAAATATAAATACAATTTTCATGAACTTCTTTAATTACACTTGTTCATCTTCTATTCATCAATTCCTAATTCAATAATATGAACACTACATGGTCTTATTTAAAAGACTTCTTCAATATGTTGGAAAACATATTCCACATTTAGCATTATTTGAACAAGTATTTGATATTAAATAAATATTTATCAATATACATAATAAATGCTTCAACTATTTCTTGTACATCTCTCTTCAATATAGTTATTCAACAAGGAGCCACAATCATCATTTCCACAAAAATTGTAGAAAATTAACATAGATATTAAAGAAACTTGAAAAAATTATTTTACTTACATGGATGCTTTATCGAGATTAAAATCCAACACCTAAACATTATCATCCCCTCAAATTAGATTTTTATTTAAATTGATTTAATGATATACCGACGAAAAATACAACATTAATTTTTAATATATAATTTTTTCTCTTCAAAATATATTATTATCCTGGTCAAAATATAGATCATGATCAAGATATCTTGGTTAGTGATATTAGATATCATTATTTATGATATATATAGGTCACTCATCAACAAATAAGAAATTATATCACTATAGTTTCATAATGATATATTTTCACATATTTTTATAATAAATGAGATTTTTGTCCCTTAAATGAGAGTGAAATAAATATATATATGTTCATGATTTATAATCATTATAATATTATTTCATGTTGATAGTGTTAATATTTTTATTAAATATCCCTATACATTGTGGTGAATAGTATTGTTTTTTGTTAATATGAGTAATGTTAACATGTTATGAGCTCATTTGGAAGAGATAAAGTAATGGGGATGGTTATTGAAGAATGATTAATGAAGTATTTCATGGAATGGGTGACCCTGAAGTCTTCATGTGTTTGACAAAAAATCAGTAGTTCTCATACTATTTTCCATTATTTATGTTTCTAGAGAAAAAATAATTTAATAAAGATATATTTCTATTTTAATAATGAATGTTTAAAATGGAAAGAAGCTTTTTTTGGAATACTTCATGAATAAGGATTCATCTTGTTAGCATATGATGATTGATGGAAAATAATGAATGAGAATCAATAAAAGGTTTTGACGGTTGATGAGAGAACTATATATTACATATTATCAATAATGTTTTTGAGAATCCATAATTTTTTAAAAACTTAATGTTGAAATCAATATTTTTAGAAAAGGAATATTTTTTAGAAGATAAAGATTCTTTGATAAGTAAAAATAAAAAAGGAAAAATGAGTGGTTGGGTTTTTCAAAGGATGAATCAAAAAAATAAACACAAGGAGGATAAAACAAGATCAATGTATGTAGAAGTATAATTTAATTAAGATGAGTATTTACGAAAGGGAAGAAGATATAAAATTAATAGTTTCAAAAGGAGATATGTGTACATGCTTATAATTTTTCAGAAGATGAGTTTCACATGCAGAATGAAGTGTATCTTGATGATAAAATATCAATTGTTTGAAGTAATTAGAAGGAATATTGAGTTTGGTTAATTAGTAAATGAATATAAAAGTTTAAACATATTTTCAAGAGGTATATCATATCAGAATATGATATGTGGAACCAATTTATGGTAAGAATACACTGAGTTTAGATAACTTTGAGAACTCATAAAAGAATAACTTGTGTTTTATTTTGTTACATAATATTAAAAGATGTCTGTTTTATATAAATTTCATGAATTAATGTGTTTAAAGATCATTCAAAACGACCATATGAGGAATAAAATAATAATAAGTTCCTTTTGAAAGGTTAATATAAATGTATTAAAATATTGACTAGCTAGGGAAAAAAGTAATTGATGATTGATGATTCTATTAAAGTATCATGATCGAAATGGTTAGTCTAACATAATAATAATAATAATAGTAATATTAATTGAAAAGGATTATGTTGAAGAATAAGAGTGGAAGAAGAAGTAGGATCCATGTGTTTCAAATAATATAGAAATAAAATAACCAGTTCCGAAGAAGCTAAGAAAGTCAAGAAGAAGAATTAGAAATGTAGTCCATAAGATTCACTTATGGATTCAAGTAACTCAATAAAATATTTAGTTATGAAATAATAATATTGAGTTATTATAGAAGGTATTTTAATAAAATAATTTTATACTTATATATTTTTATAAGTGTAATTTGAGAAGATATATACCTAAACAAGATCAGGAGCTGAGAATATTAGAAGTTGTGAGGATCTGTTATACAAATGAAGCTTGAGAATTAATTATCTTGAGTTAATATGATGAATTGTAGCTATATAAGAATATAAATATTTAGTCTCATGATCTATATAGTTTATTTTAAATTATTGACTGAAAATACTTAATTAAACCAATGTTTTTATGGTCATCAGTAGAGTTACAGAAGAATGATTTTATTATGTTGATGGAATAAATGTTATGATGATAACATATTATCCATAAATTAAATATTGAAATTTTTACGAGATGGTTTAATTTAAAATTTTAGTAAGTGATAAAGGATATTATTTAATATTTTAATAATAGTAAGTCTTATTCAAGAAATTTTGATAATATTAATTATAGATGGGAAACAAAAAATTGGTAATGTGTGAAATTTAACATGAGAAACACTTGAATCTTATCATGTAGTGTTTTTAGTGTTTTTAACACTCTACACAAGGTATTAAAGGTGGATATCTCATATTTATATATATGATAATGATTATAAGTGCTATATGTGATCAAGATTAGTATAACTACAAATTATAGATGATTATTGAGTCAAAGAAGTGATTCTAACTATCATGTTTTGGACGATCATTACATGTCAAGAAAGAAGTGAGTTCGACCAATATGTTATGGAGGATCTATTGGGTTACACAATTAATTGAGGAATCTAAAATATATCTTATGTATATTATAGTAACCAAAGGTACAACTAATTGAGAATAGAAGGGATTTATAATAAAAATAAGTTTTAAAAGTTATATTGATTTAAAAGTTAACTATATATTTAAAATATTCATAATGTTGAGGAATAATATAAATAAGATATACTTTTATAGTCATGATTTTATCATTATAATGATTCATATAACAATGCTGATGTCTATGAAGTTTCTATTTTTCATTCAGTAGTAGTCAAATAACTATTTTTGAAGAAACATATCTTACATTTTATAAATGATATTCTCGGTCAAAAAAGAATATCTTGTTTTGAAGAGTTGGAGGAGGATCATTGGAACTGAATGGATCATATTTAGTCAAAACAAAAAGACTTTTATGAGGATATTACATTGGATCAAGGATGAAACCTTTCCACAAGTTATGATTATTACCATTATTTATTCAGGTTAAGGATGAAATCTTCTAAATTCATATAAATGTAGTATTAATGATGATACCATATCACCCATTATAAAAAATTATATATATTATTGATAAAATATATGCCTTAGGCTCATCTCTAACAAAACAATGTTTTATTCACCCACATTAGAAGAGATCCTTGTAAAAATATATTGTGTTCTTCTCTCATTAATTATTATCTTTAATGTGGTGTAAATGTATTGGTTTATGTATATGAGATCCATTAAACTAGAAAAGTGTGAAGAATCCAATTATTAACGTGGTAAAAGAATTATCTGAAAAAAAATTCACATGGATTCACCACTATCTTTTCATGTCTATAATAAATCACTGGGAACTTTAATTAAAATTTGAGCCCAATGTTACACCACTGCTTTGATCTTTTTTTGTTTTTATTATCATTCATACATGAAGGGGAAATTTTATGAGGTTAGTGAGATTCCACAGTCGAATTATAAATATGTTTTCACTTTTAACATAGATTTTTTTTCTAGAATATTGATAAATATGAATATGAAGAAGGAGGAAAAAAATTAAGGAAGATAATTACCAATAATTAGGTGAAATGTGATTTATCACTATTTTTATGTAATCAAAGTGGTAATATTTATATCATATTAACTCATACTTATCCTATTAAAGAATCTAGTTTAGTACATGTAGATTATGTTTAAATAATCACTTATTTGTATTTAATATATAATTAAGGATAATATATATTTTTACTATTAATGATTTCAAATATAAACATGAATTTATCAATGGTATGCAAGTTGAAAAAGAATATCCAAATATGAAAATATTTACTATGGTAATGCAATTGATTGAAACCTGTAAATATATAATACTCTCATCAAAATTATTATATCAAAAATAATAGTCGTAATTGTTATATATGGAATGATTTTACCAATATAAAGAATAATTGAGAAATTATACTAATGATAATGTATATATTTTCAAATTCTTTAAAAATAAATTTCATACATTAGATGAAGGCTACAGTCTCAAAGATGCTATGTTTTCAAAAAACAAGATAAAAGGATTAAGGATAGAATAAATTACCTATATGAAATGAGAATGATTCATTAATACCATACCGAGAATATTAATAATTAATTAGTTTATTTGGGGTTGAGAAAAATACCGTCAAATTATTGTACCTTTTCCTAGAGGTTAAATGATAAATTTGGAAATAACACAATCCAGATCCAAATAATAAAATGAATGAAAATTGTATTCAATGGAAGTTTCTAAAAATATTATCATTTTAAATAGGACTCATTCTACCAGAATAAAGGTCTTGAAAACATATAAGGATAAATATACTATAAGATCATAGAAAAATGTAACCCTTACTCTATAAAGTTTTATGTGAACTAATAATGTTTCCATGAAAATTACATGTTACAAAACAAAATTAGAATGTATATCGGTGAAAAAAATGTTGTGATAAACCAAAAAATCATCAAAGTTGTTTGTGAGTAAGAGGATAGATTCTGTTTCCCTAAGAAGAGTGCCAGAGGATGATGTTCTTATATAAAAATATCAAGGTACTCATGATAAATATATTATTCTTAAAGAATGAAATAGTTTTTAATGGCTACTATTAGTGATATAAAAATATTATTCATAACTATATATATTTATAGAATTATATATAAATCATTAAATGATAAATAAGGATTAAATTAATTATGAGAGAAGTTGACCTTTAGAAAAATCCTGCTGAGTTTAAGTAATTTACATAGAATAAGGTAAATATTATTATGTCAAATTGATTTTAAAATATTGGTAACATATACAAAAGGTGGAATAGATATGGTAATTGTGATTATAAAAACCCGGTCTTTACATATATAGAAATTACATCACATTTATGAAATACTAAAAAAATTACACAAATAGATTACCAAGGAACTTATTAGTCTAGTGACTTTGGAAACATAGAAACATTAAAACCTATTCACAAATGAGCTACATTATCCCCAACTAGGTGTTTCTTGACCAACACCCTTCATATAAACATCAAACATAATATATGTCTTCATAACCTAAGGGAAAGGAAACATAAAAATGGGTGACCTTAGAAGCTTAGTAAGGATATTCAAGGGATATATGTAAATATAATCTAGAGAATAAGGGTATGAGAACCTAATCATGAAAATAAAATATCATACCCTATATTTCAAATATCATAAACATTAATCATAGATTAAATCATGGTAGTTCATAATACACAAATCATAATTAAATAAAGAAAATAATCCATGAAATCATAAAAAATTAATAAAACATGGAATTTTGGTAAACACAAAATCATATAAAATGATTTCTATAGTAGTCAAAGAATCATTGCTAAGGCCACCTTAGTGAACACTGTTCTTTACTAAACTAGGTTCACTCCCTATTACAACCCTAAATTACTGAACTGAGTTCACTTATCCTTCCAACCCTGTATTAGAAAAAAGAGTTCGACCCTCATTCCAACCATGTCAATTTTATGAGATATAAATCTTTACCGAATGCATTGGAGGGATATATAGGTCCCACCCATCAAAAAACGAAATCATACCTACATGTGCTGAAAAATCATAAATAATCATTTCATAACATATTAAATAAGATGGGTATAATAAACATTTAATCATGTAATAACTCATAAAAAATATATAGTCTTAATAATCATTTAAACAAAATCATATCTAGTCAAAATAAGTGTGTTTCATAAGAATATAAAACAAGAAAAAAAATAGATTTTTGAAACATCGTGCTATATAATGTAAAATATTTAAGGAATGAATACGAATGGAAAAATAAAATCATTTTCCTATAAAGGCATGCCTAAAACCAAATATTTTATCCTAGATGGTAAATAATTTTTAAATATCATTTAAAAACACTTTATGAATAGTTTATCCTTTCTCCTTTGAAAAATTATTCCTAAAATGAAAAACCTTTTGAAACCCATTTTTATGAAAATAAAATTTGAAACATATAAAGGAATAATTTAAAAAAAAATCAATGTTGTTTTGCTTTGAATAATTCCTAAGAAGATTAGAAACCTTTAAAAAGAAATTTTTCCTTGAAAACATATAAAATAAGCATAAAACCATTTGAGAGCCACATTCCATGAAAAATAATTCGAAAAAATGTAAAGAATGATTGAAAATAAATTGAAAACCTTATCATTAAAAACCACTTTTGAAAACATTTTCTTAACAAATACAATTTAAAACATAAAGAGTAATCATTAATGAAATGAAAGTGGATTAATCTATACATGTTGTACGCAGTAAAAAGAACTGTCATTTTCCATGGTAAAAAGGTGAGAAACATTATTTTTTCAAAATGCGACAATAAAATTCATTTTAAAACATTTGTAAAATAAAAAGGGTAAATTTTGTTTACTTATCATAGGATATATTTATAATATTCTTGGATTACCTTTTTGAAATCAAGGGTTTTAAAGAACACAAATTATTGACAGAAGAGTGAGGTAAGGTCATATTTTCTTGAAAACATTTTATTAATTATCTTAAGTTCTAAAGAGTGGAAAAAATGGTACTAATACATGAATAAATAGAGACTAACTACATGAATATAAAATTTATGAGTGTTCTTGAAATATTTATCATTTTATTTCATTAATAAAAACCTGATCATAAATAATCTTGATAAACTATGATATTTTTTAATATACTACTAAAAAATGGTAACTTTGAAACATACCCCCACACAAGATAATGAAATTAAATGGAGCTTAAAATATCATAAAATGAATAATATTCATTATATAACATTTATAAGGTCATCTATACACCTCATATAAAATTATAGGCATATAACATGGAACATGTCTCCAAGAATGAAAATTGGGACAAAATTAATTTACTGATTTGGTAACTTTGGAAATGTAAAAATCATGATATAAAGATAATAAAATGGTTTTTTAATATATGAATATAATAAATTAATGGTTAATATATACACCATATAGAATTAGTTATTTTTGAATAAGTCATGTATCTCATGAAAATAATGAGTGAGATGAAATTCTCTTACACTGTGTCTTGACACTCGTCACACTCACTCAGAACTCCTATATAATAAATTTATGTTTATTATAAATATTTAAAAAAACAATATTATTTTATATAATACCATATATTATTTTATAAAGATTTTATATTACTAACTTTTTTATAATTTTATTTTTAAGGTTACACTTCGTGTAATATCCTCTTTCTTTTCACATGTGTCTTAATTTGTTATATATTTGGTCCTTATACTTTTATCCTGGGTTAAAGAATGTAAAACATGATATAAATATCATTTATATTCCATGTATATATATTATATTTATCTATAGGATATAGATATATGAAATTTAATACACTATTCATAGAGATGGTAGGTCATACATACGCACGAACACTGTTTCCATTTTATTTTGTATTGGAAGAAAGAGAGTAAATGAAATATACATATGTGTGTGTGTGTGTTTCTGATTATATATCATTATTCCATTAGAATTTTTATATCTTACATATCATATAATTCCCAAAACACATCTTAATACATTTCATGCAGTCTGTGAACGAATCGCATCGCTTTGAGGGGGTGGTAGTCCACCCTTTCTCAAAAAAAATTATCATATTTACACAAGATGGAATGTATAAAGATATATGTAGTAAAATATTTATATAGACATAAATAAAAATATAAATTTCATAAATATTATATAAAAACAGATTTTCCATCATAATTTCCAGCATGAGAGGAGGTAAAGGAATAATGAACAATCATCGTTTTGTGAGGTGGTAGTTCCCCGTACACATAAATTGTATGTTCGTTACCCATTAGATGGATGTGTGTGTTTATGTAGGTCAAAATATTAGCATAAAAAGATGTCATTATATTGAGGATACTGGTTCTGTTTAATAATAATGGAATATGGACATTGGAGGGGATGGAGAATGAAAATAAGTTAAATGATTTTGAGGGAGTATATTACCTCTTCTTTGGGCAACCCCTTTTGGTTTTCCCAAAAAAACATCCTTGGATTGATTTATACATAATGGAATATTCAAGAAAGAATGGAGGGATTTTGGGGAGATATTTTGGAATAATTTTTAGTCAATGGGGATTGATAGGTGTGTGGAAGTGGGAGTAGAGAGAGCCTTTTATTATGGAGGATGGGTGACACACTTGTAATATTTTGGAAAACGTAACCCCCACCGATGTTTTTTATTGAAAGTGGATATAATAATGTCCTAATGTAGATAAAATGGAATATGGGGTAGAAATATTGCAATATTATTGCTTTTGGAAAAGTTTATAGGCCGTTTTGGGCATTAAGGATATGGTTTAGTCCTTTATTACTTTTAATTTAACCTTAATCGTTGAAAATAATTTTAGTTACGTTAACTAATATTTTTGGTCAAAAACAATGTTTACCATATTATAAATTAGAAGATTTTATTATTCCAAATATTTAATCAATTTTAAAAATTCCAAATAGATAAGTGGTAGTAATTAATTGAAATATAATCCCACAGATGAGACAACAACGTAGGTTTTTTAAGAAAAAATGTTTAAAAGTTTGCTATGTGTTTACAGTCAATATCAAACTGAAATTGATTCAAATGACCTGAATTTTATTGATTGATAAGAAATTAATCTAATTAATCTTCAAATATATGATAATTTATAATTTTAATATATAAATAAATTATATTAAAAAGCTTTTTTGGAATGGTTTTTTTTTTGCATTTTTAACTATTCATTAAAAAATAAAACTTCACAAAATAAAAAAATAACTCACCGTACCATAATTTTTATGATTAGATTTAAAATATTAAGTTTATTTTTACATATAATATTTATAAAAGTTTCAAAATGTATATTTAAAATAGGTTCTTCTATAAAAGGTGGTAAAATTTCCTTAATAACAATACTGGGTTTTATATGTTAAATTTGGTTTATTCTTATCTTATTCCTATAAAATATATTGCATGAAAACATAAAAATATTTACTTGGATATATAATATATATATTATAATAAAATTAATTTATAACTATAATGAATTTAATTTCTTAAGATTAAATAAACTTTATGAGCATAAGAATAGTTTATATAAAAATACTCCCTTTTTTATTCAATTGTTTCTTATATTCATTATAATTTGTAACTAATTTATATTTTGGTAAAACCAAATTTTTTTTGATAAGTTAATTAAAAATATTCAAAAATAATAATTTAACATAAAGGTTATATATTATTATATAAAAAATAATATTTTTAATAATATATTATTGTTTGGTAACACTCGGTCTTGCATGTTACAAAAGCCATTAAGGCAAGTCAGTCTTGCGTGAAATGTACACTAACCTTAGTGTTTCATGTATATATTAAAAAATTATGTTTTGCAATGAATGTTTAACTTGGAATTACATGAGCCAAAATTAGTTATTTAATATAAAAAAAGATATAATTAGTGTTGTGGGAAATGAAAACATATCAAAGAAGTTAAATTAATTCAATTGTTTTCACCAAATCCCAGGGGCTTACATTTTACCTCCCTCAAAGTTCCATTCATAGAAACCCACATTGTAAAAATGAATACCTAAACATCATTTAGAAAAAAGAAAGATAGAAACATGAAGGTTACCAAAAGTAACATATAACTAGGTTTCTAGATAGGATAACATAGGTGGAAAGTGAAAATATAGACATAGAGGAAAAAAATAAATATTATAGAGTCACTGAGGACATAAATCATAAACAATATATTTATTCATCAAATTTTTGAAAAAAAAATTACACATTAACCATGACATCGCGTAGGGTAGGGGTAGGCAAGAAACCCTTATTGTCCTTCTGTCATGGGTTCAAGATCCATGGCCTTTTTGAAATTGATGGGTTATATCCAAAAATAAAATATTTCCTTTTCTAAAAACAAATTAATATAATTTCCAATATTAATATTATGGACATCCTTGAAATAAGTTTAATCAATAGATATCCTTTTTTACTATGGGTTTGAATACAATCTCACTACATAAATACTTCATCTGAAGTTTAACTAAAACATTCCATAACTTGCTAACCTTATGATCAAGCATATCTAAATACAGTGATTTAGAAAAAGGAGATGATCATGCTCAAATACATACCCATCATAAGGTATTAAACTATGTTATTCCCTAAAGAATTGTTTGGTATTTTGCATGATCGATAGGTTGACTTCTTAATTGAACTTATTCCTAGGTCTCTGCCTATATCAAAGAAACCTTATAGAATAACCACCATTGAGTTTGATGAACTAAATAAGCCGTTACAATAGAATCTTGACAACGGTTTTATATGCCCAAGTGCTTCACCATGGGGTGTGCCAGTCCTCTTCATCAAGTAGAAGGATGGATCAATTCATCTAGTAATTGACTATCGTGTGCTCAATAAAATAATGATAATGAAAAAATATCCCTTACCATGAATAAATGACTTTTTTGAACATCTATATGGGGCCTGTTATTTCTCTAAGGTGTACCATTTGTCTAAATATAATCAATTAAAGGAAATGATGGAAGATATTCCCAAGAAAACAAATTTGAATGAGATATGGAAACTCTGAGTTCAAATAGATGCCTTTCTGACTCACTAATGCTCCAAAAATATTCATGGAATTATTGAATAGAGTCTTTAGAGATTACCTTAAAAAATTTGTGGTAGTGTTTATTAATGATTTTTTGACATACTCTTAGAGAAATGAGGAACACGAGGAGCAATTGAATACTATGATAAATAATTTGATAAGTGATAATGTATATGAAAATTACTATAAATGTGAGTTTTTGATGGAGGAAGTATCATTCTTTGGGAATGTTATCACTAGAAAAAGAATATTTGTGGACCCATCCAATACAAAGGAAATAAAATAGTGGATTAGAGCAATATTTGTAATGAAGATACACATATGTCTTGTTCTATATGGGTATTATCGATGATTTTCAAATAAATTATCATTATTTAAAAACCCAATAATCAAGATAACACAGAAGAAAGTAATTTTTTTTGGGACTCATGAATATGGGGAAATATTTAAGGATAAAAAATGAGGCTTATCACTATGCCAATACTAATACTGCAAAAAGTGAAGAACTACTTATAGTATACAATGATTCCAGAAATAAAGTATTAGGGTATGTACTGATGTAAAATGACAATGTGATAGTCTACGCCCCAAGGTAGTGGAAAATTCCTGAGCAAAAATATCCTATGCATGATTTGGAGTTGGTGGTTGTGATATTTGCATTGTTAATATAGTATCATAATCTCTATGGGGAGAAGTGTGAGAAATATACTGATCACAAGAGTGTAAAATATATATTCACATAAAATAAGATTAATATGCACTAGCAAAGATGGTTCGAGTTTATGAAGGATTAATAATTATCACTATACTGCTATATTGATAATGTAAATAAGTTGGAAGATGCTCTAAGTGGAAATGATCCTATATAATTATCAATGACGAGAACTGAGAAGGATCAAATCCTTATATAATTACATTGTATGGGCATTGGAATCATTAAGGGAGGAACATCATCAATACATTCTCAAATTATTCCTTAACCATCCCTGATGGAGAAAATAAAATATGATTAAGAAAAAGATTTGGGAATTCTGAAAAAGGTAGAATCTATCAAGAATGAGAATTCTTTAGAGTTATAGATCATTGAAGATGGAGTCATAAAATATGAGTCATGACTATATATAACATCCAATACATAGATAATGAAAGATATTCGAAATGACAGAGATAACATAACCATCTCTTTTACCCCAGGGAGCACCAACATGAATCGAGATGTCCGAGAGAACTTTTGGTGGGACAATGTGAAGAATGAGATTGATGTATTTAAATTAATGTGCCTATTATTTTATCAGGTGAAGGATTAAAGGAATATGTACAAAGTGTTGGTGCAACCATTACCTATAACAACATGGAAATGATAAAACATCACCATGGACTTTGTCACTGGACATCCAATGATATCCAAAGGAAGCCATGTTATATGGATTATTGTGGATCATCTTATAAATACAACTCACTTTATTGAAATTTGGGAGGAATTTTCATTGGATCAACATTCAAGGATACATATCAAAGAAGTGGTAAGGCTTTATGGATTACCACTATCGATTATATCCAATCATGATATGAGATTCACCTCAATGTTTTGGAAAAGTATCCAACATGCTCTAAGAACTGAGATGAACTTTAGTATGACCTATCATACTCAAACTGATGTCCAATATGAGAAAACTATTCATATAGTAGAATAAATGTTGAGATCATGTTCTATGGAATTTGATGGAGGATGATACCAAAATATACCTCTGGTTGAGTTCTCTTAGAAAAATATATTCCACTCTAGTTCCAAAGGGTTATTTAAGGATCCAGTTATAGGAAAAGGTTCAAAAAACCCACATGTTGGGGTGAAGTCAATGAATGTTAGCTTAAACAACCTTAAATAGTCCATGAAATGGCGGAAAAAGTGTAAACCATTCCATAACACATCAAGGCAACCCAAATTTGATAAAACATATATGAATAAAATCATCGATGGGACCTTGAGTTTAAGGTTTGAGATATGTAATTCCTCTACATATCTCTATGGAATTAGATCATGAGATTTGGAATGAAATGGAATCTATGATCCTAGTCCATCAGCCCCTTCTAGATCCTTGATCATTTAGGAGTTGTGGCAAAAAACTAGCACTTCCACCAATTATGTTTCAAGTATAATATATATTTTATATATCCCTCTTGAGGAATAACATAATAAAACCCTCAAATGTACAACATTCAAAGGTGGTATAGTTGGAGACCGATATGTATTACGAGGAGCAGCTAGTAAAGAGCTTGGATCATAGAGATAAATTTTCTCAAAACAAGGATATTATCCTTGCCAAAGTACTATGGTGGAACCATAAGTACACATAAGCACCATGGGAACTGGAGGAAGCTATAATGGAAAAGTACCCACACCTGTTTTCAAATTTGAATGTAAAAACAATTCATGGGTGAAATTTCATAAGGGGGAAGATTGTAATGTCCTAAAACATTTATCAATAAAATTACCTTATTATAATTATTTCATATAGTATAATCACATAAAATAACATTAATAACTCAATATAATCTTTATAAATGAAGGATTAATGAAACAGAATCCAATTCTGGAAGTTAAGGAACATATGCAAAAGGAATAAAAACTTGAAATTTAGAATAATAACATGACCCTTATGAATAGTAAACTAAAATAATGAATAATAACCTCACTAATAGAAGTATAAATAAACTTTATCCATATTATACTTGAAAATATGATATAATTATATCAGAGTGTAAGTAAATAAATATTTTAAAAATTATTAATTAAGTGTTGGTATTTTTGTATGTCATAAATATTTCATTCCAATTTTATGACTAATTTAATAATTTAATTTTAAATTTATTTTTATAGAATGTATACATAAATTATTATTTTTATGTCTTATAATTATAATATAATTTTATGAGACCTTATTTAATTTTTCAACGTGATATAAAAGCAGTTATAATTTTAAAATAAGTATTTTTAAAGTAAATGATGATTTTAATAAAATTAAAATTTCTCATATTTAGAAAAATATTTTCATAAAATGGAATTCATTTTTTAACTCTACACATCAAAAAAATTTATGGTGTATTTTTTATATTTTTCTAAAATACTTGATTTTTTGGTGAATAGTGAAATACAATAATTTACACTATAATTTAAAAAATGATTTTTTTAGTCATGCTTGAGTCAGGAATGATTTAAGTGACCATTAGTTCAAATTAAAATGCATTAATTACTGTATTTATTCTCAAGAACCTTCACTATTTATTATATTGAAAAAAATAATAAAATAATGAATTAAATAATGAAAAAAGACCTCTTTCAGGCACTATAAATAACATCTCTTACAACCTCTTCTCCGCACACCTATGATAACTTGAGACCTCTCCAAATTATACTCAAATTTCCGACCAAACCTAACCCACATCTAGTTTCTTATAGTATCAACCAAAGACCAAAACTAATACCTAATGAGGTTCTCAGGGAGAATGAATTAAGAGGTAAAACCCTCTTCCTTTTCTTTTAATTTTTTTTTCAAGTTCTATTCTATTATTTTTCTGTAATCACCCCCCTCATCCAAATGGTATGATAACTCCATTACATTAAATATACTGAAATATTTATATTATAATGTAATAATTTATAACAATCTATCTTTCTCTCTCTTTTTATATAAAAAATGAAGACATCACTCGTGATGTGTTAATTTATCACATTCAAGGACGATGTAGTTTTCAATTTCCATTACCATCGTGATGGATGGTCAAGAAACCATTTTTATGGTTAAAATAGAATATAATATATGTATAATATATTATTTAATGTTATTGAAGCATTTTTATACATGATATTAATTTATAAAAAAATGTGTTCATTGTGACCAAAAACTGCCAAAATAAACCCAAACAATTATCATTAACAATTTATATAATGATTCGTCCTCATTCAAAAAAAACAAAATGATATATAAGACCATTTTAAACATTGGAATATAATTAATAACATATAATTTAAATTCTGAATAATTATCCCAACTTTATATGACCCTTAATCTATGTATACAGGTATACTGGTCATGAAAACCAAGGAAACCAACGCTCCTACATGATGAAATTAAACCTCTTAACCCTTAAAAAAGGCCATAAATAAAATTAATAATTTTATAATAAATAAAATAATTTTCAGAAAGTTTATGGACTTATTAATTAATGAATTTAAATTGATTATACAATACATTAAGATCAATTGAAGAACACTTTCATACTTAAGGTAAGAGATTCTACCTGAACCTTCATTATTCCTTCAGGTTACTCTTCCTCCCAACTTACCCAAATAATATTATCTTTTTTTTTATTTAAAAATTATAAAATAGGTTAATATATTACAGATTAAATTATAAAGATCCATTAATCTTTATTTTTAGTGATGTACATGTTTTCAAATTTTTCCCTACTCAATTTTTCCTGATAAGCTAGCCCGATTGAAGAAAACATTACAAATTCATACCCATTATCAAGTTCACTATATACTATGTTTTAAGCCATAATTATTTTTATAAAATAACTCCTTTTGTTATGAAAACATTATTATTTTAATTCTAGTTTTATATAAAATAATATTCCATTTTCTTATTTAAATTCCCTTTAATATTTTCCCAAAACCACACTGAAATGTTTAAATTTTAAAGTTTGTTAAATACTATTTTTAAATTTTATCAATTTAGTTTGACATCAATTATCATGATCTTTGACTATATTCCATTTTGAATGTCTATGAATGATTTAAATCCATCCTTTCATGGAAACTTCTATGATATTCCCTTTTCTTACATCTTTTGAAATAATTATGACACCCAATACTTCCCCTGGGTAACCCTTATGTTTATGTTTTTTTCTTATGTTTCATTCCATATGTAGAAAACCTATTCAGGAACACATTATTATGGTTGAATCCATATATATATCCAATTAATTGTTAAATTTTTAGTCTTGTGAGATGTTCTATGCAACAATCTTTGTGGTTATCCTTGTCTCGTTCTCCATGTGCAACTATCTTAGTGGTTATCCTTGACTTGTGCTCCTCTATGTGCAGTGATCCTTGAATTGTGATAACATGAAGTTTTTATGATACTTTCAAATTAATATGATTACATGATTATATTATCCCTTGTTTTATATGTTATGATTCCATATGTTTAATCGTGTTACATGCCTTTTTATGTCATCATGTTACGCCTTAAAACCCATGAGCTATGTTTTGTTCTTATGTTTATTTCTTATCTTTTTATCACATCCCTTTGTTCATATTATCCCTCGGTTATCCTATAAATGTGTAAAGGCTACAATAAAATCAAGAGATCACAATGGATGTTAAATAATTAAATGTATTATTTAGTCCCATGTTTTCAGTTTTATGTACATAGTCTTCAAAAGACACCAGACTTTACGATCCTTAGCTAGTAATTTGATGTTTAACTATGTATAAAATCATGTAATGTTATGTTTAAAAGGATTGGGTTTCTATAAAAATGTATAAAAATTAAATTAAATGGATGTAAATATATCATTCAAGAAGGATATTCACAATATAACATTTAAACAACTATTTATACAGCTAATATAAAAATATAGGTGTATAACATGGCATGTGTCTCAAAGAAGGAAAATTGAGACACAATTCATTTACCGATTTAGAATATTTTTATACTTAAAACTAATTATAGAAATATCATAAAATTGTGATTTAAATACCCATATTATTATTTATAATAGGAATATAATACATTCATGTATATTATACACACCACAAAAAATATGATAGTGATGAATAAGGAATATATCTCACAAAAATAAAGAGTGAGATAATATTCCCTTACCTTGTGTCTTAACGATCGTCACAGTGGTTAAAAAATAAAATATAATAAATGAAATTTTAATATATAATTTTTAATGAAGTATATTTTTATATCTAATACCATATAATATTTTTTTATGAAATTATATTACCCACTAATTTTCAATTCCATGTTTAAGGTTATGATTCGGGTAATATCCACATTGTTTTTTCACATGTGTCTTAATTTGATACATATTTGGAACTTATAATTATATCATGGTTTATAGAATGTAAAACATGATATAAATATCATGTATATTCTATTATTTTTAATTATAATAATCTATAGGATATAGATGTGTGAAATGGAAGACACTGTTCATGGTGACAGAAGACCATACATACGTATAAACGTTGTTTTCATTTTAATATCGCATTGGACGAAGGAGAGTAAACGAAATATAAGTATATATAAATATTTATATATATCATTATTCCATTAGTTTTATTATATCATACAAGTATTATTATTTCACTAAGAACATCCTTAATACATTCCATGTAGTGTGTGAATGAATCACATGGCTTTAAGTGGACAGTGGTCCACAGTTCCTCAAACGAAATTGACATATTATCACAAGATAAAAAGTATATTGATATGTGTTGTAAAATAATTAAATAATCCTAAATACATTGTAAATTTCATAAATAATATATAAAAATATAGTTTTAATCATAATTATCTCAATGAAAGGTTGTAAAGGATGAATGAACAATAATCGTTTTGTGAGGTGGTAGTTTGCTGTATACATAGACAATATGTTTGTTACCCATTATATGAATGTGTGTGTTTGTGTAGGTAAAAAAATTAGCATAAAACATCTCAGTATATTTAGTAAACAATTTTTTTAATAATAATTTAACAAGGAGTGTTTTTGGTAGGGATAATGAATATAAGATAAAGGAATTTGAAGGAGGATATTACCTCTTCTTTGGGTAACTCCTTTTGGTTTTCACCAAAGGACTTCATTGGATTTCTTTATTCCAAAATGGAGGAATAAATGAGTAAAATAGGAATTTTGGAGATCAATTTGGGATGATTTCGGTCAATCCAAAGTGGTTTGAGAGGTGTAATGAAGTGGGAGTAGATGAGACCTTTTATAGTGGAGGAGGAGTGGCACTCTTGTAATATTTTGGAAAAGGGAAACCCCACCCACGTTTTTTATTGAAAGTGGATCCAATTGTGGTTAAAAGTAGATAAAAAGAATAATAGGGTAGAAATATTTCTATATTATGGATTTTTTAAAAGTGTATATGTCATTTTGGGACTTAAGGTTATGGTTTAGTCACTTATTAAGTTTAATTCAACTTTAATTATTGAAATTAATTTTAATTACTTTCACTAATGTTTTTGGTCAAAAAATAATTTGACCTTATTAGAAATTATAAATTATGATAATTAAAAATATGGAATCTATTTTTCCAAATTTAAAAAACTTATTTGGATTTTATTAATTTAAATATAATCTCACAGATGGGATGACCATACATGGTTTTAAAGTAAAAATGTTCAACAGTTGGGCTTGTTTTTATAGACAATTTCAGAGTGAAATTGATTCAAATGAAATAAGTTGGATTGATTGATAAAAAATTAATCTAATTAAACATTAAAACCAACTTATAATATAATTAATATATAAAAATAAATTAGATTAAACAACTCTTCTAAAATAAAATTTATTATTTTTAACTATTAATTAAAAAATAAAACTTCACAAAAAATACCAAAAATTAACCCTATCCTATTTTTTTGATTATATATAAAATATGACGTTTATTTTGACATATAATATTGATAAATGTTCCTAAATTTATATTTAAAATATATTATCTATTAAAAGGTGATAAAATTTCCATAATAATAATATTGGGGGTTATGTGAAAAATTGTGTTTATTCTTATCTTATGCTTGTAATATATTTTGGATTAATATTAAAATATATTTCCTCAGATATATAACATATATATCACATTAAAATTACTTTATACTAATAATTAATTTAATTTATTAAGATTAAAACAACTTTTAGAGCATAATAATAGTTTTTTATAAAAATACTCTGTTTTTATTCAATTGGATATTATATTAATTATAATTTGTAACTAATTTATATTTTTTGAATACAAAATTTTATTCATAGGTTAATTAATAATATTCAAAAAAGTTAATTTAATGGATTTTTTATATATTATAATATTAAACAATAATATTTTAATAATATATTATTGTTCGGTAATACTCATTCTTGTGTGTACACAATCAATCATTGAAAGTCAGTCTTGCCTAAAATTTATGCTAACCTCATTGTTACATGGAGATAATTATAAAATTTATGTTGTGTTTAGTTCAATAATAATTTGGTACTGTATGATGCAAACTTAGTGATTTAATACAACAATATAAATATTCAGTATTGTCTGAAATGGAAAAATATCAAAAAATGAAATTAATTTAAAAAAAAATTCAAAAAATCTTGAGGTCTTTCATTCCACCCCCCTTAAAATTAATTTCACCCTAAAAACTCATCTGGGTTATCAAATGTTTAATAACTCAATGCTCCATTCATATAAACCCACATCATAAAAATGAATACTTAAACTTCCTTTAGAAAAAAGAATGTTGGAAAAATGACAGTAACCCAAAGTATCCTATAACCAGGTTTAAAGATAAGAGATAATAAAAGGGAAGTGAAAATATGGACTTACAGGAAAGGTATATATATTATCGAGTGAATGAGTTTATCAATCAAAAAGTATATATTTATTCAACAAATGGTTTGACTAAAAAAATTACACATTAACCAGAACATCATGTAGTCTAGTGGTAGGAATGAAATCCTTATTGTCCTTCATTCAAGGGTTCAAGATCCGCAGCCTTGCCGAATATGATGGGTGGTCTCCTGACAAAGAAAATTTCCTTTTATAAAACTACATTAATATAATTTTCAAAATATATATGATGGAAATCCTTGAAATATTTTTAATCAATACATAGCCTTTTAACTAAGGTTTTCAATAAAAACTCACTACATAAATACTTCGTCCTAATTTTACCATAAACATTCCATAAATGGTTAAACTTATAACCCTTAAAAAAGTTGAAAAATCCAAAAAATTGGAAAGAAAATCACAAAATCGGATTAACATTGATCTCTTGTGTATCAAAAAGATTCTCCTGGTTCTCATATTCCAAACATGTGAATTCCTATATCATATATTCTCTTTAAACAAGGTAATAACCTGAATTACAATAAATACATTTATTAACCATTCATACTTCCTTATTCCCATGTTTATTTGATATATTCCTTAAATATAAAAAGTATTAACCTTCATCTGTGATGATATATACCACTTTTTAAACTAATAAATAATCAAATATAATGTAATTTTTACTATCCAATTTAATTTATCCAAATCAATCATCTATTTAACCAAGACAAACAGAATTTTCTCAAATCATGATCACATCAAGGGTTACCTTACCTTAATCAAAAAATATCTTTTTAATTTATTCATCAACATTAAACATATACTTTTCAATCTTTAATGAAAACATATACTAAAAACACTTATATATTTTATGATTCATATAACATAATCATTGAATTCAAAAACATAAGTACTTCATCACACAAACTTTATTCCTAAACTATTACCAAGGCTTTGTAAAATTATTCCTTAATAACTTTTTCATTGAATATGTAATATGAATCATGACTTAAGGTTCATATACCTCAATCTGAAAATTATTCTTATGATTAAAGTAAACCATACTAGATGAAAATCACCTAACTTTCACATGTCATTTGTCGGTTTTTTTTCTTCAGAAGTTTAACAAATACTAAATCCACCTTCCTTATTCTACTAATGGGATTTATAATTAGGAAATAGATTTTCATAATACCCATATACTCTATATCTGAAAAATTCAATGCTATCCATGTTCTTTGTCATGACCCGTCCTCGGGGCTCGTGCCGTGACTACCCCAAGCCTGCCTACCATAGGCCAGGGGCTGGCGAGTAGCACCAAAGGCGTAAATCCCGATAACTGGGAAGGCATTTCCTTTATAAAATTAAACAAAACACCACAGAGTACAAGCGGAAGTAAAACACTAAGTACAAAAGAAAGTGCTGAAAAGTAAATGGGCTAGAATACAAACCCAACTGAAAGTACATCTACTACTAAACGAAAGTACAATAGGAAAAGACAAACAACTGAAAGAACGGAAGCGGATGGGACATCCTCCTCGGATCCTACCTTAAGGGTAGGTACAGATGGCGTAGCTCCTAGATCTTCCACCACAGATCCTACCTGAAGGGTAGGTACAGATAGCCTCCACAACGCTCTCGCCCGTCAACCTCCTCCAAAAGTCGTCTCGCCGTGAAGTCCGCCTCCAGATACTGACTCGTCGTGTAGTCCACCTCCGGGTACCGTCCAGTCCTCAAACACTCGGCCTCCATCAGCACTGCCCGTCATTTACAACCAACACAACGAGGTGCGGGCATAGCTTGTGCAGGGGTGAGTATAACAATACTCAGTAGGGACCCCAAGACCCTCAAGGTCTCACTAAAACCAAAAAGGATATCCACAAAGAAGATCTCAACAGATAACCTCTATTTAGGTATATGGTCATGCATATACCTAAGTTATCAAATAACCCATCTCAATCATGAGGAAAACACCAAGATCATGAAATCAATGGATAACCACTACCCAGGTATATTCCCATACATATACCTATGTTATCAAGTAATCCATCTCAATCATGAGGTAAACAAAAAGGTCATAGACTCAGCTCAAACCAGAATTTTCATTATTGAAACCGTAACTGCTGTAGAGCTCCATCTCTGAATCGTACAATGGTCCTATCACGACTCCGAGGTACTTCTCACTATCCTAAGACTGCTGAGATACTCCTCCTGTCGAGTACCGCGGGTCTGCGGCAACTACCAGGCACTCCGTCCGCTGAGGGTCTGTCACCAAATATCGGGCGCTCCCCCTAATAGCCTACAGAGGTACTCCTCCTGTCGAGTACCGCGGGTCTGCGGCCAACTACCAGGCTCTCCATCCGCCATGTGTCTGTCACCAAATACTGGGCGCTCCTTCCACTGGGCTAGTCGACTCACTCCAAGTCGAGTCGGTCAAGAAGTCGTCAGGTCTCAGCCGGCTACACGGTCTCCGTACTCCATACGCTCGTCTCCGGGAGGGTCCGCTCCATGAGCTATAGGTCGATACTCCAAGTATCACAAAGTCTCATGAAAAAGTATCTCAAAGGACCACCTCATTATAGGGGTCTCAACGCATCAGTCGACGCGTCGATCGGACGCCCGGTCTGTGAGTTATTAGCTTTTTCATCCCAGGGGCCCAGTTGGTTTTGTGAACGAACCAACCCGGTCATAACTCAACTGTACCCCGAACTCTCCTAGGGTATACACATAGGGACCGTTTCTCAACGTGATCACCAACGCCGCTGACGGTTCGTCAAACGGACGTCCAGTCTGAAAGATAACAGCTTTTCCGTTCCAAGGGCCCTCTGGATATCGGGTACAAACCAACCCGGCCAATATCAAACAACAACCAAAACTTGGGAGAAGTATGACAAAAGTTCCATCTCATCAAGAAGAAAACAACGAGACAGACGACACGTCAATTGGACGCCCGGTCTGTGAGTTATTGGCTTTTTCGTTCCAGGGGCCCAGTTGGTTTCGTGAGTGAACCAACCCGACCGCACTCCGACGGAATCCAAACCTCGAGCAGAGTAATCCAAATGATCCGTCTCAATTATAGGAATCCAACAAAGTCAACGGCACGTCATTCGGACATCCGGAGCTCAAGATATAAGCGTTTCCGCTCCGAGGGCCCGGTTGGTTTCGTATCCGAACCAACCCGGCCAAACCCAAAGTATTCCTAAACCTTTAGTGCGATATACCTAAACGACCGTCTCGTTCCAAAGATCGCTATGCAACTGACGGTGCGTCGATCGGAGGACTATAGCCCATGATATGGGAAAAAGACGAAGGAGGTTCTGAAAACGGGGGGTCTGGGCCCGGACCGACCTGGACCGACCCCCCCTGGGTCGGCCCGAACCGGGTCGACCAGTCCCGGACCGGGTCCGACCCGGAGGGGTCCAGCGCGGCCCGACCAGCGCGGCCCGGCCCGGCCGGCTCGGTCCGGCTCGACCGGCCAGCCGCGGCTCGGCCAGCGCGGCCGAGCGGAAGCCACAGGCGGGGGTGTGCGCGGCCTGCCCTCACCGCTAATTGAGGCCGGCAGCGCCCCGCCACCGCCGGTCGCCGGCATCGCCGCGCCGACGTGGCTCACCGCCCCCGCCTTCCGGGGACCACCGGACGCGCTCCGGTGGTCCGTTTCTCCTACCGTCTTCACCAATGGTCCTCCCAGGACCCGACCTTCACTACGAAGGGATTCAAACGTTGTAGCGGCTTGCTTTATCATCGTCCGTCGATCCGTACATTGATAAACAAGCTGCAGAGGGTTGTCGGGCCGTGTTTGTTCGGCCTGCGCCCTCCGCGTTAGGTGTTAACAATTGGCAAACAATAGCACATGATTTTAATCATTAACGAGGGTATAATTTATCCAAAATAAATTATACGAACACCTTGCAATAAAAATACCCACGCACGAGGGTTTAAAATTTTTAATGCGCGACGTGATGACGTCACGCATTCTTGCAGCTCAATCCCGCGTGGCGTGACGATGTCGCACATCCTTGTTGTTCTTTCCCACGTGGTGCGACGTCACCACGTCACTTTCTTTCGAACCACAATGACAAGAAAGAATAAAAAGGGAGGAGGATCGGCCGTGTTCGTGCGGTCCAACCTCCTCCCGTTAAACGATAACAAGGGGTTCTCATTACTCGTATAACGTCAAAGATAGAATCAAGAACAAAAAGAAACGAAACCCTACTTTTGATTCATTGATTGACATTCTTTGTTCGTTGACGGTGTTGCGGAAAGAAGACGATGAAGTTCGTCTTTCGCCGTGTTCGTCACACACTCCCAATCCCGAGCTACGTCGGCTGTGGAAGACACTACACGTCAGTAGGATCTGAGGGAGGAAGTCTAATAAAGTTGTTGATGTTCGTCGCTTCCGTCGTTGTAGAAGTGCACCCAGAGAAGAATCAGCGTCTCCTCTCTTGTCCCATGAAGAAAAGGATAATGGCTGGGTCGTCGTCCTTCGTTGAAGAGGCGTCGTTCTTCGTTGAAGATGATGTTCTTCAAAAGAGGGAAGATCTCTCTTCCAAAATCTCTCACACAACCAAACTACCAAAATAAAACAAGGCCTCTCCTTATTTTATTATTTTTCCATGGATTCAAACTTACAAAAATTCAAAACCTAATTCACTTAATCAATTAAACAATGAGTTGTCTAATTAATTAAGTGATAGGTTGGCAAGAATTTAAGAGGGAGAGAGGGGAGAGGAAGAGTTACACAACATAAGTGGGTGGTTTAGAGGATTTAGGGAGTTATGGGGAATTTGAAAAGGTGGGGGCTCGTGTGGGCCCCACCACACATTATCCTCTCATTTATCCTCACATGGGTAGTTAGGTGCCACCCCAACTTCCCCATGTAGGATAAAACTACCTTAGACTTAAGAAATAAAATTGTCTCACAATTTTATTCATTCCTCAATTAAGCCACAAATTTTAACAACTCCTCCCGTGAAAACACAACTCCTGAATAGGAATTCCTAAAAAAATACCGGCGCTGTGGTTCCATAAGTGCCCTTGGAATTTGATTCCGAGCACCAGTTTCAAAGCTAGAAATTCCCGCTCGTTCATTCACTGAATGTACCCGAGCTAAACTTCGGAAATTGATTTCGGGCACACCGGGCCTTGGAATCAGGTGACGTTAGAAACTGTGTTCTTGTAAAATCCCAAAGAAAATTATGAAAAAATTTTACTTGAATTTTATGGGTCTTTACATTACTCCCACCTCAGGTCTTTACGTCCCAGTAAAGCTATAACACAAACTAGGGGAACAAAAGTGGTACTGAGCACGCATCTGAGCCTTCTGCTCTCATGTGCTCACCAGGAGGTTTTCGTGCTGCATACGAAAGCGCACAAGAGGAATCGACCGTCCTCATAGAACCCGCTCCCGTCGATCCTCAACCTCTACTAGAACTCTGCAAAATTCACCTCATCACCAAAATCCAGTTCATCATGGTCGATGATATGCGAAGGGTCGAACACGTATCTCCTCAGTTGAGATACGTGGAAGTCATCGTGAACCTGGTGAAACTGAGGTGGATGCGTCAAGCGATAAACCACTTTGCCTACCCAGCTGAGGACCTAAGAAGGTCCACTAAACCTCTGGGATAAGTTGCTGCCTTGTCCACATCTCTGTAAACCTCGTCGAGGTGAAACCTGTATAAGGACATGATCGTCATCCTCGAACTCTAGAGACCTCCATGTCCTGTCAGCATAAGTCTTCTGTCGGCACTGTGCTGTCCTCATCCGCTCTTGGATGACCTGGACCTTCTATAGTATCACAAGAGATGCTATGATTTCTTCTTTTCCGATAAGAGAAATCTGGTATCATCCCCTGGATGAACAACATAAATTGCCTAATACAGTCAATCCTGACATGAATCATGCATTCATGCAATGGATGACGTCATAAGGCCTCGACGTAACTTCCAAGAGATCCAACTGTCACTCTCGCCTCCAAGGGTCGAGTCACACTGTCGGAATCAGTGTGAGGTGACTAGGTATCCTCCAGTAGAAATCTCTAAAGTGAGGGTCAAGTCAACAGTTTTAATCGGGACCACTCAGTATCAACCCAACAAAAAGATAGGAAAGCAAACATCACAAAGATAAGTGTCTTTTTTTATTATTTCAGCTCATAGTACAAAGTCACGAAGCAACTACAAACAAACATCAACAAAACTAGAAGCAACAGGATCAATAGCCTCCAGGTCTGGAGCTAGTCCCGCTCCTGTCCATCTGCTTCTAGAGCTCCATGACCATAGGCCTCAGCTGCCTAAAGCTGAGCTCTCCCATGTTCTCCTATCCCCTACAGTTGGGGTGGGCCTCCTGGTGGTGGGGGTGGAAACACCCCGAAGTGTCGTCCACCTCCAGCTGCACGACCAGCTCCTCTTCCATGGCCACCTGCTCCTTGCGGTCTACCCTGATCGAGCCTCTACCTCTGGATGGGAGGTTCTTCATTTAACTGCTGGTCTTCTGCATGGCGGGTCGGACAGTCACATGCCATGTGACCAATTCCGCCGCAGGAGTAACACTGTCCACTCTCGGCATGTCTGGCTCTGACTCCACCCCGGTTTCCCCGCACAAGTGAACCTGAGTCATGCAGTCGGCCACCGATAGGCCTGGTCCTCTTGGACCTTTGCGTCATCTGTCTACTGCCTGCTGCAGAAGACTCTGCCGCAAGACGGCTATTAGAGGCTCCGGCTGCTGGAGACTGCTCAGCAAGGAAACTCTCTACTAAGAGGGCTCTCTCCAACACCCCTGTCTGCGTTAGAATGCTGTGAGAAACAACAGAAGCTCTAATCTCTCACCTGAGCCCCTGCTCAAAGGTTTGGGCCTTGAAGAACGGGTCCCGTACCATATCTGTGGTGTAGCGCGAAAGGTCTGTGAACCTCACTTAATATTGTGCCACGGTCATGCTGCCCTACCTTATCTGAAGTAGCTCCTGTATACGCACCGCTCGAAGGGTGGCTGGTACAAACTCTGCCCGGAACAGGCACTCGAAGTCTGCCAAAAGAAGTGTCACCTCGTCATGCATCTGGAGCATCAGGCTCCACCATCTTCCTGCTGCTGCCTGAATAAGGCTGGTAGAAAGGATCACCATGAAGTCTGCCAACGTCCCCACTAGCCTGAAGACTCTCACCACAGCCTCTAGCCAATCCTCAGCCGCCTGCGGGTCCGTCCCTCCCTGGAACCTGGGTGGCCTCTGGCGCTGGAACTCATGCAGTGCGCTCAAGTGACGTGCACCCTCTGCTACTGGGGATGGTGGCATCGATGGCCCAATGGGTAGTAGTACTGCTGGTGCCTTCACTGGTGCCTCAACTGGGATAGGGCCCTGTACTGAGGCCTCGTTGCTCGGCGGGCTATCAGTATGAACAACTCTCAGGGCTCTAACTGGTCGTCCGCGGGGAGGCATCCAGAAAGAAACAAACATGACATGGTCAAAAGTCTTATACCTGGTGAGCTAACCTGGTTTGAGCTGATATTTAAATAAAACTTCTGGAAACACACATGCAATCATTTTTTTCATGCACATAGTCGGAATTCAGTTGTCAGGGTCCTGGTGTATGGATACGTCAGCCGCCCGTACTAGCACTGGACTCCCTGAACTGAAGACCACACTCGGTACCCTTAACACTATTGCTTCACATAAAGAAAATATCAGAGTTATAAGTTCTGCGGTAGGCCCGAATCCTCTGATACCAATTTGTCACGACCCGTCCTCGGGGCCCGTGTCGTGACTACCCCAAGCCCAAAATCCATAGGCCAGGGACTGGCGACTAGCACCAAAGGTATAAATCCCGATAACTGGGAAGGCATTGCCTTTATAAAAGTATACAAAACACCACAGAGTACAAGCAGAAGTAAAATACTATGTACAAAAGAAAGTGCTGAAAAGTAAATGGGCCAGAATACAAACCCAACTGATAGTACAGCTACTACTGAGCGAAAGTACAACAGGAAAAGACAAACAGCTGAAAGAACGGAAGCGAATCCTGGGACGTCCTCCTCGGATCCTACCTGAACTCTAGGAACAGATGGCGTAGCTCCTGGATCGTCCACCACGGATCCTACCTGAAGGGTAGGTACAGAGAGCCTCCACAATGCTCTCGACCGTCAACCACCTCCAAAAGTCGTCTTGCCGTGAAGTCCACCTCCAGATACTGACTCGTCGTGTAGTCCACCTCCGGGTACCATCCAGTCCTCGAACACTCGGCCTCCGTCAGCACTGTCTGTCGTCTGCAACCAACACAATGAGGTGCGGGCATAGTCTGTGTAGGGTTGAGTATAACCATACTCAGTAGGGACCCCGATACCCTCAAGGTCTCACTAAAACCAACAAGGATATCCACAAAGAAGATCTCAACAGATAACCTCTATTTAGGTATATGATCATGCATATACCTAAGTTATCAAGTAACCCATCTCAATCATGAGGAAAACACCAAGATCATGAAATCAACGGATAACCACTACCCAGTATATGCCAATACATATACCTAAGTTATCAAGTGACCCATCTCAATCATGAGGTAAACAAAAAGGTCATAGAATCATATCAAACCAGGATTTTCATTATCGAAACCATAACTGTTGTAGAGCTCCGTCTATGAATCTTACAGTGGTCCTGTCACGACTCCGAGGTATTGCTCACAAACCTAAGACTGCTGAGGTACTCCTGCTGTCGAGTACCGCGGGTCTACGGCCAACTACCGGGCACTCCGTCCGCTGAGGGTCTGTCGCCAAATACCGGGCGCTCCCCCTAATAGCCTATAGTGGTATTTCTCCTGTCGAGTACCGCGGGTCTGCAGCCAACTACCAGGCGCTCCGTCCGTCGTGGGTCTATCGCCAAATACCGGGCACTTCGTCCACTTGGCTAGTCGACTCACTCCAAGTCGAGTCGGTCAAACAGTCATCAGGTCTCAGCCGGCTACACGGTCTCCGTACTCCGTACGCTCGTCTCCGGGAGGGTCCGCTCCACGAGCTACAGGTCGATACTCCAAGTATCACAGAGTCTCACGAATAAGTATATCAATGGACCGCCTCGTCATAGGGGTCTCAACGCATCAGTCGGCTCGTCGATCGGATGCCCGGTCTGTGAGTTATTTTCTTTTTCATCCCAGGGGCCCGGTTGGTTTTGTGAACGAACCAACCTGGCCATAACTCAACTGTACCCCGAACTCTCATATGTTATTCACATAGGGACCGTCTCTCAACGTGATCACCAACACCGCTGACGGTTCGTCAAACAGACGTCCAGTCTGAAAGATAACATCTTTTCTGTTTCAAGGGTCCGGTTGGATTTCGGGTATAAACCAACCCGACCACTATCCAACTACAACCAAAACTCAGGATAAGTATGCCAAAAGTGCCGTCTCATCAAGACGAAAACAACGAGACAGACAGCGCATCAATCGGACGCCCGGTCTGTGAGTTATTGGCGTTTTCGTTCCAGGGGCCTGGTTGGTTTCCTGAGTGAACCAACCTGACCGCACTCCAATGGCATCCAAACCTCGAGAGGAGTAAGCCAAATGATCCTTCTCAATTAGAGTAATCCAACAAAGTCGACGACACGTCATTCGGACGTCTGGAGCTCAAGATATAAGCGTTTCCGCTCTGAGGGACCGGTTGGTTTTGTATCCGAACCAACCCGGCCGAAACCAAAGTATTACGAAACCTTGAGTGCGATATACTAAAATGACCGTCTCGTTCCATGGATCTCTACGCAATGGATGGTGCGTTGATCGGAGATTCGTAGCCCAAGATATGGGCAAAAGTCCAAGGAGGGTCCGAAAACGGGGGGTCTGGGCCCGGACCGACCCGGCCCGACCCCCCTGGGTCGGCCCGAACCGGGTCGACCCGTCCCCGCCCGGCCGGCGCGGCGCGGCCCGGCCGGCTCGGTCCAGCTCGACCGGCCAGCCGCGGCTCGGCCAACGCGGCCCAGCGGAAGCTGCGGGCGGGGGTGTGCGCGGCCCGCCCTCGCCGCTAATTGAGGCCGGCGGCGCCCCACCACCGCCTTCCGCGGACCACCGGACGCGCTCGGGTGGTTCGTTTCTCCTGTCGTCTTCACCAATGGTCCTCCCGGGACCCGGCCTTCACTGCGAAGGGATTCAAATTCCATAGAGTCCTGCTTTGTCATTGTCCGTCGATCCACACATTGATAAACAAGCTGCGGAGGGTTGTCAGGCCGTGTTTGTTCGGCCCGTGCCCTCCGCGTTAGGTGTTAACAATTGGAAATCAATAACACATGACTTTAATCATTGACGAGGGTATAATTTATCCAAAATAAATTATATGAACACCTTGCAATCAAAATACCCACGCACGAGGGTTTAAAATTTTTAATGCGCGGCGTGACGACATCACGCATTCAAGCCGCTCGATCCCGCGCGGCGTGACGATGTCGCACATCCTTGTCGTTCTTTCCCATGCAGTGCGACGTCACTATGTCACTTTCTTTCGAACCACAATGACAAGAAAGAATAAAAAGGGAGGAGGATCGTCCGTGTTCGTGCGGTCCAACCTGCTCCCGTTAAATGATAACAAGGGGTTCTCATTACTCGTATAACGTCAAAGATAGAATCAAGAACAAAAATAAACGAACCACTACTTTTGATTCGTCGATTGACATTCGTCATTCGTTGACGGTGTTGCGGAAAGAAGACGATTAATTTCATATTTCGCCACGTTCGTCACACACTCCCAATCCCGAGCTACGTCGGCTGTGGAAGACACTACACGTCGGTAGTGTCACGACCCGTCCTCGGGGCCCGTGCCGTGACTACCCCAAGCCCACCTTCCATAGGCCAGGGGCTGGCGACTAGCACCAAGGCGTAAATCCCAACAAAAGGGAAGGAATTGCCTTTGAAAAGTAAACAAGCACCACAGTGTAAGAAAACGGAAAAGTAAACACTAAATAAAAACTGTAACAAGCTGTGCTGAAAGTAAAAGGGGGGCCGGAAATACAATCCCAACTGTAAAGTACAACTGAAAGGGAAAAACAGCAACTGAAAGGAAAAGCCGCAGTGTCGAGCCATCCTCTGGAAGTCCCACCTGAAGGGTGGGTACAGATAGCCTCCACTACTCCTCGGTCCACCTGACTGCTCCGAGTACGTCCCGCCCAGTGGTCCTCCTCCAGGTACCGTCCTGCTCCGCACGCCTCCACCACGATCAGCGCTGTCCGTCGTCTACAACCAACACCACGAAGTGCGGACATAGCCCGTGCAGAGGTGAGTATAAGCTACTCATTAGGGACCCCGAGACCTCCGAAGGTCTCCCGAAATCCACAAAGGATAATCCACAAAGTAAAGATACAATCACGAAGTAACATCCGACACGGCTTAGGTATATGCCCATACATATACCTAAGTCATCAATTCCCGTTCGGCTCCAACGTCTGAGCCCAAGCACAACCCAGTCCACACAGGAAGAAAAACGTATACCCACATAGGATAACACAACACAATCCACAAAAGAGAGTAAACAGTAATCCACATAGGATAGCTCAACACAATCCACAAAGGAGAGTAAACAGTAAATCCACACAGGATATCTCAACACAATCCATAAGGGAGAGTAACAGAGGATTCAGTTCACACAGGTATCCTTATTGTATGATGATAAATATGATCACTGATCCATCTAAGTCGTCGGACCCACAAAGGATTGAAAGGTACTAACCCCCGCAAAGACCCACACAGGATCGGGCCCACACAGGACCTGTAGGCGCTGGCTCACACAGAACCGCTGAGCGCTGACCCACACAGGATCGGACCCACACAGGATCGGGCCCACACAGGACCTGTAGCACTGATCCACGTAGGATCGCTGCGTGCAGTAGTCTTCGCAGTCCACTGAGGATATCTGCACAGTCGTCGTCGCAGTCCACTAAGGATCTCTGCACAGTGGTCGCTGTCGAAGTAGCAGTCACAGCCGGCTCTAGGGTTCCTGCACACAGCAAGCTCGTTCGGGAGGGTCCGCTCCACGAGATGAGAGACTGACACAAAGTCTGAAGTTGATGTATCCAAAAGTTTCGTATCATCAACAGGAACTCAACGTCGCAGACGGCGTGTCAATCGGACGCCCGGTCTGAGAGTTATTAGCTTTTTCGTCCTAGGGGCCCGGTTGGTTTTTAAGGCAAAACCAACCCGACCATACTCCACCTGCGTCCAAACCTCGGGCGGAGTGATCCAAAAGATCCGCCTCACTTAGATTAATTGAACAAAGCTGACGGCACGTCAATCGGACGTCCGTGGCTCAAGATATGAGCGTTTCCACTCCGAGGGCCCGGTTGGTTTCGTGTACGAACCAACCCGGCCGAACCCAAAGTATTCCGAAACCTTGAGTGCGATATACCGAAACGACCGTCTCGATCCAGGGATAGCGTTTCCACTGACGGTGCGTCTTTCGGAGGCCCGTAGCTCAAGTTACGGGAATTTGACCGAAAACGGTCCGAAGACGGGGGGTCCGGGCCCGGGCCGACCCGGGCCGCCCCGACCCAGTCCGGCCACGGCCCGGCCGGTCCGACCGGCCTGGCTCGGCTCGGCTGAGCGGCCGAGCAGCCGAGTTTCAAAGGGCACCGCCCCCGCGGTTTGGAGAAGCCGCGACCCCGCGTTGGGGCCGCGCTGGAGCAACGGACGCGGCTGTCGCCGCTTCCCGTGCGGGCGAGCCGGACCCGCGCGGCCGCGGGTCTATTGGCCGCCACCGCCGCGGATGAAAACGCGGCGGCTCTGTCCGGCGGCGCGCCGGGGCGCCGCCGCCTCCGGCTGCCGGCGTCGCCGACCGCTTCCGCGGGCCATCGGAGTTGCTCCGGTGGTCTGTTTTCCTTCCCGTCTGCGCCGTTGTTCCTCCCGGGTTCCGTTCTTCACTGCAGGATCAACAAACTACCCTTGCGTCACGTTTTGTCATTGCCCACCAAATCCGCACAACCACGAAGAACGGCAGAGGGTTGTCGGGCCGTGTTCGTTTGGCCCGCACCCTCCGCGTTAGTAAACAACAGCGGTAGAAAATAATTCAACACATGATACAACAATTTTCATAAATTAAAATTTTTCATTTGTATCTGGTTCTTTAATTTTAAAGAAACATTCACGGGAATAAGGGCATTTCCAAAACAAAAATCCCTACCTCTTCAAGTCGTCGCTCGCGGGTTCTTCACAGAATTGTTCGTCGCGGAAGGAGGGGATCGTCGCGTCGTCGCCGAAGGGCGTCGCGCCGTCGTGGAATCCGGCGTTGCTTCGACGAACTCAACGGACCAAGAAACAACAGATTTAATTATAAATAATTAAATCCCTGTTTTGTTAAAAACCACAAAGGAGATTTAAAAGAAACCTGAAGTCTCTTACCTCAAACAGCTGATCGTAGATTTCTTTGCGGAGGCAGAGACGTCGCAGAAGAACGTCACGGGAGAGGAAACTTCGACGTCGCGGCACACGGAGTCGCGTCGTCGATTTCCGTGGGTTCGGCGTTCTTCGTCGGAGGTCGGAGTTCTTCGCGTTCTTCGCGTTCTTCACGAAGAAGGGTGAAGGCACAAGAATTCTGTCAAAGCATCTCAACGTGTAATCCTCCAAAAGTCGTGTTGGTCTTATTTTATTATTACGCCAGCAAACGAAAAAAGAGGTAAGTAACGACCCATTAATTCTTAGAATTAATTAAATGAAAGAAACTGCCCATTTAATTCATGAATAAAACCGTCCAATTAAATGGTGCGTTAAGAATTTAAGAATACACATCATTTGACTTTCATAATGACGGGTTTTCGCGGGTGCGTTACTTAGCGGAAAAGAAACGGCGGGGCTCATGCGGGCCTCACCTCACAAATATCCTACCAAGAGGGTAGGATATTTTTGGATAGCATCCTATCCGGATCAACTCAGATTAAGCCGCTTTTAAGTGGCTTCAAGTGGCTTCCAAGTGGCTTAAGTGAAATAAAATAAAGTTTTTCTTACAATTATTTTATTTCTTAACATTAAGCCCGAAAATTAAAAACCACCACCGAGCAAACGCAACTCCAGAAGAGGCATTTCTAAGCAAAAACCGGCGCTGCGATTTCATCGGTGCCCTCAGAATTCGATTCCGGGCACCGATTCAAATGTTAGAAAAACTCGCTCATCCGTCCGCTGAACGTATCCGAGACAAACTTCGCAAAATGATTCCAGGCACACCGGGCCTCGGAATCAGGTGCCGTCAGAAACTGCGTTCTTGTAATATTCCAAAGAAAATTAAGAAAAAAATTTCCTTGAAATTTATGGGTCTTTACATTACTCCCACCTCAGGGCTTTACGTCCCCGTAAAGATACATCATAACTAGGGAAACAAAAGTGGGTACTGAGCACGCATCTGAGCCTCCCGCTCCCAAGTGCTCTCCTGGAGGTTTCCGTGCTGCCATCTGATGCGCACAAGATTAATCGATCACCCATGTAGGACCCCCTCCTGTCGATCCTCTATCTCCACCGGGACCTCCGTAAAAGTCGCCCCATCATCCACGTCTAGCTCCCCATGGTCAATGATGTGTTTCGGGTCGTGCACATATCTCCTCAACTGAGATACGTGGAAGACGTCGTGCACCCGGTGCAACTGAGGTGGTAGAGCCAGGTGATAAGCCACCTCGCCAATCCTGCTAAGGACCTGGAAGGGTCCGATGAAGCGTGGAGACAACTTGCCGCCTCGGCCAAATCTCCGCAAACCACGTCGAGGTGAGACACGCAAGAAGATGAGGTCGCCATCCTCGAACTCTAGTGGCCTATGCCTCCTGTCAGTATATGACTTCTGCTGGCTCTGAGCTATCCTCTTCCACTCCTAGATGAACTGGACCTTCTCTGTCGTAGCCCGGACCATCTCTGGTCCCACAAGTGCTGACTCCCCAGGGTCGGTCCAGCACAAAGGAGATCTGCAAGGTCTGTCGTATAACGCCTCGTATGGTGCCATCCTGATGGTGGAGTGGTAGCTGTTGTTGTGCGCGAACTCCACTAAGGGTAGGTGATCCTCCCAGCTGTGACCAATGTCGAAGACACATGCGCGGAGCATGTCCTCGAGAGTTTGAATGGTCCTCTCCGTCTGACCATCCATCTGAGGGTGAAAGGCGGTGCTCAGAAGTAGCCGCGTCCCGAACGCCTCCTGCAACCCCTTCCAAAGCTGGGAAGTAAAGAGAGCGTCCCAATCGGAGACAATAGACGATGGAACACCGTGAAGCCGTACAATATCCAGAACGTAGAGACGCCCCAAGATCTCCACTGAGCCCTGCTCTCTGATGGGTAAGAAGTGTGCCGACTTGGTGAGTCGGTCAATAATCACCCAAATGGAGTCATGACCTCTGGAAGTGCATGGAAGCCCAGTCACGATGTCCATAGATATCCCATCCCACTTCCACTCCGGGACCTCCAAGTGCTGTACCAAGCCTGCTGGTACCTGATGCTCTGCCTTCACCTACTGGCAGGTGAGGCACCGAGAAACGAACTCTGCCACAGCCTTCTTCAGGCCTGGCCACCAGTGCTGTCGTCTGAGATCCTGGTACATCTTCACCACTACAGGATGTACCGCCAAAGGAGAAGTGTGAAACTCTCTCAGCACCTCCTCTCGTAAAGCAACTGGTACCAAGGTACGTCCTCTAAAAAGGACGTCGTGCTCTTCTACAAGGGAGAAACCATCAGGTGTCTGTCCCAAGGATATCTGTGCACGCCGCGTCTCACAGTCAGCGTCCCCACACTGTGCCTCTCTGACCCACTACAGTAGTGGAGGAGTGACTGTGAGAGACTCAAGGAAGGCTGCTCCATCTCTATCCACGAAGGATATCTGCAAGGCGACTAGCTGCTCTTTCGCCTCCTCAAGTAGCTGAATGCCTGTACTCCTACTGAGGGCATCAGCTACTACGTTCCCCTTCCCAGGAGTATAGACTATCTCAGAGTCATAGTCCTGGAGGAACTCGAGCCATCGCCGCTATCTCAGTTTCAGGTCCTTCTGAGAGAAGATGAACCTGAGACTCTGGTGGTAAGAAAAGACTGTAAAGCACTCGCCCATCAGATAGTGCCGCCATGTCTTCAGAGTGAAGACCACTACTGCTAACTCCAGGTCATGGGTAGCGTAGTTCTGCTCATGTGGCCTCAACTGACGTGATCTATAGGCAATCACGGCCCGCTCCTGCATCAGGACACACCCCAGTCCGGTCCCTGATGCATCGAAGTAGACTACGTATCCAACTCCCTCCTCAGACAACCTCAAGATAGGTGCGCTGGTCAATCTCTGTCTCAGCTCCTAGAAGCTCTGCTGACACCTGTCTGGCCACACAAAGGGTTTCCCCTTCTTCGTCAAAGCTGTGAGTGGCACCGCAACTCTGGAGAAGTCCGACACAAATTTCCGATAGTATCCGTCTAGACCCAAGAAACTCCGCACCTCTGTCACGCTCCTGGGTGGCTCCCAAGCTAGAACTGCCTCAATCTTCATGGTATCCATAGCAACTCCCGCCTTATAAATGACGTGCCCCAAGAAATGGACCTCACGTAACCAGAACTGGCACTTCGAGAACTTTCCATAAAGCCGGTGCTCTCAGAGTGTGTCTAGCACAACCCGTAAGTGGTAGGTGTGCTCCTCCTCGATGGTCGAGTACACCAAAAGGTCGTTGATGAAGACCATGACAAATTGATCGTGGTATGGCTGGAAGATCCTGTTCATGAGGCTCATGAACACTGCTGGAGCATTGGTTACGCCAAAAGGCATAACCAAGAACTCATAGTGGCCATACCGACACCTGAAGGCCGTCTTCTGCACGTCCTCGTCTTGGACTCTGAGCTGATGATAGCCTGACCTGAGGTCTATCTTCGAGAACCACCATGCTCCCTTGAGCTGATGGAAGAGGTCATCAATCCTCGGTAGCGGATACTTGTTCCTCACTGTCACCTGGTTCAGGCGACGATAGTCGACACATAGTCACAAGCTCCCGTCCGCCATCTTGGCGAACAATATCGGGGAATCCCAGGGTGAAACACTAGGTCGGATGAACCCCTTTCCCTGCAAGTCCTCCAACTGTACCTGTAGCTCTCGAAGCTCAGCGGGGGCCATCCGATACGCTGGAGTGGATATCGGGGCTATCCCGGGGTACAAATCAATGTAAAATTCTACCTCTCTGCGAGGAGGTAGCCCTGGAACGTCGTCGGGAAAGACGTCCGCGTACTAATCCACCACTGCAGGAAAACTAGGACTCCGCACGTCCACTGCTCCTAGGATGAGGCTAGCCAACTGATGAAAGATGGGTTGTCCCCTCCTCTGCGAGAGCCCCTCCTGTGCTGCCAAGGCTCCCTTCTTGTCGGTGAAGGTGAACCTGCTCCTGTCGGTGCGCACACATCACACCTTGTGCCTAAAACAGTCAATCTGAGCATGGACTGTAGATAACCAATCCATGCCCAAGATGACGTCGTAAGGCCTCGACGCTGTTATAAGAAGATCCCAGCCGAAGCTCTCTCCTCCTAGAGTAAGCTCACACTGCCGGCACCAGTGCGTAATCGTCGAGTCTGCTCCCGTAGGAGTCTCTAGCCGTTAGGATCGAGCCAACGGCTCTGTTGAAATCTCCGAGCTCCGAACAAGGGCAGTGGCTATGAAAGAGTGGCTCACTCCTGTGTCTATAAGAACTGCAGCAAGGGTGGAATAGACACAGATCATACCTCGAATCATATCTGGCGTGCCGTGGTCGTAGGCCTCCGCTGCCTAGAGCTGTGCCTGTCTCTGCCCGCCAGCTCCCTGTGGTCGGGGCGGACCTCCTAGTGGTGGTGGTGGCAGAGCCTCAAAGCGTCTCCCACCACCTGCTGCTCGGCCAGCTCCTCTGCCTCGTCCGCCTCCTCCCTGCGGACCGCCACGGTCGACCCTCTGCCTCTGCCTGGGTGGCCCCTCCACCGTCTGCTGCTCCTCGGTACAGCGGGTCAGGCAGTCATGAGCCATGTGGCCCTGCCCGCCGCAAGCGTAGCACTGCCTGCCTCTCAGAATACTGGCTCCGCACTGTGTGCCCCGCACTACGGAGCCAGTGTCCTGAGGTTGTCTACGAGAGGGTCTGGTCTTCCTGGAACCCTGGGTCATCCGTCGGCTACTTGCTGCCGAAGACTCCGCTACCTTCCACCCTGCGGTAGGTCTCACTGTGGACTGAGCCAGAAAGATCTCGATTAGAAGGGCTCGCTCCAGTACTCCTGCCTGGGTCGGGATGCTGAGGGAGATCAGCGATGATCTGATCTCATGTCTCAATCCCTGCTCGAAGGTCCGGGCCCGGACGAAGGGGTCTCGTACCATGTCGGTCGAGTAGTGAGAATGATCGGTGGACCTCGCCACGTACTGGGCGACCGTCAAGCTTCTCTGCCGCAACTGAAGAAGCTCCTGAATGCGCACTGCACGGAGGGTGGCCGGGACGAACTCTGAGCAGAAAAGACTCTCGAAGTCTGTCCAGATGAGAGAGGCCTCATCGTGCACCTGGAGCATCAAGCTCTACCATCGTCCTGCTGCTGCGTGCAGTAGGCTCGCCGCGAGGATCACCATGAGGTCTGCTGGTGTCCTCACTAGTGGGAAAACTCGAACGACCGCCGCCAGCCAGTCCTCAGCTGCCTGGGGGTCCGTCTCCCCATGAAACCTGGGTGGTCGCTGGCGCTGGAACTCGTGAAAATCTTCGAGGAGACGTGCATTGTCAGCGGTCGATGCTGGAAGCATCGGGGGCTCGGCGAGTAAAGGTACCTCCGGTGCCTCTGCTGTCAACGGGCCCTGTACCGAGGCCTCGTCGCTTGGTGGGCTGTCGTCGCACTCTACTCTCGGAACCCTAGCTGGATGCCGTCGTGGGGCCATCCTGAAAAGGAAACAAGTGCACCACGGTCAGAACAGTATACCTGGTGAGCTGACACAAGTAATCACAAAGAAAACATGAAACACACATGCAATCAATGTTTTCATGCATTAAGTCGGAAATCAGAAGTCAGGGTCCTTGTGTATGGATACGTCGGCCGCCGCACCAACACTGGACTCCCTAGACTGATAACCACACCCAATACGCTAAACACCATTGCTTCACATAGAAGAAAGATCAGAGTCTGTGGTAGAACCAACCAACTTTGATGCCAATTTGTCACGACCGGTCCTTGGGGCCCGTGTTGTGACTACCCCAAGCCCGCCTTCCATAGGCCAGGGGCTGGCGACTAGCACCAAGGCGTAAATCCCAACAAAAGGGAAGGCATTGCCTTTGAAAAGTAAACAAGCACCACAGAGTAAGAAAGCGGAAAAGTAAACACTAAGTAAAAACTGTAACAAGCTGTGCTGATAGTAAATGGGGGGCCGGAAATACAAGCCCAACTATAAAGTACAATTGAAAGGGAAAAACATCAACTGAAAGGAAAATCCACAGCGTCGAGCCGTCCTCTGGAAGTCCCACATGAAGGGTGGGTATAGATAGCCTCCACTTCTCCTCAGTCCACCTGACTGCTCCGAGTACGTCCCGCCCAGTGGTCCTCCTCCATGTACCGTCCTGCTCCACACGCCTCTACCACGATCAGCGCTGTCCGTCGTCTGCAACCAACACCATGAAGTGCAGGCATAGCCCATGCAGGGGTGAGTATAAGCTACTCAGTAGGGACCCCAAGACCTCCGAAGGTCTCCCGAAATCCACAAAGGATAATCCACAAAGGAAAGATACAATCATGAAGTAACATCTGACACGGATTTGGTATATGCCCATACATATACCTAAGTCATCAATTCCCGTTCGGCTCCAACGTCCTAGCCCAAGCATAACCCAATCCACACAAGAAGCAAAATGTATACCCACACAGGATAGCACAACACAATCCACAAAGGAGATTAAACAGTAATCCACATAGGATAGCTCAACACAATCCACAAAGGAGAGTAAATAGTAAATCCACACAGGATAACTCAACACAATCCACAAAGGAGAGTAACACATGAATCAGCTCACACAGGTATACTTCTTGTATGACAATAAAGATGATCACTGATCCATATAAGTCATCGGACCCACAAAGGATCGAAAGGTACTAACCCCCGCAAAGACCCACACAGGATCGGGCCCACATAGGACCTGTAGGCGCTGGCTCACACAGAACCGCTGAGCGCTGACCCACACAGGATCGGACCCACACAGGATCGGGCCCACACAAGACCTGTAGCACTGATCCATGTCGGATCGCTGAGTGCAGTAGTCGTCGCAGTCCACTGAGGATCTCTGCACAGTCATCGTCGCAGTCCATTGAGGATCTCTGCACAGTCGTCGCTGTCGAAGTAGCAGTCACAGCCAGCTCTAGGGTTCCCGCACACAGCAAGCTCATTCGGGAGGGTCCGCTCCACGATCCGAGAGACTGACAGAAAGTCCGAAGTTGATGTATCAAAAAGTTTTGTATCGTCAATATGAACTCAACGTCGCAGACGGCGCGTCAATCGGACGCCCGGTCTGAGAGTTATTGGCTTTTCCGTCCCAGGGGCCCGGTTGGTTTTTAAGGAAAAACCAACCCGACCATACTCCACCTGCGTCCAAACCACGGGCATAGTGAGCCAAAAGATCCGTCTCACTTAGAGGAATTCAACAAAGCTGACGGCACGTCAATCGGACGTCCGTGGCTCAAGATATGAGCGTTCCCGCTCCGAGGGCCCGGTTGGTTTCGTGTACAAACCAACCCGGCCGAACCCAAAGTATTTTGAAACCTTGAGTGTGATATATCGAAACGACCGTCTCGATCCAAGGATCGCGTTTCTGCTGACGGCGCGTCGTTCGGAGTCCCGTAGCTCAAGTTACGGGCATTTGACCGAAAACAGTTCGAAGACGGGGGGCCCGGGCCCGGGCCGACCCCCCTTGGGTCGGCCGAATCGGGTCGACCCGACCCGGTCCGGGCGCGGCCCGGCCTGTCGGACCGGCTTGGCTCGGCTCGGCCGAGTGCCACGGGGCGCCGCCCCCGCGGTTTGGAGAAGCCGCGACCCCGCGTTGGGGCCGCGCTGGAGCAATGGACGCGGCTGTCGCCGCGTTCCGTGCGGGCGAGCCGGACCCGCGTGGCCATAGGTCCGTTGGCCGCTGCGGCGGCGGCTGAAGCCACGACGGCGCTCCGGGGCGCCGCCGACCGCTTCTGCGGGCCACCAGAGTTGCTCCGGTGGTCAGTTTTCCTTCCTGTCTGCGCCGTTGTTCCTCCCGGGTTCCGTTCTTCACTGTGGGATCAACAAACTGCCCTTGCATCACGTTTTGTCATCGCCCGCCAAATCCGCACAACCACGAAGAACGGAGGAGGGTTGTCGGGCCGTGTTCGTTTGGCCCGCACCCTCTGCGTTAGTTAACAACAACGAGAGAAAATAATTCAACACATGATACAACAATTTTAATAAATTAAAATTGTTCATTTGCATCCGGTTCTTTAATTTTAAAGAAACATTCATGGTAATAAAGGCATTTCCAAAACAAAAATCCCTACCTCGTGAAGTCGTCGCTCACGGGTTCTTCGCGGAATTGTTCGTCGCGAAAGGAGGGGATCGCCGCGTCGTCGCGGAAGGGCGTCGCGTCGTCGCGGAATCTGGCGTTGCTTCGATGAACTCAACGGACCAAGAAACAACAGATTTAATTATAAATAATTAAATCTGTGTTTTGTTAAAAACCACAAAGGAGATTTAAAAGAAACCCGAAGTCTCTTACCTCAAACAGCTGATCGAAGATTTCGTTGCGGAGGCAGAGACGTCGCAGAAGAACGTCCCGGGAGAGGAAACGTTGGCGTCGCTGAACTCGGAGTCGCGTCGTCGATTTCCGCGGGTTCGGCGTTCTTCGTCGGAGGCCGACGTTCTTTGCGTTCTTCGCGAAGAAGGGAGAAGGAACAAGAATTCTGTCAAAGCTTCTCAACGTGTAATCCTCCAAAAGTCATGTTGGTCTTATTTTATTATTACGCCAACAAATGAAAAAGAGATAAGTAACGACCCATTAATTCGTAGAATTAATTCAACGAAATAAACTGCCAATTTAATTCACGAATAAAACCGCCCAATTAAATGGTGCATTAAGAATTTAGGAAAATGCGTCAGTTGACATTCATAATGACAGGTTTTTGCGGGTGCATTACTTAGAGGAAAATAAACGGAGGGGCTCGTGCGGGCCCCACCTCACAAATATCATACCAAGAGGGTAGGATATTTTTGGATAGCATCCTATCCGGATCAACTCAGCTTAAGCTGCTTTTAAGTGGCTTCAAGTGGCTTCCAAGTGGATTAAGTGAAATAAAATAATGTTTGTCGTACAATTATTTTATTTCTTAACCTTAAGCCCGAAAATTTAAAACCACCACCGAGCAAACGCAACTCCGGAAGAGGAGTTTCTAATCAAAAAACGGCACTGCAATTTCATCGGTGCCCTCAGAATTCGATTCCGGGCACCGGTTCAACAGTTTGAAAAACCCGCTCGTCCGTCCACTGAACGTACCCGAGCCAAACTTTGGAAAATGATTCCGGGCACACCGGGCCTCGGAATCAGGTGCCGTCAGAAACTGCGTTCTTGTAAAATTCCAAAGAAAATTAAGAAAAAAATTTCCTTGAAATTTACGGGTCTTTACAGGTAGGATCCGAGGGAGGAAGTCGAAGAAGGTTGTTGACGTTCGTCGCTTCCGTCGTTGTAGAAGTGCACCCAAAGAAGAATCGACGTCTCCTCTCTTGTCGCATGAAGAAAAGGATAATGGGTGCGTCGTCGTCCTTCATTGAAGAGGCATCGTTCTTCGTTGAAGATGACATTCTTCAAAAGAGGGGAGAGCTCTCTTCCAAAATCTCTCACACAACCAAACTCCCAAAATAAAATAAGGCCTCTCCTTATTTTATTATTTTTCCATGCATTCAAACTTAAAAAAATTCAAAACCTAATTCACTTAATCAATTAAACAATGAGTTGTCTAATTAATTAAGTGATAGGATGGCAAGAATTTAAGAGGGAGAGAGGGGAGAGGAAGAGTTACACAACTTAAGTGGGGGTTTAGAGGAGTTAGGGAGTTATGGGGAATTTGAAAAGGTGGGGGCTCATGTGGGCCCCACCAAACATTATACTCTCATTTATCCTCACATGGGTAGTTAGGTGCCACCCCAACTTCCCCATGTAGGATAAAACTACCATAGACTTAAGATATAAAATTGTCTCACAATTTTATTCATTCCTCAATTAAGCCACAAATTTTAACAACTCCTCCCGTGAAAAGACAACTCCGGAATAGGAATTCATAACCAAATACCGGCGCTACGGTTCCATAGGTGCCCTCGGAATTTGATTCTGAGCACCGGTTTCAAAGTTAGAAATTCCCGCTCGTTCGTTCACTGAACGTACCCGAGCTAAACTTCCAAAATTGATTCCAGGCACACCGGGCCTCGGAATCAGGTGCCGTCAGAAACTGTGTTTTTGTAAAATCCCAAATAAAATTACAAAATAAATTTCCTTGAATTTTACGGGTCTTTACATTACTCCCACCTCAGGGCTTTACGTCCCCATAAAGCTATAACACAAACTAGGGGAACAAAGGTGGTACTGAGCACGCATCTGAGCCTTCCGCTCTCATGTGCTAACCAGGAGGTTTTTGTGCTGCCTACGAAAGCGCACAAGAGGAATCGACCGTCCTCATAGAACCCGCTCCCGTCAATCCTCAACTTATACTAGAACTCTGCAAAATTCACCTCATCGCCAAAATCTAGTTCATCATGGTCGATGATATGTGAAGGGTCGAACACGTATCTCCTCAGTTGAGATACGTGGAAGTCATCGTGCACCTAGTGCAACTGAGGTGGATGCGTCAAGCGGTAAACCACTTCGCCTACCTAGCTGAGGACCTAAGAAGGTCCACTGAACCGCCAGGATAATTTTCTGCCTTGGCCACATCTCCGTAAACCTCGTCGAGGTGAAAGCCATATAAGGACGTGATCGTCATCCTCGAACTGTAGAGACCTCCAAGTCCTATCAGCATAAGGCTTCTGTCAGCACTGTGATGTCCTCATCCGCTCTTGGATAACCTGGCCCTTCTCTAGTCTCAAAAGAGCTGCTATGATTTCTTCTTTGCCGATAAGAGAAATCTGGTATCATCCCCTGGATGAACCACATTCATTTCCTAATATAGTCAATCCTGACATGAATGATGCATTAATGCCATGGATGATGTCGTAAGGCCTCGATGTAACTTCCAAGAGATCCAAATGTCACTCTCACCTCCAAGGGTCGAGTCACACTGTCGGAATCAGTGTGAGGTCACTAGGTATCCTCCAGTAGAAATCTCTAAAGTGAGGGTCAAGTCAACAGTTTTAACCGGGACCACTCAGTATCAACCAAACAAAAAGACAGGAAAGCAAACATCACAAAGATAAGTGTCTTTTTTATTATTGCAGCTCATAGTACAAAGACACGAAGCAACTACAAACAAACATCAACAAAACTAGAAGCAACAGGATCAATAGCGTCCAGGTCTGAAGCTAGTCCCGCTCCTATCCATCTGCTTCCGGAGATCCATGACCATAGGCCTCAGCTGCCTGAAGCTGAGCTCTCCCATGTCCTCCTGTCCCCTGCGGTTGGGGTGGGCCTCCTGGTGGTGGGGGTGGCAACACCCCGAAGTGTCGTGCACCTCCAGCTGCACGATCAGCTCCTCTTCCATGGTCGTCTGCTCCTTGCGGTCTACCCTGATCGAACCTCTGCCTCTGGATGGGTGGTTCTTTATTTAACTGTTGTTTATCTGCATGGTGGGTCGGACAGTCACATGCCATGTGACCAATTCCACCGCAGGAGTAAAACTGTCCACTCTCGTAACATCTGGCTCTGACTCCACCCTGGTTTCCCCGCACAACTGAACCTGAGTCGTGTAGTTGGCCACCGGTATGTCTGGTCATCTTGGTCCTCTACATCATCTGTCTAATGCCTGCTGCAGAAGACTCTGCCGCAAGCCGGCTATTGGTGGGTCCTGCTACTGAAGACTGCTCAGCCAGGAAACTCTCCACTAAGAGGGCTCTCTCCAACACCCCTGTCTGCATCGGAATGCTGTGTGAAACAACAGAAGCTCTAATCTCTCGCCTGATCCCCTGCTCAAAGGTTCGGGCCCTGAAGAACGGGTCCCGTACCATATCTGTGGAGTAGCGCGAGAGGTCTGTGAACCTCGCTGAATACTGTGCCACTGTCATGCTGCCCTGCCACAGATGAAGTGGCTCCTGTATACACACCGCTCAAAGGGTGGCTGGTAAAAAATCTACTCGGAATAGGCTCTCGAAGTCTGTCCAAAGAAGTGTCGCCTCGTCATGCATCTGGAGCATCAGGCTCCACCATCTACCTGCTGCTGCCTGAAGAAGGCTGGCAGCAAAGATCACCATGAAGTCTGTCGGCGTCCCCACTAGCCTGAAGACTCTCACCACAACCTCCAGCCAATCCTCATCCACCTGCAGGTCCGTCTCTCCCTGGAACCTGGGTGGCCTCTGGCGCTGGAACTCGTGCAGTGTGCTCAAGCGACGTGCACCCTCTGCTGCTGGGGCTGGTGGCATCGGTGGCCCAACGGGTAGTAGTACCGCTGGTGCCTCCGCTGGACCCTCAACTGGGATAGGGCCCTGTACTGAGGCCTCGTCGCTCGGTGGGCTATCAGTACGAACAACTCTCGGGGCTCTGGCTGGTCGTCCGCGGGGAGGCATTTTGAAAGAAAGAAACATGACACGGTCAAAAGTCTTATACCTGGTGAGCCAACCTGGTTTGAGCTGATATTTAAATAAAACTTCTTGAAACACACATGCAATCATTGTTTTCGTGAAGAAAGTTGGAATTCAGTTGTCAGGGTCCTGGGGTATGGATACGTCGACCGCCCGCACCAGCACTGGACTCCCTGAACTGAAGACCAAACTCGGTACCCTTAACACTATTTCTTCACAGAAAGAAAATATTAGAGTTATAAGTTCTGCGGTAGAACCGACTCCTCTGATACCAATTTGTCACGACCCGTCCTCGGGGCCCGTGCTGTGACAACCCCAAGCCCACCTTCCATAGGCCAGGGGCTGGCGACTAGCACCAAAGGCGTAAATCCCGATAACTGGGAAGGAATTTCCTTTATAAAAGTAAACAGAACACCACAGAGTACAAGAGGAAGTAAAACACTAAGTACAAAAGAAAGTGCTGAAAAGTAAATGGGCCAGAATACAAACCCAACAGAAAGTACAGCAACTACTGAATGAAAGTACAACATGAAAAGACAAACAGCTAATAGAACAGAAGCGGCTCCAAGGACGTCCTCCTCGGATCCTACCTGAAGGGTAGGTATAGATGGCATAGCTCCTGGATCGTCCATCACGGATCCTACCTGAAGGGTATGTACAGATAGCCTCCACAATGCTATCGCCCGTCAACCTCCTCCAAAAGTCATCTCGCCATGAATTCCACCTCCAGATACTAACTCGTCGTGTAGTCCACCTCCAGGTACCGTCCAGTCCTCGAACACTCGGCCTCCGTCAGCACTGCCCGTCGTCTGTAACCAACACAACGAGGTGCGGGCATAGCCCATGCTGTGGTGAGTATAACCATACTCATTAGGGACCCCAAGAACCTCAAGGTCTCACTAAAACCAACAAGGATATCCACAAAGAAGATCTCAACAGATAACCTCTATTTAGGTATATGCTAATGCATATACCTAAGTTATCAAGTAACCCATATCAATCACGAGGAAAACACCACGATCTTGAAATCAACGGATAACCACTACCCAGGTATATGCCCATACATATACCTAAGTTATCAAGTGACCCATCTCAATCATGAGGTAAACAAAAAGGTCATAGACTCAGCTCAAACCAGGATTTTCATTATCGAAACCCTAACTGCAGTAGAGATCCGTCTCTGAAATGTACAGTGGTCATGTCACGACTCTGAGGTACTGCTCACTAACCTAAGACTGCTGAGGTACTCCTCCTGTCGAGTACCGCGGGTCTTCGGCTAACTACCGGGCGCTCCGTCCGCTGAGGGTCTATCGCCAAATACCGGGCGCTCCCCCTAATAGCCTACAGAGGTACACCTCCTGTAGAGTACCGTGGGTCTGTGGTCAACTACCGGGCGCTCCGTCCGCTATGGGTCTGTCGCCAAATACCGGGCGCTCCGTCCACTGGGCTAGTCGACTCACTCCAAGTCAAGTCGGTCAAGCAGTCGTCAGGTCTCAGCCGGCTACACGGTCTCCGTACTCCGTACGCTTGTCTCCGGGAGGGTCCGCTCCACGAGCTACAGTTCGATACTCCAAGTATCACAGAGTCTCACGAAGAAGTATCTCAAAGGACCGCCTCGTCATAGGGGTCTCAACGCATCAGTCAGCGCGTCGATCGGACGCCTGGTCTGTGAGTTATTAGCCTTTTCGTCCCAGGGGCCCGGTTGGTTTTGTGAACGAACCAACCCGGCCGTAACACAATTGTGCCCCGAACTCTCATAGGGTATAGACATAGGGACCGTTTTTTCAACGTGATAACCAACGCCGCTGACGGTTCGTCAAACGGACGTCCAGTCTGAAAGATAACAGTTTTTCCGTTCCAAGGGCCCAGTTGGATTTCGGGTACAAACCAACCCGACCACTATCGAACATGAACCAAAACTCGGGAGAAGTATGCCAAAAGTTTTGTCTCATCAAGAAGAAAACAACGAGACAGATGGCGCGTCAATCAAATGCCCGGTTTGTGAGTTATTGGCTTTTTTGTTCCAGGGGCCCGGTTTGTTTCGTGATCGAACCAACCCGACCGCACTCCAACGACATCCAAACCTCGAGCGGAGTAAGCCAAATGATCTGTCTCACTTAGAGGAATCCGACAAAGTCGATGGCACGTCATTCAGACGTCCGGAGCTCAAGATATAAGCGTTTCTGCTACAAGGGCCCGGTTGGTTTCGTATCCGAACCAACCCAGCTGAACCCAAAGTATTCCGAAACCTTCAGTGCAATATACCGAAACGACCGTCCGTTCCACGGATCGCTACGCAACTGACGGTGCCTCGATCAGTGGTTCGTAGCCCATGATATGGGAAAAAGACCAAGGAGGGTCCGAAAACGGGGGGTTTGGGCCCGGACCGACCCAGCTGGGTCCGGCCCGGCCTGGCCAGTGCGGCCCGGCCCGGCCCGGCCTGGCCAGCGCGGCCCGGCCCGACCGGCTCGGTCTGGCTCGATCGGCCGGCCGCGGCTCGGCCAGCGCGGTCGGGCAGAAGCCGCGGGCGGGGGTGTGCGTGGCCCGCCCTCGCTGCTAATTGAGGCCGGCGGCGCACCGACGCTGCCGCCCTTCCGGTGGTGCCCCGCCGTCGCCGGTCGCCGGTGCTGCCGTGCCGGTGTGGCGCGCCGCCGCCGCCTACCGCGGACCACCGGATGCGCTCCGGTGGTCCGTTTCTCCTGTCGTCTTCACCAATGGTCCTCCCGGGACACGACCTTCACTACGAAGGGATTCAAATGCCGTAGCGGCCTTCTTTGTCATCGTCCGTCGATCCGCACATTGATAAACAAGCTATGGAGGGTTGTCGGGCCGTGTTTGTTCGGCCCGCGCCCTCCACGTTAGGTGTTAACAGTTGGAAAACAATAATACAAGATTTTAATCATTGATAAGGGTATAATTTATCGAAAATAAAATATACGAACACCTTGCAATCAAAATAACCACGCACGAGGGTTTAAAATTTTGAATGTGTGGCGTGACGACGTCGCGCATTCTTGTCGCTCGATCCCGCGCGGCGTGATGATGTCGCACATACTTTCCGTTCTTTCCCACGCGGTGTGACAACACCGTGTCACTTTCTTTTAAACCGCAATGACAAGAAAGAATAAAAAGGGAGGAGGATTGACCGAGTTCGTGCTGTCCATCCTCCTCCCGTTAAACGATAACAAGGGGTTCTAATTACTCGTAGAACATCAAAGATAGAATCAATAACAAAAAGAAAGGAACCCCTACTTTTGATTCGTCGATTGACGTTCGTCGTTCGTTGACGGTGTTGCGGAAAGAAGATGATGAAGTTCGTCTTTCGCCGCGTTCGTCAGACACTCTCAATCCCGAGCTACGTGGGCTGTGGAAGACACTACATGTCGGTAGGATCCGAGGGAGGAAGTCGAAGAAGGTTGTTGAAGTTCGTCACTTCCGTCATTGTAGAAGTGCACCCAAAGAAGAATCGGCGTCTCCTCTCTTGTCGCAGTAAGAAAAGGATAATTGGTGCATCATTGTCCTTCGTTGAAGAGGCATCGTTCTTCGTTGAATATGAAGTTCTTCAAAAGAGGGAAGAGCTCTCTTCCAAAATCTCCCACACAACCAAACTCCCAAAATAAAATAAGGCCTCTCCTTATTTTATTATTTTACCATGCATTCAAACTTACAAAAATTCAAAACCTAATTCACATAATCAATTAAACAATGAGTTGTCTAATTAATTAAGTGATAGGTTGGCAATAATTTAAGAGGTAGAGAGGGGAGAGTAAGAGTTACACAACTTAAGTGGGGGGGTTTAGAGGAGTTAGGGAGTTAGGGGGAATTTGAATAGGAGGGGGCTTGTGTGGGCCCCACCACACATTATCCTCTCATTCATCCTCACATGGGTAGTTAGGTTCCACCCTAACTTCCCCATGTAGGATAAAACTACCTTAGACTTAAGAAATAAAATTGTCTCACAATTTTATTCATTCCTCAATTAAGCCACAAATTTTAACAACTCCTCCCGTGAAAACACAACTCTGGAATAGGCATTCCAAAGCAAATACCGGCGTTGCGGTTCCATTGGTGCCCTCAGAATTTGATTCTGAGCATCGATTTCAAAGTTAGAAATTCCCGCTCGTTCGTTCACTGAACGTACCCGAGCTAAACTTCGGAAATTGATTTCGGGCACATCGGGCCTCAGAATCAGGTGCCGTCAGAAACTGCGTTCTTGTAAAATCCCAAAAAAAAATTAATAAAAAAAGTTCCTTGAATTTTAAGGGTATTTAAATTACTCCCACCTCAGGGATTTACGTCCCCGTAATGCTATAACACAAACTAGGGGAACAAAAGTGGTACTGAGCACGCATCTGAGCCTTCCGCTCTCATGTGCTCAGCAGGAGGTTTTCGTGCTGCATACGAAAGAGAACAAGAGGAATCGACCGTCCTCGTAGAACCCGCTCCCGTCAATCCTCAACCTCTACTGGAACATTGAAAAATTCACCTCATCGCCAAAATCCAGTTCATCATGGTCGATGATATGCGAAGGGTCGAACATGTATCTCCTCAGTTGAGATACGTGGAAGTCATCGTGCACCTGGTGCAACTGAGGTGGATGCGTCAAGCGGTAAACCACTTCGCCTACCTAGCTGAGGACCTAAGAAGGTCCACTGAACCTCCGGGATAGTTTTCCACCTTGGCCACATCTCCGTAAACCTCGTCGAGGTGAAACCCGTAAAAGGATGTGATCGTCATCCTCGAACTCTAGAGGCCTCCAAGTCCTATCAGAATAAGGCTTCTGTCGGCCCTGTGTTGTTTTCATCCGCTCTTGGATGACCTGGACCTTCTCTAGTCTCACAAGAGATGCTACGATTTCTTCTTTTCTGATAAGAGAAATCCAGTCTCATCCCCTGGATGAACCACATTCATTGCCTAATACAGTCAATCCTGACTGACATGAATGATGCATTCATGCCATGGATGATGTCGTAAGGCCTCGACGTAACTACCAAGAGATCAAACTGTCACTCTCGCCTCCAAGGGTCGAGTCACACTGTCGGCATCGGTGTGAGGTCACTAGGTCTCCTCCCGTAGAAATCTCGAAAGTGAGGGTCAAGTTAACAGTTTTAACCGGGACCACTCAGTATCAACCCAACAGAAAGACAGGAAAGAAAACATCACAAAGATAAGTGTCTTTTTTATTATTGCATCTCATAGTACAAAGACACGAAGTAACTAAAAACAAACATCAACAAAACTAGAAGCAAAATGATCAATAGCCTCCAGGTCTGGAGCTAGTCCCGCTCATGTCCATCTACTTCCGGAGCTCCATGACCATAGGCCTCAGCTGCCTGAAGCTGAGCTCTCCCATGTCCTCCTGTCCCCTGCGGTTGGGGTGGGACTCCTGGTGGTGGGGGTGGCAACACCCCAAAGCGTCATCCACCTCCATCTGCACGACCAACTCCTCTTCCATGGCCACATGCTCCTTGCGGTCTGCCCTGATCGAACATCTGCCTCTGGCTGGGAGGTTCTTTATTTAACATCTGGTCATCTGCATGTCGGGTCGGACAGTCACGTGCCATGTGACCAATTCCACCGCAGGAGTAACACTGTCCATTCTCGGCACGTCTGGCTCTGACTCCACCCCGGTTTCCCCGCACAACTGAACCTGAGTCGTGCAATTGACCACTGGTAGGTCTGGTCCTCTTGTACCTCTGCGTCATCTATCTACTGCCTGCTGTAGAAGACTCTGCCGCAGGCCGGCTATTGGTGGGTCCTGCTGTTGGAGACTGCTCAGTGAGGAAAATCTCCACTAAGAGGGCTCTCTCCAACACCCCTGTCTGCGTCGAAATGCTGTGAGAAACAATAGAAGCTCTAATCTCTCGCCTGAGCCTCTAATCGAAGGTTCAGGCCCTGAAGAACAGGTCCCATACTATATCTGTGGAGTAGAGCGAGAGGTATGTGAACCTCGCTCAATACTGTGCCACTATCATGCTGCCCGGCCGCAGTTGAAGTAGCTCCTGTATACGCACCGCTCGAAGGGTGGCTGGTAAAAACTCTGCCCGGAACAGGCTCTCGAAGTCTGCCCAAAGAAGTGTCACCTCGTCATGCATCTGGAGCATCAGGCTCCACCATCTGCCTGCTGCTGCCTGAAGAAGGCTGGCAGCAAGGATCACCATGAAGTCTGACGGCGTCCTCACTAGCTTGAAGACTCTCACCACAGCCTCCATCCAATCCTCAGCCGCCTGCGGGTCCGTCCCTCCCTGGAACCTGGGTAGCCTCTGGTGATGGAACTCGTGCAGTGTGTTCAAGTGACGTGCACCCTATGCTGCTGGGGCTGTTGGAATCGGTGGCCAAACGGGTAGTAGTACCACTGGTTCCTCAACTTGGATAGGGCCCTATACTGAGGCCTTGTTGCTCGATGGGCTATCAGTACGAACAACTCTCGGGGCTCTTGCTGGTCGTCCGCGGGGAGGCATCCTGAAAGAAACAAACATGACACGGTCAAAAGTCTTATACCTGGTGAGCTGACCTGGTTTGAGCTGATATTTAAATAAAACTTCTGGAAACACACATGCAATCAGTGTTTTCGTGCACAAAGTCGGAATTCAGTTGTCAGGGTCCTGGTGTATGGATACGTCGACCGTCCGCACCAACACTGGACTCCCTGAACTGAAGACCACACTCAATACCCTTAACACTATTACTTCACAGAAAGAAAATATCAGAGTTATAAGTTCTGCAGTAGACCCGACTCCTCTGATACCAGTTTGTCACGACCCATCCTCGGGGCCGGTGCCGTGACTACCCCAAGCCCGCCTTTCATAGGCCAGGGGCTGGCGACTAGCACCAAAGGAGTAAATCCTGATAACAGGGAAGGCATTTCCTTTATAAAAGTAAACAAAACAACAAAGAGTACAAGAATAAGTAAAACAATAAGTACAAAAGAAAGTGCTGAAAAGTAAATGGGCCAGAATACAAACCCAACTGAAAGTACAGATACTACTGAACGAAAGTACAACAAGAAAATAAAAACAGTTGAAAGAACGGAAGCGGCTCCTAGGACGCCCTCCTTGTATCCTACCTGAAGGGTAGATACAGATGGCATAGCTCCTGGATCATCCACCACGGATCCTACCTGAAGGGTAGGTACAGATAGCCTCCACAACGCTCTCGCCCATCAACCTCCTCCAAAATTTGTCTCGCCGTGAATTCCACCTCCAGATACTGACTCGTCGTGTAGTCCACCTCCGGGTACCGCCCAGTCCTCAAACACTCGACCTCCATCAGCACTGCCCATCATCTACAACCAACACAACGAGGTGCGGGCACAGCCCGTGCAGGGGTGAGTATAATGATACTTAGTTGGGACCCCGAGACCCTCAAGGTCTCACTAAAATCAAAAAGGATATCCACAAAGAAGATCTCAACAGATAACCTCTATTTAGGTATATGCTCATTCATATACCTAAGTTATCAAGTAACCCATCTCAATCATGAGGAAAACACCAAGATCATGAAATCAACGGATAACCACTACCCAGGTATATGCCCATACATATACCTAAGTTATCAAGTGACCCATCTCAATCATGGGGTAAACAAAAAGGTCATAGACTCAGCTCAAACCAGGATTTTCATTATCGAAACCGTAACTGCTGTAGAGCTCCGTCTCTGAAGTGTACAGTGGTCCTGTCACGACTACGAGGTACTGCTCACTAACATAAGACTGCTGAGGTACTCCTCCTGTCGAGTACCGTGGGTCTGCGGCCAACTACCGGGCGCTCCATCTGCTGAGGGTCTGTCGCCAAATACCGGGCGCTCCCCCTAATAGCCTACAGAGGTACTCCTCCTGTCGAGTCCCGCGGGTCTGCGGCCAACTACCGGGCGCTCCGTCCACCGTGGGTCAGTCGCCAAATACCTGGCGCTCCGTCCACTGGGCTAGTCAACTCACTCCAAGTCGAGTCGGTCAAGCAGTCGCCAGGTCTCAACCGGCTACACGGTCTCCGTACTCCGTACGCTTGTCTCTGGGAGGGTCCGCTCCATGAGCTACAGGTCGATACTCCAATTATCACAAAGTCTCACGAAGAAGTATCTCAAAGGACCGCCTCGTCATAGGGTTCTCAACGCATCAGTCAGCGCGTCGATCGGACACGCGGTCTGTGAGTTATTAGCTTTTTCGTTCCAGGGGCCCTGTTGGTTTTGTGAACAAACCAACCCGACCGTAACTAAACTATACCCCGAACTCTCATAGGGTATACACATAGGGGCCTTTTCTCAACGTGATCACCAACACCGCTGACGGTTCGTCAAACGAACGTCCAGTCTGAAAGATAACAGCTTTTCCATTCCAAGGGCCCGGTTGGATTTCGGGTACAAACCAACCAGGCCACTATCCAACAGTAACCAGAACTCGGGCGAAGTATGCCAAAAGTTCCGTCTAATCAAGAAGAAAACAACGAGACAAACGGCGCGTCAATCGGACGCCCGGTCTGTGAGTTATTGGCTTTTTCATTCCAGGGGCCTGGTTGGTTTCGTGAGCGAACCAACCCGACCGCACTCCGATGGAATCCAAACCTTGAGCGGAGTAAGCCAAATGATCTGTCTCACTTAGAGGAATCCAAAAAAGTCGATGTCACGTCATTCGGACGTCCGGAGGTCAAGATATAAGCGTTTCCGCTCCGAGGGCCTGGATGGTTTCGTATCCGAACCAACCCGGACGAACCCAAAGTATTCCGAAACCTTTAGTGCAATATACCAAAACGACCATCTTGTTCGAAGGATCGCAACGCAACTGACGGTGCATTGATCGGAGGTCCGTAGCCCATGATATAGGCAAAAGACCAAGGAGGGTCTGAAAACGGGGGGTCTGGGCCCGGACCGACCCGGCCCGACCCCCCCTGGGTCGGCCTGAACCGGGTCGACCCAGTTGGGTCCGGCCCGGCCCGCCCGGCGCGGCCCGGCCCGGCCGGCTCAGTCCGGCTCGACCGGCTGGCCGCGGCTCGGCCAGCGCGGCCGAGTGGAAGCCGCAGGCGGGGGTGTGCGCGGCCCGCCCTCACCGCTAATTGAGGCCGACGACACACCGCCGCCGCCGACCTCCCAGCGGCACACCGCCGCCGCTGGTCGCCGGCACCGCCGCCTTCCGCGGACCACCGGACGCGCTCCGGTGGTCCGTTTCTCCTGTCGTCTTCACCAATGGTCCTCCCGAGACCCGACCTTCACTGCGAAGGGATTAAAACGCCGTAGCGGCCTGCTTTGTCGTTGTCCGTCGATCCGCACATTGATAAACAAGCTTCGGAGGGTTGTCGGTCCATGATTGCTCGGCCCGCGCCCTCCGCGTTAGGTGTTAACAATTGGAAAACAATAACACATGATTTTAATCCTTGACGAGGTTATAATTTATCCAAAATAAATTATAGGAACACCTTGCAATCAAAATACCCACGCACGAGGGTTTAAAATTTTGAATGCGCGGCGTGACGATGTCGGGAATTCTTGCCGCTAGATCCCACGTGGTGTGATGATGTCTCACATACTTTCCGTTCTTTCCCACGTGGTGCGACGGCACCGCGTCACTTTCTTTCGAACCGCAATGTCAAGAAAGAATAAAAAGGGAGGAGGATCGGCCGTGTTCGTGCGGTCCAGCCTCCTCCCGTTAAACGATAACAAGGGGTTCTCATTACTTGTTGAACGTCAAAGATCGAATCAAGAACAAAAAGAAACAAACCCCTACTTTTGATTCGTCGATTGATGTTCGTTTTTCATTGACGGTGTTGCGGAAAGAAGACGATGAAGGTCATATTTCACCGCGTTCGTCACACACTCCCCATCCGGAGCTACGTCGGCTATGGAAGACACTACACGTCGGTAGGATCCGAGGGAGGAAGTCGAAGAAGGATGTTGACATTCGTCGCTTCCGTCGTTGTAGAAGTGCACCCAAAGAAGAATCAGCGTCTCCTCTCTTGTCGCATGAAGAAAAGGATAATGGGTGTGTCGTCGTCCTTCGTTGAAGAGGCGTCGTTCTTCGTTGAAGATGAAGTTCTTCAAAAGAGGGAAGAGATCTCTTCCAAAATCTCTCACACAACCAAACTCCCAAAATAAAATAAGGCCACTCCTTATTTTATTATTTTTCCAAGCATTCAAACATACAAAAATTCAAAACCTAATTCACTTAATCAATTAAAAAATGAGTTGACTAATTAATTAAGTGTAGGTTGGCAAGAATTTAAGAGGGAGAGAGGGGAGAGGAAGTGTTACACAACTTAAGTGGGGGGGTTTAGAGGAGTTATGGAGTTATGGGGAATTTGAAAAGGTGGGGGCTCGTGTGGGCCCCACCACACATTATCCTCTCATTTATCCTCACATGGGTCGTTAGGTGCCACCCCAACATCCCCATGTAGGATAAAACTACCTTAGACTTAAGAAATAAAATTGTCTCACAATTTTATTCATTCCTCAATTAAGCCACAAATTTTAACAACTCCTCCCGTGAAAACGCAACTCCGGAATAGGCATTCCTAAGAAAATACCGGCGCTGAGGTTCCATAGGTGCCCTTAGAATTTGATTCCGAGCATCGGTTTCAAAGTTAGAAATTCCCGCTTGTTCGTTCACTGAACGTACCCGAGCTAAACTTCAGAAATTGATTCCGGGCACACCGGACCTCGGAATCAGGTGCCGTCAAAAACTGCGTCCCTGTAAAATCCCAAAGAAAATTAAGAAAAACTTTTCCTTGAATTTTACAGGTCTTTAAATTCTTTATGATTATCTCCATCGGCTAAAAGTAGAAAGCACGGGGTTAGAAACACATATCATTGGAGAAAACCACATAATTATGAAAAATTATTTATTGGAATTCTATGACATGACTCCTACCTTTTAATCAAATAAATATTTGGTTTATCCTAATTTATTCATAGTAATCATCAATTAAAATCCTTCATAATGGTTGATGAATTGTTTTTTAATTTACAAATCTTATCCATATAGACTGTTAAACCAGTTGTGAAGCGAGGCCCATTATCATGTACCATATTACCTGCAGTTTGGCCCATGACATCTTGTCATAATTTTTACCCTTAGGTACATCTGTGCTATATCTACATCCAATTATTCTATCTAGATAGGCATGTTTTTCTACGAAACAACTCACTCTATTCTTTACCAAAATTACATGAAATTTTGCTACACTTTTTCATTATCCTTATACTTATCCTTATATATGTATTTAGAGTTATGACTAACGTTTTCAATTCCTTGTATCCAAATTTAACTAAACATTTTCTCTTATACAAACTCTAAGGACCCAATAGTGACATAAATAGACATTCCATCACATTTTAATAATACTTAAAACATTATACAAACAGAGTCCCAAAGACCATATTATTTTAGAGGCTTTTGAAACATGGAAACATAAACATTGGTGCACAAATGAGCTACATTATCTCTTACGAAGTTATTCATGACCAATAACCTTCATAGAAACATCAAACATAACATGTATCTTGATAACCTGGGGGAATGGAAACATAAAAAGGGGTGATATAAGATGCTCAGTAAAGGTATAAAAGGGGTATATTAAAAAATAATCTTGATCATAAGGGTATGAGAACATGATCATGAAAAATATAAGATCATACCCTTCATTTCAATGATCGTACACAGGAATCAAAGCATAAATCATGGTAGTTCATAATATATGAATCATATGGAAATAAAGTACATAATCCATGAAATAATAACATATAAATAAGTAATGGGATTGTGTAAAACACATAAGCATAAAATATGACATTTATGGTAGTCGAGGAATCACAACCAATACCATCTTAGTGGACAACGTCCTCTATTGAATTGTGTTCACTCCCCATTCCATCATTGTATTACTGAATGAATTTCACTCCTCATTCCATCCCATTAATACTGAAATTATTTCAATAATCATTCAACTCATGTATATCTCATGAGATATGAATCATTACCCAATGTATTGGAGGGAGATATATAACCCACACATCTAAAAATTAAATCAAACATACATGTGAAAAAAAATCTTAAAAAATCATACCATAACCCCAAAAACAATTGGGAATCATAAACATGTAATCAAATCATAACATATGGAAAAATATTCAGGGTTCATAATCATTTCATCAAAATAATATCACGTCAAAAGGAGTGGGTTTCATAAGCATATAACCCATGAAATATAAATCCATTTCATAAAAACCATCCAGTAAAACATTAACCATTCAGAGAAAGAATATGAATGGAAACATTTAATCATTTTCCTTTAAAGTAATGAGTAACACTAAAAGATGTTATTTTATATGGGAAATAATTATGAAATATATTTGAAAAACACTTCTTGAGGAATGTGTCCTTCATCCTTTGAAAAGTTCTTCTTAGAACATAAAACCTTTCGAAAACCATTTTCATGAAAATAAACTTGAGAACATTAAAAGGATCCATTGAAAACATTTTGAATGTCTTTTTCCATTGAATACTTTTAGAGGATATTGAAAACCTTTTAAAAACTATTTTTCATTGAAAATGAAAAAATAAGCACACAAATATTTTGAAGACCGCATTCCTTGAAAAATAGTGTGAAAGGGTACAAAGAAATATTTAAACCATTAAGAAAACAATTTCATTGAAAATACAATTAAAAAATTTATTAAAAATTAACCCTTAAAACAACAATGGGATCTTCAATGAAATAGTGGTGGATAAATCCGTACATGTCGTACGAGGTAAAAGAACATTCCTTTTTCAAGGTAAAATGTTTAGAGAAAAATATTTTTCTGAAAGAAACAAGAAGATTACTTTGAAAACATTGGTAAAAGAAAAAAGCGTAATCAATTCATTTAATGATCATACTATATTAGTGTAATATTTATAGAATAAATTTTTTGAAATCATGGTTTCGAATGAACATAGATTTCTAACTGAAGAGACATGTAATGTCATATTATATTAAAAACATTTTCTAAATAATACTAAGTACCAATGATTAGGAAAATGGTACTAATACTTGAAGAAATCAATAATAACCATAGGAGAAGAAAATTCATGAGTATTCTTGGAAATGGATAATATTATCTCATCAATAAAAACGTGATCATAAACAATTTCGATAAATAGTGAGATTGTTTCAAAAGACACTTACCAAATGATAACATTGAATCATACCCATTATATATTAAAATAAATTTAAATAGATCATAAAATACCATTAAAATAAATATATTTGTGATATATCATTTCAAAGGAACTTTATACCCCTCATATAAAAATATAGCCATATAACAAGGCATGTGTCTCAAAGAAGGAAAATTTAGACAAAATTAATTTACCAATTTGGTATATTTTGAAACATAAAACTCATGAAAAAAGATCATAAAATGGTTATGTAAATACCCTTATATTTTTATATAATATTCATATAATAGATTCATCGGAAATATTAAAATCTTACAAAATAAGTGAGTAGTGAATAAGGCATGTATCTCATGAATATAAATAGTGAGATGAAATTACCTTACCATGTGTGTTGACTCTCGTCGCAATCGTTCAATCCTTCTATATAAAAAATATAAATTTATTATAAATCTTTTATAGAACCATATTATTATATAAAATAATATATATGATTTTATTAGGACTTTATATTACCCACTTATTTGGAATTTCATGTTTAAGGTTACTCATAAGGTAATATCTTCTTCTTTTTTCTCATGTGTCTGAATTTGTTAAATATTTTGTCCTTATAAATATATCAGGATTTTGAGAATGTTAATCATGATATAAATATAATTTATATTCAGTTTTTTTATTATAATAATCTATAGGATATATATTTATGAAATGGAATGCACTATTCATGGTGATGGTAGGCCGTACATACGCATGAATGTTGTTTCCGTTTTATTATTTTATAGGCAGAAAGAGAGTAAATGAAATATAAGTATACATATATTTATTAATATATCATTATTAACTTGTCATTATTATATCATACATATCATATAATTTCAATAAACACATACTTAATAAATTACATATAGTGTGTGAATGAATTACATCGCTTTGAGGGGGTGGTAGTCCACAGTTCCTCAAACAAAATTATTATATTTAAACAAGATGGAAGTAAAAAAATGTGTTGTAAAATAATTTAAGAAAAAAAATAATTTATAAATATAATAAATATTATCTAAAAACAAAGCCTCTATCATAATTACCACCATGAGATGCAGTAAATGAAGAATAAACAATCCTCATTTTGTGAGGTGGCAGTTCACCGTACACATAAACAATATGTTCATTACCCATTAGATGGATGTGTGTGTATGTGTAGGTCAAAAAATAAGAATATAAAAATCTAAGTCTATTTATGATACTAGTGTTGATTTATAAAAATTTAATAATGAGATTGTAGGGGATAGAGAATGAAAATAAGATAAAGGATCTTGAGGGAGGATGTTATCTTTTCTCTGGGCAACACCTTTTAGTTTTCACCAAAGGAATTCCTTGGATTGATTTCTACTAAAAAGGTGTCTTCAAGGAGGAACGGAGAAATTTTTGGGAGCTATTTGGGATGAATTTGGTCGAGCCAAAGTGGCTTGAGATGTGTGATGAAGTGGGAGGAGTGGATGACTTTCATAATGTAGAAGGAGTGACACTCATAATATTTTGAAAAAGGGGAACCCCACAAACATTTTTTATTGAATGTGGATAGAATAATGGAAAACAGTAGATAAAAGGGAGGATTTGGTTTAATTATCTCAATGAAATGTATTTTGGAAAAGTTTATAGGTCATTTTGGGCCTTAAGGTTATGGTTTAGTTTTTAATTATGATTAATTTAACATTATTCTTTGTAATTAATGTTAATTACATTCAATAATATTTTTAGTCAAAAACTATGTTGAAATTATTATACATTATATTTTTTTTTCTGATTCCAAATTTGGAATCTAGTTTTCCAATTTGTAAACATAGATTTTTCTAAACTTAATTTAAATATAATCTCATAGATAAGACAACAATGCGAGGTTTTAAAGTAAAAACGTTCAAAATAATCACTCTGTTTTTATAGTCAATTTCAAAGTAAAATTTATTACAATGACCTATATTGGATTTTATGTTAAAAATTTAATCTAATTAAACACTAAAACAATCTTAAAATATAATTTAAATATATAAATAAATTATATGAAGAATTAGTTGTGAATTAAAATTTAGTATTTTAACTCTTCATTTATTATAATAATACATCATAGAGAAGTACCAAATTTTTTCCCTAACATAATTTTTATGATTCTCTTTCAAAGATGAATTTTATATTTACATTTAATATTTATAAATTTCCAAAATTTATATTTCAAATTAGTTCACAATTAAAAGCCTGTAAAATTTCTTTAATATTAATATTGGGTTTTATGTCCTAAACTTGCTTTATTTTTATATTATGACTGTAAAATTAGAGAGTGTCATCCACCAAGAGACACCTATTTATTCTTCATTTTCTATCTCTAAAATTTCATCCTATATCAATATTCATGATTCTTTTTTAGCAAAAAAAGTAATATACAACATTTTTACAAAACTTTTCTTTGACATGTCCAATAACATTGAGTTTTATAGAGAAGTAAGGTACTTTCTCATATTACACCTTTAGAGTGATTTCATTATCCAATGTGGACAAAACAATAATATGAAACATGAAATTAATTATGTAAACTTCCCATGACCCCATCATAGTGATCAAATTTCCAAGCCTCAGTGTTTTTATATATTAAAATTAGAACACTCTCTATTAAAGAAATGTTAAAAATTATCTTAGGATTCTATATTATCTAGTGAAACCTAATGAATTTGATCCACACTTGAGCCTTGTAAATTTTTAAAGAAAAATGATTAAAATGAAAAATCCCATTCTTGAAAGAAAACAATACCTAGCATCAATATAATATATATGAACCCCTATGATCTTCACTTCATATGTTCTGTTGGGGAAATTGTGTGAAAGAATCCTGGCCCCAAAGGTATACATCTCCATATAGAGAATCCCTATATATAATTAAGATTTTGAACCAAATATTCAACCCTCCAAAAATTTCCTCTACTAGGAAATACAAGTCAAGAAATAATTGAATGCTCACAATGCTTAAATCATTCAATGATATCCTCTCTATTAGAAACCACACGAGTAGTTTCCCCTTTTCCCAAAATTCTCTCTGATACCACCTCACGAAAAGATGTGAAATGATGTCGATTTGTATCGCTATCAATACCTTCATACCTATTAGGGTTTTCCACATCTGAAAAATTACTAGCTGACCCCATTAGAGTATCTGCGATCATGGATTTAGATTCGGTATTAATGACATCCAATTTTTGATTCATGGTATTCCCCACAAGATATCGGGGGATAATGGTATCATCCATAGGGTTGTTTCCCCAAATAGATAAGGAATTCTCCTTCGGATCATCTATAACTACTGCAACATAATGATTCACCAATGTAGTTTGGCCCCAAATAGATATCACTAGAGCATGATGGTCAATGGATCTAGAGGACACGACATCTGCAACCACACCAAACTCGGGATGAGGACCACCTGTAGGGAGATCACGGTCAAATACTTCAACACCTGCCGATATATAGTTAGGTAAGGACCCATAAATTACATGTAATTTTTTTTAAATATATTGTAATTTTACGAGTCCGCAAAAATTGACGGCACATGATTCCGAGGCCCAGTGTGCCCAGAATGAATTTCTGAACATTTTTTCAGGTACGTTCAGTAGACGTGCGAGTGGGTTTTTTCAACTTTTGAACAGGTTATTGGAATTGAAATCGGAGGGCCCCATTGAACTTGCATCACCAGTATTCGTTTAGGGAGACCTTCTCCTCGATCGCAGTGGATCGAGATAGAAAAATAATTTTTTGTGTTTTTCGTGAAAGAATAAAATAAAATAAAAATGTCTAATGTTTTTAGATTTTTTGAAACTCCACAACATGGGTTATGGTGGTGGGGACCACCCGAGCCCTCAAAACCTCCCAATTTTTAATTTAGGGGTGGGGACCACCCGACCCCTCTTAATGGGGGAGAAACCTCTTAACTCATCATTAATCATTTACTGCCATTAATTAGAGCCAATTAATTTTTTCCAACATGGTACAATTAATTGTGCCAACAATTAATTTTACTAGCCTTTTAATTTGATAACCTTTAATTAATAGGGGGGTTATTTTCACATTTTTATGGAATTGGGAGAGGAGAACCTTTTTGAGGATTGATCTCTCTAACGAATAATGCATTCTCCAATGAAGAACGTGCTCCCCAACAAAGAATTCTCACACCGATGAGGAACGTCTTCAACGAAAACAAAACGAAAATCAAGGAAACGCCGACGTCACTGACGTCCGTCTACCCCAAACGACTTCGTCACATTCCTCAAAAACTCTGTCGACAAATCTCCAAGGTAGGGGTTTAGTTGTGTATGATTTTATATTCCCATGTTCATCCCTTGTAAAACAAAGAACGCAGATCAACTCTCTAACTAGTCGATCTGCAAATGTTTTCTTTTATGGGTTTGGGAATAATCATTGCGGGAGGTTGTAGGGTGGTTGATTGAATTTCTTGTCATTACCCATTCTTAATAATTCATCATAAAATTAAGAAGATATTATAGTCGTTTGCTACCACTCTAACACGGAGAGTGCATGCCAAAAAAACATGGTCTAACCTCTCCACAAATATTGTGTTTAATTGTTGTGTTCTTCACGATGGAGGAGGACGAAAACCAACTTCGGTGAGGCATGATAACAGTGGTCGGTACCACCATTGGTCATGACGAAGGAGATGGAACAATGGCGCCACCCCACAGCCACCGTCGCCCCATGGCCTCGCGTGGTCCGCGGCCTCTGCCGCCCCGCGGCCTTGTGTCATTTGCAGCCTCCGTTGTCCCGCGTTCGCGCTCCGCCTGTGGCCCCCATCATTCCACAACATCCACCTCCCCGTGGACTCGCGCCTTCTGCAGCCTCACACCGTCCACGACCTCCGCCGCCCTAAGGCCTCACGTCGTCTGCGGCCTCCGCCACCCCACGGCCTCACGCCGCCCAACGGCTCTCCATGGACCCCGCGGCCTCGCGCCCCCCTCATGGCTTCCACGCTACCCTGCGCAGGCTAGGATGGGCCCATTGGGCCGTGTTGACCCAAATCGGGTCGAGTGGGCTCAGGCCGGGTCGGTCCGACTGAGTCAAACTAGACACGGGCCAACTTCGAACTTTTCTCTCTATCAGCCATAACTTTGGCACAGGGTGCCCATTTGATGAACCGTCACTGGTGCTGGAAACCTTTGAGCGATACGGTCCCTTTGAATATACTCCACTGGAGATTTGGATGATGTTGGAGTATGGTCGGGTTGGATCGATCATGAATCCAACCGGGCCCTCGGGACTAAAAGGCTAATAACTCACCGACCGGGCATCCGATTGACGAATCTTTTAATGTGTTGAGACCCCTATGGAATGGCAGTTATTTGTGATAATTATTCATGGGACTTCATCGTAGTTGGACTAATGACCAGTGTCTTAAGAAGAGGACCCACCCGGAGATGAGCAAGCTTAGTGCGAGAACCCAGTAGCTGGCTGTGACATGAAGAATGAATAGCGATCCGGTGTGGGTCCGCACTGAGCAATCCTGTGTGGGTATGCACTGTTCGATCCTATGTGGGTCAGCACTAGGTGATCATGTGTGGGTTAGCAACCTAAAGATCCTATGGGGGTCAGCATCTAGATATCCTATGTGGGTCAGCACTGAGCGAACCTATGTGGGTCAACAGTAGAGCCTCTTAACAGAGTAAAATGATTCAGTAGTTACATATAATCATTTCTACATCTATACCTAAGTTATACCTGGTATGAGCTAAGTTAGTACCTTTGTGGTATTCTTTTGTGTGGCGTACATGTGTGGTGCTTACCTTCGTGGTGTTCCTTCCTTTGTGGAAATGTTGAGCTTTGGGATTTTGGGTTGGACTATGTGTTTCCTCATGATTGAGATGGGTATACTTGATAACTTAGGTATATGCATAGGCATATACATAAGTAGGGTTGTCAATTTATTTCATGCTTTGTGGTTTATTCTTTGTGGATTTTGTGAGACCTTGAGAGTCTCAAGGTCCCTATTGAGTATCGTTATACTCACCCCTACACGGGTTATGCCCACACTTCATTGTGTTTGGTGCAGATGACGGACAGTGCAGACTGAGGATGAGAGTATCATGACTGGAGGTAGCTTGTAGGTAGACCTTATACGAGGCATACCATAGAGACGACCGATCGAGAGTTTTACCAACCATACAGGTAGGATCCTTGGTAGGTGTTCACATGAGTTGTTCCAGTTTACTTGTACTTTCAGTTTCTTGTAGTTTCCAGTTGGGCTTGTATTCTGGTCCCTTTTACATACTGCACTCACTCTATTTACTATTCAGATTACTTTAGTTCGTATCTTGCTATGTGCTTGGTTGTGTGTTCTTATGGGTTATAAAGGAAATTCTTTTCTAGTTTTAGGGAATATTGCTTTGGTGCTAGTCACCTGCCCCTATCCTATGGAAGTGGGCTTGGGGTAGTCACGGAACGGGCCCCAGGGGACGGGTCGTGACAAATTGGTATTAGAGGAGTGGGTTCTACCATAGAACCTAGGACTCTAATCTTTCTTTTTAATGGAAATAGTGTTATGTATAGTGAGTGTGGTTATCAGTTTAGTGAATCCATTGTTGGTGCGGCAGCTGACGTATCCATACAGCAGGACCGTGACTTCTGATTTCTGAATTAGTGCATGAAAACACTAATTGCATGTGTGTTTTTAAAAGTTTTATTTGTGATATTTAGAGTCATCTTACAAGGTATACCTTTTTTAGCATGGCGCACCTATTTATTTTCAGTATTCCTTCATGCAGACAGCTAGCTAGGTTTCCGAATATAGTACGCAATTACTGCACACTGAGCGACGAGGCGTCGGTGTAGGGCACTCATCTAGGGAAGGCTCTGACGGTACCATTATATGTTGGGCCACCTATGCCACCAGCCCCAGTAGTAGAGGGTGCACGTCACTTGAGTGTGTTGCAAGTGTTCCAACGCCAGAGGCCACCCAGGTTCAGGGGAGAGACTGACCCACAGGTGGATGAGGATTGGTTGGAGATTGTGGTGAGAGTTTTCCTACTGGTAGAGACACCAGCTGATCTCATGGTGATCCTTCCTTCTAGCCTTCTACAAGATGCAACAAGCAGATGGTGGATCTTGATACTTCATGTTCACGATGAGGTGATGTTTCTCTTGGAAGACGTTGAGATCCTGTTTCGGGCAGAGTTTGTCCTAGCGACTCTACGTGAAGTGCGCATACAAGAGCTTCTTCATCTGCAGCAGGGCAACATGATTGTAGCTTAGTACTCATCGAGGTTCACTAACCCCTCATGTTACTCCACTGATATAGTGTGGTATCCATTCTTCCAGGCCTGAACCTTCATGTAGGGGCTCAGGCGAGAGATCAGGCCTTAGATGATTTCTCTTAGCATCTGACATAGGCAGGGGTGTTAGAGAGAGCCCTCGTATTAGAGATTTTCTTACTGAGTAGTTACCAGCAGCGAGACCCACCACCAAACATCACGTAGCAGAGTCTTCTATAGCTATCATCAGACATATGTCACAGAGGTCCAAGAGGAATATACCTACAGGTGGACGACCACATGATTTAGGGTCAGTTGTGCGGGGCACCCGAGGCGGATCACGTCATGCCAGGAGCGGGCAGTTTTACGCATGTAACGGGTAGGGTCACATGTTTCATGACTATCCGAACCTCCGTACAGATGATCAGCAGGTGGTCGAAGGAACACCCATGCAGAGACATAGGTTCGACCGAGGAGGTCCACAGGGAGCATGCAGACTTGGAACTCGAGTTGTTCATGCAGCTGGTAGTGGGATACGATTTAAGATGCTACCACCACCACCACCACCAGGTGGTCCACCTCGACCACATGGAGCAGGAGGACAAGGGTGAGCTCAACTCCAAGTATCTGAGGCCTATGATCACGACACTCGGGAGATGATACGAGATACGATCTGTGTCTACTCCACCATAGCTGCATTACTTATAGACATTGGTGCCGGTCACTCTTTTATTGCCACTACCCTTGTTTAGAGCTTGGAGATTTAGACGGAGTCGTTGGCTTGATCCTTACGGCTAGAGACTCTTACGGGTGCATATTTGACAATTACTCACTGGTGTCAGCAGTGCGAGCTTACTCTAGAAGGTGAGATCTTCGGCTGGGATCTCTTAGTAGCGGCGTCAAGGCCTTACGACATCATCTTGGGTATGGACTAGTTTTCTATAGTCCATGCTCAGATTGATTGTATTGGGCGCAAAGTGTGGTGTTTCCTCATGGATGGGACCAGGTTTACCTTCACCGGTTAGAAGGGAGCCTTTTCAGCACATGATGGACTTACCAAGAGAGTGAAACTGATCACTCATCAGTTGGCTAGCCTTACCCTCGGAGAAGTTGATGTGGAGAGTCCGAGTTATCATGTAGTGGTGGACCAGTACGTGGATGTCTTCACTGATTATGTTTCGGGTCTACCTCCTCGTAGAGAGGTGGAATTTTATATTGACTTGTACCCCGAGACGAAACCAATATCTACACCAATGTATCAGATAGCTCCCACGGAGCTTCGTGAGCTGCGGGTACAACTGGAGGACTTACAGGGGAAAGGGTTAATTAGGCCCAGTATTTCTCCTTGGGAAGCCCCAATTTTCTTCTCCAAGAAGACGGATGGGATCTTGAGACTTTGTGTCGAATATCGGTTCCTGAACCAGGTTACCGTGAATAACAAGTACCCACTTTCGAGGATTACTGACATCTTTGATCAGGTGAAGGGAGCACGGTGGTTCTCGAAGATAGACCTCAGATCAGGCTATCACCAGCTCAGAGTACGATATGAGGATGTGCAGAAGACGACTTTTAGATGTTTGTAAGACCAATATGGGTTATTGTTTATGCCATTCGGTGTAACCAATGCTCTAGAAATGTTCATGGGACTCATGAATAGGATCTTTCATCAATACCTTGATCGCTTTTTAGTAGTCTTTATCGACAACATTTTGATCTACTCGGCTACTGAAGAGGAGCATGCCAATCATTTTCAGGTAGTACCGGACACACTCCAAGAGCACAAGCATAAGGGTAACCTCTCGAAGTGCCAGTTTTGGATTCGAGAGTTCCACTTTTTGGGACATGTCATATCGGAGGTTGGAGTTGCAGTTAATCTTGCAAAGATTTACTCGGTACTTTCTTGGGAGCCACCCAAGAGTGTGATGGAGGTACGGAGTTTCCTGGGTTTGGTTGGATACTACCGGAGGTTTGTACCAGATTTCTCCAGAGATGTAGCACCTTTATCAGCATTGACAAATAAGGTACAACCCTTCATGTGGTTAGAGAGATTCCGACAGAGTTTTTAGAAGTTGAGGCAGAGGCTGACTAGTTCCCCCATCTTGAGGCTTCCAGAGGAGGGAGTAGGGTACGTAGTCTACTATGAAGCATTAGGGACTTGGATTGGATTTGTCCTAAAGTAGGAGAGAGTCATGATCGCATATGGTTCTTGACAGCCGATACAACATGAGCAGAACTATGCTACCCATGACCTAGAGTTAGAAGCAGTCACTAATACAAATTAAGGTTATACCAACGGTTTCAAACTGTTGGTATAGGCTGGAAAACCATTGGTATAGCCTATACCAACAGTTTTCCAAACCGTAGGGAAGTAAGATGTGAGGAAATCCCTATACCAATGGTTTGATCTAAACCGTTGGTATAGGCCACTATATCTATTGATTTACCAATGGTTGTAGGATAACCATTGGTATATGTCTGTATAGAATTTTTACCAATGGTTTCATTCAAACCGTTGGCATATATTGAAGAATAAACACTATAACAATGGTTTTAAAACCGTTGGGATAGTTTTTAAATTTTTCTCAAGGTATACCAACGGTTTAAAACCAGTGCTATTTTTTATTTCTAGAATGATTTCATTGCAGCCCCTTCAGTAGCCCCTCCAGTATACACCTACATAAAAAATAGCACAAAAAACACATACAAAGAGACTTAAAACAGCATAAAAACACCTACAATAGCATAAAAAACACAAAAAACCATTAAACTCTTCCATCCATGTCATGTACTACAATTCCCTATTTCAATATTCATATGAAAACAATAATCCAGTAGAGTTAAATAAAATTTTCAATAGATCATACATTATTTACACCCATTTCAATCATCATATGAAAACCACTCTTCCAGTAGTAATTCACCTCACCCCTGCACGACCCCCCAACCAGCATAGCCCCCCCACCTCCCCATTAAATTATAATAGGCAGAATAGTCTGATAAATACTTACTAGAGTTGAATAAGAGTTTGAAATTGGCTCAAATCCCAATATTGTTTTTCTGATCCTAGATTTGGGTATATAATTATTTGTGATGAATTTTGCATTGAACTTGTATTTTTTATAATATAAGGTGAAAAGTTATTTTCTTAGGATTCTCGTCACTTATGACCCCATGAATGAAACTACCCAACTCATGAAAAAGATCTTGCGGCTATCGTTGATGAGTGTAAATTTCAGTTGTTGTATTCACTTAAAATGATGTCCTTTTGAAACAAAAGAGAGACAATTTGAGTGGTACTGGCCACATCGTGCCTCGGATTGAGGCAGGGCTGACTCGTACACATAAAAAATTACCCATGGATCGTTTTCCTTAAGTATCAACACAATACTAATGTGTTTGGTCAGTTTTTTGTTTGCCGGTTGTTTTTACTTAAAAGGGTATCCATTTTAAACCAAAGAAAGACACATTGAGTGGTACTGGACACACCATGCCTCTGATTGAGGAAATTTTAACTTTTACACGTCACAAATGACCCATGGATCCTTGTTCTAAAGTATCAATAGAATCCTAATGCGTTTGGTCAGTTTTCTATATGTCAGTTGTTGTTTTCACTTGAAATGTTGTCCATTTCAAAGAAAAGTGAGACACTTTGAGTGGTTCTGGCCACACTACACCTCATATTGAGGCAAGGTTGACTCATACACATCAAAAATGACCCATGGATAGTTATACTAATGTTTTAATAGAATACGAATGCGTTTGGTTGGTTTTCCGTATGTCAGTTGTTGTTTTCACTTAAAATGATGTCAATTTTAAACAAAAGAGAGACATTTTGAGTGGTGTCGGCTACACTTTTCCTCAGATTGAGGCGGGGTTGACTCGTACATGTTAAAAATGACCCATGGATCATTCTACTAAAGTATCAACACAATTCGAATGGGTTTGGTTGGATTTAAGTATGCCAGTTGTTGTTTTCAATTGAAATCATGTGCATTTCAAATAAAAGTGAGACAGTTTGAGTGGTTTCAGCCACACTGGCCATCAGATTGAGGCGGGGTTGACTCGTTAACGTCTCATATGACCCATGGATTTTTTTCCTAATGTTTGAATATAATCCAAATTCCTTTGGTCGGTTTTCCGTTTGTCAGTTGTTGTATTCACTTAAAATGATTTCCTTTTGAAACAAAGGAGAGACACTTTGATTTTTTCTAGCCACATCGTGCCTCGGATTGAGGCAGGGTTGACTCGTACACGTCCCAAATGACCCATGGATCATTTTTATAAAGTATCAACCCAATCCTAATGTGTTTGGTTGGTTTTCTGTATGCCAGTTTTTCTACTTAAAAGAGTATCCATTTTAAAACAAAGAAAGACACTTTGAGTGTTATCGGACACACCGTGCCTTGGATTGAGGTGGGGTTGACTCATAAATGTCACAAATGACCCATGGTTCATTTTTCTAAAGTATCAATAGAATCCGAATGCGTTTGGTCGGTTTTCTATATGCCAGTTGTTGTTTTCACTTAAAATGTTGTCCATTTCAAAGAAAAGTGAGACACTTTGAGTGGTGCCGACCACACCGCGCCTCGGATTAAGTCAAGGATGACTGGTACATGTCAAAAATGACCCATGGATCGTTGTGTTGAAGTATCAACACAATCCGAATAAGTTTGGTCCGTTTTCTGTAGGCCAGTTTTTGTTTTCACTTAAAATGTTTTCCATTTCAAATAAAAGTGAGACACATTTAGTGGTGCCGGCCACACTGTGCCACGTTTTGTGGCAGGGTTGACTCGTACATTTCAAAAATTACCCATATATTGTTGTGTTGAAGTATCAAAACAATCCAAATGCGTTTCGTCTGTTTTCCGAATGCAAGTTGTTTTTTTCACTTAAAATTCTATCCATTTCAAATAAAAGTTAGACACTTCAAGTGATACTGGCCACACTGTGCCTCGGATTGAGGCAGGGTTGAATCTTACACGTCACATATGAACCATGGATTGTTTAACTAAAGTTTAAATAGAATTCGAATGCCTTTGTTCAGTTTTCTATATATATATTTTTATTCACTTAAAATGATGTCCTTTCGAAACAAAATAGAGACACTTTGAGTGGTGTCGGCTACACCGAACCTCAAATTGAGGCTAGGTTGACTCGTACACATCCAAAATGACCCATAGATCGTTTTCCTAAAGTATCAATACAATTTGAATGTGTGTGGTTGGTTTCCCATATGCCAGTTGTTTTTACATTAAAGATTATCCATTTTAAACAAAAGAAAGACACTTTGAGTGGTACCGGCCACACAATGCCTCATATTAAGGCAGGGTTGACTCATACATATCCAAAATGACCCACGGATCCTTTTTCTAAAGTATTAACAGAATCCGAATTCATTTGGTCATTTTTCCGTATGCCAGTTGTTGTTTTCAGTTAAAATGTTTTCCATTTCAAAGAAAAGTGAGACACTTTGAGTGGTTCCAGCCACAACGCACATCAGATTGAGGGTGGGTTGACTCGTACATGTAAAAACTGATCCATGGATATTTTTTCAAAAGTTTCAATAGAATATGAATTATTTTGGTCGGTTTTCTGTATGTTAGTTGTTGTTTTAACTTAAAATGATATCCATTTTAATCAAAGGGGAGACATTTTGAGTGGTGTCGGCCATTTTCGTACCTCGGATTGAGACGTGGTTGACTATTACACATCAAAAATGACCCATGGATAATTTTCCTAATGTATCAACACAATACGAATGCGTTTGGTCAGTTTTCTGTATGCCATTTGTTGTTTTGACATAAAATCCTGTCCATTTCAATTAAAAGTGAGACAGTTTGAGTGGTGTCGGCCACACCATCCCTTGGATTGAGGTAGGGTTTACTCATACACATCACATATAACCCATGGATTGTTTTAATAAAGTTTCAATAGAATCTGAATGCCATTGTTTGGTTTTCCGTTTTTTAGTTTCTGTATTCACTTAAAATGATTACCTTTTGAAACAAAAGAGAGACACTTTGAGTGGTTCCGGCCACACCATACCTCGGATTGAGGCGGGGTTGAATCGTACATGTCCAAAATGACCCGTGTATAGTTTTCCTATAGTATCAACACAATACGAATGCATTTTGTTGGTTTTCCATATGCCAGTTGTTTTTACTTAAAAGCGTATCCATTTTAAACAAAAGAAAGACACTTTGAGTGGTACCGGCACACCTTGCCTTGGATTGAGACGAGGTTGACTCGTAAACATTACAAATGACCCATGGATGCTTTTCCTAAATTATAAATAGAATTTGAATAGGTTTGGTTGGTTTTCCGTAAGCTAGTTGTTGTTTTCACTTAAAATGTTGTCAATTTCAAATAAAAGTGAGACACTTTGAGTGGTACCGGCCACACCATGCCTCGGATTGAGGTGTGGTTGACACATAAAAATCAAAAATAACCCATGGATCGTTGTGTTGATGTATCAACACAATCCTAATGCGTTTGGTCTGTTTTCCGTATGCTAGTTGTTGTTTTCACTTAAAATCTTGTCCATTTCAATTAAAATTAAGACATTTTGAGTGATACCGGTCACACCATGACTCAGATTGAGGAGGGGATGACTTTTACTTGTCACATATGACCAATGTATAATTTTCCTACAGTTTAAACAGAATAAGAATTTCTTTGGTCAGTTGTAGGTATGTCAGTTGTTGTATTCACTTAAAATGATGTCCTTTTGAAAAAAAAGATAGACACTTTGACTGGTGCCGGCCACACCAAACCTCGGATTGAGGCGAGGTTGACTCATACATGTCATAAATGACCCATGGATCATTTTACTAAAGTATTTACATAATCCAAATGTGATGGGTTAGTTTTCCGTATGCCAGTTATTTTTACTTAAAAGAGTATCCATTTTAAACAAGGGAAAGACACTTTTAGTGGAACCGGCCACACCGTGCCTCAAATTGAGGAAGTGTTGACTCGTACACCTCAAAAATGACTCATGGATCGTTGTGATAAAGTATCAACACAATCAGGATCCATTTGGTCAGTTTTCCATATGTCAGTTGTTGTTTTCATTTAAAATGTTGTCCATTTCAAATAAAAGTGGGACACTTTGAGTTGTACTAGCCACACTGTGCCTCAGTTAGAGGCGGGGTTGACTCGTACATGTCACATGGGAATTTTTAGTGCCGTCAAGTGCGTATTGAAGATCCAGGTGAGTCTAATCCTCTCCTTACATCCTCTTTTTGATTAGGGTTTTCACTCTTCTCTTATCTTCTTATGATGCTCTAAAACCCTCTTTTCTGTTGGTATTTAAGGTGAATTTTGAAGAGAGAAAAGATTGGGATCTGGGGTCCAAGGAAGAGGGTTGGGGGGGAGTAGTCTGGGGGGCTGTCTGGGGTCTAGGGAGGATGGTGGGGGGGGGGGGGCTGTCTAGGGGGCTGTTCGAGGTCCAGGGAGGAGGGTGGGGGGCTGTCCGGGGTACATAGAGGAGGGTTGGGGGGGGGTTGTCATGGGGGCTGTCCGGGGTCCAGGGAGGATGGTGGGGGGGGGGGGGGCTGTCCGGGGTCTAGGGAGGAGGGTGGGGGGTTGTCCAGGGGGCTGTCCGGGGTCCAGGGAGGGGGGTGGGGGGCTGTCCGGGGTCCAGGGACGAGGGTGGTGGGGGGGCTGTCCGGGGTCCAGGGAGGAGGCTGGGTAATGTATCTAAAACTATATCTAGGTATCATACTTCTAATTCGGATAGGACTGCAAACCGCCATGGGGTGTCATTATGAAGCAGGGCCAAATCACGACATTTCTGTGGCGTGACCGCGGCATGACCGCGACGTGACCACGGCGTGGCTGCGGTCTGACCATGGCCTGACCACTGCGTGACTGCGACATGTTGGCATGGTCTATTGACATCCACGAGGCTGCATCTTCGGGCCAGGATTCCAAATAAATTCTATATAGTTGTCCTTCACATTATAGAAACTGATCTTATGTTATAAAAAATAGAATTTTGATTCGGGATTGTGGTATGATAAAGATATATATTTTATATTAATTGTTTTTAAAAGTGGTACTACATAGTTGAAACTACTGATTGAGAGTCAAATTATCACACCCTAAACTATCACTGGGAGTTTTTGCAGATAGTGCACCTCCATTGGAGGGTTTTTATTATAAAAACATGACTTTATTTATCAAATGAAAAAATTATATTAAAGAAAACTGATTCAAGATATTAAATTCAATATAATTACGCAGAATTAAGAAAGAAGATAAATTAAATTTAAAGAATTCTTAAATTAAATAGGCTACAAGAGGGACTCTACCTCAAGGGGTGTCTCCCATGGGTGTCTTGTGGTGTGTAGTGTCCATCTATGATTTTTTTGGTGCTTCCGTATTGTGGGAAATGTGTATTGCATGGTTAGTTTAATAAATACTTTATTCAACTATAAAATACACCCATAGTCAATAGAGATATACCCACTTTTGATAAATAATACCATCCAAATAACCAACTCGAAAATCTGAGACCGACATTTTACTTTACCAATTCCAATTACATAATATATGCGGCACCAACGTATGTTTTATGAACCAATAAATTAAAGGGAAAGAAACTTTTCACAATAACCCATAAAATCCCATATAGCATCACTCACCTACAAACCATTATAACATCATTAGGCTTCCATATTTGGTAAAAAAATAAAGAGTTATACTGAATTCAAAAATATCCATACAAGGGTGAAAACCTGGTTCAAAAAATAAAGAGTTGTATAGAATTAAAAATTGTAATGGATCAATCTGCCCCCGATTATCATCACCATCACCACTGTCATCATCAGCCTCATCCTTGCCGCTATCTCTATCCTCATCTTTGTCCTTGTCATCATCCCCATGATCATCTTCTTCCCCATCCTCACCCTTGTCCCCATCCTCACCCTCGTCCTCATCCTCATCCTCACCCTCGTCCTCTTCAGCATCCTTGTCATCACCAAGAAAATCATCATCTCAACTAAAACTAAAACTTTCACCTGGTGCATTGGATAATGCACCCATCGACAACATATATGTCTGACAAGCCGCGATGGCCTCTGGTGGAAGTGATAAAGATAAAGCATTGATCATTTTCATAAATTTTTTCTCCCATGTTTGAATCTATTATTCCAAATCCGTGACCCTCTTATCAGACTGTATTGAATGCTCCTTTACCTATTCCAACTGAGTGGTACTATAATGGATACCTAGAGAGGACCAATACCTTATCGGGACTATATTCTTACTTGGTCAGCATCATACTCGACCAGAGTTCTCATCTCCCAAAACCTTATCTAAATGATCACATGGCCCTAAATTTTATGTCTCCTGGGAATCAAGGGACTCTAAAGCAGCCTATTAAAAATATTAATAGATTATTAAATTTCAAAATATATATTAAACTTTGAAATAAACAAATTAAAACTTACAATATTTTCCTGTGTCGATTTATTAACTACAGTTCCATATTTATTCCTTCTACTCAAGAAAAACAATTTTGATTGAGGGATATGTCCTTCAATATTCAATTTTTTCTTCTATAATGACATTGAAACAATATAAAGTTCAAGTATAATCATATATTAAATATTCAATAAATCAAATAATTTATGTAGGAAACAATAAAAAGGGAAAGTCCTAAAGAAAAATTATAAACAACTATATTGTACTAGCTGCCTCTCATGATATGACATAGTAGTGTACCCCAAAGTGAATAGGTATTACTTTGAATCAATGTTTTTTTTTCAAAATATTCCTAAAAAATGTTTAATAATAAATAAGATAATATTAATGCAAAATATGAAAACTTTCATTTAAATACCTCTAATGGGATTAATACCTTAAACATGGTAGTCACCCAATGGGTAATCATTTGGAGATATTTCTCTATCGGGAAGTCATCCACGATAGGTAATGTCTCTAACTCTGTGCCCACTCCATCACACCAGCCAACATACAGGTCATGCATATAAGCTCTCCAAAGATCTCCTAGATCCTTTAAATGTGTTGGTTGTGCACCTTTACCATCATGGAAGTTAAACCAAAGCTGACACCCAATAGATTAATTCACATAAATACAAAAAATAAAACATTAAATACAATAGATTTTTACCCATATTTGTGCCCATGAATTATCTTTGACTTCATGTGGCAGGTGTCTCTAAGAGAGAGGGCTGACCAGAATGATGACGGAGTATTCAGCTAGGGACCCCAAAAAACCCCGACATTCCTGCCCAGATTTATCAATCATCTGTCCATCATCATTGTATTCAACCATCAACTATGTCTGGCGGTTCCATACCACACGCAAGCGAGTACGCCTTCTCCCCCGCCTCCTATCAGTAGATGAATATGTTATTAAAGAAAAAAAATATCAGTACAAGTTATAATAAAAATAAATTTTAATAATTTTTTTATAGTTATATAAATATACATGTGGTAGTCATATCAATGGGAGTCACTGGATGTGCAGAAGATGAAGGAATATCCTGTATAGGTGGAGTGTCCCTCAGTGTACGCTCCTCAGCCACATAATTTATCAGAGCAGGAGTTGGAGAAGGTGGAATATAATAGCTCGGAGATAATGAACCAGAAGCAAAAGATGATGTCACAAACGTCTGGCCAAATGGTAGTGTAAACATCAGAGGCCTAAATATCCCGTGTGTCCCTAATGACACGCCAGGATCAAAATGGGGTGTAGAAGATATGTCTGTGGTAGGGGCATAGTCCAATTAGGTACGACCATTGGATCGTCTAACTCTCACACCACGAGCCCTCGTACCACCGACCTCAGTACTGAGACCATCAGATGATCGTCTAACTCTGACACCACCACCCCGCCTACCACCAGCCTCTGTACTGGGAGAAATATCAAGCTCCTCGTCGGATATCCCTCATATATGGGTTGGATCTTAAAAAAAGTTTAACACAAAAGTAAGAAGATGATATTATAAGTTATTGAAATATATATATTTGAAATGAAATACTCACAAAAGGGATGAGTAGAGGAATTCCCATCTGTGTCATGTGAAAATTATTCTATGTCATATTTCTATACCGCCTCTCTTCAATGGGTTTCATTTCCTGCAATGAAAACAAATATGGAATTAATTTGAAATTGATAAATAATATGTAACCTAGAAAAAATAGAGAAAAACCATTCTGATAAAAAAACATAAAGAAAAAGAAGATTTATGGTGGTTTGAAGGTAAGTAATAGGATACACACTCTGAATGATGTAGGTAAAACATGTAGGTGAGAACATGATTGTATGATTCTATATATTCCCCCCCAAAACATTAGGTTCACAATCAACTCTGAAAATTGAGCAATTGGAGTCATCATAAGTAATAAAAGGATTGCTTATAATTGCAGTAGGGATAGTGTAAACTTCATCATCACCATCATCAAAAACATGTCTGGTATTTACTTCAATAATTACTATGAATTTAGGATGCCGATGATCTTGGATATAAAAAACCATTTTCACCATTGATACCAATACATATGGTTCATCAGTGGAAATATTGCGAGTCATGTCAATAAATATATATCTACAATCATCAATAAAGGTGCCTTGCTTCATCATTGAATCAAACCATTGGCATTTCATCATTGTGACTCGACCATGTGAGTAATAATCCAAAATTATTATTTTCTCTATGACTCCATAATAAGCTACATTTTCAGAACAAGGTCTAGTATCTGATGCACTGGAATAATAGTCTATTGTGGCCGTTATCATAACACCATCATGCTATGTTCTCATGTTTCTTGCTCGTTCAGTGATAATAAATTTGTATCCATTGATCACAAGTGATTTACACCCATTAACCATGGTATTAGGTTCAAAATCCAAACTCTTATTTCCTCAAAAACAGATTCTGCATGAAAACTAGATACCTGAAATATAAACAAATAGTAAACTTAATTAAATATTATTTTTATTTAGTTATTACAGAAATATTTTTACCTTCAATTTCAACCAAGCAGAAAACCCTTTTCTATGCAAAGTCTCTTTCCTTCTCAAAGACAAAGAACGATGATTTCTATATATCAATTATTTATGTTACCTATAGATAAAAATAATAATATTTTAACAAATATTTATAATTACAAGAGATAATATAAGAGATACATGTACAATTTAAATACTTGATATACTCATCAAACAAATCCCAATTGAAAAACACTGTGCGATGTGTCATCTCTCTCTCTTCAAGGATTAATGTCGTCAATGTATTTGATCCCATAATTACTCCTATCTGGGGAAGTGATGGAAAACTGGGTTCAATTTTCTAATACTGTTCTTCTTCATTTTTCATTGTTCTGTTTTCAGATAAATACATTGACCAGAAATCCATACATTCTTGAGCAAATTAACTATTCAAAATAGAACCTTTGGGATAATTACTGTTCCGAACATATGATTTCAATGTGTACATGTATCTTTTAGTTGGATACATCCAACGGAAAGCAATGGGTCCTCAAAGAAGTATTTCAGTCGGAAGATGGACATTCAAATGCAATATGCATGTAAAAAATGATGGAGGGAATATTCTCTCTAACTCACACAAAATTAATGGTGTCTCTGCTAATAGTTTTTGCAAGAATGATATGGACAACTTCTTAGCACAATGATCTCTAAACAAATAAGACGACTGAATAATAGAGACTCTTACATTATTAGACAAGATATGATGGATTGTTATTGGAATAAACTCATGAAAAAGGACGTTATAATCATGAGTCTTCAATGATTTCAACTTCAACTCTTTTCTGTTGACCCATTTTGATATATTTCTTGAATAGCCATTAAGAACTTTAATAGCCTCTAGCACTTCCAGAAATTGATTTTTTAGCAGTTTTCATCACATAAGAAGAACATGGAACTTGCCTTTTATTTTCACTAATACAAACAGGATTCAATTCTGGTCTGATCCCCCAATCTACAAAGTCACGCCGAGATCGTAAATCATTTTCTGTATTTCCCTTGAAATTTAGAAGAATTGAAAGCAACATTTCACAAACATTCTTCTTAATGTGCATTACGTCTAAGAAATGACATAACAAGTTGGTTGAAAAATATGAAAACTCAAAGAATATACTCTTCTTCTTCCAATTGTAACAGGTATCATTGGAACAATTTTTCCTCTTTCTAGATTTCATGACACCATTCCCAAATGAATAACTGAAATCTTCCAATTCATTAAGCACATCAGTTCTAGACATACGCTAAGGTGGATCATCAGTCTCCATGGTATTTCCAAATCTTCGACGATTGTTTCTATATAGATGGTTTATCTTCAAGAATCATCGATGTCCCATAAAACTAAAACTATGACAATATTTCAGTATTCTCGATTGATTATTCATCATACAAACAGGACATCAAAATTTTCCTTTTGTGCTCATCCAGACATCATTTCATAAGCAAGAAAATCATTGATCATCCACATAAGCACAACACACATCTGAAATATGACTTTCAAACATGCATCGTATGTGGGAAAACTCAAATCCCAAAGAAGATTCAAATATTTTTTTAAAGGTTTCATGTATACATCTATATCATTTCTGGGATCAGAAGGGCCAGATATCAGTATACTCAAGAAAGTGTAAGTATTTTTCATACACAACCATAAGGGAAGGTTATAAATGTGTATGAAAACCGGCCATGTGCTGTGCAAATTAAGCATCTACCCAAATGAAATAAAGCCATCACATGAAATACCCAGTCTCACATTATGCATGTCGGCTGCAAATTCAGGATATCGAGCATCAAACCTATGCCATGAAAATCCATATGCAGGGTGAACCAACTCCTCATTATTCTTTTTCCTCTTTGTGTCATGCCATTTCATTTTTATTGATATTTCATAATACATGAAAAGGTTAGGTAATCTGGGGATCAATGGAAAGTGCCACATTACTTTTTGTGGCACACGAGATGGTGTCCCATCATATTTTGGATTCCATTGAAAGGTCCCACATTTGATACAATCATTTCTTTGAGTAGTTTCCTCCAAAAATACGCTGCAATCATTTGGTCAAGCATGAATTTTTTTGAGAATCCAAGTTTTTTGACAAACATCCATGCTATATAGTGGTTTGAGAGAATATCTGCATCATCTGAAATTACGTCCTTCAAGAAGGTAAGAATGTAATCGATGGTAGTATTTGAAATCCGATACATAGTTTTCCCATGAAAAAATCAGATTAAAAATTCTAAATTTTTCATTTTACCACATTGTCGATATACTGGAGTCGTCGCAACATCATTCAATTTTTTCACCTTATAAACATCATCATTTTCATTGGACACATCATGAGTGCTTGTATCAAAATCTTGTTGGTTGAACATCCTTTACTTCTCATGATGCCGAATAAATGTATACCGATCATATATTAAATTCTCCAATTTAGTCCTATCATTTAGATCATCAACATTTTGAGATTCCATTTTCTCTCCATTATGATACCACACATAATAGTTTTTTTGGTAACCATATTTGGTTATATGATAGCTAACTGCTTCATGAATCAACCAAGATATTCTAACACAATTAGGACATGTGTAGTGTATGCGACCACTATTTGAAGCCTTGTCAAATGCAAAATCTAAAAAACTGTTCAAATTATTTTGAAAATCGGTTTAAATCTTATCAGTTTCATACATCCAACTTCTATCCATTCTATAAAAAAAATGAAATAAGTCATTTCAAATCCATTCAATAATATTGAAGTTCAATCAAAAAAATATTTAGGTAAATGAAAACTGTTTACTTTATATAAAATCATAACTGAAACATTACTCTATATGAGAATCATATTAAGAAACACAACAAAATACAGTGTATATAAGAAAATAAGATACGGAATTTCTAATGCCTATATTCAAGGATTTCCCAGTAAGATATTTGAAGTGGATCAAAGAATACATAATCAGTAAGGGTCTTGTTGGGAGTACATGAGTTTAATACTTTAACTTCTTTAGGGAGATCAGGATGAGGATCACATCAAAAGTTGTTATGGCCTCATCAAGTTTCACCATAACCATGGATTAAATGATCCTAGGTTTGGGGCCACAGATCATAGGTTGGTAGGGTGTATTCATTGAATCATCTCCCAATTTATTTTGGAGAGGGACCTTCAATATTTATAGGTATGGATTTGATTATAAACACATATAAAAAGGATATCCAAAAATTGTGACATCCCAAACTAGGATTCCACCCATTAGTGACCCGAACCCAGATGGCCAAATGGCCTCAAGCACATCTACCAAAATTCCAAAATTTATTGACTAATAGTGAGTGCCTTTGTTGTGTCTGGGGGAGACTATTCCCTCATTACCTATGTTTCACAAATTTAATATTATCAGTTAACAAGTGGAAGAAAGACAACAATGCGAAAATATTGGAAATGGATGAAAATAACCAAATCAGTAATACTAGCTAATAACAGAATCATAAAACGAATGATGGTAATTTATGTCATGTATCAATAAGAAAAAAATAGTTGCAACTAGAAAGAAGTAGTATTATATAAGAGGCTCAATAAATTCTAAAATTCGACATAGCTTCTTGAGCTACTAACCAATCATCTGCTACATGCTCCATCCTATGTCATGTGAGTAGTTATGCATCTATAAAATGGTGATTCAACTTATCTAAACATATAATCATGTAGTTTATCTAGGTACCCAATGGAATATCGAACATTGTTTGAGAAACAATTCATGTAAGTGACCATCGAGAGGTCTATTATTATCCAGTCTATTTATACAAAAATTTAATATAATTATATCATAAATTAAAGTGACAAATAAAAAATTTGAAAGGGTTTTCTATGGCCCCAGAGAAAAAATCTAAAAGGGTTTTCAAGGATAAATCAAAACAGAAAAAAAAAACAGATATACATCAAAATCAAAACATAAAATGGAAATTTTAGATAGATAAAAATAAAGCTAAGGTACTGCTTAAGAAAATACCTAATTTGGGATGGTTTAGATGAAGATTCAGCAGCTTGGATGGGGGAATCTTAGATTCCAACCATTCGGATGGAGAAATAGAGATGAACCCGAGAGATGTGATGTCCGAATGGGGGAGTGGTGCTCTGACCGTGGGGGAGAGGTGTCGCCCGAATGGGGGAGAGGTGCTAGAACGCGGGGAGAGGTGAATTAGGGTTCTGTACGAATGGGGGAGAGAAGAAGGGTCATGTGGGGATATAAGGAAATACCTTTACCAACTTTTTCAAGAACCATTGGTAAAGGGGGGAAATTTAGACCCATTTACCAATAGTTCACTAGAACCATTGGTAAAGGGGGGGATTTAGCCAGTTTTACTAATGGTTTAAGAAAAATGTTGGTATATAAGTGTTTGGAAAAACCCCTATTATAGTAGTGATTTTTTTTCTCCTTGAAGATATGTTGACACTATCTAATGGGCGAAAGTTTTAAAGTCTACTCTAATCACAATAGTCTTAGGTAAATCTTCTCTCAGAAGGACCTGAACCTGAGACAGCGACATTGTCATGAGTTCCCCCAGGACTATGACTTCAAGATAGTATATACTCTTCAAAAGGGGAAAGTTTTATCAGATTCACTCAGCCAGAGATCCGAAATATAGCTGCTAGGTGAGGCGATGGAGCAGCTGGCCGCTTTGTAGATATCCTTTGTGGATCGAGATGGAGTGGTTTTCCTTCAGTATCTTACAGTCACTCCCCCACTTCTTCAACGAGTCAGGAAGGTGAAGCATGTGGACACTGACTACGAGGCTCGACGTGCTCATATATCCACATGATAGGAACCTGATGGATTTTCTGAAGGTGGGGAGCATGTCATCCTCTTTAGAGGATGTACCATGGTACCTATATCACTTTAGGAGGAATTATTGAGGGAGTTCCACACATCCCCTCTAGAGGTACATCCAGGAGTGGAGAAGATGTACCATGACCTCTGACAACAGCACTGGTGGCCGGGAATGAAGAAATAAGTAGTAGAGTTTGTCTCTCAGTGCCTCATTTTTCAGCAAGTAAAGGTAGAGCATCAGGTACTAGAAGGCTTAGTTCAGACTTTAGAGGTCCCAGAGTGGAATTGGGATGGGATATACATGGACTTTGTGACATGACTTCCATGTACATCCATAGGTCATGACTATATCTGGGTGATCATCGAATAACTCCCCAAGTCGGCCCACTTCTTACCGATCAGAGAGTAGGGTTCAGTAGAGAGCTTGGGACGCCTCTATGTGTAGAAGATTCTACAGCTACATGGAGTACCCTCAATGATTGTCTCTGATTGTGATACATGTTTTACTTCCCTACTATGGAAGGGGTTGTAGAAGGATTTTGAAAAACATCTTCTTTTGAGCACCACCTTCCATCCCCAGATGGATGGTCAGACTAAGCGGACCATTCAAACCCTCGAGGACATGTTGCGTAGTTGTTTCCATGACTTAGGTCATAGATGGGAGGATCAATTGCCTTTTGTGGATATTTCATACAACAATAGTTATCACCCCACCATTAGGATGGAACCTTTTGAGGTATTGTATGGGTGACCTTGTAGATGGCCTTTGTGATGGACTGACCTAGGGGAGTCAGCACTAGTGGGACCAGAGATGGTGTGGGATACCATAGATAAAGTGTAGATCATCCAGAAGCGGATGAAGTCTACACAGAGAAGGCATAAGTCTTATGCCGATAGGAGAGAGAGACTTCTAGAGTTCAAGGATGGTGACCACGCCTTTTACAGGTCTCACCTCAAAGAGGTTTGCGGAGATTTGGAAGAGGTGGCAAGTTATCTCTATGGTTCATCGGACCCTTCCAGGTCCTCAGTAGAGTTGGCGAGGTGAATTACCACATAACTCTTCCACCTCAATTGCACCAGGTGCACGACATCTTCCACATATCCCAATTGAGAAGATACATGCATGACCCTTCTCACGTCATCGACCATGAAGATCTAGACATCGATGATGGGGCGACGTTTTCAGAGGTTCCATTGGAGATTGAGGATCGATAGGAGCTGATACTTCATGGGCGGTCGATACCTCGATTGCGCATTCATTGGTAGCACAGGAATATCCAAGATATCTCATGGGAGCGGGAGGATCAGATGCGTGCTCAGTACCCCCACTTGTTCCTTTAGTTTGAGTTGTGGCTTACAGGGACACAAATCCCTGAGGTGGGGAGAATGTAAAGACCCAGATGTTCCATTTAAATTAATTTAAATATATGGGAATTTTGCGAGTCCGCAAAAATTGACGGCGGATGATGCCGATGCCTTGTGTGCCCGGAATGAATTTTTGAACTTTTTTTGGGTATGTTCGGTAAATGTGTGAGTGGGTTTTTGTAACTTTTGAACCGGTGCTCAGAATTGAAATCTTAGGGAATCGTTGAACTCCCAACACCGGTATTCGCTTAAGGAGACCTTCACCTCGATCGCAGTGGGTCGAGAGTGAAAGATAATTTTTTTTTGATTTTTGTGAAATAATAAAATAAAATAAAAATGCATAATGTTTTTATTTATTTCTAAACTCCTCAACCTAGGTTATAGTAGTGGGGACCACCCAAGCCATCAAAACCTCCCAATTTTGAATCTAGCGTTATGCACCACCCGACCCCTCTTAATGGGGGAGAATCCTCTCAACTCACCATTAATCATTTCCTCCCATTAATTGGAGCCAATTAATTTCTCCAATGTGGTACAATTAATTGTGCCAACAATTAATTGTTCCAACCTTTTAATTGGATAAACTTAACTTAACAAGGGGCTATTTTCTCATTTTGGTGGAATTGGGAGAGGAGAACCTTTTAGAGGATTACTCTCTCCAATGAAGAATGCATTCTCTATCTAAGAACGTGCCCCCCCCAACAAAGAATGCTCATGCCGATGAGGAACATCTCAAATGACAACGAACCGATGATCAAGTAAACTCCAACGTCACTGACGTCCATCTATACCCAATGACTTCCTCTCTTTCCTCACAACCTGCGTTGAAAAATATTCGAGGTAGGGGTTTAGTTGTGTATGATTTTATATTCCCATGTTCTTCCCTTCCAAAATAATGAACGCGGATCAACTCTCTAACTAGTTTATCCGGAGATGTATTCTTTTGTGGGTTTGGTAATAATCATTGTGGGAGGTTTTAGGTTGGTTGTTTGAATTTTATCCCCTTACCTGTTCTTGATAATTCATCGTCAAATCAGGAAAATATTATAGTCACTTTCTACCACTCTAATGCGAAGAGTTTGGGCCAAACAAACATGGCCCGAACTCTCTGCAAATCATGTATTTAATTTTTGTGTTTTCTGTGATGGAGAAGGACGAAATCCAACTTCGGTGGGGAACGAGAACGGTGGTCAGCACCACTACCGACTGCGAAGAAGGCGACGGTGCAACGGTGCCGCCCAACGGCCACCGCGCCGCCCGCGGCCACCACGTCGCCCATGGCCACCGTCGCTCGCGGCCTCCGCCACCCCGCTACCCTGCGCCACCCGCGACCACCACCGCCCCATCGCCTCCGCTTCCCTACGGCCTCGTGTCATCCACAACCTCCGCCGCTCTGAGGCCTCGTGCCAGCCGTGGCCTCCGCCGCCCCAGGACCTCTCTCTGTCTGTGACCTACGCCACCCTGCAACCTCACGTCGTCCGTGGACTCCACCTCCCTACAGCCTCACACCATTCTTGGCCTCCTCCACACCTCGACCTTGTGCAGTCCATGGCCTCCTGCTGTCTGCGGCCTACGCCACCCCGCGGACTCACGCCGCCCAGTGGCCCCCCGCAGCCTTCGCCGCCGCGTGACCCTCAGCGGCCCCCATGGACTCACACCTCCCTCATGGCCTGCACAATGCCCAACGTGGGTCGGGCCACCCAGCGCGGACCAGACCCAGCGGTCCGGGTTGGGCCAACCCGGTCAGACCAGACCGGATCCAATTTCGAACATTTTTCTCTATCGGCCATAACTTTGGAACTATTCGTCTGTTTGACGAACCGTCAGCGGCGCTGGAAACCTTGGAGCGAGAAGGTCAATTTGAGTATACACAACTAGACATTTGGATAAATTTGGAGTATGGTCGGGTTGGATTGAGAAGAAATCCAACCAGACCCTTAGGACTAAAAGGCTAATAACTCACAGATTGGGCGTCCGATTGACGCACTGTCTGTTGCATTTTGACCCATATGGTGTGGCGGTCTGTTGTGATACTTCTTCGTGGGACATCGTGGCAATTGTAGTATCAACCCGTGGCATGAGGAGAGGACCCTATAGGTGACGAGCAAGCTTAGTGCGAGAACCCATTTGTCGTCTGTGACGTGAAAAGTGAATAGAGATCATGTGTGGGTCCGCATCGAGTGATCCTATGTGGATCAGCACTGAGCAATCCTGTGTGGGTCCGCACCAAGTGATCTTTTGTGGGTCAGAACCTAGAGATCCTATGTGGTTCAGAATCTAGATATCCTATGTGGTTCAGCACTGAGCGATCCTGTGTGGGTCAGCAGTAGAGCCTTTTAATAGAGTAAGATTATTCTGTAGTTACATCTAATCATTTGTACTTCTATACCTATTTTATACCTAATTTGAGCTAATTCTGTACCTTTGTGGTATTCGTTTGTGTGCCATACCTGTGTGTTACTTACCTTCGTGGTGTTCCTTCCTTTGTGGAATAGTTGAGCTTTGGGCCTTTGATTTGGAATCTGTGTTTCCTCATGATTGAGTTGAGTATACTTGATAACTTATGTATATGTATGGGCATATAACTAAGTAGGGTTTTCAGTTGATTTAATGCTTTTGTTTTATCTTTGTGGATTTTGTGAGACCTTGAGGGTCTCAGGGTCCCTACTGAGTATCATTATACTCATCGCAGCACAGGCTATGCCCACACTTCATTGTGTTTGCGGAAGATGACGGACAACGCTAACTGAGGATGAGAGTAACAGGACTGAAGGTAGCTCAGAGGTGGACCTTAAATGAGGGGTACCGCATAGATGACTGATCAAGAGATGTACCTACCCTAGAGGTAGGATCCTTGGTGGGTGATCAAATGAGCTGTTTCAGTTTACTTGTACTTTCAGTTTCTTGTATTTTCTAGTTGAGATTGTATTCTGGCCCCTTTTACTTACTGTACTCACCCTATTTACAATTTAGTTTACTTTAGTTCGTATCTTGTTGTGTGCTTGGTTGCATGTTCTTATAGGTTATAAAGTTAATGCCTTCCCAGTTTTAGGGAATACGCCTTCATTACAAGTCACCAACGCCAATCCTATGGAAGGAGGGATCGGGGTAGTCAAATCACGGGCCCCGGGGGATGGGTCATGACAAGTAATCATCCATAGATCTATTAGATCTATCAAAACTATGGATTATTAATTCGATCTGTCACTGCTCACACTCATCCATCAGATCCGAACGAATATCAGATGATTCTTCATTAATGTTTTCATTTCTACGGGACATGATGGTCATAGCCACACCAATCCTGCGACTCCGACCACTAGTAGAGAGCTCACATCCAACGAGAATCATTGGTCTATGATAACGAGTCAACACTATGATTAGGAAAAATTAACCATTAAATTCATTAGAATTTCCATCCAATCATCAATCCCAATCCCTCTCCTACACACACTCTTATTATGTAGTCATACCCTTATGCACTTCTTATATACACTGGTGAAATTCCGCTTTTAAGGCTTATATTCACCCTTATTGAGAATTTTAGATCACACATCTTATGTATACCTTATCCTATGTTATCTATAATTATGTTGAATGAATTATGTCCAGAAGGGTTTGACATGGATGATGTTCATTACCATGTTTGAACTATGAAGAGCTGGGTATAGTGGGAATGATACACTCTTGAAGTCATGGGTACTTTTTATGTAAGAGTTTTTTCTTAATTCTGTAAAACTATAAACCAAAAGGGTCCTTGAGAATGTACAAGATCAAAATTTTCCCTTCCATTTTTATAGGGGTTGGATGATAAAATTGTGTCACCTTCATCAGTATCAATGTTATAAAATTAACTTTTATGATATCAGTGCCAAATATGGGAGTGTTGGTTCGAGCTAGTTATAGTTGGTATTAGTGTAAAGGTTTACATGACATTGGATATTATGATTTTTTTCATATAATGTTATCTAATGATTTTTGGATACCATTATAGGTCTACAAGATTAAATTTTCTCATTTGTTATAATTCATAGACACCCTTATATGGTTTTAGGTGATGAGATATTAACGTGATTAATGGATCACTGGAAGATGTTTTATTGTTTTGATGTATATTAAAAGATTCAGTTTCATGTAAAGTATTTTTTTTTACCTTTTTTGGATATATGATTTAATGTATTGATAACATTTATTGTTTATATGATCATTAATATTGATATAATTATGGGGAAACATGTTTGATTGTATAGATAAACATAGGATTTAAAAGTGACATGGTGACTAAGTGATTGATTTTATTTCAAAAAGAGATCACTATATTTTGGTTCTTGTAAGATTAATGGTATGAGATAATCATTGAGGATACAACACTTTAGAGAAAATGATGATATTGTGGTGGAAATTGGGTAAAAGATGAAATCATACTCATCAATTGAGTATATTTCCTTATGTTCTTGGTTTATAGGGAAAATAATTCCTCAAATATAGGGAAACAATTTCAAACAAAATGTTTTCTGATTACCATTATTTCATATGATATAAATGACCTTTTTCACACCACTTTGGTTTACGGTTTTGAGGTTCTCAACTTTTTATTAATCATTAAATTTAATATGATCAATAATCTCAATAATTATCCATAAATCTTTATTATTTTATTTCTAATTAAAATATTCTCTACCCAAACATGTTATCTTAATTGTATACCTCTTATGTGTTATTCTATATGACCTTCATATGTTATTTTATCTCTTTTTAAGTGGATGTTCTGTTAAACCTTTTTATGATGTGGGTCTCTAATAAAAAAGGGGAATGTTAAAATGTAAAACATTTAATTATAAAGATAAATTTCAAATTGTGAGAACTTAATTTATTAATGCGGAGGAGGATGCAACACCATGATATTTTAGAAAATAAAACTATATTTGATAGCATATTCGACAGGCAACACAGAGCTTAAAAGAACCGTGGAATATATAACCCTTATAAAATAATAATATAAATGGAGAGTGTGAATAGAATAAAATAATTTATGATATATATATAAATAAATATTCTAATAAATATAAATTATTGTGTTATTTTTAGTAAATAATTAATAATTTTTAATAATGTAATTTTATTCGTCAAAAATATGCTTTTTTTAAATATATTTTATTACTTGTCCTAAGAAAATATTATAAGAAATTTTTGGAAATTTTAAAAAATTTACTTGATAAAATTAAAATAATTATTTAAATAATAATAATAAAATTTACTATGGATGAATTTTTGGATTTTTCGAAAAATGTTGATTTTTTTAGTGAATAGTGAAAATGCCATTTTTAAAAAAAGGCACGTATTTACAATAAATTAAAAAATTTTAAAGTACCATCATGTTATTAATATTATTTAGAGTAAAATAAGTATTATTTTGTTTTATTTATATAATTAAATTACATTTTAATCATCTTTATATTAATTTTTAGTATAAGATTATCTTTGGGTTCAGAAATATGATTTTTCAGATTTTTTAATGTGAATAATGTATCTACCATTTAATTAATTTTAAAAACTATTAATAAGGAATTGTTTACATTAAAATTATATATTATACATAAATAAATATTAATTTATATTCATGTTATTATTATTTTTATTCATAGAGTTAATTTAAAATCAAATTTTTCTCAAAAGATACACATCTTGAAAACATGATTTTTCACTACATCAGTAGGTTTTGTTTTAAATTTAAATTTTCAAATTTTTTGAAATGAATTTGTTATAATTTATCCCATATTTAGAGAAATAATAATTTATATTCTCTAATATAGTAAACTAAAATTTTGAGTGTAACGAATAATGAAAACAGTAAAAATTAACTATTGTGGTTAATGTGTAAATTGGATTATCAGGGGTTAAACTAAAATGGTAAGGGTCAAAATGACCTATAAACTTGTATAAAAACTATTTAATAGAAATATTTTGACCTTATGATCTATAAGTATACATAATATTCTATTTTTACCCTTGTGTCGTGTAAACAATGAGGGGACACCTTTTTCTTTCAAAAATTATAAGTGTCCTACTCACCCCACTTATAAATGGAAACCCCTTCCCTTTATTTTTGAAACCATAAAAGCCATTTGGTTTAAAAAATAACTAAAAATATCACATAAAAATTCAATCATCCCATCATCGAATATTTCTTTATTCAGAAATTAACTATAGGAATGCATTATATTTAATCCTAATGAGGTTTTATGAGAAGTGGTAAAATTCATATCTATGAGTTTTTTGTTTTATTTATTCTACCACATCCATAAAATATTTATAAAATATGGTCATTTTATAAAAATAGTATATTTTACATAATTATATGTTATTATATTAATGGATGAAAATATAACCATCTTCTCTCCAATCAAATGGGATAAAAAATCATCATTCAAGTGTATGGTGAACTACTATCTCACAAACCGATGTCATTAATTTTCCAAAACTTATAATAACAGATTATATTAATAAGGTATTTAAAGAATATAAATTATATATTTAAAATATTAGTACTTATGGAGTTATTATTGCACATTTAATTTTTCTCTTTCAATTCTGTGGGGGATATGATAGCATCGCTCGTGTTTACAGTGGACTACCGCCTCACAAAGGGATGTCACACTCTTTTCAATAACGATTTACATGGAAGGTAATAAGAATATATTTAATGTATTTGTTTTATATAAGTGGAATAATAATGATATTTATTACATATTTATCAATATTAAATGATAATGTACTATTTTATTTCTTTCATTGAAAAATGATAATGTCGTTCGTGTACGTGTGAACTACCACCTTTATGAAGCGATGAAATTTTTGTTCATCACCACATCATAATAATGATATATATAATTATATTTAAATAAATATAATGTAATTAATTATATTATTACCATTATTTAAAAATAAAATAATACGTCACTACTTTCCAAAAATGACCTTTGAATTATGGAAACGTCACTCATGCGTAAAAATAACCTGCCGTCTCCATGATCACAACATAGTTCATTTTTCATAACTATTTTAATGATTGGTTTTAAAAGTATAATTCATGAATACATATTTTAATTATCTCATTATTATAAATCAGGATATTTTAAAACAATGACCTATTTGACTATGATCAACGCACTGAATCAATTTTTAAATAATGAACCAAATGTCCTCAAAACACCCAACATGAACTTAAATGATTAATTATTTTAGTATTTCATTATAATGAAATAAAATAAAAGATTTAAATATAATTTGTTAAAAATTTAATATTTTATTAATAAATCAATAAATTTAATTAATATTTTTATATGAAAGTTGAAGGTAATACAAGGAATGTATGGAGTCGAGGTAAGGGTTTTTGTAATCTTACTTTTATTTTTGTGTGACATGTTCCATATTAATAACTTATTTTTTTGTGGTTTATATAATTCCCATTAATGTATTTTATTATTATTTTCCAAAAAAATTACAATTATTTTCAAATCCATATATGGTTTTATCTTTCACGTGGTTTTGATCCATTTATTACCAAATTCGTAAGGGTTTTTATCTTAATTCACATTAATTGAGGCATATTATATTATTACAAACCAAATTTATTTTATATGACGTATATAATTTCCTTTGAAATATTATTTCATGAAATTTACCATGTTCATGATATTTAATATATTACTTGTTGTTATTATTTCAGGGGGATTATAATTGAAGAGCTACCAATGTGAAAAATGCTTTATGTTTTAATCTATATTCTTTTGAGATTGTTTATGTTCATTTTTTTAAAGGGAAATAAAGTGATGTTTTTTATTTAACCAAATATAATTTATCATCCTTTGGTTATAAATATGATTCACATGTTTAATTTCTATTTCATCCCTTATTTATTGAAGAAAAATCAAGACAAACATTTGTTAATGATATCGATCTTGTTTTTTTATTTTAGATTAGGTATCCTTCTATTCCATATTTATGTATTCAAAAATAATTTCAAAAATATTCATTTATTAAAATTAATTATTTCACAATTCCATTTAACATGACATTTTAGCTTCTTTTAATTTTTTTAATGTAAATTTCCAAACATTTCCCCAATGGGTCACTTTTAACGCCCTTTTTAAAAATGTTTTGAAAAGAATGATTGTTCTTATCATTTATAACATAAAGAGTCTTTCATTACATCATTTCAATTATATTCGTTGAAGTTTCCTTTATATATTTCCAATTTTGTTTTCAAAGAATATTATTTTTCAAATATTTTTTCAATTTATAGATTTAAAATGTTTTTTTCAAATTGAGATGTTTATTTTCTTTAAAAATGTTTTTATTGTTATTTTAATGGAATTTACATTCATCGATGTAAAAAATCCATATAGTTAATTATTATATATGGTGATGTTTTATAATGATATCATCCAAATTATTTCTTGGAAGGATTAACATTATATAAATGTTATTTTAATTGAACCCATTTATTTTCCATGAGTTAACTTATTTATAATAGATTGTTATGGAATCCATTTATTTTCCATCAGTATGTCATGTTTCAAAGAGATTATTATAGAACCTATTTCTTTTTCATGGTTTAATAATGTTTTGAAGAGATTATTAGGGAACATATTTTTTATTCATGGATTAAACATGTTTTAAAATTGAATTTTATGGATCTAGTTTCTTTTACACAAGTCAATGATGCTTCAATGAAATTTTTATGAAACAATTTTCCTTTTCCTGATTTAATCATTATTTAAATAGATTAGTATCAAAACCATTTATTTTATATGATTTAATAGTGTTTTAAAGATATTTACATGAAACCCATTTATTTTTCATTGTCTAATAATGTTATAAAAATAATAATGACTATTTTCATGAGTATTATGACGAAATGAAATATTTATGGACATTATTTATAGTTCATCAAAATTTTTATAAGATGGGTGAACCCAAATAGTATTGGAATCTCGATATATCTATTATGATGGGTGTTCCGATATAGTGATCCAATGCATTAGGTAATGATTATGTTATCTGGAGAAATATATTTTATTTTGATAGTATGGTTATTCCAATTGTGTGGTTTTTGTAAGGGTTCTATGATAATGATGTTACATGATACCAATCTATTTTATCTACGCTTTCTATGGGTTTAAAATTCATATTTATCTAAAGATTGATATCACATGTCTCGTGATTATTTATTATGAAGGCTTTTTTACTTTTTCAATGCCATGTAGAATGTTTCATGATTAATGGTTCTTGTATTTATGAATTTATGTTCTTTAATAAGTCTATCACAAACTCTAATTATGTCTCCATAACCTTATTCACTTCTTATTCTCACTAATGAAATTTGATTGTAAATGATTATGTTTACCCTTAATGGTAATTCTAGCTCACACTTCTTACGTTTCATTTTCCTCATGTTATCAAGAATGATGTTGGATGAATTATGTCTTTGAGAGTTTCATATGAATGATATTTATGACCCATTATGGAAATTAAAAATATTGTTATAGTGGGAATGATACTCTCTTGAATTTTTAATTGTTGTTTATGTAATAATTTATATTAATTCACTAAAAATATAAAAATAAATGGTCCTTAAGAATGTAAGTGATCCAATTTTTTTCCATTAATTATTTGAAGTTTTGTATGAAAAAACAATGGTCACATTCATCGATGTCAAAGATGAAAATTTAATGTTTATGTTTTTAGCACTTGATATGAGAGTACCAGTTTAGAGCTATTATACTATGAAATAGTTAATGTTTTCTTTTTAAAATTAAATGATTATTGTGTGATTGAGAAAATGAAGAATTATGAGTTTGGAGAAATTAAATTGAAAAATCATTCTATGAATTGTTATTTATGAATATTTTTCATAGTGGAGTGTAGGGATAACTTATTCTTCGATATTGTTTTTAGAATCTAATCAAATAATGTACTTAGACTTGGTACCCCATTTCTATGTTAATAAATTATCTATTGTTATGTTTAATACATGTGTCCATTTTTATGTTAGGTTTCTAAAAACCTTATTTAAAAATAATCATTCTAAATAAATAATTTTCCATGAATAATATAAAATTATTATCCATGAATTTAGAATCACTTCCTAAATTGATATTTAGTGATCATGAGAGAAGAATAAGGAAAATGATTTTGAATAGAAATGTGAATTAAAATAAAAAAATGGAAAATATAGATAATATGTTCCATGAATATACACAACCTTTAATTACATTACATAGAAATATAATGTTAACCCTTAATTATATTCATGGAGATATTCAAAAATAAATGAAAAACTAAAAACCATCACAACAACAACACCTTCATAATAGAACTCTTATTTCTCTAGGTTTCAAATTTAATAGGTTCAGTTCACTCCTTTCCCAAAATGGCCAAATAATTTTATTTATAGTAATTTAAAGCCTATATCATTACCTTAATATCTTCATAGTTTCCATCACCGAACAATTAAATACTAACATTCAAATAATCTTTTTAATTCATCCAGAGATATTTTAAAGACTCATATTAAAACCCACTCTTGAATTCTCCTAAAATGTCATCATAGATTTTTTTGAACATAAACCCCACCAAAATTATGTTATGTGAAAACTTTTTTAGTTTTAAAGATGTTTCCTTGTTCACCCTCTTTTCTTCCATAATTCATGCACCAAACCAACCACCACTCCAAAGAATTGGTCATTTTATATAAAAACTCCACAAGTAGGCCATGATTTCTTCCAATTTATCATCCAATTTTGATATATGTTTTCCTGTTTTCTTATCACCTATGTATACAATACATGAAAATTCCATGGACCATATATTATAAGGAATTACCTTCAGCACTTATTCATTGGAAGATACCTATAAACCACTCTTGAGCTCCCTATGATGTATCAAAAATACTTCATCCTTTTTTCTCAATAATGACATAGAAGAAAACCAACTGGGATATTTCACTCATCATTTAATATAATTTTTTTCTTCATGATTACATTATATTTATCATCATCACTTAACATTCATAGTATCTAAATCGAGATCACATCATCATGCATTGTATTCATTCATCCTCAAGTGGTTAGATCCCTAGTGTGTATCCATAGTGGTTATCAAGCATCATGTTCCATTTTTTATATGAGGGTGAGCATGTTCAGTGGTAGTAATGTTTGAATATAACATCTATACATTGTGGGGATAGTTGATCAGTGAGCTATGTTAGGGGTGAGTGTTTCTAAGATGTTTGATACTTGACCAAGGTGGAGAAAAATCATTTTTATTATAAATAAAGTGTCTAATTTTCTTTTTATCACATGGAGGTTTTATCTAGTTATGTGATAATTAATAAAACATTTTGAAACATCCAAAACTCATGAAAAGTATGAGTGGAGCATATACACTTCTATATACCTCCCTTACAGATCCACACATGATAGAATACCCAACACATTCCTCCACATTCATGTGCTACCACTGGACCAATGCTCCTCCTCAAATGTACACACCTATATTCCGCAACACTGACCAATGCTAGGGATTTTTCATGGTAGGATTAAATTACCTGGGTTCTGGGATGGATATTCCATAGGTTGGCTATGTGGATTTCCCTTAGGTTAAAGGTCAACCTTTCATTTTCAATTTTAGTAATCCTTTACCCATGGATTTTTCAATATGAATCATTCTCCACAAAAATAAAATAAAAAACAATCTATAGAAAAAACCCATATTTTAGAATTATAATCAAATAACTCCCCTATATTTATTTTTCTAAAAACATTTCAAACTATTATTGAACCATAATAAATTAATAAATTTAACAATTTCTAAAAATTATTAATTAAATTCATAAATTAAATTAAATTGAACAATAAAATATATATGAATTAATTTTTGAAATAAATATATTAAGGTATTCATGAAGTGATTTTATCTTTTTAAGAAACACATGTCTTTAAAATATATACAACATATTGTTTTTAATTGTGTCCATGTGAATAATTAACAACTATTATAAAAACAAAAAAAATTATAACATTGTGGTTGTTTTTTAAATAAGGGACTTTTCCTAGTAGAGGCGTCATTTTAATGTTTAGTTTTTGGGACACTGATATAGAATTATTAGTATTTATATAGGATTACATATTATCAAGACCCTTACATCCTTTACCTAACATTTTCTATGCATGTTCTATAATTTCATTATTTATGTGATTAGAATTCAATAACATAATAAAACCATATAGTATATCTCATATTGTTTGTAAAAAAAATAGAATTGTTATTCAATGAGACATCATTATTGTGAATGGATAGAGTCAAGATTCCAAAGATTTATTTTTAAGACTATGAGTCCAGACATTTTATTATTTGATTTCACTTCATTCTTCATGTGTTTTATTATTTCACTTGGGATTGAATTTCAAAATTTCATTTGATGATAACATGACTTGAATCATTGATAAAATTATATCATAATTACAATTCATAAATATACATTCTAAAAAAAATGATATGCTATGTTTTCATGTCATGTGTATTTTCCATTTGAATGAATTCATTGTTTGGAATTATCTTGATAACACATATTATTTGAGATTATATTTGAAAATATTTACTAATGTGTTTTGGTGGATTGTAGATGACTCATTCTTCAAATATCATATTTAATTAATTTTATTTTTAATAATTCTCATTTTAAAATGAGACAATCATGATAAAATCAATGTTTGATGTCCAATAAAAAACAGTTGAGATTTTGATCCTCCATATCACCCTATCATAAAATATATTCACTTTCTTCGTTCATAATTGATAGAGGATTGACATTTTTGTACCATGATAGATTGTATTTCAGTTTTTGGTGATCCAATGCCAAGATTATGGGGATATTTCAAGGTTTAGTTCATTATCTTGGGTGGATACCAATGTATTTTTTAAAGGAAATGCAGATTATCGAATATATTATGAAAATGAGAAGAGGGTAGGTAACTGGGTTTAGGCATGACCGACGGACTATAGGGTAATGGTAGTGCGGGATTTTCAAATAAATTTTATGGCAATATGGATGAGATAAATCTAAAATTTTCCAAATACATGACTTGTAGTCTTCAAGATACACCCTATGTATATCTTATTTTTTAGTACTAGGGTTTCCATATTTTTCTATATATCCCATGGTGTCTAATTTCATAACAGAAATTAAATTTTCAGACCTAGAGGCTCGACGTGTACTAGTGTACACACCTGGTTAAATAGTTGGCCCCATAAATCATGTGGGCTAAGGCACACACCATTTATAATGGGGAAAATAATTGGTAATTTTAAGTTCATTATAATGTAGTTTGTGGGACTTACATGTATTATAACATACTAGTAACACTATGTTGGCCAATCACACATGGATTATACAACAACCATACACACCTGACTACTTATTAATTCTCACTCATGATGTACTGAAGGGTACTTTTAATGCACAGTTCTTCCCAAAGGATTACTTGTATCTTCTCACCCACGAGTTATAATTGGACAATTAAGTAGTTCATTTTAAAAAAATTTATGTATATAACACATTGATGTGAAAATTCTATAAAACCAAATATCATTTACACGGTGTCTTAGATAGTGCAGGGGTATTAACAACACCAATATAATTATATGGTATGGTAGAGGATTAAAAATTCTTCTTGGAGTTCTTGTACTCCCCATTGTTTTAGGGAATAGTCTTATATACATGGTGTTTGGGAACTCCCTTGGAAGACTTACCATGATATGGAGAATTCCACATATGATAGATGTAGTTAGTATTCATGAATATATCTATGTGTGTTATTCTATATATGAAGTTATTAATCCCCTATGTTTTAGTTCATGGTACTTCACAAGGACTAGGTACCCTATATATCAATGTTTTCACTAATTTATAATGAAATCTATACCATTATAGTTACTATGGGTTATCCTTTTTTTGGAAACTAGTGTATTTGGTTATTTAGATAATAAAATTATTCAAGGTTTTTTTATTGTATAATTTCTATAAAATTGAGCTAGATGGATCGATACATAACATACCATTGGTCATCAAGAATATTAAATAATATCTTCTTTGATTGTGTTTATCCTTTTTGAGATGGATTTGTTATCATTTATTAATTTAGGATTCTCTATTGGGTAGGTTTTTAAAAATACCTATAAAGGAACCATTGTTTTATAAGATTTCTCTATGATGAGGAAGTATAATTTATTAGAGACTTTAGTGGATGTAGTGTTGGTGGTGTAAGTGGTTATAGGAGACTAATTATTTCTACTAGTTCTTAGGTTAGTGTTAGCATGCTATTATGTATATAGGACTTAGTTTTTTGGGTTAGAATTTATCAAGAAATGATGGGCCCTGTATTTTTCCATTAATTGTTATTATTGCACTATTTTTCTATTTGTATATAAATGGATTAATTGAAAATTTACTTTATTGTTGGGTAACCACCTGATTTTCATTATTATATTCCATTATGAAGATATGTGTTAATTTACTAGATTATAAGATAAGATCTTCCATATGTATGATATTTCATCTGGTTTATAGTCATTAACCCTTGTCCCATTGAAGATAGGATGAGGATGGAACACTCGACTAACTTCCATCCTAGACTGGTTCTAAATTGGTTGAGTAATATTAAAATGTTATTAATGCATTTTGTATCTAAGGGAAAATGATTGGTGTTATTATTGTTATGATGATTGGTATTTCATACATATATAAATGTGTTATGGGTCATTTGTTTGATTAATAGACTAGAGAACATAGTGTTGGTTGTGTGTGATCAAAATATTATTTCACCAAGACACTAATTGTTGTACCCCTCTCTCTTGGATTTTAATGATCACAATCACTCTCATCGTGTTCTAACTTGTTTTCAAGTGTTTTTGATGATATGAAAAAGGTTGCCAAAGAGTTGGCCCAAGAAGACTAGAAAAGGACTCTCTGAGTCCACCGGCCAACCGGTGGATTACCACCGGCCAGCCGGTGGTCTCTGGCAGAAGCAATGCTCTCTGCCAGGTTCCACCGGTCAGCCGGTGGAACCAGACAGTAGGCCTTGCCTACTGCTAGGTGCCACCAGCCCACCGGTGTCTGGACCACCGGCCAACCGATGTTTGGACCACCGGCCAGCAGGTGGAACCAGACAGAGAGCTTGATCTCTGTCTCGACCACCGGCCAGCCGGTGTCCCAGTACCGGCCAGCCGGTGGAACCCAGACAGAAATCTCTGGCTTCTGTCTGGGGCACCGGCCAGTCGGGGGCCAAGCACCGGTCAGCCGGTAAGCAAAGTCAAACTAGCCGTTGGGCTTTGACCAGACTTGTCCACTTGACCCCCAACGGCTCCGAAAGCCCTCCAATGGCCATATTGAAGTATTTGGGGATATTTCTCCTATAAATATACGAGGATGGATGCTGGGAACAACTACCGATACATTGGAATGATATTTTGATCCCTTGAAGCTCTAACGACAAATCTCTAAGGCTACTTGTGATCCATCTCCATCCTTGAAGCTTGGGCTGCCTCTACATCAACTACTCTCACACTCTTGGTGCTCAAGGCTTCCTCAAGTTTATTGTAATTTATTTATTTCAATTGTTTAGTTATTCATTGGGTTTGTATTAAAACAAACCATCCTTTTCTTCCTCACTTTCATTTTGGGTTTCTTGCTACAACCATCATAAAAAAGCAAGCTGTACGAAGGTGATCTAGCCTACCTTAAAATGGCTAGTGGGTTTCTTGCTACAACCATTAAAAAGCAAGCTGAAGTAAATCTCTCAACGGTTGAGTTGGGAGCGGAGACGTAGGCTTTGGTTTAAGCCGAACTCCGTTATCAAATTGTGTCTTGCCCCTTTTTATTTCCGCTTCATTTATAAATTGTTTTTAAATTGTTAATTAATTTTTAAAAGGCAATTCACCCCCCTCTTTCCATCACTCTCCGACCAACAATTGGTATCAGAGGGACGTTTGTGTAATACCTTAACCGGTTACAAACCTAAAATCCATAGTGATGGATTCTTCCTCACAAGCACCAGAAGGGTATTCCATGACTCGGGCTCCATTCTTTGATGGAACCGACTACACTTATTGGAAAACTCGCATTATTACATTTCTTATAAGTATTGGCTATCCTATATATAGAATTGTTATGCAAGGATACACTCTCTCTAGCAAAGAGGAGTCTAAATGGACCCCCGAAGACATTGCTAATTTTGAGCTTGATGGAAAAGCCATGAATGCTCTTCATTGTGGGTTAGACCGTAATGAATTTAATCCTATTTCTACTTGCACCACTTCTCATGAAATTTGGAAGCTTTTGGAAGTGAACCATGAGGGCACTAACAAAGTCAAAGAGACTAGATTAGATATGTATCGTCAAGACTTTGAAAGCTTCACCATGCACCCACACGAATCTATTACAGAAATGTTTACTCGCTTTACTGATGTGTGTAATGAGAGAAAGTCTCTTGGAGATGATGTTTCTGCAGAGACGATGGTCAAGAAGATTCTTTGGGTCCTACCAAGCTCATGGGCTCCAAAGGTGACGGCAATCCAAGAAGCGAAAGATGTCAAGAAAATGACGGTTGAAGAACTCATTGGATCACTTATGACCTATGATATTACCATGAAGAGGCAAGCCGATAAAGAAGGTAAAATCTTCAAGGAGAAAAAGAACATAGCATTCAAAGAAGAGCAAGAAAGCTCCTCCGATGATAGCAGATCCGAGATTTCTCAACTTGCAATAAAAATGAGCAAGTTCATGAAGAAAAAGAAGAATTTTCAAAGGGCACGAAAGGAAGAGCCAAAAGCAGAAAAAGAAGTTACATGCTTTGAATGTGGAAAGAAAGACCACATCAAATCGGAGTGCTCTCTTTTCAAGAAAAGGTTAAAGGAAAAGAAAAACAAGAAGGCTTTCAAAGCGTCAACATGGAGTGCAAGCAATGACTCCATGTCTTCAAGCGACTCAAGCAATGAAGGTGGAAAATGCCTAATGGCACTTGATGAGGTATCTTCTTCCGACTCCTCTTCCTCATCTTCTTCTTTTAATAATGAAATGTCTTATGAAGATCTCCAAAATGCAAGAGATCAATTAGAGGAAGGTTTTCACGAACTTACTTCTAAATTTTTGGCCTTAGAAAAGAAACACAAAATTCTAATTTCTGAAAAAGATCAACTTCTCAAAAAGAATGAGGAACTTGCCCTTAAGGTCCAAGATATTCCAAATGTTGATTCTTTGAATTCAACTATTAAATATTTAAGGGAATATCTTGCCAAGTTCACCCAAGGTGAACAAAATTTGACCAAATTGCTAGGTTCTCAACGTTCGGCTAGAACCACACATGGACTTGGCTTTAACAAGCAAGCCACCTCTTCTAGAGCACCCACTACTTTTGTAAGGGGGATCTCTCAAAATAAATTTTGTAATTATTGTAGAAAAACCGGACATATTATTTATGAATGCGATCGTAAAAATGCTAGATATGGCCGCCCCAAAATCATTACCTACTCGGATGAATATCTTAGGATGTATCCCTCTAGACAAGTATGGGTTCAAAAGTCTCATTTAGCTAATCTTTCCGGACCCAAACTTATATGGGTACAAAAATCTATTCTCTCTTGATTTTGTAGGATAAAAACCAAAGAAGTAGGACTTCGAAAGGCTCGTGGTATCTCGACAGCAGATGCTCTAGGCACATGTGTGGCGATCCCTCCGAGTTCAACTCCATTGAAGAATTCGATGGAGGATACGTCACCTTCGGTGACAATTCAAAAAGCAAGATCGTCGGCATAGGTACCATTGGTTTTGGTAGATCCTCCTTTATTAAAGATGTTTTATTTGTTAAAGGTTTAAAACATAATTTAATTATCATTAGTCAACTTTGTGATAGTGGTTTTTCGGTGAATTTTCAAAATGATTTATGCAATGTGTTTGATTTTCAAAACAAATTGATATTTTCTGCTTCCCGTTTTCAAAATGTTTACATTATTGATTTAAAGTCTTTAGCTAGCCAAAATGTTAAATGTTTAAGTGCTCTTGACAATGAGTCTTGGCTTTGGCATAGAAGGTTGGGGCATTGTAGCTCTCATTCACTTCTAAAGCTTAATAAGAACAAGCTCATCCGTGACCTTCCTAAACTTAAGTTTAAGAAAGATTTAATTTGTGAGCCATGCCAACTTGGCAAGCAACACAAATCTTCTTTAAAATCTAAGAAGGAAGTGTCCACTTCAAAATCTCTTGAGCTCCTTCATCTTGATCTTTTTGGTCCTACCCCTGTAGCAAGTCTAGGTGGAAAATCCTATACCTTTGTTCTAGTAGATGACTTTTCTTGTTTCACTTGGGTTTTCTTTTTAGCTCATAAAAATGATGCTTGTAGAACCTTTTTGAAATTCTCTAGGAAAGTAGAAAACGAAAAAGGATATAAAATTATATCGCTCCGTAGTGACCATGGAGGTGAATTCGAGAACAAAGAATTCGATGAATTGTGTTCCTCTCAAGGATACAATCACACCTTCTCTGCCCCTAGGACTCCACAACAAAATGGAGTGGTTGAAAGGAGAAACCGAACTCTCCAAGAAATTGCTCGAACCCTCCTTAGTGAATTCAACCTCCCTCAATATTTTTGGGCCGAGGCGGTAAACACTTCTTGTTATACTATCAATAGAGTCCTTGTAAGACCCCTTTTTAAGAAAACCCCCTATGAACTTTGGAAAGGCAAATTGCCCAAAGTTGGTTATTTTAAAGTGTTTGGTTGTAAATGCTTTATCCTTAACACAAAAGATAACCTAGGGAAATTTGATGCCAAATCCGATGAAGGTATTTTTCTTGGGTACTCCAACTCAAGCAAAGCCTATCATGTCTTCAATAAACGTTCAAAAACCATCGAAGAATCATCTCATGTCAAATTTGATGAAACTCTTCCAAAACCTCACCCGGTCATTGAAGATGTTGAAGATAAGCTTGATAAGCTTCATTTGAATGATTCCTCTTCTCCTCCCAAGGAGGATGACCATCAAGAACCCTCTTCACCTTCTTCGCCTTCCACCTTGCCTAAGGTTTGGAAACCTTCTAGAGACCATCCTTTAGAAAATGTTATAGGTGATCTTCAAGCTGGTACTCGAACTAGAAGATCAATCCTCAACGAGGTTGAACATCAAGCCTTTCTTTCTCAACTAGAGCCTCAAACCATTAATGATGCCATTAATGATGAGAATTGGGTTCTTGCAATGCAAGAGGAACTAAATCAATTCTCTAGAAATGATGTTTGGACTCTTGTTGAAAGAACCAATGATCATCCAATTATTGGAACTAAATGGGTTTTTAGGAACAAACTTGATGATCAAGGAAATATAACCCAAAACAAGGCTCGCCTAGTAGCTAAGGGCTATAATCAAGAAGAAGGAATTGATTATGTTGAAACCTTTGCGCCCGTTGCTAGATTGGAATCCATTAGGATCTTGTTGGCATTCGCCGCTCACTTAAATTTCAATCTTTTTCAAATGGATGTTAAAAGTGATTTTTTAAATGGTTTTATTTCAGAAAAAATCTTTGTTGAATAACCCCCCGGTTTTGAAGATCCAAAATTTCCAAATCATGTTTTTAAGTTAACCAAGGCTCTATATGGCTTAAAACAAGCCCCTCAGGCTTGGTATGAGCGGTTAACAAAATTTCTTTTAGAAAATGACTTTAAAATGGGTCAAGCTGATTGTACCATATTTTTAAAACACACTTCCAAAGATCTTTTAATTTTCCAAATTTACGTTGATGACGTTATCTTTGGTTCAACCAAAGAATCTCTTTGTACTGATTTTTCAGATTTAATGAGAAAAGAATTTGAAATGAGCTTTATGGGGGAATTAAAATTTTTCCTTGGTTTTCAAATCTTTCAAAATTCAAATGGTATTTTTCTAAACCAAGGAAAATACAAAAACGAACTTTTAAGTCGTTTTGTTATGGATCAAGTAAAGGAAATTAGTAACCCCATGAGTAATTCTTGTAAACTTACGTTAGATGAAGCCGGGAAACCGGTTGATAACAAGCTTTATAGGAGTATGATCGGGAGTCTACTTTACCTAACTGCGACCCGTCCTGACATCATGTTCAGTGTTTGTCTTTGTGCTCATTTTCAAGCCAATCCCAAAGAATCTCATTTTAAATCAGTCAAAAGAATTTTTAAGTATTTAAAAGGATACAAAAACATTGGTTTGTTTTATACCTCTAATACTTCTTTCGAACTTTCTTCATATTCAGATGCTGATTTTGGCGGATGTCAATTAGATCGTAAGAGTACTAGTGGAACCTGTCATCTGCTAGGCAAGTCCCCTGTTTAATGGAGTAGCAAAAAGAAAAACTGTGTTGCTCTTTCTACTAACGAGGCCGAGTACGTAGCAGCTGGTAATTGTTGTGCCCAAATTATTTGGATGCAACACACTCTCTTGGATTATGGAATTTCCTACGATCATGTCCCTATACGGTGTAACAACACTAGTGCCATTAGTATTTCTAAGAATCCAATACAACATTCTAGGACAAAGCATATATATTTAAGGCATCATTTCCTTCGTGACCATTTTCAAAAAGGGGATATCACTTTGGACTTCATTTCTACTGATTTCCAATTAGCTGATATTTTTACCAAACCGCTCCCGGTTGAACGTGTTGATTTTATTAAGGGGGAGTTAGGGATGATTCGTCAATGAGCACTATTAAAAATTTGACTCTTTTTGGCTTGCTTATATTTATTTTTAAGTTATTTAAACTATTTTTTATTTTTTTTATTTTATTTTAATTTTTTATGAATTTCAATACCACCGGTCAACCGGTGGTACATCACCGGTTAACCGATGGTGTTGGGTTTTTCTTTTTTGGGCCGGCCGGAGGAAGGGTTAAAATTAAAAATAAAACCCTTCCCCTTCATTTCCGCTTTCTCACTCGTGCGGCCCCTCCTAACCCGCGCCTCCTTCTTGCCCTAGCCTCCTTTCTTCCTCCTTGCTCTCTCAAACTCCTTCTTCTCTCAATCTCTCTCTATTTTTTTTCCTTTTGCCATCATGGGTCCTCGCTCTTCACGCAAAGGAAAGGGAATCGCTCAAGAAGAACCTCCTCCTCCTTCAATCCCTCAACTTCCGGACATTTGGCATGACAAAGTCATTCTTCCTGGTAGAGTAATTGACTACTCTTGGCTTTCTTCTGCTCGTCTCGAGCTTTTCTCCATTATTGAATATCAACACTGGCATACTTTTTTTGAACCTCCTACGAAGGATGTTATTTATCCACTTCTTGTCAAAGAATTTTATGCTCACCTGACGTGGTCGGTTTCTGACGACATCGATACCATTTCCACCACCGCTCTTGGGCAACCCATCACTTTCACTTCTTTGGAGATTGCCAGGATGCTAGGGGTTCCTCATGTTGGACCTCATGCATTTTCTCAGGGGGAGTTTCCTCGGGACCCTGATTTTGATCTTGCTGTCGCTCTTGAGCATCTCACAGGGCAGCCCACCGATCCCATTGTCAAGCTCTCCCAGCTCTCCCCTAACCATCGCATCATTGAGTGCCTCATTCAGACCACCCTTGCACCCCGTATCGGTGATCACGATACGGTGAAATTTATTGATATTTATCTTCTTTCTTATATCACCAGAGGTTTTCATTTCAATTTGGTCTGGTTCCTGTTCCGGGCCATGTCTTATGTGGCTGAACACCCGCGCCGGTCCAAAACTCTACCTCACGGGCGCTTGTTGACCAAAATCTTTACCTTTCTTGATGTCCCTCTCCGTGATACCTCCTTCGAGCAGCCAAATAAGGATAGCATCATCAATTTTATGATGGTGCAACGGATAAACATTTGTTGGAATCCTTGGCGTCAGGAGTGGATTACTGACAAGGAGGGCCTTCTCAAGGCTTACTCCCCTCAGACACATTCACACCCTCCTTCCCATGCCATGCCTCCTGCTATTGCCGCTGCCTATCCTCTTTCAGAGTGTGAGGACAGTGGTGATGATGAAGAGGAAGGGAGTGGTGACAGCGAAGGTGAGGCTGCTGTTGCTGCTGCTGATGATGAGGAAGATGGAGCGGGTGATGATGCACCGGAGCCTGCTGAGGCTGTGCCCCCTCCTGCTGATACTGGTAGCTTGTCGATGACGGCTGATCAATTCCTTCGCTTCCAGGATCAGATTGAGACTTGGCTCGACTTACAGTTTTCTTACTTCAGCTCTTAGTTTGATCAGCTCCACTCTCGGATCGATTCTCTTGATCGTCGCTTTGAGGCGGTCCAGGCTCCTCCGGCTCCTCCGACCTTCAGGCGTCGTCATCACTCTCGGCCCTCTAGGAGTGAATAGAGCCTTTCCTGTTTTTTGGCTTGTCTTTGTATTTGTATTTTGAACTTTCTATGTAACGTTTCATCTTTTATAAAATTCAAGTTGTCTTATCTATCAATCCTTTTTGTCATTGCTTACTTCCTTATTATTGTTTTTCTAATTTTCTTTCATACTTTTCCTCCTATTTTGATAATCCCAAAGGGGGAGAAAAAATCTCTATTACATAGTTACTTATTTCAGTTAATTAAGTGCTCTTTTTAAAAGTTCAATTTTAAGTTATTACTTTCATCAAAATCTGTTTTAAATGGTTAAGTTATTGATTTCAGTTGTTTCTTTTAAATGACCTATGGTTACAATTTCAAAATGAACCATTCTCTTTATCTCAATCCTTTCAAGATTAATATCATTTTCAATACATGATACATCTATGAAATTCATGTATTAAAATGATCTCTAAAATTTTCCATGTCCAAGTTTCTTATTTCTTTTTACTTGGCATATCATTTTTAAAATCTTTCTCATTTGTGATTGTGATCATCAAAATAGGGGGAGATTGTTGTACCCCTCTCTCTTGGATTTTAATGATCACAATCACTCTCATCGTGTTCTAACTTGTTTTCAAGTGTTTTTGATGATAGGAAAAAGGTTGCCAAAGAGTTGGCCCAAGAAGACTGGAAAAGGACTCTCTGAGTCCACCGGCCAACCGGTGGATTACCACCGGCCAGCCGGTGGTCTCTGGCAGAAGCAATGCTCTCTGCCAGGTTCCACCGGTCAGCCGGTGCCTGACCACCGGCCAGCCGGTGGAACCAGACAGTAGGCCTTGCCTACTGCCAGGTGCCACCGGCTCCCCGGTGTCTAGACCACCGGCCTGCCGGTGTCCCAGCACCGGCCGACCGGTGGAACCCAGACAGAAAGCTCTGGCTTCTGTCTGGGGCACCGGCCAGCCGGTGGCCAAGCACCGGTCAGCCGGTAAGCAAAGTCAAACTAGCTGTTGGGCTTTGACCAGACTTGTCCACTTGACCCCCAACGGATCCGAAAGCCCTCCAACGGCCATATTGAAGTATTTGGGGATATTTCTACTATAAATAGACGAGGATGGATGCCGGGAACAACTACCGATACATTGGAATGATATTTTGATCCCTTGAAGCTCTAACGACAAATCTCTAAGGCTACTTGTGATCCATCTCCATCCTTGAAGCTTGGGCTGCCTCTACATCAACTACTCTCACACTCTTGGCGCTCAAGGCTTCCTCAAGTTTGTTGTAATTTATTTATTTCAATTGTTTAGTTATTCATTGGGTTTGTATTAAAACAAACCATCCATTTCTTCCTCACTTTCATTTTGGGTTTCTTGCTACAACCATCATAAAAAAGAAAGCTGTACGAAGGTGATCTAGCCTACCTTAAAACGGCTAGTGGGTTTCTTGCTACAACCATTAAAAAGCATGCTGAAGTAAATCTCTCAACGGTTGAGTTGGGAGAGGAGACGTAGGATTTGGTTTAAGCCGAACTCCGTTATCAAATTGTGTCTTGCCCCTTTTTATTTTCGCTGCATTTATAAATTGTTTTTAAATTATTAATTAATTTTTAAAAGGCAATTCACCCCCCTCTTACCATCACTCTCCAACCAACACTAATAATGTTATAAAATAATTTAAACTCCAAGTAATCATTTTAGGGTTTAACAGGGTCATACACGTATTATGTATCATATTATTATTGTATATGTCTATATATTTCATGAGTTATCTCTTAAAAATATTTTTAATAAATTATGGGTTCATCTGGTTAAATATATGATTCCACTACATAGACATTCACCATAGCTATATAGATAGGGTCATGATTAGAAAGAGTCTTAATTCATCCAAATATCACTGTATAATTTAGTGATGAGGTTACATTATAAGGCCTAGATAGGGAGGTACTTCCCCCACCACGTAGAAGAGGGCTGTTACCCCACTATATGATTAAAAATATGACCCATTAATAATATATATGGAAATATTTAGAGAGTAGGACGATACTAATCACTAGATTATTTCACTTTATGAGTGATAGATATAGAGACCTATGATGTTTAAAGGTGACAAAGTTCATTGAATGAAAATGACTTTCTAGAGTCAAATAATCACATTTCAAATCTAGTTTAGAAATAATTTTGATGTATAGTTATTCTTACATTGATTTTTCTTTATGGTATAGTTACCCATTGATATAATGTAATTAAAAAATTTCATAGTGAGGATTACTTGACATGGATAAGTTTGAGTTCTTACTCAAGGAAGATTTTTATTTCATGAACTTGAAGATTATAAAATTGGAGGAGTTGTCTCATCTTCAATGGGGAATCATGTAGATGTATTATTAATCTTTAAGGTTCACTTAACTCATGATAAAATTATTGAATATTATTTATGATATATATATATATTTTATCTTAAAAATAACATTATGTTCTATGGTGAGAGATTTAAGATGAGATTTTTTCATTACATATTCCTACATATGATGGAGCTTTAGATCATATCTTGGTTTTTATAGATTTCCTATGAGGGACACAATCTAAGATCTTGTCAGGTTTGAATCTTCCAATGGTATATTCATCATATGTGGAATGATGGAATCATAAATAAGTACCTTATGGAAATAATCATTGGATGTTGTGATCTTATCCCATGGAATCAATAACAATGGGTTCCCATAGGGGGTCCAACCAAAAGTCAGGCATGGGTTGTTATGCCTATGGAAACGTGGCCTGAGATTTAAAAAAATGGATTAGAAAAATATAATATATTTAGTGGTACAATGGATAGAACTACCCATTAGATATATAAAAATGATTAGTGAAAACCACAATTAGGATAGGTGACCCTCTTAGAGGATCTTATAATTGAGAAGATATCTTTTAAGAGAACGAATAGGTGGATGGTGGTTTTGTCACCATATACCGATTCCATCAACAAGGGTTCCATGTTTGGTGTTAAATTATGGATTTTTAGAAGAGTTTTGATATAGGTGATGGAGGGTTTCAAATAGTCAGTAACAAATATAGTTTCTGGTATAAATTTTTTATTTTATACTTTTTAGCTCATAAGTTTGACACTAGAATAATGAATTAATTTCTTAAAAAGACATTGTTTTTGTGATATAGATAGTCGAAGATACTCTATGTTTTACAATTTCACTAGAGACTACTACAGGTATTGATAATCCTCTCACCCACTTCTACCAACAATGTTTTCTTGCACTTGACAAGGAGATGATTTCTTAGGATCTCTAGAAAATAGAGATGATACACTATGATTTTATTCTTAATACATACTGGTTATCTCTAGTATAGGATTGTGTGTATTTCTCTCATTAGTGGGTAATATGACATTGTGAAGAAGGGTCAAGATTCACATTCATTGATGAGTGGGACCCCTGAACAATATGAAAATGGAATCCTTTATAAGGTTTTTTCTAGTTTCCCATTATTTTGAGATATTTTCTTTATACATGATTGATTCTATGGAGAAGTAGTCATTTTCATTCATGGTTTAGTGTATGTATATATTCATAATGTAATTATATATGTTTCCTAAGAAAAATAATATTTTAGAATTTATATGTTCCTTGATCCCACCCTGATTTCATTCATGCATTACCAAATGGGCCTGATTGATCTCATGAAGTAAAAAGTGTAGTTATAAGACATTATGCGGAAAATATTTATTTGAGTTTCCATGTTTGCGGGGGAATTTTTTTTCTATTCACTCTTAAGGATAGGATCATTAGGATTTTTATTATCTAATGGAATCTAAACTAGGTGATGGTCAAGATAAAATACCATCTTACAAGGATCAATTACCTCTTCAAATAGTAGAGAGAAGAACATTTGTTCTTAAGGACAGATCTCAAGTAATGTCATCACCAGCTTTGGGTTTATGAGGTGGATTTATTGATATGAATTTTCATTATAGTTTAGATCCTAAATACTTATTATAGATGTCATTAAACATGTTAAAACCCTTTCAGTGTTCATGGGACTTTGGAATAAGATCTCCCAGACCTACTTAGATCAATTGATGGTGGTTTCACATAAAAAAAATCTAATTTATTCACAGATAGAGGGGGATCATGATGATCATATATGAATTGTTCTTGAATTAATTTTAAATTATCTATTTTTTGGAATTTACTTGATGTTTATGTTATTTATTATGGAAGTATATTTTCATGGTCACATAATCCTATTTGGTAGATTTATATTTTTTCATATAAATGACAAAGTCGTTGTGGACTGTGAGACACCCAAGATGTCGGTTGAGGTGCGTAGCCTCATTAAGATGACACATTACTATCAAAAAAATTTCATGGAATTAACCAAAATTCTATCCCTTATAATTTACTTTACCCATAAGGGGAAACTATTCATCTTGTCTTAGAATTGGTAGGGATATTTGGAGGAGATAAAGCTATTGTTGACTAGTGATTTAGTTATATTGTTGTTGGATGAAGGGGTCAAGTACAATGTATTCTTTAATACATCTAGATCTATGTATGGTTTTATTATAATGAATAGATGATATGTGATTACTTATGGTTCAAGGTTATTGTGACTATAAAACATAATTTAATTCACCAATGACTTAGAGTATGCAATAATGGGTTTTACCTTGATGATGTAGGCACACTATTTTATAAATTAATTATTTTAGGTCTTTATAGTCCCCATGTGCCTCATGTATATACACTACTATATAGATCATAACCCAAGGCATAGACATTGGTAGGAGTTCCAACAAGACAATGATATCGGGAAATTATATAATCATATAAAGGGAAATGTTGTGTCTGATTCCCTTTGTAGAATATGTGGTTACCCAAACATAACATATATAAATATTCCATTATTTTATATTCATATTTAATACAATTCATAATTAAACTATCCCACATTATTTAAAAGGATTAGTGTCTTTGGAAACCTGTAACATAATCAACTAATTTCATAAAACATCATTAACATATCCCAAAAATTTATTATCTTAAAGTATCTTTCATATATATTTCTTACTAAATACTTTTTTTATAACATAGGCAAAATGGAAACAAAAAAATAATGGGATAAAATTACCAGTAAGGGTAAATATAAGATATATCAGTCAATGATAATTAGTGAGAATAAACATAAGTGTATGAGAACATAATCATAACATAAAAAAGATATAGCCAATTACTTAATGATATCCAATCATGAATCGGGGTGTAAGGTTTTATCATAAAAAAAGACATAATTCATAAGAGTAATAAATAAAAAATAATCCATCATAATATAGGATAATATATATTAGTAATAATAAATATGTTTTTTGAATGCACATAAGTATAGAAATTCATTTCATTAGTTAAGGATCACTAGAAAGATTATCATTGTGGATTCAGATCACTGCCCATTTAATCATTTCCTTAATCATGGATCCCTCCATAAAAAATAATATTAGATAGATTCCCATACTAGACATAGTTAACTACCTATTCTAGTCTATATTCTCTTGTGAGATATCATTCTTTACCGAATTCATTAGAGGGATATAAAATTTTAACCCCCATCACATAGTGAAAACCAATCATTTGTGTGCCATAAGATCATAAAAAATTCATCAATTCATCATATCAGAAACCATTTAATGTAAATGGGTTTAAAAAAATTTCCATTATTACATAATAGCATAACCCTGGGAAATAAAATTGGTTTCATAAATATTTTCTCTCAACTTAATTAACACATGGGAAATAAACAAGTTTCATAGAATAATCCTTAAATAATAATAATAATAATCAATCCATATAAACAAAGTGGTTATGATCATAATATCATTTCCCTTATCAAGAATAATATTCCATAAATGATGATACCATAGAAAAAAAATTCCTCTAAAACAACATTTGAACATTTATTTCAAAACATTTAAATATAACTTTCTATTAGTATATTTAAAAAATAAAAATTTCTAGAATATTGAGAAAAAATTAAGTGATAATAAAAATGTATATATTTAAATAAATATTAAAATAAATGAAAAGCCATTATGGTGGTAAATTTAATTCTTTTTGTATATGCTAAAATTGAACATTATTTTCACACTTTTTTAAAAATTCTAAAATGAATTTGTCATAATTCTTTTAAAAAGTTTTTTTAATCCTTTGTAAATAAAGTCAATGTTAGTGAGAATTAACTGTATAAAATATTGTAATTATTTGTAAATAATTTAAAAAACTAATTTTGAGGAGTATATAAATGGAAGAAATATTTTATTGACCAAAGAATAAATACAATCATATTTTCATGAAAAAAATTTATCAATCATTTTAAGTGCCAAGGAGATGAATATTTAATATTACTTGAAAATTACAGGAATTCAAATATGATTATAAAATCTATTCGTGTTGATGTAAAATATCTAAATAATAACCCACAATTTAAATTTAGTATATAAATTACAGGAAAAATAATAATTTATCTTATATCGCTTAAAATATTTGTAACTTTTAATTCATAAGATTGATGAACAAAATAGTAGTAAATGAATATTTAAAAACCATAAATGTAAATATATTCATGATATATCATATTAAATTTTAATTATATGCACGAATTAAAATAAATAATAGGAGAATATTAAAACTTCCCATACTTTACAAACATTTATTTTAGTTTGTAGTTGATGAGTATTCATTAAAAAATATAATAAATCCACAAAAGGACTGTATTGGTATAGTGTTTTTAAAAACTAGGAAACATAAACAAATTGTTCATAGGTCATCCTCATTATCTCCAACTTATTTTATCATAACTAGACCCATTTTTTACACATCTTTCTAAATACCCTTATGTATGACCTAGGGAAAATAAACATATGAAAGGGTGAGCTAAAATTCTTTCTAAGGGTAAACAAGTCAGATATCAATCATATCATAACCATAAGAGAAAAAACATAACATTTTAGAATCTTATCTTTCATATGAAAGATCGTGATATCATTCCATGAGATAAATCATAAAATTTCATAATAATCAATGAATGTAATATAAAAATTAATAACATATGACTTGAGATTTTGAGGAATACACATAAGTATTGAAAATAATTTCATATTAGTCAATTTTCATTGCTAAGACTATCAAAGAGGACAAATTCCATTACTAAATCAGGTTCACTTCTCATTCCATCCATGAATTACTGAACCAAATTTACTTATTATTCCAGTCAGGTATATCTCATGAGATATAAATCTTTACCCAGTGAATTGGAGGGATATATATGTCATGCACATCTCATAATGAAATCATTCTTACGTGTTCCACAAAAACATAAATAATTCAATATAGTATAACCCAAGGAGTAAAATGGTTTTCTTAAATATCTTTCCACCATAATATATTCCATGTAAAAAAAATGGATTTCATAAATACAATTCCATCATAAACACAATCACATAATAGTAATAATTAGGATATAAACACAATCCAATTTAAATAATGTATTCTTATATGGAAAATAGTTTTGATATAACATAAGAAATTAATTATTGAGGAAAATATCCTTTATTCTTCAAAACCTTTTCTTTTCTCAAAACACCGCACACTTTTAAAAGAAAATAATTTATTTGAAAATAACCTAAAAATCCTATAAGGGATGATTCATATAAATAATGCGTCATGATATTCTAAAAATCTATTCATGCTGTAGAAGTTAAAAAATAAATCTTCTTGTACTTTTTCTAGTAAAGTAAAAAGTACCTCACACGGAAACAACAATATATTTTTTTCATACTTTTTAATAAAAACTCACCAATGGGTATAATTGAGTTTAAATATTTTTATAAAAATATAAATAATATTACATATTTAGGGAACATGAATGTGGAAGATATATATGCCCTAATAAATACATATTAATACAAAATCTCAGATAATAATGAGATTAAAAAGTTATCCCTTTCCATGGGTCTGATATCTTTCACATGTATCCGAACCAGATGTAAAATGATTAAAATAATGTTATCGACTTATTATACAGTTACGTTAATTTTTATTATATCATATATGATCATATTATAATCTATTTGTTAGTGACATTTCATTGTTACTCGTTATTCGTGTATTACCTACTTTATGATCTTATGCATGTTTTGTTGAAAAGGTTCACGTTACATTTATTAGGTTATAGTTATATCATTTACAGAATGATATTATTATAATATATATAATATTTATTCATTCCATTCATTTATATAATTATGATTTATTGATGATCATGAATCCAATCACATCATGGAGAGGGTAGGTCGTACGTACGCACAAGTGACAATATAATTCCCCTAATTGTTTAATGGTATTGAAAGGGATTGTGTATAATATTTCAGAATTAGTATAATATTATAATAATGATATGTATTTTCTATTTACATCATTAAACCTATCCATGAAAGGTTGTGGTGAAAAACAAATTACACCATGGTGTGAAGATGGTAGGCCGCACGTATGCATGCGTGATGATTTCATTTTTCGTAGGATCGATAGAAGGTGGAACATGGTTGTTTCATAATTATAATAAAATATCAGTATATAAGTGATACTATTTTTATTACATTATAATCAAAAAACTAATGAAGAGTATGTAGAAGAAGAAATAATTTGGAAATAATCGGTAGAAGAGACAACCTCATCCTCAACGTGATTCCTCTAAATCGCTTATTAGAGCACTAGAGTTAGTATTTGAGGAAGACCAGAACATCTAGAATGTAAATAGGAATTTTGAGAAGGGAAATGTTCTGCTTATGGTTGATCATTAAGGATCAAATTGATGTAAAGAGGTGATGGAGGAGGTGCCCTTTTATAATAGAGGTGAGGGGTACCTTTGGAAATCTTATAATATTAAATTAATCTAAATTAAGTTTTTATTAAAAATTACACCAAAATGAAATATTCCAAAGATAATATATGGATAGTTATAAATAATCACATTTAATAATTTTTATACACGTATTGATTTTATTTTTAACTTTATATTTTCAGTATACACTTAATTATTTTCTTTTAATTTCAATTGTGCTAACAAACTGTTAAGTACTAAGAGGTAATAAATTTTACTTATATGGTGTAAATTTACCATAATTGGACACATAATAATCTTCTATACCATATAATAGTCACTTTATTATTTTAAAATATTTCTTAATATTATAAAATAATTTAATAATTTATTGTTGTTTTAAAACATCAATTATGTCAATTTGTACACTATTTCTTTAAATAAAATATAAACCGAGAGATAACATCAAATAAAAGCCTTGAATAATCTTATAACATGTCATATTCACCTATAAAAATCGTGGATGACATAAATTATATAAAATATTTTTTATTTTAATATTTATAAAATAATTTATTTGATTCTTTTATTAATAAAGAAATCACAACATTATCATCGCATCATAATTAAATTCAAATATTTAATGCCTAAAAATTATAATTAAATTACCATGATGTATGAAATATTTTTATCTTTCTAAATACCATTTATAGTAAAATATATCTCTTATATAACCCCAAATTAAAATTATTTTATTAATAAGTTATATGTTCATAACATATTATCCTTTACTTCAAATTAAAAGTTATAAGTGTCATAATCACACCCAAGTGGCTTCCAAGGGACAAATGTTCATCCCAAAGGTTTTCCTGGTTAGAAATATGTCATACAATTAGATTATGAAAAGTTTTAGGGTAGTTTCATAATAATATTATTACCCTTAATTACTTGTTTTTTCCTTCTCACCGTATTAATTTAAATTACCGAAGTTAATATTCATAATACCCAAAAATAAAACAAATATATTAAAATAATTTGGAAATAATGATTCAAAATATGGATTCCATTTTTCAAAATTCAGAGCATATAATTTTTTGTAATTAATTAAAAATTAATCCTCTTGTTGGAAAGAGAGAATGTGTTTTAAATCTAAAACATTGTGAAAGATTGAAATGTTTTTTCATCTGAAATCAAAGTAAATTTAATGCTAATGAAATTAATTATATAGAATGATAAAAATATATTCTAGTTATACTTTAAAAAAATCAATTATTATAATTAAAAAATATAAATTATTTCGATGAAAAAAGTTGTTTTCAATTAAAATCTATTGTATTTTACTATTCATCAAAATTTGAATGTTTTCAAAAAATTATGAAAATTTCATCCAAAGTAAATTTTTATATTCATTTTATGAATAAAATATTTATTTTTTCATATAAAAACTATTAATATGTCAAAATATTAAATTATAATGGTTTCCCCATTCAAAAGCGTAAAATTACCCTTTTAAAAAATTTAGGTTTTTATACACCAAATATGGTTTAATCATACCCTACGACGATAATATCCATTGGATGAATATAAAAAATATTTTATTAAGTATATAATATATATATCTCATTAATATAATTAATTATTGTAATTCACTCAATTTATTAATACAAAAATTATAAATATTTAATTGATTTATATTTTATATAAATAATTGGAAGCAAATGAATTCAGAGTAAATTTTCATAAATTAGTTATACTTATTCCTGATAACGACTAGGTTATAATAGTAATTTTATACTAAGGGTTCCTCACAGTTTGTTTAAACTCAGGATTGCGTGCAATGGATTCTACTGAAGAATTCAATTTTTTAAAGAAAATATTTCATAAAAACATCCTAGTCTTACATTCTACCCCACCTTAAACAGCATTTCTCACAAAACATTTGTCACTTGGAATCTAAAAGATGAGGATACCTATCCCTCATCATATTCTTAAGTTCTCATGTGGCTTGCTCAAATTGTTCATTCTTCCATTAAACATTAACCAACTGAGTGGTCTTGTTTTGTAGAACTTGTTTCACTACGATCCAGAATATGTATCAGTTGCTATTCATAAGAATGACATTTCTTCAGTGGCACAACTTCTATGTTTGGTACTTGGGAAAAATCCGGCATGTAATTTCTGAGGAGAGATACATAAAACACATCATGAACTTGAGATATATTCAATGGAAGCTCCAATCAGTAAGATACCTACCCAACACAATAAAGAATTTCAAAAGGACTCATATAACTAGGGCTCAACATACCCTTCTTTCTAAATCTAATTACACTCTTCTAGGTATATATTCATTGAATCCCTTTATCACCCACTTCAAACTCTAGATCTTTTCTTCAGTTTTTAGTATAATGTTTTTGTCAACTATGATATTCTCTTATGTGTTGTAGAATAGATGTGACTTTTTTTCCTTTTAATCAACAAGATTTGGTCTTAATAACATTCTTTCCCCACATTCATCCTAACAAGTTGGAAATCTACAATTATTTTTATAGAGGGATTCACATGGAGCCATATAAATGATGAGAAGTAGTACATAAACTTAACTATGTATCCATAGCCTCTTAAAGACTTTTCTAGAACATCGATGTAAACCCCAGATCCCGATTAAATATAATGGAAAGTGGTACTCCCTGAAATCTAACCACTTTATTTATATATATTCAGAAATTTTTATGAAGATATAAATCATCTCTAATAGAAAAGAAGTGAGAAAACTTCACAAGTCAATCAAATATAACCAACATAACAATATTTCCTTTGGATGTTTTGGGAAATCTAATGAAAATTTCTATAGTTATTTTTTCCCATTTCAATTCTGGTATAAGTAATAGTTGTAACATCCCCTTTTAATTATATCTCCCAACCCTAACTTGTAGAAAAACAATGAAGCAAGAGTTGTATTTGAAAATATCTATTTTTACTCTATCCCCCCAGAAATACTCTTCTAGGTCCCTTTATATCTTTCTACATTCTAGGGTGAATAGAGAATGAAGAACTATGAGCCTCATCCAATAGCTTATTATTTTATTTTGGTATGGGAGGAATAAATACCTGATTCCTGAACCTTCGTATTCTGTCATAATCAGGGTTTATTTCAGGAACATTTCTCACCTTATTTTGTAACTCTACACCTTCCTTATACACCTCCTTAATCTTCACTTGTATAAATAGTTGGACATTTATTTGAGAAAGATAAGATGTATCCCATTCCTTTAAAATTTCAAGATCCATACATTGAAAATCCATAAATACTGGATCTTTGGTGATCCTCGTCATGGATAGGCTAGCATGGTCTTGTCGACTCAAAGCATCTTCCAACATTTTCACTTTCTTAGGGGGGTAATGTATTGAGCATTCATAATGTTTAATCAACTCCAACCATCTACTATCTTACATAATCATCTCTTTTTGTGTGAAAATATATTTTAAACTTTTATCATCAATATGAATATCACACCTTTCTCCAAAAAGATAATGCCTCTATATCATTAATGTAAAGATTACTACACGTAACTCCAAATCATGAGTTGGGTAATTTTTCTCATGGATTTTCAGCTTCCATGAGACATAAGCTATCGCTGTATCATTTTTCATGAGAACACATCCCATCCCCTTCATGGAAGCATAAATACATATCACAAACCTTTTTCCCCTGCAAGGCAGTGTGAGCACAGGTGCAATGGATAAACTTTTTTTAGATCCTTGAAATTTCCTTTACATTCCTCTGTCCATAAAAACTTACCTACTTTCCATGTAAAATTGGTTAGTGGGTTTGATAATTGTAAAAAATCATTCACAAACCCTTGATAATATCCATCCAAACCATTAAATATTTAGATCTTAGTTACCAATTTTTGTATCAACCAACTTTCAACAACTACTATTTTGTTGGATCCATAGATATCCCCTCTATTGAGATTCTATGACCCAAAAATGATTCTTTCTAAAGCCAAAATCCACACTTTGTAAATTTTTCAAAAATCTCATCCTTTTTCAAGGTCTTCGGTACAATTCTCATGTGGTCTACATGTTCTTCATTACCCTTCAAATAGACAAGAATTTCATCTATAAATACTGCCATAAATTAATCAATATTGTCTCTAAAGACTCTATTCATTATATACATGAAGATAACGAGGTCATTCATAAGACCAAAAAGCATCACTCTAAATTCATAGTTTCCATACCTTGTATGGAATGCCATATTTGGTATGTCTTCATTGTTGAAACTTAATTGATGATATCCTAAATAATGACCAATCTTAGAAAAGTATTGAGCTCTGAGTAGTTGGTCAAATAAGTAATCAATATAGAGAAGAGGATATTTGTTCTTGATAGTTATCTTTTTAGGTTATCTATAATCAATGCATAGTCTCATTTATCCATATTTATTCTTAATAATAATAACATGTTTTCCCCAAAGTGATGCACTAGGGAATATGAATCCCTTTTCAATATTCACATAGATTTTCTTATTCAATTATTGCTACTCAATTAGGTCTATTCTATATAGTGTCTTTGAAATATGCATATCACCCTGTATGAGTTCCATTATAAACTCAACCACATGATTCTATGAAAGACCTATAAATTTTTTCATAAAGACATAATCAAAATCCCATTAATCATGTGTGTTTTTAATTGTGACTTTCCCCTAACCATTTCAGATAAATAACCCTAATTTATAGGAATCGAGACCCATAAGAGGGATGTAATTTCTAATGGAAGATTATATTAATCCTTGCACTGATAGATGATCATAGATTGATCCATAATATAAAATATGACTTCCTTTCTTTGGAAATTGATATGATCTCCATATAGAAAAAGCCAATTGATGGAAATAATCATATCAAATTCCACTATAGGAAGGATCACAAGATTTGTAGGATGCACTTTCCCTCAAACTTCAACCAGAGAAGAATTATAAAATCTCTATGCAACCATTGTGCCATTAAGTGTTTCCACAACTAACTCAACATCTCATTATTTTAGTAATACAACAACACCCTTAGAAAATTCATTATAAATAAAATTGTGGGTGGATCTATAATCATATAAAACATTTTTTACTTTAGAGTAGAGGGTAAGTATACCTTTCACCACTTCATTATCATACTCCACATCACTAAAAGTGATCACATGAAACTTGAATTTTTTTATAGTCATAATATTTTTCTGATGTAAATCATCATCAATAAAACTTGGATTAGGGAATTTATTGGAATAATTCCCTATTTCCTTGTACTTGTAACATTGAAGCGTATGAGGTTCATTATATGTATAATTCTCTTTATTCATATCATTATAAATATTTTCCCCATCACTTTGGAATTCAACTTCCTGTTGACCTTTTTTCCTCACTAATGAAATTTACTAGTCCCTTTAAGAAATTACCTCGATGTTTTGTTCCACACTTTGACATTAAGGGAAAACTCATCTTATTTTCAGTGTGGTCTTTTTTATTTTCCTTTGAATTACATTTTTCTCTTGTTATTAAACCCATAGGACTGATGGGTTACTATAATCTCCATCTCATCCTTAAGATCACATAGAATTTTTTTTAATAGCTATTGAAGTTACTTATGGATAATACCCTTCAATGACTTGGTTTTATACCACTAAAGAATCAATAAACATTACACATAGGTTGGATAATAATTGCAGAAGCATATCATAAAACTATTTTAACATTTACTTCATAGGTACCAATAGATTCATCATACTTTAACTTATGTTCCAGGAAATCATTCTCCATCATTGTTTAAAGAATACTAGAAAATTACTTATTGAAAAATAAGTTATTCGACTCTTTCTATTCAATGGATTCAATTTCATCTCTTGCATCTTATTCTTAATAAGGTTCCTCCATCGACTGGATTCACCTATCAAATGATAGACTTCTAAGATGATTTCTTCATGTTTTAAACATTAGAAATCTGAAAATATCAATTTAGTGGTAGTAATACACTGTTCATCCACTATTAGATCAGAAGACCCACTGAAAGAAGGTGAAAAATTCCGCATGAAGGACTCAATAGAATGTTGTTCCCTCCTTTGATCATTTGGAAGTCCTTCATGATTAATATCTTGGGAAGTTTGTGTGATCATAGCTGCATGATTATTCCTTCTAGCTCTTTTAAGATTTGGTTTCTCTGGAAGAAAATCATTTCATTTCCTATCACATTCAGTATCAACGTGGTTCCTTTGAGTTCTGTCCGTTGACTAAAATCAAGAAGCATAGAGTGAGAAAAACTAATAATAACGGGAAAACCACATAATAAAGTATACAATTTCAATTTATGAAACTTTATGTGTTATCCTAGGTCATTCATGATAATTTCTAAAACACTAGGATTGTAACCTATATATATACATATCCTTAGGGTTCTTACTAAGTCTTTCTCATTCTAGTTTCCAAAGCTTAACTATACCTTTCCTCTGATACCAACTATAACACCACATGCATTAAATATGTTGATATTACTACAATGTGGAAGGATATTCATTAAAAATATTACAATGAAACAAAAGGACCATATAAGTATAGTCTCTTTTGAAATTGGGAGACATTAACAACTGGTTCATAAGACATCTTCATTTTCTCCCACTTATTTCTTCATAACAAGACCCCTTTTTGATATATCATACTTAATAATATTCTTCATGACATGGGTAAAAGAAACACATGAAAGGGTGAAATCAGATTCTCATTAAGGGTAAACAATGTAGATATCAATAATATCATAATCATAAGACAAAATAACAAAATATTTGAAAATATTGTCCTTATTATGAAATATCGTGATATCATTACATGGGATAAATCAAGAAAGTTCAAAAGAATAAATGAATATAATACCACAATTCATAACATAAGACATGATATTTTTTGGCATACACATAAGCCTAGAAAATCATTTCATATTAGTCAAGTCTGATTTCCAAGACCATCATAGTGGAAAAAGTCCATTACTGAACTTATTTTACCGAAAATTCCAACCATGTATTACTGCAACAGATTTAATTTCCATTCCATTCATGTCTATCTCATGAGATATAAATCTATATCCAATTAATTGGAGGGAGATATATGTCATACCCATATCATAATGAATCCATTCTTACACGTTCCAAAAAATCATAAATCATTCATCATAGCATAACCCAAGGAGTAAATTGGGTTTATAAAATATCATTCCACCATAACATAATCCTTGTCAAACAAATGGATTTCATGAATAGTATTATATCATAAAAAAATCAAATAATATTAATAATATTGATATAAACATAACCCTATTTAAAGAGGGTCATCTTAGATGGAAAATAGTTCTAATATAACACATGAAAATTATACTTGAGGAAAATAAATTTTCTTCCTCAAAATGTTTTCTTTTCTCAAAATCCCAAGCAATTTTAAAAAAAAATATTTCATTGAAAATAAACATAAAAACTTTTAAGGTAAGATTCATGGAAATAAGTCATCATGAAATCATAAAAATCCATTAATTCTGTATAATTTAATAAAAAATTCTTCTCTTACTTTTGCTGATAAAGTAAAAAAGTACCTCGTACTGAAAATAAAAATAATATTCCTTTTATAAAATTTAATAAAAATTAACCAATGGATAAAATTTAATTTAAAAAATTATAGAATAATATATATAATATTACATATTTATATAAATTGTATGTGGATGATATATATACCCTAGTAAATACTTATGAATAAACAATATAAGATAATAATGGGATTGCAAAAATTATCCCTTACCTTTGTTACGATATCCTTAGTATGTATCAAAAAATACAATATAATGATGTAAATAATATTATTGAATTATTTATTAATTATATTAATTTTTATGATATCATAAATGAACATATTATAACCTATTTTTTATTAACTTTTCATTGTTACTCATTATTCAAGTATTGACAACTTTATGTTCTTATGCATGTTTCATTGGATAAGTTCTTGTTCATTTTATTAGGTTATAATTAGATTATTATAAAAATGATATTACTATAATATATATCATATTTATTTATTAAATTAATTTATATAATTATTATTAAATGATAATTATATAGAATTAATCACATCACATCGTGGAGACAGTAGGTCATACAGACGCACGAATGATGATATCATTCTCATAAATGTTTAATGGAATTGAAGTCAATGATGTATAATATTTATGAATAATTATAATGTTATACTAATCATATATAGTTATCATTTCCATCATTGTACCCATCCATGTAAGGTGGTGGTTAAAAGCAGATTACCCCATGGCGTGGAGACGTTAAGCCATACATACACACACGTGGAGATTTCATTTTTCATAGGATGGATAGAAGATGGAATATGGTTGTTTTATAATTATAATAACATATAAGTATATTATATATACTGAGTTTATTAATTTATAATTTATTAAATAATGAATATATTGTATAAGAAGACAAATATTTGAAAGAATCCGTTGAAGAGATTACCTCTTTCTCAATGCGCTTCTTCTAAATATCTTCATAGAGCAGTAGAGTTGGTCTTTAAAGAAGCCAAAAACCACAATAATATTAATAGGAAAGTTTATTTAGGAAAATGGTAGGGTATTGTGGAGATTAAAGGATCCATTTGAAGTGGAGAGATGATGGAGTTACTTCCCTTTCTTAATCGAGGTGATGGGCACCCTTGGAAATTCTTATAATATTAAATTAATATAAATTAATTTTTTAATCTGAATAATTCTAAATTGAATTACGTATAAGATAATATGAGGATAGTTCTAAATAATCGCATAAAATAATTTTTATACATCTATTGAATTTATATTAAACAATATCTTTTTAACCCTAATTATTCGCTTTTAATTTTAATTGTGGTAACAACATTGTAAGTATTAATAGGCTATAAATTTTACTTATATGTGGTAAATTCCCCATTATTGTATATTAAATGGACTTTTAGACCTAATAATATTATTTTAGTGATTTTAAAACATTTTTATTATTTTTATATAATTTAATAATTTACTATTTTTTAAAAATATTAATTATGTCACTGTTTACACTATTCATTTAAATGAAATATTAACAGAGAGATAACTTTGAACCAAACCATTTAATAATATTATTACAAGTAATATTAACTTATAAAAATCATGGATGAAATAAATTATTTGAAATAATCTTTATGTTAATATTTATATATTCATTTATTTCGATTCCTTCATTAATATAGCAATCACTGCGTCATCATCGGGTTATAATTACATTTATTTATTTAATGTATAAAAATTATAAATAATATAATATGATGTAGTAAATATTTTTAGATTTATAATTACCCTTTATAGTAGAATATATCAGTTATATAACCCCATTTTAAAATTTTTTTAGTAATAAGATATATGTTTATAACATATTTTCTATTACTTTAAATTAAGAGTTATAAGTGTCATAATCACACACAAGTGGCATAAAAGGATATATTTTCATCCAAAGTGTTGTCTTGGATTCCCATATCTCATAAAATTATATTATTAAAGTGTTATTATAGTTTTATAAAAGTATTCTTACTATTAATTACCCGTTTTACCCTTTTACCGTATTTATAAAAATTACAAAAGTTACTATTCATAATGCCAAAAAATAAAATAAATATATTTCAATAATTTGGATCTAATGATTATAAATATGGGGTAAAATTTTAAAAATTCCAAACATAGAAGTTTTATTAATTAATTTAAAATTAATCCTATTTTCAGAAAAAGAGAAAAAAATTTAAATGCTAAAACATTGCAAAATATTGAAATGTTTTTACATCTGATTTCACTGAAAAATTAATTAAAATGACATAAAATATATTGAATGGAAAAACATGTTCAATTTATAATTTAAAACCCTTAAATATTATTATTTAACCATGTAAATTATTTCGATGAAATCATCTATTTTCAATTAAAATTGTCTGTATTTTTTACAATTCTTCAAAATTTGAATTTTATCAAAAACATATATTAAAATTTCACCCAAAGTAAATTGTTATATTTATATTCCAAAAAAAATATTTATGCTTTCAAATAAAAATTAATAATCTATCAAAGTCTTAATTTAAAAGGGGTTATCCTTTCATAGGGGTAAAATTACCCTTTTGAAAAATATAGGGTTTTATACATTAAATAGGGTTTATTCATACCCTATGACTAAAAAATACATTAGATGAATATCAAAAATATTTTATTAAGTATATAACATATATATATATCATTAATTTAATTACTAATATTAATTTACTAAATCTATTAATAAGAAAAATAAAAATATTTATTTGATTTATATGTTTCATAAATAATTGGCAGCCAATGAATTAACAATAAATTTTCATAAGTTACTTATACTTATTGTGGATAATGGTTCGGATATAAAAATAATTTTATACTAAAGGCTCCTTGCAGTTTGTTTAAAATCATGATTTCAATAAATTAAAGCTACTGAAGAATTAAAATTATTTGTATAAAATATTTCATAAGAAAATCAAGGTGTTACAAAAATAAAACATGTCTTATAGAAAAAAAAACAGAAATGAAAATCCCTAACCTCAAGTAAGACATTCTTAATAAGTTATCTAAACTCATCAATAATCAATTTAAATTAATTATAATACTATAAAAGTTTTTTATTCCTTCTTATAATAAAATGGATTATTTACTTATAACATCCTATCACCCGTTCATTAACAATATTTCATTTTTATTGTCATTTCTAGTGTTAAGTGCTTCTTTTTAATGTCTATTTCAGTTCAAAAATTATGGGCATTATGCATTGATCATGGTTCCATAATCTCAAATATCCTAATAATGTAATAATTATCATATTTAATCATTACATACAACTTTTTATACATTCATATTATTTGGTGATAAATAATGAATCGCATCACTTCATGGACACGGTAGTCCGTATGTTTGCATGAAAGATTTTTCAACTTTTAAATGGATATAATAAATGAAATAAAAATAAAAATACACATTAATATTATGTAAATATAACCATATTAAAATTCAATTAAAGAAAATATTAAAACCAAATCATATATCTTAATGGAGGTGGTAGTCCACATGTACATATGAGTTACAATACATTTCCAAAAATATAAGAAGGATAGAAGGTTGATAATATATTATAATTTCAAAACAATAATTTTATAATAATTATAATACATACACATTAAATATAATAATAATAATAATACCTAAAATATAGTGGTGTAAAATAAATTTTATTTATAGGTGGAGGCGAAATTCCACACATATACAGGATGGATAATTTCATTTCCCATTTGATAGAATGATGATGTAAAATAGTTTTCTTGTAATACTATTAATATTAAGTTTTTATTATATCTATGATACTGTAGCCTTTTTTTGGATGGATACAATATATTTTTGTGTGATTAGAAGAAGGTATAAAATTTGAAATAGTTGGGTAAAATGATTAAGTATTTTTTAACAGAGATCATTTGAATAAAACCACAATATATTTTAAGATGGTATTACAGAGAGAATAAGATATCATGAATAAAGGAAATGAATTTAGGAATTTTTATGGTCTGAGATTTTTTAATCTAGATGATTAGAATTATGTGAACAAGGGAGGTGAAGAGGTCCCCTTTTATAACTGAGGGGATAGAAACATAATGAATTACTTAAAATAAATAAATAATATAAGGTCAATTTCATGTGAAAGTGGTAGGAAATGGTCAAGAATTAAAAAATAGGTTAATATAAAGTCAAAAAACTTTAACCAATTATATGTAGTCATGATTTAGTGTAAAAATACCATTATCTATTAGTTTAATCTCTAGTAAACTCATTTTAATTATAACCTGGGAAACAAATTTTAAATTATTTACTAATCATTATGACCAAAGATGAATGTGAAATCACTAAAAAATTTAAATGATAATTAAAAACATAGAATCTATTTTATTACATTCAATTACTATTAGTTGTGTAAATTTATTTTATTATAATCACACTAAATTCAATGACAACTTATTTTAGAATTTTTTTAAGCATAAAATTGATTTATTCATATTTCTTACCTAGTAAAACCGTTATATTTTTACTAAAAAAATTATTTAATATATAACCTATGAATTAAATTAGAAATATTCGAAAAAATAGCGATTAATTTACTTTATTAAGATAAAAAAACATTACACACATAAAATTTATTCTTCATAAACAATCTCATTTTTACATTTGAATGGTTTTATTTTCATTTTTGAAAAATTAATAAAAAATGGATTCCTTTTATAAATATATAAATTAATATTTCTCATAACTTCAATGTTATGAAATATATTTTTTTAATAAAATAACATCTATATAAAACATAAATGATAAAACAATGACGAAAAAATATATATTTCAAAATAGTTATTTTGGATTAATCTAATTTACTAAGTCAGTTAGAAATGATTTTTGATAATTTTATTTCACTTAAATACCATATGATTTTATTTATTTTATAATTTATATAACATATTCACATAATTTCATTTTTATGTGTGATGAAAGATATAAAATGCATAAAATTTATAAAAGGAACTTTATCCAAAAATCTCAAGGGGTTATATTATACCCTTTTATAATAATTTATCCCACAAAATTACCTCACTCAAAAAAACATCTACGAATACTTTTTCCTTATAACATCCTCATGTTCCAATATATCTTACTTCAATTTTGGATTCCTCTAAATATCTATATCCATGTGAGTAGTCTTGTTTAGTAAAACTTTATCTCTATGATCTAATATTTCTCCCTATTGTTCATCATTGGAAAATCATTCTCTAGTGGTATAATATCCGAGTTTAGTAAATGTGAAGGATATTTTATACACATCCTCATAATAGATATATAGAATAAATGATGATATTTCTAAAGGTTGGATAGATGCACCATGAAATGTACATCCATCCCAACTTGATCAAGAATATTGAAGGGGACAATATACATAGGGATCATATTTCCCGTCTTTCCAAGAATCATGACCTTATTGTTGGAGAAATTAATAGAAAGAATTTATCACCAAATTAAAACTCTACAATTAATTTATGATTATCGGTATAATTATTCTTTCTACTATAAGATTACTTAAGGTGATATTGAATCAATTTAACATTCTCTACCATTTCCTATGTTAGATTAGGTCTTAGTATCTTTTGACTAAAAATCCATCCAATCATGTAAAAGTTAAACAACTCTTTTTATAGAGAGATTTATAAGGATCCATATGAATTATTGAGTGAAATATAATGTTGTAATAAATATTTTCTAAATAAAGGTTTTTAACACACGCTATTGAAATCTATAGAACGTTTTATAAATATAACTTATTTTGTTTAAATGGGCCTATCAGAATTACTATCTGTATGAAGATGATATAAAGTGATAAATTTGAACTTGATATTCAAATATTGCTGATGATTTATCAAAAAAATTACAGTAACATTCAGATCCTGATAAGATACAATATGATGTGTTACTCCATGAAAAAATACCAATTCCTTAACTTATATCATAGAGAGATGCTTAAGAGAGAAATATCTATAGTGAAATGTAATGAAATTGTAAGGTGATCAACTAAAACCCAAATAATATTAGGACCTTTAGATGTTTTTGAGAGTCTAATAATTAAATCCAGGGTGATGTTTCCTCATTTATATTATGGTATGTTAATATTTGTAAAATCCTCTTAAATTATAATCACTTATCTCTAACATTATAACATACCAGACATAGAGATATATTCTCTAAACTGTCCCTTTTCAGGTTGGACCATTAAAAATAATATTTCATATATATTTACATATTTTACTTACAAGATGAATATATATTGATAAACTATGAGATTAATAAAATAGATATTTATTCAAATATATAATTGATGTGATAAATATCTAGTTCTGGAACCATATCATTCCATCACAACCAATTATGAACTCATAAATATTTCCCACTTTATTTTATATTGCCACATTTTTTATGATTCTTTTTAATAATAACATGGATGGATAGTTGAAAAACCCTACAAGAAAGATAATATCATCCCAATTTCTTAAATATTTCAAGATCTATATTCTAAAAATCCATATGTATTGGATATTTTTCAATCCTCATCATATGAATACTAGCATGGTCTTTCCAACATAGAGAATCAACTACCATTTTTACCTTCCCAAAGTGGTAATGTATTGAGTAGTAATAATTGTTAATCAATTACAACCATATTATTTGAAGTATATTTTTCTATTTCAAGGTGAATATATATTACAATCATTTATGATCAGTGTATATATCATGTATTTCACTATAAATGCAATTCCTCGTTATTTTCAGTGAATGATTTACTACTTCTAACCCCCAATCATGAGTCAGAAAATTATTCTCATGAATTTTCAGTTGGATTGAGGAAGAGGTAGTCATAATATAATTTTTTATAAGGGATAAACATAGCTCCATATTGTATACATAGATAGAGATCACAAACCCTTATATAATGTTGGGTAGTGTGAAAACATGTGAACTTCCCAACCTTCAATTTAGTCCCTTGAAATGTTTCTCAAAAGTTTTTATAAACCATTAGAAAAACCTTATGTAGCTAAAACTCACATTTGAATTTTTTTCATACAATGCATCCTTCCCCAATACCTTAAATACAATCAGTAATAATCTTGATAATCATTCATTATCTTGTCATAAAAAAGAATATATTCTATAAAGACTACCAAAATCTAATTGTGGTAATATCTAATGACTCTATTCATTAAATACATTATGATATAAGGGGAATTGGTAAGTCCAAATGGTATCACTATAAGTTCATAATGACCATACCTATAAATGTTTTTGTTATTTATATCCTCTTTCTTGAACATCAATTTATGATATCAAAATTATGCTAAATCTAATAAATGTATTGAGATCTACATAGTTGTATAAAAAAATTATCAATATAGGGTAGATGAGACTTGTTCTTGATAGTGATATTTTTATAAACTCAATAATAAATGAAAATATGTAGTGACCCATGATTCATTTTAATAAAAAGAATAGGTCCACCCCAATATAATTCACTTATGTGGATGAATCGTTTATTAATATTTCCCTAAAGTTACTTCCCCAATTCCTATAACATGATTAGTTCCATTATATATTGAGTATTTGAAATATGTATATCACTGGGTGTGAGTTATATTGAAAACTAAACATTAAGATCGATTAGAAAATTAGATAATTCATTTTGATACACCTCATCATATTCTGAATAAATAGGAATATCTTCAATGTCGAGTGTATCCCCAAAAAATTTAGATAAATATCCATCATGAATATGTATTGAGGCCCATAAAATTGAAGTGATTTACGTTAAATGTTCATGTTAATCCTCAAACCTATAGATGATCATAGTTGGAATGATAATATCAAATTTTATTTCCTTATTCTATAACATTATAAGTGTTTTATATAGAGTAATTTAATTAATGCTCAAAATCAGGTCAAATTATACTAAATTAAGAATGATAATATTTTCAAAGGGTACATTTTTATGAATATAAACATGAAATTCCCAACATTGGAGTAGTGGGTAAGTTTTCATTTGCCATGATTATCCACTTTAATGACTTATATAACATATTTACTTCCTTGGTATAGGTGTTAATCGTTGTATTAGGGTATTGACTTGGAAAATTACCAAGTTCCCCAAACATAAGCAATTGGATTATTAGTGGTTACCTAGGATGAAATTATTTTCCCACAATATAACTATTTATTTCTCATGAATAACCACTTGATACATTCCATAATATTATACATATTAAATATCGTCACATTTATAATTTTTTTAAGTTTATACTAACAGTTTAAAAATGAAAAGTAAATTTTACAAAATAAATTTTGAATAAATATTATAATCTTATTTTACATAAATTACAATATTCTTTTTTGTTACTAATAATTAATTTTTATTATTTTACAATGATACCATCCTTATCCTTTATGAAATAGTTTCAAATTTGGATGATGTGATGTTTATGAAACCAGTTTATTTTCCACTGGTTATTCTATGGTGAAATGTTTATGAAACCCATTTTCGTTCCAAGGATTTTGATATACTAATATGATATATTTGTTAAAAATATTTTGGAAGACATTTTAATTGATTATAATTATGTAATAGTGGGCCTAATATTATATATCCCACAAAATCACTTGGTAAAGAAGAATATCTCATGAGATAATAAGGAATAGAACGAGGATGTCAACCGGTTTAGTAAGAAAATCTATGATCTATGATTATATTGGGAGTAAAAATTGACTATGTATATAATGTAATGGGATGTGATCCCAATCAACCAGGACTATATTGGTAGTGAGCTGTTTTAAAGGAAATTATTTTATATGCTTATATGTATATGTATTATTCCAATGTTATGATCTCATGGATCATGTTCTTCAATTCTATTATGATTAATGTCTTCTGAATTTATATGTTTCATTCCATTACCCATGTATTTGATCTATGATTTTCTCTGTATGGTTTTTAAAATTTTAATTCATTTTATCATCCCATTCTATTCACATCATGCATAAAAAATCATTGATATATCCCTTATATCCCTTTTCTAGTAATATAAGCTCAATGTTTCCTCTATTTATTTTTCCCTAGGATATGAAGAGAGGTTTTAAGTATGATATTTCTAATAAGGGTGCTTGTTATGAATAACTGTGTGGGAGATTATGTTGATCTTTCACATATAAGTAATTTATGTATCCATGTTTTTAATTTCACTAAATATTTATGTTTCTGACATGGTTCAAAATGTTATGCAATGAAAATTCATATAATAAGATTAAATATCTATTTATGTAAAGTTTGGGTCATTATATTATTTCTTATGTATTTTCAGGATATGTTTTGAAAAGGATCCCACTGAGTATACTTGTATGTTCACACACACACAAAAAAACAAAAAAAACACACTCTTATAAATATAAATAAATATATATATATATATATATATATATATATATATATATATATTCATGTCTGTAAGTGGTATTTGGTGATCTAGAAGAGCATTTCTACCTCTTGGTGATTATTCGGGGCATTCGGGTGATCACGGTTGCAATCATTGGCATTTGTTTTGATATTTCACATTTTAGTCATAATTATATGACATTACATGCATATGGATGGGATTATTTTGTATTACTATATTTTAATAGTGGATTCATAATAATTTACTAGGAATTAAGATAGAAATACCTCACATATAAACATGTTCTATATCCTTGGTTATTGTCTCAAACATGTGACCTATTAAATTCAAACTTCGGGGGTTACTTGTATCATTACCACTATCATTGAAGGGGAGTAAGTGGGGGCAGATCATGAAACTGAAAACCTATGTTTTTTTCTGATTTGAATGGATAATAGTAGTAAATTATTTAAAAAATATATTTTCATAACATTAATAAATATAAAAACTGAATGGAATACTTTTAATATTATACTCAAATTAAAGAATAAAAAAATTATTTATTGAAATAAAATATAAACTAATCTTGGAAAAATTGTTTATATTTTTATAAATTTAATTTAGTATTTTTAAATACATTATGTTTCTTAATAAATAAATATAATATTGTGAAAAATATTTTATAAATTAATGAGTAATTTTTACACTATAACAACTTCATAAAACATATTGCATACTAAGAAATATATATTTAATATTCACTCCAAAATACATTATTTTCAAAGAAAATTACCAAAAATTAATCATTAATGAATTTAGATGTGATGATTGAAAAATGAAATCTAATTTATCCAAATAAATTTATAAATTATGTAATATTAGTAATTTAAATATTTATTTTATGGTATTTTAAAATTCATATTTACGTATTCTATTGAGATTAAATAATATATATAATTCATTTTATAATTCTGATGACCATGTTATTATTATAATAACAAAATTATGATTCTAATGGCTAGGTTTATATTCTATAAGTAAAGTTACTATTTTAAGGGACATGTTTTTATTCTAATGATCATATTTTAAATTTTCATACAATCATTAAACTTCCTATAAATACCCATTATATCATTTCTTATTCATTCAACCAATTTTCTCTGAATTTTATCTATACTTTATTGAAGAAATTATAATATTAGTTATATTACATTGATTTATTTACATATTATTATTCATGACTAATCTATTTTAGAATACCATGCCTCATTAGATTGATTAATTTTTTAATAATGTTATTTATATATTTTTATTGGCATATTATCCCTATATTGATCTTAAAGAATATATTAATAATTTATTTAATAATTTTATATTACAAAATAAATTGGTATTTACATTTTTACATGGGGTATATGATAATAAAATCAATTTTTTGAATGAAATAATTTAACAATATAAGTTATATGGAATAAATTATCATACAAAAAAAATTTGATTTTACATTATTTTTCCATTTAGAGATTTAATCCTCAAAATTTTAATCTGAATTGTTAGTTGAAAATAGATAAGGTAATTTTCTTTTATAACATCCTTAGGTTACAATTTTTTCTCTTAATATATTTCACTAAATAACATTAAAATTTTAGTCATTTTGTTCATACAATATTATCTCCACAATGCAAGACCTTCAAAAGATTCTCCTTATAATATAGATAATAATGAAACACCATGACATCAATATTCTTTATATGAGTAGGATATATTGTGTAATTATTTAGAAGATATACATAGAACAAATATTGTACTTGATCAAATTTTAGTTTACGTTCTATTTTATATTCCACAAACTCCAATATGAGTAAAAATCCTTAAGTGCCCTCTATATATAAGGCTTAATTTTTCTTTTCTTTCTAAACCACATAACTCTATTACAAAGAGATATTCAAATCAGTAATTTATTTTCACCATATAACACTAGGTATCATTATAAATTATAAGAATCACTCATTTATTAACATTTTTACTTCACTAATACATTTCTAAATGGCATGTAAATTTATAATCATTTATTCCAACTTTTCTAGTCCCAATAGATTAATTTACCAAATTATATATCATATTGATAGAGTTATATTTTATTCAAATATGTATTCTTGTAAGGAAATTTTAATGTTTTCATGAAAGCCTATTATTTTATGAGAAAACGATTAGAAAAATACATGGACCTTAATAACCATTATAGTATAATGTAAAGGATCTAAAAATTTATACAAGAGTATAAACGATCCTTTTAGACTGAAAATATATCTTATTATGATATATTGTATTAAATTATTACTACATGATCAATTCTAATTAAATAAACATATAGACCATTGAGGTTAACCTCAGATTACTACTTTATACAACATATAGTGGTGTTCCATGAAACCTAACCATATCTCTAATATAAATATTTGAAATTTAGTTTAAGGAAAAAATTATGGAATGAAGATGAAATGTAGTAAAATTTATATGATAATCCACCATAACCCACATTTAATTTTTTTCTTTTTTATATATTCATAAGTCCCATATAAAATTCCATAGAGGTGTTCTAATATTTTTATGCTGGTACGGGTAATGGTGGCATCATTCCCTTGGATTTATATTATTCGTTCGTAACATTATAGAATAAAAACCACTTTAATGTATATTCTATAGTCCCCTTCTTCATATTATCCCATATAATTGATATTGCAGATCTATATACAACTTTATGCTTCTAGTGTGGATAGAGAAATATGATTTATGATTATCATCTAATAGGCCATTCTTTATCTACGAAACTGATAACATACATAATCATATTCAAAATAAAAAAAATATATATTTATCAATTTTGAAATCATATATGGTAAACTTATTTAATGATTTAATCTTCTTGATTCTCTACAAATAGTCCCATTATGAAACCCTAATTTTCCCAAAGATAGATTATTAAAAATTTATTTAGGCAATGTATGATTTTATACCCTACATTATGATTCCCACATAGATACTTTAAATTTTTAACTTGATTGAATCAGCATCAATTCTTATTATAGATAATGTTACATGATCTTTTTTACCTATCTCGTCTTCCATTTTGTTCACTTTTTTAGGATGGTAATGGAATGATTATCCATATTCTCTTATCAACTGAAAATAACTTCATTTCCACATATTGTTCTCTTTATTTTTGAATATATATTTTAGGATATTTATAATAAATATATTTTTCTGCTTTTTCATGGAGATATCGCCTTGAAATATTTAAGAAAATGATTATTTATAACAATTAATAATCACACAATAAGAAATATTTTCATATATCATTAATTATGTTCTCGAATAGTCTGTCATTTTATTATTTTTCATGAGGACACAACCTAATATAATATTTTATGAATCACTGTTTATAACAAACCCATACCTATGTAAGGATAGTTTGAGTATAGGTGGAGTGACTTTCCATTTATTTAAATCGATAAATAAATATTCATATTATTCAAACTAAAATAACATTACTCTTTACCAAGTAAGATTAGAAATTAGGTTTTAAATTCATCATAAATTCCTCATAAACCATTTATATTACCCAGATAATCCACGAGAACTATAGATATTCAATATAGATATTGGTTTGAGCTATAATTTAGTCATATTTATCTTTGGGGTGTATATAGATATTCTATTTATTGGGATTGCATAACTCAAAAATGTTACTTATTATAACCCTAAGTCATATTTTTTGTACTTGGGTGACAAATTATTATTTCATAAAATAAAAAAATATAATACTAAAAAGGTTAACATATTCTTAATTTATTTTAGAGTATATGATAATAACATTTGTAAATACTTCCAAATATTTATTTATGTAATCTATAAAGACTCTATTCATTAATTCTATGAAGTTTATAGAGTATTTGTGTGTTTAAATGGAATCAATATGAAATCATAGTGTCTATATTATATATGAGAGGAATAGTTCATGATATATTTTCTTTTATCCATCGATAAATGATATCCTAATCAATGATATATTCTCTCACACAAGAATATTTTTTATAAAATATTTGAAATGAATAATAATATTAAAATGAACATAAAGGGGTCTAAAGTAATGATGTATTATAACATCACCATAAACCATTCTTTTAAATGAAAATTGAAGAGATCCATCTGTTTCAAAAATCATTACCCTTCTTTTAGATCACCACAATAATATAAAAAGTCAACCATAATGTTAAGTTTTCTCCATGAAAGTTAGACATGAATGTATGTATCTATCGATTATTAACCCTTTTCTAATGGTATAAGAAACTTTACAATATAGAGTTTTATGGTTAGATAAGAACATGAAAAATAATATTTGAGTCCCCCTCCATATATTCTGTAGAGATTCCATAATGATTTCATATAAAGGTATCATAGAGAAGTTATAAAGCCTTTATGAGAACATGATTAATAAATAAAATTCCTAGTCTATACACATGTTTATCTAATCCCATAGAGTCACATAAAAATACACAAACATTAACTACCTAATCTTTACCTAGGATATTTATTTTTTGTTTGATGTTATACTCCATCAATTTCCATCACACCAACTTCATTCTTCTCACTTACTGAGTAGGCCTTGAAACATTAACAACTTCTTGCCTTTAATTATTAAAGTAATAGACTTAAAACTATCCATAAAAACATAAGTTCATTTCCCTTATTAAAGAATATTATTTAAAACACAACCCTTACTATATTTTGAATGATTATTCATGGTACAAGTTGTAAATATTTACAGTAGTAACCAAAAACATTCCATAATAACCTACCAAAAAATTCATATGACATAGTTCGTGTTGGTGTCCAAAAATAATAATTAGAGGAATATGTTTACAAATCTAGTGTTTAGATGAATATCCTTAATATTTGAGTAGCACTGATCCTAGTATAGCTGATTTAAAAAGTCCTCAATCTCTGATGGATAATACTTTTTCATTATCCTGATCTTATTATGATCAGGATGATCAATACATAGATGTGTTGACCCATCATTCCTTTTAAAAATTTGGAATAGAGAACCCCATTGTGAATAACTAGGGAGTATGAAATCTCAATATTTATTATATTATTGTTTTTTTAATTCTTCATGATCAAAAGTTGACAAACTATAAGGACACCATGATATGGATTGATATTTAGGTTTAACTTCTACTTAACTCTACCTATTGATATTTATATTGACTAAAAACCTATTATAGAATATGTCAACATATTAAATCATAATCACAAAGTCTTAAAGGATAATTATTTCATTTTTCTCAACTATGTGATTAATAAAATCTTATTCATAATTTAATAATATTCTAACTTTAGAAAGTGTTTCCAATGAAGAATCATATTTCTCGCTGAAATTTTATAGAATCAAAAGATTGGTTTCAATAAGGAATGAGATTTCAGTCTATAGGATGTTGATATTGGATCTATATAAGTATTACCAATCCATTCCAAATATTGAATTGAATTTTAACAAAGGGGGAATAAGAATATTTTCTAAAATATTCTTCTAAAAAAGGTAAATTAGAGAAGCATTGCATAATTAAGATGTAATAATTTCACCAATTGGGGTTGTTATCAATAAACCAGACATTATTTCCTCTATAAATTGAGAGATATTTCATTATAAGCTTAATTATGTGGATGAGTGAATAAAACTATAATCAATTATATTATTCAATATTATTTAATGAATAAAAATTTTATATATCAGCAATATGTTTTCCTGACCCACCTTAATTTTAGATACCTATAACCAACTCAAGATATCCCTGATCCAACACATGAGATGACACCATACAATTCTTGAGGTTCATTACAAATATACATTATCTTGTGAAAAGTAACAGGTAACTAAATATAATCCACTTAGAATAATTACAAACTAAAAAATATATAAATAATTCAATAATATAAACATATCAAGAAGCTGACATGGTTTTATCTTAATTTGATCTTCCAAAAAAATGAAATAAATATATTTATTTATAAAACAATCCAAAAAAACATAAATATACATAAACATCCAACCAAACTAAAAAATATTTAAATTGAAAAAATACAAAATTCCAAACATGTATCTCAAGATATATGTAAATTTAATGTGTCCCGTAGTTACACAATACAAAATAAGAAAAGGAATACCAAAACACCAAACTAATGATCTTGTTGTTAAAAAAATCACTATCTTAAAACATAACCAAAACCTAATCTAAGAGTGACACAAGAGGAGTCTAAATGATAATATTAATAACATGAACCTTATTCTGTAAATGAATATGATTCCACCGATAAAAAGTGGTATATGAATTGTGTGAAAATCAACTCTACGTAGGTTTCCACCATGAAAATAGTCCAAAAATTATATTTTTAAAATAAAGTCCATAAATTATGGTTTTATATGAATAATAAAGAAAATAATTCTTTTATAATTTTATGAAACAAATTTAGAACCAAGCCTCAAATCCTTCTGTTAAATAATTAATTTCATTTTCATGAAACACTATATTCTTTTATTTAAAACCCCATTTTAAAACATCCATGTCAAAACATCATTCAAAACACCCATAGAAACACCATAAAATTGAAACCAAAAGAAACATAACAAAGAATATATATATATATACATAAATTATTATATAAAATACATATACATAAGTAATCATTTAAAAAAAATATCATAAGAAAATAAGTAGTTGAGTTAAAGATCGGCAAGTAATACAAGGATGAGAAACACATTTAATTCTTCAAATAATAGGATATAATGGAATGTAGAACACATAAATGTAATGTAATAAGTGAATGAAAAATACAGTCATAATTAAATTTTAACTGTATGGTGATCAATTTAACATAATCATAGTCATGTGCACCTCTGTATGTTCCAGTGAGACGATTCTAGATGTACTCAGGGAAAACTGACAACTTCTGTTTCATTGGTGTGTCTCTAATGGATATCCTTTTTGACATACACATCCTTTCCCCAATGAGTGGTACTACCATAGATATGGAATATCAAAACTATAGAATACTATTAATTAGATGAATATGAAAATCATAATAACCATCTCTATATCTCCCACTTAGATACCTATGGTACCTATGAAGTTAAATACTAGAAGTTATACAAAATTTTATATCTAATAAATTACATATTAATAAAAAATCTCCTAAAAAACATCACATTATCATTACCACTCCCCACATCTATAGACAGTTTTTGTCTAATTTTTTTTCAATTAAATTAATCTTAAAAAATATTCACATTTAATTTTCAAGATCCAAAGGAACAAATAAAACATTATTTAATGGGGATTAAAATATGGGTGTATCATTTTTCAGGAAAAATAAGTTACTAAAAGTTACAAAAATTAATTTGGATTAAAATAGATAAAAAACACTTTTAAATCACATTTGTAACCGTTTTGAAATGATATTTTATTATTAATTCAATTTTAAAACAAAGAGAAACACAATCTTTAATAAAAAAGTATCATATATCACACCAACATATAAATAGACACAACCTGAATAAAAAATATAGAGAAAATCATAAACATAATTAATATATATAAAACATGTGAAAATATTTATGAAATATATAAAATTATAATAATCTTAAAATTCTAGAAAAATAATCCTTTCAAACCGCAAAATATTCCATATTAAATAATTAAAAGGATTAAAAACAATACTTTATTCACATTCCCTTTTTAAGAATAATAATAATAATTTTATAAAATACATAGTATTCATATCTTATAGTTTTATAAATATAGAAAAATGTAATTATAAAACCTTGAACAAAGAATCATAATTTCATTAATGGACATGAAAAAGGATAATTTTATATAAAAATATGTTTATAAAAAACAAGAATAACATGGATTATAGAGAAAAGGAAATTTCATGGAAATAACAACTTAAATACTACATGGATGGTTTGAAATATTAGAATATTAAATGAGGGAAAGCAAATGAACAATTTGAGCCACTTTAGAAATCAAGACTAATTCATTTTTATAAAATAATAAACCTAGGGGTCAGCCAAATATGGATGTAGGGAAAGATATAGATATGTTATAGAAGAGGATGAAGAAAAATCAAGATATAACCATTAATAAACAACTCTAAATTGGATAAGATGTGTTGAATGTTTTAAATAAGACTAGGGGAAATCAACTAGGCATATCCCTATGGATGAAACATGTGAATGAAGGAAAATTAATCATAATGGTGCATTAATTAAAAGAAGGAAGATGGGGAATTTTAAAAAAAATCTTTGAAACTGAGAAATCCATATGGATTGGCTATATTTTTTACCTAAATGTTCATTAACCATGTGAAACTCACTAGATCAATAGGGTATTTTCACACTTTTTACAAAACCATGGACCAACTGTGTGTAAGCCACTATAAAATAGAGAAACATCTAAAGGTACATTTCAAGATTTACTATGAGTATATTGGTTTAGTGATCATGTTTTCCTCGAATAATGTGTTATCCAGACAAAGAAATTTTATAAATTATAGAAGGTTTCATGATTTTAACTAGATATGTATGGTCATCCACATGGATTTCTCCAATAATTAAATCCTCATGATGTTATGAACAAATTGATTTTTTGAAAAACATCTTCCTCAAATCATTTAACAAAGATAAATTCAATAAATTAATAAAATTACACACACAAGTGATATAAAGTTGTATCGATTATCCCAACCACATCTATTTTCTCCCAAAAATTCATAAAATATTAACATAATGACATGATCATACATATATTGAATATAATGAAATATTAAATCAAAGAAAATAAACCCCAAATGATAAAAACACCTATCTGAATCCAAGGAAGATACCTAAAATTCCCTAAAAAAATATCAAGAGTTCAATAATTGTAGTGTATCACCCACCATGTAAGGAATAATATAAAAAAGTATGACGAGTGGATTCTAATGGTGATTTATAGACTATCAAAATAACACAAATTAAGGAAAAAAGAGAATATTAAAGGGGGAACTTAAAATAGATTCATTTGGTCTATTATTCATATTTGTGTTGTAAAAGGGTTTACTCACTTTTTTTGATATATCAATTTAGAAATTTTTTTGAAGATAACCCAACCTACCATAGTGATAAAATATATTTAAAACATTAATATAATAGGTATTAAAATACCTATGATAAACACATTGTAATAACACAAAGGATAAATTCCTCCCATGAGGAATGGGAAAAAATGAATAGATCCACCAAAATCATTTTGATTCTCTAAATTGGGTTAATATTTTTTCAAATTCTTGATTGATAGTTAGTCCCCACCAATACTAAAATAGAAAGGTTCAACAAATATCTTTGGTTGTCCCCTAGGAATCAATTCCACCATCAGATCCTCTTCATATAATGTCAGGATATATAAAGGAACAATAGATTTGGGTTCTAGATATATACGCTCCCTAAATAAAAAATCATAAATTATTCCTCAAATACTAACTATTGGGAGAAAGAGACCAGTTCCAGAAAATGGAAAACATACTCCTACACATTTTTTTCACTTTAATGAAGACAAAATAGATTCATTTACTTATATAAGATCACTTATTCAGGATAATTACAGTGAATGAAAGTGTTATTAAATTATTTCCATAGAATACTATTTTGAAAATTAAGTAGAATGATAGTCTCCAACCAATCCTAGTATATCGCATCAAACAAGATTGAGGTGGATCTTAATATTAAAATATTCCATTAATCCTCCATATAAATTTCATAGCCTATTGAGGTCATCAATATCCATGAGATATAACTGAATTATTTAATGGTCTAGATCTTCTACTTTACCTAGAGTTAGGGTAGTGTAACAATTTGAATAACTACATCCATGCCCCAAGAGAGACTGATCTAATGAATAACCCATCACACCTTATGACCCATTACAAATTTTAAGTGATGTATCCTCTATATAAATAAACTACAAGATTTGATGAGAAACATCTATGAATTAAATCACCCTAAAAAAATAAACCACAAGTTAAAATAATATTCCATAAAACTAAATCTTAAGAACCACAAAAAATTCATATCAGTAAATAAAATTATTTTTTTCAAAATATTTTAATAATGATGTCCTGAATCACTTACATCTGTTTCAAAATATAGAATTTCATCTTTAATTTTGGTTGAACATTTCAAAATTCCATAATTTAAATCATTTTACAAGTCCCAAAACATCAATTCCACTTCAATTAGTTTTTATGAATTAATAGTTAATTTCAAAACTAAAATTTTACCATTAAATTTTTTTAATCACAAAGTATCTAAATGATTTTTCAAAATAACATCCAATTATAATATAATATCTCCCTAATTTACCGCATAGAGTAAATATCCAAAACAAAAAGTACCATAAAATGGACTTTAACAAAAAAATGCTTTATGGGGTTTCATGGTTTATCCGTACATTTTTCTAGAACATGAACTAAACATTGAACATCCATTGGGAACTTCTCATATCTATCAATAATGGATCAACATGTTTTTATAGTCATTGGGACAAAACAATTCTCATATTTTTATTCTCCCATTTTTACCATTAAACATTTAAAACCTTCAAAAAACCCTAAAAATGTAATATAATTAATAAAATCATCAATATAGATTAAAAAACAACTGATTATATGGAAAAAATACTTAGAATTCATAACACAAACCATGAAAATACATTATAAACCATATATTAGAATGTTCAAGTGCTAGATATACACTCCCTACACCCATCTATTGAGTTTCAATATTAATATATCTCATCATCCATTACTCATTGATCAATAATACTATTCCCAGTTACTATTCTTAATGAACCAACTCAATATTCCTCTATTTTGGTTCAAAATGTATTATGCGACAAGGGCCAAGGTGAGTTCCCAATCACCCCATTTATGAAAAAAGCTCTACAATTCTAATTTTAAACTGATTTGAAGTGTTTTAACCTGAATAATAATTAAAAAATCAATATTAACTTACTAGGAATCCAACATGGGGGTTTTGTGTTATGATTCCCTAAAAATTCAAATAAATAGATATAAGTATAAAGTTGACCAAATAAGGCATAAACATAAATCAAAAACCTAATACACAAATTTAAAACATAAATTCAAAAAAAAATACAACATATCAAACTATGATCTCAAGATACAAGGAATTCAAAATTAATCAACACATAAATGATAAAAAATATGTAAAAGTATCCAAAAACATAAAATGGTTGATTCCCTCATGACCTAATAACATCACAATAACATTTTATATGTGTGATCAAGTAATAAGAGTCATTAATAATGATATTAACAATAAATTATACTTTAACATACAAAAAACCACATAGTCTACCGACATCAAGTGGTATAAGTAGGGCGTGAGAAATATTTTTATTTATAACACCACCATGAAAAGGGTACATGAATTTGATTTTTAAAATACATTCAAAAAACAGTAATTTTAAATGAAACATAATAAATTAATGTTAATATTATTTTAAAAAACAAATTAAAAATCATGTATGAAGTAATTTTTTTTAAATCCCCAAAGTGATTTAATTTTTTTCATTTAAAAAACCATTTGAAAATTTACCTTTCAAATCCACTTACAAACAACCCTTAGAAACACTATAAGAAATAATAAAAAATTACACATATAACATACCAAATATATATAAATAAAGGATAATTAGAATGAAATATAGATAAAAAATCAAGTAAAATAAATATCATAAGAAATAAGTATCAGCATTAGAAATCAAAAAATAACACTAGGTTGAGAAGCACATATAAATGATTCTTTATAAAGTGATACATCCTTGTAACATATATCATGATTAAGTTATTCTTAATAGTAAATTGTAATTACAATACAATTAGTGCTGTAATACGGTATAATTAATGTATTTGAAGTCATAAATAAATCCATAAGTCTAAGAGAGACAATACAAGATAGAATCTGTTAAAAAAACGCCCACTAGCCTATTTGTGTCTCTCTAATAAATTGGTTTCCCAACATACTCTTCATAGCCTCACTAAGGGTGTACTCCCCATAGATAGATCATATCATAACTAGAAGATTCTTTTCAATACATGAAAATGAAAATCATTGAATATGTCTCACAATCTCCCACTTAGATACCCAGGGTTCGCATGATGTTTAATAATGTAGGTGAGGAAAAATATTATTATATATCAATCACATATCAATCACATATCAACAAGAGATATCATACCAAATATTCCATGTATTATTTTCACATTTGACATATGTACACCCATTTTTAATAATATCTTATTTTTCTTCTAAATAATCATAAAAAAATAATCACATTCATGTCTTATGATATACAAGATTATATAAGATGTGATTTCATGGGCCTTATACCATGGGTGTATCGCTTTGTATGAAACCCTTTTATACTAGGTTCCAAAAAATTCTTTTCATTGATTATTACAGTAAACACGTTTTAATATTATTTGCATCCAATTTTGAAACTAAGTTTTATTTTAGAATCTTTTGTGAAATAAATAAGAACCAAATCATTAAGAAATAAAGTCACATATATCACATATACATACATAATAAACCTCAACAAGAAATATATAAAATTTTATAATCATAAGTAATATTTAAAAATTATAATAATATATCAAAGAAACACATAAAAAAATAACAGAATTATAAAAAAAAAATATTTTAAACCCACAATTAATACCATAGAACATCATTAAAAGGATTTAAAACACTACTTTAATCAGTAACCATTTTTAAGAAGCCTCATTGGAATTTTAAAAAAACACTTAGTTTTCATAAAATGTAGTTATATAATTATAGAAGTAATAATTCATAATAAACTATTATTAAATTTATGTTATGGAATCATAAAACCATTAATAATGATTTATAATTTTTCTATTGATTATGAAACAAGGATAATTTTATGGGAAAATTGATGTAGAAGATTAATGAATTACATGGGTTATAAGGAAATGTAAATAACATGGAAAGACCAACCTATTTCTCATTCATATCGGAAAAAATCCTCAATGAAGTGAATATTGAATCCAAATGTACAATCCACGACACCATAGACCTAAAAAATCCCATGTTTTTAAACAATCCTCAACCTAGGTTTCAACCACCATGGCTTCAAGGATTTTGAAAAAGAACAAATAGAAGAGTAAAATGGGACATAAAGATATAATCTTGAAGAATCCACTTGAAATCAGAAAGGAAGAGTTTAAAATATTAAAATGGAAGGGTGAAATCTCTAAGGGTTCTCTCCCTAGCTGATTTTTTAAATAGGGGGAAATGGAAGCCCAAGGGGTTTTATTTCAAAGAGCGTAGATGGGTAGTTTCACAAATCTATGAAATTGGAAAATCCAAATGGATTATCTAAATTGTTTTCCAAAACTTTCTCCAAAAATTTAAAACAAACTAGTAAAGCTGGGAGTTTTTTCATGGCATGGCTACAAGGTCTAAAAAATAATTCACCAACCATTCATAATCCCCTTAACAATGGAACCATATTTTAAGGTAACTTATTCGACTGATCATGAGTTTTTAAAAGTAATTATATGGGTTCCCTTAATAGTCTAGGGTAATTTTTATATATATGTTTAGGCCGTATGATTAATAATAGATACACAATGGTATCTGATTGGTCCCCTATAATAGTTTTCGAATCATCAATTTAGAGAAAACAATTATTTTTTTATTCGAAAAAACTAGACCCATATACTCTAACGCTGATAAATTCAATAAATTAATAAAATAATAAAAAAAGTATATAAGTACATATAAAATAATTCCTCATTAGTTTCCATCGATTTAGTGGTTCTTGATATTAGTTATCCTGAAAAAACCATTCCTTAGTTCATTTACTTAGAAATTATCCATTATCCTTTCAGTTCGAACATTGAACTAATAGTGGTGGATTGACCAGATCCTTCCTTTACATCATCATACTAATTGGTTAATGAATATGCATCTGATAATATTAAATAATATTTTTTCATATATCATACTTGATTCATTTCCTCAGTATATTATGATAGTTCTCTGGGTTCTTCTTCCTACACTATTGACATGAAAGTAATTATATTCTCTTCCATCCAAAGTATTTCTCAGTTATACCTTCATGAAACTACAATATTATATTCTTTTCACTTATCTCATAGGATTATAGAGAAAAAAAGATATTTTTTCCCATGATAAGGGAACATGAAAATATTTCCTTACAATAACCAAATTAAACAATCACAAATTTTATTTTAATAATTGGGTTTAAGTCACTAAAGAAATAAGAAAACTCACACTCAAGGTTGATAATAAATCTAGAGCTATACCTTGTCGATATTTTAAAATTTTATTCATAATAAACTATTTATTCATGCTTAATTTCCATAATTATATGAAATTCTCTTCCCTTATGTGACATAAAACCATGATTACATTATTTTTTATAGATGATTATATCATATATAATATATTTTCCATAAAATTTATCCCATGATCTATGATTGTTAGACTGGAATACAAATTAAAGATGGAAACTATTGTAAAATATTTGAAAAATAGCCTTTTCAGGTTTCAAAGAGGTATGGAACCCCAACATAGTTGATGTTAGTATTTTTAACTTGATTCAATGAGATAGTAATACTATGATATTTTTGAATAACAACACCATTATATTTGGAATCTAATTTGGGAAATCATTACATTTCCAATTACAATGGTTTTTGGAATGGTTCATCCAATTTTTATCAAATTAATACAATAATGGAAATATAGTTATTGGAATACTCTATAAAATGGTCTTATAAATAGAAATTATGAATATGGAAAGAATAACTCATAAATTACAAGTATATATTGACTAATGATTTTATAAATTTTAATATATACCATTTATGGTAAATTCCATACAATGTTTTGTAAAATTATCCTTAAAATTAACTATAAATTTCCATAATGTGAATAATAATGACCCACATATCATAAAAATATTATTAAAATATATTTCAATAAAAATAAAATAACAATACATCCCTAAAATCTAATGGTTTATTTTCCTCTTGAGATGAACGATATAATAAGAACTTTTAAAACTAAACAATATAATATTTTATTTTCAATCATGATATAAGTTCATAAATCATATCAATATTCTGTTAATATATAACATAACCTTGGGATATATATAATAGAATGGGTGGGATTAATATCACAGTTAGGGGAAAATCAAAATAAATATGAGGTTGAGATATATTAAGCATCAATAAGCATAACATGGAATTAAAAAAGAGGAGGATTATTATTTCCTAGAAGAACTGGGATTCCCAATGATTGATTTTTGGTGGTTGAGTATGGTTTCACAATATTTTGTAGCATGCCACCATTTTTATTTCACATACCATTTTTTGGTGGTTTCTAATAGGTTTATTCATGGAACTAGAAACGCAAAATTATTCTCATATCAATGATGATTTATATAATTGCTTCCAAAATGGAGTAGGTCATTGAATAATTTTTACTAATGAAGCTTAAGAAATTACATTGGTCAAGATTATGGGAAGTTCATAACATCATACCCTTTTTGGGTGAATTTGCACCTACTCTGGGAATCTCTTGTTTATTTATGTCATATGAGTGAATCTATTATAAACTGTAAAATAAAATTGTTTACCCTTTTCAATTGAAATCAATATCATATACGTGTTTGGAAAACCATCTCTTTGTATCAAAGGTTCTATATCAATGAAAAAATTTAAAGATATATGGTATTCTCGATCAATAGATCAACCTATATACAATATATGTTTTCCATATAGTTTTATTGTTTACTTGTTAATTATTTATTTAAATTATCATTGTTTCAATCCTCATGATTGGGTTATCTTGAGTTTACTTCCATTTAGATAGGTTTTTAGAGTTTTTTTTCAGGATAAGGCTAATAAGAGGGTCCTTACTTATATATTGTGAATGGATTAATAAATAGCGTAGTTTGGTTCCACTCAATAGGAAACATCATACGTTTTGGGGTCATGTGAAAAGAAATATACCATATTGTTTAGGTTTATGTGATAAGGACTTCGAGGAAGAATGAGCCCAGAAAAAGATTTTTTGGGACTCATTACAAAGATTCTCATTCCGGTTGATCACTTAATAAATATGGCATGATGGGAATGGATTAGTACTTCATGGAATATGGTCTTTTGAAGAAATATCTCACCCGAAATCTTTGGCCGATGAGGGTGACTTAGATGGGGGACCATAATGAAAATGGACTTTCAGGTTTGGGGAATTTTGTAATTAGGAATATTCCCCAATAAATGATATGGTTTATTGAGAATTTTGGGTTGTAACCCCATAGAGAAATCTTATATATCCCATTAGAATGAGAATCAAATTCTTCATAGTTTAGAAGACTTGAGGATTACCCCAATGAGGGAGGTCCATTTGAGGGTATTTGATCAAGCTTTTGATATTATCACCATTTATCTCTAATCAAATGTGTGTTATGATCCATGTGAGATACATGAGGAATTAGAATATACAGATCTTCACATGATCTTCTTTGTTCGTTGGTGAATGAGGGTGATGGTATACAATGTTAGGAGATGTACCTAAATAAATTATAGGGGATTAATCAAGCATGGATGATCACATTCTCCCCCTTCTGAAAGGTGGAAGAGTGGGTGAGGGAAAGGATACAAACAATATTTGGGGCTTTTCAAAATATTAACTTCACATTTTAGTAAAAAAATATTTCATATAACAAATGAATTAATCAAATACCATCTCCATGGATGTGGTCCTCATTACCAAGAGAATGAATGATTTGGAACATTATGAGGGTATCACCTAATGGGGGGTAAAATGTTACACTTATATTACAACATGAATGCATGAACAGATGGGGGACACATTGGAGTCACCAATACTATACTGAATGAATTTAGACACCCTATGGGAGGTCTCAAGGATGAAATTATGAAGTTTTGGTATGGGGGACAAGAATACATCTTGAAAGTTCATGAAGGGGTCAATATGGGAAAAACGCTATGTAAAAAGTGGTTAGAATGTGAAAAGGAGAAAAATAACCTAAGGATACCCCATTATGCATATGACTCTTTTTTATTCATAGGGGGGGATCACTAGGGGTGTTATTCTACAAAGGGGGAATTCTTCGTCTGAGCTTCCTTTTCAGAAAAAATGGTATTCTGTTTTTGAGTTACTAGGTAGTTACTTGCATGAAATTTTACTTTTAGGGGTCTCCCTTTTTCTTTTTATCAGGGTATGCAGTAGTTGAATTACCTACCAAAGTATTTAATTAATTTCTTCTCTATCCATACGTGCATATTTTATTTCTCTCATTTTTTGAATACTATGTATTTATAAGGCATGGTAAATTTATTTTTTTTAATGACCAATTAGAGTAATTTTATTCTATGAACTGTGTGGTTGAGTAATAAATCCATACCCAAAAGGATTTTTTTGTGGCAATATGGTGACCTCCTCACATCGAAAAATCGCTGGTCATTTAAGGGGATTTGAAAATAGAACCTCACATAAAAAATGAACTAAATAATTTTTTAGGGGTATAATTTTCCAATGTCATTACACAAAGTGAGAAGTAGTTTATAGTAGTTTAAAAAGGTTTCCTCCAACTAAAAATGAAAAAAAATCATTTTTTGTTCTTTATTTCATCACTCTCCCATACAAACATGTAAAATAATTTGAGTTCCCTTTGAATCCATGCCTTTTCCACAAATGAAGAAAATAAATTATGGGGAATTATTTCAACACCATACCCCACAAAATATAAAAATTCTTGTAGGGGATCTAAATCCACACCTCACCCCAAAAAAATAAATTCATTTTTCAGGCGGTGGAACTTTCACATCACCCCATTAATGTTTTTTTTGTTTATGGGAACACCATGAAGAGTGGCTGTCACACATAGAATGTGTGTTATTCCGAATGGATAGGATACATTATTTTTTGGTACATTTATTATTTTAACTCTAAATAAGTTTTCCCAAATTGATCCTGGATTTCATAAATACATAATAGCTTTCATAGATTCCTTGTAAACTTTTACATGACCAACAAATTCCACCCATCAAAATGGGATCCGATCAACCTAAATAGGTGGAAATTATGAGGAAGAATTTGGCATGATTTAATGCTATGTAGTGTTAATATAGACCCAAAGGGGTTCCCATGTCTATAACTCATGTCAATATGAACTCGTTTTTCACATAGAGAACTATAAGAACTCTATGAATCTCCTAAATATTACAAATTAAAACCTTCATCATATATAGATTTCCATTTCAATCCTTATCATTTGAGTACTAATGAATTACCATCCAAAAATAGGTATTTCAATGACATAATATCCATGATTCATGGTAGAATTATTTAGGTATTGTAATTTTAAAGTAGTATAGTCAAGATAAGTCCACATACAATTCCACGCATCTGTATAGTGATTGGAATGCTATGAGGAATTCCATAGTTTGATAAACCTAGAATTATTTTCTAAATTTATATATAAAGAAAATGGGTCATATTCCATTATCATGATTGGTGACCATGATTGAGAGGATAATTATTATTTCCAAAAAATATTGACGTTGACCCTCTATACCGTGTTATTTCCCTAGAAGGTATCCCGAAGAATCTTCTATCACTAATGGTTATGGACTATTCATAGATAGATAATATCCACCAATATTACTTCATTCAATAATATGATTCTATAATTCCTCTATCTAATCATGAAATTCCACATTCATGGATTGAGGTTCCCTCAAATCATGTTCATGTTAAAATATATGTTGCGGGTATTATTATTCAGTAATTTTGAAAAGGGAATTTTTTTTAGAATGGTTAAATATGGACTTAGAATAGACCTAATAATCATGAAATATCCCTATATTATACTATTCAAGATTACCCATCCATTTTTAAACTCACATTGTGCAATTCCATAAGAGGGTGGAGCTCAAAGTTGGTTTTTATGTGTGGAGGGAGTTTCTCCCATGAATAGTAATGGTCATTCTGGGTGAATCTAAATTTCATATAAATTCAAAAATGGTTAGAGGGTATTGGTTTATATCATGTGGTATGGGTTTCTAAATTCACTATATTTCCTCCAAATGGGATCTTACATGAATTCACCAATCATTAGTGCTCAAGTACGGATACCTTTCACCAATCACATCATGTAGTAGGGGCCAGTTTTCCATATATCTATCAATTTATGGTATTCTCATCCCTATAAATATGTATTATTAGTTCCATCCTATGGAAAACACATGGGAAGATACTAAACATATTTCCCCATTGTCAAGATACATATTGATTGCGATTGAAAAGTGGTTGGGTCTTGTCCTTCACATTTTTTCACTTATTCCCTTCAATGATTGGATAAAACTATTATTTCAAGATAAATAGATAAGGATTAAGGTTAAAAATACAATAATTCATCTAATTAAAAAATCATTATATTTTCTGGTTTTATACTAGGCCACTCTCAAGGCTAGTGAACATACCATGCCGGGTTATAAGATTTGGTCATATTAATCATCAATCATTAGGCTGATATGATTTTTCAACATGTTTCTGAGTGGATTGATTTTTACATCTTGCAATTATTACACTGGTGTTACTATTTAAACCATGATAATGGTGGAAACATTGTGTTAAAGACAACCTATCAACTATGTTTTACCATCAATTGATCAAATTTACAAATTGTTGGGCTATATAGAGGAGGTAAGGTCTCTACAATGATGTCACGTAGGAAGAAGAGGAAGCTGTGGGGGCATATATTTTACATATTTTCATCCCCAAGATGATGAGACCAAAAATCTATGATGATGCTAGCCCATGTACGGGATAAGGATATAATTTAAATTAAATATAGCATAACAAATTCAAAATCATACCTTTTCATATCTGATCTAGTGCTTGATATCATCTTGTCGTTCGAGATCATTGCAGGATGGATATGAACACAAACCCCTAAAGATCATCCAAACACACTAAAATAGTAAATAGGAGAATCAATCATCTGATTCTTACTGATATCATGATGATCCAACAATTCCTTCGACGTCCTGATGATCACCCCATCAACATAAATTTGATGCATGGAGATCATCTCGACATGTTTACCTCGATCGAGAGATTCTCTCTCTAGAATGTTGGAGAAGAGATAATGGATCAAGAAATCATATAGTGAATAGTCCTTGTGAGAGTTCCTCTGTCCCCTTTCCCCAACCCCTATATGTTTAACATCCACTAAATAAATAATTATAACTAACTAAATCATGTTATAAATTTTATTTATATATTATTACATACCTATAATATATATTAGATATATTTCGTGTTAAAACTGAGTCATTAACTCAACCAAAATTTCATGAAAAATATTAAGTAAACCTGGAATATTTAAAATAATATTCCTTTGATTAATATTATTCCCCATATTCACTTTAGTTTTAAATAGTTATATAAAATAAATCCAACCATATTATTCTTTAAATTAATAATAATGAATTTTTTATCCATTTATGACGGATACCTTAGACAACAGTCATACATTATGGTGGGGCCCAGTATTTACAATAAACATATTAAATAGAATAGGGTGGATTCTTGAATGAGCTATTGGGTGTGACCCTCTAGGCCCTTATCTTGATATTAGTGAATAATACTCTCAGGGAAATAAAGTAATATAGTAACACATCAATTCCCCTAAATAGATAAGGATAGTCATAGAAACAACAATAAACCTACAAACATGAACTTTTTAATATAATATCTTTATATTTAGATGTATCATAAAGCAATATGAATACTTGTGTCATAGTTATTCTATGATTTTTTATTTTTTTATATAATTGGCTAGATTTACCATCAACTACCTTGGTCATGGAATTATTAAGTTACTTCCATCCTGAAGTACAAGGCCTGAGGTATATTACTTCAATAACCCAAAAGCGTCAAATAATTTATTGACTATTCAATCAATGAAATACCACTAACAACACCCCCCCAAAAAGATACCATTCTAAAATTTCATTATTATAGGTTTGAGATGCATTAAAGTATGCGATCAAATGGCACACATTGGTAATGATCTCATATCACGAGACTAATACATATGTTTTTAGATATGAACAACAGATGTCACCTAAAAATTGTGGTGTTTCTATTGGTAGGTAGTTTTAGTGATATCACTGTTATATATAACCATGTGTGAAGTTCATGAGAATAAATATCAATGATTATGATTCACCAACACCTGATAGTCAGACATCAATTGTGTCCAGTCATTATGTTGTTTCTAGACAATAAAACATTTTTCATGGATTGATGTAATATTATCTCGAGGTTATCATAATATTAAGGTATCTTCTATATCCTTTTGTATTAGAATTAATTTTTTGACATTACCATTTCAACAGTGTATATAGAAAAATATACATATAATGGTAAGAATACATCACGTATAACTCACTGTATACATGACTTGATAATCAGAGGTAATGTTCAAGTTGGGTCTAGGGATCCCCCAATTAAAACACTCCCAATTGCACTATAGGCAACATGATAACATATGTTTTTAGCTCTCACATGATAAAAGGTCATGTTTCAACTTAGTAACAGATTCCGCTACTGGGTTTACCATATTTTCACTACATGTCTATTATGTTATTTGTGACCTCTCCTAGAGTAAAAATTCTGAAGAGACGGTATCCCTGAGTATATCCATTTTTCCACTATAAAAAGTTTACATATTGGCTAGTAACAGTAATATAATTACATCATTAAAACCCATCATATAGTGTGATTACAAGAACTAGAAAAAAATCATTTCATATTTAATAAATTCTTCTTAGATTCCTTAGAAGATGCAATGTACACAGTGTATGTAGGTATGTATAGCACTAACTTATATTAGATTTTATATATTATCTTATTATTTTGACTGCAATATTAGATCACATTGATCTAAGGTTGAATAATTTTTGTCCCGTCAAAACTAGTTTCTTTTCCACTCAACAAACAAGGTACATATCCTTCATACTTTCCCGAGTAAAATTAGATTGCTGTGACTACTTCCCTTTCATTTATCCTAGTTATAACTAATATATTTCTTCAATAAAGTATATGTTTGAAATATAATATATTTTACATAACATGGAATACACAATTGATCTATCACATAAATTTTTGGAATCCAACTCACCACTATAATCACCTCCTATTCCCATGAATGTGTTCTCTGAGGGATTTATGTCATGTGACATTGGTAAAAATTATATCTCAAATTGTTCCAACTTGTATTTTTAAATACCATTTCACAATAGTAATGATTCACAAGGTCCAAAAAACTATTTGATCTACCTTATTGGATCTTGTTCCCTTGAACCTAGGTTTCTACTTTAATTCAATTAGTGGAATATTACTTCCAAACAATTATTAACAAATATTAAGACCAATATCTGTTTTCAATATGTTTCTAAAAACATTATAGTTGAAAAAAATAGAACTATGACTAACCTATGGTAAAAAAGTAGAAAATATTCATACCAAATTAATTTTGTATGACATTATTTCTTACTTAAATCCTAAACTGGATTTCAGAAACTTGAAACATTTATTGGAATTTTGTGATGTGACCATCCCTTTCTAGTTGCCTCATATAGAACCCTTCCATGGTTAGTGATCACGACATCCAATTATCAATATAATGATCATGGGTATTATATATGACAAGTAAAATTATTGTTTATCTAGGTATAATGACTTAGTATAACCCATAAATCATTATTGGCACCACACTTGTATCACCCATGCATCATCTCTTTTAAATACCCCCTACATTATTTAACTTAATAAGCCCATTTTCACTTTGATACCTGGAATCCATTATTGAATTTTAGTTTTACTTGTCAATCTTAGATGATTTCCATATACTGATCACTTGTAGGATTTATTATTCTCAGTGAATAATGTATCAACAACCATGGTGAATATAAAAACAATCACTATGGTTTTAAGCTTCTTTCATAATATGTGTCTCTGGAACATTCTTCTACCATGAGCTCTTTTGAAACATGTTTCTATGAAAACTATTTATAAACCTCTATCATTTACTCAACCCAAGTTAATATATTTTTACACTATCTCAAGTAGATATTTCAACCATCGTACATAATTTTAGTCTATCACATTAATACACCATTCCTATAATTGGGATTTCTGTTATATCCTAATTTTTTTTAGGATTATTACTTTATATCCTCATTGTGTTTCTTATGAACCATGTTTTTTTATATCTTAAAAAACTCTTTTCATAGTAACACATGTTCTTATGATAATGGATTTACATAATAATACAATTGTTATGATATCCAATTATCATGATAGTTTGAATATTATTATGAGATATCATGGTTATTTTAAATGAACTTCTAGGAATATAATGTATGTTTCTGCAAGTTGTAACATTTATACTACTTACATTTGGAATCTGATGTATAACATGTTCATCTATGAATTGATACATGCTATAATTTTTTTTATCACTTTTATCATGTAACAATAATCATTGATCCTTCTTATAGAAATAATTTCTATGATGTGGATAAGTAAATGTTTGTGTGGGAAATACTATACACTATATTATATTGATCAATGAATTCTTGGCCAAGATATTGTTTGGTGTGTCATCCTAAAGTATCTTATATCATTTGACCATGCATATAATTCACTATCACATTCTTTAATTACTTAAAGTAATTTTATAAAGTATATTTATAACTAGAATACACTGGGAATAGTTCACACTCTTTTTCCGAACTAATTTAGACTGTTTTGTGGCATACCTTTATTTATAATGGTTTCTTTGTCCAAACTAAATAAGTATATACATCAATAATATCTATGGTGTTTATCTATACTGAGTCTAAATACTGAATTCGGTATATCCTTGATGTCAACATTTTGTTTTAAATGAAAAATAATTATCTGTCTACAAATATGTAAATAATGCTTACATTTTATATTCATCAAGTATTTGAAATTATTTATTTACCAGTAAACTATTTTTTAGTATGATAAACCACAAAAAAAATCAAATATGAACTTTTAATAATGTATCCTTATGTAGAAATGAGACATGAGATAAATATTTTAGTTATACTAAATAATATATTGACATAAATCATAAAATTTTCAATTAGAAGTTATGTGTTTCTCACTACTGTCCTAGGAATCCCCCTATATCAACTGCTTGGAGGATATAACTTACTTATTTTAATGTTTCAATAAATACTTGGTTACTATATTTAAATATACATTTGTGACATGAATATTATATTTTATACCCATGAAGCATGTTAGAATCATTGACTAATTAATATACACTGAAGAAGAAGAGACTATTTGCTTCTTTAATTCAGAACATTGCGATTAAGCTTATATTTATTAATTTCATTATATGTGATGAAAATAAACAACATTTTATTAATTTTTATTTTAAAGATGTTTCAAAGGTTTTGTTGGCTTCACTACATCCATTGGCCTTATTTCATTGTATTTCAACTTATTCAGCATAATAATTCAATATTAATATTTCTTCAATATTCTTATTTACTTGGGGAACCTTACCTAAAATGTAATGAAGAATTTACCCCATCATATTCATTTTGTTATATATAAATTAAACTAATGTAAATGGGTAAAAATGATATGAGAAACAGATCTATTAAAATATCATGATCTTTCTTTAAATTGACATAAATCATTTTTTATAGTCACCAATTCATATCTTGATTCATTTTATCCTCTCAGTCATCTTGGAGATGAGCCTACAGGCAATATCATCCATCAAAAGATGTAGTATTCACTCCTATCATCAACATTTGATTATATCATTATTATATTACCATCATATGCATCATACAAGTGTCTCCTATATGTAATTTTACACTCTTGCTTCTAGAGGTAGCACAACATGTATTGATGACACTGACACCTTGAATTTATAATGTTGTAGTATTGTACATAAGATCCCATACTATACATTGAATGTCATTATAGTTTAGTCATTAAATTATAAAAATATTATCATACCATGTCTTTGGGTATTACCTTCCATTTTATAAGAAAATCTAGAAGAGTAGTAATTTTTTATTGACTACCGAATTTGAAATTATTGATTAATTAATTAAATAATAAATGTCACAAACTATTTTATCTAATTAAAAGAACCCTATGTAATATAATCAGAATACTCTATCACTTGATTATTCTAGTGGCATGGATCCTTTAACCTCCCCTCATAGTCTAGAAGCTCTGGCAATGCCACTACTCTGAGAGTTCAAGGTAGTAAATTGACTGGCCAACCACAATAACTCACAGTTCGTAGATCTGTTAAGTTAAGTCCCAACTTTAAAAATTAGAAAAATTAGTTACTCAATGCTTTCCTTTAAATTTAAAACAATCTATATTTGGATATGTATTTACTGAAACTTTATTTAAGTCAACCCATAACTCTCATAATAACTCCTCGCTAGTAAGATGCACCCTCAACTTTTACTGTTGAGCACCCAAAACACATAGTTTTTTTCTAAATTTGAATGAATGAAAGATATTAACATCTTAAAATTTATTTGAGGGTTTTATGTGTTTTTTTCAACAAATTTAATCCAATTCTATTAATCTGGTTCATTCTATGTTGTCACGATCACAACTGAAAAATAATATAAAAAGATTCCCCACTTCTTTAGGAATTTGTCTATTTATTATTTTATGTGTTCCCCACTATCACGTGCATGCATAAAATAATAAACAAAATGCATAAAAAATTAACTGAATGGTCTTGAGAATTTGAAATTGGATGATCTACTTGAACTCATTGAACTAACCACAACCTAGGGGGTAACATACCTAAGTCGTTTCTTGACTCTTGATGAAGATCGTCCCACCATATAGTTTGTGAACTACTTATCTAGAGTATCACCTCATCTTCATAGGGTCAATATATCATCTAGATTACCACCGTGTCTTGGTGGGGACCATAACATTCATCTCTTTCATCAAAATATAATAATAATCATGTGATGGAGAGGGAGACTCGAGATATAAATGTACATTAGATAAAATGTACACACATGCCCTTATAAGTTTTTGTCCCAAGATAAGATGATCACCAGACTATTAAAAATAATTTATTATTTACAATAATAACACATTGTTAAATAATTAATTTATTAAATTATAGAAATATAATAATAGGATATTTATTCATACCGGTCAAGGGTAAAAAATGTGCATTAAAAATTGAATTTCAATAAATTAAATTATGAGGTTATTTAATTTAATTTAATTAATTATCTAAATTCAAATGATTTGATAATATTTGTTCTCTTAATTAACTTAATATTAATTCAAAAAATTTAACTAATATATTAATTCAATTTCATTCCTAAATTAAATTATTTTTAACCAGGTATTAAAAATATAATTTTTGGAGAAAAATTGATGAATTTAATTTATTTAATTTAATTATAAAATGAAATTAATTAATTGTTTTAATTTGGTTAACCCGAGACTGAAAACCTTGAGCATGATAAAATTAGGCCTTCACGAACTTGCACAAACCCATTTAAGGGTGTGAAAAGCCTGTACATAGTCATTTAAGATTAGAGAGGTCTAACTAGACCAATATCAGTAAGGTAAGATCCACCCATACCTGCTTTGGGGATGATACGGTGCATTGGAAAGCTGGAATGGTCTTGGAAGAGGTACCTGATATCCAGTGAGTAATCTCGGTTGACAACAGTTTATTAATGTCAACTGAGGTAGGTCATGTCGTGTCCAGATCTGGAGATAAGTGGGGGGTTCTTATTGTTCTGAAAAATATCATGTGGATACTGGTATGATGAGATTGTGGATTCTCTCTAGATGATGTTATTAGTGACAGTGGGGGTTCGAACAGGATGCAAGGTAGCTCTGGTGACTATTCAACACAACTGGGGAGGGTGAGCACAGTTCTTGGGATCTTAGTTGACCTCTAGTGTGCTGGAAATGGATATGTGGTGGGAGATCAATTGAGCATATGCAGCTGAGATCGATTCGGTGTGGGCCATGTGGTGACAACTATGTGGAGGGGCACCCGGGAGGTGGTACGACTACCTACCTACGGAAAGGGTGCTAGTGCTTCATTATAGATTGATACCCCTCAAACTATTAGAAATAAATCTCTCGAGTAACGGACTAGGAGGAAAAGGGTGAAGGTGGTCTGTCTACAAGAAGAAGAGCCCGTGCGGGGGCCTGAACCATGGAGGATCATGCCCTGGATCAAATGGAGGAGATATCACTAGGAGAAGGAAGGTAGGGACTAGACTTCAGTAGGGAGAAGCACAAATAACACTTCCTCTCATAGATGGTGGTGTAGTCAGATCCAGATGGGTTCCAAGTAGGTGGTGCAATTCATTTGTCTTCCTATGGAAGAATATTTTTTTGAATCAAATATAATGGTTACCTCTCTTTCTATTTTACTCCTTTTGACATATTTTTCCTCCTTTTTAAAAAACTCAAAAGAATAATAATTAATACAATAATAATAATAATAATAATAACAATAATAATAATTATATCAAAATAATAATAATAATAATATATCCACAATTATGTTGACTTCATGGTCACTGGCCACAAAATCCGAATGATACCCGATCTGTAAAACAATTAAAGATACCAAATCAACCCTGAATAAGAAAAATATCATATGTATGTTTTGTGTTCTTAAAAGAAAATTAATACATCAAAATAAATGTCAAAAATAAATATTTTTTCTAGATGTCTATAAGTTGGCCATTCGAAATCATATTGATGCATGGCAAGAGTCATTGGGACCGATTTATTACCCTCTAATTAATTTCGATGTAACATATTTTTTCTCATATAAGATTTTTCATGCAATAAAATTGATACCAATTAAACGTACCATGTTAGAAAAGGAATATGGTGAGTCATGAATTTTTAAAATTTCCATTCATGATACTACAGAAACTAATGTCTCTAACGATCCTATCCCCGTTCAGATCCGAGGATCTTGCTTAAATTAAATAGAACACCACGATAAAATCAAAAACCAACCTTTTCTGATCTGACACTGTGCTCGAAATATTATTTTATTCGGTGATTGTTTTATGAAGAATATAAAGATGAACCCCAATAGGTCTTCTACACATGCTTCATAAATCCATATGAGCATCAATAATTGAATTTTGGGTGATAGAATGGTGATTCAATGATGCCTTTGATATCTTAATGATCAAAACATAGATGTATCTTCGATGCATGGAGATAAACTCGATCTGTTCTCTTTAATTGAGAGAATATCTCTCTATAATGTAGGAAAGGATATAGTTGATCTAGGAATCTAGCAGTTAATAGTTGTTGTGTGAGAGACCCTCTCATCTATTTACAGTTGATGTTCAAATACGTAGATTGGGTTCTCCCACGCCCATATATTTAATTTCTACTTAATAAATAATCCTGAAAAACTAAAGTATGTCATGAATATTTTTTATAATTTATCACACACCAATAATATATATTAAATATATTATGTGATAAAATTGAGTCATGAACTCGACTCATAATTCTAGCTTAATATTAATCGAATCTTGAATAATAAATTGATATTAATTTGATTAATATTATTCCTCATATTTAAATAGAATGAAAATAAATTTAAATATATAAATTTAACCTAGTTAATTTTTACATGAATAATAATGAATTAAATTATCTATCTTTGACAGATGCCTTGGACAACACTCGGAACCCATGGTGGGGCCCACCATGTCCAATATACCTATTTAACATAATAGGAAGGATTCTTGAAGGCACTATTATGTGTAATCTTCTAGGTCCTTATCGTGATTGTAGTGAATAATATTCACGGACCAATAACATAGTCTAGAAACCCATTAAGGACCCTAAAGTAAAAAAGGATATTCATAGTAGTGACAACCATACTATGAACATGCACTATGTAATATAATATCTTTGTCTCTGGATATCTCATAATGTATGACACACAATTTTGTCTTCATACTTCCGTGATTTTTTATTTTTTGATCTAACAGGATAGATTTACCCTAGATATCATCAGAAAAGCACTTATGAAGGTACTACCATCATGATAAAAAAGGACCAAGATATATTACATCCAAAACTAGGAAGTGATAAAACCTTCCTTGGCCATTTTACCATTTCCATACCATTGATGATATACCCAACAAAAGCTACCTCACCACGATCTCATTAATATGGTTATTTAATTACATCAAAGAACATGATCAAATGGAACACACTGGTAATGATCTCAAGTTGGGGGACCACTACACATGTTCATTGATAAGAACAACTAATAACACACGAAACATGTGGTGTTACTATTGGAAGGTATTTACTCATGATATCAATACAAGAGATCCCTAAGAGAAAACATCATGAGAATAAGCGTCAATGCTTATGAGCCCAATCACCTGATAGTCATACATCAACTATATCCAGTTGGTATGATGTTTCTGGACCATATAGGACCTTTTTTCAACATAAATGTAATTATTTCTCATGTTTCTCATTATAGCCTATAATATTCTATTACCGTTAGATATGAAATTTAATCACTGGGAATTATCTTTTAAACAATTGACATAGAAAAGTATGCATTATAATGTTAAGAATGCATTATTAATAGTTATCTGCATACAAGAAATGGAAATTATAAGTACTTTTCAAGATGGGTCTAGGGAACCCACAATCCCAAAATTCATTTCTAGTGTGGGGTATTCAAATTTTTATATATCTAGTTAGAAAATTACTTTCAATGTAATGATTATCAATATACCTCAATGATCCCTCATTTTTTTCTCCAATCAAAATTGATTAACATTTCCATTATTCTCCTAAAATCCATAGATGTCGATAGTGATATTGAGTTTCAAAGGGATCCCATACAATTGTATTTTTATCCTTATTTAGAATCATATAGAGGAGTGAAAAAAAATGGTTTATAAATTTGGAATAATTCTCCAACATTTTCTCATTTTTAGATAGGGCTCTATCATCTCTAATAGATAGAATGATCTTTTGAAAACATTATGTCCATGAATTGTTCCTGTGACCATTTGGGTGTCTGCAAAAGGATATAATTTTACCTCTTACTTGGGATAATATGGAATCAAATCCATTCAAAATTCATTAAAATTGGATGACTTTAACGTGTGAGAAATCTAGTATGGAAATAATTTTTCCTTCTAATAACACTTAAAACAATTTTTTCAGGCATTATGTTAAAACAAATGTGTAATATTATAGTAAGTGAATGTTAGGGAAACTAATTCAATAGGTGAATAAGAAAATAAATTCTACCTATTACCCACATATCATGTTTCCATCACATGTTTTTGAGTTGGAAAGTTATGTATCTAAACGTTCTAAACATTCAGGGCGAGAATAGTCTTGTTGTTCCACTCATACCGGGAGCTGTATGGACCTGAGATTTTCATACTAAGATGTTGATAATTTCAGTAATGATGGTCTCATGTAAATTGTTTTAGGAACTTCATCATTATATATTATGATTATAATATCAATCCATGAGATTAAATGGGGATCGATGATTAAGGGATTTTCAAAAACATCATCTTTGGCTGGATAGATCCCATATGTAGTGAACTTGATTATAGATTATATACTTGCAAAAGTGGATGAATCAAATTTGGATCTCATTATTGATCTATTAAATCATGTTCTATGTAAATGATATTTGTATCGATTTTTATGTATTATATCAAATATTCTTGTAGAGAGTTTTTTATATGTTTTATACCATTCATCAAATTATACTTGGTTTGGGTATGGGTGGGTTTCATTATCGACATTTCTACATCCTTATCCATAATTTTCTCATCTCTCAGAAATCTTTGGAATCTTTGGAACATGATATCACACAATTTAATCTTTACAACTATCAAATAGATTATTTGAAAGTTTCAAAATTGGAGCGACATCACTTATCAACTGAAGAAGACCCACTTAAATATCAGATCACTATATAGACTATAAATATGTAAGAATATGAGGCTTAGGTAGCCAGGGTGAAGGAAAAATTTACATCAGGAAACATAGAGATAAAAGAAACTAGATGAAAAACTTGATAGCTAGGCACTTATGTCAGAAAAATATCCTAATTTTATGAAGTTGAGTCTAGGCATAGTGCCAATATTGAGTACTATCCCAAAGCTTCATTTTAGGCATTAAACATTTTTTTGAAGAAAACTAACCAATTCTTGTTGTAGCTATTTTACATTTCTATTATTTCTCTTTAAAAATAAAGAGAAAATATGATGACGATATTCATTCCTTTAATTTTTTTTTCAAATGAATGGTAACCTGGTAGTTCTATATTGTGTTTTTTTATTTTAAAACAATCCATATATGTTAGCTTGTAGTATTGAAAAGAAAATGTCAAGATGTCTTGAATAATTTTAATATCAAGTAACATCCTCATTCATAATTATGAACATTTAAACTAAAGTAATTAATTTAATTTTCTTAAGGAATAGCTATTGGATTAGTATAGGTATAATTACCATCACAGAAACACCATAGTTAGACCCCTTTAAAGGATTAATAATCTTGTGTCATACCTTTAAATATCTAAACTGAATTTTCATGAATAAATATTACAAAAAATTTAATTTTATCCTAGGTCATGGGAACTTGTGATCCTCAATTTAAAATTTCTAGATTCATGTGATGGACTCTATAAACCTTATGTATTTTATTTCACTACTTTATTTTTCCACTAAATACAATGCAAATAAAAATAGGGGGAATGACTTGTATTTGGTTCCGGTTTCCCTAGGATAGTTTTCAACCAGACAAGTTTTGTGTATTTTCAATTTCAAATACTCGATCATTATTATATTATACATATTGCATGCCTAGCGAGTTGAGACCCCACTTTTTCTTTGGTTTATCTTTTGTGGGTTTTCAACTTAACAAGTTTTAAATTTTATTTTATTGGTTGTTTATTTCCTTCCTTATTGTACCAATGCAATAAATGTATTAGGTTAATCAACATTGAAAATGGGTTATCCGAATAGAGATTTATATCCAAGAATTACTCAATATATTTTTAATATGAAGAGACAAGTTTTTATGTCAATATTTTGGGATTTTAATATTTGAGGAAATTTTAGGGGATAAAATTTTTTGAGATAATCATATTCCAAATTTGAGAAGCAGTTTCAATTTTTATTTCATCGTAGAAAAATTTATAAATGGGTTTTCTCTTAATTATATAGGATCTTCTGGTTTAATCGACACATTTAGAGGCCTAAAAATGATTTCCACATATAGGAATATTATTCATAGTAAAAACAAAGGTGACTTTTAGATATTAATTCTATTATCATAGATTGATAAGGGAAGTTTAAGAAAAATTAATATGTAATGACCAAAAATTATTTTTTGTGAAATGAATTTGTCGAAGTATAAAGGGAATATTTAGACTAGAATTGGACATGGAAGGATAAAATCCCACATTAACATGAGTTTAATATAAGGTAGGTTTCATTTTTCTTCAATCATAATTTTTCTAATGAGGGAATCCATGCTAGATTCTACTACACATATTTGAACCATATGCTGTAGATACACATTTTTTATACAATTGGGACAAAGATAAATGATCAAGGTGTCCCTACATATCTTATTAAAATGAGAATAAACCAACATGTAGTTTTATAAGTTGTGGTTTATTACGTAGAAATGAATATTGTATAAGGAAATACTTTTCATAGGAAGCCACTCTGAATAGTTTAAGGTCACATAAGATTAACCAATGATTCACTAGAATTGTCCATAGAATAATATAATCATGTAAATTAGAAAAATAACCAAAAATAAAAAAGCTCACATCATATATGCTTGATGTGATAAAGAATATGAGATCCGTAGACTCCTTGATTTTTGAGAAATTCCTCCATTTAGGATTGTTTCAGATGGGAATTTCATGAATTGTTTTTCTATGGTTGAGTAACCATCCCTAAAAGCATGTAAATTTTGGTAAATGGTATTAAATATTCTAATATAGTCCAGACATGAGGCTAAGGATGTAATGGAATTTTGAAATAACAACATTTGGGGTCCTTAGATATAAAGGGATGATATGGGAATACCATATAAGGGATAACCCCATACCATATTGAAAGGTGTATTCTACTATAATTTTTTTAGGTAGTATGATGATAAATTAGTTTTCTCTTGGGTATGAAAGTACCTCTAGATAACATCACACATTTGGGGGAATATTATATTGAACCACATATTTTCATATTATCCATAGTCAAAAATATTTTTCACTATAGTTCAATAACTTTTTCATTGATAACCAAAAGAAGCATGTGGAGATACGATTGTACCAAAACACAAAGTGTGATTTTTTAAAAGAATATTCCATGATTACAATAATGTTATTTAGAATGATTCTTGATGTGAATGAGTGGATAACTTCAAATATAGACCTAGCACATATGTACGATAATATGATTTATGTTTTTTCATGTCTAGGACTATAATGAAAGAATCTGACGTCACTACATATCTAATTAGGATTATAATCAATCAACAACTAGATCTAACAGAATAGTGATATTGGAGATTAACACTATAAATTATGGTTCTAATAGGCAAGGGGAATAACAATTCATAGATTTAGATCATATGGTAGGTACATTAACCATGTAGTTTAATTTCACATGATGGTGACTTCTTGTGTTCCTTTTAAGGTCTTTTGACCATGGCCATTTAAACCCTGTCATGAATAGATGAATCTATATCTTGCAACAAAATCCATAATTAAATTTCTATTGGAGTGGGATATAGGATCCTTGTTTCACTATGTATCTCATCAATAAAAGAATCAGGCCATATTTACTTTTTATGTAAAGGTACTCCCTACACTAATCAAACTCATTATATATAGAGGGAGAATACTTATCATATTTTTGATGAACCACCATTTGGGATGTAAGTGCCACTACATATCTCATTCATATGGGAATTAAGCTACATGTTGTTCTAAATGGGATAAAGTTCCTTTCATAAATTTGAATTTTTATACAAGGGAATGGGGAGTAATTATTGAACATGGATTTATGTGTGAATGGGAAAACTTTTACATGAATATCTCATACCGATATGGTTCATAAAAAAGTGATTGGAGGAATATTTTTTATTATTGATTCTGGAGTCAGAAACCCATAATGAAGGGAAGGAATGGGGCCTCACATTAGAAAAAACCTTTTGAATGAGATGCACACAATTTATGGTTATAGTTCTCGGACGACAAAGTTACATGAACATGAAAGGAGGAACTTGAAAGGATTCCATATCCCACATGAGATATACTCAATGATAGAAACAAGAATAGTGAGGTTTTCCCTAATCACATGGGGGTGATTCAATGAAATCTGGTGAAGAGAGAGAATAACAATAGTGGGTATAGAGTGAATTAATCTATAATAAAGGAGAAATACAACATTAATGAGTGAAATGGGGTCATAAAATATTTATAAATATCATAATCGTGTTTGGAATTTGTTGTTTGGAGTAAGAAAAAAGGTCTACGAACCGCTGTATATCCTGTTGAAATTATAATCAATCCATATATAGTTTTGGGTAAATAATCCCAAAAATGATGCGGCTCATATACAGAAAATGGATATGTTTTTTTTTGTGTGGATAGAAAAAGGATGAGAGATATAGATTTCACTATATATCTTTTCAAAACGAGAATCAAACCACACATATTTCTCATATTTATCTATTATTAAAAGGAATTGTTCTATACATAAAATACAGGGTCATCAAGATGATCCATATTTCTATTACGGTCTTACACTTAAGAATACTCCATGTAGTTTAAAATCATGCGATAAGTACACTTATTCTATTATAAGTAGTGGAAATAAGGGATGTGGGGATTATACAATAAATCAACCTAGGAAAATGAGAATTCACTCGTGAGAATAGATTCACAGGTGTTTGAGAAATCATGTAATGATAAATGATGCCAAGTTATTCAGAAAATCAATTAACATGAGGCATCCCATGACCATTGCATGATGTTCCCTTATATTATCACCCAGTGAATCCTTTTGTTTGTGAATAGGGTATGAATACATTTGAACATCATGTGTTAATGTTTTTTTCATACAATTTTACATCATTTTACTATTATGTTATGATCATTTATTATTGTTTTGGGATAAATATTGTTACATTATCTTTAATGTCATGAGGTAAGAAATAATGGTGTATTTTATTTTTAGATCATAATACGAGGACCACTTGTTGTTAATCACATGAAATATTTCTTCAAAAATCATGCATTGGTTGGGGTGTAATATGATCAACGTACAAGTTGATCAATCAACATGTAACCTTTTAATAGACCTTAAAGATTAAGAAATCCCTTTCTATTTTGTTTCATGATTGGGAGGTTTCTTCCTAGGTATAATCTAGGTCTTGAGATCCCAAACTAGTTAACCTTAATGTAATAAACTAATATAAACCATCTTGTTGAAAGCTTGTGATATCCAATTTTGATGAACCTCTTAGTGAGGAAAGGTGAACAATCTCTTCTCATAATCCCATTCCAATTCATCCAAATAATTAGGGGATTCTTCATCAATGGATAATTGATCAAAAATGGTAAGGTAGAGTGAAGGGAATTGAACATCAATGGGAAAAAACTACTTATGTCTCATATAATAGTGAATATATAAATTCTTGCATAGAAGTATGGGTTGTGGTATTTTAGTACAATAAGGCATGAGAATTTTTCTCAGGCCAGGATTTATTTCCCTTGTCTACTATTTTATAGAGTTTTTTTGGTATAGTTTTTTTTGAAAGCCTCTATCTATCCATTTTATATTGCATGGTATCATGAAGAATGGTTAGATTTAGTGTCATACTCATACTAAAACCATTTAAATTTGGAAGAAAAAATGTTGGTTCTATTTTCCATCTATGTCATATAAGTTACACCAAACCTATTGATAATGTTGGACTTCATGAAATTGATGATTATTTTAGTCTGAACCAATTTTATGTGTTTTTCATTGGCCCATTTGGAGAAGAATTCAGTAGTAGTGAAGATATATTTAAACTTATTGACTATAGTGGTAGGGTATGGTCCCATGACAACCATTTCTCCCAAGATGAATGGGAAAGAGTATATGGAAATGTGAAACAACTCTATGGTGTTTATGGATGAAATTTAAATTCCTTGACAAGGATGATACTTTTTTTTAAAATGGGCGCAATCCTATATCATCAAATGCTATAAATACCCAAGACTCATAATATCGTGGGAACTCCTTTTTCATGAATGATGGGTGCTGAAAACACTATCATGTAACTCTTGAATAGTGGGATTAGTATCATCTACATAAATTCAAACAAGGATAGCTAAATCAAATATTTTTTTATATATGGCCTTTTAATGACCTAGGTTATCATTGATAGTAAAATTAACTAGCCATCATCTGATATGTTCTTTCCTGGATATATCTAATAGAAGAGTAACAATTTGATGGTAGTATAATATGGGATTAATCCAAAAAATTTTAGGGTTATCATATTTACCTGTGTAATTGACCTTATTGATCTCTTCCTGTATACTTTGAATAAATGTAAATACAATTATGCGATGTGAATATCTGGGGATTATTTCATCCCTATCCATATTTTCCAAAGTTGTAGCCTCATTTTCCAGTGTGTCTTCATTTGTATCTTGTGAGTACAGGATATGAGAAAACATTGGTTCTACGATGAATTAAACCATAAAAAATTTTACAAAATCATTAGGGGATAAAGTCTTGTGTTTTGGTAGTGTAATCATTATTTACATGCATGATCACCAACATAGAGTCTCCTTTGAGGTTCAAATGGTTCATTGGTATTTGATGTGTGATTTCTCATCCTACAAGGAGGAATTGATATTATTTCTCATTATAGACGTACCCTTCAAAAATTGAGAAGCGATTAGGAAAAAAACCATTACTAGAAAAATTTTAATGACCCCAAAATGATTTGATTGAGAATGAGGTCTTCTATTATTTTTTCGATTGGGAATATAGAAATTACATCAAAATACATGTCCCATGTTTTGGGGATCCATAGATAGATAAGATATCTTCATCTAGTAGTTCAAAATTCACATGAACTTCTTCTAAAATGTGGTTCTCTGTGAGAAAATATGGAAGATACATCTATTTCATCATCCTCTATACTACAAAATGAATGTAAAACTAATGAAAAATGATGGACCACCATGCTTAACATCGAGCTAACATGGGATGGTCAAGGAAATATTTAATAATTCCATTTTGAGGTACCAAAAGTACATCATGGTGTGCTAGGTTGTGCCTCAATTTTTGAAACATAAAGTTTAAATCCAAAACAATCCCCCTATTATACGAGAAAAGAGTATCAGTTTCAATCATGGTTTTACGTCAATAATTGAATTTTTTTTCATTTCCAAAAATCATCTTTTGTGTGAGGAAAACACCCAATGATTTCTTTAAATCTGTAAGATATATTATGTGTGGATTTCATTAAATATGAAGCATTAGTACTGCTATAATAAAATGATATTTTATGAGACAATCAAATTATTTATGACAGTAGATATTTTACTAATATATGACCCCATTTTTGAAAAAACCGGTGTAGGGAAACAATTTAATACCAGTTATTTAATGAATCCAATTCAGGCCATAAATATTTATAGTTACGTCCGTTCATTGAGTGTTTTTAGATGTGAAATTTTAAGGATAATATTATTTTCTTGGAATCAAATTAGATGAAAAAATGGTGTACTATGAAGCTGAATTTTTTTTCCTAAATTGACATCTAAAGCACATTTAATGAGGTTTATTTTCAGCCTATTATATCACTACCTACTGAAAAAAGTCCCATGTTTGGAAACATGGCCTGAACATTGCTGATATGTCACCAAAATATCATCAACATAGCACTCTATGAACTTTCTTGGAAAGGTTTTGATGATGCAATGCAAGACATGTTGGCATGTAGGGAAAATATTATCCAAAAAAAGGAATCATCTGATAGAAATATACCCCTTGAGGTGTATTGAAGGCAGTGGCTTCTTCATATATAGGGGACATTCTGATTTTGTTATATCCCAATTAACCATCCATAAAAGTGTTTTTAGAAAAATTTTCAGTCAATCAGATGTTCGTTAATCAGAATAGGGAAGTCTGATATTATATAATGCCAAATGAGAACTATAAAGTGAATTCACACTCCAATTTGCACTTTCTTTTTCTTGACATGGATGATATTGGAGATGCATTTTTGGTATTAATATTTATAAATGACTTCATATTTTATAATATTCTCAACATCATATTCATCCATGGTAGCATGATCATGATGTGCTCTTCTAATTATATTCTTGTACACATGAAGATATTCTGGTATGCTAATGTTCTAAACAACCACATCAGGATGGAACCCTTTCATTTATATAAAAATATAGGTTAACAAATATCAATGATAAGCTAATAAGGAGGTTTATACCTCTTGTTATATGTAGGTAATATACAAATTGATTAGTGTAGGTCATGGATCTTACCCTTTTTAAATATTTACCTATCAAAGTTGATCGACAGTCGTAGAGACACATTTCTCAAATACTGAAGGAGAGTCTTTAAGGTCATCCTCATCCACTTGTACATCCTCTTACTATTTTTCTTTATTTTTATGGATGAGAGATGAAGGTAAACCTTTAGAGTTAGTAGAAATAAAAATATTCTAAGATTCAAAGGCATAAATGTCTCCATTCTCTAATAGTCTAACAATTTCATCAGATTTAGTTTACCGTATTGGGGTATACTAAATTTGTAGAAAAAAAAATTCGTATTTTTCCCAAAATATTCAATATATATAGGAGTTTCATATAATTATTCATTACTACAGGGATTAGATCACATGACTTATGTCATGAGTGTTGATTAGTTGGTGCCCATTTCCAAACTCATATTTTTGATTTGGTTGATGGAAAATAAACACTCATCACTAAGAAGATTGAATGGGTTGTCCATGGTCATTTAAAAGAAGTTAGGGGTATTAACCTTGGAAACATCATCAATAATGGCTTGTTTACATTCCTTTTGATAAAATCTTATATCAATGTTTTGAGACTCACAAGAATCAAATGGAGACTTGTCACCATATAATGTACCACTTTTCCCATTGATGAAATACTTGAAGAATTGGTGATACGATGAGGGGATTACCACTTGTTGGCATATCCAAGCCCTTCATATAAGATGTTTAAGTCTTCATCTTGATAGAAGATAAGGAATTTAGAGTATAATATCAGGTTTCCAAATTGAGTTCTGAGATTAATCCCATAGATGGGATTTTATTCAATTTTTTCTTACCCATGAATCCTCAAAGGATAAATATACCTATTAGATTCACTATAGTGAAACTCATATAGTTTTTGTATTATAATGAGATTTTTATATGATCTATTATCTATGGAATCACATATGATGTTGATGTCATATAGTTTGATCGACACATATAAGGGCTTGATGTACCCTTACATCATAACAACATTGTCTTTGTTTGTAAAAGTGAAAACTGCATGACATTATGCAAGGACAATATCCACATGATATACCTTATAATAAAAGGAAACATATTAAAACTCCCATGGGATTATTAGGACCTCCAAAAGGGTTTCTGTAAGATCCATTGAAAAATTTAGAGCACCCCGAATTGAAATTTCTATAGGAACTATATACAACTACTTTAGGTAGTATTTTATTTTAATTAAAGGTTTTCATATTCCTATCAAGAGATTTTCCTTAGAAGAAAATATAGTGGTTGAAGTTAATGAGTTATAAAAATAAAGTGGATGAGTACATGTTGAGGAAGTTTTTACTACTATTGGATTAGGCTGGGATTTCTTTCTTACCTTTTTGGGCTGACGAAACTTCTATACACCTTCTAGTCAATCATCTAAAATAACAAGGTTCAAAAAATTCTTAGAAAATGTGTCTGGACATACCTAATATTTCAATGTTCTCTGAAGGGATTATATATGGGTTTCGATAGCATAAAATACGATGGTGAGGATATTGATGGAGGATTTGGTTTGGCTACGACTACATCTTCCACTGCCTCCTTTTCATCGCTAACCTTTAACCCTTATTACTTTATCTAGGATAGGGAATTCAGGTTTTTAATATATCTCATCATTACATAAAGGACCAATTATGTGAATTAAACTAATGAAACCAAAGATTAGTTCTTTTTCTAATGGGGAAGCTTCCTTGCGGTACTGTTTAGTGGGATGGGGCCTGTACTCTTAGGATTAGAGGCATAAAGTATTAGAGAGTTAGTGTTGGATTCAGAATCTATACATGATATTCTTCTATTACTTGATATTTTATTTTTTATTATTATACTCTTAGAGGACTTACTCTTGGAAGGCTATTACACCAATGAATTGGGATACATGATAGTTGAAGAAAACTAAGGGTACAGTCAGTTGGTCTAACTGTTCCTTAAGGAAAGAATATAAGGCCCCTCCCTTAAACATTATCTAATCTTGATTTATGTTAAGAATTCATATTGGGGATATTTTCAGGTTTAGAGTTTTATAGAATTAGGCAATAAATGTTACATTACATCTCAAAAATTTCAAAGTAGACACTTATTCTCTATCCCATTTTTTGTCAAAAGTAAAACTCCGCAAAATAAAACAAGAATAATTTTCTTGATATAAATCTTCTTGAAATATTGTTTTCTATTACCCTTCCGTATACATTATGAAAATAATTTTAAAAAACATGGGATGAGAAAAAAATCCCAGTAAGGGATATAAAATAGGGAAATAAAATATTAGTCCATAAATACATCCAAATTAATGAAATCATACTTTTTAACAATAAAACATTAGTTCATCAAAAAACCTTATGAAATCATAATATTTATGAATAACACCGAGAAATTATAAATCATAAAGGTAACTTGTGGCATCCATAACATACTAACATTATAGAATTCTCAACTACATAAGGAGTAACGTTTTGAATACCCATCATAGTATATTCACTAAAGATCTAAAGAGAAACATTAATTTTTAACTCTATCATGGTACCCAATTCATTGGAGAGCTATCTCGGGCTCACCCACCATCGGTTTATCACGGAACCACCCATATATGTAAATAATTTTCAAGAACCATTACATATTCATAAAACAATCATAAAATAAATATAACATTTCCACATTTCAATCAAAATATATCATATCATGATATTGATAAAATCAATGATTTCTCAAAACCATTTTCAATACCAAAATACATAAAATGGTATATTGTATTTATTTTCTTTGTAAAACATTATAACTTGTTAAGGAATCCAAATATGAAATAACGATCACGGTGGTGTAAAGTTCTTTGTCCTCACGTACGTAAAAAAGAAATGTTCTTTTTTTCATTTAGTAAAATGATTCGTAGAAAAAATATTCCCTTTGAATGGAATTAAAAGTAAAAGGGGTTTATACACCGTATAAAATAAAGTTTTGTATAAATAAAAAATATGCATCAATGAAGTGAGATTGAGATAATGTATTTTACAAATATCATTTTGTAAATAAAATAGATCTATTATGATTATTCAATATAATAACTCATAAAGGATATATAAATACAAGTTAGGGAATCAAAATTTATTTCTCACATAATCATAGCATGACATATTCATAAAGTAGAAAATCAATCCAAATAATGGAAATAGGGTTAAGAAGTTCCCTTATGAAAATTTGGCAGCCTAACGACCTCACATTAAAATTTAAAAAATGTGTTGATGGGAAAGAAAAGGTTCTCTCATCACTTTGAAATAAAATTTATAGATATAATTATATATAAAAACATATCCCAACATAAAAAAATGGAAATTAAAAGACATAACATAAAAGAAGTATTTGACTAAAAGATGAGGGTGAAAGGTTCCCCTACCGTGAGTCTGACTTGTCACATATGTTCCTTGTTATTACTGAATAATAAAAATAAGTTAATTTCTAATTGTATCATAACCTTTTTAATGTTTATTATTCCTTTTATATCACTTATTAACATGTTATAAACATTACAAATGTATTTAAGTTAATATCAGTCATTTTTTGATATTCAGTACTTGAGTCAAAAATAAACTTGTTATAATTACAAATTGTCTATGTGGTAAAAAATAAATTTTATCCAGAATGGAATTAATGATTTAAATTTCATATATATCCAGTATATAAATGTATTTATAATTGTACATAACATTTGGAGATAATAAATGAAATTCAATGTTCATGGAGATGGTAAGTCGTACGTACACATGAACACTACTTTCATTTATTTTACTAATTTAAAAGAATAAAAACTAAATGATACATATATATATTATAATTACATTATAATATCATATTTTATAGACATTACATAATTTAATTGATTCCAACTTTTATATGTTACATGTATGGCATGAACGAGTCATATCACTTTGAGGAGGCGGCAGTCCGCACTTCCTTGAATAAAATTATTGTATCTACACATTATGGAAAGTATAAAGGTATTATTAAAATACCTAAATAGAAGAATATAGAAAATATGAATATAATATATATCATATATAAATATATTTCCACAATATTGGCCACCATGAGAGGTTGTAGGGGAAAATTAAACAATCATCATTTCGTAAGGCAATAGTTCTCCATCTATAGAAACAATATGTTAATATCCATTAGATAGAGGTGTGTGTAAGTGTAGCTAGAATACATATCATAAAAACATCCCAATATATATAGGATACCGGTGTTGTTATTTAATCAAATAATAAGAATATAATATGGAGTGAAGAATTAAATTAATGGAAAATAACTTGAGTGAAGACCCTTCCTCTTAAAACATGTAACTCCCTTTGATTTGATCCAAAATGATTTCTCGAATTACCTTATGCCTAAGATGAGGATTCTAGGAAGAAGATAGGGATGTTGTGAGTTTATTTTGGCAGATTTTGGATGAGTCAGTGGGATTTATAGGTGAGATAAAATTGGTAGTGGTGATTTCCTTTTATAAGAGGGTGGAGGGGCACTTCATAAAATATTTGAAGTATTATTTTATTATAAAATGATTTTTGGTTTCAAAAGGTCCCGAAGTAATTTATTTCAAATATAAAATGATTTTGGGTCTAAAAACGCTCCACAAATTGGTTTTATACTAGTCTAGGCAACAAATATAACTTTCTCTTCTAGCTTTAATCCTTAGTTAACTAATTTAACTCTTACCATGTCTTCTTGTATATTCATACTATAAGGTTAATATACTTACTATAAAATCCCAATAGAACCTCAAGTGATTCTTTAATGAAATTTGAAACATTATATAATTCATTTGGCTTAATATTAGATTTTTAGGACTATTATATCATATAATAAAATATTATTTTTTAAAAAACTCATTTATGTCAATTATTATGCTATTCATATCATGACTTTTTAAAAATCCATAAAAACATTATTATTTTGAAAAAAATATTTAATTCTAATATAAAATGTCATTATAATCCATATAATTCGTGGATGTCATAAAAAGTTTCAAAATAAATTTATTTTAATATTTATAATCTCATTTACTTAAATTATTCATTAATAAATAAATCACTACATCATCATTGTGTCATAAATTAATTTAATTATTTGATATCTAAAAATTTTAAATAAAATACCATGTTGTAGGAATGTTTTTTTGATTTATAATTAATTTTTATAGTTGAAGATATCCCCTATTTAACCCTATATAATTTTTTTTTAACAAAAGATACATGTTTATTTTACAATTTTCTTTACATTAAATTAATTCTTATAAAATGTCATTTTCACAACAAAATGGCTCCATGGGGTCCCCAAATAGACCCAAGGATGCCAATGGATGGACATATATAATCCAATTGGATTACGTATAGTTTTAAGTTAGTTTTATATTATTATAATATCATTTTTTACCCTTATTTACCATATTTACCCTTTAACCATGGTAAATAAAAAAATTACTCAAGTTACTATTCATAATGTCCAAAAAATAAAAGGTAACTATTTACACAATTTCAACCTTATGATTCCAAATATGGAATCCATTTTTCCAAATTCAAAATGCAGAAGTTTTTGTAATTAATTTAAAATTAATTCTCGTTGTCAAAACCAGTAAGTGGGTTCTTAATAAATAATAACTATCAAAATATTGACATGTGTTTATGTCCAATTAAAAAGTGAAATTATTTCTAATGATGAATATTAGACTAAATGATAAAAATAAAATCCAATTAAAATTTAAAACCAATTAAAATCAAAATCAAACTATATAAATAAATTATATAAAAATGGAATTTTGAATTAAAATGTCGTATTTTTTCACTATTCATTAAAAAAATGAACTTTTTTAGGAAATTACCAGAAATTTATCCAAAGTAAATTTTAATGTCATGATTCTATAGAAGAATTTTATTTTGTAAAATATAACATATAAAAGTGACATAAAATTGATTTAAAAAGGGTTCTTCATCAAAAGGCGGTAAAATGATCTTTTAAAAATATTAGAGTATTTCATGATTAAAATCATATTAATTATTATTTTAAGCCTCTAAAATTTATTGAATAAATGTAAATACATTTAAAAACATGTATAATAATATTTTAGTTAGTTATGTTCAATTATACTAATACAACGTCTAAGAATTAACTTCCATTTAAGATAATAATAATATTACATTATTTTTTTGTATAACTCAATGTTATGTGCAACGTAAGATTTCAAAGAAAACAATTGTTGCGTGTTTTGTAATCTATCAGAAAAAGAATCCCCTTTAAAGTATAAATAACATCTTATTCATAAATGTTAATAAAAATGAAAAAAGTATTATTCTATAAATACTTGGGTCATTAAATAGAATGAGTTTGATTAAATACTTTCATTATCACTAAATTGATCAAATATTGAGCACCCTAAATAGAAACTTTATTACATTAACCTATTTATTATTTCATGTTAGTATAAATATATTCTACTTGTTCTTGTAGTTTACCCACTGTCACTTTCCTAGAATAATCCATATTTTTCAGAATGTATTTACAAACAAAATAATATAGGTTGGTGTGGTTCAATGCTCGATGAAAGGGGTAGTAATTTAGGTGGTCATTGAGACCAAGTTTATTGGGAATCTTAAGCTATAGTATCCCTAAAAAATTGTTTTCCATGGATTTAATAATTTATTACATAGTTGTATCATCTTGAAATGAAATAAAAATTCTATCTCATTTTTCAAATTGGTAAATTTATACTTATTTTACGCTTTCTAATGGGGGTGTTGTTGATAATTTTCCTATTCAAGAGGAGGTGCGGTGTAATAAGGTTTTATATTAGGGAAGAAGCTTTTGTAGAGGTTAGTTTAAAGGTGACTACTACAGTTTCCACTTTGCCTATTCTCTTTCACTAAGATGCAATCATTGGTCTGGATTTGGATATGGTTAGTAAAACAAAATACTACAACCACTATAAAAATAAAAAAATGTGGCATAAATAACCTAGATACATTACTAGGATAGGTGGTATTCATTGATTATCCTAAAGGTTCTCAATGAAATGAATCATTAAGTCTTCTTGACAAAGATTCTACTTCAGAAAGTAAGCAAAACTATTCCACCATAAAATAACATATGAGACTCTCTCACATTATCACTATTTTTAATTTGATAGGTACAATATTATTTTCTTATATATCATAAAGATAAATTTATAGAGAAACATTTGTTTTATATCTTTGTAACCTTTGATTAATCTGGTTGGTAAACTTGTTTACCATGAAAAGGATCATTCTTATGGGGTCTTTAAGAATCACCTGAGTAAGGATAACTCTTTATCCTCAAGAGGTCCAACCGTGGGACCATGTAATGATGTATCAAATATTTTTCCAAATCCCTTGAGTTATGGAATGTTGGAAACATAAGATTTCAAATGTTTATAGGGGAAGATTTACGTCCATCCATTCAGGACAAGGATTCAACATATTTTATTGGTGCACACCATCCTTCCAATACTTTCTATATGATTGATAATGAGTCAATGGTGTTATAAATATATAGGGAAATGACCAACTGAGTAGGATCTCGAATAGGGGAACAATGGGTTAAGGTAGTTGCAACGACTCTACCTATACTTGGGGTTGGTAACCTATATTGAATGTTCTATGACGATGTGTATGTCATAGATCTTGTTTCATACCTAATGGTGGTAACTCCTTTATTATAACTACCATATCATCCATGTATGTTGTTTTTCACTATCCCACATTGATTTTATGTTCAAGGTCTAATTTATTTGATGCAAAGAACATTCTTGGTGGAGGTGAATCAATTATGAGAGCGAGTTGAGTCTTTTCCTGATGAACATACACAATAGGGATGTTTCTTATGAGTAATTCCTTTTTTATGTTTATTAGCACAGTAATATTTTCTTTATAGTGGAAAATCATTCATAAAGTGTGAGAGGATGGACCACTTCAGGTGGTCTATGAGATTTTCCACACATTAAACCTTTTCCTTGGTTGATTCTCACCGAAGAGTTCATTGTAGATAATTTTAAAGAGTCAGAAAATCATGGTGCTCTTATGATTTTTGGTATGAACACCTTCTTTAGTAATTTCTATATAGACTATATTTTAGACCGATACATCCTCATTATATTCTTCTACATCAGCATCATATTATACAGAATCTACAAGGGTGGTTCCAATGTTGTTAACCTATGTGTAAATAAATGCATGTGTCTCACTAGTATTGAATTGGTAGGATGGTTGGTTTCCTTGGGAATAACAACCAAAAAAGAATAAATATTTTATATGAGTTATACCACTAAAAGATTTATTTTTTTGAAACCACTATGTGTATTTAGAATTTCATTCAATGATTTTCTCCACACCAATTATAAAGGGTGATTCTAATGGAATAACCTGAAATTTTCATTGTAAAAATTCCCCATGAGGAATCTGGTCAGAAGATGTAAAGAACTAGGATGATCTACCTCATGAAACTTCTATTAAATGTGAAAATACATTTTTCCATTAGGGATGAGGGTGAAGTAAATAATCCCCCAACCCTATGGGCTAGGGTTCCCCATAATCCATTTATAGATAACATTGAACTAAACATTGTGATCATGAAGAGGGTGATACGGTAAAAATTCCCCTATACTAATGGGATGGGGCTCCCCAGTACTTATATAGATATTACTATTCTAAACACCCAATTGATCAGGAAAATATATTTTAAAAAACAAGTTAGGTTAATTATATGGTCCATGTGTAAGCTAATTTCTTTTTAATGCATTGTTGTGGTTTTAAAAGTTTCCTTCCATAAGGTGGAAACATTCTCAACCATCTCGGATGATTAATGAAAGAGTATTTCATTGGCTTCATCTTACTTGGATAAACTTTTATGGGATCTGTTCGCGCACAAATATTTTTGAGAATACCATCTTTCATGAATGGAGCACACATTTGGGAGATGAATTAGAGGTATGAAAATATATGATGTCATATTTTGTGGGGTTTTCTAATTAGGGAGTAAGTTAATTTGCAACACTTCATGATCACATCATCAACTTATACGAACATTGGGTGGAGAGTCAACGATTGATAAATCTAATTTTCTTAATGCGTTAATAAATGTTCATTGGAGAAAATCCAACTACATTCCCTATTTCGGGCGTCATGCAACTAGATAGGAAGTTAAGTCGATTTGAATACAATGTTCATTTATTACCTTAAAATGATTTGAATATCCTTCTTAAGGTAAGAATTCATCTTTCTTGTGATTTAGTTTTTTTACATATGTTTAGTTAATTATCTTGCAAATGTTATTCAATAAATTCATTTGTAATTCTATATTGAGGTGTGGATAGTGGAAAAAATTGTCTTGTATATTGTATTTATCCAATTGTTTCCTCCTAAGAGATATATTCTCATAATTTTTATAAATCATATTTCTCCACTAGGTCTAACCAAAGTGGATACTTCCCAAATTCCTTATTGTGAATGGAAAGATTCAGGGGAATCCATATTTTTAACAAAGATGGTCTAAGGGAGGTTTCAAGAATGATTGTTTCCTTGGGTTAACTTTTGATTGATAAAGGGTAATCCATGTGAATAATAAGACATGTGACTTGATTAATCTTATCTTTTCAATATCCTCATGATATGAGGCCTTTCTCAGAATTTATTTGACAGGGGGAGGAAATTTGTTGAAATAAAATTTCAATATAGGGTGGACCTTTCTAGTGAATTCCATTATGGGGGGGACTACCACTAGTACTTAACGTATGATTCCATAGAGAAATCCTACAGCTTATACCATGGGGAGTGACTACAATGTCGATGATAGAAATGGGAGGAACATTTTCATATTTTTTCCTCTAACCATGATGAGGGTTTCCATGGAACTCATCAAGAGAAGGTTTCTCATGATTGATCATTTCAGGACTAAAATGGATGCCATCTTGTTAAATATTATGGGGAGGCCCTCCAATGTTACTGGTATCAATGTTATGAGAAGTAAATTCACAATTGAGACTACTACTTTCACAATTTAGAAACAAATAAGAATTATCATGGGTTACCATTTAATGATGTATGATGGAATTAAGAACACTGACCATGATTAGAGTAGGATTATGGGACTACTCTTAAATTTTATGTTTCATTTGGTGAGAATTATTTTTGGACACTATTATTTTGGAGACTGCATTCACATGACATGGACAAAAAAATTCATATGAATGAGAATCCTTGATGTAATCTTAGGGTAATTTTTATAATATTCTGATATGATTTTGGAGTTTTAGTAGGGGTATATTATTTAAATAGAGTGGCCATTAAAGTGGACTGATAATATCTAATTTGACGAGTGAGTATTCCCAATCATGTTGTCCATTTATCGTGGAATTTTTCTAATGAAACTTCTATATTCGAGCATGAATATGAATATTATATTGAGTGATAATCATGATTTTTTTATGGGATACTTAAAATGTGGAGGTGGGGCTACGTCTAGAATCCTTGTTGTAGCAGATGGAATCATTATATCGTAGAAGACATAAGGAATGTAAATAGAAATAGAAGCCTATACTTATATAATTTAGAGGATATAAGGGGTGACTTATTGAATATTAATAGAAATATATTTTCACTACATGGTTGGAAGAAATATTTATATTAACTTCTATCCCCCATTTCATTCTAGAATATACATATAACCATCATGTGTGTGGGAGGAGATATGGGACCGCCTCTATTTTCTACTAGGACATGATAGCAGGTTTCTTCGATTACGTCCAAACTCTGATGATATAATTTATGGATATGGGAAGGTATGTGTGACTACTTGTAGGTTACCACTTCTTTGGAGGGTTTTATGGAAGGTACGAGGATGTGATTTTTTTCCTGGTTGATTGATTGTTTCATTGGGCATGCTATCCTGGGACCTTGGGTATATGTGACTTGGGTAAGATCCCTCAAATAGGAATTCTCAACATATAGAGGACTTGATGTCACATAATTCTAGGGGGATGTTTGATTGAATGGATCATTTTAAGGTGACTCCTATGGTGCCAAGATGAATCCTGAGGAGACCCCTTGATATACCTCTCTTAGGTAAGGGAGAAATTTATTGTTTCTTTTTTGAGAAAGGCACCCAAAACTATTTTAGATGGATATTGGTGTAGTCTTATTCTTTTTCACTAGCTGTAATTTAGAATACTATTTGTGGGGCATCATATATTGGTGGGATTTTCATGAAAACTCCATGGTTGAGATGGTAGCATTGATGTGGTACACCCAAACTAGTGTGATTGATACACAACATTAGAGATTCTGAGTTAGAAATGGTATCCTACGGATTGATGAAGAACTATATTGTGAAAAGATAAATCAAAAGTCTTTTTAAGAAAGAAGGATGCCATTTGGACAGAATATAGTTCTATTAAAAGAAAAAATATATAGAAAATACCAAAAAGGAAACATTTCAATGTAGAATCACAATAAATAAGTGCATTCACAATTGATTGTATTAAATGAACAGATTCTATACCCTTTCAATTTTTTAATGTATAAAATATCTGAAAATTTGGGTGAATAAATAATTTTGGTTAATGAAAGAATAATCATTTCAATAATTTTTTTTATAATATATGGGAATCCAGATGGTTGATTTTTGGGTGTTGAGTATGGTAGCAAAATATTTCACATCAAGTTGCCAATTTCCTTTCACACCCCCTTTTGGTTGTTTCCCAAGAGGTTTTATTCATGGAACTTTTAACTCCCAATTATTATCTTATCTAGGATTATTTATGGACCTACATTCCAAATGATAGTGTTCATTTGATGTATTTTTTCTAATGAAGTTTAGGAAATCACATAAGTCGATATGATGGGTAGCTAGACTCATCACATCCTTTTTTGGGGAAATTTTTTCCTACTCTGAGACTCTCTTGTAATCTTATGTCATATTCATGAATCTATTTTATAAATTAACATAATATTTTTCACCCTTTAAATTTTCTATCAATCATATATACAATTAGAAGAAACCATCTGTATGTATCAATGGTTATCCACCAACTAAAAAATATGTATATATATGAGGTTCTCTGTCAATAGATCCACCTAAAAGTATATGATATTCTCTATCTAATTTTATTTTTTAATTTATCTTAATTTATTTATAGGATCATTGTTTAAATCCACATGATTGGGTGCTCTATAGTTTATTTCAATCATGATACTTTCTTGTAATTTTGATATCGGGATCAAGTCCAATAGAGGGGTTTCCTATATAATCTTATGAAAGGAAAAAAAGCCACATAGTTATATGAAACTTAATAGGATACATTTTACCAATTTATAAATCTATTAGGGAAAAGACCATGTAGTTTAGATACATTAAGTAAGGAAATCTAAGTAGAAGATTCCTTGAAATTGTTGGTTTGAGACTTACACTATAGTTTCCCTTTCTGATTGATTTGACAAGAAAAATTTCCCGATGGTAATGGATTTTTCATACAAGGAATATGGACCTATGAATATAGCTCGACCAAGATGGAATATGCTGATGAGGGTGAGAGACATGGGGGCACAAAGGGAATATGAACTTTTAGGTTGGGGCATGATATTTTTGGGGATATGCCTTAATTAAGTAGATGGTGGATTTGGAATGTTGGGGTTGAACCTCTAGAAGGATTCTTACATATATCATTATAAGAAGAGTGAAATACCATTTAGTTCATAGTTATTTGAGATTACACTTATGTGGGAGGTCTATTTTTGGATATTTAGTCAAGATAGTGATATGATCATAAACGACCTTTAATCCCACAAGAGTAATGCTTGGTGTGAACAACAAGTGGAATTGGAAGATTTGACACTTTTCATGATATTCTTCATATTATGATGGATGATGGTGAGCATATTAAAAGTCAAGAGATGTAATTCATGGAAGGAAATGGGATTAATCCATGAGGTATTCTCATTTACCTCTCCTTCCAATAGGTGGATGATTTGGAACAGATGAGGATACATATGAAAATGGGGGATTATCATCTGATTCACTTCACATTCCTAGAAATAGATGTCACCACCCGTCCCGAGAATACATCCACCACAATTCATAAGATCAGGATCATCATTACCATGAGAATACATGAACTTGAACATTCTAAGTATCCCACCAAATAGAGATAATAAATGTGGGTCTTACTTTACCATGTTAATGCATGATTTAAGGAGGGACATGTTGGTGTGTCCTTTCCCTACATCGAGTGAATCTAGAATACATGTGGGATGTCTCAATGATGGAATTCTAAGGATTTTGGTTTTGGGGAATTAAAAACATTTTTAATGTTATAGAAGGGGCCAATATGGGGAAAAATTCAACAACAAAAGAGGTTAGCGAGGCTGGAAGGGAAAAATAACCTAACTATACCCCATTATGCATAATACTTTTTACTATTTAAGGTGGGAGACAATAAAGGGTGTTCTTCCATAAATAAGGAATTCTATTTAGGGGACACCTTTATGGTCAAAATTGAATTCCCTTTATGTGTATATAGGTAGGTACTTTTAGGAAGGATCCAGTTGTGGGATCTCTATATTTCTTGTTTTGAAGATATGAGGACGGTGAATTACCTTCCCATCTCTTCTTTTTTCCTTATACAATATTTGTACACGCAAATTCTATATCTAAACACCTTGTTTGAATAACAAGAATTTATAATTCATGAGAAATAACCATTTTCCCATAACAGACAGTTGGCCACATAGTGTTCCTTATGCTATGCAGTTGAGTTAATAAAACTATCACCCATAATGGACTTTTATTTTCTAGGGCTGTATGGTGACTACCTGACATAGAAAAAGAGAAGTCATTTACTGGGGTTGTGAAAATGATGCCTCATTCTAAAAATTAAAAGAATCTTTTTGTGGGTCCTAAGTTCATCATCTTGTACCATAGTGTAAGAATTTATTTGTGAATCTATGAAAATGATGCTTCACGCTAAAAATTACACAAATCGTTTTAATTTTATGATTTAACAACCACCCCCCAAAAAAATTAAAAAACCTTTTTGGGGATTAAAATTAACATATCACACCACAAATAAAAATAATAATTTTTGAGGTTCTGATTTCACCTCCATCCCCCATAAAATGGAAATAAAATTTAGGATTTCTTTAAATATATGCCTCATGCTGTAAAATAAAATTAATTTTTTTGGGGGGGGGGGGGTGTAGAACTACCATATCACCTTAAAAATGAATTTCATTCTTAGGAATGTCATGAATATCAGTGGTCCCTTATATCATGTCTTCTTTGTGGTTGGGATGTTCTACTTTTTTTGTTATGATTATATTATCTATTTCAACTCCACAAATATTTTTCTAACTTTTTTCTAGATTTTACAAAATCATAATTATTTCGTGAGACTAATTGAGAAATTTTTTAGTGAAAATAATTATAAATTATAACATAGAATATGTTAAATTATATTTTAGGTAAATCACTATTTAAATATTTTAACGAACATGGGACAACTATAAAAAATATTATCATAAACAAAAGTTGAGGTAAACTGTTAGTGTTTATCCCACAACTGTCCATCCTAACTACCCATGAAAAATAATAGTGTATTTTGAGATTTAAGGATTCTTTAATATATTAGGGAATTTTATTATTCTATTATAGTTTATCACATCAAAATATTTCATCCTTATATTTAGAAAATAACTCATTTATAATATATACACAAGAGGAATACCCATGAAAATGAAATGTGTTAAATAATAATGTCATAAAGTATAAAATAATGATGTATCATAAAGGTTCCCTAAAGAAAAAGGGATTAAAGAATATTGTCAATTATAATTTAATAAATTATCATAACTCAAGAGTATAAGGATTAATATGAGTGAATAATCATAATAAATAAGCAAGACGTTGTCTGTGAATAAACCCATTTACCAAAGTTATAAGAAATAAAACATTCGTTAAAGGAAATGTAGGTATAACGTTTCCCAAAAGTATAAAATTAAAAATATATTTGGTTTAAAAATAATAGTGTTTACAAAAAAAATATTAATTGAGTGATACAATCAATGTAAAACAATTACAGGTTCTATTTTATAGTGTTTGACATGAGGAAATGATTAAATAGGGAACTAGAGAGAGATGTATATCCCCACAAAAGAAAGGTAAAATTTAATATAATGTATAAAGGAATTATTTATACATAATACAGAAAGATAGCATGTGGTGAGATGAAATATTACGATAGAGAGTTAGGGAGGCAATGAGTGTATAATCAATAAAAATAAATAAATGGAAAGAGTCCCCTTACCTCATGTCCAAAATTTATTTTGACACTACTCTCACCTCCTAAAAAATTGGATTATATATATTAATTATATATCCAAAAACATGTTTTACTTTTTATATTATTTATTATAATAAATTTATTATAATATATGGTTCATTTATTAGATTATTTATTCTTGTATCAATGGTTTACAGTTTTTGAATTTGCAATTTTAGAGTTTCTTTGGTATAATTTTATTGGAAAATTGTCATTATATAATGGTTCAATAATATATATGAGTTTAATGATATTGGTTTAAAATTAACCATGTTGTATAATAATAATATATTTTGTAATATACATCTATGTAGGTGAATGTTATATAGTATTTCTTGAATTTATTTTTTATGAAATTAAACTGGATATGGAAGTTTATTATTAATATGATTAGTATAATGTGAATTTAATAATTAAATAACATCATTGAAGAAATAAATAAAATTTTAATGTTATTATTTAAAATGAAAACTATTTTAAAACCAACCATGAAATTATTATATCAGAATAGAAAACATCTTTCAATTTTGTTGTATAATCCTACAATGGGTGAATGATGTATTTAAGGGATATTTAAAAAAGGAAAATATTCATTACTAGATTTTCATAATTAAAATATAATTAAATTGAAAAAATTATATATTGTTATGATAATTATAAAATTGAATTTAAGAGGGGAATAATATTAATGAAAATCAAAATAGTAGGTGTAATTGTTTTTATATTCTATGATAATACATCTTTGGAACACTCTTTAAGTATTTTGATTGTTAAATTTCGGATTAAAAAATACTCAACAACAAAGATAAGGTAGTTTTAGGATATAGTTTTGTAAATATTGGTAAAATTAAGAATATTTTTAAGTGAGGAGAAACGTGTGGAGGGTCATATTTATAGGGGAGAGAGAAATTTATGAATAAAAATATTAAATAAATATTGTTTTTACTCATATATATGAATAATTTTAGTACAAACAGTTAGTATTTATATTTCATTAAAGAAATATTTTATTTACATATATAGAATTATAAAAATGAATATTATATATTTAATAATTTATTAAATGTAGAGAATGAAAGATAGTAATTTTTTATAATACAAAAATATTGGTTTGAAATTGATTTATATGTTTAAATATTTAATCCCTTATTTTCAAATACATTATTTCACTTACTAAATACAATTTTAGTAATTTAAATATATTTTATAATTTATTGATTTATTTTTACATCAAAATTAATTAAAAAAACATATAGTATACTTAATACTCTATTTTATCAATTCCCTCCAAATTTTACATTTTTTGAAAAAGACAAAAAACTCACCCTTTTATAGTTTTTATATAATAATTAAAAGAAAGCTTTATTTTATAAAACATAAATTTTGAAATTAATTAATTTCGAAATTTAGATTTTAATATAAAATTAATTTTTTACTAAATAAGATAAAATATATATTAATAAAATATTTACATATTCCTTCTTAAATTTTAATAATTTGAACAATAATTTTATGTTTTTATAATATTTATATTGACATATTTTATTCATAATAAATATTAGCTATCAGTAATTTAACAATTTTAACATCTATATTACTGTCTTAATGTCTAGTTTGCTATTTTAACAAATATATTTTTAATGATCATATAATATATTCTCTTGCAATGAGTTCCCCCAATTTTCTTAATTATTCATTCAAATTATTTTTTGTCAAGGTTATCTATTCATTATAAAATAATATCAAATACTTCTTATAACATTTTTCTTTTTTTTAAAGTATTTTTTCTGACTTTGGTATTTCATGGAGGCTATGGTCCATCAAATTTATAAATTTTTGAATTTTATTTATATGTTTTTATTGTTAATTTATACCTGTATAGATATTATCAAATGTATTCATGTATGTGTAAAGGTTTTCTCAAACTCTTTCCTTTTTAATTTCTCAGTGGGAGGGGATTCCCTAATTTTTTATAGCGATATCATGGATTTAGAGTAGTTTATATCTTTTTTAAATTTATTTTGACGTTTATTTTATAGTTTTATAGTTTATTCTTTTATTATAGATCCAAATTGATAAATTTTCAGAATATATACAATAATTATTTTCGATCTAAATTTTATCAAATTATAGAACCTTATATGTTTTGTAAAATATTACGTGTTTGAATTTTTGTAATGTATAATATACTATGTACTGAAAGTGCGTGTAAAAATATATCCATATCAGTTATTAATAATGTATAAAAACCATCATATTGAATTAACTATTTTACATATTGAATTTAATTATAATAATATGTAATGTATTAAAATTTTTGTAATGGTAACTATATTACATATTCATGGTCAATATTTCATGTATTGATAAAATAGTGTTTACATAGAATATTTATAATTTGTAATATCTAATGTATCAATTACCATGTATAAAAATTATATTATGTGTCACAATTATATTACCTATTAAAGATTCAAAAATGAATACACGCATATAAATCAGTTAAATATATTACATATGGATTTATTTATATGGTAAAATATTACAAATTGTATTTTGTTAAAGAAAACATCTTACACAACAGTTATATTATGTAATGAATATATTATGTATGGGGAGGACCCTACCTTTGGAAATTTTATAGATTCTAAAAAAAATTATGTATTAAACAAAATATATATTCCATTTTGGGTTTCATTTCAGATACAATCTTATTTTATCATTTAAAATGAAATTATAATTCATATAATCCTTAACATAAATTTTAAAAATATTATTAAATCCCCTTGACCTCTATAATACTTAAACTACTATTTATGGAATTGAAATTGAATTCAATGATAAAATGTCAATTTAAATGTTTTATAAGGTAATTTAGGGAGATTTGACTGAGAGTTTATAAAATAATTTCTAATAAGATCTCTAAATGATTCAGTTTTTGTTATTTTAATTTAGGAAGACTAAATAGTTTTACTATTTTTGTATTCTCGGAAATTGATGACCAATACCCCACTGTTCGAGTTTAATGAGCACATATTCCATTGTGGGGAGTTTTCCACTATGAGTTCGAGGACTGGGATAATCTCCTTTAATGTTTTTGATACCTATTTAAAAATTCGTCGAACCACTAGGGGATTCAAGAAGTCTCTCTTTTAAATTTTTAAAGTTCGTGGATTATCACACCGTGGTTTTCATATGAATGAATGGTGAAAATTAATGTAAATGAAATATAGTAAATTAAGAAACTAAAATAAAATGGAGGAGAGTATAACATGTTATTTAAAATATTACTGTGATATTTTTGAATTCTTAGTTTATGTTTTCTTTGCATGTTTTATTTTCCATTGTAAAATCTTTTCTACTATGAGTTATTTTTCTGTTGAAAAACATATTATTTCTCTATTATTTCTTGATGAAAAAACATCAAATAACACAATAATAATTTATTTATTTTAATGAATTATTTGTTTGGATAATCTAGAAACCATTATGATGTTCATTCTAGCCCGATATAATACATATAATGGTAATAGAGAAAGGATATCTCCTATTTTTTATGTAATGTTTTTTTTTGTTTCTATAGTTGTTTGAGTTTTTTTTATTTAAGTTGAAGGTATTGAATGGGTAATTAATCTGGTAGTGGTGTTGTATATGCTAGGTTGAAAATGATTTTTTCTTAGAATTACATTTTCAATTGGAAAGGGGTTGTATGATAGATATTTTGGTGGGTGTTTGGATGTTGCAAGTTAGTGTTAGATGACACATGGTGTAGTGAAATGAATTATAACATTATGAGAATAAATAATTATGTTATTGTTTGTGGGAATGAATTAAATAATTGGTGTTTATTTTATATTTTCATACAAATTAAAATAGTTATAAAATACTAAAATTGTGTGGGTGTTGGATTATGATTGGATTTCTTATAAATATGATTAATTAATAGAATAATGAATATAATATAGTAAGGAAATTAAAAATATATAACCATCCAGTTAATTGATGAAAAGTGATATATGGTTATTAATTTTCTTATTTTGTATCGAGTAGTGGAGTTGGTTGTTCATTTAGAGGTGGAAGTAGTTATTGGTAATAGTTTATGGAGATGTGGTGGTAATTACAGGCTATTGATGGACTATTTGTTACAAAACCTTTAGATTGTCATTATTAGTGACTGAATTATATAATTTATTTTATTTTCAGTTCACATAAAACCCACATAAGTAAGATAATCTTATATATGAAAATTTTATTTGGGTTCAAGATGTCTTCCCCAAACATTCAAGTTAGAGAGTGGACAATGTGTTGCCTAACCCTTTTACATGATCTTCCTTCTAAAGGTGGTTACACAAAGGTTATAATATCTAGAATTAAAAAATGTAATTTTTTAGATAAGGGTAGGATGGAGATATAATATATAACATGGGTTAGTCATTATAGAATGAGGTAACAATGATAATATTCTCCATGTTCATGATACCCAACTACGATTAAAATGTGATATGTGGTTGAGATATGGATATGTAGCATATAGATGACAATATGTGATACAATTTTGATTTTTATCCTTGGATGTGGATATATTAGAATCACCATATTTAGTGAGAACGTGCCCATGCCCCCCCTTCAAATTTTTTTGAATGTTGTGGCCTCCTCCGCCTGCTCAACTCTATTGGTCTTGGCTCCGTCCCCTGGTTCCATGCCCATGTTGACCATTATCTTCATCCCTCCTAGCCTAGCCTCCATCGCTCCATTATGCTCTGACGGCATGTTCCTCTGGTTCAATATCTTCTTCTGGTGCTAGTGTCTCTTTCAGAGATTCCATTTGTGGTCCGTCATCAGCATATTATTCCTGTTTCATATAGGTTTCCATTCTAGTGTTACCTCCATCATGGAAGGGCAGGCGTATTTGCCTAGATGTTCTGGTGGCTACCTTTGATGACGTGCAGTCCTACCTAAAATGGACATTGATTTCTTATTTTGGCGTGGCTAGGCCTTGTCTAGCTTCCTTCCAACGTGGTGTTTCCTCCTGGGGCCTTAGCCTTCTGGAACAGATCTCAGTGCTTCATAGAAGCTCCTTATGTATCATTTTGACCTCAGAAGCATACTTAGTTCATGCATGGTGTAAGGCTACTAGGTATTTAGGGTGTTGGCCCTTCAACCTCTCATGTTGGTCTATGGATGTCTATCAAGGCAAGGAGAGTTCGGTGGCTACTGTATGGTTCATCTTCCTAGCCTACTACATCCCTTTCAAAATGAGGGGTGACTTAAAGCAATCAGGGACTATATTGGGGGATTTATGTGTTTGGAAAAGGGTACCAGACACGACTTAGATACCTCAGTGGCCTGTATATGCATGGAACTAGACCTCTCCCAGCCCCCACTTGAGAAATTAGAGCTTCATATCACTGATTCGTAGAGCTGGATGTAGGAGATTTCCTACCCTAGATTTCCCTGTTTCTTCTCCCAATTTCTTCTTGAGGGTCACTCTTTGCAGATATGCCATTGTCGGAGGAAATTTGGTCACCCGTTGGTTGAAGATGGGGGTCGGGCAGTCAGCGAGCCCCCACCCCCCACACATTTAATGCTCGGATGGGGGACAGGGTGGTTCCTCCTCTACCCGCTTCTTTTCAGGCATCCTTGAGTTCGCCAGAGCTTTCCTTGGTTCCCACTCATCTCCTATCTCAAAGGGGATATCACCCGGTCGGGCCCTAGTTACTTTTTCTCATGTGCATCTCTTTCCCTTATAGGTCATTTCTCCTATTCCTTCTTTCCTCCATATCCTGCAGCTCTGTTTAGAGGGGATGTCGAGGGTCAGTTATGGTCTAGCCTCCTCAGTTTCTGGCGCCTTGAATCATTATCATCGGGATCTTCCTTATAGTTCTATGGATACTACGATGTAGAAAATCGTGGAGGTTTCTTAGCCTTTGCCTTTTCCTTCTTACGCTCTCTCCCTACCTCCTACTTCATCCCCCAGTCATCCTTAGTCTCTCTTTCCCAGGTAGCAGGTGATCCCTCTCCTCCTACCCGCGATCGTGGCATGTGAGGAAAGTGCTCCCCTCTAAGCCCCCCTATCCTAGTTATACTCCACTCTAATGATATCAGGGTGTGCACTAGATCCAAATCCATGTCCCCTGAGGTGATGCTCTCTGTCCACTTTGAGAAGGCTATGCATTCTAGATCCAATCCCAGAACACATTTCTCTCAATAATTCCTATTCTCATTTGGAACGCCCAGGGTATTGGCGCTCGTATCAAGACAAATTACATGGATTCGGAAATCTCCAAACACAAAGTGGTTTTGGTGGCCACTCCTGAACACAAACAACATCCTGACATGATAGCAGACTACTCTCGAAATCTCAGAATGCATGGCTACATGCATGAAGACCACAATAACTGCCATATTTGGATTTTTTTGCACAAGCAATGCAGTGTGACCCAAGTGCAATCAGGTGACCAATTCATTACTAAAAATATGAATCTATGTAGCCACTCCTTCTTTGTGTCCTTTGTTTATGGGAGCTATGACGTGAACCAAAGAGAGTCTTAATGTAAATACCTCATTGTGTTTGATCCTGGACCGATACCGTAAATCTTTGAGGGAAATTTCAACGTGGTTGTGGATCCGGTTGAGAGTAAGGGCATGGGTCCTTTTCCCAACAAGGTTATCCTTGCTTTTAACCATTTCATGGAAACTAATGGGATCTCACACCTCGGCTTCATGGGAGACCATTTTACATGGTGTAATAATCAGCATGGTAATCATCATTCATGGGGCAATTTGGATCGTTGTCTTGCCAACCTCCAAGCTTTATCCTCCGTTCCCAGCTCAAAGGTTAACCATCTGATTCATGGGATATCTGATCACACCCCTCTTCTGATCACTATTTCTTTATCTCAAGATATCCATAAGCGCCTTAGATTATCCAGTTTTGGGCCAGCCTCCCGAGTTATATGGAATTGGTTCAAACCTCCTGGGTCAAATCCTACCACGACTCAAATTGGTCTACTCTTCATAATAAGTAATGTTTCCTGATGATGAAGCTTCAATTATGGTCTTGAGATATTCCTCCTATCGATGGGGCCATGCAATACACCGTGCAGGATGTTGAACATCTGGAGAGTCTTATAGAGGGTAGATGCAATGACCAAGATTTTGAGGATCTCTCCGAGAATAAAGCTCTTCTTGAAGACATACTTCTCAAGCACGAATGCCTTTATAGAGAGGGGTCGAGGATCAAGTGGCTCAAGGAGGGTGATAGAAACACCACCTTTTTCACACTTTTATAAAAGATAAGAAAAGGAAAGAAAAACCATATATCATGCTGGAGGATGGGTCTTTCACAGAGGACAGGGATGTGGTGGGAGGATTGGCCGATTCCTTCTTCACAGAGCTCCTTTCTGGTCCCAATTCCCTTTTACCCAATGCTTACCCCTTAGAGAATACTGATATTTTCGATGTGATTCCCAATCTTGCTTTGGACCAGGATAATGATCTCTTGGATTTTATCCCGGATGAGAAGGACATTCAGATAGTTGTGACGCACCTGAACCAAGGCTGCGTGGCAGGCCCAGACAACTTCCTAGGTGAGTTTTATAGGACTTCCTGGGACATCGTCAAGAATGATTTAATTGTTTCCATCCAAGACTTCTTTTGAGGTGGTAGTTTACCCCATGATTCATGTGCCACTACCTTAGTGATTCTACCCAAGATCAAGAACCTAACTTCTATTTTTCATTATCTCTTAGTGATCACGTGCAATGTCCCATATAAAATTCTGGCGTGTATTATTAATTCAAAGTGGGCCATTCACCTACCGTGATGGGTCTCTTTGGAGAAACATGGATTTTTTAAGGGGCGCTCAATCAAGGAGGATATTTCCCTGGCCCAGTAGATGTTTAGGAACATTAATTTCAAAACATGTGGTTCAAATATGACCATCAAACTTGACATGAATAAGGCTACTGATAGGGTCGAATGGATCTTCATCAACCGTGTGCTCGCAGTAATAGGTCTTAATTCTCGAGATGTGGATAATATTTTCTGGTGTTTTAGGTCCACTTGGATCTCCGTGACTTCATGGGGAAAGCCTATGACTTCTTTAAAGCCCCCAACAACCTAAGGCAGGGGGACCGGATCTCCTCAAGTCTCTTCATTCTTTTCCAAGAGGTTCAGAGCCGTCTCATTCTGCGGGGTATTAAAAATGGGGACATTCCCCCTTTCAGAAGGAGGAGGAATGCTCCAGGTTTGTCTCACCTAATTTTCGAGGATGTTATAATATTTTTCCTAAATGCATAGATACATTCCTTACATATCATTAAAAAAGTGCGGGAGAAGTATGGCCACAGGAGCAAGAAGGTTATCAATTATAGCAAGAGCCACTTCTACCTTTCTAGAGGGTTCAACCCGAATCGAGTTTCGTCTGTGACATTTATTTTGGGAATGCCTATAGGGTCTATTCTTATGGATTACCTAGGCGACCCCATATCATCTCGAAAGATGCGTGTCTGTGACCTCAACCCCCTCCTCAACAGGATTAATGTCCGGGTTCCCAACAAGAAAAAATGTTTTTTGTATTTTGGAGGCCTGATTTCCCTGATCAACAACATACATGTTGCTACTCCAATTTAATCCATCCCTGAGCTTCACGTTCCGAAAGGTTTCATTAAACACATTGATTTAATACTTGCTAAATTTGATTTGGATCTGCATTTAGAGGGTAGAAAACACTACGTCGCTTGGAACTGGATGGCGCGACCAACAAGTGAAAAAGGAGTTAATGTTTGAAATCTAGAGGACACTCTTTACTGCATGAATTCTCATCTTTTTTGGAGCGTCCTGGAATGTCTTACCCTTTGAGGGATCACCACACACACCTACTCTGAGAAGCATTTCTTAGGGTCGGGGTTACTCTCACCCCTTTGGTCGATCATTGGTCCCCTGGCCTCCACCCTTTTCATGCACTCCCGCAGGATGGTTGGGAATGTGGACCTTTCCTTCTAGCATAAAAAATGGTGTGTCTCTATTCTTGGTTTTACTTGGTTCCCTACAACTCACATCTCATTCATGGTAGCTAGTTTCTTTCATATTTTTATCAGTACTATTCTGGAAAAGAAGCAGATAGAACAGTTCAAACTTATTGAGATCAACTCTAACTCTGATAGATGTGTTTTTACTCCCTCCCCATCGCTTCGCTTCACCTCTAAAGATTTTCTCCACATTAATAACATGAATCTTCGTGATGATGCATGTGACGATGTTCTATGGGTTAAAAGTATTCCAAAAAATTTTAATTTTCTTGCCTAGTGAATCATGAAGGAGGCAGTTCCAACTTAGGAGAATATCAAACGTTGCAGGATCAATCTTTCCTCCATGTGCGTGTGTTTCCAGGTCCATAAAGAGGAAAGTTCATATCACCTTTTATTTGACACCGAGTGGGCTCATGAGGTGTGAAAATTTTTGGGTGATTTTTATGCTATATCTATTCACTCCATGGATGACCGGCCCATCTTGGATAGGTGGTATCATGGCTCGGGTAATGGCGGCCCTGAAAGAATGGTCCTCACAGTGATTCTCCATGCTGGTTTTTAGTGTCTTTGGAAGGTGAGGAATAGAATTATCCATGAAGGGGGATCCATCTCAAGTTGGGCCATTATTTCTGGCATAAGAAATCCCCTCCTTGACTTGGCCAGAGACATTCATAACTGGGGGGTCTCCCCTTCGCTGGGCTGACTTCGATTCGAACCCCATGCTTCCCATCAGGTCAATATTAGTATCAGAAATCGCTGGGTTCGCCGACATCCTCCTTCTGAAGGTTTGAATCTCAAAACAGATGGAGCATTTTCCCTAGGAATTATGCATGGTGGGGGTGTGGTGTGGGATGCCTATAGATCAGTCCTCTTGGCTTTCTCTATCATGTTGGGTCAGGTCTCTTCTCTCCAGGTGGAAGCCATGGCGCTATAAATTAGGCTAAGTCCTTGCAAGCAGAGGGGTATGGCCATTCATGAAGCTAAAACAGACTCCTTTTTGGTGCACAATTCCATATATGGAATTGGCGTCTCTCCTTGGTCGATCCAATACATCATTAGAAAGTGTCATAGTTTACTTGAAAACATCATCACTGTTAAGCATACAAGGCGAGAGGGAAATAAAGTTGGTGATCTTCTAGCCTCGTTGGACATCCCATGTTCTGAGGATATTTATTTTCACACATTGGACATCTTGAAGCTCGAGGGTGTAAACTTTATTATAGGGGATGACCTGGGACTTCACTATTTCATGCCTCCATAGTTATTCTCTTGGGGTCAAGGGTTGTTCACATCTCTCTTGTTCTTCCATTCATTCATTGAATAAAAATAAAATTATGATGATGATGATCCATGGATGTGGTTATGTTGATATGAATTAATTGGAGTTTTATGATTATTTCTATTTATGATTAAGTGAAACAAACCTATGGGGAAGTGGTGTGGGGTAACCTTTTTTATATTTTCATTAATGATATTTTTTAATGAGTTTTCCTTGTTGATACTGGGTTAATGGACCTGTTATAGGATCGTTTATGTTATTATATTTTTTAACTAAGGATTTAGTTTTCTTATTTGATGTTTTCAAATGATGAATTAAGTAGGATCATACTAACTATATATGTATATTATCCTCTACATATGTAAACATATTTTACATGTTTCTGAGAGGGATTTTGTGAATGGGACAAATAACATTTTATTACATACTAACATTTATGGTGACATTTCTTCCTAACATAGTATTTTAACTTGGAGACTTATAAATGAATGGAATTTTATTTAATTTTAATTATTATGTGATATTGGTATTATTTTCTATATATTTTTAATTGGGGTTTCTATATTTTTTTTTCATGGGATTAATGTGGTAAATTGAACCCTTCACATGATTTATACTCTTAATCAAAGACTTTAACTAGTGGCCTATTGTAGGTAGGATTTGGAGGGGTACTATTAGCTTCTTTATAGGCATAGGGAGTTCATAGTGTGTGAGTTTTAAACAAAGTGGTATTGTAGATTAGGTTGATAATAAGTATGTAGACCAATATATGGAACATTTTAGAAATTCCTGATACTGGCAGGGAAAATGTTTTTCAATGTTATCGTGTGATGCAGAGAGAGAGAACAACTAGATAATATGTGATTAAGGAGCCTTAGGATTCAAAACAAGGACCATAGTCTTATAGAACATCCTAGAAAATATAAGGTTGATTTTGGGGAAGAGAAATAGGGGATGTACATGAATCATATTTGTTTGTGCTTTACTATGAATTTGGGTTATTTATGGGAAGTTAAAAATAATCTAAATAATTAAACATTAATGGATTACATTGTAACACCCCGAGATTTTATGAGATGTATTCTTTTTAACTTACTTGATGTCTTGTGTTGTATGCTACACCAAGATTATCTTGTGCTATATGCAACAATGTATTAGCGATCAGTATACGCAACACTATTCTTGGATTGTGTTACACACAATTTCATGTTCATTTGATAGAAGTTATTCTACACAACATTGAGTGTATATATATATATATTCAATGTATCAATGAAATATTGTTGGATTCTATTATACACAACAACAAAGGAATTTGTCACTACCCGCAACCCTGACTTGGCTTGCTTTACACGTAATCGCGACCTTCCACGATAGCGTGTGTTGTACGCAATACTGAGTTTTACTAAACAATGATATGTCATTAAAATATTATATAAACTAGTCATTATGAATAGTAATACCCACTTTTGAAATTTTTTAAATTTTATCTTTCAAAATGGATTTCATTTTTGGATTCGTAATATCGAAATTAGCCTAGGGTGAAATTTTGGTATTTTTCTGAAAACTTTCAATTTTTGATGAATAGTGAAATACTCGGTTACTATTTAAGAACCAACTTTTTATTTAAATAATTATTTATTTTATTTAAATTTATTTTAGGTCCAAATTCATACATAATACCTATATATGTTCAATGTAATTCATTGGATTCATTTTATAATAATTTTTAGATATATAAAAATTTTAATGAACTTTTCACCGTCTTTTACCCACCTCTTAGGAGAATTTGAAAATTTACATAAAACTTAATTTTACTACTTATGTGAGTGAAATTTAAAAAATTCAAGAGACACTGTAAATATCAAGGAGAAAAATTTGGTTCAACAAGATAAAAATATTTTTTGTTAAATAGTAACTTTTTACTTTTATTTACCACGGTTAAAAGTAAATAGGGTAATTAAGAGTAAATATGATATTATTATTACCCTAAAACATGTCCTAATTCTATTTTATCAAAACTATTTTCCATATAAGATGAAATTATTTATCATGTTTATGTTTCAAGTATAATGTATCTATTATTTACATGGTTTTCTTTTTATTATGATGAAATTATATCCATTTGTTTTATATGGATTATGTCATGATGGGATGATGTTTATGAAACCCATTTTATTCTTTGGGTTTTGATGAATGATTTATGATTATTTTCTATCACACGTAAGAATGATTTAAATATGAGATGGGTGGGAGCTATATCTCCCTCCAATTAATTGGGTAAAGATTTATATCTCATCAGATAGACATGGCTGGAATGACATGTTAATCCAGTTCAGTGATACAGGACTAGAACGAGGAGTGAAATCGATTCAGTAAGGGACTTTGTCCACTAAGATGGTCTTGGACACAATTCCTTGGCTAATATGGAAATAATATCATGTTCTTAATGGTTTTCCACAATTACATGTATTATTCACATTCTATTTTATCATGATTTATTTTCCATTATGATCTATGCCTTATGTACTGCCAAGATTTGTTTCTCAAGATTTTGATGTTTAAACCTTATGTTCATGTTTTTTTAAGTTCAAATGTATATGATTTGTTTTATTTTCTCCATGCTTACCCTTACTAAGAATTTGAGGTCACCCTTTATATGTTTTCTTTTCCCAAGGATTTAAATAAAGGTTTTACGTAAGAAAACAAAAGGGGAAGATATTTATGGGAGATGTTGAAGATCATTCACCATGATTAGAAGATTATGTTCCGAGTTTCCAAAGACACTAAACTATTTCGTTCCTTGAGTGTTGGTTCTTGTTATGTATTAATTATTCCAAAAAATTAATGTAATGTTCATGTATGTCAAGCTTAGGTCTCTACAGTTGGTATCAGAGGGAGGTTTAGTTATCCTTTAGAAACTAGGATGCGAAAACTTTAGTGAGATCCTTAGAAATATTTCTAAGGTATGTCTAGGTATGTCCCTATTATAGTAATTATATTAGAATTAAACCTAAGATATTAGATATTGAAGGTACTCCCCTTTATTATATTGTTTTACCTAGCATGATTCTTTCCTCTCACACTATTATTTTTGGGTTTTAGACGATGGCTGGAACCCGAAGGAACCATGTTGATCAATGTAATGGGCAATGCAATGATTGTTCTCCTAAACAAACCAATGTTATGGGAGATGGAGTGAAAAATCTTATTGTTATACTTACACAAGATATGAATCATTCTGGACTTCCAAATGAGTAGAGAGGGGAACAATATTCTATTGAGTTAGTCATGAGGCCACTCCCACCTTCTTTCAGTGGGTCTTCTAATCCACTTGTTTCTGAACAATGTATCTGTACCCTTGAAAAGATATTTTCCATACTTCGATGTTCAGAACATGAAAAATTCATTTTGGTTGTTTACCGGTTAGAAGGTGAAGCAGACCAGTGGTGGATTCTAGTTAAAAATACAAGGGCGCAAGATGAAATTGAATCCATGGAATGGGACATGTTCAAGAACCTATTTTTCAATAAGTACTTCCCTCATATTCTTCGAACAAAGATGGAAAAGGAGTTCCTTGAGCTTAATAAAAAGGATGATGAATCTGTTGGTATATACAAAGATAATTTTACAAGGCTTCCAAGGTATGCATCTATCTTTATCCTCCTACTTGAAAGTAAAGTTGATCAATTCTTTAGTGGTTTAAAACCAATTCTTTGAAGGGAATTAGCTATAAGAGACTTCAGTAGCTATGAAGAAATTGTGAATTGTGCTACCAAGGTAGAATTGGAAGTTGGTGTTACATATCCATCTCATGGTTTTGACAAGGAAAGAAATATGGAGTTCAAGGAAAATCCTCAGAACAATGTTGAAAAGAAGGTGAATGTTTCTTTATGCTCAAAGTGTGGAAAGAAGCACAGTGGAGATTTTCTAAAAGGTACTAGAAAATTTTTCAAGTGTGGAAAATAAGGACATCGAGTAGCTGAGTGCCGAAGCAATGGGAAAAAGGATTCTAATGATGTGAATAGAGAAAAGACTACAGAGAACGCTCCACCAACACTTCAATGCTTCAAGTGCAAGGAAATGGGGGATTATGCTAATCAATGCCCTCATCCAAGGGTTAATGATGATCTACATGAGCAACATCTTAAGGTAAAGGACAAAGGTAAGTCACATGCGATCACTGTTTGTGATGTCGAATATGAAAATGATGTGGTGGAATGATTATGTGTTTATGTAATGGGATTCCAAAATAATGTTGTCGAATCTCATTTATAGTATTGTGGAATATTGGAATATCTATGTATTGGTTTATTGTAGTTTTCAATAATTATATGGTACTGGTAACCATTATAAGTGATTGAAATATTTTTGGAAATGAGATGATATGCGCATAATGAAGGGATAAAGGGAAAATGAAATGAGCTAATTACTGATATATGGAAAATGTTATATCATGGTTTGAGTATATAGAAGTTTTTGGACTTTGGTATATGGAAAGAGTTAACTTTTGACAGTATTCATGTTTTCACTAAAGTTCAATGGGTATTCATTTTTTAATAGAATACGTGATTAAGGTATTCACATGTTTGGAATGTGACCAAAAAGATATATCTTATGATATATGGGGGATGAATGATGGTATTCACATGCTTTTTATGTGACCTTTCAAGTAATCATTTTCTTTATACTACGAGCTTGGACTGAAGTATTTTGGATAATACTAAAGATTGGAATGATTTAAGTTAGACATAAGATAGTATTGTTTAAGGCTAGAACTTTTTTTCGATATTATTTTCATAATGTTATAATAGTGTAGTTTTAGGAAAAGGACAACCTTCAGGAAGGGTGTCAACCCATCGCGTCAGACAAGGTTGTGGGAATTAAAACCACAACCGAAGTGCAATCGGCCATTATCGCATACCACTGGCCTAAACGAAGTCCCTGGTTAGTAGAAACTAATTTTATTTTATTATCCAGAATGATAGATGAAGTATACGTCCATTTTTGGAAACATATATGATTAACCTCACCACAGATAAACTTATGTATATTTGAAAACAATTGCTAACCTTTTGTTTGAGACAGATGGAATGACCTATCATTATATCACAGGATCTGCTAACACTTTTCAAAAGACAAATTCAACTTCATTTCTTTAAGAGGTGAAGTGGAAATTGTTCAAGGCATGAGCAACAGTAAGATTGTACCAAAATCAAGTAAGTATTTCTTTTAATTCAAAAATTCTTCAACATTACGGAAATGATCTTGAAAACCAAAAATGTTGTCCTAATGACCTCATTTCTGATGAATTAGATAGTACCTTAGATCATCACAAATTTATGGATTTTTGATTGTTGGCCTTTTCATATCCATTTTCTCTACCACTCTCTATCAGAACATGATGGTTAGATTTCTCTTCCATATACATATTTTCACCTATATTCTCCTATGTGAAAACCCAGTGATGAGTTACTTTGGGTATCCATTATGTTTCTAATGTTCCTTTGTAAAATTATGATTCAATATTCATTTTTACGATGTGGGTTTCTATGAAAGAAACTTTCCAGTAGAAAACCATATAAAACCTCGACGAATTTCGAGGGAAAAATTCATTTTAAGGGGGGTAGAATGTAACACCCCGAGATTTTATGATAAGTATTATTTTTAAGTTATTTGATGTCTTGTGTTGTATGTTACACCATGATTATCATTCACTATAAGAAACACCAAATTAGCTTTCAGTATACGCAACACAATTCTTGGATCGTGTTACACACAATTTCATGTTCGTTTGATAGAAGTTATTCTACGCAACATTGAGTGTATATATATATATATATTCAATGTATAAATTAAATATGATTGGATTATATTATACATAACAACAAAGGAATATTACACTACACTCAACCTTGACTTGGCTTTCTTTACAAACAATCACAACCTTCCACGATAGCGTGTGTTGTACGCAATACTGAGTTTCACTAAACAACGATATGTTATTAAAATATTATATAAACTAGCCGTTATGAATAGTAATACCAACTCTTTTAAATCATGTAAATTTTATCTTTCAAAATGGACTTCATTTTTGGATTTAGAATATCGAAATTAGCCTTGGGTGAAATTTTGGTATTTTTCTAAAAACATTCAATTTTTGAGGAATTGTGAAAACACTGGGTTACTATTTAAAAACCAACTATTTATTTAAATAATAATTTATTTTATTTAAATTTATTTTAGGTCAAAATTCATACATAATACCTATATATGTTTAATTTAATTCATTGGAGTCATTTTATAATAATTTTAGATATATAAAAATTTTATTGAACTTTTCACCGTCTTTTACCCACCTCCTAGGAGAATTTGAAAATTTACATAAAACTTAATTTTACTGCTTCTGGGAGTGGAATTTCAAAAATCTGAGAGACACAGTTCATATGAAGGAGTAAAATGTGGTTCAATAAGATAAACATATTTTTTGGTGAATAGTAACTTTTTACTTTTATTTACCACGGTGAAAAGTAAATATGGTAATTAAGGGTAAAAATAATAATATTATTACCCTAACACATGTCCTATTTCTATTGGATAAGTGTAATTCGACCAAAAACAAACTTAGGAATAAAATATTAACCTTTAGGTCCACTTGGATTAGATTAGGACATTTATTATTATTTTATTTAAAGAAGAGTTAAAATAGTTAAAATCAAAGTTTAATAACTAAAACATTTTTAATATAGGGTTATACATAAGATAAATTTGACTATAAATATTCATTGTAAATTTAAAAATATTTCCTACATAATGGTATTTTATTTATAATTTTTAGACATTAAATAGTTTAATTTATTTATGACACAATGATGATGCAGTAATTACCTTATTAATGAAATATTAACAAAATTGATGTTATAAATACCCAAATAAATGTAATTTGGACTTTTTATAAATTACACTAATTTTTTTAGTTTAATATGACATGTTAGTATTGATTCAATTAACTTTGTTCAACCTAATCATTCTGTTATAATTTTCAAAAAAATCAATTACCAAATATTGTCAAAATTGACATAAAATAGTTTTTAAAACAAATATTATATTATTAATTGTTATTTAAATCTTAAAAATATAAGGCTCGGCCAAATGACATAGATATGGTTATATATATTAATAATTAACCACTTGGGGTTCTTTTGGCTTGTTATAGTAAGTTTATTAACCATATAGTGTAAGAAAACAAGAAGATATGGTAAAATTTAAATTATTTAACTTAGAGTTAAATCTAAATTATAAGGATAAAATAGTAATCTAAACATGTCTAAAACCTATTTTTTGAGATTATTGCGACCCATAACCACTTTATCTTCAAAATAAATCAATTTGGAGCTATTATAAACCGAATATGACTTTATTATAAAATAATATTTTACGTTTTTCCTAAGGTGCCCCTCTCCTCCCTTATAAAAGGTCACCTCCTCCCTCTCCTCCTCACATAATTTTGAGCCTTAAAGCTCGGCCAAACCCTTCCCATTTCCCTTATCAACTTTACTAGAAACATACTAGAAGTCCTGGTCTTCTTCAAAGACGAATTTCAGTGCCCTAAGAGGAGGTTTCAAAGAGACGTGTCGGAGAAGAGGTAATATCTGTTACTGATTCATTCAAATTTATTTCATCTTATAATTCCTCTTATTTAGTTGTTTAATTATTAATTAATAACATAAGTATCACTCATATACTGATATTTTATTATAAATATGAAACAACCCTATTTATCTTTCTATCCATCCTACGGAAAATGAAATCACCGCACGTGCGTACGTACAGAATATCGTCTCCGCACCGTGGTGTAATATGTTTTCCACCACCACATTACTTGGATGGGTATAATGGTGTAAAGAATAACTATATATGATTATTGTAAATTGATATTGATTATAAAATAGTATACATACACCTCAATACAATTCCACGATCATGGGAACGATATCATCGCTCGTGCGTGCGTACGGCCTACCGTCTCCACGATGTGATGTGACTCGTTCTACATTATCTTCATTGAATAATGATTATATAAATGAATTGAATTAATATAAATGATATATTTTACACTAATACCATTATATAAATGAGTTATCTATAACCTAAAAATAATAATAAGAATTTATTCGACAAAACATGCATAAGAACATAAAGAAATGAACACCCGAATAACAAGTAGCAATGAAATATTACTAATAAGAAGATAACAATATGACCATATATGATATCATAAAAATGAATATTATTATGTAATAAGTCAATGACATTATTTAAATCATTATATCGGAGGTTTGTATACGTACAAAGAAAATTGGACCTAAGTTAAGGGAAAATCTTACAATCTAATTTTTATACGAGATTGTTTACACTTCGAAATTTACTGGGGAATATTGATCATCCACATAAATATTTACTCAATATGTAATATTATTTCTATCCTCATACAATTTTTAAAATCCTATTTTACCCATTGGTGAGTTTTTAGTAAAATATATGAAAGGAATCTTTTTTCGTTTTTGGTACGAGGTACTTTTTGACTTTTCGGGCCAAAGTACGAGAAGAATGTTTTTTACCTTATATGGTGTGAATGGATTTTTATAGTTTCATAATGACAAATTTTCATGAATATTCCTCTACAATATTTCATGACTATTTTAAACAAAATACTTTTCTTTTAAAATTTCATGGAATTTTGTGAAAAGAAAATTATTTTGAAGAAGAAATGATATTTTCCTCAAGAATTCATCTCAAGTGTTTTATCAAAACTATTTTCCATCTAAGATGACATTATTTATCATCTTCATGTTTCAAGTATAATATATATATTATTTACCTGGTTTTCTTTTTATTATGATGAAATGATATCCATTTGTTTTATATATATTATTTCACGATGGAATGATGTTTATGAAACCCATTTTATTCTTTGGGTTATGATGAATGATTTATGATTGTTTTGTGGCACACGTAAGAATGATTTTAATATCAGATGTGTGGGACCTATATCTCCCTCAAATATATTGGTTAAATATTTATATCTTATGAGATAGACATGGCTGGAATGGTAAGTTAATCTAGTTCAGTGATAAAGGACTGGAACGAGGAGTGAACTCAATTCTATAAGGAACTTTGTCCACTAAGATGGTCTTGGCAGTAATGCCTTGGATACTATTCAAATCATATCATGTGCTTAATAGTTTTTCACAATTACATGTCTTATTACCATGCTATTTTATGATGATTTATGTTCCATTATTCTTTATGCCTTATGTACTACCAAGATTTATTTCTCAATATTTTGATGTTTAAATCTTATGTTCATGTTTTTTTAAGTTTAAATGTATATTATTTGTTTTATTTTCTCCATGAACACCCTTACTGAATATTTGAGCTTACCCTTTATATGTTTTCTTTTCCCCAAGATTTAAAGAAATGTTTTAGGTAAGAAAACAAAAGAGGAAGATCTTTATGGGAGATATTGAATATCTTTCACCATGATAAGAAGATTATGTTCCGTGTTTCCAAAGACAATAAAGTATTTCAGTCCTTGAGTGTTGGTACTTGTTATGTATTAATTATTCTGAAAAAGTAATGTGATGTTCATGTATGTCAATCTTGGGTCTCTACATATATATTACTATGATTTGGAATTTTTTTTCTTTCCTTTAGATATTCCTTTTGGTCATTTTCCATATGTAGATAATGTTGGTGAGGTTCGGAAGTGTGATTTGATTGATTGCGGTAGATTTGAACTGGATGAGGAGGACATGGTTAGAGGAGGATTCCACGTGAGTTCCACCATTAGTTCTAGTCTATGTATTGTGAGAGTGTATCTAATTTGGGGACTGAGAATTGGTTGGAGAAGATCAACGTAACTTTTATATTGAGAAGATCTAGGGTGGTGTATTGGGTACAAATTGTAGTTATCTATATGAGAGGATCCACTCTCCAATTTTCGATTCTTTATCCTAGTGAGAGGAAGGTAGTGTAAGTTTTTGGGATGATTTTTATAGTAATATCTATGAGATGTTATAATAATTGATGATGAAGGTGACTAAGAGATAAGAGTTTCCATCTCATTGGTATTGGAGACTGAGTGTATTTGAGCTCGTGATTCTCTTAAAAGTTCATATCTATCTTACTTCTAATATTTTCATAGATGAGACGTACAACGTACAAAATTTGATTGTGGGACTGTTCACAGTTATTCAGAATATGAATAACCCTTAAATTTTTCCTATATATTTGAAAGTGAAGAAGAAGTAAAATTTTATTGATAAGATACATGTGCATCTGAGTTCGCCACCCAAGAGAGGATATAAATACTTCTTGAGGATAATTATTTCAGAGGGAGCCTCTTAAATGATAGGATAGTTGAGGTTTCAACTAGTTGGGATTAATTCCAAGCTGTATCCTTCACATTTATCTATAAGTCTCAGTAATTGTGCATCCATTGGGTGACCTTCACTAGGATTACTCTTTTATGGAGGCCATTTGAATCGATGATATAAGTGATCAACTATTCTTGGTGTCTAAAATAGTCTAGGTAATTAGATTTGTTATTATTCCTAGTAGTAGATACATCTACGACCATATTAGTCAGAGGGAAAATAGACATATGTACCATTGAGAGGGGATAGACCATAAACACGTTAGGTCCATGATATTCACTATCCTTAGGGATATAGGCTTGAGAATTTATATAGAGCTGGTTGTCCTTAGTGGAAGTAGGGAAGATGACCTGCACATAAAAAATTTCATGCATTGAAGGTAATACTGATTGGTGGGTTAGGGATCATTTATTGTACCATTTTCTAGTCTTCCACTCTAAATATTCCCTTTTTTAAAATTTGTAGAATCACATTATTTTTTCAATACCATAGTATTCTACACTTTGGGTCTCAATGTGGAGAGGTTTTTTCCCCTTGACATTGACTACACCAACAGGAGGGAAATCCCATTTGAATGATATATTCCAAGGTTTTGATTTACTAATTGGGAGACATCAATCACATATTGATTATTTTCTACATTATATAAAATAATAAAATTAATTCTAAATAACTATTATATGTATTAGATTCACATGAACACCTATTGTTTTTAGTGTAGGGTTTTGTTATATGATGAAAATGGTTAATGTGCAGTATTCATTAGTGAGAGGGTCTATTGGATGATAAGTAAAAATTTAGAGCCCCTATTGTCTTATATAGTTTTACCTTCATTGTACTTATAAGTGGTTATTATGATGATGTTTCCAAGATACAACAAGGAGTTTCCAGATTTCTTTCCCAAACAAGTTGTGGCACTACCCCCTTAGCATGGTTTTGAGTTTAGCATAAAGTTTTAGCTTGGTGAATCTACAATCAGTTCGAATCCTTATCACATTAGTCCTCTTAAGATATAATAGTTGAGGATTTAGATTGATGTCTTGATATAAAAGGCATTTATGTGGTGCTCTGATATTATTCTCCAAGGGTGATGGTAGGTCAATGCAGCTCATAGACTACTAGTGAATGAATTCAATAATGGTAAAGATCTATTCTCCCCATGAGGATAGATGATTTCTTAAATTTATTAAAGGGAGGTAAATAGTTGTCATAGATTAGTCTGTGGTTTTTGTATCACTCAATAATGGTGAGGGAGGGAGATATTCTAATGAATACATTCATATGCAACTATGGTAAAATAAATTTTTTGTTTATTTTATTTAGTGTCATACTAACTTGGTATGTTTTCATTATACCCATAAAAACAATGTTTTTTTGTTCTTGTATTAGTATGTTGATATTTTTATCAAAAAAATTATTTTATATTCAATGTTATTAGTTGAAAATTCCAAGAATCATCAGGCTATTTTATAATTCCTTTATTGTCATTAGGTCCCTAAATTTTTTACCATTTCATATTTTAGAGGGGGAAAGTTTATTTTCATAGTAATTTGATTTACCAATTGTCAGTATAGATCAATCCATCAATGATCAAGGTAGTTTTTTCTTCAACAATATCAAAGAATGTTATATTTATCTACAACAACCATGGCATTACATGATATTATCTGAGTATCATGTCCAATTTATCTCATATTTAGAGGTTATTGATATCCCTTTCTAGTAAAGGATAATATTTTATATCGATTGACCAGTTTCATGAATCTTTAAAATATCAAATGTAGAGGTTGATATGTACTCCATTTATTTAGTTTTTGGAGGAGGCAGTGATGTTATAAGTTTTATATGATTCTTCTCACCACGGTTCTAGGATGCATATGGATTCACTAGTGGGAGATGATCTTATTTAGGTCTAGAAATTTATGCACCCAAAATTTTATCCAAGCCACCCAAGATCTAGTTTCCATATTAGTGGTATTTTCTATAAAGATATGTGGAAACAAAATGATCAAATTTTTTTGTACTTCACATATTTACAAGATAAAAAGTTAAATATTCTCTCAATGAGGTCTAAATATTTATTTGGGGTGGTGTGTAGAGTTATTTCAAGACTAAAACCTCTAGATCATCTATACCATAGAATAATGTAATATATTTTCTAATCTATTTAGTTAGAATTCATGAAGTGATATTGTTTTGGAATCATGATATTATTGTATAATGATTAAGGAGCTTGCGATAATGCAATTAATATGGAGGATATTGGTATAAAATAATACGTGTGTAAGATAATAGTGAATCCATCCTTGATTGGACTATTAGAGAAGTCTCAAAATGGATACTTGTAGTTGGAGTCAATTTGGGACCGTGTCTTTCATAGATATTCTCTAGAGAAATGTTTGATGGATAACCAAAATCAAATATAATTTCATGGGATATTTTTTTATCTATTAGTGATGTGAGAGGAGGTTCTCAAAGTGTTTCATAGCTCAACCTAGAGAGTTCATCTTGGTATATCCATGTTGTAACATTCTTTATATATTTAGTTCTATTGGATAGGGATGAAGTAGTTTGAGAAGATATTGTGGAACTTTGTTTGGTATTTAAATAGATAAAGGTAGAATCATGTTATAATTTGTTAGTTTCAGCCATTAGATATTCCTAATCCTAATTTTTGGGACATCTATATAGATTTTTTCACTAGTATATGATGATCTGAAGGAGGGTAATATGTTCTTTAAGTGATAATGGATTAGTTAAAAAAATAAATTTCATTCATTTGTGATGATAGTTTCCGGTTCTATGGGTATTCTATAAATGTGGTATATATATGAGATGTTCCATATTCACTGGGTACTAAATACCATCATCTTTTATTGAGTTCCACATTTTACCTCATGATTTTGGGGTGGTTTTTAATGTTTTTGGTCACCTAGCTACACACGATCAATTCTTTATATCATTATATATATAGATAGATGTAGTATAATTTTTAGATACATGATAATATTATTCAGTCCTATATTATCTATTTTGGTGGCTCATGGGTAAAGGACATTCCTTTGGATTAGTATTCTTATAAAAATACCTACCACTCTTCCATTGGAATTTCTTTATTTGTGGTGTTGTATTATCAAATTTAATTTTTTTTATTATATTTGAATTTGGTTAGGCAGTATTTAGTATTTTTTAATGTGATTAAAAACATGTTAGAGAAGGTTTAGATTGTATGGGAGTGGATAAAGGAAACAAAATACTCTCATAATTCATATTCTGATCAAAGAATGAGACCTCTAGATTTATAGGTGAATGATCATGTGTTAAGGAGTATTTCAACTAATTTGTGGATTTCAAGGTCTTATCAAGTGAGTAATATTCCTTTTTATATTATTCAACCTTTTTACAAGGTATTTTATTAGTTAGCACTACCAAAACATATTGGTCAGGTATATAATGTTTTTCATTTGTCACAACTTTTTTAATATCTAAATGATGATTCCCATGTAAATTATTTGGGATAGTTATATGTGGAGGATGATTCAATGATTTTGGAATGATTGATTGAGATTTTGGATCATTAGGGGATGTCTTTACATGGGAGAGTTATTCCCTTTGTTCTTATTTTATGTAGGAATGGTGGATTAGTGTAATGTACATGAGTTTGTGAGTCATTGATTCAATCCCAATATACCTTGATGTTTTGTGAAATGATTTTCTTTTATGGTGATATTATTGATTAATTATTGATATGTTTGAGATTATTTAATTCTATTCTATTTTCTCTTTAAATAGTGGAATTATATCTATTTTAGAGGTTTTATCCTAGGGATTTTTCGGATCAATCCTTGTTGTTTCCATTATTAAATATTTATTATTTCTTATTAATGATGGGAATCATTAGAGATGCATCTCACATAAGGTATCTATTTTTCCAAAACCCTTTCCTTTTATATTTTAATTGTAAGTTATTTCCATGAATATTTTCTAGAAATATTAGGGGTGTGAGGAAGGTTTAAATATTTTAAACATTATTTTTAATATTGATTATCCTATTCCAAAACCAAATATATAATATTTTTGGAAAATCTATAATTAGGGTTTTTCGTTTTATTTATATCAATGTTTCAAAACTTATTTGTTTTATAAAATATTATGAAATATAGTTTTAAAGTATAATATACTATGTTATGAATGATTATTTAGAAATATCTTACATATAATTTTCATACAATGTACAGAACCTATGTGTTGAATAAAATATAACATGTATTTCCATTAACTCTAATATTATATTTCATATGAGATTTATTTAAATGTAAAATATATTAGAAATTCCATAGAAATATTTTATCTAATGATCACATTGAATTTTAGAAATGTAAAATACTTTATGTTTTAAGTATCATTCATAAAGAATATATTACCTATAAAAATTATACTACATATTAAATATTTCAAAAAGTATAAAAACATTTGTAACTTTTATATATATTATGTTGTGATTTTTTTCGAGGAAAAAATAATTCATAATGTATTTTGTTAAGGATTATATCTTACACATAAAATATATTTCATAATCAATATGTTATTTATGAGGGGGGACCATACCTTTGTAAAAATTTTTAGTCTGGGAGAAAATTATATATATGTAACATAACATATATTATTGTAATAGTTTTCTATTTTATTCATATAGATAAGAATCATATTTACTATTTAAAATGAAATTTTAAATTTTAAAATCCCTTAAATCAAGATTTAAGAATACAATGAAAATACATTTACAAAATAAATATTTGAACCATTGGTTAATTAATTTGAATTATTTTCAGTGATGATAAATTTTTATAACTGATTTAAATTGGAATTATGATTTAATTGGTTGAGTCTTTAAGAAAGAATGGAATGTAATATCGACACATGATCCAACTTATTTTTTTAATTTAGGAAGTCTCTAACACTGAGTTTTATTGTATTCTCAAACATAGAAGATCATAATCCAACCTTTTATGTTTAAAAATCCCATTTAGAACCATTGAAACATTTTTATCATGATTTCTAGTCCTGAGAACAACTCTACTTATGTTTCATATACTCATGTTGAGAGTTACTCAAGTTCTAGTTGAGGTAGGGTATATAATTACTCGATCTTTTTTTTCATCAATCCCCTATCAATTATGTTTTTATAAAGGTTATTTTTTTAGAGATGATTGTTAAAGGTTTATTCTAGAATTACTGTTGGTTGAACATTGCATATATTATGAAACCTGATGCTCTTTTCTCAGGTGTTCTATTGATGTATCTTTTCATTTTATTTTTCGATGATGATTTATTTTTAAGGATACTTGAATTTTCTTGTGTGATTTTTTTTTTGTTTTTTGGTCCTAATTATTGTCGTTACCACTCAAAAATATTGTGTTTCTATCAAAAAATGAAACAATGAATGGGATGGGTTGAATTTATTATTATAAATTGAAATAAATATAGTTTCACATGGGTCTTCTCTTATTTCAATTATAATTTTTGATAAATGTTTATTGATTTTTTTTCTTCATGATTTATGTTCTACTCTAAATTTATTTTTACTATGTGCTATTTTTAGTTTCAAAGTCATTTTCTATTCATGTGGATGCTTACTAAAAATAGAATTTATAAAATGTTAACAATTTATAGCTATAAATCAAATAATTTTTAGTTAATATAGAAATTGTTAGGCTGCCCATGTTGGCCTAAAATGATATTTAAGAATGGAATTATAAAACATTGTTACTTATGTTTTCTATATTATTTTTTTTCGGATGTGATTTTCATGGTTGGATGTGTGGATTTATGGTTAGTGGAATGTCTTGAAAGGGGAATTAATGTGGTGATGGTGGTAGAAATGGTAGGTGGGAATGGTTGAGTTTTTTTGGGGAATTATGGTGGCCATTATAATGGGTTTTCATGGTTGTTTTTGGGGGGATGTTGGTGCTTTATAAGGTTTTTCAATTACTAAGGGTGGAATGGGATAACTTATAAAATGATTGGAATGAGTAACTTAGTGTGATGCAATTTAATTTCTGGTGGATTTTTGTAAAATTATATATGAATAAAAATTATGTGCAATGGATTAAACAAAGTGGGTTTTGGCTTATGAATGGTTTTCCATTATATATAATTAATGAATTGAATAATGAATATAATTTGTACGGTAAATAAAAATGTTAAATTGGATGGTTTACTGATATATAGGGATATGTTATTATTGAAAATACTATTATGTGAAGTGTAGTGGGGTTAATTGATGATATAGAGGTGGAAATCATTTCATGTAGAAGTTCATGGAGAAGTGGTGGTGATTATGGTATATTACATGAATGATTATTTTAAACCATTTAGGATGGGAATGTGTGTGCCTATATTATACAATTTAATTTATTATGATATCATATGAACCCCACATGAGTCAGATAATCTTACAATCAACCAAATAATTTTGGTTTTGGGTTATATACCAAATATCTATGTTAGCAAGAGATCATGTGGCTAACTACTCTCACTTCCCCGATCATTCATACAAAGAGATTTATTCATTGGTTTTGATTGAAATAATTAAAATGTGTAATTTATTTGATTAAGATGGAATGTTTATATGTAATCTATTGAGGTTATTTCATGGTATGAAGAGGTAACAAAGATTATGTATTTCATGCTCATAGTAACTTACTATGATGGAAACATGACGTGCAGTTGAGATATAGATATGTGGCATGTATTCATGGATATGTGGTTATAGGGTATGATGTGGATATGTGATATGTTTATAACGATAAGAATTGGATGAGAGGGAAATGACACTTTTTATTGGGGCATGACATTGAAAAACCAATAGTGTAGTGGTGTTGGTTACCCATTTTACCATATTTTTTAAAATTATTTTATTATAATTTGATAAAATATTTGGTGATTGGGACTTTGTGAGTTTGGGAAAGTGGACATGGTATTAGACTGTGTTGGTTCAAATATATACTCACTGGACTATTATTTTTCTTCTTTCAAGCTTTCATTCAAGGCATTGAGGACAATCCTATCGACTGTAAATTTTTTCTCTCCCACATATATATAAGTCAATTTTACAAGTTTCTAGTATAGATTTGGTAATTAGGTTTTAAAGTATTATCTCGATTCTTGGGATATATGGTTGAGTTTTTATTGCATAGGAGTTTATCATGATATTTTATCCATGTGGATTGTTCCTCTTTGATATTTTCATGTAATATGATTATTCTTGGATATTGGATTTATATTTGATATGATGTTGATTAGAGGATTATCTTTATGTTTCCTCTATTTAGGAGGATAATGATTCCCAGTATTGTTTTTTATATAGTCATTGTCAGTCTCTAACCCATAGTCAATTGGAGGTAGGATTTACTGGTCACATACACCTCTATTATAGGCCTAGTAGGGGTTCTTAGTAGGGTTTGTTCATGAAAATTATTCCTTATAGTTTCATGGTAGTTTATGAAATACATTGTTATGTACACATAAATAATATGTTAATTTATAGAAGTATTTTATGGAAAAAATTATATATTTGGGTTTTAATGTAGGAACATTAATTTAAAAACATGTGACGTAACCATTTTAAAATAATTTACTAGCAGTTATAATTAATTTTTTACTTTTATTAATAATTTTAGTTTAATGGTTTTTTGTTTCCCTTGAAACATATGTTTGAAAAAATTAAAATGTTTAAGGAATGAAAAACAAATTATAATATTAATTTAGATGGAATAATAAGATACTTTAATGAGATCAATATAGGGAATACATAACTAGTGATTTAATTGACCATATGAGATATTTTTAAATTATTAAAAATATTTGTCATCTAGGTAATCCATACTATATTAGTTTACATGAAAGGATGAATCATACAATATTATACAAGGTTTGAAATGTTTTGATTCAATATGACTTTACTATCACCATTAGATTTATTTTATAGAAACAATTTCACTATATGTTAACTGTATTTCCTATAAAGTAATTATAAAGTCACAATATAAGATACACAATACGATTCATAATAACAATTATTTTATGAAAATTTGAGGTTACAAATATTATGTGAAATTAAATGTATTACATAAAATTAAATTTGTAATCGAAAAAAAATCAAAATTGTTAGATATCATAAGGAAAATATGAGATAATGTTTTTATTATAAACCCTGATTTTTTTTAATAGATGTCTATTTCTAGGGAATAAATAAAATTTTCTAGGAATTAGTTAGATAAAACATGAATATCATGAAGTTCAAGGAAAAATTATGTCTAAGATGGAATTTTAAATAGAACAAATGGAATTTGTTAAAATAAAATTCTATCAAGTATCATGAAAACATCATAAATGTATTTATATAAGAGAACATGTAGATATTAGTATATCATGATAAAATAAAATATGAATTTGAGTTTATAAAATATAATACCACATCTTATTAAGAGTCTATAAAGAGTTTTATTTTCATGGAATTATTAGAGGCCATAAAATTTGAAATAGATTACATATACAAAAATTATGTTTAGAACTTAATTGATAAAAATAAATGTGTATGGCCTATAGGGTATAAGATAATTTTAAAAAAAAATCAAAATTATGGTATAGTGTCAACTTATAAAAATTGTTGCTAGTGAATGGTTATGTTAAAATTTATATTACTTGCTATGAAACACATTTTCACCAATAATCATGATAATGTCTACTATATATTTCTATCTATTATAGATTATTATAATTATGATATATATTAAATGAATTTTTAAAACAAATTCCGTAATATAAATATGTCAAAGGGTGTATATATGAAAAAACTAGAAGGTTTTATGTTTCCATATGTTACTATTGAGGTTTGAGAAATACATTAATATGTCTAGGTATTGAACAATATTTCTTATAGTTGGAATATTTTTTTAGATAATTCAATCAAAGAGTTGGGTTTCATTAAAAATATAGGTCATTATTGTGTATATATGTTTTTTAGTTTGAGAAATATCATATTTTTGGAATTGTATATACATGATATACTATTAATTGAAAATGATATCCCTATATTAATGTTTGTAAAGAATTGGTTGGTAAAATTGTTATTGGAGAAAAACTTGAATAATGTGGAATATGTTCTATCTATGAAAATATATTATGATACTACTAATAGGTTATTTTTATATAATTTTTAACATAGAAACCATTATATTAATAAATAGGTTTAGCATGGACTATTTAATATGATTTTTTATCAATTTGTTATAATGTATGTCTTACAAAGACTCATTTGTCAACTATTAATGTAGAAATAAAACACAATAATGGGATTCCTTATACTTATCAAACTAGGTCCATCATGTAAAATAAGTTATATACTCATCACGATGTTCTATATACTATTAAAATAAAAATAATATACTAATAATATCTCAGTGAAAGAGAATAGGTTTTTGTTAAGAATATTTCAATTATTTTGGGAATTAATAATGATGGATATATTGTTTTATAAAAGGATCCAAAATGTCACAAATTGAGAAGAATCATTCTTTAGAATTATCATATCATTAGATAAATCACTACTATAGGAAATGAAAATATTTCTTAATTGGATACATATGGTAATGTATAGGATCTATTTATAAAACCATTATCATAGGAGAAACACAATAATATTGAAAATTATTCAGTTATTAGATATGAATTTAACTGAATCTAATGCATCTAATATTTATTTGAGTCTTAAATTAATTTCACATGATTTAAAGACTGTTAGAATAAAATATATAATTTCTATTATCATAAATAAAGTTTAAATGTTTTTTTCACTAATTTTTTCTGTAATTTTACCTAAGAGTTAAATAATAAATAACCCATCATAATAAAAATCAGAATTATTCATAATCCGTGATTTTCATCAAAGGTGTATATTGTAAAAATATGTTAAGAATAGTGTGCATGAGGGTTCAAATAGAGATATATAGATTAACAATGATAATGATGTTTAACTTGTTTTATATACTGATCATATAGAGAATATCCAATGGAATTCTATACAAAAACGTTTTTGATTCACAAAATGTATTTTTAGACATATTAATCCCCATTATATGAAGTTAATAAGGTACCCTATACCTGAAGGTTTCAAACATAGTTGAAGCTCTAGGTGAGACAAAACAATTTTTTCATAATATATGATTAATTATTGATTTAAATCATATATAATATTCATTAACCACAAAATTTATATGAAGATTCATTTACTAGAACTTGGAACCAAAAAGAGAGGATCTTTTCACATACATTTAATCATTATTTTATTTAATTAAATAATTATATTTTGATGAATTATTTCTTACTCGATTAATTAATAGAAAACTCTTGTAAAACCATCATTTTATCATATTAATAAATGGTCGATTCCCTATAGAAGAGATGCACATGTGTTTATTGAGAATCCTATTGCCTCCATAGAATTATCGGGGTACTAGAATGGGGGAATCTAGAACTTGTGATAAAGACTGATGATTTAATATGAATCCTTAAAAAATAGAACAATTCATTCTGGTGGAGGATAATAACCACTCAATGTTAATTAGATAATTCTAGGATAGAGTCCTATAGGTAATGATATGATTTTTTCTATAACTCCTTCTGCACAATGATGGATTTTGGAGCACAGATTTTTCAAAATTTCACAAGGGGTTTTAAATGATTTTATAGTAAAATAATAATAATTTCACATGGGGCTTTATGATTTTCATAATTCCCAATGAACCCATTGAGTAAAAAATAATAATATTATTATTACTTATATGACATGCCAAAACTAATGGATAAAATAAATATAAATATCTTGAACTAAAAAATTAATATTTAATAAAAAAATATTTTATACGGCATTTCATGCTAGACCATAAAACATGGTATGCCAATCCTCCCCATTATTTATCATTACTTGAATATTGAATATTTATTTAATTAAATAAATTCAAATTTGTTTTTTGGAAATAAAAATAAAAAATATATATTAATAGGATGAGTGAAAAATATTAATAAAATATTCACATAACAAAAATAAAAAATCTTTTTAACATAATTAATGTACTAGAATAGATTTATATTTTATATTAATATAATTAAATAACTAATTACCTAGTAAATAAATATTCATTAAATATCAAACACATGTATTTATTTTCTCAAATAATAGGGGATTGAAAATTTCGGTTTGAACCAATGATAATAATTATTAAACCATATATGGGAATAATATTTATCCAAAATGTTAAAACTATATAAAATTTAATTGTGAATTTTTTAATAGACTTATTATGTGATCCTTTTCCACTTTCTTTGTATAATTAGGTTGCACTACCTAAATTCCAAGGTTAGCATCTAGTAACACTTCAAGGATCCTATAGAGAAAGATGTTTATGCCATAGTGATATTCATCTATTATGAACATACATTGTGTACTATAATCCCTTTATTTTTATATCTCTAATCATTTGGTTGTAGGCCTGTGTCATGAACCTATGTGCTTGATGTTACTTTCTTTTAATTTTTGGAATAAAAATTTATAGAAACATGGTCATGGACATGAACATAATTAGGAATCTCAATTCCCATCAAAGAGATTGAGATATCTACTTTGAATACATAATAGATGGGAGAAATTATTTCTTACATTAGTCATTAATACAACGTCACTTGAGACACACCCAATATATTTTACCTTTTTTTGAGCATATGTTGTCATATTTTTCATCCATACATCAAATTATGCTACTTAGTACTTGTATAATTAATAATTTTAAAGTAAAATTTCCATTACAAACATCAATAGATTAGAATATTCAGTGAAACAAATATATTTTCATTTCATATTGGAAGGTAATGTTCTCATAATCTCATGCATTGAAGATTACTAAGGGCATACTCCATTAGAAAGTGTCCCAAATTCCTATATGTCTCTAACTATGATAGTTTATATCATTTTTTCCATTAAATAAAATCATTTATCTATATAATATATATTTAAGATTAATTTATTGTCACTTTTAGGTTCCCATCAGAGTGGGGAACTACTACGAACTTTTAGTGCGACAAGTAACCTTTCAAAATTATCACAAAATATTTCATACAAAAGAAAAATCAATACGTGATTATTTTTTTTATTAATATTTAAATACATCAATAAAAGTAACTGTAAAGTACTAAGAATTTATTTCTAGGTCACCAACTATAATAATTCATCGAACGTTATACCTTGACACATTTATTATTCCACCCTTAAGGTTAACCTAATCTTAAGGCGGTTGGGAAGGTTACTGACCATTCATCAATTTCTGTTTAATCATGATTGTATTTTTACTACTAGATTATAATTATAACATTTGTGCCCTTAATTGAGAAATAGTGTGGAGATTATTACCCTTTCATTAGAGGGAAAATGTGATTTATCATCTATATAAATGAATGTAAGTGGTATATTTATCTAAAATTAGTCAATATAATTTAGATAATTTATAACATTTGACATGGATATAAGATATTGATATATATACACACATATATATATATATTAAATAAATACTAAATGTATTGGATGAAATTTGTGTATGATTACACATATGATGTATGGGGATATATTTGGTGGGTATAATCTTAGGGAGTTATGAATATTGTTTATAGATAATTCTATATCTCTTTATAGTATGAGTTGTAATAGCATTTTATTAAATCCATCTATTTTCCTATGTTTATAAATTATGACTATATACTAATTTTAAATTATAAAAAATCCTAAAAGGTCACACACAAGCCTACAAATGTTGATTTATTTGTGATCTAAATTATTTAAAATAAATAAGAAAATTTTAGTTTTTTTATCCTAAAAGAGATTGGAAGTTAGTTCATAATTTTTTGTGAAATGTTTATAAAGTCAATTACGATATATTTCAAGTGAAAAAATAAAGTATTTAAGAACTAATTTTCATATTCTATGTAATTATGTGTTCTATATCACAATTCATAAAATTAGATAAATAGTTAAACATATTTTAGTAGTATATCACATGAATAATATTTCATTCTCTAATATAAGCTATCAATATTTTAGATTAAATATCACTATGTGATTTATTTAGTCATGTATAATATTATATATATTTTTCAAAAGAGATTAATGATCACATGAATAATGGAGATATTAAAAATATTCCACAATGTTTCATGGATAAACATTATGTAATTTTAGTGTTATTTTTAGGTTGTGAGGGTCCTACATTAATAAATATTTTCTTTAAATATTCATCGTGAATTCAATATATATGACAGAAAATCAAAAGAATCATAGATTAAACTATATAATCATATTTAATCCCATTATATAAAGAGATTCTAGGACATATTTGAAGGGAAATAGATTAATCCAAAAGTATTTTACAGATTCCATTATTAATGGATTACTATTGGATACATGAAACTATTGGTTTTTACTAAGTGGCTATCATCAAAATCAGGATTTACGGTATACATGGTAAAGGGTATGTTTTTATATATTCCTCATTCATTTTATATATCATTCATTTGGATAGTCATTAATTTCTATTTTCATTTCCATTAATTTAAAACGTGTTTAATGGCATTAATACAAAATACAATAAAGCTGATAATGTTAAAGACATTAAACATAAGGATTATAAATATCTTAGTCTTGCTCCATGATAAAACTATAAAAACACTAATTATATGTCCAAGATTAGTATGATACATTTTATCATTCATTGAAGACTATCCATAAGGATATTTAGTGTACCCAATCCAAAAGAATACAATTATTTTTAATTTCTTTAAAAAATTCAAATCTTGGATGGGAAAAGACTCAAAAAACAATATTAAGTGTTTATGTATTGAAAATGGTGGATATTATATATGTGATATGAGTGATAATTTATATCAATGAGAATATATTTGGATAAAATTTCTAATGGCATGCAGTTATCAATAAAAATGTGTGATATATAAGATAAATGGAAACCTATTGTATTGAAAAATGGTGATATAAAATACTATAAAAGTAGTTTTGGTATTTGGTTTAGTAGTTGTAAATATTGAATTATAAGTGACTAATAATCCTCATTTAGAGTTTATTGACTTAAAAAAGTATTGATGTTTTGGATCAATAAAAAAATTATATTTTTGTTATGTGTATTTGAAAGTCATGTAATATTAATGATTAATGGATATAAAAATCATATTAAGATAATATATATGGGAAATATATCTTTTATGGGGCCTATTGATTGTTTGAATGGGTATTATTTATGGGATCACACTACTCATAAATTTTTTATTTGTATGGATTTAATGTTGTCAAAAGATAAGGAACAAGTAATGACTATTAGTGACATATAGAAACGTAATATATGAAATATTACTATTAAATAAGAGGATGAATGAAAAGTGGAAAATGTTTTATATAAAGAAATAAGAGATCAAGATGAATAAAAAATTTGAACATAGATGAAAATATCCTACTCAGTAGAAAACAGAACTAATGTGGCACTCATATTATTCAATTGCGAGAAATATTAAATATTTCATCTTAATAAAGGATTATAATCTGTATTATTTTATAGATACGACTTAGTGTCTATCAATATCGTCATGGATTATTATAATAAATTTGTAATTTTAATCTTTGGATAAGAATAAGACTTGATATATTATTATATTCCCTTATGGAATAAAAACAATTGATAAAACATTTGTCTTTAAGATAAAATATTTTATAAAGTACCTATAGGAATAATATTATGAAAGAATAGAGTTAAAAGGTTACAATCAAAAGGAACGTATTTATTTCAATGAAATGTTTTCTCTTATAGTTAAAATTATTTTTATAGTAGTGGTTTCAGAGATGTGGTCTACAATAATATTACATCTAATCTAACTAGATCATAATAATACTTTCCCAAACAAGAAATTTGAATGATAAAGTTATATTTTACTACTACATGATTTTCCAAGAATTGTTAAGGATAACTTATATTATAAGTTAAATGAATCTTTATTCCATATCAAGTAGGAAAAAAGTTATTAGTTCAAGATATTTTATTCTAATATCACAATTCTTGGATATAATAAAATATCTTAAGATCCTTGCTAACATTAAAATGGAAAAATTACCAATAATTGTATCATTCATATACTGTATATGGGTGAAATAAAAGTTACATTCCCCAATAAATATAAACCCAAAATATGAGAAAAAAATTTATTGGGGAGATTGATAAGAAATATTTTAAAATAATAAAAAAATTATAGGGATGTGAATTATTTGAGATAAACATAGTGGGTTGATTTGACATTCAATAAATAACTACTCAATAAAAGTCTTTAAAAAATAAAATATGAAATATTATAATACAATATATATCCTTATTCCCATTAAATTTACGTTTCCCTATAAGATAAGTTATAACTATTAAATAAATATTATGGATATGTATCAAGTAACCGATGCATCATTAGTGTGTATTATTATGATTATTATCGTTTACATTAGAAAAGATATATAAAATATAGTGATATTAGTTATTTAGTAATTAGTGGATCCACTGTAGGATAATTGTAATAAATTCATGAGTAACCAAGGATATAATATAGAGACTTTTTATTTCATAATATGTTTTAATGAATTGTTTTTCATAATAATAGGCTATATTGATTTATATTTTCATGTGGTCCTAAATAAGACCACAACTATTTATTTGTTTAATTTTTAATGAGTATATATAATCAATGTTTAAAATATAATGTTAATCATGACTTTATCCAAAACTATGGTATATTACATATAATATACAAAGTATTTAAAAAATTAATTTATATTAGAAACATGCCAAAGAATATTGATCAATGTTAATATAAAAGATAATTACTATATGATTATAAACAGACATTGCATATTAATAATGACAAATATTTTCATTCCAAAAAAATATTATTGGATAAAATAATATTTTTTCCAATTAGTGATAAAATAAAAATTATGGATATGTAGAAAAATAAAACTATTGAATAATTTATATATTTTATTATGACAACATTTGAATTTAATAAATTAATTTTATAAATATATTTTAGGGGAATCTAAAAAATATGATTAATATCATTTGGTAAGGAAAAAATAATTCCTAGCGATAATATTTATTTTTAAACAAATATCTAAGTGGGAGAGATGTTAGAATACACCCCATTATTTTTCTATGGCTTAATATACACCCCCAATTATCATGGGTGATGGGAGCTTTAGGGTGGATGGGTGAAAATAACCATACCAACCGTATAAAAATTGAGGATGGGAGATATCCTATAAATAGTTGATTTTAATTGTTGGATCATCGTAAAAAAATATCATATTATTTCATAATGAATCTTAATGATTATTTGCCAGGTGTGTTTTCTATAATTATTTAATTGATAAAATTTTAAGGTTATTTCATTGTAAAATTGATTATATTTGTACACACATTTATATATAATGATACACTCATATCATTCTCATGGTTTTTACTCAAAAATTATTCATGCTGATTTAAATGTAAAATTATTTATTACATTTATTTTTACCTTTATTTTTATTTATTTACTAACTTGGTATTACTGCATCATTGAGGGGTCAATCATTTTTTCTAATAGTAGAATAAATTTTATTTTTATATCCACATCCTTTCACACAAAGAAAAATCATCTATGAATTTCTAAAGGATCTCTCAGTAGTGGTTTTCATTCATCATAAAACAATTATTCTCCTAATCGATTAACTTCCCTTTATGTGGTAAAAGCTTCACCGACATAAAAAAGTTTGATATTTTCTCCCATGAATGAAATAATTTCATAAAAATAGATTTATTTATGGTTGATTGAGAAATTAGAAGTATTAAGTCCTATATGCACCTGTAAGAATCCATAACAAAGTGCTCTTCTTCTATGAAGGAAGTTGACTGACCTCTAATGCATATCATTATAATATCAAAATAAGTGTTATCCATAAATATGATTTAGTGAAAAAACATTTCACTCCTTTTTAATCAGGAAAATTAATATACTATTTTTTTTACAAAAAACTACTATACCCATCCATAATTTGGATATATATAAAACATTAAAAATAAAAATTAATTTCACATAATTTGATATTGGAACCAAAAACATTAATAGATTAAAAAATAAAGTAGAATAAGATAAATATATAAGATAAATAAAGTTATACACATGATATATCTGTAATAATGTGATGAAAAAATTAATTATTCAAGGACCCATTAATGATAAAAAATAAAATACTTGATAGTGGACTCTAACATAATAATAGAAACATGTAATATATTACTCAAAAAATATTAATCCACTCTACCCAACATTTTCCAACACTAATCCTTAGAATACTTAATTCACAATTATATTAAATGATATATATCGATGCATGTATGGATGACCAGACTTTATATTATTATAGATTTAGTATGAATGGATAAATAATATTTTCTATATATTATGTCAGCATCCCAAATATTTTAGATAAATGTAGATATTTATGTGGTGTTTTTAGAACAATATAAAAATTCACATTGATAAGAGAAAGTATTCCATTATATTAAAAAATATAATATAATAAAATGGCATGTTATTAATTTCATCAGAAAATAACCTTTTAACACCACATATGGGAGGATGATAAATTATGTACACTAAAACAACTTCAAATATAGTTGGTGATTCTCAACCACACATATCTTTATAAGTTAAAAAAATTATTCCATGGTAAAAAAATTAGGTTTCTCATACTCAACCTTTATCACTAGAAAAATATACTATATTATGATCAATATCATATGAAAATTACCATGTATTCTTCACCACTTTCATTGGTAGCATAATAACAAAAGAAACTCATATAATGGATGATTGAGGAGGGGAGAACTTATGATAGGGTTGTTAGAACAAATTTTAAACAAAAATTACCTGGGGGTAAAAAATAGTTAACCTTAGGGATCATTCTCTCTATGAGTATTTTGTGAATCATTCATATTGTTAAATTTATTTTATTCTAATTTTTATGTTTTAAATACATAATTTTTTTATTTTTTTAAATAATATTTATTGAGAAGAAAAAAAAGGTTTTTATTCAATGAAAAATAAAATTAAAAAGGGAAAAAGTTGGTGAATATAATGAAGTTTTCCAAAGAACATTAGTTGAACATATCTAATTTTAAGGAGTTTATATTTAAAATAGATTTATACTTGACCTTAAATTAAGTATAATTTTATTCATCATTATAACTCAATTGAGTTATCATTGTTTGATATAACTCAATCTACATCATCCCATAAAATGGTATTCTTTTATCATATATATTTATTCCAATTCAAAGATATATCTTTTCAAAATTTCCATAGAGACTACCTGACGTGTTGTTGAAATTCCATAAAATGTCTTTATTTTTAGTTATTTTGTTGTGATAATATTAACATAATGTCATGTGAAGAATTAAGGTGTTGAAGAAGTAGTCAGGGAGTGGAGGTACTTTGGTTTTCTCTTCAAACATAGAACTTATGGAATAAAACATAGAATTAAGATTATAATTAATCTAGTAAAATGATATGAATCTAGAAATATATTTTATGTGTTACCTTCCTTAAACATGAATTTTTTTAGTCTTATATAATAATGGTGGGATATCAAAGCCACAAAAATAAAATATGAGAATAAATTTCATACTCATAAGATAAAAAACAAAATAGGGGAGGGGGGAAACAATGCATTGAAGTGTAAAAAGAGATAATGAGTAATGGGAGATAATTTTACAATATTATATGATAAATGAAATTAGAGGAAGAAGAAGAGAAAATAATAACCCACTCCTAAGAAAATAAAACACTAACATTGTATCTCTTCAATACAAAACTAGGTGAATAATGTACACACTAAAAAGATAATGGATTCTCCACCTTAAATAACCACAAATAAATTTACTTGAAGATCTCCACACCAATTTGATGATATCCAAGTCAATATGTAGCCAAGGGGGGTGAATGAACATATTAATGTAGTGTGTGAGAGGAATCCCAAATGATGAAATCATCTAATATATTTTCCTCATGTCAAGGATTAATACTGGAATATTATTAGCATCCACAGATTGATTTACTTACCATTGAAAAGTGATAAATATGTAAAGAAGTGGATTTTATTTGTACATTAATTTTAATTATAATACATGAATTAATTCCATGTAGTTGAGTGATATGACCCATGATGCATCATTCAAACTAAATATTATTGACTATTTCTCAGTGATAATGAGTTTTCATATATAGATCTAAGGTTGGGTAGATATGGAAACAGTTGGTCAGAGTACTTGTTATTGCTATAAAGATGGAACGAGTAAAATTGTTGGTGGATGATAATAGGAATATGATAACAATATGATTTAAATATTTTTAAATTTATAACCTTATTCACCCAACCCCAAATCAGAAACAATATGAGATGGGTGAGTTTTTAGTATACTAAAGCCAGACTAACATCCAGTAAATTGAATCCATCCCCACACTATATTAGTTTTATTACCCTATATATAGAGGTTTTTATATAGTCATTAATTTTTTAGTCATTAAATTTTCATTAAAAATATAATATTTCTCTTCACACATTGATAAAAATGTATTTTGGTAAAAACTATAATGTCATTAGAAAGCATCAATTTATCTTAACAATAGTGTTGTGTGTGGTTTGGTTAGTGATTAATCCAAATCATTATTCCTTTGGATCCACTACATAGTCATTCTTATTCCCCATTATGTAGATTCATTCTATAGTCAACCTAACTACACGATCCGCCCATAGTCACCATTAATTTATATTTAGCTTTCTTAAACCAAACCTTAGAGGGTGTCTATGTCTTAGGTAGATGTTTTTAGGACCATGCCCATTTTTACCCAAATTTTATGTATCTTTATCATCAACACGTAATTTCCCACTCGAAATAATAATCACTCAAAAATAAAATAGTAATAATTTAAAAACAATTATAAAATCAATAAATTCCATTAAAATAATAAATTTAAGGATTTTTTCAATTTAATTTAAATTATTCAAAAATATGAAAAATAAATTTAACATTCATTATACGAAATAAATTATATAGTGTTTGAATAATGAAATTAAATATAATATTAAATAGAATATTTTTTTCATCACTTCCCCTAAATCCATCGATTACACTCATTGGAAATAATATACCATTATGTAAAAGCAAAACTAATTACCTTAAAAGTTGAAATAAACTGTCATTTTTCTACCAATTCACATATTTATTCTTTAATTAGTTCAATAAATTTTTTATTGTGGTGAATAAATTTGATTTAATTCTATTGATACATCTATGTACATGTATACCTATAACACATGAAATTTTATCTCCCAATCTGAAGAAAAATTATTTTTAAAAAAATTATCTTTACTTCAGATATTGAAGACACTATAAATATTTTCCACAGAAACATATATCTGTTGAAAGAGAAATTATGTGTCTAATCAAATAATTTCTCATGTAATTTATTATAAATTTAAGATAATGGTTATATGTTTAAAAATAAATTATTCAAATGGAAATTACTTTTCATAATGAAACATTCATGGAATTAAAAGAATTGAAAATATTAAACTCTCTAATTCTATTCATTCCTTAAATATATCATTATTTTTATCTCAATCTCCTTTCATTGTGAGTCACTGATAAGAAACAAGCACAATAGTAAATTCACTATATTATATAATTGTTTATTTTAATTATAAATAATGTTATAAAAATTGAATAAAATGGATAAATGAAAATTCATTCAATTTATATTTTGTTTAGTTAATGAGTCATTTGAATAAAAATGATAAATAAAATTCAACCCTATCTATAGGTTTCTCATAATTTGCTATAATTTATATATTTTATAAAAGTGGAGAGAATTTATGTATTTAATAAATATTTTGAGTTATTTTACAATGTATGAATGAAAACATAACTTTTAAAATCACCCAAACATGAAATTATATGGAAAATTATTTTCAAGGAAAATATCGCCCAACATTTACTTTAATTGTAAAAAATGCATTAAAAAATAAATGGATGGGTGGAATTAGATATTGTTTAAAATTTAGAAACTATGTATTCATTAGTTACATATAAATAATATATATGTTAATATATAATTCAATGTAGTATAAAAAAGGGTTTCAAAAAATATTTGAATTTCAAAAATTTATTATTCTATTAAAAAGCTAAAAATCTATTTTTTAATAAGCAAGAAAGAAAATTATAAATTACAATCCAATTATCAAACTCTAAAGTATTTGAGATGTTTAATAAGATATAATAAATTTATATAAACTTCTTTTACCAGGATATGTAATCATTGTATATTAATTTACAAACATAGATTTATCAACAAAACCAAAATTCATTAAATGGAAAAAAATTCCATGACTAAAAATAAATTCTATAGTTTTGTGAGTTTTATATTTTAAATTTAGTAACACAACCAAAATTATGTTAAAAGTATAAATAATAACCAAATCATCCAATAATTTTGAATGAGTTTATAAAACTCAAAACACATAAATGGATTAAAAAATAAGCCCAACAAGAATTAAAAACAAAACAAAGCATCAAAAACTAATAATAATTTGATCTCCCAACAACTCTTATATCATACTATCCCTTAAATATATATAATTCAAATAAAAAATAGCTTAGTTAAAAAAATTAAATGAGTAATACAAAATTTTTATTCTAGAAGGATCTAAAAGTATGCTTATTTCCCCTATTTTCTCTATAACCTACAAAGGACAAAATATGATAATTTTTTTAATTATAAAAACAACGAAAATATTGAGAAAATAATTATACATAGGTAATCCTCATGTGGATATATGTTTTAATTAAGAAACCCCTATTGATAAATCTCTTATCCTTAATCTAAAGGTGGATATGGAATATATTTGGGGAAAATCAATAAATGTAACCTTCCTAGTGTATACTAGCATATACCAAGTGCCGAAAACCCCAAAAGAGAAGAAAAAAATTCCTAACACTTGAAATAAAAGATTATCCATGTAAATTACTATATCATAATCTAGTATATTCCCTTGTTTATATATAGGGGTAGTTTCTTGACATAAGTTTCATTGATATCTTCTTTTAATGTTGTTCATTTCATTAGTTATTAAATGTATATTAGGAACTCAAATGGTTCATCATCATGATCATCATCCTCATAAAATACTATAAACAATTAAAATATAGTTGTTTTTTTTATTTTTTATAAATATCTTGAATATTTTATTTAGCCTGAATTTTTTTTGTTAATTTATATTCAAAAATAAATCATCTCTATATTTTATTTTTATCAGGAAGATACAATTGAAAATCTAGTGAACCATGGAGTAGCTTAGGAATATAAGGAATATAGTCACCATATACCATATCATATTATAAAAAAAATCATTGGACTTACCAAACGTTGAGAACACCCTTTATTATCTATTTTTAGCCTTGGGTTGAAGTTGTATTGACCTAAAACTTTTAATTCACTTTTAATTCTTCACAAAATACCATCCTTCAATTTTTATTTGCTGAAGATGATTTTGGATTTTTTTTCTCATCATCATTAAAATATTTTCCCCATTTTGAATTGTTTGATATAATCAAGTGTTCAATTTCTCTATTAATTCTTCTTATGTTTTTTTATTTACTATCATGAAATTTTTTATTAATGTTTTATTTGAAGAAAAAATATGGGGGATTAAAGTGAATGAAGAAACACCCTCTAGAGTTATTTCTAAAATCAATGTACTGTGAACTTATAAAAGGACCACAAATTTACATTAAAAATAAAAAATACTTAAGTAAAATATACTGAGTGTCCTTTAGAATCATTTTATCAAGGAATATTTTTTCTATCTTTCACTGTGTTCTCGTCATTTTATTTTAATTTAAAATATTTAAATTTTTTATATTTCATAATAAATTTCAAATGGAGATTATAAGAAATTATTTATGATGAAGGAATGATAAAATAGAAAATGTTAATGGATGGAGGAAGAAAAAGAAGTGATGCAATTATAGTCTGTATAATAGATATAATTATAAATATTTCCACCATAAAATTAATTTAACCTTGTTCTTGAAATAATTATTATTCTCTTTTACACATAAACTTAATCGAGTACGTTATGTTCTCACATCACATGAATTTATTCATCCAATAAAATATTATCCTCTCCCTATTGAAATGTCTCATAGATTAATGAAATATCTACAAAAAAATTCATGGATATATGCTGATATCTTGGTGAAGTTCCCAGAAGCATATTAATTTATAATTTACTCCATAGAGATAAATTATAAATAAAATGAATTAATGGATTATGAAGAAGAAGTAGTAGTCATCCGGTGGATGTTTTTGGGCTATCTTTCCACTCCTCTAACCACTGATTTGATTAAATAAAATCAATAGGAACACTAAATAATTAAAATGATATTAAAAAAGAAATCTATTTTTCATATTACCTCACAAGAACTAATAATTTTAGTTATCCCTCAATGATTTAGGTGTGTGATCACAACCCCATGAGTAGAAAACACTAAAGAATCATATATTTATAATAGGGGAGAAACATAATATAGGGAGGGTAGAAACATTGAATTGAAAAATAAAAATAAAAATAAGATATGATATTCATTATTACAATAATATAAGAAAAATAAAATTATAGAAAATATGATAGAAAAAAATCATCCTTACTAAAATAAATTAAAATAACAAACATTACATTACATCAACCCATTTTTGAGAGTGTAATGTATGAAACCTAATAATAATGGATTACTTTACATTAAATAATCAAAACTAAATATGATTTAATTCCACATTTTCTCTCTTATGGTATCCATTTCTATTGATATGGTAGGATGTTTATTCCAGGTATACATGGTGCAGGTGAGAGTACTACTCAACATAAACACATTATAGGTTATTATCCTCAACTATAAGATCACTTATGAAATATTCCTAGAATACATGTATAGATATCCTTATTTATTCCTAGAATATAGTAATATGATGATATGATTATCGGTGGGGAGTTTCTTGTGAATAAAATACATGTATACATATCATGTAGTTCATTGATGTGATATAGAAACCATATACATCATGTCTAAATATTTTTGAGTGGTTCTCAGTGATCCATAGTAGTTATATATAGATTTGGTCTTTTGTGGAGCTATTGGTAGTGTTCTAGAAGATGATTTGATTTGTGGAAATGGATTTGGTTTAGTTTTAGTAAAATTATACAATTAATATAATGACAATGCATTTTAAATATTTTTCCATAAGTTTCCATTTTTTCTATTCCTAATCATAAACGATCTCGATGGACCATATCTTAATTTTATAGACCACACCCAAAAACTAGAAAGTTTATTCCAACCCATAAAACATGTGTTCCACTACATCAAATCATGGTATGTCACCGTACTCCTTCCCCAAAATTCTTAATTTTTTTCATTAAAAATATTACACTATTATTCCCATATTAAAAAGCATAAGGTAAGGGGTGATTATTTATTATCTTGGGTGCAGAACTCCGTATTAAGATCTGTGTTGTGTAGTTATTTTTTACAGTTTTTAATTATAAGGATTATCCTACTTTTTAGACAAAATTTTATATTTATTCATCCTCAACATTAAATTACATTATCAAAAATAAAACCCATTAAAAAACATAGGATTATATACAATATAATTTTCAAATGAATAAAATCAATAAAAATTATATATTAAATCCTTTTATTAATTGAATTCATATTTATTCCAAAATATAAAAAATATGTTAAATTAATATAATTAGTTTTCAAGGATTAAACAATGTAATTCAATTATAAATCTATGAAATTATAAAACTCAACAATGATTATAAAAAAACAACTCATTTCCAAATTAACCACTTACCCATGGAGGAATACATACCTCATTAGGATGTTATCTCATTACATAGACAACCTAGACTCTGAATATATATAACGTTTTTCACTTTTAGATTATCAACCCTTATAAATTACAATTCATTTTCTCTACCCTTTATGACCCTCAATGTAATGGTACATTACTTTAACTACAACTCATAAAGTTGTACTATCTTGAGATAATTAAAAATTTTAAACATTATTTAAATCATCAGATCCTTTTACATGGGTACAATAATAACTCATCACTTCAAACCCAACTCATACACCCCTAATCTTAGTGATAATAATAAATTCTTTCTTATTCTTTATCAAGTCAACCCTAACTACTTATTGATTTATAATTTGTTTTATTTTTCATCTAATAAATGGTATTTTGTTGTGAAATTGATTTTATTCTATATAAATAATGTTTTTATTTATGACTATAATAGTATTAATGAATTTTATTTGAATTGAATAATTTTGGAAAATATTAATGAAAAATAGAGTAAACCACAACATAGTGTCCCATAATCACATCATGGTTTTATTATGTGATAGAGAAAATGAGTAGTTCATAAGAACTATAATGTGTATGAGCTACTTATTATGAAAAAAATATTTTTATCAATTGGGGAAATAAATATATAATGATCCATATGTTGTAAAATGACATGTGGTTCTTTATATTGATTTTTTAATTCCATCAATAATGAATAGAGATAACATTCTATGAAACTAAATTACCAAAAGAGTAATATGTTATATAGTAAAGTCTTAAAAATCATGTTTCATTTATCGAGTGTTGAATATAGAGGATATTAATTTTCCCCAAATACCACACATTTTATATAAAATAATTCATGGATTTGAAATTATACAATGAGTCTAGATTGAACCAAAACATAATCAATGATCATGGTATAATTACTAGATATATTTTTACCATTTTTTATTCAACAATGCGAATTTTGTTTTATTATTAGAATATAAAACTAAATTTTTGGTTTATGAAAACCAGGTTGTGGTAAACATATTCTTTGAAATATTAGTGTTTTAGGTATTTTAAGACAACTCGATTTGGATCCCTAGAATTCTATTTAATTCTTTTGAGTACTTCAGTATATGACAATATTGACTTTGATGATTTCATAATTCATCCATATGTTTGTAGAATAAAATTAGATAAGTTTCTATATAATCCATTCATGAATAAACTAAAGAACTAATCAAGGATCCATATATTGGTTGTAAAACATTGTTAAACGTTTATATTTAAATCCAAAATTTCTAGTCTATTGTGTTGGAAATTTTTCAAAACATCTTTGAAATGGTAATATCCTTCAAAGATGGATTCTCTATTATATTAGAGGTTTTTTAATTATAATACAAACCAAAATCTATGAAATATAAATAACAACGTATAAAGTAATTAATATAAATTAAGGTTAACCAAGAAATAAATCTCAACCACACAATTTCATGACAAAACTCATATTAACCAAGTGTCAAGAACCTATGATAGTATTTACATAGACCTAAGGGAATTCTAGATCCCAATAGGATGAGTAAAATAAACTAGGTTGGAATAACTTCTTTTTGGAATGATTTTCCTATAAATAAGAAAAAATAGAGTGACATGAATGAATTATAATTCATCATTCCAATACAATTAAATAATGGAAATGACTAAAATGTAATAAAAACATGTTTAAATAAACCAAAATACAGTAGAAAATAAAAAATAAAGTAAACATCCATCTCCATGTGATGTATATCAACCATAATACTTCTACACCCTACAATAAAAAACCACATGTCACCCTATAATGGTTTTACTTTACCTACATCAGATATAACATGATAAATATACACCAATAGGGTTATGTAGGTTGTGAGAAATAGAGGCCAAGTGGGATCAGACTAAATGTTTTATCGGCATAAATTATCAATAAAAAATCAAAATATGCCCACGTAAACAATTTTAAGTCATGAAATATAATTTACATAGTTTAATATAACACGCATACCTTCACACAATATTAAAATTTTTCAAAAAACATTCCAATAGCCTTATTTTCAATGAATCTCCCTAAAAATTACAATTATTCATTTAAAAGATAATAATCATGGAAAACATAACCCATTGGGGGCACATTACTTCATTTTTTAGGGTCCTTGTTCCATTATCATGATCATTAGGGCACATAATGTGTACATTACCCTAGTATAATAGACATTTGGGGGTTAGAGGTCACTCTTGAGTGTGGAACCCTACCTCAAATTTGGATACCATGTACAAATATTACCCAAGTAGGACAATCCTACGAGAGAATAGTTAATCATTTAGGAATGATCCCTACCTCATCATTAATCACAAATTTTCTTACCAAATTAAAATCATTCATAGGGTATTTCATCTTTGAAATAGTAAAAATAGTTTTTCTGATTATTTTCCATTACCAACTAAAATGGGTGAAATAATTTCTATAAACATTACCAAAACCACCATATTTCACCATTAATTTCTTCAAACAATTAAAAAATAAAATTTCAATATAAATCCATATGAAATTTTTCCCAACCAATTTATAAACCAAAATCAATGAGTGATCAAATAGTGTTTATAGAACATAACTAATTCATTAAACTAAATTATATAAAATAGATGTAAAAATATTTCCCCATATAGTAACCAAAATCCATGATAAACCATGGATATTAGGAATTGAGGAAGGATCATAAATCATGAATTCCCTATATGAAATTTCCAAATTACCAATTTATAGAACAAAGGAAACACTTACCACAACAATTGATGAAAAACTCACAAAGAAGATATAGATATAGAGAATAACTAAAAATTAAAGGAGGGATTTAAAAAATAACACAATTAGAAACCCACATACCTTAAAATCCCTGAGATTTCATAGCTTTTGTGTAAGATGAATATGTAGAATAAGGGAATCCAAATAAAATTTTGGTTAACATACCAAGATTGGATCATAGAATTGATCATCACTTAGATCCACTAATAACTCTTGATGGGATATCCAATGATTTCTCAAGAGATTACCTAAGTTAAAATGGATTGTTTTTTGGTTAATGGAGTAGTAGTAAGAATTAAAATGTGGGCTTTGTGGCATAATATTTCAATACTTATATCAACCCCCCCAGTGTTCTGACAGAGGCCCATTGGTAGAAGGTAGAAACTGTAGAAATAATGTGGCTACATCATATCCAACCACTTAGATGATGGAGGTATATAGGAAAAATGGTAGCCTCAATATAATTTTGTAAAAAATTCCATTCCCACTAGATGGATGGTGGCCCTCCCCAGCTAGCAGATAGACCTCACTCTCTCATTACTGGACTACTTATAGCTTTATTAGATGCAAGATCAGTTCTACACCCCATATGATCATTATTAATCACCCTCATACCCCCATATAAACTAAAACCAATTTTAACAAGAATAAATAAAAAATAATAAAGAAAAAACCAAGAAAATTTCATGATTGAAAAAATACTATCATGTTACTATTATCCTTACCATATTTATTTTTACCCCAAAAAGATAATTTGAAAAAGTTTCTCCCAAAAAGATACATGTACACTATTCAGTCATCATATACTCACACTCCCATATCTCATGTGAGTCTAATCCATTCAGTAAAAAAAACATAAATTAGTAGTACAAAAGTTTTATGGAGAATCTTTACTTTAGAATCAGTAACTCGAAAAGGATTATCAGTCATAAACATATCAGTTTTTATATCATTAAATTCCCAATACATAACTTGTAATGGGTTAGGTTTATACCTCCTATGGTGATATATAAGGAATACACTATGTATTAAAGACAAATGTGATTGTAAATCCAAGTAATAATTCACTTTTCCATGATGTTTAATATTCTTAAAGATAACCACATACCTAGGAGGGATATTACCTTTATTTTAACAAGGAATTGGTGATGCAATTGGTTTGATACCTTAAAGAAAATCAGGTCACCAATAAAGAACACTATAGAATGATGATATAGATCCATTTATTAATTCTACACTCTTTGATAAATCTCTAATCCTTGAAAATGAAATGCATCTTTAACACTTTTTACTAAACTGATCATAGTCCAATCAAGGAAGCTTAATCCATATATGAATAGCCGAGAGGATAGTTATAGAATGAAAAATAAAATTCTTTAAAAGGATCAATATCAATGGATCATTGGAAATTATTATTATAATAAATATTGAATTGATCCAAGTGGTTATCATTTGATCCTCCAACATCCAGGACAGAAGCATAGATCATATCCACTAGAATTAAAATTTCCATTTTTTCAACCCATTTATTAGAGGATTATATACCATTATCAATTTAAAATTTATCCCATTTATACATAGAGTCCCTAAAAAATCCTAAGGTAACCCGAGGGTTCCTCTATGAAATAATGGCCCTTGGATTCCTAAGAATTCTTATGATCTTTTTCCCATTAAATCTTCCCAAAATATCTACAATAGAAGTGCAATAACTCATTTTGAAATGTTCCAATATGTTCAAAAAGGGATCACTAAACAAGTATACTTTTTACCTCAAGTATTTAGAAGTAAAACAACCCTGAAATCCATTGAAATATCATTGCATTTCAATATTGGAATATGGAAAGGCTGAAGCATACCAACATGCTTTTGGTGATTAAATATAACCTGTTGGAATATATATCCTCAATACAGAAATTTGAATATGTGTCATTTCATAATAGGAAACTCAAACCAAAAATTCATTTAATAGAATATATTTATAGTTTTATGGTGGAAAACCCACAAAAATGAAGAAAATATCCCTACATGACCTTTCTTACAAATGATAAATCTTAAAATAATTTCTCGAAGTAAATAATACCATTCAAAGAGAGAGACCACTCACTTATAGTCTTCTGACCATATAAAGAGTATGATATCTCATATATCTATTCTATTTTTTTCTCTTAGATAATTTTGTCAAGGATAGATTATTTCAAAAGAAAACTAGCTAGAACATTATGAAACTCATCCTCCCTAACTCACAATTACTTCAGAGTGAAGATTCCCATAAATTTCAATTCATGAATTTCATTCTTTATATTACAAGAAGTAAATATCATTCTAATGGAATCCGTAACCATATTACACTTTCCTATAGTATATGTAATTTGAAATTTGAAAAACTATAGGTATTCCTCAGTAATATTTTCTAGAGGTTGAAATATTATTTAGAACAAATATAACCCAAAATATTACGATTCTAGTTAATGATAAAATTCCCCTAAAAAATGTAGTTATTATATCTTTTATTGGAATTAACAAAAACAAAAAATTATACACCACGATTAGGATAATTCCTCTCATGAAAATGAAGTTTATGTAATCCATAAGGGTATATATGATATCTTTACATAAGGGTACAACCCCAAACTGTACCAAACACATCAATATAAAACATATAACGCTATCCGGCCTAATGTAATGTCAAAATAAAACCTAATAGAGAGTTATTCTTTAGTTCAATGAATGCTTCGTGACACCTATAATCCTAGATGAATTTTAACCCCCTTCCATTTTGGAGAAGTCAAAGGAATTGAATGTTTTGAGAAGTCCTCTACACGCTATCAATAATATCCTAATAACATATGAGTATTAAAATTTAAAAAAACATTCCATAGTTCTTTCCTGGACATGGAAACTATCCCATTTCCCGGATCCACTGAGATATCGTGTTCTAAAATCATGTTTCCCAATAACACAACCTATTGGATACAATATTTTAATTATGATAAATTTCAATTCATTTGGTGATCCCATAGGATACTATAAATTTTTCCCAAGTTATTTAAATTATCTTTATCATCCTTTAGGTAAACTATGATATAATTCAAGAATATAACGAAAAATATTTCATAATATAAGTGTAAATTACGTTTCATCAGTTCCATGAAGACAATGGTAGAATTAGTTAGGGCAAAAAGAAATATGATTACAAGAAATGTCCTTAAGTATTCTTGATGGAGATCTTTGGAATATTTGACTCATTGATTATAATTTAGTTACAAACAGACTATAGATAAATTTTAAGAACCAATTTTCCCCTCCCATTGATCGAAAAAGTCATCAATGTGAGTTAATGAATATTTATTATTGATATTTTTCCTATTGATATTTTTATAATAAATGAATAAGTAGGTAATTTTCGTAGCCCTTATAGAAATGAGTAAAGGATGTTCCCAAGGTGACATAATCAAGTGTTTAAATTCTATGGTTATCAAATCATCCAATATAAATTTTATCTACTTTATCTTACCATGGTCTATGTGTCAAGATTGAGTTATTATCAGTCAAGTTCCTAACACTAGGTAAATTGAGAACTATACATCTATCTCCAAAGGTAAACCTAAAATGATATATGAAAATAACTCAGGATATACCATAATTACTGGAGGTATCTCACCAGCAAAATATTCTTGTCTTACATTGACCATAAGTACAACCATCTACCCATATATCTCTATATAATAAATTACCACCCAATTATACCTCAAGTCCCACTCAGCATGAAAATTAAAGGAGTTAAGATCAGGTAATGTTAATCACACCCACCATGAACAATAATACATCTAATATTTGATATAAATAGAATAAATTACCCCTATAATAATAGAAAATAAGTATAGATTGAGAACCATAAAATCACAAAGTAACTTTAAATCACAAACAATGAAAGATAACAAGGGGGATTAAAAACCATACAAATTATTCTTTCATAGAGGTGTCACTAATTCCAAAAAAAATTGTATGAGTTCCATTGTAGTTTTTTTGAAGATCCATCCTAGTGTTTGTTAAAAGGATCGATATGCACTTGTATCTACTAAATTAGTCTCTAAGGTCGATGAAATAGAAATGTTAAATCCTAAAATTATAGGACACATATTTGATTCCCATTGAAACTCATCTACTATGTGTAATTGAATCATTCATAAGGCATGTGGATAAAACCATATTCCCTTGAAGTATTTATTTCACTATATATCTTCTTAGTTCCAATAGTTATATATCAGAGTGTCGGGTAGAAAATGCACGATTAAACTTCGTCAAGTGACAATGACATCTACATGAGTTTTAGGTCTTTGGAGGAAAGAAAAAAGTGCTCCATGTGCCCTATCTGGATACAATGTAAAGTGGTTATACCACTAACCATAGATAGTGTTGTAATAAAATTATTCCGAGAATAAATTCTCTTATTTAAACTATGAAACTCACTTTGATTCCTCTTATCATAATAAGAACTACATATGTTTTTACCCTATGGTAGAGAAACTATAACCATCATAGAAATACCTTACAAGTAATTATATACCATCAATTCCCTATCTACCACCTCTTCCAAGGTAGAAATATTTTTCAAGGATTCCAACAAATAGATATCAGGTAGAAGAACCATCTAGAACCTTCATGCCTTCAATTATAATTATACCTAAAATCATGGGATAACATGGAGAGATTAGTGAAATAATTAATATAATACATCATAGCCTTATTTTCCTTCTCATGGCCTGGGAGCTCAATGGATTTCACCATGTTCATAGATTATAGGTATAATTTCTTAGTTTAAAAATATATTAAGTCAATCCACTCCATGCCCTAAATATTCATGAAAAAATAACCGAGCCCCACCATCTTAAACTCATAAATTATAACTTTAAGACAACAAAACTCACCTTGAAGGAATCATGGGTCTCTATGAATTCCAAAATTCTTTCAATCTTCCCCAACCAATACTCCGCCTCCTATGGATCATTTTTCCCTTCTAATTATGGAAGATTATAATCAATAAATTCCTTGTATATGTTCTTATATTTTTCCTTTTAAGTTTTTAAATCAATATTTTTAACATGGGATGGTTTAAAACCTTTCTCTATAACTCAGACTACAATAAAAACTAATTTTATGAGATTTTCATAGAGTATAGGGTTTCCATATAAATAATTATTGATAAAATCTTTATAAGGACCCTTGGATGTCTTATATGTGTTTAATACTACCCATCATTTTAAAAATAGACTCAATAACATGAGATACAAGAGTTAATTATAATATAATATAGAATAATTTAATTTAAATTATAAAAAGGAATTGAAAAAATGGATGTGTGGGATTAAAAACCGATGAATCTCAAGGGAATAATTTTCCAACCATCCTTGGTAGGTTATGGTTAATCACGATGAGATCTGGTAAGTAACTCACTCAATACTGACCCCATAAGTCACCACATTCCTATCACCAATCCACCAAGACAACCCCAAATTCATACTAAAATTGAAGATAGCATGCCTTCCATTTATAATAATTTTGAAATAGCCAATGTGGATTCTCTAACTTTCTAGAATTCGAGACGGCCAATTTAGATCTATATGACACTTACTTCTAAATTATTACCCCAAATCCTCTTACTAACTAAAATAATTTGACAAAATGAAGAAATGGCCGAAAGAGGAATGAATCAAATTAATGAAAATTTCATACCTAAAAAAATAGCATGATGTTACAAAAGGACTTTGACCCTTTTAGAAATGACAAACACCATATTAAACTGAATTTAATCAGGCATCATAAAAAATACATTAATAAGAATTATAACCAAAAAAATATTATCATGATTAAATTAATATTATATATATTCAAATTCATAATCAATTAATAATGAATAAACATAATTACTTAATGAAATAGTACCTATCATTCAAAAATATTGAATACTATGTTAAAAAACCAGAAAGTATTTTTTCACTGATTACCCTATAAATTTACATGTAATATGATGAAATACCCAAGTTATTAAGTGAAAGTAGTGTAACATCAATTTAGGTACAAGCTGGAAAAAATTGATCCAAAATAGAATAATAAAAAATGTAAAAAAATATGAAGATAAGGAAGAAGATTGTTGAAAAATGTACGATAAAAGTTAATGAGTGAAATAAGATAAATCTAGAAAAAAAAATTATTATTATAGTAATATATACATTTGGAGCTATATAATCCCCATTTACATTTCTTAAATAGGATGAGTCATGGAGTGATTGAGGGATAATAGAAGAAACCGAAGGATATTTTTGAGAAACATAACATCAATACACCCCTCAATTATGAAATTGATCATATTCTAGTGAATGATAAATTAATAATGGATTTTTATTTGGTTAAAATGAAATTAGATGATATTGGATTAGTTTCCATGTGTCAGAATATATTTATTATTTATCCAATAAAAATTCCTGCAAATCTTAGAAATTTGGTGAGTTTCTCTATCCCATTAATAATTGGATCATGATTAATTGGTAATATATTGTAAAACATTGATGAATGCTTCAAATTTATTACCACTTATTATATTTTTTAAGATATTATAGATAAAAAGAAATGAAAGTTGGTTTTATAAGAAACAATGATTGATAAATCATGTACCCTAATTGAATTGTAAATTATGTTCACATAAATTCTAGGAAGTCTAATTTTCCAATTAACCATTATATTCTCAAAGTAGAAGAATAAATAGATGTCTCCATTATCCTTAGGGGATAATTATTACACATGAAGAAATAGATCATTAATGAAAATTGGTTTAGATTATATTTTTAATTATTGATGAGAAAGAAACCATTGATATTATGAAATTAATAAGTAATGAATTTGAGGATTTTAATGCAATCATTTATACTAATGAACTCTCAACCACCATGAGATTATAGAATAATTAAAGAAGAGGATGGGAAAAAGGAAATTTACAGAGAAAAAAATTTTAAATTTTAATGGATGCGAAAAATTATGTTTTCTTGTATTGAATAAAATATGTAAAGGAAAGAAAATATTAGTATTTTAAAACTAGTTATAAAATCTATAAAAGTATCCACCACTATCAAGATAGATAAGGATGTCACTAAATTATCCCCTATAATGTCTTAGGTAGTTCACAATCATACATTTCCATGAAATATATATTCAATTTTACCTCCATTAGTTTCTTTATAGAAATGAGATATTATTCAATTTTTAGGGAGATAATATTATACTCCCTATATATTTAAGATTACATTTCCTCCCCTCTATTTTGGTTTATTCTCGTACCTTAATTTCCATCTCATTATATTCTTTTGGTTGATAAATTACATCATATTTAGTCTTTATATCATGATAGATATTTTCATACTATTATAGATAATTATTATCTAAAATTAAATGAAAATAATAATTAATGAAAATCACAGCCGTTAACATGAGGAGAAAAATTATAAGGATTATGATGTTGTAGATGATGATTATCATTATAAAATTATTGAAACTTACGATTTATTTTTTATCTCTTGTACATTAATTATCAAATTTTGATGCCTTATGAATTTCCCATGTAATTAATTCCATTTTGTTTCAATGTCACAACATATAGTTAATGGATTTTATGTTGATTAATAATGGATTTTTATGGATTCATGAGAATAGAAATGGATTCCATTATTTATAAATAATCCATGTATGTCCACAAGATATTTGAGATAAAATTATGGTCTACGAAAAAAGTATTATAAGTCCACTTTAGAAACATTTTTGATGAATTATAATACTATGTTGAAATATATGATGAATGGTACCATCATCTTAAATTATTTTTGACATATAGTATGTTACCTAAGTTGAAGTGAATACATGATCATCTCTAAACATATAATTTCCTATTCCTTAAAAAACCCAAACATACATGATTTATTACAAGGGTTTCACTTTATGACATTTCAAGTATCTATTATTTTAGAATGTTTGGGAATTATGTGAAAATATTACATATCAAAACCATACAAAAAACTGGAAACATTAATATAAGGAAAACGTTTTCCATAAAAACAGGATTCTTTAATTTGAACTACCATATCATTGGAAAAAAGATGAATTCCTTTAAGAATAATCTGCATTGTGGAAGGATAGATCATCAGGGGATAATAATCATCCTTAAGCTTATGGAAAAATATTTAAAAACATGGGATTAGAAAAAAAATATCATAGTAATTGAAATGAAAAAATAGAAAAACCATTAGTCCATTATAAAATATGAAAAATAATATACATTTTTTTTATTTGGTTATAATAATATTTGATTGAAAAATAGTTACATAGTTACTCTTCAAATATTTTTTTTCAATATTTTAAAAAATGATTCATAAAAAAGAATAAATTTAAAATCATAATTCCTGATAGTTTCTTTTAAAAAAATAAAAAACATTCCTTGAAAGTAAAAATTTTTCTCAGAGAAGATCATGAATATTATATTAAATCACAAGATAATATTCTTACATAATGAAATCAAAATGTTTTTATAAAAAATAATATTTAAAATAAAAAGTAAATATAACAATGGAAAATATAAATACTCATAAAAATAATAATACATTATTACATAAATATGGAATGATTAAGTTCATGCATCATAATCATACAGTAAAGGCATCATTCTCATACATCATACATAAATAGGTAAGGCATATGTAAAAAAAACTCAAACTGTTTTATCTCACGAGTCCTACTAACGAATCTGTGGGCTATAAATGTCATTTAAAATAACATACAATGTCCAATGAATTCTTCATATGATATAAAATAATAAAAATGGAAACAAACTGACAAAAATATTCTTATTGAAAAACTAGAAATCAAAATATCAATATTTTCCCAAGTAAATGAATATAATAACATCATCATATGACATATAGAGAAATATGGATAATGGTATAATTATATTATATCCAAAATAAATAATAAATATCATTAAATGATGTTGATATTGATATTGATGAAAATATAGTTAAAATAACATTCAAACATTTCATTGAAAAAATGATAAAAATAACCGTTTCTTTTAATGAATTTTTTCACAAAATTCCTAAAAATTTTGAAAATTATTTTATTTGAAAATAATCTTAGAATATTTTTAATAAATATTTATAACAAACAGTCATGAATTAGGGAAAATATTTTCATGCTGTATACATTAAAAATAAAATTCTTTTCCCTGTTCTATAAAAAGTCAAAAATGATTTATTTAGAAAATATTTGAAAAAGTTATTTTTTTATCATTTTTAATGAAAGTGAAAACTGTTTTAAAATTAAAATTAAAAATATTAAAAACATAAATAATAAAATTATCGAAACATTTTATGAAAATGGACATATAGGTAAAATATTTTGAGTGGATAAATTTAAAATATGGTTTTAAAGGAAAATACAATACATTGATCCTTGAATCATTTTACATGTTCTCAAACTCCTGAATAAAAAAATTATATTATTTTCAAAATCTGTTAATTTTTTTAACATTATTTAGATTATTATTTTTAATTTAATTTTATTTTTTACCACAGATTATTTAATTATGAAAATATTTAAGAATAAGTAATATATTATGTGGACGTTTGATTCATAATTCAAAAATAACATTAGTATATTGAAAATGGTAAATTGGTTCATGGTTTAATTATCAAAAAGTATATTATTTATGATATTAGTATCTTTTTTATAAATTGTATTCAATTTTATTACCATCCATGAAAGTAATACATGGAAAATGAATCACATGACTCTTGGGAGGTTACAATCTACACTAAATCTCTAATGACATTATCATTTGTTGAATAGATTAAGGGTATGATTGTAAGTAAAATATTATCTCTACATAATTAATATTATGTCATGGATATCATATATGTTCATTAATTCCATCATAATAACAATCATTTTGGGGAGGTGAGGAAAATCTAAACATATCACCTTGTGGAGGTGGTGGTCCAAACATACACATGAGATGTGTTTTCATTTTCCGAAGGATGGAAAAAGATATGAGAATGGGTTCTTAGATAAAAATAATAAAATTTATGCTTATGGAATATTCATATGTTATTACATATTCATGTTCATATAATATTATTGGATTTCAATGACGAAATAAACATAAAAATACTCAGTTAAGAGTTATACCTCTTTATAGAGAAACCTCCTTTGGCTTACACACAAAGCCTTTTAGGTTGGTCTTTGGGAGAGACCAAAAAAATTATTAAACAGGGAGGAACATTTGGAAGGAATTTGGGTATATATATTTTTATCTAAATAACTTAGGAGGTGTGAGGGTGATAGTAGGGGATATTCCCTTTTTTAATTACTATGGGTGTAAGTCATGTAAATACATGAAATATTAATATATAATATGTGTTTAACTCATTAAAAATGGATACAATGCTCCATAGATTCAAATATAAGGAATAAAATATAAATAGAATAAATCATAAAAATTGGCATGTTTATCTGTAATTTTTATCCCAATTCCTTATGTTAACCCCTTATTAACCCTTGAAAACATAACTATGGTAAAAAATCAATATCTAAGGGTCATTAAAGTCATATTAAAAACTCAAAGTATATAATAGATTGAACATTCACTGTTTCCAATATAATTTTATTAAAAATTGATTTTAGAAAGGATTGTTATGATTTAAAAGTTATATATAAATAATTTTTAAAAATTAAATACCAGTTAAGGTCATTCTTGGAGAAATTCAAGACATTTCACATTAAAAATATCACAGAAATAATGTATTTAATATATAAAATCTTTCACTACCAATTATATATTACAATTATAAAATTATCTCATGTAAAACTATTCTTACTCAAAATCATATTACTTTCACTGATTTTAAAATATTTTTTTGTACTGCTTGAACAATCATTATATTAGCGTTTCAAAAGCATTCACTCTAATTATACCATCTATAAAAATTAAAAATAAATTAATATCATAAATATAATTTCTAATTTGTGAATTTTATAATTTGTATTAATTTTTATATAATTTTATCTATATCCAAATCACGAAAACATAATAATTAGTAGAGAGTGATATATTGTAATTTCTATTTACGTAAAATAATATAAGGGTCATAACTATGAGAAAGTGGAATAAAATTTCAATATTAAAAATTTTATGACGTTGAAAGATAAAATAAAAACATAAAACATTGTTAAGATATATTTTTATATATTTTAAAACCTTATCCTATAATTTATACCATGATCAACCCATTTTTCCCATTACCATGGAGATAAACTTTTACCTTGGATACTATTCATTATGAATAAAAATATTATGTCTATTATATAATTTTCATATTTTTTTACCAATGTTGGAATTAATTTTATATTATTTAATTTAAATAATTGGTAAAAATTAATTTTAAAAAAATTATTAAAGAAAAAAAAAAGTTTCAATAAAATAACTTTCTTAAGAATAAAAATTATTTTATATCAAAAGAGTTTAAAATTTTGATCCCCATGGAAATAAATAGATTATGGTTAAATAATTGAAACTTATATTGAATTAAATAAATCTAAAATAAATTGAATATTGAAATTACATGTATTAAAAGTAAAAAAATGATAATATTTCTAAAATCAGTACATTTCACTATTTATCCAAAAGGAAAACTTTTCCAAAAATTCACAAAAATGTTACAAATTTTTTTTACATGATTTTCAAAAAACTCTATTCGAATTTTTTTTCAAAAGTGTCTATAATTTATCAATATAACTTTAATTAAAGTACATAAAAACCATTTGTGAAGTATAAAATGAATTTATACTCATTGACTATCTTTTAAATACTATTAGATGATTCTTTTAATATAAGATCTTTAAATTTCATAAAAAATAATCATATATTGTGATTTCCATAATTTAATTTCATAAAAATAAATTCAAAATATAAATCTTTTTTCCAAAAAAAATCCCATTTAATCTTATATACTTTTATTTAAAATCAATTTTTTATTACCTAGTCATTAATTAGTATATTTTTGTTACGAATAATTTTCATAATATATATCATAGTTTAGTTAGTAATATTCATATTCATGAAACCCACAACTAGGTTGTAACCATCATATTTATATAATAATTATTAATAATTGATAGAATTTTATTTATGTTTTATGTTGTGTGTTGTAAATTCTATCAAATATAGTAATATTTAACTGAAGATTTCATACTAAGATTTTTGGGTGTCACATTCCACCCATTTTATTAGAAATGTATCGTCATAATTTTAATTCAATAATCTCAAAATGAATTTATAATAACATTATAGTATGATCAGATATAGATTTTATCATGAAGTTTAATTTATAAGAAGAGACCAGTAACATATAAATTCTTATACCACTGTACGGATCATACTAGAAAATGAATTTCTAAAAGAATTCCATGAAAGTTGAGTAATAAATTCTATATAAGACCTGGTATAATTGAGAAATTATTTTAATATAAAGATATATATTTTAATAAAATACACCTTATATATTTAATTTGACTTTATATTTGGAATTTCATCCTACATTTGGGATTTTATAAGTTTCCATTTATATCTCATTTATTACTCTACGAAATTAATATTCTAGTTGAATTTTCCATAATGGAAACACTAAATTCCGATTCCAATGGATCAAAAGATCTATAAATGGATGAAACAATATTTATCCTATTTATACACATTGATCAAATCTAAAAATAGTTTTCTCAGGTTATGTTAATTACAAATATGAATAAACCTTAATATAAAAAAAATACTACATTAATCATTATAGAATCAAAAATAACACCAAATGTTCAATATAATTTTTTCAATAAATATCCAATAATAAAACTGTTCAAAAAATATTCAAACATGTTCAAAACCCAAAAAATAAAAAATGTTGGATCATATATTCATTCAAAATAAATTTAAATTTTTTATTTAAGAAACATTAATCAGTCAAGAAGTGACATACAAATAAATTATATTTCCTAATTATATATTCATTAAATTATTCAAATAATTTTAATAAATAAATTGAAACACAAAAAATATATAATAAAATCATATATTATTTGAAAAGATATATCAACCTTTATTAATCAAATAAAATATAATCTTAGCCATGAATGTTTCAAATTATCTTAATCACAAATTTTTTTCCAATATATTGAAGTTCATCAAAAATAACACTAATCACCAAGTCAAAAAATCACTTTTCAATCACATCATCATCTACAAAACAATACATATATTCCCAAAATGTATTAAACCATTTATCCATTTATGAATAATTATATTAACCTCAAATATCATATTACCCTTAATGGTTAACATTACCTATAAATTTATGTCTATAATATATAAAATAATCCTTATTCAAATAATTTTTTCCATAACACACATTTTAAATTAAGGGTATAATTACCTCAATCATATATTAAAACTAGATAAATTTTTCAGAAAATATTCCCATCACATAAATCATCAAAAATATTATTAATGACTTTAATCTTATGATCGTCATTAAATTTATCAACCACTACATCAAAAGTCTTTAAATACATTATCTATACACATTAATAAATGTGATTTCATCATAATTCATTGACCAAATAGTGTCATATTCTTCCTTAACACATCCTTTCGAAAATCAAAAAATATGAATCATTTAATAGGATTGATAAATATCAATTTATGTCTGTTTCCAACTTTAATCATAAAAAACCTAAAAACATAACACATATGATATTTTTGGTATCCTTCACAATATTTCCTCCCAGGAAATTGATTTTAATAATAATTATACTCTCTACATTTAAAATATATTCGTATTACTTTGATACATTATATACGTGTGACTGTCCAGTCTAGCCCACGATCAAGATATTGTCTGCTTTGGGATAGCCGTCACAGTTCTTTCCCCAGGTATCTTTCCCTTAGGAATCCCCTAGAAAAACACCTCATTATGGGAGAGGTATCCAGACCACATAATAAAGGGGTTCTTCATTATCTGCCTCCTTCAATGTGGAATTACCATAATCCACCACTTATAAGGGACCAACGTCCACAGTAGCACATCAAATGGGAACTGAATCTAGTACCATTTTGATGTCCCAAACCAGCCCACGATCATGATATTGTCCACTTTAGGCCTAGTCCACACCATTTTCCCCAAGGCTCTAACTTCGAGAAATGCCCTTGGAAAATCCATAATGATGGGAGAGGTATCCACACTACCTTATAAAGGGATGCTTTGTACTCCTTCTCTTTAGATATGGGATTTTCATAATCAATTGATGATTTCCTTACTTGGGAGCCACTAAAAAGTTCCCTGAGAAAGTTGGCCACATTCCCTCAAATGTTCCTCCCCACACGCCAGAGGGTGCCGACTAATAGTGAGGGTCTGTTAAGTCAATCCTGGGGAGACTATACCCTTTTTATCCGGATAATACAGCAACAAAAGCAAATAACAATATCCAAGTTTGACAGTGCATAATGAACCAGAACAAATCAATGTAATATGATAACCAAAACATGAGAATATAATACCCAACATAAATTTGAAACATGCTATAAAAAATGAAAATTTCAAGTGTCAACAAAGAAACTAAAAGTACATACACAACGACTCCGAAGAGGGTCCCGAACCATGTTCAGTTTTGCATCCCATGCTCCAATCCCAAAATGCAACCTATCTGAGGGCCTTGCCCTTATCCTGTTATATAATAACAAATTCTACTCAGGTGCCGATCAGGTGTCCCAAATAGGGCGTGAGTACTACTCAATAGGCCACCACCAATGGTGTCTAAAACGGGTCCAGTCAAAAGATAGTGCATATAGTTTTATGAATCAGTAATTATAATGAATAATTTAAACATCTATCGCATTGTCATTTAATCATTAATCATCACATTAGGAAAATTTCAATTAATCTTTCCCATTTTAATTAGCATTCATTATCATTATTTATTTGGTGTAGGACATCATGCCTTGCACCCCAAATCTCAGTTTAATCATCATTCATTATTATCATTCATTTGGTGCCAGCCATCATTCCTAGAACCACAACCTTGTTGAGTGTAGGTCGTCATTCCTATCACTTCTTTTCTCATTCGGTGTAGGTATTCATGCCAAGAACCCCACAATCTCAGTCTTGGATAACTATTGAGGAGGGACACCATATCCAAGTTCCAACTTCTAATTGTTCTAAAATTCCGTATATAGAACCACACAAATCTCACCCATTTTATCATTAATTAATTCACAAGATTTTTCCACATAATTATATTAATAATCCAAGGATTAATCAAACATTTCAAATTCCATTATCTATTTAAACAATTAACTGAGTATATAATCCATTAATTGTTTCATCAATTAATTAATCAAACAACACAATTATCATTCCCCAATTTATTATTCACAATTAATTATCCATATCAAATATCAACTTTTAAAAAATAATTCTTATAAATAATTATCTTTGATCAACATTATGACACATAATTAATTCTAACAATTAATTCTCTTTGGTCAACATCATATCACAAAATTAATTCTCCCAATTAATTATCTTACATATCCTACATCATTATTTCATAATTAATTTACCATAATTAATTATCTTATCACAATCAAAACCACATCTCAATTACAGTATCTCAACCCATAACAATATAAAAAATATCAATTTTGGCAGCCCACTTGTTTGTTTCATGATTCAATTCTCAACTAATCACCGAGGAAAACTTAATTCAATAACACATTTTTAATTACTCCAATTTAAGAAATAAATCATCAAGAGAATCTAGAAAATAATAAACTCATACACATATCAAAATCACGACTATAGGAGTTCATTTTAGACCATCTACCTTGGTTTATTGATGTATGTTAGCCCAATATAAATCCCCAAAATCTGAGTGGCACAACTTCATCGATCATGCTCTCGATCTAAATACCTAAATCTAAAATTAGGATCAGAGGTATCAAAATCATGAAAATATAAATCTTGATTCACACTCCACGATCTAGATCTATACCCATAAGGTTATATCCAACAAAACAGGGTAGATCTTCAATAAAATGTTCTATAACAAAAAAGAGAACGAACGAGAGAAGCATCGTGACGAAATCCACTCACTGGTAGGAGAGTGAATCTTCAATCTAGGTTACTGATCTTGAAGAACAGTGTTCAGATCTCCTTTTAATCCCTCCGGATGGATTTAGGAACACCTAGAAATGTTTAAGCCCGATCTTATGTCGAAATAAATAGGATTCAGGGGTTGAGGTAGTTTTAAAACCAAATTTTGGAATAAACAGGGCCAGGAACACGGTTGCCTAATGGTTAGGCCAAACCGTGCACAAATCATGTGATCTTACACTACCCACATAGCTCGATGGCACACGTTTAGGCAAACTGTGTGCCAACTGTACCGACCTTCACTATCTGCATGGTTATCTTGCACACAGTTTGGCCTTACCGTGTGAAAACCATGCAAAATCTCCTATCTTCTCAATTTCTTTAAAAACATCACCCAAACACACCAAAGGTCATACCCCAAGCCAAAGGTACATTAATAAAAACAAAAAGTACCTAGAAAAGCACCTAATATAACACCAGAAAATGTTGGGATCTTATAATCTCCCTACGCTATAACATATCATCCTCAAGATGCACTCGTGAACTCCTCTAAGATTCCGAGCCAAAACGATTGGTCCATTGAGAACTCATGTCTACTTCCTGTTCCCATGTTTCCTCTTGAACACTTCCATTTTTCCATAACACATGGACTAGTGGCACAGTCTTTCCCCATAACACTTTATCAATATGACCCAACACTTGTATCGAATGCTCCTCAAAATATGCATCTATCTCGAGGTCAACCTCTTCTACAACAACCACATGAGAAGGGTTGGGGTGATACCATTGTAGTGGTGACACATGGAAAACATCATGAATAAAACTTAATTTCTGTGGAAGTCCTAATCATTACACCACTGTCCCAATTCTCTCAAACACATCAAACGATCCCACAAACCTAGGGGATAACTTGTCTTTTATCTGTATCATGCAGTGACCCAATCTAGGCAACAACTAAAGGAATACATGATCACCCTATATATTCCCTAAAGTTCATCTCTGTCTATCAACAAACTACTTCTGTCTACTTTGAGTCATATCCATATGTTTCTGAATCTACTTCACCTACATCAATGCCTCATAAACGATACTCGATCCCAACAGCTCTGACTCACTGACTTGTAACAAAAAATAGTAGCGATCTAAAAGGTATTCCATAATGTGGCTCATATGGTGATATCTATATTGTTTCCCAATAACTATTTTATAGAAAAACTCTATTAAATCCAAGTGCATCTACCAAGAACCTCCAAAGTCAAGAACACAAGCTCATAGAATATCTTCTAACACCTATATGGTACACTCCAACTGCCCATCTGTCTGTGGATGGAAGGTCGTACTTAAAAGAACATATGTACCAAGCACCTTATGTAAGCCCTACCAAAATTGGGGCGTAAAGAGAGAATCGGGATCTAAAACTATAGTCCATGGAATCCAATGAAATGAACTATCTCTATGACATATAGCTCTCCCAACTTCTCTAATGTAAATGTTTCCATAATAGGAAATATGTGTTCTACCTTCAATAGTCGATCCACAATGTCCCAAATAGAATCATTCTTCCTAAGAATATTTGGAAGTCCAACCACAAAATACATAGTCGCATCATTTCATTTCCATTTTGGAATTGGTAACGACTGTAATAGGCATCTAGGTCATTGATCTTATTCCTTCACCTACTGAAATGGGAAACATCTTTCTACTAACCCTGATATCTTATTTTTCATGCCTGGTCACCAAAACTGATGTCGTTGTTTACAGTACATTTTTTTCACCCCAGGATGTACCACCCACCTTGAAGCATGAAATTCTTAAATGAGTTCTTCTCATATACTCATAGGCACAAAATTCTAATTTTTCACATAGGTGATCTCATCCTCATCTATTATCCAATATGATAGTGTCTCCAACCTTTATGGATTTCCATCAAGTATAAACACTCATGATCCTCATACTGCATATCCTCGATCCGTCTCGAGAGTGTAGACTCTATTGATACAAAAACCAAATTCATACTCTCCTGAATCTCTTGAACTACATCATGCATTCCTGATAGAAAACTCACCATCTTCTACTATCAACTCCACTTAGGTACCATCTGATTTTGATGTTTCCTACTCAATTCATAAGCCACACTACTCCCCTTCCCGAGTGTATATTCCAGTTCAAAATCAAAGGAATGCATATACTCTATCCATCTTCGTAGATGAAGATTCATGTTACAGTGTGAAAATATCTACAAAATCTTTTGTGATCCCTAAAAACTGTAAACTTTTCACCCAAAAGATAGTGTCTCCATCACTTAAGAGCATAAACTAATTCTCTTATCTCAAGGTCATTCATAGGTTAATTATGTTCATGTGGCCTCAATTGTAGATACCCATAAGCAATGACTATATCCCCTTGCATTAAAAAAACTCTGAGCCCGACCCCATTAGTGTCACAACAAACCTTGTACTCCTCACTTGACTCAGGTAAGATCAAAATTGGTTCTAATATCAAGCGCTTCATCAACTCCTAAAAAGTATTCTTGTATGGTTATGTCTAAAAAAACCTTATCCCTTCCTTTTTCCCACCATTAAACAGTATTTACAAATGAGAAAAGTCTTGTATGACCTTCTTGTAATAACCATATAATCCTAAAATGCTTTTATTATCAAAAAGATTTTTGGGATGCTCTCAAGAGATCACTGCCTACACTTTTTCTGAGTCAACTTCCACACCTTCATCTTAGACGATGTGCCCTGACAAGTGTAACTTGCCAATCCAAAACTAACATTTAGATAACTTGGAATATAGACTTTTCTCACATTGTGTACCCAGGATGATATCATGATTTTTTCCATGATCATCATGGGTCTTAGAGTATATCGAAATTTCATCCACAAACACAAACAAAAAATTATCCAAGGGTGGATGAAAGATCCTATTCATTAACACCATAAATACTTTTGGATAACTTTTTAACCCAAATAGAATTACAAAAATCTGATAAAGGCCATACCAATTCCTAAAAGCAGTTCTAGGTATATCAAAAGCCATAAATCTCACTTAATGATACCCTGATCTCTTATCAATCTTCGAGAACACAGAAGACCCCTTCAGCTGGTCAAATAGATCATCGATATGCAGAAGAGGATACCATTTCGTCACAGTCATTTTATTCAAATTCTGGTAATCGACACACAATTTTAAACTCCCCTCAAACTTCTTTTCAAATAAAACAGGTGATCCCAAAGAGAACATAATTGGATGGACATAACCTTTATCCTCCAAATCCTCCAACTATGTTTTGATCCCTTGAAGCTTAGTCAATTCCATTCTTTAAAGTGGAATAGATATTGTTTTATCCCCCAACATTATCTCAATAGATAATTCCACATATCTCCTGGGTGTCAAGCTTGAAATTTTTCAGTAATGAAATCTTGAAACGGTTCTACTACATGTGGAAGAACATATTGTCTACTACTTCCATAATCCAACAAGTGACTAGAAACATGGACTATGAGATCTCCTAGTTTCTGAGTAATTGGGCCAGCTCTTCCTGTATTGATATCTCATTTTCCACGATGTACATACTGGTCACCCTAAAAAGATATAAAGGTCACTCTCCTTTGGTAAAATTTATGTGGGATTAGTATGCGACTAGAAAGTCCATACCCATTATTTGGTTAAAGGATATTACATAAAAGAAATATATATCCCAAAGAAAACGATACTCTTTGATATCTAGGGAACATCCATTTCATAAAAAGATATCCCTAAACCATGTTCCAAACTGTGTATCAATATTCATCAACCCTATTAAGGACTCCACTTCCAGTCTCAATCCATTAACTAGATTTGAAGATATGAGGGAATGAGAGGCACCAATATCAAACAAGAAAGTAGTTAAATTTTATGTGACTATAATAGTACCTCTCACTGTCGATGGACCATCCTCGCTCCCTACAAGTGTAGGTTGCACTTCATGTAACTGTCCTTCCCCTCTTCCCTGTGGTGTTTGTTTACTCCCCTGAGTAGCACCGCTCTATTGATATATGTACTCATTCCCTGAAGCACCACATCTACTAACTCTACCACCTCTACTAGTACAACTCCAACTTATATACCAAAATGTTATAGAAAACCCCCTTCCCACACTCCGACTTTGAGAAATTGTTCCCTCAACACCATCTTACCACTCCTTCCTACAAAACTTCTATAGGATACCCATCTTGCAACAAAACCTGCAATCCACTAGTGGTCAAGGAAAATGTGTATGATGGTGTCCATGCCTATCGCACTTGTGGAAAATAACATGATAAAGATTCTGTGCAACTGTTCCTCTCGACTATCCATCTATATTTCCACTCTGCTGACTAAGGTTCTCGTGATGGCGCTTCCTTCTATATGAAGGTGCACTCCTTGATCATCCAGCTACGTGTCCAGTACTAGAAACCTAATTTAGGTTCCCCTCTGAAATGAGTGTCTGATTTACCACTAATGAGAATTTCTTCTGTCTAAATATACTCACCTAGGACTTAATTTTATACCTAAGTTCGTCCTGAAATCATTTTTCCGAAGAATCCTCATCTTCCACCAATGTTGGAGAAAAACGTTGTAAATCTATGAAACGTACATTTTATTGCATTATGAATATGAATTCTTGGGTCAGATTCATAAATTATGAATCCTTCTCTTGTCTCAATGTCTCTGGATAGAAATTCTCTAAAAACTTCTCTAGAAATTCCTTCTATATCATATCATCAGTCTGTCTAGATCATACCTTAATATCCCACCACCAATTCGCTGAAGGCTGTAGCATATATGAATCCAAATTGATCCTCCTCTCAGCTAGATCCCCCAAATAGTCATGTATCGTCTCTATAGACTCAATCTTTAATTCATCTCCCTCAGGTCCACCCTCTCTAGTAAACGTAAGAGGGTTCTCTAAAACTCTTTTGTCGACTCACACTTGCTTTTTTGAACCCTCCCTGGGTATCTCTCTATAAATTGCAAGAAACAAGAAATGTTCTCTCGAAACTATTACACTTTTTCCTCATCATGCACCAATAGTGCCTCAGGATATTTATCTGGAAGTTTGTTCAAGGACATACACCTCAATCTCTCCCTTACCAAGCATCATGGAGGCATATCTCTACAAATTCAAACACACGTATTGAGCCTCACAACGCAACCTTATAACATTTACATAATAGGAGAAACTAACATAACAAGTTTCAAAATATACTTTCACAATTCTACCACCACATGGTCAACACCAAAAGCCTTTCCACAACCCTTAACCATCCTACTCCCATGTCTTTGTTAATAAGGGTATATACATTCTCATTAATTAATTAAACAATTAATTAATAAAACTATCTCAAATTAATTAATTCAATAATTAATTAATTTATCATATCCATTTCAACAATAAAGGTTCCCATTCAACACCCCTTTATTCTTATTATGAATCATTATTTCAATCTCATAATAAGGAAAAAAATCATGTTCAACATCTTACCCATAACCCATTTTCGCATGGTTTCCTAGAATGATACATGTTACAACAACCCTGAGTTCCTAGAATGATGCATTCAGACTCATGTATCATGCGTCCTTTGGCCACAAGTCAAATTTCAACAATTTTCAAAACAAATATCACATCACAACACAAGTGTGTCACCCAAGGTGAAATAATATCAAACTATAACAACAAATAACAATCACAACGATCCCACCCTAAGTCCTCATATTTTCTCCCATACATGGGTTTGAAACTCCCGTGCATGAACTCATTACTAACCTTCGACTCTTCTTACTCTCCTATATACCTTTACCAAAATAGTATGATAAATGAATATGAATGAATAGAAAACTCATCTGATACCACGTTGTGACGTCCTAACCTAGGATCCATTGAACGGTTCCCCAAGACGGTTTGAAAAATTCCCTCTAGCGCGCCTCCCCATATACCATAGGGTTCTGACTAGCAGTGAGGGTTAGATAAGTTAGTCTTGGGGAGATTATACCCTCTTTTATCAAGATAAGGTAGAAACAAAAGAAAATAAGAATAACCAAGTGTGAAAGCGTAAAAATAACTAGAACAAATCCATTTTATATGATAACCAAAACATGAGAATACAGTACTCAACAGAATGTTGAAACATGATATGACAATGAATATTTCATGTGTCTACAATGAAACTAAATATAAAGACAAAACGACTCCAAGGAGGGTCCCGAACCATGTCTGGTTCCCTATCCCATGCTCTAATACAAAACATTAACCTATCCTAGGTTATTGACCTTATCCTATACTGAAATAACAAAGTATACTCGTATACCGATCATGTAGATTGAACATAGTGTGGGAACAACTCAGTAGGACACCAACGATGTCTAGAACAAGTCCAATCAAAAGATAGTGCATGAAAATTTTTGAAGCAATAAATATAATGCATAAACAATTATCACATTTTTATTTAATCTTTAATCATCACACTAGGATAATTTCAATTCATGTTTCCCATTTTAATCAGCATTCATTATCATTATTTATTTGGTGTAGGTCATCATTCCTAGCACCCCATATCTTAGTTGAATCATCATTCATTATTATCATTCATTTGGTGTAGATAATCATGCCCATCACCACCTTCTCATTGAGTGTAGGTCATTATGCATAGAACATATTTTCTCATTTTTTGTAGGTTTTCATGACTAGCACCCCATAATCTCAAGATTGGATAATTATTGAAGAGGAACACAATGTCAAATTCCTAACTTCTAATTGTTCTAAAATGTCAAGTATGAAACCAAAAAAAACTCAGCCATTTAATCATTTGTTAATTCACCATAATTTTCAACATCATTACATTACTAATAAATTTATTAGTTAAACATTTCAAAGTCCATTATTTAATTCAACAATTAACTGAGCACATAATCTATTAATTAATTCATGAAATAATTAATCAACCAACACAATTCTCATTCCATAGTTAATACTTCAAAATTAATTTTTCATATCAAATCTCAACATGTCATAATTCATTCTTAAAATTAATTATCTTTTATTAAAATTATGAAACATAATTAATTCTCACATTTAATTCTCTTTGTTCAACATCATGGCACATAATTAATTCTCACAATTAATTATCTTACATGACCTATATCAGTATTTCATAATTAATTTCCCCTAATTAATTTTCTTATCATAATAAAACCCAGATCCCAATTAAAATATCTCAACCCATAATAGCCTTAAAAATATAAATTTTGGAAACCCCCCTCATTTGTTCTGGGATTCAATTATCAATTAATAACCAAGGTAAAATCAATTCAATTCCACATTCCTAGTTACTCCAATTTAATAAATCAATCCTCCAAATAATCTAGAAAATCATAAACTCATACACATATCAAAATAACAAATATGGGAGTCTATTTTAGACCACCAACCTCGGTTTATTGAGGGAATATAACCTAAAAGAAATCCCAAATATCTGAGTGATAAAACGTCATCGATTAAGATCTAGACCTAAATCCCTAAATCCAAAATTAAGATCATAGGTATAAAGATCTTGAAAGTATAGATACATATACACAATACTAGATCCAGATCTAAACCCATAGGTTTAGCTCCAAGAAAATTGGAGAGATATTCCATGGAATGATTTAGAAAAGATAAGATAAAGAACTTGAGAAGCATCATGATGAAAGCCACATACCGGGAGTAGAGCAGATCTTCATTCCAGGATTTCAATCTCGAAAAATGGTGTTCATATAACCTTTTAATCCCTCTTAAAGGCATTGGGAACACCAAGAAACTGTCATGTTAGATCCTAGGTCGAAATAGATAGGTTTCGGGGGTTTGAGGTCTTTTAAAACCAATTTTTGGAATAAAATGGGTCGTGTGCATGGTTGTCTCATGGTTAAGACAAACTGTGCGCCTATCGTGTGGTTTTCTACTGCTCGCACAGCTCGACCGATCATGTTTAAGCTAATGGTATGCCAACCGTGCCGACGTATACTTTTTTCATGGTTATCTTGTGCACGGTTTGCCCAAAATGTGTGTAGCCCCCTGTCATCTCAAGTTCCTTAAAAACATCACCCAAACAAACCCTGGGTCATACCCCTACCCATTGGAACTTTAATAAAAACAAAAAGTACCTGTAAAAGCACCCGATATGGCTTCAAAAATGTGTTTGATCTATCAATATGGTTTCTGTTTCTCAATTAATTACATGTAGGATGTTTTTTGTTTTTAATTTTATAATCTGCATCACCTGATCTTCCATAACACTCCATTTATATTTTACGTTAGGTGTTAGGAAACTCACTTTGGTTTGGATTACTAATCATATATAAAGATAGATGGTTGGGAATAACCCCAAATATTTTCCATCCATATCCAATATCAATTGGTTTCTCATTTGGGATACCACTAATTTTTCCAATACATCTGTTATTAACATCGATGCTATTGGTTCAATCCATTTACGAAAACTAAAATATTTTGTGTGAGTATATAAAATATAATCGTAATAAAATATTTTATTAGTTGTATAAATACTAATATATCATTAAGAATGTCATCTACTATTAAATACATTTGATTCGGCCAAAATAAAGATATCTGTCAAATACATATTATACTTTATAGTTAGAGAATACTTATTACTTACACTCAAAAAACCTATTAACCTCTAATGTTATCTAAAATTTTCATTTTATATCAACTATAATGACCCAATCCTTAAAAAACCCATATGCACATGATTTATAAAAATGGTTTCAGTTTCATAAATTATAGTAATCTTTTTTTATTAGAGGGTTTTCGAACAGGGAAAAAGTCATTAATATAAAACCCTTTTAATTAAGGGACACTAATACTCCATGTCCATTTTTTTTTAAAAAAAATAATAAATTTATTCATATTTTTCATTCAAAAATCATTCTTTACATTTAATAAGGATACCCATAGTAAAAATATTGAACATTATGTAGTCACTAAACTTCATTAAGCCCTATGAAAAACAAACAAAAATTGGTGGAGATAAAAATATTCCTAATTAGGGATATAAAAAATTAAAACCATTAGTCCAATAAAAACATGAAATAATATTCAAAAGTTTTATTTTTATCCTAATGACGTATGATCTCAAAATATTCAATTACTAAGTATTGAAATAAAATTCATTTTTTTCATAAAATGTTTCATAAATATACATAAAGGTAAAATATTAATTCATGATGGTTTGTTCAAAAACCAATTAAATGTTTCCTTAAATATAAACTTTTCATTCCCCGAAGATCTTTAACATTACTTTACATCATAAGATAATTTTAAAACATTTTGAAATAATATTATTTACATAAAAATCCATCATTAACATAAAAAATATATATCATTTGAAAATGTAAATAATAATGTAGATTATAATAACCAATTTCATAATGATTGAAGGAATAATGATAGAAATCATAACATTACCATCAATGCCTTGTGTCAAGACATCATATATAAATAAATAATAAATATACCATATACTAAAGCTATTTTTTATCATGAGACATATAGAATAATCAAGAATCTATAGTCGGCCACACCCATAAATTACTATATAAAATGGGTTCATAATAAAAAATAAATAAATAAAACACATAATTAATAATAACATCAATATTAAAAAAAGATTATATCATGATAATATTTTCCCTTGTTAATAAATATAATCAAATTATCATAATTAGTCCATGTAAATAATTTGAATCATACCATTAGAGTATATTACCATTGGAAAATAATAACCACCAAAGGATGTTGAAATGGTTGAAAACGCATTCAAAATAACAATTGAATAATTAATTGAAATAATGAGAAAAATATAATTTTGTTTTAAATCAATTCTAAATAATATTTTTAGAATATTTTTAAAACTCAATTATTTGAAAATAACCATGGTAATGCATAATTTAAGGTTAAAATCATTAAACAATCATGATGGATGGAAAATCCATTCATGTTGTATATGATAAAAGAGAACATTATTATCACACTTCTATAAAAATTCAAAAGTGAGTCCTTTAGAAAAAAGTTAAAAAATCCCTTTTAACTTTTTTAAAATAATGTCAAATTTAGTTGAAAATTAACTATAACAATAATTAAAACATAAATAAGTTCATTATTGAAACATTTGATGAACATGAAAATGTGGGAGATTGAAATTGAAATGAAAACATTAAAAAAATTATTGAAAAACAATTACATCATGTACAAAATAATTTTGTACGTTCTCTAAACCATAAATAATGAAATTATATTAGTTTCATACCTAATAAATAACCATTTTTATGTATATTACATTATCATTATTACTTTTATTTCATTTCTTATGATAAATAAATTAATTACTAAATAAAATAAAGGGGTCATGGTTCCACTATCTCAAGTATATTAATCAGGAAATAATTATCATTTTTATACATTAAATATAATTTTAGAATAATATATTAATGTATGACATGAAAAGTTAATCACATTTCTTTTTAGATGTGGTAGTACACACATACATAAGAGTGACATTATAATTTTCTAATAGATGGATGGGTAAGAAGTTAAGTAAAATATTATCTTTTCAAAAGAATTATTATGTCATAAATATCGTATAAATTAATTTAATCCATAATAATAACAAATATTTATAGGTGATGATGAAAAAAAACACATAACTTTGTAGATGTGGTAGTTTACTGGTACGCACAACTGATTTTTCATTTTTAGTTGTTTGAAAAAAGAGATGATAAATGGCCATAACATCAACATAATTAAATTTAAATATATTAATGATTATGATGTTATCATATGTATTTGATTATACAATATTTGAAGAAGTAGGATGAATAAATATATATGAAAACACTTAGTTAAGAGTGAGAACTCTTCTTTGAGAAATGTTATTTGGATCACATGTAAAGAAATAAAGGTTGTTCTGTTTGTGATAAACAAAACCACTAGGACAAGGAGCTGAATATTGGGAATGAAATTGTGTAGATATTAGTCTAGTTTAATGGATCAAGAGATGTACTAAAGGTTGGAGAAGAGGTTCCCTATTATAAATTTAGTGTGTGGAAGTGTTGTAAATTACTAAAATATTAATATATAATTTATTCACTCATTAATAATTTGTCCAAGAAACCATATATTCCAATTTACGGATTTTATGGTCCAAATAAATTCCTCCAATTAAATTTAGACAAGATTATGTGAAATTTTGAACCTTATCTCTTAGTTTAACCCCTTTTTAACCATTTAAACCTCAACCAAGTTAACAAATATTTCAATCACAAAGGGCCATGAAAGTAATTTTAAAAATTAAAAGTTCTAGGTGGACCACTATTTATAACCTAGAAAATTTACCATCCAATTGATTTATTAAAGGGGATTTATTACTTTTAATGATTTAAAAATAATTTGTAAACCTCAAATACAACTTATAGTCATTTTCATAACTATTTTAAAAATTTGAATTTTAATGAGTAAGGATATAAATTAAAGTATATTATAATATATTTAACTATAAATTAGTCATTATAATTATTAAATACATTCATGGAACACTAGAACCCAAAAAACATAATATTATTAATTTTTTAAAAATATTTTACTTACATTTATACATCTTTCATGACCCTACCTCAACATTACATAAAAATTGAATTTAATTATACCATATATAAATTTTATAAATCAGTTTCTGTCATGAATATAGTTTATTATTAATAAATTTTATCATCAATATGTATTCATATACATTTTTTTATCTATTTCCAAATCATGACAACCTAATATTTGAGAGGGAGTGACATTTTTTAATTACTATTTTAATAATATAAAATGATGGTTATAATAAAAAAAAGTGTCATAAAACTACCATATTTTTTGAACTATAAATATTTTTGTGGAAATAAATACAAAAAATGAGATTGAAATATGTGTTTGATTGGTTTTAAAAACTTATCCCATAATTTCTATAACACCCTAAGATTTAATGAAATATTATTTTCAAATAAAATTAATATTTTTGCTATATTTAATTACATGAAATAATGATTTTAGATTTAATTACATGTAAAACTGAGTTTATCGTGTTGTACAAGTAATTTTGTGTGTAGTTTTTCTTACATGCTACACCATGTTTAAAAAAAACACAACTTAATATTAATAAATTATTATTTATTATGATAGTTATCATGTAGCCATTGGAATGGTGGGTATGAATAAGATTAATTAAATTATTAAAATTTATGGTTTACAAATGTATATAAAATGAATTATTTTGTGACCAATTAATTAAAATTAAAAAAACTATTTGAAAATAAGGGCAATCATTCTCTATAAAGCTATTTTATAGAAAAAAAACTTTTTACTCAATAAATTTAGAAAACATTTTTGTGGAATTAGTTTAATTAATTTTATATATTCTATATTCAGTTAACTATTTAACATACATTATATATATTTTATAGATATGAGATAAGTATAAATCCAATATTATTTTTAAATATTAAATTTTTTTAAAAGTATATTTTCCACATTTTTTGTGATCTAATCTTCAAAATATTTTGAAAATTAAATTTAAAAAATAAATTGACTTTTCGAAATACTCATTTTAAAATTTTATTATGGTCAATTTTTGATATTTTTCTTAAAATATTATATTTTTGATGAATTGTCAAATTATTGGATTTTAATTGAAAAAGGCCATTTAATTTAAAATATTTATAATGTTAAATTATAATTTAATTTAGTTTTAAATGAAAATGTGTTAAATTATATAAATATTAATCAAATTTAGGTCATTTATATTATTTATATATTGAATTTGTTTATAAAAACTTTGTATACCTTTTTTACATTTTATCTTTGAAAAATTTCATTCTAATCACCTCTACATGATTAATTTTAAATAAAAAATTATGATTTCATGAATAAATTTGGAAAAAATGATTGAATATTTTAAAAAATAATAATTTATATTTTATAATCATTTTTTCTTAATTTTTTACTAAAATTAATAGCAAAAACACTAAAAATAAATTGAAAAGGATAATGTAAAAAATGTTTTTATCGATGGTTAAACTAAAAGGATAAAGATTAAAATGACAAAAAAAGTTCTATAAAATATATTTTATAGAATATTTCTACCATATAAGGCCTTATTATCTGTAATAATCAATTTTTTAGTCTTGTGGAATGATAACAACCTTGTATTACAATTTTTTTTCTAAAAAATTAATAGTGTTGTGTTCACCTCACTTATAAAATTCACCATCCATTCTATCATCTTCACACCCTAAAATATGTTGGGATATGATATTAGATAAACAAATACGATAAAAATTCCCTTATCTCATCCTAGAAGCATTATTGTTTGATTAAAAAACAACATAGGAATACATTTGGTGAAAACCTAAGAATGATAGCTGAAGAAGAAGTAACATTCTTTATCGAGGGTTTTTATATTATGTCTTCATCCTCATCCATAAATAATCATTAGAACATGAGGATATAATAAGAAAATTATATTATATAAAATTATACGTTTTTATGTTATGTTAATGATCTACATCTATATTCAATTCTGTGGAATGGGTTGGGAAATAATCATTCTTGTATATGACGATCTACCGTGTCACAAACCGATGTTATCCATTTTCCACTAACACCTCTCATGATTGGGTATGATGATGTATATAAAGTTTATATATTATATTTATTTAATATTTATACCCATGGAGTCATTATATTATATATTATATTTTACATTTTATTTCATAGGGGATACGATAACGCAGATCGTGTGTACAACTAACTACCGCCTCATGAAGCGATATGATTCATTTTCACAAAACCATTACATGGAAGATAATACGAATAAATTTAATAAGTATATATGAAATTTATGAAATAATTATGAAATTTATGACCTATTTACCATTCTTTTAAGATAACACATAATTCTATTTATTACTTTTTCTCCTACTGAAAGATGATAATGTAATTAGTGTATGTGTGGACTGCCACCTTCATAGAGTGATGTGACTAAATTTTCATTACAGTACCATATGGATGATACTTATAATTATATTTAAAGAAATAATATTTTACTTATTTTTTAATATCATTATTTAATGATATTATATTACTTACCATAAATCCATAATGATCATTGAAAAATGGAAATGTTACTCATGCATACGTACGACCTACCGTTCCCATGATCATAACATACTTAATTTCTCAAAAAAAATATTTCAGGTTCAGTATTATAAGTATAATTTAATAATAAATATTATTATTATTTAATTTTCATTATTATTTAGATTATGGGACCATTATAAAATGAAGAGGACCAAAAATATCAAATCAAAACATATAAGAAAAACAAAAAAGTTATTACATAAAATTGGAATTTAACATGGAATTATTAATAAATGGGTAATAAATGGTAATAATTAGTTCATATAGGAAATGATATATTTATTTTTGGTTCTATAATATATTTATAATAAACATATATTTATTATACATGAAGTTATAATGATTACGAATTAAGTTCATACTTATGTTAAGGGATTTCTACTCTCTCATTTATTACTAGGAGACTTTTGAAATTCACCATTGATTTTGTTGTAGTGTATACACAACCCCATTGAAATCATACATCATGAATATCATTATTTTCATGATGTTTTAAATTCTATTTGTGGTAATGTATTTTTCTCCCATATTTCTATCTCTGAAGCATATAGTTATATTATGCACCAATATTCTTTTTAAATGTTGTATGTACAACCAATTTTACATGTAATATCATGTATTTATTTACCCTAAAAATATTTTAATGTAATTTTAATTATATTCTGTCATGGTTCTTACATTTAAATGTTACTAAATTGGTTATGATTTTATGTTACAGTCCCATCATTTATTGAGATTTTTTTTACTATGTTTTGGATGATCAAATATTAGGATCCATTTCTCAATAAAATAATGAATTTTATTATCAGATTATTATGAAATGATTATAAATGATTTTCCTTCATTTTATTCTCTCAATTTACCCAAGGGTTAATAATGAATGTTTTTAAGAAAAAAAAATTTTCAATCAAAATATTATTATTTTACAAAACCATGTTTCTAAAAAAAATAATAAATGTTCATTAATTTCTTCATTTTGTTTTATAAAGATATTTTAAATAATGTTTGATTTATGAAGAATTATTTTTAAATTTATCTTCTTATCATTTTCCAAAAAATTTCACATTGGATATTACTGAAAATTTGAACCTAATTTTGTTTTTCACATGCACGACTTCAAAATTATTTCCCGCTGTCCTGACCATTAAATGATTTCAATATTCCATTACATGTTCACAAAGTACATTTCATTGAAAATATTTTCATTAATATTTGGGAATTTTTTTATTTTAAATTTCTTATTTCCAAATTATTATTTTTAAATATATTATGTTTTAAAATTTTTATTTCAAAGTGGAAATAAAATTTTTATCAAGAAATATTTTAAATTATTATTCCAGATTCATTTATATGTATTCGTAGATTATTTCCTAATAAAACAATTTCAGAAACATTTTATATATTTTATTTTTAAATTGTGATTTTCAAAAAAAGATTATATTTATTTAGAAATGTTCTACGTGATTATTATTTAAAAATAATATAGTATCTAAGATGTCATACATTTATTTTAGTTATTATTTAATTGGAATAAAATCCAAGGAAACAATTATTATTAATTGTTTGAATGGTTTATTTTTAAGACATGATGTTTATGAAACCCATTTATTTTTTCCATTGGTTATATCATGATACGATTCTTATAGAACCTATTTTTTTCATGGGTTGAGCTATGCTGATATGATGAATTGATTTTGAAATCTATCCCTTTTCTAGAGGTTAATATAGGATGAAATGTTTTTGAAAACCATTTCATTTCATGGGATATGATATGATGAATGTTTTATGAAATTGTGAAACACCTAAATTTTATTTTCATTAGGTGATTAGGGGGAAATATGTCTCCATCTAATTCATTGGATAAGTATTTATAAATCATGAGATATACAACACTAGAATGGGGTGTGAACGCGATTCCATAAGAGAATGTGTCTAACATGATGGTATTGGGAGTTAAAATTGAAAACAGTGATGGTTTGGGGAGTGAACCCAGTCGACCATGACTACCTAGAAAATAAGGATTTACAACTATGGAAATTATTTTCTATTATTATTTCTATGCCACAATACTACATATCATGAAAATATATTTCTCTCATGGACCATTTTTGTTGATTACCTTATGAATAATGTCTTATGAATCGCCAATCTATATTCCATGACTCAATATTATGATATTTTATATGAAGGGGATGGTTTTCAAATATTATGTTCATGTTATAATACCCATATTATCATGTTATGATTTCATATGTCTGTAGTTTACACTTATTTAGTATTTAAGATAATATATTATTATGTTTTATTTCCATGGGCTATGAAAAAAGTTTTTATGTAGGTGTTCTAAATTGGAAGATATCTATGGTAAAAATTAAAGAAATTTCTTGAATTAAGAATATTGTGGTCCATGATTCCAAAGCCGCTAAAATATTATAGTCCTTAAGAATGTGTTAATATAATGTATTGTATATTCATATAAAAAGATGTAATATCCATGTATAAGTAGCATGCGTCTCTACATGTGGTTTTAGATGATATTTTTTGTTAAACATTAGAAACTAAAATGAGAAAAAATTAAAGAGATCCCTAGGTATATTTCAACAGATACAAATTTTTCATAGAGTTTCTGAGGGGTAATAAATATAAAACGAGAGAATTGAGTTTGACTCAGCCATCACCAAGTGCACAACAACGTGCCTTACTACACACTTGTTGTGAAACTACAGAGGATATGCTTTGCACATTCACAAACTATTTGTGAGCCATCAGGATTAAATTCAATAAACAATTACCTAGGATATACCTAGAGTGATATAGATTGAAAAGATGGTGTCATTATTTAGACATTATATACGTGATGTTTATGATTACTTGGTTTTCCATTATTATTAGTATTTCTCAAACTATGATTTTAGGTTTTACTCAATAGAGGGAACCCAAAGGAATTAGTTAGCATTGAATGTGATAGTCGATTTACTTATTGCAATCCTAATGGGATGATAATTTGAGTGAATGATATTGTGATTATTACTAACAAGTTATCATGAAACATGGTTAACAATGTGAAAATTAAATAACTATTGGACTCACCAATTAAGGGAAGGATAAAATTCACTTAGAGTATAGGTAGTGGATACCAAGAAATAAAGAAGATGTCGTTACCAATATATCAAGAAAGTGGGATGAATCACCTAATAGAATATCTTAGAGGGATAGGAATATATTGGGCAGTGAAAAATGACACAATGCAAGTAACTCAAAAAGAAAAATGACATTTTTGGTTAATAAAATGGATTACAATAATGGTATCCCTAATATATCATCAACTACTAAATGTTTTAAATTTGCAAAATATTGGATGAAAATTAATTTTTTTTTATTAAGAAAACACTTTTATATAAAAAGTTAGAAACCGAGAAACAAGACTCAGATAACATAAGACATCAAGTTGTGCCCCAATGGACCAAAATTCAAAAAACCAGATCAAACAACAAAGAAAGGCCCCACCCCAGCACAAACAACATTATTTCTATTTCTCAATATTCTAACATTGCACGATAAGATGTCCCATACAAAGAAGGCCTGGTACCAATGGCCAAGGCCATACCCTCTCAAACATCCCAAAACTGAATCACATATGTCGGGGGGAAAACTTGTGGCTCGAAACATCATATGGAGACATCTCTATGGAAAATCTTGAATCTAAGAACCATTGAAAATTATGAAAAAGAAAAACAAAATTCACAACATGGAGCAGAATCAAACATGTGATGGAAACCAGCCTAGTTGAAGTCATCGCCTACTGACACCAATTCCACCACACTTGACCAACTTCAATTCCTCATCAAAACACAGAAATATAAAAGAAAATCCAAAACAAATACCAAGTTTCATAAATATTTTAAAAACCATCACAAAAATATAATACCAAAAATCAGACCAATCGTAATTATTTTACTACACCTAATTATCATCCCGGTCACCGGATAAAGCCGAAATAAACCCTGATGCCTCCAAGAGAATCCTACGATGTCCCAGCTATGAAATCCTGAAGATGAAAATGCTCAAACAAGGGAAAAAGGAACCCGCATGGAGGTACTGGATAACTTGGCGAAGGTGATGCCGCAAAACCCTTATATTTGTAAACAACCAAACATAAAAATCTGACCTTGATATGAAAAGATCACAAAACACCATAGAATATCTTATCGTCGCGATCTAATCACTCACAGAGACAACATAGTACCACCCCACGCACTCCCATCCAAAATATAAATGAGACAGCTACCCTCAACCCAGATGGATCTTTATCGATGTGAATTCACCATTCCGACAATGAAAGCTGATAAGAAAACAGAGATAATCGTCAGAATGACCAATCCCACAAGGTCGACGACGCCTCCACTGAAAGGGGGAACCGCTCGCCAAAACAACACTGGGAATGAGCACTGAGAAGGAGGAGCTGTAGCTAAACTGAGGAAGATAATGGTAGATGGTGAAGATGATAAATATATCGAATAGCCTCAGCAAGTTGGTACATGTATTGGTCATACTACTGATGATGAAAAGACTAAATATGAGACATGAAAGGTATGGGTTGTTTTTACAGTATTTCTTATATTAAACATAAGTAAAATGATTAAATTAACAATGATGAATGTCATTATATGATACATATTTAATATTAAATAAAATATTGATGAATTAATAATATGATGAAGCCTAGTAGAAGATTTTATGAGGAAGTGGGGTGATTGAAATATTAGTGTTTTATAATTTAAGGATTATGTTATATGAATCGTGAAATACATATGGATTGTAGAGTATTAGTTTTTCAATATGAATTTGAAAAAATATGTTAATTCTATTTAATGGACTAGAGGAGTGTTTTAAAGGGAAGATGATCTTTTGATTAAGGTAATATAACACTTAATATATTATCTTTTCTAGTATAATAATGTTAGGATGAGGATATGTTGGATATGAATAAGTAAATTGGATAATACTAATTACCTAGGAACTGATTAATGATTATTGGAGAATGTAGTTTTTGATACCATTGATGGGGTTTACATCATTATTGGATTTATGTAATATATTCCATAATATATGGTTTAATTTATGTAATGTGGAAGTATGTTTGTTTTTATTAATTTTTCTTTGGTAATTATGGTCAATAGCATCGTTCAATAAAATTTAGGACTAAGGTATTCACATGTTTGGAATATGATAATCAATAACTACTTTATTTCATATGGTTAATTAATGCATTATTTTTTTTTAAAAATTGAGTAACATTTTTTCTAATTTTTAATTTTTTTAATGTTTATAAGGATAACCATTTATTGATTGGTTTAATTTTAACATTAGAATAGGTTTTATATATTAATATATTACTTCACTATACAAAGATTTATCTCACTATACAATGATTTATTCATATTGGATAACCAGTATCAATCTTTTCTAAAATTAGATATTGAAAGAAAGAATTATCATTCAATTTTGGATATAATTTATTGATTCAGATATGAAAAACATTCATCACATGGAGTATTTGATGAATTTTAAATTGATCAAAGAAAAACCAAAGGGTGATTTCATGCTTATTAAATAGAAATAAATCTTGTAGAATTATCTTTTTAACATAATAATTTTACTTAAGTAAAAGTACCAATGAATTAAATATTGTTCTATTATCATCATTTTTGTTGTTATAAATTTCCTTTTTCACACCTCATTTATTTACGGTTATTTGCTCATTAACCTTCTCTAGATCACCCAATTTCTTGTGATCAATGATCTATATCACTCTCTATAATTTTTTATTCTTTTCTTTTTTGACCAAACTATCACATCCAAAGTTATGTTCTTTTTTATGGAAAAAAAGTTATGATTTTATTTAGTTAAAATTTATGTTTCCAAAATTCACTATTTATGGGATGTTTTATTATTCATTTGTTTTATGTGAGTTTTTATGCTGGAATTTTCAGATGTTAATCCTTTGACAATTGAGAAAACTTTTGAGGGAGAAATTCATTTTATGGGGTGGGTTATAATATAACACCCCAAGAATTTATGAAATTGATTTTTCAAATAAATCTAGACTTCTTTCTATTTCTCATTACATGGAATAACAGGTTTAGAATTAAATACACACAAAACTATATTTATATTGCCTTACATGCAACAACAGGTGTAGTTTGTATTACATGAAACTCTGAGTTTAAAAAAATTCTGAATTACTATTTAAAAAATATTATTTTGTATGATATTTATGAAAAAGTAATTTTAATGGTAATTATGAGTATTATTAAATGAATTATGAAAATATATGGTTTACACATGTTTATAAAATTAATTCTTTGGTGACCAATTAATTAAAAATGAGAATAAAAAGTATTCAAAAAAGAAATAATATCATTTTCTAAAAACTTATTTTATGAAAAAAAATTTACTCAATAAATTAAAAAAAAACTTTTGGAGAATGATTTTAAATAAATGAATATATTATATATTCAATAAACTATATAAAATTCATCACATATATTTTCTAGAAAGAGATAAGAATAAACCAAATATTACACATAAAAAACTATATTTTCAAAATAACAGTTTTCTATCCATATTGGTTAACTAACATTAAAATTATTTTTTGAAACTTTTAGAAAATAAATTTGAAAAAAATATAACTTCTTAACTCATATTGTTAGAATTATTTGAGGGTAGTATTTTGAGAATTTTCTGAAACTGTTAATTTGTTTGATGAATACTAAAAAGTACAAGATTTTAATTTAATTTTTTTTCATTTTAAATATTTATTATGTTAATTATATTTAAATAGGATTTCAATTAGAATTATTCCAATTATATATATATTAATTAAAATAAGGTCATTGGAATTACTTTTATATTGATATATGTTATAACAACATTATAAACGTTTTGAACATTTTCTCATCGAAATGTTGTTTCTCATGATATATGTAATATTAATTTTAAATTAAGATTTGATAATGATATGAATTGAATTTGGAAAAATGGATTCTAGATTTTTAATAATAAAAATTTATATTATATAATTAGTAAAAGTTACTTTTTAATAAAATTAATAGTTTAAACAACAAAATAGAATTACTACCATTATTGTATGAATGGTTTTTTTGGGGGTTAAAAAAAATGACAAGTGTTGAAATAACCTAAAAAATTTCATAAAATATATTTTATGAAAATTTATTAAACCTATAATTTCTAATAAGATATAATACATATTTTTAGTTCCGTGTGGAATGATAATTATATAGGTAGAAGTTTTTCATTTCAAATCATTACAAGTCCACCACTCATCTCACTTATAAATGGCCATCCCTCCCCTCTCATCTTCATACCTTGAAACCATTTTGATTCTTCCAAGACCTACCAAAATAAAATAAAAAATTACGTCTTCTCATCATAGCCTTATATTGGTTGTAAGTATATTATAGGAAGGATTTTGGTCAATCCTAAGGATGATACCCTAATAAGAGTTAACATTCTTCAACGAGTGTTTCTATTTTATTTATTACTCCAAATACTTCAATTAAAATTAAAAAAATTATTAAATAATAAAATGAGTACCTTATTTAGTTATAGATATTTTTTAATTTAATTATATACATGTATCTCTACTTCAATCAAATGGGTTACGAAATCATCATTCATTTGTACGGCGGACTACTGCCTTGCAAACCGATGTCATTCATTTTTCCATTACCATATATCAAAGTTGGGTATGATGATGATTTAAAAGTATATATAAGATATTCATAAAATTATTATACATATGGAGTAATTATTTCATATATAACATTATTTTATTCCATTTCACAGGGGATATGATAACACAAATTGTGTTTACGTCAGACTACCACCTCGTCGAACGATGTGATTCATTTTTCACTAACATATTACATGGAAGATAATAATGATGATGTTAATAAATATTTATTATATAAATGATGTAATTATGATATTAATGGAATATTTATCATTCTAAAAAGTTAATACATTATTTTATTTCCTACCTTTTCACCTACTTAAATTTGATAACATCGTTTGTGTACATGTGGACTATCACCTTCACAATGCGATATAACTCTCTTTTCAAAACCAAACCACATTGATGATATTTAGAATAATATTAAAATAAATAATATATTAAATATGATATTATTATAATTATGTAAATATAGTGTATAACATACCTCTTTTTTTAATGTTCTTTGAAAAAACGGAGTCGTTACTCAAGAATACATTTGACCTATAATGTCAATGATCAAAACACACATAATTTATCAAAATCATATTTCATGATTGGTATTAGAAGTATATTAATTTATAAATATGATAATTATTTTGTTATTATTATAGTAGATTGTAAGAAACCATGAAAAATTTAAGAGGACTAAGAAAAAAAATTAATGAATATATGAAAAAGTAGTAGATAACCAAAAATGACTTTAACATGGTATTATAAATAAAGGGGTAAAAAATAACATGATTGAATTATATATGTTTTGATATATATAAGTTTGTTTCTTAAATATATTTATAACCAACTTATATTTATTTTATAGGATTTTTGAACAAGTATGATGGGTGTCAAGGCTTATAGTAAGTGATTTCTAGACTCAATTTTACTTTTATGAGACATATGAAAATTCACCACTCATTTCATTTTTTGGTTTATATACTTCTCCTCAGAAAATATATATCATTAATCTACTTATTTTTGTGATATTTATAATTTCATTTTATGTTATGATTTATTGGGTTTTATTATTCAAATTATTATTAAAGTGGTAATGTATTTTTTGTCTCTATTTTCCATCTTGGAGATATATAGTTATGTTATGCACCTATATTATCTTATGAGGTATATATATTTTCCATTTGACATTTAATATCATGAATATATTTTTCACCATTATATTTAAATTTTGTTAATGATATACTTCTATAGGGCCTGCATTTAAATGTTACCAAAGTGGAAAAGATTTTATATTACAATTTTATCATTTATCATAACTATTTATGTCTATATTCCTAATGATCAAATGGTATTATTAATCACTTATAGTTTTAATTAAATTTCTAATACATTATTTATGTCATGGGAATAAAATATTTTCTTTTCGTTATCAACAATTCTTGTAATGAATAGTTTAATAAGATTTTTTTAAGAAAAAGAATATTTTCTGTCTATAACCATTTTTCTTACAAAATAGTGTTTCCTAAAAATGAATTGAAATTCTTTTTTAATATTATTTAAAATAAATATAAATGAAATTTTTTCCCATGTTTTAATTTTTTCAATTTTTTCGGATGTAATCTTCATTCCATTTTCCAAACAATTCATGTTTGAATTTTACAAAAACATGAAAATAATCGTTGTCTTCAGCACACACAACATGAATAGTATTTTCCACAATCATGATTGATCATTCAATTCATGATTCCCTCATATGTTTTAAATTTTCTTTTCAATAAAAAAATTTCCTTAATATTTCTTAATTTTTGTGATTTTAAATACATGCTTTTAAAATGGGAAGGAATTCAATTTTTTGTGTTCTAAAAATGTGTTTTCCAAAGTGGAAGTATTATTTATCTCAAAAAATATTTAACTGATTTTTAAAAAATCCTTTATACGTTTTAAAATATTATTTTAAAATAAAATCTTTTACAATATATTTTATTAAGCCTTGTTTTAAAATAATGTTTTCAAATAATGGTTATTTTCCCCAAGAAGTGTTCCAAGTAGCTCTTCTTTAAAACCCATTGTCCATATAGATGACATACATTGAGATCAATTTTTATTTAATGGGTATATGATCCAAGGATATTATTGTTATTATATATTTTAATGGTTTATTTTTATAATATAATGATTATAAAACCACTTTATTTTTCCTTGGGTTATACCATGATATAAATCTTACGAAACAAACTTATTTTTCCATGGGATATGATCTGATGAAATTATGAGATTATTATAAAACTAGTATATTTTCCATAGGTTTTGATATAATGTAATGTTTATGAAAGAAATTTTATTTCATGGGTAATGATATGATGAATGTTTTAAGATTATGCGGAACATATATATATTATTTTCATTATGTGATGAGTAGGACCTATATCTACTTCTAATGTATAGGGTAATGATTTATATCTCATGAGATATTAAAGTATATAATTGGGAGTAAACAATTTCAATATATGACTTTTGTACTATGATGATATTGTGAGTGAACCTTAACTACTATAATGGTTTGGAGTGTGAACCCATTCATCTATGATAAAATTTTCAATGAGCTTTAACTAATATAGAAGTAATTTTCTATGTTTATTTGTATCCCAAAATAGAATGTATAATTCCAATTCTATTATTTCATGGCTCAACTTATTTTATTCCTTTATGATTTACATCCTATGAAAGACCAGTTTTTATGCAATGAAACAATATTATGATATTTGATAAATTGGGTATAGTGTTATTATGTTATGATTAGGTTCTCAAACACTTATTATCATATTTTGATTAGTTATATCCATTTTTTATCATTATTAAGAATCTTATCTCACCCTTTATTAAGTTTACATTACACATGTTATAATGGAGGTTTTTAAGGAGTAAAAAATGGAATGATCTTTATTTGTTACATTGAATATCTTTTTTGAATTAAGAAAATTATGTTCCATGTTTTCAAAGGGAATATAATATTATTATAATCAGGTGTGTGTTTGTTTAATGTAATGAATATCTATTTAAAAATATGTAATATACATGTATGAGAAGCTTGGGTTGAAATATTTTAAACCACGACTAAACCATTTTACCCTTTACTATGGTGATAATATATTACCATGATTACTATTCATTATAAATAAAAATTAAAAGGACCTTATTAAGTAATTTGAATATAATAATTCTAAATATCATATCTATTTTCGAAGATTTTATTTCTATATGTGGTAAAAATTATGTTCAATAAAAGTGTGCAAAGTACACTGGAAAAATATTTTCTAGAAAAATAATCATTTCAAGCATAAAAATGATTTTATAACAAAATAAATTATAATTTTTATTACTATAAAATTAATTTGGTTGTGAGTTAAAAAATTAAACATAGTTTACATTAAAAATATGAAAAAATGTAACATATAAATTACTTTGATTAAATGTAATTAAATGATAGTGTTTTGTAATGTCGATAATTTTTACTATTCATTCAATATGTAATCATTTTCAAAAAAATAAAATAAAATATTTTAAGATTACTTTTACTTTGGGATGATAAAAATAATTCCCATTTTACAAAATAATGTTTAAAAAAGTCTTGAAAATTAATCTGGAAAACAACATATGAAATGAAATAAAAACAATTTTTAAAGAAAATGTATTTTTGATGTATAAAATTAATATATGCTCGCTACATATATAATAATTACCATTTGATGAATGATATTTTTTAAAATTTTTATTTATAAATTTCTCTATAAATATTCATATATAATTAAAACATGAATTATTTTGATTCAAATTATTTACACATAGAGAATATTTTTTAAAAAAATTATATCCTTTAATGTTTTTTTAAAATGAAGGATTATGTACTCTGAATTAATTGATACATTTTTAATAAGAAAATGTTTGTACATATACTTCATAATTTATTATTCCCTATTCATACACTCCAAACCAAAAACCTGGTTATAAAGGTTATATTTAAAAAAAATATGTGTATAGTGTATCATGGTTCATTTAAGCTTGATGTAGCATGTGGTACAGAATAACAAGTATAATATTGTTTAAGGGGAATTCCATATTAAAATATTATCATGTTATAGAATTTATTTCACAAATATCATTATATTGACTACAAACTGGCCGGATTGATCACAAGGGTGAGATACCATAAGCCTTCATGTTTGATAAACCAACCACATAAATTATGAAGTTGTGGTTGATATAATGACCATATAAAGAAAGTCAAACCTACCATAAAAAATAATTTTATATTCACCTAACATTATATGTTATTAGGTCTAGCATATAAGATCTTATCGCAAGGAGCCTTGAATTAACATGATTGTCTTCTTGAGTTTACATACGAGTGTAGAATGGACAGACAAACCTTCAACATGAAGAGTGAAGATCGTACATAAATATAAAGTATTATTATGAGTGTGTGTAGAGCTCCAATGATAACAACATGAATGTTCCATGAGTGTCTGAGATATTTAAAGAGCATATATCTTCCATGAGATAGAAATATCATTTTATTATCTATGATACCACAACATTTTATCAGGGAAAATGAGACCAAAATTCATACAGAACTATGAATTATTAAGATGTTGAGTCACATATTTTTTTTCCATGAACGTATATATGTATTATGTTTTTTCTAAAAAATATAGATCAAACACATTTATATAGATTTTTGTACCATCATGTAAACCTTGATAAATATATATGTGACGTCCTATGTTTGGATTGATACTCTATGGTGGTATAAATAATTTTATGAAGCCTTGTTTTAAGGATATGTAAATTCTTCAAATTGAGGATTCCTAAATAGAAAATGATTTAAAATTATAAGGATAATGTATCAATTCATAAATACAATGTGGTTTGATACATATATGTTAAGAAAACCATCCATGAAAAAATAATGAGATTTCAGTATTAAAGAAAAAACAGGAAGAATGAAAATTACAGAAAAATTTATAGACTTTATGATGATATAAACTGAAGTATTATTCAAGGATATAAAATAAAAAATAAAATCCCGAATGGATGAGAATATAATTTAGTATATATTGATTAAATGAAAATATTACAACAATAAGTGTTTATGAAGAATAGATCATGGGATACCAGATCGTAATCTTCTAGCATATAAATTAAAATATTAATAATTTATCTATTGATTTTTTAAGATAAGTATAACCTTATATATAGGTAAATTTATTTATAACATTTTCATAATGACATAATGATATAGAATTGAGAATATTTTTTGAGAGACATATCAATGTAATGTGAGAGAGTATTGAGAGATGATACAATATTTTAATAGAGTAAAGATAAGAAAGTGGAGAACCATAATTACTCAAGATCTAGTGAAGAGTCTCAAGAAAAACATTACTGCTAATATTCATGAAAAATGTACATAATTGTTTTTAAGAAACATTATTTTAGTGGAAGATTAATTCACTATTGGTATAAATTTACTCAAATAATTTCATGATATTTCTATCACTAGATCAAAATTTAAAGAGATTGTGAGTAGAGTGTATAACTAGATGATGATATATAACAGTTAGGGCGTATAACCATCTATTGGTGTGGTGGAATTGTGGTATATAACCTATTCATATTATGGAAAGATGGAGTGTTATTTTATAATCAATGTTGGGGTTTACAACCAAAATTGAATGGATTGAAATTTTATACCGAACCTTATAAATATATTATACTATAAATGATGTTAGTATGATGGAAAATATTAAGTAGATTTAAAACACAATAATGTAAAAGAGGTTGAATTTAAATGTAAGATAATTCATGATATACTAACACTAATTCACCCCTCTCAATGGTGAATCATTCATGAATACCAACAAGTGGTATTGAATGGAAGGTTACCTCTTAAGAGACAAGAATGGTTTTCTATAGATGGAAAACCATGACACTATCAATTCCCAAGTTATTCCTAGATTCAATGAAAAAAATTATAATAGATGGAGAAATATGATGGTACAATATATCTTATCACTGATCCTATAGGTGATATATAAAACCACATATGGGATACCTTATATCACTAACGATACAATAATGTATCAATAAAATAATAGAAATATAAAATTTGATTGAAAATGTCAATGTTCTATCCTAATGAATCTTTCAAAAAAATGTATATGATAAGGTCACGGTTCTTTAACATACATGTGTATCACACATAAATTGAAAAGTATTTGTGAATGTAACATTAAAGCCAAATAATCAAAGATACAGTTTAATATTAGTTAATTCAAGTATATAAATATGTATGATGATGATACAATAAATGAATGAATTACATTTTTAACATTCCAGGTAATTATAGAATAATAATTTTTCATATATATTAATATTTATGAATTAGATATTAATTTCATTTTATAGTTGACACTATGTGCAATATTGTACTAAACACACAACAATGGGTTTCTCCAAAATCTTACATTGCACACAATACCAAGTTATAATGAAAAATAATAAAATATTATTATTATTATTATTTCTAATGGTAGTTAATGCATAGCCATTATATTGGTGGGAAAGAAAATAAAAAACTTTATTATTTTTACACATGTTTATTAAATGTTTTTACTTTTATCCAATAAATTTTATGGGTTTAAAATGGGAATAAATCCAATTTTAAGCATGCAATACTCTATATTTTTTAATATATAGTTTTACCACCTTTTAATGGAGAACTCTTTTTAAACATAGTTTTTGAAAATTTTATATGTTATATTTGAATAAATAATCATATTATATAGAAGAATGAAATCAATATTTACTTTGGTTTAATTTTGGTATTTTTATGATAAAATAGGTTTTTTAATGAATATTGAAAAATACAGCATTTTAATTCAAAACTACTATTTCATATAATTTTTTTATATAGTTATATTTTAAGTTTAATTGGTTTTAATGTTCAATAAGATTATGTTTTTATAATTTGATCTAGTTTTTTTATTTGGCGTTAATTTAACATTGAAATTTGATATAAACACATGTCAATCTTTTGATGGTTTTTACTTTTTAAAAACTTGTTTTCTTATATTGACAATGATAATTAATTTTATAATTATTTAGTGAAACTACTGTTTTTTTAATTTGAAGAAATGGATTCAATAATTGTAATCTCAAGGTCCAAAATATGAAAATAGTTTCCATTTATTTTTGGACCTAATGAATAGTAACTTTATTGATTATTTTTATTTACAACGGTTAAAAGGTAAATAAGGTAAATACAGGTGAAAATAATATTATAATAATATATAACTACCATAACACTTTTCCTAATACTATTTTATGATATACGGATGACCCAAAAAACACTTGGGATAAAATTTAGCCTTTAGAATCCACTTGTGTGTGATTATGGGACTTATAACATTCAATTTAATGTAAACAAAAATATTTTATAAACATAAAAACCTCTTCATAAAAAAATTTAAATATGGGTTTATATAAGTGATATATTTGACTATAAATAGTAATTATAAATAAAAAATATTTCCTATATCATTTTATTTTATTTGTAATTTTTATAAATTAAATAATTAAATTTAATTATTACAAAATGATGATGTAGTGATTGCTTTACTAATGAAGGAATAAAATAAATAATATTGTCAATATTAAAATAAATATTATTTTACATAATTTATATTATACACTATTTTTCTAGGTGAATATGAAATGGTGTAATAATATTAAATATTTTGGTTCGATGTTATCTCATTGTTTATATTTTATTTGAATTTAATAAAATAAATAGTGAAAATTGGCCTAATTGATGTTTTATAAAAATACTAATTTATTAAATTATTTAAAAATATTAGAAATCTAATAAAATTAAAATGTTACTATTAAAAGGTATAAAATTTCATTAAGTGTCAAATTTTAGGAAATCGACACTCTATAATTAAAATGTATAACCCCTTAATAATTAAAAAGGTTTACCAAAATTAAAATTAAAAAAAAGAATAATTAATGGTAAAGTGAAAAGATATGGATTAAATTAAAGCAAATACTTGTTGAAAATTTATTTGTTTAGAGTATTTCAAACTATAATACTCTTATATTAGACATATAAAATGTTGGAACAATTTAAATAATGAAATTAATATATATTAATTTAATAATATATGAGTTCCCAAGGGTTCTGATTCCTTGTCCTATTAAAATATACCCTCTGTAGTCTAATACTCACACTTCAATAACCGTTTGGTTTGGCTAAACTCAGAACAAAAATAATCCTAGAATATATACCCGCATCCTAGAGGGAAACATCTAGGGTATAAAGCCTCCTAAGGAATCTTTTTCCTATAGACCAAAATAGGTTACTCGATTAAGAGGTAACACCTTATCTCATGATTTTTTGTTTTAATTTCCATTATCCTATCCCTAAACACTTATAATTATATTATGTCATAAAAAATGTCCCAAATAAAAAAGGATTTTCTTATTCTAAGGGTTCGATCTACACTTATACACACCTCTATTTAATGGGTAACGATCATACTATTTCTGTGTACGGCGAACTACTACCTCACGAAACAATGATTGTTCAATTTTCCCCTACCACCTCTCATGGTTTCCATTATAATGGAAACTATTTTTACATATGACATATGTTATATTTATTCTGTACCTATGCTTATTTTATTTTTATTTAGAAAATACATTTAGGCTTTCAATGTTATGTAAATGAGATAATTTCATTTTGGGAAGAGTGGACTACTGCCCACTCAAAGCGATATGACTCATTCCTGTTATACATGGAACTTATAAAGGATTGATTTATTAAACATATGAGTAATATATAAAATTAATATAATACTATTATTATAATATACGGTTATATCATTCAATTATTATTCTTAAATATCCAAATGAAATGAAAGTATCGTCCATGCGTACGTACAACCTACTCTCTCCATGAATGGTGTACTTAATTTATTATCTCCAGACATTAAGGATTATAAAAAATAAATATATACTAGATATATATTTTATTTAAATCAATAATACTATTATGATGATGATGTAATTTTGATCACATGGACAATTTATATATAAACATGTTCATTTTTGACTCACGTACCGAATATCGACAAAATGTCCGATATGAGCTTAAATAGTTATTTAGTTTTTATAACATGGTAATAAATAATATAAGAAGAATAATAAACATGAATAATTTTCCCAAGAAAGTTAAATTTAACCGATGTTTATTATTCCTGAAAATAATGGATGTACGACACAAGTGAGACTCAATGTAAGGGACTTCATCTCAATATCCTTTCATTGAGGCATATTTTGATAATATACACCGCCTTTTTTTTACGGTTTATAATAAACCCATTTATATTTTAATTTAAGTAAATGGTCTTTTACAATAAATCATTTTCTCTGAAGTGTTTTAATAAATGATAAAATGAATGTTTTTAACGTTTTTACTGACAATGAATTTTTCTGCCACAACAACTATTATTTTGTATTTAGATTCCTCTACAAGAAGTAATGTTTTTAAAAGAAAAATAAATACCATATTCCATTTTTTATGTATTTTTTAATTTAAAATGGTTATTTTATAGGATTTATTTTGTCAATATCTTTAAATGGTCATTTATGATTACAATATGGAGATATTATTTTTCTTTTATGCTTGTTTTATGTGTTATGATTGTGTTATGGTTCATGAAGAATTTTTTAGGTATAAGGGTGGTTCCATGATAATATGAGGGTGGTTGAGCCTGTGATAGCTCTCCAATGTTTTGGGTAAGAAGATAGAGTTAAACATGAAGGTTTATCTAAAGAGATTTAGGGAATATGCTGTAATGGATATTATAAATAAAACTATGAAGGTTACTGCTTATATAGATATGAAAGATATAATTTAATTAGTTTATGGATGCCACAAGTTACCATTTTGATATTTTATTTATAATAAGTTTTTAATAATATTATGGTTTCACTGGGAATGTTAAAAATTTTGTGTTTTATAGGTGAAAAGTTTGATTTTGTGAATGTGTTTTTATTTGTCTAAAATATTCATGGAGTAACATTTTTATTATTATTCTACATTATTTACTGAGATTTTTATGATCATTCCATATTTTTAAATTTTTTTCCATAGGGTAAAAGGATGGGTAAGATAAAGGAATAAGTCAAGAATAATTTTATAATGAAAATAAATCATATTTATTTTTAAAAAGTTTTCTGTTGTGGAAAAATTGATACTATTTTATTTGTATCCACTGTATATAAATTTGATTTCTTATGTAATAATTATAGCATAATTATCTAAAACTATAAACTTTAAAAGATCCTCAATGTGAATTCTTAACTTAACTCAAGATTTTGTAATGTTTAAGGATGTATCCATAATGTTTGTATTAGAGGATGGTTAAGAAAACTTTAGAGGTTAGGGTGATATTTAAACATAAGTTATAAGTTATATATAACAAAAATTGATAGCATAATTGAAGAGTCGCAGTTATTTTAGATAAATTGAATGAGTTTGAGATAACATGTATAATTATATCTTAGTGTTGGTCTTTCTTGGAAGATAGAATATGATGATTTTATTAATATACTCGCACTATATTTTTTTGGTTTTAGTAAATGGGTAGATCTAGCTTGAACCAAAGTAACAATAGATGTAAAGGAAAATTAGGTGGTTCTATGAATAAAAAACCAAATGAAATGGGATGGATTTAATGATAACTCTCATGGTTAGTCAAAACCAACTATCAGGAGTCCTAATTAACCATTGGATCCTTGGTTAGATTTCTCAAGCATCATATATGAGAGAAATGAATCCATGTGTAAGTTCAGGTAATGATCATAAAGGAAAGAATATTCATCAAAATATGTGTCAATGATGTGAAAATAAACACCTAGTACAATGTTTCAAAGGGATTAGAAGGTGTTATAGTTGTGGAAATTAAGGTTATAATGCTATAACCTACCAAGGAAAATGGAACTATTCAATTTACTCTAGGAAAGGGAATGAAATTCTTTCTAAGCTATCGATTGAATGTTTTAAATATGGGGAGTATATTCATTATGTAAATAGGTGATCTACGATGAAGGTTCATGAATGGGATCAGTAGGACCATACAAATATATGTTTATAAATACCTAATTCCCTTTTAGTTAAAGATGAAAAAACTTAAAATGACATATGAGTGGTATGCATTATTTATTATCTCATGTTTTGACATTTTTTGAATCATATAAATTGATTCATGTTTTTGTTTGAAGGAAAGAATAATTAAAGAGTAATATGGAAAATCATGGATAAAGGATCACAAATAATTCTTAATTATTTAATTTTCTACATATAAAGGATTCACGAGTTACGGTAGACTATACGATAATGAAATGATTAAATGTATTAATGCAATTTTTATGATGATATTACTTTTGAAGACTTCATTATAGTATGTGTAACCATGTAGTTTTTATTTGATTTTTTGATGAAACATTATCTATTCTTGTGAGTATATAATTACAAAGGTATAGATAACCATTAGGGTTTTTAAGATATTTGATCTTGAGGTAATTAAATTTTGGGTTTCAAAATGAACTATATTAGATAATCTATGACTTTAAAACATTTTATTGTTATTTTTGAGGTTTTTATATAATTTTTCAATGTTATAATAATTATTTAGATTTATAAGAAAGGATAACTTGTAGGAAGGCTCACAACTTCTTGCATCAAACAAGGCCACAAGAATCGAACCCACAACTAAAGTGTGGCCGGGCTTTATCTCCTACCATTGGCCTATGTGAAGTCCCTCGTTAGTAATATTTTTTTTCTATTTTATTAAATGATTTTATGGATTAATAATAATTTGAATTTTTGACATATATTTTATGGAATAGATAAGCATGATATTGGAAAATTATTTGTATATTATGTGAGTAAAGTTATTTTAGAAGACATTCCCTATTTTGGGAACCCTATATAATAATGTTAAATACAATACTATGGGATTTTAATTGAGGAGTAATGGTTGAATTATATTTTGGAATAATCTATGATTTTATTGTGCAATTATTGAGATTTGGGTTATTTATGAAAAGGATTAACCATTTAGTGAGAATATATTATTAGGAAATTACTTTTTGTCATGAGTTATTAAGACTGATTTATAGAGATAAATGATAAAAAAACCCAAGAAGACTATGTGATCAAATGCTTCTGAACATTGGGTTTCAATCATAGTTTGGATTAATGTGAGTAATTTTAAGTTCATTCTTTGTTGAATGGTCTATGTAGATCATGGGTATTACAGTTGAATTTTGGATATTAAATGTAGTCCATCCCTTTATAAAGGATTATTCTTTAGGGGGAATTATCTAATATTTTACTAACCATTATGGTTTTGGTTAATGTTTAAAGGTAGTATAAATAGATAATTAAACTTATATGGATGATATGTGTTTATATAAGTTGTATATAATGCTTGAGGCATTAAAAATTCATCTTAAGAACACATTTTTTTAAGAAAATATGAGTTTTTGGTAGAAATTGATTATGTAATGTAACTCTACCTATCAAGTAAGTATATTTACTTTTGTTATTATTCTATGTATTAAAAGTATTCATCAATTTTATGAAATGGTTCTTAAAAAAATTCTTGAATTTTCTTACTTTGAATTCAAATACCATTTAACTAATAACAAATTTAGGGTTTTGACATTTAACTTTTTTCCTAGCAATGTTTTCTATGACCCTCCATTAGAACTTGATAGTTAGTTTTTCTTCAATATCTATGTTCTCTAACATAGAATCCTAGTATGTGTTATCGCAGGTGACCATTGTAAATCCATTTCATTATTTCAAAGTTGATGTGTTATTGAATCTTTTCCCGACATGGTATTTTAATAAAGGTATTTTGAAATGTCATACCTTAGTTACCGACCCTGAATTAAAGTTGTCAGGACGCAATTTCTAAAAGGGGGGATAATGTAACATCCCTGGTAATTAAAGAATAATATGTTTTAATATCTATTAAAATTGGTGAATCAGATATTAATTTTAGCTTAACGGGGACACTATGTGCGATAACATACCTAACATGTAATAATAGGTTTTTCTAAAATCATATGTTGCACACAGGACTGAGTTATTCCAAAAAATAATACAATAATATTATTATTATTTTAAATGGTAGTTAACACATATCTAGTTATTTATAGGGAATAAATATAACTAACTATATTATGTTTACACATGTTTATTAAATGTTTTTACTTTCATAAAATAAATATTAGAGTCATTAAAAGTGAATGAATCCAATTTTAATCATAAAATACTCTAATATTTTTTAAAAGGCAATCTTACCACCACTTGACGTCAAACACATTCGGTGACGTCGGCTCAGTGCGTGGCTTGGTCAGTATGGCTCATACCTTATGAAAACGACATGGTACGGTGTGGATCCGGATTCTCAGTTTGGTCCAGCATGGCCTGGCTCCATCTCTAGCATTCTTCTGGTGTGGGTCGGTGACAAATTTGGAGTGGCTTGGAGGGGGGAGGTCTTTGACTCTAATTTTTAGACTTCATGGGGTCTGGCTTCTTATAGGTCTACTCTTGATGATTTTGCGTTTTTAATGGTTGTGATGATTTATTGGATATGCTTATGTGAGATGATTGCATCATGATGAAGTGGTGTTGATAAAGATTTTGATTTTTCACATATGATGTTGAATTTGTTGACGTGGCGGTGGTTTTGGTGAATTGGTTGGATGTTTCTTCTCCTCACAATGTAACTATTGCCTAATGATCAAGAGTTCTTGATCCTAGATTTTGTTTATAGACTACTCCAGATGAGGTTTAGATCTGCAAGTTTTCACCAGTTTTACACGATTCAGTTTTGGATGTTTGAGAGGGTATGCCCTTGGCCATCGGTACCAGCCCATATTTGCATGGGAATGCATGTCGTGAAGCATTGGAATGAAGAAAACTATATTTAACGTTTTTATGCTGGGAAGGGGCCTTCTTCTGTTTTTGATTTGGTTTTTTGGATTTTTGACTGCTGGGGCATTGTTTGATGTGTTAAGTATTTGAAGTCATGCCTATTGGTTTCTCACTTTTTCTTTAAAAGTGTTTATTTAATAAAAAAATATAATTTTCTAGTATAGGGGACAAACAATATTAATTGGTCTCTTTTATTTTTGGACATTATGAATAGTAACTTTAGTAACTATTTTTAATTACCATGGTTAAAGGGAAAATCAGAAAAATAAGGGTTAAAATAGTATTATAATAATATAAAACTACCCTATCAGTTGTAATAAATCTATTGGAAGAGATATACCTGACAAAAACAACCCTTGGGATTTAAATTTGTAATTTTGATTCCACATGGGTGTGATTATGACACTTATAACGTTTAATTTTAAGTAAAAAAAATATGTTATAAACATATATCTTCTTACTTATTTTTTAAAATGGGAATATATAAGTTATCTTTTTGAATATGAATAGGAAATATAAATATAAAAAAATTATACATCATGGTATTTTATTTAAAATTAATATACATTAAATAATTAAATTTAATTATGACACAATGATGATGTAGTGATTGCATTACTAATGAAGGAATCAAATAAATGATATTATAAATATTAAAATAAATATTTTTTTAAATAATTTATGTCATCCTAGATTTTTATAGGATGATAAGAAATTATATAATAATATTAAATGATTTTGTTCAAAGTTATCTCTCAGTTATATTTTTTAAAAATTCAATAAAATTAAGTGTAAAAATTGACTTAATTGATGTTTTATAAAAATAGTAATTTATTAAATTAATTAGTAATACTAAACTATTTTGAAACCAAAAATTGAATATTAAAATATCTAAAATTTCATTAAGGGTATAATTATGTGAAATTGAACCCATATGAGTAAAATTAATAGCCTCTTAACAATTAAACGGTTGTTACCAAAATTAAAATTAAAAGAGAATAATTAAGGGTAAACTGAAAAGATAAGGATTAAAATAAAATCAATAAATGTCTAAAATTTATAAGATTAGAGGGATTTATAATTATCCCCATTTTATATTCTAAATATATCTATTTGGATACATTTAAATTAAAAAACTAGTTAATATAAATTTAATAATTTATGAGTTTCCAAGGGTGCTCGTTCCCTCTCCAATAAAAAGGTACCATCTCTTCTCTAATACTAACACTTCAATAACCCCTTGGTTTGGCCATGGATATCCCAAAAATTTTTTTATAATCATTACCCTTATCCTAGAAGCATCTTTTATAGACTAAATTATCTCAATTAATCCTTTTGTTATAAACATAACAAAGTTACCCGATTAAGAGGCAACATCTTCTCTCATGCTTTTTATTTTTATTTCCATTATACACTACCTAAAAAATTGTTATTCTATGATTAAATAAAAAGAATAAAAATAAATATATTATGATGTTTTTAGGGTATGTTTTCATTCTACACTCACACACATCTCCATTTAATGGGTAACAAACATACTACTTATGTGTACGGTGAACTACTGCCTCACGAAACAATGATTGTTAAATATTCCAATTACTCCTCTCATGGTGTCCCTTATAATGGAAAATATTTTTTATTAAGATATATTTTATATTTATATTGTCTCTATGATTCTGTAAATTTTATTTAGAAAATTCCTTTATGCTTTTCATGTTGTTGACATATGATAATTTCGTTTGAGGAAGAGTGGACTATTGCCCCCTCAAAACAATATGCCTCATTCCCACTATACATGAAACGTATATAAGATGGTATTCTTAAACCTATGAGACATATTTTAAATAAATATAATACCATCATTAAAATATAAATTTTATTATTATTCTATTAATATGAAAAAGAAATAAAAGTATCTTTCATGCGTAAATACAACATATCATCTCCATGATGGGTGCATTTCATTTCTAATCCCAAAATATAATGGATTATTATAAATACATATAAAATGAATATATATGATATTTAAATAATTAATAATATTCTTGAGATAATTTACTTTTGACAATAGAGACAATTTACGTCAAAAAAATTACTTTTTTGACTCTTGTACCAAATATCGAAAAAACATGTGATATGAACTTAAATAGTTATATAAATTTTATAACATTGTAATAAGTGATCTATAAAAAATAAAAAAAATTAGAAATGTCCTTAAGGATGTAGAAATTAACATAGGTTAATTATTCAGGTAAATAAATAACGTACAAGACATGATGGACTTAAGGTAAAGGATTTCATCTCAATCTACTTTCATTGAGGCATATTTCGATAAAACGCAACTTATTCTTTTATTTGGTGTATAATAAACCCCTTTTAATTTTAATATCATTTAAAGGTTTTCAAAATGAATATTTTTCTATGATGCGTTATACTAAACAAAAAAAGGATTTTTTTTATATATGCAGCAACAACGACTTTTTCCAATTCTGCAACCATTATTTTTTATTTGGATTACTCTACAAGACATAATGTTTATAAAATAACCATAAATACCATATGAACTTATTTATTTATTTTTTGTTGTAAATGGTTTTTATAAAGAATTTATTATGTAAATATTTAGAAATTATCTCTTTTGATTGCAATATAGAAATGTAATTTTTCCTTTACGCTTGTTTTATGTGTTGTGATTATGTTATGGTTCTTGAAATATTTTTATGTATATCAGTGGTTATGTGATAAACCAAGGTTTAGTAATCTCATGATAGATCTATAATGCATTAGGTAATGAGGTTGAGGTAAATGTTAATTTTTATCCTAATAGATTTAGGGAATATACTGTGATGGGTATTCTAAACATGACCATAAAAGTTACTCCATATGTAGTTGTGAAATCTACAATGTAAGTATGATATGGATGACACCAGTTGTCTTTATGATTTATGATTTTTAATATTTTTTTCAAAAATCTATGATTTCATGAGGAATGTTTAAAAGTCTGTGTTTTATTTGTAAAAAGTATGATTTTGTGAAAATGATTTCATGGGTTTAAAATAATCATGGACAAATGTTTTTATTACATCTTTTACATTCTTTATTGAGATTTTTATACACATCCAAATTTTCTGAAACGTTTTCCACAGTGTTTAAGGATGGGTAAGAGAAATAAAGAATTCATGATTAATTTTATAAATAAAATAAATAATAAATATTATTAAAAAATTTTATATTTTAGAAAGAATGGATAATATTTTATTTCTATTCACTTTTTATAAATTTTGGCTTTATGTAATATTTATGGCCTATTTCTCTAAAACTCTAATCTCAAAAATATCCTTAATTAGAATTCTTAATATAACTCCATATTATTTAATGTTTAATAATGGGGCCTTATAATAAGGTAAAATGAGTTTGTGAGAAACATTCATGGCTTTGGTGACAATATATATGATTCCAACATTTTTATAAATTTCTTAATAATTTTCTAGAAACATTTGATTAAAAAGTTGTATACGTAGAATAAAAAGCATATTTTACACATAATAAGTTATAAAATAATATTAGAACTTATGTGATGTAGAAAACTACTTCTAATAATAATAATTACATTTATTTAACAGTCTCTAAAATAACGAGATTGAGAAATATTAAAGGAGGATAGTTTTTTGAAAAAAAATATTTTGATACTTAGGATAATGGAGGGCATATATAGATTATTGCTATTATCTCAAAAAGGTTCAAAAAGGTAATGATGAATGGATAAAAAATAATTACTCTAATTATTTAATTATGATGGGATTGGAAAAATAACCTATAACTTAAAAAATAAAAATTCATCTAAATATGAATCTGTTATGGAAGGTGAAAAAATTCAAAAATATATAAAGTATAATAAGATTAATATTTATTCTTTAAAGAGTAATAATTTTTTTATTTGAAATAATGAGAAAACATATTGATTATCAGGTATCTATTTTGATGATGAGTTAAATATATTTTATAAAGATAAAAAATATTTTATTCATCAAGAAATGGGGATGGTGGCGAATAATGTACAATGATTGAATAAAAAAAAGCTACATAAATTAGAGGGATTTATTGAGTAAATTACAATGCCTATGAATGAAAAATAAAAAATGGCTTCTTGGTAATAGAAATACTGACAAAGAATATGTGAAAATGGTTAAGTAGGAAGAAAAATATATTAATGAGATCATGATAAGAAAATTAATGATAGTGTAGGATTTTAAATGTATATAATATAATTCAAGATAAGTGAGGGATAATTTTAATTTATAAAAACTAAAAATAATATTTTTCAATGTATATTAAAATGTTTATTGGTAAAATTATTATGAAAATATAATTTTAAAAAAAAGTTGAATTTTTTTATTATAACCGTCACACCCCGACCGCGGATATCCGTAATTGTTCTCCTTTCTTGGTCTCGATTTAAATTTTTCGGAGATTAATTGCATTGGCGGTTTCGTGCCGGTGCGCGGTCACCGCATCGTTAGCGGTGACCGTGCGTTCAGCCCGGGTGACAGTGTGTTCACCCGGTGTTTTAAATATTATAATTTTTATGTTGGTATTCTATTATTAATACCCTTTTTTATTTGTGTTATTATTATTGTATATATGTTTATATATGTTTATATATATATATATATGTATAATAATGTATGAATATATATATAGATCTATATATGTATAAATATATATATATGTGTAACATCATTAAATTATTTTATAGTTATTATTTTAAATATTTGATCAAAATAATTATTATTTGAATTAACTAGTTTATTATTTATTATTATTATAAGTTTTATTATTGTTATATAAGTTTTATTATTATTATTATTATAAGTTTTATTATTATTATTATAGTGTTATTATTATTATTATTATTACAATTATTATTATTATTATTTTATCATATATATATATAACCTAACCGAACCCTACCCTAACCCGTTTTCCCCCTCCCCCATTTTCTTTCTTTCACGAGCCGCCGCCCCCCCATCTTTTTTTTCACCCTGCTGCGCCCGACCTCATCAGCCCCCTCTTCACTTCGCCACGCCGCACCCGCCCCCCTGCTCGTCCGGCGTCCCGAGCCCTGCACCCAGCTGCCGCGCCCGGCCGCCCTCTCCTCTGCACCCTCCTCCCGTCCCGCTCCCCCCAGCGCCGCGCCGCCCCGGCCGCTCCTCTCCCCCTGCACCTCACCGATCCGCAGCCTCTCCGTGCACCCCGTTGTCGCCCTCGCCGCCGTCCTGGCTCCCTCTCCCCCTGACCCGGCCTCCCTCCTTCAGCCGCACCCTCCACTACCCCCTATCCGACGGACCGCCGTCCGACGACCCCCTCCTGCGCGCTTCCCTCCGACCCCGTCTCAGGCGCCTCCTGAACCCTCCAGCTGTCCTTCCCCCGTCCGACTCCCGTTCCGGCCCAGCTCCCCTTCGCCGGCCGCACCGCCTCACCCTGTTCCGGCCTCCTTCGGTGAACACCCCCAGCGGCCCTCTCCTTCAGCGCCGACCCCATCCCGACATCCCGACCCCTGCCCGCGGCTCGCCACACCAAGCCCGCATCCGACACCCCTCCTTCGCCGTGCTCCCCTCCAGCCGCCACTGCCCGACTCCCCTCCCGCTCCAGTGCCCTTCCACCGCGGCGACCTCCCCTCTCGTCCAGCCTGCGTGCGCCGCACCACCCTCCCTCCGCCTGAGGTGAGTTTTATTTTAGTTTATTTATTTATTTACGTTTTATTTTCAAAATTATTATTATCATATCAATAATATTAATGTTATTATTATTATTATTCCATTATTTTTATTCTTATTAGAATTTTGTTATTATTACTATTAGATTATTGTTATTATTATTATGTTAATAGTATTATTATTATTATTATTATTATTATTATTATTATTATATTATTATTGGTACTATTATTATAATTATTATTATATTATTATATTTATTATTATTATAATTACTATCATATTAATATTAATATTATTAATATTATTATTATTACTACATTATTATTATTATTATATTATTATGTAATTCTTATTATTATTATTATATTATGTTATTATATTATTATTATTAATATTAATAATATATTATTATTATTATTATTATTATATTATATTAACATTGCTATTATGATTATGATAATATTATAATTATGTCATATTATTATTGTTATTATTATATCATTATCATTATTTTTATTAAGTTGTTATTATTATTCTCATTATGTTACTGTATTTATTATTATGTCTATGTTATTATTATATTATTACTGATATTAACATTTTATTATGGTTATTTCTATTATGTTATTAATATCATTGAACCCGTTTAACGGTCTAATGTTTTAGGACATGTTTGACGGCGCAATATGGTGCGCCCTTCTTCGCAACGAGAGATTTGCACCGTGTCATTCTTCGTTCCGATTCGAGGTAGGTCTCCCTTTTCACTCGCCTTTAAATTTAGAATTTATTTATTCCTTGACTTTTTATTAAGTTTCAGCAAATTCAAAAGTATTATTAAGTAGTTATCTATAGTTTGGTGATCTGCTGATGATAAAAGTTGTTTTAATTCTAGCGTTTCATTAAAAGCGTTTTCTTGTATTTAATTGTGTTCTTCCTTGGTAGTGTTGCTAGATGGTTCTTCTTGAATAATGAAAGACATGTTGAATTGGGTTTTGAAATGTTTTTGGCGTGTGTAAATTAGTAGATGTATTGTTTATGGAAAATGGTGTTTTCTGAGAACCTTGATTTGAGAAAAAATCGTGTGACCCTTTGAAATTGTTTTTGGAAACTTCATGTGTGGTTCTTGGTTGATGAAATATGTTTTCCTTTGTTGTGTGAACAAAAGTTTGGATTTCATTTGAGAAATAGTATTCCTTAAAAAGGTGATTAAAGTACCGTTTGGCTCTTGATAAAAGTGGGGTGCGTTTTGATATTATAAAATAACTCTACTTTTGAAACAATTGTGTTCTAGGGTGATATGCTGATTTGGGTTTCTTAAACAAAGGTCTATGTGTGTTTTTGGTTTTCAATGTAATGGCGTGTGTAATATCCCTTTATAAATGCTTTAATATGAAATGGTCAAAATATAAATGATATGACGGCACAGTTGGCACTTTAATAAATGTGAAGTGATTATACATATATATATATATATTCGTACTTATGAGGGCATTTCTACAGGGGGACTTCCCTTCGAGGGTTGTCGTGTAGCAATGTCCGTGTAAGGGGATGATGGCAAGTGCGGTGAGATGAGTCACACGTGCGAGGGTCTCCCACTTACACGGTGTTACAAAAACCACTATGGGTTCCTGGGCGTCTTGTAGATTATCAAGTTACGGTTGCTTGCTAACCCTAATTAGACGGGTTGGTACCCCCTGGAGTTGTGGACAGGCCAGGTGGGATGTGCCACTGGTTGGCTATTAGGGAAGCCAGTTGGTTATTGACTGTGGAGTACCATGCCGGCAGGTAGTCTGAACCCGACTACGTCCAGGGGTTTTCTAGGGATGTTCAGGATCGCCCATGGTTATTGCTGATAGCTTCTGGTTTGTTTTTACTTGCACTTGGTTTTCCTTGCCTTTTTACCTTTACTTTCACTTGTTCCCCTGCTCGTTTACTTTCAGTCATCCTTCACAGCCTATACTGTTAGACTTCGGGGGAAAATGGTTTTCAAATGAAAATGCTTTATTCTCTTTGGGTAAGATTTGAAAATGTAACACTTTGCTTTTCAGAATGATTTAAAAACTGATGAAATGGAACTAACTTTCAAAAAAGAATAAGGGAAATGTCTCGTGTTTGATTTTCAAGTAAAGCATTATGAAAAATTACTTTTATACATTATAATTCAAACCTGGATTATGTAGATTCTTTATTTACTGGCGGTGCATTGGCATTTGTTGTGGGGCTCACCTACTGAGTACTTTTGTGCTCAAGCCTATCTTTTACCTTTTCAGTTGCAGGTTCCTTGTGTTCAGGTCTTCTGTTTTGAGTCGCTCAGTGTTGGAGCGAGGTTGCTCTCTAGTTGGGTGGGGACCTGAAAGGTCACATGGAGGTACATGGTCGTGTGGCCTTTATTTCTTTTCCACTGTTAGTGTTTATTTTTTATGCTCTATTTACTTTTTTTGGGCTGAAATCGTTCCCAACGATCAAATTTTAAAGCCCGACACTTGTTGCCATCCCAGGGGGATCGGGAACGCCCCTCGGGACTTGCCGCGGACCGGCTCGGGTGACCGGTTCAGGGTCGACCCGGGCTGGTTCGTGAAAAAATGGTATCAGAGGTGGTTCTTGTTATTTTGGGTTGTCCGGTAGAAGGAGATTAGGACTGTCGGAACTCGAGGTGTAGGTATGGGAAGAGCGTCGCGAACTCTTGCTCGCACTGATCCTCGAGTTACCAGGGGTAGTTCGGGAATTGTGTCCTTGTCTTTTCTGGTTTGTCTTGGATTGAGAGATGACAATGGAGGCAAGCCGATGTTACATCGTAATTTCACATGGAGTAGTGACCCATGTGGAGTTCGAGTACGTGGTTTGAATTCCTCATAATGGTCGACACTGACTTGAGACATGGCTCACTACCATGTCTCCAGGTTGAGTGTGACTACTAGTCCCTCACTTCAGTGGTTGATGCAAATTTGGATGCTGCTTTGGTTTCAGTCTTTGTAAGTACGTTGTTTGAAATGAAAAAGGGTTTTCGAAAATTGGGCTGGTTTCTTTTAAAGGACTTTAAATGTATAAAATGGGTTTTAAAACTGAAATCTCTTGATTTGAAAATCTGTTGTTTTCTTGGAGTTGGTTCAGAATGGTTTGGGGTGAAACCTCAGGTCCTCTTTATGAACGTTTGCACATGTGTGAGAATGCATGGAAAATGCGTGTTGGTACGAGTATTAATGGATAGTGGATAAAGACATGTGCAACGGTTCATGAGATTAACTGGGTGTGTATTTGCAATTAAAGGCTTGAACATGTTTTCTAAATTGGTTTTAAAGAGGAAATGGTTTTGGAAAGTTTTTGGTTTTAAAATGGATTGGTTTTGGAAAGCAGTCTTGAAAGAGGGTGGTTTTAAAGTTTAAAATAAAAAGGGGATTTTAAAAAGGAGATTTTATTTTTGGGTTGTGTTTGCATTTGTTCGGTCTTGTGATGAATGTTTCATGATGAAGTGCTTTTATTGATGTTGCTTCGGTTGGATATCGGTTTTGGCTTCGTGTTTTAAATGTCGCTCAGGAAATGCCGCCCAGAAAGGTCTCTAAGGATTCAGATAATTCATGCACAGTTTTTGGTTCTCCTCAGACTTTGCCTATTCTCCATGGTGATCAGGGTCCGTTAGAGGTAGTAAAATGGCTCGAGGAAGTGGAGCGTGTCTTTAGAATGTTGGGAACTACTGATAATGTTAAGGTTCGTGCAATTATGGAGTTGTTTGAGGGTCTAGCTTTGGACTGGTGGAAGATGGTTACCCCACCGTCAATGCAAGTTGAAATGACATGGGATGTCTTAAAAACCATTTTCATCCAATGGTTTGTACCTGAGGAAGTGAAGCTGGGGAAAAAGAGAGAGCTTGTGCATATTCAACAAGGCCAATGGACGGTGAAGGCATATGTTGACCATTTCAAGGAACTGATATCCTTTTCTCCAGAGGTAGCGTCTCATGAACTCATGAAGGTCTCTCTTTTCACTGGGGGTCTTCATCCAGAGATCAAGGAGCGGGTCCTCCCTTCTAAAGACCTTTGTTTCGAGAAGCTCGTAGAGGAAGCATTCTTGGCTGAGTTGGTTTCCGGTGTGCGAGTGGTTAGTACTTCAACATCCCCAGTTGTTCGTAAGAGTTCCTCCTCTGGTGTAGAAAATACGCCAGAGATGCCTGTTCCTAATGAGTTATCCCCTTTGGTCCCAGCTTCCAATTCATCAGATCGTTCGATGGTATGCTTTTAGTGTGGTCGTTTCGGGCATTTAAAGCCGTCTTGTCGCAACCCTCCGAAGACGTGTCATCACTGTGGTTGTCTGGGTCATCTGGAGAAGTTTTGCAAGAAGCGTCGCTTGAAGAGGAAGCTGTGATGGGAGAATGTCAGTACCTGACTGTGAGGCAGAAGATGCTTCAGCCATCAGAGCCCCAGCCACAAGTCTCGGGGTGAAGCTCGCGCACAGTCAGGAGTTCCCAGGGGTGTGAAGCCTTGGTCCAGGTTTTGTGTCCTGTGTTAGTAGTGGAACAATCAAGATCTTTTAGTACTTGTTTTTCTACTGTTAAGTCTTGATGTTATTGTACGTTCATTGTTTTACCATGGGGTTATCATGGACTTGTTCTATTATAATCCAAGTAGTCTGGATTATGTGGATGTGTTGTTTCTGAATCGTATGCGTTTCTTAAAAGTGTGTTTGACTCTTCGGTGGGATGACCTTTGTTTAGCAATGCTCGTCAGATGTGGTTATGTTTCATGGATTTTAGTGGGCCATGTTTCCGACTCGATGTTTTGTTTTAGGGTTTTCGTGGGTTTCCCCTAGTATTGAAGGTTGTTGACTCTAGTAGAGGATTCAATGTCTTGACGGAGGTGTTGTAGTAATCGTGCTATAAGAGTTGGTTTGAATTGGTTGGGAGTTCCCGCGTCGACCCCCCTTTTTTTCCTAGGGTTGTCTATTTAGATGGTCAACTTTTCTACACTAGTTAAGTTCTTGTGGTGGGGAGAACCCCTTCGTGTTCTCCCCTCAATCTCGGACCCCAGTTTTCTCTTGAATCGGTCGGGTGTGACCTGTGCAGAGTAAGGTCATCCCCGAGATTCTCAGTTCTCTATGGTTCCTTTAGTTCCATTGGGGCATGGACTTAAATCTTGACCGACTTTTGGCCTGGTGACTTTCTGGGGGAAGAAAGTGTCTGTGGTGGGGAGAATTGTCACACCCCGACGGCGGATGTCCGTAATTGTTCTCCTTTCTTGGTCCAGATTTAAATTTTTCGGAGATTAATTGCATTGGCGGTTTCGCGCCGGTGCGCGGTCACCGCATCGTTAGCGGTGACCGTGCGTTCAGCCAGGGTGACAGTGTGTTCACCCGGTGTTTTAAATATTATAATTTTTATGTTGGTATTCTATTATTAATACCCTTTTTATTTGTGTTATTATTATTGTATATATGTTTATATATGTTTATATATATATATGTATAATAATGTATGTATATATATATATAGATCTATATATTTATAAATATATATATATGTGTAACATCTTTAAATTATTTTATAATTATTATTTTAAATATTTGATCAAAATAATTATTATTTGAATTAACTAATTTATTATTTATTATTATTATAAGTTTTATTATTGTTATATAAGTTATATTATTATTAATATTATAAGTTTTATTATTATTATTATAGTGTTATTATTATTATTATTACAATTATTATTATTATTATTATTTTATCATATATATATATATAACCTAACCTAACCCTACCCTAACCCGTTTTTTCCCCCTCCCCCGTTTTCTTTCTTTCACGAGCCGCCGCCCCCCCCCCCATCTCCTTTTTCACCCTGCTGCGCCTGACCTCCTCAGCCACCTCTTTGCTTCGCCACGCCGCCTCCGCCCCCCTGCTCATCCGGCATCCCGAGCCCTGCACCCAGCCGCCGTGCCCGGCCTCCCTCTCCTCTGCACCCTCCTCCCATCCCGCTCCCCCCAGCACCGTGCCGCCCCGGCCGCTCCTCTCCCCCTGCACCTCGCCGATCCACAGCCTCTCCGCGCGCCCCGCCGTCGCCCTCGCCGCCATCCTGGCTCCCTCTCCCCCTTACCCAGCCTCCCTCCTTCAGCCGCACCCTCCACTACCCCCTGTCCGACGGACCGCCGTCCGACGACCCCCTCCTGCGCGCTCCCCTCCGACCCCGTCTCAGGCGCCTCCTGAACCCTCCAGCGGTCCTTCCCTCGTCCGGCTCCCATTCAGGCCCAGCTCCCCTTCGCCGGCCGCACCGCCTCACCATGTTCCGGCCTCCTTCGGCGAACACCCCCAGCGGCCCTCTCCTTCAGCGCCGACCCCATCCCGGCGTCCCGACCCCTGCCCGCGGCTCGCCACACCGAGCCTGCATCCGACACCCCTCCTTCGCCGTGCTCCCCTCCAACCGTCGCCGCCCGACTCCCCTCCCGCTCCAGTGCCCTTCCACCGCGGCGACCTCCCCTCTCGTCCAGCCTGCATGCGCCGCACCACCCTCCCTCCCCCTGAGGTGAGTTTTATTTTAGTTTATTTATTTATTTACATTTTATTTTCAACATTATTATTATCATATAAATAATATTAATGTTATTATTATTATGCCATTATTTTTATTCTTATTAGAATTTTGTTATTATTACTATTAGATTATTGTTATTATTATTATGTTAATAGTATTATTATTATTATTATGATTATTACTATTATTATTATTATAATTATTATTATATTATTATTGTTACTATTATTATAATTATTATCATATTATTATATTTATTATTATTATAATTACTATCATATTAATATTAATATTATTAATATTATTATTATTATTACTACATTATTATTATTATTATTATATTATGTTATTCTTATTATTATTATTATATTATGTTATTATACTATTATTATTAATATTAATAATATATTAATAATAATAATAATATTATTATTATTATATTATATTAATACTGCTATTGTGATTATGATAATATTATAATTATGTCATATTATTATTGTTATTATTATATCATTATCATTATTTTTATTAAGTTGTTATTATTATTCTCATTATGTTATTGTAATTATTATTATGACTATGTTATTATTATATTATTACTGATATTAACATTTTATTATGGTTATTTCTATTATGTTATTAATATCGATGAACCCGTTTAACGGTCTACTGTTTTAGGACATGTTTGACGGTGCAATACGGTGTGCCCTTCTTCGCAACGGGAGATTTGCACCGTGTCATTCTTCGTTCCAATTCGAGGTAGGTCTCCCTTTGCACTCGCCTTTAAATTTAGAATTTATTTATTCCTTGACTTTTTATTAAGTTTCAGCAAATTCAAAAGTATTATTAAGTAGTTATCTATAGTTTGGTGATCTGCTGATGATAAAAGTTGTTTTAATTATAGCATTTCATTAAAAGCGTTTTCTTGGATTTAATTGTGTGCTTCCATGGTAGTGTTGCTAGATGGTTCTTCCTGAATAATGAAATACATGTTGAATTGGGTTTTGAAATGTTTTTGGCATGTGTAAATTAGTAGATGTATTGTTTATGAAAAATGGTGTTTTCTGAGAACCTTGATTAGAGAAAACGTCGTGTGACCCTTTGAAATTGTTTTTGGAAACATCGTGTGTGGTTCTTGGATGATGAAAGATGTTTTCCTTTGTTGTGTGAACAAAAGTTTGGATTTCATTTGAGAAATAGTATTCCATAAAAAGGTGATTAAAGGCCCGTTTCGCTCTTGATAAAAGTGGGGTGCGTTTTGATATTAGAAAATAACTCTACTTGTGAAACAATTGTGTTCCAGGGTGATATGCTATTTTGGGTTTCTTAAACAATGTTCTAAGTGTGTTTTTGGTTTTCAATGTAATGGCGGGTGTAATATCCCTTTAGAAATGCTTTAATATGAAATGGTCAAAATGTAAATGATATGACGGCCCGGTTGGCACATTAATAAATGTGAAGTGATTATACATATATATATATATATACGTACTTATGAGGGAATTTCTACAGGGGGACTTCCCTTCGAGGGTTTTCGTGTAGCGATGTCCGTGTAAGGGGTTGGAAAGTGCGGTGAGATGAGTCACGCGTGCGAGGGTCTCCCACTTACACAGTGTTACAAAAACCACTATGGGTTCCTGGGCGTCTTGTAGATTATTGAGTGACGGTTGCTTGCTATCCCTGATTAGACGGGTTGGTACCCCCTGGAGTTGTGGACAGGCCAGGTGGGATGTGCCACTGGTTGGCTATTAGGGCGGCCAGTTGGTTATTGACTGTGGAGTACTATGCCGGCAGGTAGTCTGAACCCGAGTACGTCCAGGGGTTTTCTAGGGATGTTCAGGATCGCCCATGGTTATTGCTGATAACTTCTGGTTTGTTTTTACTTGCACTTGGTTTTCCTTGCCTGTTTACCTTTACTTGCACTTGTTCCCCTGCTCGTTTACTTTCAGTCATCCTTCACAGCCTATACTGTTAAACTTTGGGGGAAAATGGTTTTCAAATGAAAATGATTTATTCTCTTTGGGTAAGATTTGAAAATGTAACACTTTGCTTTTCAGAATGATTTAAAAACTGATGAAATGGAACTAACTTTCAAAAAAGAATAAGGGAAATGTCTCGTGTTTGATTTTCAAGTAAAGCATTATGAAAAATTACTTTTATACATTATAATTCAATCCTGGATTATGTATATTCTTTATTTACTGGCGGTGCATTGGGATTTGTTGTGGGACTCACCTACTGAGTACTTTTGTGCTCACGCCTATCTTTTACCTTTTCAGTTGCAGGTTCCTTGTGTTTAGGTCTTCTGTTTTGAGTCGCTCAGTGTTGGAGCGAGGTTGCTCTCTAGTTGGGTGGTGACCTGAAAGGTCACATGGAGGTACGTGGTCGTGTGGCCTTTATTTCTTTTCCACTGTTAGTGTTTATTTGTTATGTTCTATTTACTTTTGTTTAGGCTGAAATCGTTCCCAACGATCAAATTTTAATTCCCGGCACTTGTTTCCATCCCGGGGGGATCGGGAACGCCCCTCGGGACTTGCCGCGGACCGGCTCAGGTAACTGGTTCAGGGTCGACCCGGGCTGGTTCATGACAATAACTGATATATAATTTTCTATATATGCACATTAGATGTAATAAAATTTAAAAAAACAATTTAAATAAATTAAAACTACATTTATTAAATATTGAAAGAAACATACGTATAATTTTCTAATAATGTTTTATAGTTTAGTCTCTTGTGTTATGGATTTATTTGACATAACTTAAGGTATAAAAAATATTAAACCAATTATAAGGTATGTCTTTCTAGACAAGGATGACCACGATCAGAATAATCATAAAAATATCTATTTCTCTATCAAAAGTAAATCATGATTAGAATTATTTATATATATTATATTTATATATCTTTTAGATCCATAGATCCACCATATCAAACAAAAATCAAATAACAATTCGAAATCATAACACATTAACAATAAAAACATCATAAATGATGCCTTATGAAAAAATCTATAATGTTTTTAGGTATGGATGCTCATGTATCAATATGTTACAAACTCATTGTAAGAAAAATTATATAGTTGGATTCATAGAATATTCTTCTCCAAAAATATGCATATCTATTTATAGATGTTCTCCAATGCCCATATTCCCCATTTATCAGGATTACTTCAATTTTATCAAAAAAATTGATTCCCATAAAATGTATATTATAACATATTAATCTATTGATTATTACAATTTCCAATACTAAAATTGAGGAAATAAAATCCATCAATGAAATTAGGAAATATTCATTTGATGAAAATTTTAAGACCTCATCTTATTATTTTTGAATATTTTTTTCCTCTATATTAATTTTTCTATATATAATGATGTCATTATAGTAGACATTAAATAATTTTTTTGAGTGGGAATTTTTTTGAATTGTTACGTAAAATTTAAAAACCATTAATCTGATGAACTTTGTATATTTCTATATGTTGTGTTTAGGACATGTCTATCTAGTATAGATGATAAAGATATATTTGATAGAATTAAAATAATATATCTTCAAAAACTATAATATTTCTAAAGAATAACTTTATAACTTGGTAACTATAAAATTTTGAAACATATAAAAATATATGGATTATACTGTGATTATAAAAGTTAATGTTATAATTCATTCTTTCGAATTAAGATATTGATGAACCAGAGAATTTAATGATTGATTTTAAAGAAAAATGACTTAGAAATAATAATATTTTTTGATATATATGCTATATTTTTTTATATTTCAACATGGGTTGACCATGAGTATTGAATTATTCAAAAAATCAATAGAGACTGATGGTTAATATTCTAAATCTTATGAGATAAAGTGTTCTAACAATCATGTAAAATCATGTGCTTATGAATCTCATGGTAGATCACCTATAATATACAATTGATAGATATTTTTTTAAAATCTACGATTTTAAATTTTATTGGTAGATATATTTCCTCATCAAAGGAATTTAGGATTCCATAAAGGTCAATTTGTCTTAAAAACTAGGCTTATATTTTTTCTGAATGTCGTTAATATAATAATATATATTTTTTGAATATAAAAGATTTATAAGAGATTTTTGAGGCTATCCTTACTAGAAAACATAATAATATCAATATAATTATGTCAATGGGACATCATTAAATTGAAAATGATAAGTGAATACCATGATGATGATCATTCTTTAAGAGAATATATCATTTTACCAAATTCTAGTGAATCTACAAATTATAGAAATATTTAAAAACTACTGGAATGAGGTACTAAATCACACTAGAATCCTTTCACTTGAATATATCATGTACATATATAAATGGGTAGTGTTGTTTTATAAAATTTTGTTAAAAGGCGGAGTTATATTACATTAAAATAAATAGTTTTGATGGTTTTTTCAGATGCATAAATGTTTCCTATTTAATTTTTGAATATTTTTTATAAAAAACCCTTGAATTGTTAATTTTTGAGTTTTCTAACATAAAAACATGACCCTAATAATCAAGGAGATGTTTTTTACAACCATTAAATTTTTATTATTATAAAGAAAGAAATCTTGAAGGACTGATGAGTTTAGTTGTCTTGGTAAACCTGATATTTATAAAAGCCTTGTATTGCAAAGGAATATACTAATTAAAAAATATTTTTTATAGGATAACTTTATTCCTAATTTTTATATCCATACATAAATTTCTTTTTTCCTTATAGGATTCTTAAGGAAATGGAAAAAAAGAGTGAGCTAAAATTCTCTGTAAGTGTTATGTATAGTGGAATAAATAATGAATCAATAAAGATAGTAAATATAGGAAGGTAAGTATAAGAACACACATCCCATGTAATTGATAAACTAAGAGGTATTGTGTATAAAATAATAAAAGGTAAATAACTAAAAACACATTCCATTTAAATAACAGGACAATTCATAATAAATATGTCAAGTTAAATAACGAAAGAAACATTCTATTTAATAAAAAGACAAGAAAAAATTACATCCATAGATAATTTCAATTCAAAAATCTCATGGGTAATAATAATAACTAAATTCTCAATAAAAAATTTTAATTATTGGATTTCATGTTTCCTAGGTATATGATACTGTTACTATCCAGATATATTTTCAAGATATTTTAAAACATATCGGGTGAAAACCAACTTATCTTTTGATATCTAATTTATTCCTCCCATGATACTACTAATGCATCAAGGGGATTCTATTAATTGGAACCAATAGATGTTTTTAATGACGAAATAATTCATTATGTATTCAATGATATATTTAATTAATTAAAATTATTACTTATTATAAAATAACATTATTGGGTAAATGATAAATATTTATCAATATTCCCATAATTAATCAAATAAATGTAAATGTGAACATAATATGTAAAAATGGTATATTGTTTTCTAAATAATAACATCTATTGCATGAGAATTTTTATATTTAAGATAATTTTAATTTATAATAAATGTGGTTATAAAGAAGTGATTGTTTCATGATAAATTAACAATCACAACATGAAGTGATATTGTAAAGATAACTTTTACCACTTGAAAATTTTATATTCAAAGCCCCTTGGATGATATTGTTCAATTTGAAACTCAAAATACCATGAATTATGGATGAATAATTGGATTAAATGAGAAAAGTATAGTATATACACCCCAATAATTTGAATTGGATCATAATAACAAATACTTCTTAATGTGATGTAAATTTATACAAAATCCCTTAATACCTGGTAACATTTGGGTTATAATCCCCATGAAATAAATAAAATCAAAATAAACTATAAATACTATTAATATAAAATTATTCATGATATATAATTCAATATGAGAATTATGTGAACCAAAAAAAATAAATTAGTAGTAAAAATGGTGTACGGCTCACAAAAGAAAAAATGAGACAAGAATCTATTACCTTATACTTATTTTTGTGCTAACTCTACTAAAAAACTTTTATAATGATTTTAATCAGGATAATAACTTATTATAAAACCATATTAATATTTATTATATCATACATTTTATTATTATAATATCTTATTACATGTTGGATAATAATCTTTCATTATTTTAACTATTTCGGGTGGTAAATTCCTAGTTTCCCAAGTATGTTTTGAATTGTTATTTATTGGTCCTATTACTCAGATCATGATTTAATCATATATATAATTTATAACAAGATTTAATTATCATATATATTCAATATATTTTTATTTATAATAATCCATGAAATTTTGAGATATAACCATTCATAAATATGATAGGCCATACGTATGCTTGCACGCTTTTTCCTTTCATTGCAAATTTTTGAAAGAGGGAATTCCAACAACATTTTTTCTACATAAAGTGTATAAAATAATGAATTAAATTATATATAAGGTAGTATATGGTCTAAATATGTCATTACTATGGATTTTTTAGCGTTTCTTGGTCAATTTGGACATTTTGTTTACGGTTTTGTCTCTTGTTGATATAGTCTTTCACTTAATCAATGTAATTAATTTTATTTTATTTCACTAATAATTTCTAGAAAAAAATATAATTGTGTTATTATAAATCTTAAATTTTTTTATTTAAAAATATGAAATCAATTTATTTAATTTCCAATCATAGAAGTCGTAGAAATGAATTTAAAATTAATCCCGCTAATGGAATGACAAGACAAGTTTCTATAGAAAAAAATCTTCAAAAGATTGAAATATTTCAATATACATTTTCAATGATAAATTGATTGAAATTAATTAAATATTATTATTTTATGTATAATTTATTTAATGTGACTTTATATAAAATTTAAAATATAGTTTTTCTTATAAATTATTGATATGAAAAGATAGTTTTCAATTAAAATCAAGGGTTTTTTCACTATACAATAAAAAATAAAACTTATCAAAAAAACAAAAAAATTATCCTAATATAATATTAACATTACACATTAAAAACAATGTTTGTTTAAAAATAATAATTTCTTAGAAGATTAAAAATGTAGTTTTAAAAATAGTGCACCGTTAAAAGGTAACAAAATTTCTTTTATAAAAATATTGGTTTTATGAGTAAAATTTGTTTTGATCTTATCTTATGTCATTTAAATATATTGGGAGAATTTTGAAAATAATTTATTAAGAAATAACATATATATTTCACTAATATCATTCAATAATATTGATTAATTTAAATTCATAAAATAAAACATTCTTGGGACCATAAAAACATTTCTTTAATATACAATCTGATTTAATTTCTAATAAATTGATTACCAATTAATACATTTTATATTTGTGTAAACCATATATCTTCATAAGTTAGTTAATCCTATTTATATCCTCCAATATAATGGCTATTATATATATTATTACATTAAATTAGAATATTAATAGTATTAGGAAAAAACTTGGTCTTGCATGTAATGCATGCTATAGAATAATGTATTTGTTGTGTGTAACATAAGATAAATCAGTATCATGTGCATCATAACATACCAAATTTATCAAATTTATTTTAAAATAGTGACTATATTGGAAATTATTGGCTGTTTATATTTTCTTTTACACTTTTTGTTTCTTGTCATACATGATATAATATACAATGTTTGTAAATTTGAATATTGGGACATTACAATATACTCACCTTAATTAAATTGTTTCATCACAATTTAAACATTATCTGACTAATATATGATTTTTTATTATAAAATTACCTTGTTGGAAATCCCATATCGAATATGAGTTTGTAAAAAAATCATCTGAATGAGAGATAATTCGAAGTACAAAGGACAGATAAAACAACATATAACAATGTTTTTATATATGAGAACATTAGTGGAATATGAAAATATAGACTTGTAGGAATAGTGAAAAATGTTATAGGGAGTGAATGAGGTAATTGATCATAAAAATTGAAATATAAATGGAAATTTTGGTACCTCAAAGAAATAAATATATATTGATTTAAAAGACCATTGATTATATAAAACTAAAGCAATTATGATATCATTTTTGTTTTAAGTTCCTTTTCCCAAAGATGAGGAATTATTTTATCGACCATGAATATAAGGAAATATACATACATGATACATTTCAATTTCATAATAAAAATTTCATCTATTTTCTTCTTCCATCAAATTATAATTCATCCCTTACTCCATTGAAATTATACACTAAAATAAACAATTTGTTTTATTCCTAAATCACTAAAATTAACTTTTTTATATAAATTAGAAGATCTGTAAAACAAGTCATTATGTTTTTCTCTAACAATATTACAAAAATAACATGGTTAATACATTAATTTATAAACCTAAAAAGTTATTCCATTGTTTTATCATTAAAATATATTAATCATATGTTTTAGAAAGTAAATGAGACATTAACTAGGACATCATGTAGGCAAGTGGTACGTGAAAAACTCGTATTGTCATCTAGTCATGAGTTAAATCCCCCTATCATTCTGTATTCGATGGGATGTCATGTTGAATAGAGGTTTTATAAAAAAACTATACATATATCATTACCATGAGTTCTATTTACTTCCATAACACACTTCATTTTTTCCCAATAATTATTTTCTTTATTTTCTTCTTCCCCCCAAAAAATTACTTCCCATGTTCCATTGATACACTTTCATGTGTATCTCATTCCACATTTCTTGATTACTATAAACCATTATTTTTTACCATGATCACCACCACTCGAGCTCTTAATAAAATCCATCCTTCTCTTATTTGGTCAGTTCGAGAATTGGTTAAGGTATATGTTTTGAATCATATTTCGGGAATATCGATTAGTCATGAATATGATATTTTCCACTCCTATCAGCATTTAATTTGATTTCTCATTTACAACACCTTTTCCTTCATGTTCAATGTTAACATGAATCCTCCAGGTTCAAGATGATGACTAAACCAAAAATCATATTGTGAGAAACAATTATCATAGTGGAAACCCATATAATGATTTCTATTGTATCCAAATATTGATAAGTTGTTTTTTAAACAAGATACCTCATGATTAACCTAGTTCATTTAGTTTCTCTACTAAAAGCATTCATAATGCATTTTCAATAAATGTGTAATTATCCTAAGCATGTCCCTTAGAGTTTCATACTAGTTATGAAGTAAGGCATGTTGTTGGGTACCAGGTTACCCTTGAATCCGTCCCGACACTCTTTTTCAGAGTTGTTACCACTAGGTACATATGTTCCAGAACCACATCCCCTTGTATTATCCATACAATGGTGTATTTCTAGAAATATCCACATTATATCTACATTACCAAATTATAGGATGTCTTTTATACTTATCCTTTATGTTTATCTTAGGGTTATGTTCCCAAATCATTTTTTTCTTAAATCTAGTTTCTTATTTTTTAAATAATCATCCTTTGATATCAATAGTAGAGGCCAGACCCCATTAATCTAAAAGATAGTGACTAATACCATTATATTGACATGATTACAGGGAATCAAATCCGGACAGTATGATGAGCTTAATAGCCTTGGTAAACCAGATACATACATGAGTCTTGTATTACAAATTAATACACTAATTATAATATAACTACACACGCATGCCATTTAATCCATAATCTGACAATAAAAGTGAATCCATAGATAATTTCAAAGAGAAAATATCCTAGATAATTATAATAAATAAATTCCCAAAAATTTAAATTCTTAATTATTATATTTTATGTTTTCTTGAAACATGATAACATTATTATCAAGATATTTACTCAAGATATTTTAAAACATACTGGGTGAAAACCCAATTTTCTTTGGATACATAATCGATTCATCCTGTGAGACTACTAATACATCAATGGGATTTAATTAACTATTCCCCATCATATGGAGTTAGTTTATAAAGAATTGATTATTTATCAAATGATTTTATTTAATTAATTAACATCATTCCTTTTCATTAAATATCTAAATTGAGTAAAAGATATGGACATATCAATATTTATTCAATAAATTAAATAACTATAAAAGTGAAATCCATATGTAAAATGGTATATGGTTTAAGATATAATAATATCAATTTCATAAGATTATGAATATTTAAGTTAAATTTAATTTACAATAAAATTGACTATAATGAAGTTATTTTTTTAGTTAAAAGTTAATAATCTCAAAAAAAAGTGATATTATAAATATAATTATTACCACTTGGTATTTTTGAAGTCAAAGCACCTTAGATGTGATAGTTCAATGTGAAACTTAATACACTATGAATTTTGAGTAAATCCTGATATTATATTTCAAAGAGGAATTATATATACAATATTAATGTGAGTTTGTTCAAAATAAAAAGAAACTCTGGATGGAATGTAAATTGAGAATAATACCTTACTACTTAGTAACTAATGAATTATAATTCCAAAGAATGAAATAAAATCACATTTAAATATAAATACCCTAAATATAAATTTATTCACAATATAAAATATAATAGGGGAAGTATTTTTACCGCACAGAAGAAATAAGTGGTGAAAAGGGTGTAGTCCTCAAGGAAGAAAAAGGTAAACAAGAATCCATTGCCTTGTGCTTCCTTTTAGTCAAACTCTCTCTAAACTTCTGTATATTAGATTTATGAAATTTACTAAATTGATATAGAAAAAAATTAATACTTATAAAATCATATATTAATTTATTATAATATTTTATTTCCCATTTTTAGTAATCCTTTAATATTTTCAATATTTTAGGTGTTAGTTGCCTAGTTTCTAGAGCATGTTTTTACTTGTTATTTGTTGGTATTATTACATAGAACATGAATTAATCATACCAATAATGTAAAAAATGATTTAATTATAATATATATTTATGATATATTTATTTATAATAATCCATGAAAATATTGATATTTAAACAAAATGTAATTTTTAGGGAGATGGTAGGTCGTATGTATGCATGAATATGGTTATCATTCTCTTGTCGTATTAATATAATGAAAAATAAATAATATATATGTATAATATAATTATAATATAATAATTATATCATATATATATAACATATTTATACTAAAACCATCCATTATACATTCCATATATAGTGTGAACGAATCACAAAGCATTGAAGAGTTTATATCCACACATCCACAAAAGATGTTTCCATATTCCCAAAAAATAGAAATATTGAATATATGTGTTATAAAAATAATTACAGAAGAATATGTACAACATATAATTATACTTAGTAGTGTGTGTGATTGTAGGTTTTACATTGGACATAACAACATGTAATTATACTTAGTATTATTTATTGCCAATTTGAAGATTAATGTATTATGGGAAGGATTTTGGATATTATTTAGGAAGGGTTTAAAATATCCAAATTTTATTAGAGGTGCCAAACTGGGGGATGGGTGAGTTTCTTTTTATAGTGGAGGTGGAGTGGAATTCAGGTAAATTTTTGAAAGATTGAATTACGCCCGAATTGTTTCCTTATTAAATGGAAAAAATAATGAACCAAATTAAATAAAATGGAGGTTATGGTTTAAATAGTGATATAAAATGGCTTTTCATAAAGTGTATATATCATTTTTGATCATATGTGTAAGGTTTAGTCCTTTGTCTGGCTAGTTTTTCTCTTAATCAATGTCATTAATTTTAATTTCATTGACTAATATTTTTTATCAAAAAATAATTTAAAATTTATAGAAATTATGAATTATTCTTATCCAAAAATATAATCCATCTAACCAAAATCTAATCACATAAGTGGAAGAAATTATATTATAACTAATCCCACAGATAAGAGGACAAAATAGATTTTTAGAGTAGAAATGTTCAAAAGATTGAAATTTTTTTATATCCAATTTTAATGTAAAATTGATTATAATGACTCAAATTTTATTATTTATGTATAATTTATCTAATTTTACATTAAAAATAGTTTAAAATATAATTTAAATGTAAAAATTATTAACACTAAAATTCATTTTTAAATTAAAATTCAGTATTTGTCGCATATCATTAAAAAATTAATCTTCTCATCAAAAATAGAAAAACTTAATCCTATTATAATTTTAACATTATACTTTCAAAAAAAATAATATTTAAAAATAATTTTTTTCAAATCTAGTTCGCCATTTAATGTCAGCAATATTTCATTTTGAAAAATATATGTTTTTATTTGTAAAATTGGGTATGTTCTTATATTATTACCATAAAATATATTGGATGAATGTTAAAAATATTTAATATAACAAATATAATATATATTTATTTAATATCATTCACTAATGTTAATTAATTTTATTTATTAAGAAAAAAATTGGGAGTATAAAATCATTTTCTTTATGTTCAATTGGTTTCAAATTTCATTTCTAAAAAATCAATTACCAAAGAATTGATTTTATATTCATGTAAACCATATATCATCTAATGTTATGTAATAATATTCATATCTTATAATTTAATTTTTATGTTAAATATTATTAATTTTTATATTGATATTAATATTATTTTGTAGAACTGGGTCTTGCGTCTAACTCAAGATAACAAAGAAATTCTTTATTGAGTTTAATTCAAGATAAATTGGAATCAGATGCATTAAATCAATAAAATATATAGAAATTATTTTAAAATATTGAATTAATTTTGAAATATTAAATTTATTTTAATGTCTTTAGATGTTATATTACTTTTTAAACTTGGTGTTTAATTTTATACATGCTAACATTCTTCCTTTAGAATTTCGAGTTGTTACATCTAGGAATGGTATCACATACATGGTCATTTATAGAAAATATAAAACCATGACTGTATATCTATTTTTTACACTAAGTTATAACACTTAGACATATAAAATAATAATTAAATTATCTTTTTATAGAGAATTATGTGGTATCAATCTTCCCACAAAACAGATAGAGGGCCAAAAGAGTATGAGTACATTTAAAGGATGAATAAATATTACTATAATAAACCTTTATTGAACATTGAATTTATTATCAATATTGGGGAGAAGAAATAATTCATCTAGGAAAGAATATTTATACTAAGGACTTAGGGTATTTCTGTTACATTCTAAGGGTAGAATTGAAGTTACTAAGTAAGTATATCTATTTTTCGTCAGTGGTACAATAAGTTTTTAAGTGATTTGATGTAACTTTTTAGAATATTTTTATTCATTAATGATAATGGAATCATATTTCATTCTTTAAAAAGAAATTCTTTAATTCTATAATATCATTAATCGACTACCATGGTTTATGGAAAAGTAATAGTGAGCTTACTTCCAATAATAACTTATTTTGAGTAGTACAAGACTATGAGGAAATATATAATGATTTTTGGACAGTTCATAAAATCTCTATAAAGTGCATTAAGTGATGTTATTTGAATTAACCATATTCTAATTGATGAATCGGCCACATGAATATCTTCAGATTAGCTGCAAAATCATACATTCGACAGGAACGGTATGGTACCGCAATCCTTGATAGCTAATAGACCAACAATATGAAGTATGATGACATTGTTCATGTACCAAAATATTTTAATAACCCTGAACCTAGTTTTATAGAGTCGATGGTGACTTGTTTACATTGGTACTAGATACATATGATGGCTTCTCAATGGGATGAATAGTGTTGTATTCATGGAATATTATAAAAATGCATGAATCACACCTTACATTTTAAATCTTAAAATCATCATAGAATTTTATTTTAGAAGGCCAATATTCCATTTTTAATACCCATACATATTAATTATAATACACTTTTTGGAATATTGGGAAACGTAAACATAAGTAATGGGTGATTATACATGCTCAGTAAAGGTATGAATACATTTGAAGATAATAATTAATTAATAATATTGATAGAATAAATGATAAAAAATAACACCATATAAGGAAACACATAAGATAGAGTCATATCTATGGATATCAGAACAATTACAATAATCACATGTCTATGAAAAAATAATTTCATAATGATGGAATGCATAATCTGGGACATCTAAAACTTATCACTGATTCATTGTGTAAATAAATCTAAAAATACAATAAAGAACATATTTAAGGTAATATATATAAATAGGTAATGCCACTTCCAAATGACCAATCTAGTATTCCTCATTATAAATATTGATACATTGAGGGGATATGTAATTCTTGGTGTCACCTATCATTTAATAATTTTTTATTACTTTATTATATGAATAAATAAATAAAATAATAATATTGCAGAAAAATCAATAACTGTCTTCCTTGGAAGAAATATAATATAATTATCAATACCATCCCCAATAAAATAGATAAAAAAAATGAAGACAAATATGTTGTATTACATCATTAAATTATAACCTTAGTAAATAATATGATTCAACAAATGACTTTAACATAGGTGATAATACTTTCCAAAGATCAATGTTAAATTTCTCGAGGAAAATATAATTTTTTCAATTTAAAATATCTTACTTAAAATCCAGAAAAATAAAAAATATTGATTAAAATATTTGTATTGAAATGAAGCCTATAATGTTTTCATAAAATATATAAATAAATGAGTGGTTATGGTGGTGGGAAATCCATTCAAGCTGTAGGAGTTAAAAAAATCCTTTAATTTCACACATTTATAAAAGGCAAAAAAATACCTCATTTGGAATGAAATAACAAGAGTACTTTTATAAAATTTTATAAAAGTAAAATATGGCTGAATATATTTTCAAAAAAATAATTTAAAATTTTTTAAAAACATTATTTTATTCATTTTATTTAAAATATTGAATTTGAAGAGAAAGATTCCTAACCGAGTTGAAAAAAGGTCAGGTTTTTTAAAAATCATTATCTCATAAATTTGAGTACATAAAAACAGAAAAATTAATTGAGAATTTATAATTTCTATAAATATGATTTTTAGAAGAAATTATATTGTTTTTGAGATAAATATATCAATTAATTCCCCAAAAAGAAACTTAAACACCATCAATCTCAAATAATGATGAGATTGAGAAATAATCCCTTACCTTGTGTATAAATTCCTTCAAAAATGTTAGAACTAAATTTATAATAAATATAGTTTTATTATAAATTTTTATAATACCATATATTATTTAATTATGATATTTATTATTATTTTATTAAAAATTATTTCTTGAAATCACTATTTTAGGTAATAACTATTTCATTTTTCATGTATATTTTCGATTGAAAGTTTTTGTCACGTTAAATTGATTATAGTTTAACAATATCTTAAATATTAATAGTGATTAAAATATAATATATATTAACTATTTAGTTAGTTATATTAATCCCTAGAATGCATTGATATAAAAATAAGTTACATTGTTCCGAGATATGGTTGGCCTTAAATACGCGTAAACATTGATTTTCACTATTTGATGGATTGAATGAAAGAAAGGTAAATAATAAATCCCATTTAAATAATTATTATTATATCTTATATATAATATAAATTTATTAAATATTCTAATATTTTAATAAATTTAATGTGTAAATTAAAAATGTATCACATCACTTCATGGAGGTGGTAGTCCACACTTATGCATGAGCACCGTTATGATTTTTCACTTGATCGAAAAGAGGGTAAAAATAGTGGTTTCAAAATCCTAAATTTTTTTATCATATTTAAGAAAATTATGTTAGTATTTGGTGATGAATACAACAATTTTAGAAAAGGTAGACATATAAGTAAAAGGAATGTGATCAGTTAAGGCAATTTCATCTTCTTTGAAAGAAATCCTTTTAGATCTTAAATTACAGAAACTAGGGTTTCTCTTATAGTAGTAAAAATTATCTATAATATCTATAATGGATATTATATGAAAAATTATTAGGCTTTGGTTGATATATTTTTCAAAAGGTGGGGTAAATAATACCAGGAAGGGCTACCCTTTTATAAGTGTTGAATGACACATTTGGAATTAGTATCATGATTAAAATATAACTAAGTCAGTCTAAAAAATTCATTACAAATTTCCATATATTCTATAATAAGGTATTATATGGTTTCAATTTCATCAAAAATTGAAATATTCATATATTTTTTTCATATTTCAAGAATTATCTTTTGATTTAACCCCTTAGTTAACATATTTTAACCATAACTGCGGTAACACTTTTTTCGCACATAAAGGGTTGTAATTTTATATATAAGTATATAATTGGATTATAAATGGAAAATAAATAAAATTTTAGACCATATATTGTCATTCATTTTTTCTTTTTATGTTTTTATTTATTTTAAATAATTTAATTAATTATTATTTTTATAGAAGATCATTAAAGTCATTTTTGACATTATTCATTTAATTTGACATTAAAGACACCAAATATATGATAAAATTAGAATATAATACTTAAACCCATTAATAATATGTTATATTAATCTATAAAATTTTTGTATCATTTAAATCACACAAATTATATTACTTTTAATATTTTCGAAAACATTAATTATATTATTCTATTAAATGAAAAAATATTATGTCGGCGTTGGGTATGAATTTAATATAATAATAGAATCACTAAAAATTGGATATAAATTATCACAATGAAAATAATTTAATTATTCATATGATAAAAATTAACATTAATTTAAATATTTCTTTTTTCCCATGGGAACACATAATAGATATTAATAATTGAGAGAGAATGTTTATATTTCTACCTACTTTAAATATTATATTGGTCATTTTCACAGAAAATTATCCCATATCTATCAAAATTTAGAACCTGGGGTGATATTTTTTGAATTTAATTCATCCATAAAAAATTAAGATGCAAAATGGTGACCTAAATACTTCATTTTATCATTGGTTAATCGTATTTATCATTTACTGAGTTAATAAATTTTACTATATTAACTATTCACAATGCTAAAAAAAATTATAGGTATATATTTACGATAGTTTAACCTCCTGATTCCAAATATTATATCTATTTTTCAAGACATATTCTCTATTAGTGGAATATCTTAAATTTAAAATTTCATCACATAAAAAATAAACACCATTTTTTAGGTAAATACATTATTAAGAATAAAATTTGATATATATTCTTATCAAATTACTAAAAATAATATTTGAAAAATGTTAAAAAAAATAAAAAAATTATAAATTTTATTAAAATAATTTACCAATAGTGATTAAGATATTTTATTAGGATAATATAACATTACATGCATAAAAACATTTTCTTCAGAAGAAATTTACTTTTACCTTCTAATGATTTTCATTTTGATTTCTAATATATTAATATGTAATTAATTTATTTATATTTATTTAAACCATATAATTTTCATTTTATCCTTATTAATACCCACCAATTAATGTTTTAGGTTTCAATGAAATATCATATTACAGTTCATCTTCACTATGGGTTGCATCTATTGTATGCTATTAAGAAAATAAATTTTATGTCTACAAATAAATATTAAAATTAAAATTTTCATTGAAATTACATTACTATGATACAAATAAGGGGAATATATTTCATGAATTATATCTTCATGTTCCCATGTATCTTCATTGAATTTTTTACTCCTATAGAGAAATTTAATTGTGTGAGTAGTCTTGTTTTGTAGTAATTTATCTCTGTGATCCAAGATTTATTCCAGTTATTCTTCATGAAAATGATCATGCTATAGAGATTCAAAATTTTAGATTAGTACATGTGATTAACCAGATATGTTCTTCCTCATGGAGATACATGGAAAAAATCTTGAACTTGAGAGAGGTTTAATTGAAGTGAAATTAGATAACCTTCCACAAATACTTGACCAAGAATATCTAAGGGGATAGTATAACTAGGGTTTTACTTCCACATCTTTCTAAATCTAAAAAACATATTATATCATGAAATGTATAGAAACACATTCTCACTTACATTTAACTTTGATATCAATTTCAATTATCAAAATAAATTTTCTTTTGACTCTGAGTTACCTTGATGTGTTGTTGAATGGATCTAACTTTCTCTGCCATTTATTCAGCTAGATCAGGTACGGATATCTTTATTTCCCCAAATATATCTCATAAAATTGGATTTCGACCCATATAATCATAGAGGGATTTATACAGAGCATGCAAGATCCTAGTTTTTGTATGAGGTGTAGATCCTTTACTTTTTAGTTGGAATATTTTTGTACTTATATAATAATTCCTAAGGGAATACGAAAGGGTTCAAGTGAATATGGGGATTGTTCAGATCATGGAGATCTAGTTTTCGGAGAAGTAATAAGAGGGTCATAGTTTTAAAAAGTTAGTAATAACCATGCATCTTAATTATGTTTCATAAAGGAGGAGGTGTAGGGTTACTTTAAATGTTTGGGGGAGGCTTCAAATAATTGAAACACTTATAATAAAATATAATCATTCTAAGAATGGCTGGATAATGGTTAGTTTTCTTATGTTCCTAACCATGTGAGTGGTGAAAGCTGTTTGATCATGAGAACATGTAGCCTACATTAGGATTATCAAATCATGTGCCTCACCATGCGAGGGATGAGGACATTAGTAGTAGGTGTTCATAGATTGACAAAATGTGCATCCAAACTATGAACCCATTTAAAATGTGTGTAAATTTCATTTACCCTCCTTCATCTTAAAAAAATATCTCTTCTCCATTCCCACTTTTGTAACATCCCTTGACTCGAGCGACCCTGTCCCTCTATCATAGGCATGGATATATCTATCTAATACAATGTCTTATTCAACTAACATTCACCACTTTTGATATCTAACACAATGTATTTCATTCATCTTGCTTTAGTTCATCATTAATCTCATCATTTTGAACTCTATTTACAGCAAGATAATATTCCATATTTTTAGGACATTTATCTATTTATTAAATTTTACTAATTCTAGCCTGGATTAAAGTACAATACTAGATGATGAGTCATCTACTTGTATAAGGTTGTTGGTCTTGTTCTTTTCCTAAAAATTATTGTCATTTATATTATGCACCATTGTACCGTGTTCCATACATTCCATGTGTCCCACCATAAAATGTATTTTCCATATTTTGGTGTATATAATGGGCCTATATGAACTAGAAGACATATTAAAACTGAGGGAGGTTAAAATATTATATCTTAACCACCCCATGGATGTGTTATTAAACAATATAAAATAACAACATTTTTTTATGAAATTGATTCACCTTTTAGTAATTTCTTTTTTGAATTTGTATTTTTTATGTTAAAAATAGTTAAATGAAATTAATAAATGACTTAAGTAGAAGGTGGATAGTGATACCTTATTATTTGGCTATTTAATTTCATCTTAAATATTCTTTAGGTTTTACTCCAAAAATAATTACCTACTTATTTGATGTAAAATATTAAATGATATAGATTTAATACTAGCCAATAACCATTCATTATGTCAGGATGAGGGTGATACAAGGTTTATGACATGGAATACCTTGGACATGCTATTTGGGAAACTTGAATTAAACGAATTATAAATAGATTACCTCACATTATGAGAGATACATAGATTATTATATATGATACCTTGTATGGAATTACCTAGAAGGTGGATTTTTGCTTTTTTATGACCAACACATGGGTTTCCAATGTGGAATGCCTTAGAAAGGAACAGAGATAAATTCATTTATACAATTACTAGGGTTATACATGGGTTCCTATGTGAAATTGAATAGACAGAATCATAAGGTTGTGGGGTTTTATAATATACATGGAGCGATATCTAGGTTCCCTAAGAGGAATGTCTTGGATGGGAATATGATGAAATAAATTAAATTGTCACTCTACCAAGTCAAAGAACATACATGGATTTAGTCAATGCTTTATATACATAAAAAACATAAATACTTGACAAAGAATATCGAAGGGGATAATATAACTAGGTATTTACTTCCACATATTTCTAAATATAAAAACATATTATATCATGAAATGTATAGAAACACATTCTCACTAACTTTGAACTTTGATATCACTTTCAATTATCAACATAAATTTTCTTTTGACTCTGAGTTACCTTGATGTGTTTTTAAATGGATCTAACTTTCTCTTCCATTTATTCATATAGATCAGGTACATATATCTTTATTTACCCAAATCTATCTCATAAAATTTTATTTCTACCCATATAATCATAGAGGGATTTATATAGATCATGCAAGATCCCAGTTTTTGTCTGAGGTGTAGATCCTTTACTTTTTAGTTGGAATATTTTTGTATCTATATAAGAATGCCTAAAAGACTAAGAAAGGGTTCATGTGAATATGGGGCTTGTTCAGATCATGGAGATCCAGTTTTTGGAGAAGTAATAAGAGGGTTATAGTTCTAAAAATTTAGTAATAACCATGCATATTAACTATATTTCATAAAGGAGGAGGTATAGGGTTAATTTAAATGTTTTAGGGAGGATTCAAAGAAGTGAAAAACTTATAATAAATTATAAGTATTCTGAGAATGGCTGGATAATGGTTACATTTCTTATGTTCCTAACCATGTGAGTGGTGAAAGCTGTTTGATCTTGAGAACGTGTATCCTATATAAGGATTATCAAATCATGGGCCTAACCATGCGAGGGATGAGGACATAAGTAGTAGGTGTTCATATATTTACAAAATGTTCATCCAAACTATGAACCCATTTAAAATGTGTGTAAATTTCATTTACCCTCCTCCATCTTAAAAAAATAACTCTTCTCCTTTCCCACTTTTGTAACATCCCTCGACTCGAGCGACCCATCTGTCTCATACAATGTCTTATTAAACTAACATTCACCACGTTTGATATCCAACACAATGTCTTTCATTCATCTTGCTATAGTTCTTCATTAATCTCATGATTTTTAACTCTATTTACAGCAAGATAATATTCCATATTTTTAGTGAATTTATCTATTTATTAAATTTCTCTCATTCTAGCATGGATTAAAGAACAATACTATATGATGAGTCCTCTACTAGTATAAGGTTGTTAGTCTTGTTCTTTTCCTAAATATTATTGTCATTTATATTATGCACCATTGTACTGTGTGACATACATTCCATGTGTGCCATCCTAAATTGTGTTTTCCATATTTTGTTGTATATAATGGGCCTACATGAACTAGGATACATATTACAACTGATGGAGCTTAAAATATTATATATTAACCACCCCATGGATGTGTTATTAAACAATATAAAATAACAACATTTTTCTTATGAAATTGATTCACCTTTTAAGAATTTCTTTTTTGAATTTGTATTTTTTATGTTAAAAATAGTTCAATGAAATTAATAAATGACTGAATTTTAAGGTGGATAGTGATACCTTGTTATTTGGATATTTAATTTCATCTTAAATATTCATGAGGTTTTTTTCAACAAATAATTACCTACTTATTTGATGGAAAATATTAAATGATATAGATTTAATACTAGCCCATTACCATTCATTATGTCAGGATGAGGGTGATACATGGTTTGTGACAAGGAATACCTTGTACATGCTCTTTGGTAATATTGAATTGAATGAATTATAAATGGATTACCTCACATTTTGGGAGATACATAGATTATTATATATGATACCTTGTATAGAATTACCTGGAAGGTGGATTTTTACTTTGCTATGACCAACGCATTGGTTTCCAATGTGGAATGCCTTAGAAAGGAATAGAGATAAATTAATTTATACAATTACAAGGGTTATATGTGGGTTCCTATGTGAAATTTCATGGACAGAATCATATGGTTGTGGGGTTTTATAATATACATGGAGGGATATCTGGGTTCCCTAAGAGGAATGTCTTGGATGGGAATAGGATGAAATAAATTAAATTGTCACTCTACCAAGACAAAGAACATACATGGATTCAGTCAATGCTTTATATACATAAAAAAACATAAATACTCGACCAAGAATATCAAAGGGGATAATATAACTAGGGTTTTACTTCTATATCTTTCTAAATCTAAAAAAGATATTATATCATGACATGTATAGAAACGCATTGTCACTAGCATTGAACTTTGATATCACTTTCAATTATCAACATAAATTTTCTTTTGACACTAAGTTACCTTGATGTGTTTTTGAATGGATCTAACTTTATCTGCCATTTATTCAGCTAGATCAGGTACGAATATCTTTATTTCCCCAAATCTATCTCATAAAATTTTATTTCTACCCATATAATTATAGAGGGATTTATACAGAGCATGCAAGATCCCAGTTTCTGTATGAGGTGTAGATCCTTTACTTTTTAGTAGGAATATTTTTGTATCTATATGAGAATTCCTAAGGGACTATGAAATGGTTCAAGTGAATATGTGGCTTGTTCAGATCATGGAGATCCAGTTTTTGGAGAAGTAATAAGAGGGTCATAGTTTTAAAAAGTTAGTAATAACCATGCATCTTAATTATGTTTCATAAAGAGGAGGTGTAGGGGTACTTTAAATGTTTGAGGGGGGCTTCAAAGAATTGAAAAACTTGTAATAAATTATAAGCATTCTGAGAATGGCTGGATAATGGTTGGTTTTATTATGTTCCTAACCATGTGAGTGGTGAAAGCTATTTGATCATGAGAACGTGTATCCTACATAAGGATTATCAAATCATGTGCCTAACCATGCGAGGGATGAGGACATAAGTAGTAGGTGTTCGTAGATTGACCAAATGTGCAACCTAACTATGAACCCATTTAAAAAATGTGTAAATTTCATTTACCCTATTCCATCTTAAAAAAATACCTCTTCTCCTTTCCCACTTTTATAACATCCCTCTACTCGAGCGACCCTGTCCCTCTATTATAGGCATGGATATATCTGTCTGATACAATTTCCTATTCAACTAACATTCACCACGTTTTATATCCAACACAATGTCTTTCTTTCATCTTGCTTTAGTTCTTCATTAATCTCATCATTTTGAACTCTATTTATTGCAAGACAATGTTCCATATTTATAGGGCATTTATCTATTTATTAAATTTCTCTCATTCTAGCCTAGATTAAAGGAAAATACTATATGATGAGGCCTCTACTAGTATAAGTTTTTTGGTCTTGTTCTTTTCCTAAAAATTATTGTCATTTATATTATGCACCATTGTACCGTGTGCCATACATTCCATGTGTCCCATCCTAAAATGTGTTTTCAATATTTTGTTGTATATAATGGGCCTACATAAACTAGAAGACATATTAAAACTGATGGAGGTTAAAATTTTATATCTTAACCACCCCATGGATGTGTTATTAAAAAATATAAAATAACAACATTTTTCTTATGAAATTGATTCACCTTTTTAGAATTTGTTTTTAGAATTTTTATTTTTTTTATGTTAAAAATAGTTAAATGAAATTAATAATGAATTAAGTTGAAGGTGGATAGTGATACCTTGTTATTTGTCTCTTTAATTTCATCTTAAATATTCTTGAGGTATTACTCAACAAATAATTACCTACTTATTTGATGTAAAATATTAAGTTATATAGATTTAATACTAGCCCAAAACCATTCATTATGTCAGTATGAGGGTGATACAAGGATTATGACATGGAATACCTTGGACATGCTCTTCGGGAATATTGAATTAAATGAATTATAAATAGATTACCTCACATTAGGGGAGATACATAGATTATCATATATGATTCCTTGTATGGAATTACCTAGAAGGTGGATTTTTACTTTTCTATGACCAACACATGAGTTTCCAATGTGGAATACCTTAGAAAGGAACATAGATAAATTAATTTATACAATTACTAGGGTTATACATGGGATCCTATGTGAAATTTCATGGACATAATCATAAGGTTGTGGGGTTTTATAATATACATGGAGCGATATCTGGGTTCCCTAAGAGGAATGTCTTGGATGGGAATATGATGATATAAATTAAATTGTCACTCTACCAAGACAAAGAACATACATGGATTTAGTCAATGCTTTATATACATAAAAACGTTTTCATACATGAGTTTCTAAGTCATAAATTCAATAGGAATTACTCTTAACTTATACAAATATCATTATCTGGGGAATCTATGTATAAGCGTATTGGTTCCCTATATAATAATAACATTAAATATTAATTAATAATCATATAGAGAAATTTCAGATTAGTTCGAAGTAGGTAGTATCGGACGGGTGTCCTGTTGGTAACCCAATCCAACAAGGGTATTATATATTTAATTTACATCCACTATTATTATTTCCTATACACTACTCAATATATATTTATGGACTGGATAAAACTAGAAATCATTATGATGGTAGCATACAAATTCTTACTCACACCTAGTTTGGGATATCGTTTGGTACCCTGATAGTTTTCATGGATGTTGGTAGGGACAAGGGGAGGCAACCTTTTATGGATGCTTAATTTTCTGTACTAGGATAGATTACTAGAGAAGTGGACTGAGCAACTATTTATGATGTTTTTAGAGATATCTTTCTAATTTTTTTATTTACTGTAGCATGTACTGCGTATGTTGGTTTCCTTATTCCCAAGTATTCTCTATTTGTATATAGAATTAGGACATCATCATTCTTTATATAACTATAGATATTTATATTGATTAACTATATATATCTGGATGATTTCCTTCATCTTTCTTCATTATATTAGATATAGTAATTTCTATTATTATTCAATGCTATACTCCACCTTGATAAAGTGGGTATTGTTTCCCACCATAACATTACATACCACAACTACTAGAAAACAACCTATAGCATACTAGGAGGTGTTCTTGAGACTATGTGACTGGAAGTGTTCAATTACTTATGAGTGAACCAGGTATGGGATGTTACAAGTGGTATCAAATCCTACATTATTTTGAATTACTATTTTTGGGATTGTATACCTAAGAATAGTAATTAGTCATAATTTTTTAATGAAACATTTCATCGAATTATCTAACCCACATACAAGGAAAAATAAATTTCCATTGTGATATGATTTTTTTTGTATTATTAATATTATTTTTTTACTAATTTCATAATTTTGTAACAAACCTAACCTTTATTATTTAGTATCATTATAGACTTTATTTTTACCCTGGCACTAGTATAATAAGGAATTATTTGATCATGGGCCATTGTAAGAACCTAAGGATAATATATAATTATTTTTTTGTGCAATATTTATTTTCTTGTGAGTATTTACTAATAAATATTTTTTTAACCATGTTAAGGATATTTTAAATTAGACTAACATTTCTTATTAGGAAAAAGAAAATAATTTTTTATTAAATTATTTTCATTAAACATAATGGTTTTATCCAATATACCATGATGGTGGTTCTATAATTAACCAAGTATTGCATATCTTATCTATGTATCTATAGTAATATGGACTAAAATGATTGTTGTTTTTTTATTACATTAATGGAAATTATAATTTATAAATATTGTACCTCTATAAAATTGAAATGGTGATTCATCTAATAAAATAATCTTCAATGGATTCTAATATCCTGAAATTATATGGAAGGAATAGGTTGTATTTACATGAAGTTACAATTATAATATATAACATGTATGCCTTCATAACATGTGAATGATAATTCATCTAACTGGAGGATTGTATATAAATTTTTTTTAGTATATTACTGATTCATAAATAAAATGGTTTTTGTTAAATAGAGATTCCAATTATAAGGTCTATGATAAAACATGGAACATTGAATAAGTCATATATTTATGAGAACAAATATTGGTATTGGGCTCTATTATATGAATTATTTTTTATCATGACTGCATTTAAATTAAAAATAATTTTTTTATAAAGATCTATTGGAGGTATGTTTTTCTAATTTTATATAAATTTCTCCATGATGGCCTCAGTAATACACTAGGAAATTAGTTATTACTATTCTACTTATGTGGTGGGACCTAAAAAAGTCATAGTGCCGCTAGAAAAAACTCTAACTATACCTTACATGGGAACTGGTGTTCAATATTGATAGGGATTACTACAGTTCATAATGAACATTCAAGGAGCCTCACGAATTTCCCCTAATATGTAAAAGTTAATTTGAGATTTTCATAAGCAGTATGCACTTACTATTTTGGAGGATGGTGGTAACTATACTTCTGAGTCATATTGGAGCTGATGTTGAATATTTTTTAGAATATGGTTGTTCCAATGGGGTGGAGGGTCAAACTCAATGTTTATTTCTTATGTGATTCTCTAGGTGTTGGTGGGATGTTTTTATCTTAGATGATCATCATTATAATATGGTTGGGGGAACCATATAGGGTAATTTATATGAATAATTCCATTTAAAAGTGTTTAGTTTAGAATGAGTGAGTGATTTTATGCATATGCATTAGGGTACCATGTCTATTATTGACTACTAAGATTATTTTATTTATCTCTATGAAATAACATTGACTCTTACTATAGGATGAAATTATAGAGTGAAAAAAATATGAGGATGGGATATTATATTCTTTCTAACATCAGGTAAATGTGTTCTGGTTCACTACCATTTTGATATAGTAAACTAGACCCTCATAACCAGGTGATATATATTGGATGATGAAGGTGTAAGCCTAGGCTATTAAGAACCTAATATAGAAAGTGGTTCATCTAGAACTAGGAAGCATCTTCATGAGTCTAATTGCAGGTACAGTGGAAGATAAATGTCCTGAACTCATTATTATGTGGTATATAACAAGTGTTGTAGTCCTATTCATAAGATTCCCCATTTATTAGGGACTGAATTCAGTGTCAATATTGTGACAAGGTGATCCATCTTCACAATTTTTTGTAAAAAATTCCCTTCAGTTCTTACTGAGATTATTTCTATACAAACTCCACCTTGTTAGGTATGTTAAATTGCTCCACATTATACCGAGAGCTATATTACCACTAGAAGTTTATTCTGAGGAGTTAGATGTGGATGGGGATGAAATTATTATGATATTTAGTACCAACAGAGTCTTCCTTCATACGTTATCTAGGTTGTAACTTAGGGATTATGATTTTTAAAGCTACATATAGAACAACATTTACTAGAGGAGCACAATGTCAATCCTTCTACAGTAATATATATGAATATAGTAGTATATTCTTTAGTATCTACATTATTTGAAAATGGCGCTTCACATTCTTTTATATCTGTTATTATTATTGAAATATCTGGACTTGAGATTGAATTTTTTTTGAGGTGATGATTCTTGATACTCATATGTAAATTTGATCAAAGATTATATGTTGTTGTAAGTAGTTCTATATTGAGATAAAAATTTATCATTTCACATCAAGATTTTTTTTATATGAAAAACTATGATATAATTGTTGGGATGTATTAATTAGAAACCTATCATTCTCATATAAACAATTATCACAAATGAGTGTTCTTTATAACACCAAAGGGTAGTAACTATGTTCATGGGGATGAATGGGATATCCAAGATTATTGTGCTGGACCCAAGTATCATGGGATTGGTGGAGTGTTATCCTAGATAGCTCAAAATTTACAATATAATCAATAAACACAATATAATGATTTAAATCCTATGGTTTACTGATTGTGGTATGTATTCCATAATAAAATTTCTCAGATAACTCGTGATTGAGTGGTAGATTTCACTATTCAGTTAGTTTTATGAACAACGTCATTATCTATTCCTCCTTACAGGATGACACTTATTGAGCTTTAGGAACTCATGATATAGTTGGGGGACTTGGAAGATAAAGTCTTTGTATGACTTGTTACATCGCCTTTGGGTTCAGCTATCCTTCTCTCTAAGAATTTGGATGGTACGCTTAGGATATTTATGGGTTAGATTCATTTGAATCACCACAATGTCAACAAATATTATCCACTACAGCATATAGATTATCAATTTTGAGGATCTATATAAGGATACAATTAACTTAAATTTTGATTTGGGATTGGGGTATCATCATGTAAGGGTTAGAACCGCATACATACTATGTGAAAAATTCCATACTAGATATGCCTTCATTGAGTATTTTGAAAATATTATTGACCTCATAAATGAGATTAATGTTTTAATGTCTTTGATGAATTGGGTTTTCCATAAGAATCTAGATTATATTGTGGTTTTTGATCGTAGATGACCTCTTGGTGTACTAATATACTCGACCTGATCGTTCCAAACATCATGACATCATTTGGATCACGCTTAGAGAGAATATGGAATATTCCATGCTCAAAAAATGTCACCTCTTGATTAATAAATTCCACTTCATGGGTGACATTATATCATACATAGAAGTATATATAGACCTAGACATGGTCAGAGCCATTTTTTTAGAGTAAACCAACATCATATTTGACATTCAGAGATTCCTGGGGTTAACTGTATATTATAGAAGTTTTATTTAGTATTTATCAGTCCTTACAACATATATTATAGGATTTAATAAGAATGGTTCTAAATTTTTGTGGACTGGAGCCTCTGAATAATCTTTTTTGGATTTTAAAGGAAGACTTACCTCAGTGATGATCCTAGTTTTAAATTAGCATGGAAGTGGCTATATGGTATATTTTAAAGAATCACGAATAAAGATAAGAACATTTTCGATGTAAGAAGGTTGATTCGTGGAATAAGGGTCTAGGGAGTTGAGGCCTCATGAGAATAATTACGTAAGAAACGATCGAGATCGAGATGTGGTTTCTAATTTTATGTGTTTTGGAGGAAATATCTATTGGGTGGATGGTTTTTTGATTACATAGATCATAAAAGTCTCAACTACATATTCAATCAGTTTGATTTGAATATTTTACCCTAAAGGTGGGTGGATTTCCATCAATCCTTTAATTTAAAGCATTCTTATATGTCTGGGAAATGAATTGAAGTGGTAGATGATGTGAGTATGAAGACATTAGATATGGATTTATTATAGTATGACTATTTTTTATTGATATTAATCACATATTTTTTATTAACACATTCACTTTTTATAGAGTGAAGAAGAAAAAACTTTCAATTCCAAATTGATTGAACCTAGGAGAGGTCACTTCATGAGAGGTCCCACAAACTATTTAGGTTATTGATAAGGATAATATCATATTCATTAATTCACATGCCTTAGTTCCTATAGATTTGAGAGAGGATTTTAGGTGAAAATTACATGCCTCCATAAGAGTAGTAAACTCTAGGCTTATGAATTTTACACCATGATTTACACTTCCATAATTGGTGGCCTGGTATGAAGATGTAGATAGTCAGGTTTGTTACTAAAAGTTCAAACTGTAAATAGGTGAGGGTAGATCATTAATGACCTACTAGTATTTTAAATCCATCACAAATTCCTAAGTGTAAATGAGATTACATCACCTTGTATTATTTTATAGGGTTTCCAAATTATCCACCAAGTTGGGATTTAGTATTGGTTATCTCGAATAAGACGAAGATGGTTCCCAATTTTCTACCTACGAGGGATACATTATCTATGGATGAAATTGGAAGGATCCACATCCATGAGATTATACACCCTCATTGAGTTCTATGTACTATAATATTGAATAAGGATGCCTATTTTATATCATGGTTTTGATAAGGTTGGAAAAGTATAATGGTCCATATGTTCTTCTGATAAGAACCTATCACCCTCAGACCAATGATAAGTCTGATCATACAACAAAGGTTATAGAGGATGTAAATCGAGAATGTGTCCATGGTTTTAGAGATTATTGGGAAAAACATTTACATATCTCTGTGTTCACTTATAATTAAAGATTAAATTATACTATGTAGATGTATTCTTATGTGGCCCTATATGATAGGTCATTCCATTCACCTCTTCATAGGTAATAGGCTAAATATGTAGTGCAACTGGGACCTTTCCTGGTTTAAGAGACTTCAAAGTAAGAACAAAATATTAGGAATCTGTGTAATACAGATCAATCTAGAAATATAGAATATGATAATGACCATCGATAATGTATTAATGTTTAGATTTTGTATTGAGTCTTCATACAATTTTTGACTGGCTATGGGGATAGACTTTTTAGGCGGTATGGCAAGATATCACCAAGATTTGTTATAACTTTTTATATATTGGAGAGTGTCAGACAAGTGGATTATTGGATAAAACTCCCTTAGAGATACAAGGACATTAATTATTTCTTTTTCACTTCATAGTTTCTTCCTTAATACAACAGACCATCTAATTTCCTTAATCTTGATGAGACTGAGTTGAATATTGAATCTTATTTTATGGAGTACCAGATTTGTATAGTTGATCGTAGCATGAAGGATTTACGAGGAAGCTCAGTTCAACGTGTTTAGGTGTTATGGGAATATATCCATATACATGAAATAACATAGGAGTAAGAGGCTTATTTACTTTCATAGTGGTCAATATTATTATGAAATGATGTTCATCCACCCTCATAAAGAAAGCTCAGGGATGAGTTATTTTAAAAAGAAGAGATTATAAGTTAACTTTTTTTCAACAAGGCATGGATCCTTTAAATTCACGTTTGGAATTTTTTTAATCAATATGATAATTAAAAAGGGACTAAAAAAGGATATAATAGTATTTGAGTCTTTGTTGGAGCTTTTATATTTTCTTTTAAAAAAATCTCGAAGATACGTGTTTTTGGACCATAGTTAGAAGTAGTTGTGCAGACCAAATGAGAAGGTTTATAGTTGGGTTAACAATGAAAGAAAGTATTGATGACCATGAAAATATTGAAACAAAATGTTGGTATATAATGAATGGTTTTTCATTATTAGTTTAATCATGTGCCTATCCCTGTGAGGGGATGAAGGTGTTGGACAAAAAACACACATGAGCTACACATAGTTTGTCAAATTGTGCCCCTACAATGCAATGGGGGGCCACATTTTGAAGTGTTTGTGGATGGTTGGGAAAAGGATTTGTCGACCTTGCAGAAAAATAATATTCCCTGTAATAAATTTTTATATTTCAATTTCCCCTCCTTCCACTTAAATGAAAAACCCTTTTTCTCCATTCCCATTTACATAGAAGCCCTCAACAGATGCTCTCTTATCCCTCTTCTATAGGACTAGTGATATATCTTTCTATAGATATTTGATTCGACCATCATTCATCATATTATACAACCAATGTTAGGTCTCTCATATGACATTATTATTTTCTTTATTAATCTCACTATATTGAATGTTATTTCTGTGTAAGATAAAGTTCACTATTTTTAGGTAATTTTTCAGTTTTTTAAATTTCTACTATTATATCTTAGATTATAATCTAATACTAGATGAGGAGTCATCTAATGATATATGATATGTGATATTGGGATTTTCCCTACAATTCATGTTGTTTATATTATGTTCCTTTGTGAATCATGTCAAACATTCTGTGTATCTCCTCCTAAAATGTGTTTTTCTTAATAAGAGTTATGTACTTGACCTACATGAACCAAGATGCATGTTAACACCAATGGAGGTTAAAAACTTTGATTTTCCCCCCCACCCCACCCCCACCCCTCCCATTTGGTGTGTTACAAAAATATATAAAATAAAAATATGTTTCTTATGAAATTGAACCAGATTTGAGGTCATTCTCATTTTCATTTGCAATTGGGATGTTAAAAATAGTTAAATGAAATTCATAAATGATTTATAAGTGAGGTGAAAAATGGGACCTTGTTATTTTTCGATTCAATTCCTTATTACTTATTATTGATTCATTCCATATAATAGAATAACCAACATAATTTAAGTGAACTATTAAATGGTATAGATTTATTACTTCCCCTAACCATAAAAAATAATCCTTGATGAGGGTGATACAAGTGTTCTTAATCAATATTATTTGGTTGGTATCATCAAGTATGTTGAATTAAATGATAGCAAAATTTATTATATCAAGCCAGGGGTGATACGTGGATTTTTATACATAATACCTTGGAAAGTATCACTTTAAAGGTGGATTTTTACTATATAATGAGTGAAATGTGAATTCAATATGTGGAATTCCTTGGACATGATCAAAGAATAATTAATTTATACTATTCATAGAGTGATAAATGGGTTTCTAGAAGGAATTATTTAGATGTACTCTTGAGGTGATTTGTTTTTAATGAATACTTAGAGTGATAACTTAGTTTCCAAATATGAATGGCTTATAGGTCTATTTAAAATGAAACTTTTGTGCCCCCCCGATCAATTGAATGGGGTTGAGTTTTGTGAAAACATTCAATTTAGGTTCACTAATTCCAAATAGTTTTCATTGGGTTCATTCAAGGAACCAAAAACACCTAATAATTCTATATCAATTAAGGAACCTCTATCCAAATTAAGGTTCTCGTTGGGGAGTTTATCCATTAACACATAAGAGCTCACGTTGGTTGATGTTATGAGTGTTCAGGATGCTCACACCCTTTTTGGTGGACTTGTTTCATACTCTGGTATTTTCTTATGGATATAATATATGACCACGAATCCTTCATTAATTTCCAAGTATTTCGTGGGTCACCCTTGAATAAAAAATCAATTATTAGCATGTGTGGAACTTATAAAAGTAAATATGTATCTGAGGTCTTCATCAATGGAGGTATCAATATGTATATGTGTTTCTCTATTAGTGGTATCCACTTATGTTATGATTAGAGATTCATTTTTCATTATTATGATGATGTGGGTTTTTAGCCTCACAATTGGGTTCTCTTTAGTATATCATCATCCAAGGATACTGGTGTTTTCTTGATTTCAGGATCAGACCAATGGAAGGGATAACTACTTATCCATGAGAATGGAACCAGAACCCATGTAGCTCGGTGCCACTTAATGAGAAACATCTTACCATTTAAAGTCATGTTATTAGGACCAAACCTTTCAATTTAACATCATGCAGCTATGGAATCTAGGTGAATGTTTCTTATTCAATTTTTGGTGTGGGACTCATTCCAAAGAGTCTGAGGGAACCTGGAAGAAATGGGGATTCCTAGGAAGAAAAATATTCTAATAGAAATGTGACTTTGAAATAATTAATATTGTTTTGGGGTGTTGGGTGTTGACCTTAGGGAGGCTTCCAATGTATCTCATATGGATGAGAAATAAAGATAATTTAGTTAATCTATGAGGACACATGCCAATGGAGGACCTTTGAAGTTTTTTCACATGGGAATATGGTCATTTGAGTGGATTAAGTCGGTTCATACTCCTATGGATGATTCACTGACTAGGATTGGGGAAATGAGAAGTGATTTTACTCAAGAACATTTGAGGGGTTGGTATAGATATTACACCTAAGGAGGATGCCCTTTTTGAATTTTTGTGTCTTATACAAAGTAGAAATCCCATTTATTGGTTCGGGATCACACATGGAATGATTCCCAAAAGGTTTGGGATCGTGTGAATTTCATGACCAACATGAAACATTATGCCCATGTGAGTAATCCTCGGTGTGAGAAACAAGAGGAAATGAATGATCAAGCAAACCACACAATCTAATTTTACCTAAGGTTCGATATAAGGAATTGAGGACCCACATCAATTGACATCCTTTGGTGGAAGGCGATAGTATGAACCAAAAAAAGATTCTATGCCAAAACATGAATCTAACTATATGGATTCTGTGATAATTAATATTCTATAATCACACATGAGTCATGATGAGTCATTAATGAATGTCAGACACAAGAGGATTCAAAATAACTGGATAATCAAAAATACATCTTCCAATATTGGTAGTGTCTGAGGATAAGGGATAAGAAGAATGGTCTTTGGCACACCCCTTCCTTCTCCCATTTCTTATACAGGATTGTCGGATTTGGACTAAACACTTGGGCACGACCCATAAATAGAAGAGGATCAAGACTGAAACCTCCTGTAACAAGGAATAGGGGCATGCTCTAAGAGGGATTCAAAAAAAAATTCCATAAGAGGAGAGGATAATCTCATTCCCTGTATAAGGGAAACACAAGTGTGGTCCAAATAGTCCTTTCCTAGAATTGAAGGCTTAGGGTCCTAGAGACCATTAGGGAAGGACATGGTCCTATGACTAGTACCTAAGACTGCGAGTTAGGCAGTCCCCATGACCAAGGGAATTCATACACACATGCACCTTAAGGACCCTAACCATCAGGTAAGATAGTTGCGGGGAACCTCCCACTGATGGAATGCATACCCAAGTGGAAGATAGACTGGTTTGAATCTTTTCAATAGTTTTCAAGACCATGGGCTTTAGTGGGTGTTTTAATTTTTCCCCTAAGATGATAGATCAAAAGGAAGGGGACCCATAGCAATGGTGACATGAAAGAAGGATCAAAAAGAGACACATGAAGTTCATATATTAACAATATAAGGTGCTTTACATAGGTACTAGGAGGAGTTGGAAGGTGATTTGTATAGGGGGTATGGCTGCTCAAGATAGAGATTCCATGAGAAATGGACCAACTTGAAACAAAACATGGGAGAGCCTTTATCCTATGAACCATGGGTCTTCTTAGGTGTCTGAAGATGAGTCTTATTCCTATCTCGGATTTCGTAATGGTCATTGAGTATGAGGTTTTCAACTAGGTGGATGAGGTCCTCACATATGTGTCTTTGTGTTCATTACCCATGATGTACTTTTTATCCCACTATCCCCATTAATTAAAACTTTTCTCAATTTTTAGGGGGCTACCCGAGGGATTTTGGAGGACCTGGGTGATGGTGTTACGCAGCGAAGTCTTCATAGAATCTTACGTTTTTTGTTTTTTTTCATATAAGGAGCCCTATGGTTTGATTTATAGGAAAATAGGGGATGTTGGTCGAATGAGGTTTTCCACACATTTCCATGGAGTAGGTGTCCCATGCATGTTTCCTACATAGATATCATGTGTAGGTGTCCTAGTATGGTGTCCCGCGTAGGTGTCCCATGCTAATGTCTGACATATGTTACCCATGAAGGTTCCCCATGCAGGGTTCCCATTCAAGAATCCCATATAGATGCGAGATTTCTCTACATCTATCCTTTATTGATTTTCTCTATGAGTTTCCCATGTAGGTGTCATGTGAAGGGGTCCCGTGCAGGTTTCCTGTATAGGGGTCTTGTGAAGTTGTCATGTGTATGTGTCATGTGCATGTTTTATGTGAAGGTGTCTCGTTCATGGGTCCCTTGTAGGTTTCTTATCTCCGGTCCCATGAAGGGGTCTTATGGAGTGTCATGTGTAGGTGTTCTGTGATCTTTTCTAGCCTGTATGAGAACATTTTCTCGTTGAGACACGTGGAATTCCAATATTATCCTTTAGGTATAAAGATGTATTTTTGTAACGACCCAAAAAAAATTCAATGGAATTTCCCTTCTTATAATTCTATTATATAGAATAAAACACAGGAATCACACATAAAACATAACAATGACACTATTTTCATAAATTGATAAATAAATAAGTTGTATTTATAGAAATTAAATAACCTATACTAATTGAATAATAACTCTACCTTCGGAATAATAATGTGAACTTTAGGAATAATAACCCAGTCAATAGAATAGTAACCTCATATATGAATGTATAAATAAATTTTTTTCATCTTATAAAATCAAATATAATATATTTATATCATATAATAAGTTAATAATTTTTTTAAAAATGAAAAATTAAGAATTGGTATTTTTGTGAAACGTAAATATTTATATAAAATTTTATAATTAATTTAATGATTTAAAATAAAATTTATTTTCATAAAATATATTCATAAATTAATATTTTTCTTTCATACAATTTTAAGACAATTTTATGAGACTTTAATAACATTTTCAATGTGTCATAAAATCAATGATAATTTTAAAAGAAGTATTTTTTGAATAAATGATGATTTTAATTAAAAATTAAATATATCAAATTTAAAAACTTAATTTCATAAAATTGAGTAAATTTATAAATTACACATGATAAATAATTTTTAGAGTGAATATTTTGAAATTTTTTCTGAAATAGTTGCATTTTTTGGTGAATAGTGAAATACTATAATTTATGGTATTGAACATTTTATCCAAATAAATGAATTTTTGAGTCATGGTTGGGTCATGGATGATGTAAGGGGACACTATCTATAATTAACATGCTCTAGTTAATGTATTAAGTTATAATAATCAACCCTATTGATAGTTTTTATAAAAAAAAATAAGCTAATGAACAAAAAAATAAAAAACACCCTCTCCTCCCCCTTTAAATACCACCCGTCACCAGCTCCCCTTATCACACTTTATAATACTCTTAGATTTAAAATATTATGCAAAATCCCTCACTAAAACCTCTTCCCCACATTATTGTTTTTCTGGTCTTAGAAAAATTCCATTTCTGAGACCCTTAAACAAGTTTTTAAATAGATGGCACTCAAGATGTGAAACCTTCCCACTCTTTCACTTTCAATTTTATTTCTTTTCTCATCCTTACCTCACCTATTTTAAAAAAGGTAATATGATAAATATAGTAACATATATAAATATATATGTTGTTATTTTATTATTTTAATAGTATATCATAAAAAAATTATCTTTTCTTCCCCTTTTGGGTCAAAAATTCATAACATTCTCTCTGAGGTGTCGATTCACCAACTTCTTGGATGAGGATTTTTCATTTTATAATACCTATTTCAATGATGGTAATAAAACGATAACAATCATTAAAATAGAATGAATTTTTTTTATTAAAACTTATTTAGTGTTCTAGAAGCAGTATATATACATAATATTAGTTAATAAAACAAAAATAGTTCGTGATGATATAAAAAATTCCATAATAATTCAAGCGGTTATCAATGAACTTTTTATCTAAATAATCACCCTCATATCTATAAAAATTATTTATAAGACCATTTAATCTTTAATATGTTCATTAATAATATATAATTTAATTTTTGGATAACTATTCCCCTTTTACAAGTTATTTCATACATGTATACAAGTGAACCAATCATGAAAACCAAGGAAACAAACAATCCCAAATGTTGAAATTGAATCTTATAACTTATCAAAAGAACAAAAAATAATGTAATAAAAGTATTCTGAATAAAATAAAATTTTAACATTTTCTACATTAAATTATTAACAAATCTAATTTCATTATACCGAACATTAAGTGTAATTGGAGAATACTCGAACATAATGTAAGGGATTCTCTCTGAATATCCATTTTTCTATCAAGTTTCCTTTTCTATCTCTTTACACAAATTTAATTTTTTATTATTATTTTTTATACAAAAAAATTATGTGATTATTATCCAATAATATTTAAATTTATCGATTAATATTTATTTGATGAGGAAATATGTGTTTTATAAGGTCCCTTTTCAATTACTCCTGATAAGCAGGTCTATTTAAAGGGAACTTCCAAATTTCAAACCATTTTCAGGTACACTACACAATCTATTTTAATTAAAAAATATTTTTATAAAATCACTATTTATATCTTGAAAACCATTCAATGTTCATTTATGGTTTTACGAAAATATTTATATATTTTCTATCATTAACGAATCTTCAATATCTACCTTTAAACATCAATAAACATGCCCGTTTCTAAAGATTATTAGACACTTTATTTACATGTTTTCAATTCATTTGGACTGAAATTATCCTGATATATACCTATTTTACATTATTAATTTTTTGTATGACTTAAATCCGTTATTTCATGGACATTTCTACGATACACCCATTTTTCATGAATTACAAAATGATCACAACACTGATTTCACTCCATAGAATACCCTTATGTTTATCCCTCATGTCAGATTGTTCATGTGGTACTCATATGTATAAAAATGTTATGATGTTAGTTAAAAGATATATCTCTAATTAATTCGATAATGATATGTATCATGAGATTCCATGTTGGGATAAAGAGTAAGCCCGGTTCCTTTATGGGAAATTTTACACCATCAGCAATTGTCATGGTAGTTTACCATGACTCATGCTTATGTCTTGTTTTATTTTTTTCCCACATTTCATTTATGACATGATTACATTATCCAATGTTCAAAATTTTATTATCCCTTATTTTTATTCATTTTCCATTCCTTTTTATGTAATTATGTAATTATGTCTAACCCATGTATTAGGCTTTATTCCCATCTTTATTCCCTTACTGGGATTCTTAGCTCATCACTTTGTTAATTTATTCCCTAGGTTATCCTATGTAGATGAATGAGATAAATGATATTTAGAAGCTAATTATTGAGATTAAATAAAATATATTTTTTTAATTTGGTTACATACTTTCTAATCTTGCACATAATCTTCCAAAGACACTAGAATTTACAATCCTTGGTTTGTATTGAATGAATTGTTATACTTAAATTTATGTAATAATATGTGTAAAAGGATAGGGTCGTTTTAAATGGTATCAAATCATGTTCATGTTATTTTCGGTGATTAGGACTAAAAAATTTTAGTAAGAAACCATGGGATAATTCATAAACTGTAGATAACCTAAATTGAAAGTTAGGGAAATCCCATTTTAGGATATAGATTTCATTTTCAAGATTATCTTTATATTATAAATGTTTCCTTATTATATTCTTAATATCTAATTACTCATTCCCCCATTATTTTAATTTCATTTTCTTAGTTGATGTTGAGAAATAGGAGTACCCGAGCCAACAATCAATGTGTTAGGATATGTGATAATTAAAAAAATGATATTCTTAACCTAGTGGAAGATGTAGTAACAAATCTTATGTTTATTCCACTCCATCTATAAAAAATTATAGTTAATAAATGGAGCATAAATGATTTTATGAACACAAAAAAGAATATAAGGAACAAATATCATAAAATCTCAATAATATGTTAATGAAAAGAAGAATCAATTCCCTTATTATTTAAAAAACTCGATGAAGAATCCCACAAGTTGTATTAAGGGGAAATGGATATTCATTAAATGTGAAAAATAATTTCATAAAGTGGAAAATTTCAAAAGTTAAATGATTATTCCTACTTGAAATATGCAGGGAAATAAAATTCAACCTAGGTTACCAAATACAATTATATATCATAAATGTGTAGAAGTTCGACATTATCCTAGTTAATGCACTATTACAAGGGATGACAAGCATAATGAGCGCCAAAAATATCCAAGACCAAGGAAATGAGGGTTCCTCTGTCTACATATTGATCATTATGATTGAATTAAAATTAAAATCTACAACATATTTTGTTTTTATTATTGTATTTCAATTTATTCCATATTATCATATCTTGTATTTTTTGAAAGTACATCGATTCAATACCCCAGAACAATTAATTTCATCAGGGGAAAACAATAATTATTATTTTATCATATGTTTGATTTTATAGAAATAAACTTCTTTAAAATGTTATTCAAATTCCTTTAGTGAATTTTTTTGTTATATTGTGCATGGATTGACTATATTTATATAAATCTAACATCAACTATTGGGAATGATGGATCACTCTTCACATCCTGAAGTATCCCCCAATTCTGTAAATCTTATGGAGGATGATGAATATTCCATAGAATCATAATCCCAATTGAGGAAATTATTTCCTTATAAGAAAGAATATATATCTCAAATGAGTTATACAAAAAATATAATCATGATCAAAGAAATGTTCATTGTGAGGGACAACATTGATGTGTTCCCTAAAAAATATCATATTCTTACTCCTGACCGAGAGGTAGATTTATCAATTGAAAATATTCCTAGATCTCTAAATATATCAAATATACCTTATAGAAGTTCCACCATTGAGTTGGAATAACTTAATAATCAGTTACAGTATAATATGTATAAGGGTTTTATACACCCGAGTGCTTCACCGATGGGTGCACTATTTTTCATTTTCAAGAATAAGGACAGATCAATGCGCTTTTACATTGATTATCAAGAACTATAAAAATTATGATAAAGAATAAGTATCCACTTCAATAGATAGATGACTCTTTTTATCAGCTATGTGGGGCCAAGTATTTATCTAAGGTGGACCCTCGATCATGATATATCTATTTAAAGGTAAAGATGTAATATATTCCCAATAATATATTTCAAATAAGGTATGGACACTATGAGTAAAAATTGATTCCCTTGAGACTCAATAATTCTCAAGTTATTTTCATGTACATAATGAACAGTTTCTTTAGATATTACCTTGAAAAATTTGTGGTAGTCATTATTTATTATATTCTAATATTCTCCAAGAGTAAGGAGGAACATGAGGAGAATATTAACAATGTTCAAAAGACCTTATGAACGGATAAAATATATGAAACATATAGTAAATGTGAGTTTATATGGGGGAAGTATCATTACTGTGGCATGTTATTAGCACCAATGGAATATCAGTAGACTCCTCTAAGAAAAAGAGAATCAATTTGTGGCCTAGGACAATGTATATAATAGAGATCCATAGATTCTATGATCTATCTAGGTACTACAAATGATATTTGAGGAACTTATCACTATTTTAAAACCCACTAACTAGGTTTAATTATAAGGGAGTAAATTTTTTCTTGGCTAGTGATTGTAAAGACAACTTCCAAGAGTTGAAAAATAGGCTTATCACTACAGTAGTACTTGTAGTACAGAAAATTGGGGAACTTTTTGTGCTATAAAATGATGCTTTAAATAAGGGAATAGGGTGTGTAATAATTCAAAATGATAAATTGGTATCCTACGACACAATAAAGTTAAAATTTTATTAGAAAAACTATCCAACGCATGATCTAGAGTTTTCATCTATGACCTTCATGTTAAAAATCATGTAGTGTTATTCATATGGGGAGAAGTGTGAGATATATAATGATTATAATAGATTAAAATATATTTTCCAATAGAAGGATATTAATATGCACTAGAGAAGATGGTTAGATATTATCATGGATTATGATTTCTCAATCCACTACCTTCCTAGTAATGAAAATAAGGTGGTGGAATATATAATTAGAAATGATCTTGTAACATTATCAATGATTAGAATTGTAAAGGATCCAATCTTCATAGACATGAAAATTTTGGACTTCAAAATAATTATTTAAGGAAAATAATCAATCCTTTATCAAATTATATCATAACCATCCCTTATAGAGAAAATAAAGTATTCTCAAAGAAATTATTGGGAAATTCAAAAAAATGTGGAAGCTATCAAAAATGGAAAATCAGTAGAGTTAAAAATTAATGTGGATGGAGTTATAGGTTATTGGTCCAAAATATTTGTACTATACAATCTATAGATAAAAAGATCTTATGAATGATGCACACAACTTAACATTCATTATTAACCTAGGAAGCACAAAGTTGTATCATGATATCTGATAGTACTATTGCAGGGACAATATAGAGAAATTTATAGTTGATTATACATTAATGTGACCGGTATTTGAAAAAGTGAATGATGAAGGAAAATGTATAAGGGGATGATGCAACCATTAACTATACCAACATATAAGTAGGAAAAAATCCCCATAGACTTTTTCACCATACTTCAAAATACATCCAATTCAAAATAATGCTATATGAGTCATTATAGATCATCTTATAAAGGAAAATAAATTTATCAAAATTTTAGAGGGCATATCACCAGATAAATTTTTATAGATATACATTAAGGAATTGGTACGGATTCATGGATTAACATTATTGATTGTATCGAATCAAGATCGAATATTTTCCTCTATGTTTTGGAAAAGTCTCCAATATTCTATAAACACTATGCTGAAATTATGTATGTCTTATCATCCTCCAACTGGTGGAAAATATGTGTGTACTATTTAGACTCTGTAAGACATATTTAGAGTGTGTTATATGGTCTTTAATAGAGGATAGGACCAAAATACAACTCTTTTCGAGTTATCTTACAATAAAAATTTCCACTCAAGAATCCAAATGGACCTATATGAATACCCTTATGGTTAAAGATGAATAACACCTTCATGTTTTGGTGAAGTTGGTGAACATAAGATGCTAGGACTAGAATTGGTAGAAGAAATGCTTGAAAAGGTGAAAACCGTTCAACAATATATCCGGGATGCCTAATGTTGGTAGAAGAACTATACAGTCATTAGTTAATGGGACCTAGTTTTTATGGTTAGAGAAATGATATTCGTATGCATATCTCCATTGAAGAGGATAATGGTATTTTAGAAAAAGGGAAAGATATATCCCAAGTACATCATCCCCGTATAGATTCTTGATCATTTAAGATATGTGGCCTTAAAACAAGTACTTATCCCAACCATGTCTCAAGTATGTGATTTCTTCCATGTATCACTCTTGAGTATGTACATACCAAACCCATCACATGTACTATATTCGGAGGTGGTATAATTATAAAATCATGTCTCTTATGACGAGAAAATAGTAAAGTCTTGGAATATAAAGATAAAGTTCTACACAACAAGACTACATGCATGGTGAATGTTCTATGACTAAACCATAAGTATGAAGATGAAACAATGGAAATAAAGGATGAAATAAAGGAGAAGTACCCTCAATTTTTTTCAACATAGGTTGCAGAATTTAGTTTCAAGGGTGAAATTTTATAGGTGGAGGTATAATGTAAAAACCTAATATTTTATCGATGGAATTTCCCTTCTAATAAATATGATATATGGTATAGAATACATACATAACATATATAACCAAATGAAGACGTTATTTTCACATATTAATAATTAAATATGTGGTATGTAAATAAATTAAGAAATGTAGATGAATGGAATTGTATATTGAATGTTGTAAAAGTAATGTGACCATTAGAAAAAGATACCTGACCAATAGAATAGTAACATCACCAATGAATGTCTAAATAGAATTTAGGAAACTTAAAAATGAAAATATAATATATTTATATCATAAAATGACAAAATAAATGATTTAAAAATGATTAATAAAGTATTGGTATTTTTGTGAAATGTAAATCTTTATTTTTCAATTGTATAATTTATATAATGAATTAAAAAAACGTATCTTCATAAAATCAATTCAGAAATTAATATATGGTTTTCTTATAATGATAATATAATTTTATGAGATTTAATTAATTATTCAATGTGTCATAAAATCATTTATAGTTTTAAAATCAGCATTTTCCAGATAAATGATGATTTTAATAAAAAATTAAATTTCCTATATTTAGAACATTAATTCCATAAAATGAAGTCCATTTTTAATTTTGAATGTCAAAAAATGGTTGGGGTGAATTTTTTGTATTTTAATAGAATAGTTTAATTTTTTGTGAATAGTGAAATACGATAATTTAATGTATTTAATATTTTGCCCAAATTAATGAATTTTTAAGTCATGGATGAGTCATGGTATATATATGTTGACACTATCTCAAAAATCACTTGCTCTAGTTACTATCTTTAGTCACATTAATAAACAATATTGATAATATTGATCCATAATAATGATCTAATAAACAAAATATACAAAATAGTCGTCTCCTCCCACTATAAATATAACCCATCACCACCCCTTATCCTCACAACTTCTAAGCCTTAGAAATTTATAATAATCTGAAAAATTTATCCTCCAAACCAATTACCCACGTTCTAGTCTTTCTATATTCAACATAATACAACTTTTGAGTCCCTTAAAGAGGTTCTTAGGGAGACGACACTAAAGAGGAAAAACCTTCCCTCTCCCTTTAAATTTATATTATTTTTTTGTCCTTCTCTCACCATACCTGAACAAATTAACATGATTTATCCAATATGATATATATATACTAGAATTATATTATGTTAATGGTACATCCACCATCAATTCTCCTCTTTTTCTATTTTTGTTCTAAAAATGAAAACATCATCCATGTGGTGTCAGTTCACCACCTTCCATGGAATATAATTATTAATTTTATAATAAAACCTTTAGAAATATTCATAATAAAATTATAAAGGTTCATAAAGATTATAAAATTTATATTTTAACTTTTTGGTGTTCTAGAACCATTATATATAGGTAATATTATTTAATAAAATACAACTAGTTTGTGATTCCAATTTTACAGTATCTTTCGTACATATATACAAGTAAACAATTCAGAAAAACTAAAGAAACATACACTCCCAGACAACAAACTTGAATCTTATAAATCATCTAGGAGGCCATAAATGGACATGAAAAATGTATAATAACTAAAATAAATTCTTAATAGTTTTTGTGTCAAATTATTAGTGACTTTAATTTCATTATCTAGAACATTACGTGTAAGTGCAGAACACTCTCAGACATGTGGTCAAAGATTATCTCTAAACATCCATTTTATCCTTTGAGTTATGATATATCTCTTTATAATAATTTAATTCTTAATTATTCTTATGTAATCCTACTACATTATTTTTTATTCTCCAAGAATATTTAAATAGCTCAGTTATTCTTTATTTAATTGGTACATAAATGTTTTAAAAGGTTTACTTTTAAATTCATCCTGATAAGCAAGATCTTTTAAATGTAACATCCGAATTTCTTACCCATTTTCAAGTACACTGAAAAATAAGTTATAAGACACCGATATTTTTATAAAATAAATATTTTTTTCACGAATATATATCTATGTTCATTTCTATTTTTATTCAGGAAATTATACCTCAACCTGCTTTAAAGACTATTTAACATTTTCCCTTAAACCTCACTAAAGAAAATTATTTCTAAAATTTATTAAATAGTCTTTTTAAATGATTTAAATTCTGTTGGATATCACTTATCATTAACTATACATATTTTCTATTATTAATTTCCATGTATGAATTAAATATATTCCCTCATGTATTACATTATGATTCCCCTTTTTTTATGCCTTATGACATGATTATGACACCAATTTCGTTCAATGGTAACCCTTATGGTTATCCCTTATGTTTGATTATTCATGTGGAATACATATTCATTAATATGTAATGATGTATTTCTATGAATAGAGTTTTAATACATTGGGTAATGTTTAGTCTCATGAGAGGTCATGTTTGGATATGGAGTATACCTGATTCCTTTAAGGTACCCTGTCTACCATGGGAAATAGTATTGGAAGTTAACCAAGAATCATGATTATATCATGTTTTATGTTTTTTCCACATTCCTATGATTCCATTATTACATGATCCCATATTCTACATGTTATGATTCCCTATTTTTATTCATGTTTTAGGCCTTTTTATTTCATTATGTTATTCCTTATCACCCATGTGGTATTCTCTATTCCTATATTTATTCCATTATAAGGAATTTTCAACTCATACCGTTGTTCATGTATCCCAAGGTTATATTATACAGATGTTATATCCTTAAGGAATTTAATATCTCATTATATATATCTAATAAAAGGTGTTTTTAATTTACATTCATGCTTTATAATATTGTACCAAATCTTCTAAAGAAACAATAATTTATGATATTTGTTTTTTATTTGATGGGTAGTTATTCTTAAAATCTTGTAATAATTTGTGTAATTGGATACGATCAATATAATTTATACTAAAAATAAAAATTTTGTGTCTATGTGAGTTACACATCTTGAATTTTCTTGGAATAACATATGGAACACATTTCACTGTGTCAAACCCCCCCTATAATTATATTGGTTCAAAATGAGAAGAATCTAGTTCTAAAGTAATTGTTGGGAAATTTGGCACACTCCAACATCATTTGGTGCACTTTGAACAACCATATGTGTGGAAGGATGCTCAAATTGTTTCCTAATCCATGGGGTCGTGTGAGAAATTTTTTACTGTTTACAGGGTTATATAAACAACCCTAAAATATTTGTGTCTTTTATGTCATAACATAAATTCTTTCCTATGTATAATATAAATAATAATTAATAAATGAGTCTTTTATTTTACTTATATTGACCTTTATGTGTTTTCATTTGAAAATGTTTTTTTACTTTTAATTTTAATTTTATTTATTTTCACCTAAATCACACGAATTGAATGTATAGAGATTAAAGACTCTACATTTAACTAGATTTCCATTTGTGTGTTTTCAAACTGGTTATTACATTGTATCTTTTTATAGTAGTTTAAATTAATTCAATATTGACTAATGATATTTATGTTTCGGTCGAACATATTTGACCATAGTTTTTGAAATGATTACCTAAACAATGCTTGTTGGACATGAATGTTCCAACATTCTTTAGATACTTGAAGGGGAATTTTGAGTAATGATTTTGTGGTTTCCAAATCTAAAACTTATCAGGAATAGAGTATGTATCTCCTAGATATGACATTTTAACTATTTAATGAATCAGTTTGTGGGCTATTTTATGCCTAATAAATGAGGGAATGTTTCTACATTGTCAAATAGTGGCATGATTTTTCTGGAAGGACATTCAACTTTCGGATGACTTATAAAAATCCAACTAGGGAATTTCACAACATAGTCATGAAAAAGAGTTCATAGAAATTATGAAAATCTATTAATTATGTCAAAAGGAAGTCTATGAAGATTTATATTTCCCAAGACCATGATGGGTGGTTTTTCTAATGGAATATATCTTATAAAGATGAGATCATCTATATAGGAATAGGTAATGAATGGGAAACCACTCTTACATGAATTTGACTCATGTGAAAGAAGGTACATTTTGATATATCTACGATTCTAGGGGGAAATTCCCCTTTTTAACATGGGTTGAAGAATCATGCAGTTCAATGTTCTGCAAGTAGGATATTAACCATCTAGATTAATGTCTTATGGTGATGAATTTTTCATATTGTTTAACATCATTTGACAAGGAAATTATTCTATGCAATTTAATGTCTTATCGTAAGGGAATAATTATTTTTTGTTTAATTGCATACAACAATAACATTATGGGGGATATAATTTAAGGTCTTTTGCTTTGATCAAAAGGTTAATAATTCTTACCCTTCTTGGAAATATGTTCGGGAATGCACTATAACTTTTAGTTTTGAGGAGGGGAATATTTTAAGCTATAATATGGGTATTTTGGATCCCATTAATGGTATAGGGAAATGGGTTTTGGAGATATATGAGGTCTCTCATGAGGAAGAAGTTACGACTATTTGAAGAAACTTTTTTGGGATATTTTATGCAAATCCAATGTGGAATATTAAAGTATAGTAAAATTTTTAATCCTTTGAATAAAAATCCTTAAAAATTGGTTGGTGACTTATGAAAATCCATATGGTACAGTAAATAACATTTTCATAAAAATGGGTTCTCAAGAATTACAAAATTTTATTATTTATAATCAAAGGACGTTTATAGTGAATATGATTTCCCTAGACACAGAGTCTAGTTTGGTTAAGGGAAGTATTTGAATATGGGAGGATAATTGTAAGTCAAAATTACCCATGAATGGGGGAAAGTATTTCCAACATAGGTATAAACACAACATAGTAAATATGATACCTTTAGATTTAGGTCATATGACTATGAACATAATATCATGGAAACAATAGGTGGTATGTGGCCAACCGGTCCAATGTCTTTCTAACTTACATCAAACATGAGGGAGAAAATTGTAAATTGTGGCTATAGGGGCCTATAATTGTGGAAAAGGGCATGGGACAAACAAGAAAGGGATGACCGCAGACAGATTCAATCATGGGTTCTAACATAATTCCTTGAAATCTTAAGAGGAAAGAAGAGGCTTCTCATGAGGGTGAAGTTACCACTAGTTGAAATAACCATTTTGTGGGATAAATTATAAAAATATAATTGGTATGTGTTAAAACATAGTCAAATAGTGTAATCCATTGTCTGAAAACTGGTTTTCTATGTGGATTTATGCATATCCATATAGGTAGTGTTACTACATAGTAAGGTAAAGGAGTCCTCAATTGTCATACATTCTATCACTGGAGGATGGAGATAGATTATAAATATCTAAAATCATATAATATTAGTATTATAATGTTTATAAGTTATACATGTAATAAAAAAACATTTGAATGAAAATTAGTCATGAAGTGAAGAGTCCCTTTTATAATGAAGGGGACATCACTCTTTCCTTGGTGGCCCCCCCTAATGAGGGGAACCAAATTAAGAGATCCTACAATGCTTTTTATTTGTACAGAGGATAGGGGGTAAGTTTCTTTACTCCATAACTAGGACTATGACATGAGGATTATGTTTCACTGCATATTTACCTAGGATGAAAATCTAGCCACATGTAGTTTTTTAGGTATTATGCAGTTTAAAGTCATGTGGCCAAGAAATTAGTTTAATATTTTAATGTAATGCGATAAGGATAATGGTTGCTGGATGAGAAAAAGGAATATTGTGGATAGACTAGTTTATAGGATATGGGCATCACTACGTAACTTGTTGGAGTAAGAATCAAGACACAAGTAGTTATAGATAATATTCTATAGACTTATTGAATTCACATGTGGAGAAAAAAGGGGTTTTTTGAATATAGGTTCATGAATGGTGTGAGACACCAAATTTAATGATCTTATACAGATCCAAATCATACATGAGAAAGTTTGAGAATTTTGCATAAAGTTTAGTCGATTGGACTCAGATTTATGATTTGTCTTTCACTAAATATCTCATTGGGATGAGAATAAAGACACATGTAGTTCATTAGGAGTCCATGTAGTTTAAAGTCATGAGGAAAAGAAATTTGTTGTTCCTTTTATTGTATTGAAGCTAGGACCATGATAAAATTGTTTTAGATTAATCTTTCTTACTTTCAAAGTTAAATTCGTTACCAAAAATCATAAGGCCACATGATCTATTTTCTATGTGAGAAGTAAGAATTGGAAAAGCTTTCTTTGAACACATAAAGGAAATACCAGGGAATGATTGGGGAATTTAGATTTTGTGGTGGTCAGACTATAATATGAGATAAAACAGTTTCTATGTATCTTATAGGAATGACAATCATGTCTTATGTAGATCTTAAATCCCATTTAGTTTAACTTCATGTGGTGAGATACAACTGTTTCTAGGTGTCACTATGTATCCCATGATGGTAGGAATCAAGCCACATATTGTTTTTTGAATGATCGTGTAGTTTATCATCAGGGAATGATGATGTGGATTGTGTAGTTTAACATATTTTAGTAAGGACACAAGTCACCCGATGTGAAGATTAATACTGCTTCTAGACTTGGGTATGTGACTCAAGTGTCACTACATATCTTGTTAGAGAAATAATCAAGCCACACATTGTTCTTGAAATAGTTCCTCAAATCATTAAGATTTTATCATGGGGAAAAGGGGGATTTGAAATTTACCAAATGATATTAGGGCCTAATAAATGATTTGTACACATTAGTATGTATATCATTATAATTTTAATCAATCCATTAATAGTTGTGTAGAAGTTCCCTATTCATGTATGATTTGTACACTAAGAAAAAGTGGATTTTATTCTCTTTATCATGTATGGAGCTAGGATGGGAGGTATGGGCATCACTATGTATCTCATTAGAATGAGAATAAAGTCATGAATAATTCTTAAAATAAAGGTGTGGTTGGGGAAAGAACACTTGACATCATGACCTTCTAAAACACGGTTGATATTATTTCATGGTTTTCCATCATACAATATGGATGTAAACCATGAAGTTTAACATCAAATGGTCAGGATGAGGTGCTACATAGTTCAGAGTCTTACAGATTGGACTATATATGGTGTTGTGTAATTTAACATCCAACATCTAGGATAATATGTCTTTCCTTTTAAGTTCATACATCAAATACCAAATACATTGTTCATTGTCTTCCAACTGAGATGAAGTGTTGGGTTATTACATGAAGTATTTCTTCAGAAATATTACATTGGTGAAATATGTAATGATCTATCCATAAATTGAGATTAATTAATAAGATCCATATGAGTAGACCTTGTGTATGGAGTAAGGTTACTCCATCTTCTGTTCATGATTTTTAGGCTTCTGTCATGGTATAATTGGAGTCCTAAAGACAAATACATATTCTCCATGGAGGAATGAATGAAATCATACCTTCTTGTAAATGGATTTCCCAATATAATTTTGATAGAATTATAAGTGATACAAAATTTGAAATATTTTCTTATCAATCTACTCCATTTCATCAAGTAGTTTCTGGTATTTCTTATCAATTCATAGTCGTTCATAGATGGAAACACATAGCAGTGGAAACTAAACATTGATGGGAATGACTGCCTTTATTTTTTACAAGAGAAAATATAGGGATGCTCATATAGAAGAATGAGTTATCATCCAGTAAGACCATAAATAATAAATGATTTTATCAGGAAAAGACAGTTTATCATTATCCACTATCTTCTAAAGAATGTTTGACAGGTTATTTTTGAAGGCTCTATTTTTTCTATTATCCACTGCATGATTGGAGGATGAAAAGTTGGATTTGATACTATAATATTAATATTTCTTTTCCACCTCAACCAAATATTTTTTTTCCATTTTACATCCACATTTTAATAAATACACCAAATATGTTAATGGTGTTGGATTTCAGGGAACATAAAATGGTTTGCAAACTGACTTCTTTCAGGGGTATTTCCTCATCCCATTATGAGAATAAATCAGTATAAGTTAAGATTTATTTGAACTATTTTGATGTATCATATTGGTATGGTCCCACATCATTTAATCCCCATATAGAAAATGACAAGGATTATTTGTTTGTATGTAGAAACAACAGGAGTTCATGGTTAAAGTTGGAATGCAGTTGGATAAAATTACCTTTCATGGTGAATTTGGTGAAATCTTGTGTAATCGATGGCAGGAAGTACCAATGACTTTATATTGGTATGTAAATCTTGTACCCTGAATACTGGGAATGATAATATCCCTTTTTAACTTCTTCGATAATAACCAAAATCTATTATTTATCGATACATATGAGAAGAACTCTATCAAAAAGACATTTATAGAGGACTTTCAGGTTATTTGTTGCCTCATAAAGAGTGAATTTGGCTACTCAGAATAAGATTTGGTCCTTCCCATATCTGTTTAATGGATGTAATCGATCATAAAGTAATTACATGATGTGAACCATCCACCTAGGGGTAGGAACATACAGGTCAAGGATAGGGTTTCCATTATTGATATCTTCTATTCTGACATGATCAAATGGTTAGACCATTCAATTATTGTCAATGATGATGCCCATATCTTCCCAGTTTGGATCCAATAGAGTTTTAACTACATTCACCAATACATCTTCTTTGGAATTATACAATCACAGGATGTGATTTAATGTTTTCTCAAAGTATAATTCAATTATTAACCCTCATAAATAGTTAAACATGTGTATTAACTCTTATTTTATGATGTAATAATCCATGTTGATTGAATTGATCACAAACTATAATTCATATTTCAACTCTATGTGGTCCTGTGATTTTTGGAGTGAAAATTATAGGAAAAAAATGAGGGGAATATATTCTACCCCATTTTTTGTACTATCTTCTGACATCATGAAGGTGTTAGGTAAAATTTCTTTCACATAATAATGGACCACGATCCCTAACCCAACATTGTTGAGCTTAGATACTTCTACTCTCTTCCCTGTTGGGATCCTAGATGCACCATCAAAATATATCTCTAACATTTGGTGGTCATTTTGAATAAAAAATATCTCTTCATTAGCCATTTTAGTATTCAAAAGCATTATTTTTATAGATTTTTGTTCTGCAATAAAATTTTACAAATCATGGACTTTCACATCCTTCTTAGGTATAAAATTTATATCAAACTACTATAGGTTAACCACCCTCCCTTCCAAACATACTTTCTACATAGAACGATTGAGGATATATTTGAGTGGGTTATTTTGAGTGACCATGTGGACCTTATGGTACATCAATTAGTGTATTAGTTTCTGATTTACACATATTAAAACAAGGCAGATCCTTTCGATATCCAAATAATGAGTCTTACAATAGATCATTCTTTGATTTAGATAATATAGGATCTTTCCATTCCCAGCATAATTCTTTTGTGAGAGGAACGTTCCCACTAATCTCTCTAGGGATTTCACATATATAATTAATATATTTCCCTCAACGTGTGGTAGTAATATTAGTGGAATCCAAAGATATTTCTTAAGGCTGTCAAATTCTACCAAACAATCACTTTTTCACTGATACAAAACCCCTTTCATCATTAATTTGGTAAATGGTAATCAGTTTCCTGTGAGGTTGGCTATAAATAACCCAATATAGGCTAGATGTCTTTTATGAACCCTTAACAAATTATGGGTTTGAGGATATGAAATGATTAGGATAGACATTTAATTCTCAAGGATGACGTTGATTCCACCATGGAGTATGAAAATGATGAGAAACATTCCCAAAGTTATCCTAAAAACACATTTTGAGGGGGGTTTCAGGCCATGTTGTCATAGTTTTGTGAAAATTGGCTAATGATTATCCATGTGGTATAGACTTTGTAGGGAATTAACCACAAACCATCAAGAAATAATTTGAAAAAAATCCTTAATGATTGTTTGAAGATGCGATGAATTACATTTTGGAATGTGACATATGTGTTCATTAAGACAAAGGGAATTACCATATATTAGAATACTACATGGGGGACCTAAAGAAAGTGGAATCATAACCATCTACGGCCATACAAATTAGGATGTTCCATGAATATCCAACAATAAGTGACAGGTCTTGATAAATATATAACTCATAAATTTGAAGATTTGTGGTTGGAACCAAGAAGTCATCTTTTGGACAATGCTGGTTGAGATCTCTGAAGTCAATGTGAACCATGATTTACCCATTATTCTATTTCACAGGGAAAATGTTGTATATACATTTTTATACTATACATGTAGTATGAAGTCAACCTTGATTATCATATCCTCATGGGCCTCAATTTGGAAGGTATTAGCTGGGTGTGTTTGTTTGGCTACCTGTTTGTATCTCCGGCGGTCTTCTGAAAAACACATGTTATGGGTGTCCACCACAGGGTCATGGCTTATAATATATATTTAATTACTGGAGAAAATTTCTGGTTGTTGATTTAGTAAGTAATTATATACATCATATTATTCATAAGTCATGTCTTAACTAATCAATATCAGTCATTGATCTTCAACCGTACCCAAATTTATTTTCCCAAGTCCATCAATAGTGGCGTAGACACCCTCCCCAAATTTAAGAGGAGAATACCTAAGGTATTACCCCTCTTACTCTTTGTCATCCATTACCACTTCTACCTCTTCCTTGGATGTATGTGACGATGAATGTTTCTCATAGTTGGGGGCGGATTCAAAATTTAGATATTCAGAAGATGAAGCAATCATTTTTGGCTTGATTTCTTATATGTGGACGATTCATAGATTTGAAGGGGAGATAAGGGACTAAGAAATAGAATCTTAGTATTCATCAATTTTCATGAAAATTTCTTTTATCCTAGTTGAATAAATATGGATTTCTTGGATCTTAGTGGATGGGGTGAAGATGTTTTCATCCAGGATTTCATTATTTCTCATAGTGTTGACAACATCTCTAGTGCTGTTGAGTTTACTTATCACAATTTACATTATGGAAGATGATGAAAGTGTTCTTGAATTTGGGCACAAATTTTTTATTTGATTTATTGGTAGCATATACTATGCACTGAGCTACTGTAATAGATTAGGTGAGATCATATCCAGACCATTATGACCACTGATTCGAGGTACATCATTAGTCCCAAACTATTCCCATTCTATCTAGTAAAATCATGTATCAATGTAATATGATTCAGATGATTTAAATTTGGGGTTTTTATCTTGTAATGTCCCGATTTTACCACTGATACCATACTTTTGGAATTGGTTGTATGATGGATGGAAAAAACATATTGATATTACCAAGGTATACCCAAGAGAATGTCAAAGGTGATATCCTACCTAACAACCTTGAATTCTTTGTCAAAAATGAGATCCCTCAAATGAGTTCTAAGTTTTATATCACTGAGTGGGTTTTTTCTCATTATTTTCATAACCTTATAACATTGATGTGGTGGGGGAAAGGTGATATTCATTGAAACCATGTACAAAAATGGTTCATAATGGAATGATATTGACTCATGAGTTCTTGTTATTGAAATATCATCAGATATCAATGAAATTTGTCCAAAAATATATATTCAAGGGTCTGACACATCCCTATATGATGGAATCCTCATCCTGGTATATCAATGAGATGACCATGTGGCATTTTTTAGGTTTATTCTCTGAACAATACATTTCTGCAGCAAAAACCTCAACTGTAAACTTATGAGGGCTTGACAGAGACACTATGAGTGCTTCCCGGAGATGTTTTGATAGACATGGAGAATATAGAATTGTTAACTTGGAATGAAATATGGGAAATTTCTTCAAAATATCACACTTATATTCCAAATATTGGAACTTCCTAGCACGGGGATGATTTTTTGTAGGTGTTTTGTGAACTATAGTAATCAATGTGGATGGACCATCCCTTGGAATAGGTGATAAAGCTTCTTCTTCTCTTAGTTGACTAGGTAGACTTGGAATTCCTACATGTCAAGGTTTATGAGGTGATGAGGTATAATATAATATATATTTTCATATGATCATTTCAGGGAAGACCATATCATATGTGGGGGATTTCATTTCATCTGTTGAGCTTGTTGGAGATCTATCCCTAGAGATTTATCCAACTAGATGGTTTGAGTAGGGACCTGATTAGAGTAATGACTCCTAGACTGACCGTGTATTCCCTTGTACCACCAACTCTGATGCACTCTTCCCCTAGTTCCTTAATCATCTGTATGGAATTTTTTCATGATCGTAATATGGGAATGTATTCATTATGAAAATAATGTCAATAGAACCCAAGACCACTCCTCCTCTGATAGAGATTCCATAAGGTAGGTTGAATATCGGTGTTCCTTTTGGTGGGGTGCTTCCCTTGATTTGTAGAATGTAGGAATGAAGAAAACTAATGTAAAATCCACCTTTTTATTTGTCATAGGTTTTCCTTTTTATGGTTTCTTCATACTCGTTTGGTCTTGATGTTTTTTGGAAGTCTAGATTTGAGTGTACTGAGATGCGAGTGGAGTTTGTTGTGTTGTAGATAATGTGGATGAAAGAACAATTGACTATTGAAACTATTATCATAGGATGGAATGTGTTATTTTGATCATTTTTAAACATCTAGTAACTAAACATCTATGTACCCTTTATATTAACTTCCTACCATTCTTTTTCCTCATCCTGATTAGTGGAAGATACACCATCCACTTGAGTTGGTGGCTGTCCTAGCATTACTTTCCCAAAGTCCATCATATTTTGTAATAATTATTTGAAAACAAAAAATTCATGGATTTTGATTCCCAGTAATTTATGGAAGGTGATTTTTTTGTGAGATCTTTATCACCGTCCTTGATGGGTTTCTTGGTCATTGGAAACATGATAATGTTTTTCTCTAATTTCGAGATAAAGCAGCCAATGAGTTATTATTTTTAGGGAGAATATACATTGTTTTTCATCTCCTAATCCTACTTTCACCTATTCCCTATTTAGTCATCCTTTTTATGAGGTAATTTTCCATGACTCATAGGAGGTAGAACCACATAATATGGTGTAGGGTTTAGAATATGAATTTTTAAAAGGGATGTAGTCAATGTAACCAGAAAACAGTTTCTTTCCCATTTATCTTTCCTAAATATAGTGAAATTAATGTAGAATTATCTTTGGCATGTGTGAGGAAGTATTCCACGTTATGAGAAATCATGAAAAGGTACAAAAATACTACTATTTATTTTACAGTGATATGTGGAGCGTGTAACTCATCAGCATGATTTTTTATACAGATAGACAACATATATTCTTGAGGAAATAGTTGGTATAAAGAGCATGACAATCACTTTAAAAGAGTAATGAAATATGATACCTTTTTATTCTCCAACTATTTTTAGATTAAAAGGATGAAGAATATGGTCATATAAAAAATTGAGCTATTTTGGAAGATAAAATTATGGTGGAGAACTTCAAACCACAAAATTATCCGAGATGAAAAATGGGTGTACGAAATACAAGATGATCCCTATATTGATTACATGATGCACCAGAGTTTCATAGCTTCTAGTTGGTCATGAGTCCAAACATGGGATCATAGTGAGTGACAAAATGTGTCAAATCCTATCTCGGGTCTCAATAGCCATTATAAATTGGAAATATAGCATCCACAAAGTTTGGCAGGGGAAGAGTTGGAACTACCCATTTAGTGTAAGGTTTATTTACCAGTTATATTAGAACACCTCATTCTACCATGGATTCCAATTTGATCTAGATCTTGAACATGTGCAGTAGAAAATAGGTTTATCTGTGGCGAAATAGATGATATCTTCCACTGTTATCCTATAGTAGAAGGTCTATTGACCCAATCATCATTTAATCCATGCCAATGATTAATTATTTTTAAAATCCCACAAACTATACTAATGTGGTATGTAGGTTCGAACACAAGAGAAGGCTTAAAATTGAGTTTGAGATACCAAATTATTAAAATCAATCCATGTATATGTTAACAATGGGTCAAATTTTATTTTTTTAACATTTCAACTTTTATTCATTATTTATTTATAAAAAATTAATGAGATGAAAATGGTTTTTTTATTTTTTTATAATATCTGATGAAGTAGAAGTACATAAGTCAAAAAGTTAGTAATAGAGAAAATTAATGATAAAAAATGAACAATCAAGATGAATTTCATGGGAAATATATTCTACTGGTCTAAAAGGGATCCTTTTCATAGGGAAATAAATTCAATCATAACCACTATAAATGAATGATTTATCTCTCTCTAATGATGATTAATCATAGAGATTGAACAATCACATAGTTTTCCACTCTATGAAAGATTTGAATACAAAAATTTATTTTAAAAAGTCAATAGAAACAAACTTGATGAATGTTCTATCATTCTCTTTTTTCAATAAATTTCATCCGCGAACAAACTCACAGATTGATCCTGGAGTTTGTTATTGAGTACATGTGGAATTAGGAAATTAAATGTATTAAGAATCAATCTCGCCAACTAATTTTGAGAATAATCAAATGAAAAAAAAGTGGAGAATTGATGATTACCAGTAGAAAAGAAGTTTACCTGAATGAAACGTATTCAACCTATGCTCATTTTCAAATTAATAATTTAAAACATTGAAGTACCAGATCATAAATATAGTAACAAAGAGGAAGAAATAACTCCCTTTCTGCTCCTACTCTCCTCGGTCTCCAGGTCTGTATTCCAGAGAAGTCTATAGGAAGTGTCACTACTGCTCCCCAAAACGTGTTCAATGATTTTCCAATGAATCATTAGTGAATGTTCTATCCCAATGATTTTGTTTCCTTCAAATTTTAAATCCCTTATCAAATCACACTTTGTCACCCAATGCCTCCACAAACTCAACTTTTTCTTTTACTAAGTCACCACCCAAGTATGATTAACTCTGACAAGCTTGTCATGCTAACGAAACCCCTCTAATGAACTTCTTCATGTGGTTAGAATGAATCTAGATGTAATTCTAGATTGTTCTTAGATCATGAAAACAAAAAATAGTGAATAAATAAAATATTATAAGAAGCAACATTTTAAAAAATTAAATATTTACTTATATAATTAGTTAACATTATAACTATAGGATTAATATTAAATTACTATTTAATATTTATTTATAGTTAATTTTCATTAATTTATTAATAAATATTTTAATTGATTAGTTTAATAATTTTATTTTCTTTTATTTACAACAATTATTAATTTATTTAATTAATAAATTTAAATTTGAAATTATTTTTTATAGGATTATTTAATGTATAACATTAATTTAATTAATTTAAAATTATCTATTTTATTATATTTTATCGTAAATGTCTAATGTTATTAATTTATTTATAGTGATTTATTAAAATAATAATAATTTGATTAAACAAAATTCAAATTATTAATATTAATATTTAATATTTTTTTATTAAATTAGTTTATTTTAATAATAAATTGTATTTATAATTATTAATATTAATATTATTCAAGATTTAATATTTATTTAATATTGTTTTCAATTTATTAATTTGTTATTTTTTATATTTTTCTAAATTTCTCCCCCTTTTTATGCAACACTGTATGGAGGGGTCTTCATCTTCCTCCATTCTCTCCCAGTAGTGATTGAAGGCAGGAGTTCATCCAGCGGGTCGCCTCAATCGCAACATCAAGGGGTGAGCGATTGATTCTCAATGGATCTGTGGTCCATTTCAACAGCTCCTCAACTCGAGCATATTAGATCTAACTACAATCAAGAGGTGATGACTGAGCTCAGATTCATTCGATTCCTTCAGTGGTTTATTGTCAGACTCAGTTCAGGGGTTTAGAACTACTTCAAGTAGCATTAGCTTCAACCAGCTCAATCTCGCATGGCAGATCCAAAATGGCTTTGAGTTCTTCAATGGATTGTGGTTGGAATTTTGATATGATGAAATTTGGGATTTTAGATATGTGTTTTTATGATTTGCGTGATATTTAATTCTTTGGTGTGTGGAAGATGGAGATATACAGTGGTCTGTTTCATATCTTGATGCTGGAGGTGTGAAGAGGAGTCTTCTTAGTGATTTAATCGGTATAAGTGATGGCGACATGCACAAGAGAATAGTGAGTCGTAGAAGGAATTGTCTGCTGTATGAGGCCAATGGTGAATGGGAATCACCGTTAGGTAGGGAGTCACCATTGGATAGACCCAATGGTGAGTTGAGAATTTTTTGGTAATCGAAGAGCCTTCGTTGGGAAGCCAATGGTGGGAAATGCGGTGGTGACATAAATTACTATCAGTGGCTGACCTCACACCATAAAAAAAATAAAATGTAAAAACAAGTTGGTTATAATCAATCAAAAAATAATATAATAAAATTAAAAGAATATAAATATTAATAAGAAAAAAATATATTAATAATTTTAATGTTAATATTAATTATGATTTGAATTATAGAAAACATATATTAACTAAAAAATTCATAAAATTAGAAAAAAAATCTAATAGTTGAAAACCAAACCTGCATAAAAAACTAATTGAATTTTAGTAAGAAGAGAGACTAAAATAATTGAAACATAAACATTAAATTAAATGAAAATAATAAATTTAAAAGAGTTAAATTAAATATTGGAATTACGCTGGAATTTGAAAATGAATTAATAAAGATTAATTAAATTAAGAAAACCAAATAGAAAATATCAAAAATAATGTATTGATTAATATAATTTAATGAAAGTAAATTGATAAAATGATTAATTAACAAAAAAATGAATAAACCAGAATTTTTTTTATGTCGATTACAAACATAAAGAATAAAAATAAATAACTAGAAAAGTATATAAGAGAAAAATAATAATTTAAAAGAAAAATTAATTATGAAAATTCCTTAAATAAAAAATTTAATTATAGAATTACCAAAGTGTAATTACTTAACGAAAATGAAAAATTAATTAATTAAATCATTAAAATTAAATTAAAAAGATGTGATAAAATTATGATGTTTAAGGCCACATCAAATTCTCCCACAATTAAACATTTATTGTCCTCAATAAATTTTCAAGGAAATGGAAGCAAAATCCTAACTAATATGTCATTGAATATGTGTCACAGGTTAAAATTTTATTTTTTCCTACTTACTATTGTATAGTGATATGTAGGGTCGAACCCATAGAGAATGTGGAGTAAGAAAAAAAATAAAAAAACCCCACTGTTGACAATTGTGGGTGGGTTATCATTTAAAAAATTCTATTATATATATATATATATTTATTTATTTATTTACGGACAACATTAGACACAATGTATGACTAATAATCTAGGTTTTAAACTAGTGAAACAATGAAACAATTGGAATAATAGTGAACTAAAACACTGAAACAAGGACAGAGACAAAAAAAGATCAAGAAAAATACTCAGGAATTAAAAAAATATTATTTAAAAATGGTGAATTTTTAAATAATTTTTATTGAATCACACCTTAAATAGTGGTTGAAAAATATCCCTCACCAGGTTATTGAAAAAATAGAAGATTGAATCTTTGAGTTCGCCACTCAAAAAATCAATCAAATTGCTTTAAATTTTAAATTAAAAAGGCAATTGGAATACAAATCACTATAAAATTCCAATATTGATGAAATAAAAGATTGGAAAAATAACTAAATATTAATCTCACTAACTGAACTTGATGTTTTGAATTTGAAGAACTTATGGAACAAACTATTTAGATGAGAATAAGAATCAATCTCACTAATGAATTCTTATTTCATAAAAAATAATGTGTGTGAATAAAAAAAATAACTTGTAGAATTTAAATTCATGAGACAAGAGATTCATCTTGCATTCATATTGATAATAAGAATTGAAAATATTCATTAACTGGTTACAAAATTTAGAACAAATGTGGAATAAAGAACTAGCTGACTGCTCCTCCTCTGTAGGTTTACATGTCTCTATTCCTGAGAAGTCTACAGGAAAGTGTTTTTTCTACTTCTCCTGATGATGTTTCCAATGATGGTCGATTGAAGGGAATGTGAATGATACAAAGAAAATTATTGATTCCCTCTTTCTCTCTTTAAAAATCCACAACCCACTCTTAGTCACCTAATTCCACCACAAACTCAATTTAGTCCTGTCTCTATCACCACACACATGTCTTATTCTACTACAATGCTTATTATATTTGGTGTACCGATGTAACTAACTTCACCTTGGTGGTTTAGATGAACTTGGACGTCATTCCGACTTATGTTGGAATCTCCAAATTAAAACATAGTAAAAATAACAATCAGATGTTACGATGATTGATTTTTTTAATGATTTAATGATTTAATTAATTATTTTATTATTATATATTAATTATAATTTCAAATTAATGGTAATTTTAAATAACCATTTGTTTTATTTTAAATATTTTATTTTAAGAAATTAGTTTTAATATCTAGTTTTAATTTATTAATTTAATTTATTATAAATATTAGTATTATTTACTTAATTGTTAGTATTAATTTATATTTTATTATTTAATTTAGTTCTGATTTAATTTTTATTTTGTTATCTACAACCCCACTTATCCCTATCCAGTACCCAGGCGGGAATCATCGTTATCGTGAGGTTTCTCGGCTCACATCTCGTGAGGTGTGACGTCATCCCTTCCAGGCACGGAGAGTAGTGTTGGCATGGTCTCTAGTGAGTGGTAAGCAGTGGATCCTCCGAACAGAAGTGATAGATGCTCATCCACTCTCTTCAGTTTAGATTTTATAGCCCTTTTGTGGTTAACCTCGACAATATTGATTTCAACAGGCTCTAATAGTAGTGGATCTAGACCCGAGTGACATTGGTTCATCAGATCTGGGTCCCCCCATGACACTGACTCGAATTCAGAGACAACACATCACAGCGACTCGTGCTGAAAAATCTCTAGAAATCGTCGGGATGCCAACAGTGGGAAATGTGGTATTGACTTAAATTAATGTAGGGACCAATATGCGGAACATAAAATAAAAAATTATCAAATTTACACAATTAAGAATTAATAAAAACTGAAGATCTAAATTAAATAATTAAATAAAAAAATAAATTGAAAATTGAAAAATATTAAAAATAAAAGGAATTAAATAATTAAAATTAAATTTATAAATTCAATAAAAACATTAAACTTAAATGAACTAAATAAATTGTATAGAACAACTAAATAATATAATTAATTGTGGTTTACTAATTAAAATAATTAAATGTTAAAATATTAAAAATTAAATTAAATTCTATGTTTATGAAATGTAAATCAATTATTTATTTAAATATTTAAGAAATTTCCCAAAACTATCATGACCTACAAAATAAAATCCTAAAGAATAAAATAGGTAACTAGAAAAAATGTGATAGAAAACTAATAATTTCAAGACTATGAATTAAAATAAATAATGATAAAAAATGGTTATTTAAGTAATTAAATCATGGAAGTGAAAATGTGTAATTATTTAAGAAAAAGTGAAAAATTATATACATAAAACATTAAAATGTTAATAAAAATATGTGGCAAATCTGTAAATTTTAAGGCCACATCACCTGTAATGATGTTCCTGGCCATATTCTAGTTGTTCACCCAATAATGAGAATTCCTGATCACCTACTGTGGGATTCATTTATATTGGTGTTTGTATCCCACATGGACCACGAGTTCCATATCCACTCCATTCACTTCGAGGAAACCTCTTTGTTGAGGTACATCAATTAGGAGTTCATGTAGAGGATCTTCTTTCAAAACATATCCCCTAGGAAGGCAACCTTGGATTAGTTCTTCACTGAGTCTTATCAATTTTTTTTTATTTCTTTTTATTTTTGTGAAAATATCTCCTCATGTGAAATAGAATCAACCTCTCCAAGAGGTAGGTGAGGCATAATACTACCCTCACCCATTCCCTTGTTAGATTCCTTTTGAGGAGGTAATGATAGAGTGCTTGAGTTAACCCTTCGATTTAGGGAGTCTCTGGTTTTGGGAATTCCAAACTCATTCAACCATTTCAGTGTGAACTGTATTTTGAACCAAAACATCCTCCTCTATTTACTCATCTGAAATGGACTAATGTTCTATATTTTCTTCAGGGGAAGTGTTGATGAAATTAGCTAATGTATAATGTGCATCGGGAATTATATTGGTGTTTTTCTAAGATCTAGTTTTTCAACATCCTTCAAGAGGCCATTTTGTATCCATCACTGATTCACTAGGAGCTATTTAAAGAAGATAATCCAAAGGGAATCTTCAGATAATTCACTTGTGCGTGTTCCAAGTGAGGATACTAAATCATGGGATAAAATGAACTCAAAGGATCCGTTCTACAATATTTACCACAATTGGGAGAAGACCGAATTCTATTGAGGTTGTGGTTACAGAGGTGAAAAATCACCAAGATCCAAGGGTTGGCCTGTTCCTATTCCACATTCAGAATTTTTTAGTCTGTGTTTCCTGACCTCGACGGTTGGGTTAGAAAATCCCACAGACAAATGGGCTGAGGTTTCTCATAAACTATCGAGGTAGCTACTTCTACATTTTACCTTCTGATTTTATGGAGTTTTTGTTTGAAATGGGGTGATTTGATCATTTTGAATTTAGCTTAATCACCCACTTATGAATATCATTGCACAATTTATGAAATTTTCGCTACCTAATGACTTAATTCTCCAAAGTGTGTGAATTGCTCGATGATTTCAAATGCCTCAAGTAAAATTATTATAATATCCTACCATCTTCTAGACTAATGTTGGTGAGAGTCATTTGTGGATGATTATTGTTGATCATATCATTAGTTTTGAATAGAGTACATTATTTGGATTTGGCCCAAATCTATGACATTGAATGGTACAACCTTTGGTGGGATTTTCTAGTTTGGGAGCATAGTGAAATGAAACTCTCTGTGGGAACCCAATTCTCTAACATGAACAGTAGATGGGGAATCTATGATAATCTATTACAATCTTTATAATCTGCTGAGGCATGCTTGTTGAAGGTCTCTTTATTGACTTTCTATCTTTTGATGTTGTTCATCCTAAAGATTCACCAAGTTGATTTATAATTGAATCAATTATATTACCTTGAAATGACTTTGATAAACATCATAGTGTAATAGTTTTTCACTCATGTGATGAATATTTTTCCAGATATTGAGGTGAAATTCGTGCACACGATATTTTGAAAAAACTTATGGAATGATGTATTGAGTGGTGGATAAAGGCCAGAACATGACTGGTAAGTCATCATTATACTTTAATTTTTACATGTTCAGTATTTTATCTTTGTATATTTCCAAAGGTTCCAAAAATTGGTATGGACAATGTTGATGTTTTAAAAATTATTAATTATAAGAAAATAGATTGGTAAAAACTTCCTCTGTCACATTGTATGGTAGGTGATCTATTGGGGGTTCATAGATTGACCATCCCCTTAGTCTATCTTACCACTAAGAAATAATTTCATGTGTCAATGATAAGGAATCAAATATGACTGGACTTATGTAACCAAGCACCTCATGGTAGGAATGATTTCCCATCACTACATCACCAAGGGGAGCACTATTCTAACGAAGTGAACACTACTATAGAGATTACTTTCTTAGTAAACGCCATCCTGGGGAAGATTACCACAGTGGATTAAAACATGAGTAAGAACCTCTTGCTATTTGATCTTCTAACCATGTGGAGGGTTTTTGTGAAACTCATTGAGATATTAGATCATGAAATTAATCAAATTATGGTCAGGAAGAAAGCCTTCATGTTAAAGTTTCTTTAGGGGACCTCCAGAATTACTACTACTACACTAGTAATTAGGTAATTTGAGAGTTCGTCATGACTCCCTCCCACCAAAGATGCCCCTCCTGAGTTGGAAATGGTGAAAGGGAGATAATGACCCCCGAGTCCCGCCTCCAGTAGGCCCCGAGGTAGCGACTAGCACCAAGGGTATGAGTTTTCACAAATATGGGTGGAATTACCCTTTTTATTATTTAAGATTGGGAAATAGGACAAGTCAACCACCCAAAAAGGAAAAGAACAAGTGTATAGAAATAAACCCAAACCAATCCCCCATGCATGTTTAAACAATTTTATAACAAGTTGCAAGTACAAGGAATCTCAAAGTACAATACCAAAATAAAACAAGAGTACAACAACTTCAACAACTCCAACTGTCCCACTAGTAGGGTCCCGCACGACCCTGATAGTCCTCTTGGAAACCTGAAAGTAAACGTAGGGTGAGCATACAAGTATACCTAGTAGGGAAACATAATGCTCTCTTGCACAAGTGGGGAGACATCCTAATGTCCCGTGAGAACAACAGAAGAAACCTAGAAAGAAATTATATCCACCCAACCTCACCAGCCACACTAACCAAAAAAACAATCACAACAAGTAGTAGTATATAAGAACAAGAGTATTGGGTACCCCACACCATTTCCCACTAGTTATCTACTCTTCCTAATGGTGAACGTCCTGACGCTACCACACTCTTCCCGCCCACACACACCTGGGCCTCAAGAACCACACATCCCGCCCGCACACACGTGGTCCTCACAACCATGCATCCCATCCGCACACACCTGGGCCTCACAACCACGTATCCCGCCCGCACACACCTGGGCCTCACAACCATGATCACGTCCCCGCCCGAACACACCTGGGCCTCATCCCGAAGATTCTTGGGAACAGTAACAGAACTCTCGCCCGAAGACACCTGGGCCTCATCCCAAAGATTCTTGGAAAAAAAACATGCCCAAAGAGTCTTGGGCCAATCCACCCCAATAGAAACCTACATGAAGGGTCTTAGGTGTAAGGTCACCTCAATCCATCACAGCCTAGGGAAGAAGGAGCAGGAAGGAGCTAGTAACTATGGGAAAACACCCTCTCCCATGAAATGGAAGTGTTCGGCACTAAGTGCTCAACATGGGTGGGGTGCGATAAAACAAAAATATACAGATATATATATATATATATATATATATATATATATATATATATATATATATATATCAAACAATCAGACCAACCTATGGCTTCTAAACAGAGAAACTGAACACGTGACTCGACACTGCTACTACGAATCATTCATACAACAAACAACCCCAACCCCATTTAGGTTTTCACGTTTCAATAGAATCAGCTTATTAGTTCCTTAACTACTGGGAAACTATCCACAACCAACCACATCGATCATTCGTAAAAAATATCCCTACCAACCACAAATCAATTTAAGAAAACACAAGCAGCACAACAAAGTCCTTCTTATTAGCAAACCAACCCCATTTATTATTAACCCCGTTCCATTACCGTGCCCCACCATTCATTAACTCTTCCACATTTTATTTATTATTCACAACCCATAGCCCGTTCACATTCCAACCCATCCCTACAGCCCCGCTGTCAACCTCCATAACCACAACCGCACCGTACATCATCATCCCTTCATACAACTTATCGTAGCCCCGCTGCTCATTAAATCCACAACAACCCACAAAACAAGGTTCGTGCCACATCATCGCCCCTTTAACATCATTTACCACATCCCTGCTGCTTGGTCTATTCGTAACAACCCAGGATTCACCCCCCCCCATTCACACACCACGTAACCAAGCCAAAACCCACATGTTCATTATTCCATTTTGTTTAACCGGGGTGATCACACAAGGGTTCCAGATTTTAATCATCCAACTTTATGTGATTAACCAGATTCCACATTCGACAAGGATCCATTCACAAAAATGGTCTAGATGATAGGGAAACATTTAATTGAGCAAGCAAAGGCCCCCCAACGACCGTGATTTTCAGTAGGCATAAGCCTATTCAATTCATAACATGTCAATATGATAAACAAAGATAAACATAAAAAATTTCCCATCCCCATTCCTTAACCAATTTTTATCATTATTTAATGGTTCAACTATTCTCATGAAAACAAGAGGATAACCACCCCGCATGATGCACAAATTAGAGAGACGAAGGTAAGATCTCTACCTCAACAGGTTCTGATCACAACGCTCCCCCCGGATCAACTTTAGAAGATGTCCATCAGCATCCGTCACCTCTGTCGAGTACCTTAAAAACCTCCTTGGGTGGAATTTTGAAATGAAAGTTCAATGTAAAGTCAATAGATCTAAGCTCAGAAGTTCCTCCTCATCGTTACGATCCCGTGGCCGCTGACGGATCGTAAATCAATGCTCGGATGAACAAGTTATGGACGAAAAGGAGCCTTTGAGTCTCTTGGGAGAGCTCTGCTCAGATGAATGGGGAGAAGATGGGTGAGTTGAAAAGGAGGGGACCCATCCTTTTATAGGCGAGAAAAGAAAAAGTACACAACGTGTAATTTATGGTACATGACGTGTACTCAGTCGTTTCACACGGTCACCATGCGACTTCCAACACGGCCTTCAACGTGGAACGCGGCCGTTGACTGGTCAACATACAACTTGAAGGTAATGCAGACGCGGGGAGGGACTACACGACGTGTAGTATTGGATACACTGAGTGTACCCATTTATTTCACACGGTAAGGACACGGCTCCAACAAGTTACATGACCATTGACTGTTCAACACATGGTAACACGTACGTGGGGAAGGACTACACATCGTGTAGTGTTGGATACATGGCGTGTACTCATTTATTTCACACGGCAAGGACACAGCCTTCAACACTGCACACAACTGTTGACTGTTCAACACACAGTTACACGTATGCGGGGAGAGACTACAAGGCATGTAGTTTGGGGTACACGACGTGCACCCATTTATTTCACACGGCAAGGTCATGGCCTTCAACACAGGGTATACCTGACAAGTGGGTACACGGCGTGTAGTTTCAAAATTCTGGAAAGTGTGGGAAATGTCCATTTTACCCTCCAGAACACATTGTGGCCTTCTTTTTGAAAAATGAATGGGATAGAGAGGTCTGGGCCATTACATCAGAAACCTCTTAAAACATTCTCATCCTCGAGAATTCAAAAACCAAACCAGAGGAAACCCAACAAGATACCTCTTAGGGTTATCATTATAATAGGAACCCAACCAACAACCCAAATCATATGTGTTAGGAATTCTTTCTCCTATGTCGAGATATTATCCGCTTTAGGCGGCACTGACATGACTGCACGGGTTTAATCGCATCCTCATTAATGCGTCTCGATTAAGAATTGGGTCTTCCCACTTTCATACATTAGGGTTTTTCCAACTTACACTGCCCCCAACACCGCACCACCAACACACTGCCCGAACATGTGGTTTGGGGAAATTCCTTCTCCTATGTTGAGATATTATCCGCTTTAGGCGGAACTGACTCTCCCGCACGGGTTCAATCGCATCCGCATTAATGCGTCTTGATTAAGTATCAGGTTTTTCCCTTTTTCCCACACATCCGGACATGTTACACACTTCCAGTGAACAAGGAGAACAAAACGTCTCACAACCAACAAGCCAAACATTCCATATATCAAAGGTATATAGTATAACATCAACACAATTCTCAGAAGAATAAGGGAAAACACAAGTCAGAACAACTCCAGGTACTGAGCATGCATCTGAGCCTCCCACTCCCATGTGATCTCCTCGAGGCCTCCATGCCTCCACAACACATGAACCAAGGCGAGGGTTCGTCCACGGATCACCTTCTCTTTACGATCCTCGATTATGACTGGTCGTTCCTCGAATGTCGCGTTGTCTCCCATATCTAACCCTCCCCAGTCGATAACGTGAGAGTTGCCATGTAAGTATCGACGTAGCTGGGAGATGTGGAAGATGCCATGAACCTTCTCCAACTAAGGTGGCAGAGCTAACTGATATGCTACCTCGCTGACTCGCCTCAGCACCTCAAAAGGTCCGATGAACCTAGGTGAGAGCTTGATCCCATTCCCAAACCTCCGCTGCCCCCGTCGAGGAGAAACCTTCAAGAACACATGACATCCCACCTCTAAATCCAAGGGCCTCCTCCGACGATCATGATAAGACTTCTGTCGGTCCTAAGATGCTTTCATCCTCTCACGTATAACCTGGACTTTCTCTATGGTGCTCTGCACTACCTCTGTCCCAAGAGCACCTGTCTCACCAACATCTTCCCAACAAATAGGTGAATGGCATGGTATCCAATACAAAGCCTCAAACGGTGCCATGCCAATAGTAGAGTGGAAGCTGTTGTTGTAGGAGAACTCTACTAAAGGCAAGGGTCATACCCATGATCCTCTAAAATCCAGAACGCATGCCCGCACCATGTCCTCCAACGTCTGGATAGTCCGCTCTGTTTTCCCATCTGTCTGGGGGTGGAAAGTAGTGCTAAGGCGTAGATGGGTTCCAAAAGCATGATGTAACCCCCTCCAAACTCGTGAGGTAAACCGAGTACCCCGATATGAGATGATAGTCTTCGGGACCCCATGCAAACGCACCACCTCGTCTTTGTACCTCTATTCTAAGGTACTCACCGGGCCTGACTCCTTAATTGCTAAAAAGTGAGCTGATTTCGTCAGTTGATCCACCACAACCCAGATAGCATCATAACCACCCAAAGATCTGGGCAGTCCTGTGATGAAGTCCATTGAGATGTTATCCCACTTCCACTCGTGGACATCTAAAGGATGCAATAAACCACTGGGAACACGGTGTTCGACCTTCACTTACTGACACACTAAGAATTTAGCCACAAACTCTACCACTGCGCGTTTCACCCCGGGCCACCAAAACTGTTCCCTCAGGCCTCGGTACATTTTTAAAACTCCTGGATGTACCGCCAAGGCTGAGCTATGGGACTCACAGAGAACTCCCTCACACATCACCTCCGGAACAAACAACCTTCCATGGAAAATCATCCGATGTCGGCTGTCCTCTGACCATCCTTCTAGAGCACTACCCCAATCGACACGATCCCACATTACTTCCGCCTCGGTGTCCCCCCACCGAGACTCTTCCACCTACTGCAACAAGGAGGAATGCACCTTCATCTGAAACAAAAAGCCTCTAACACCTTCTACCCTTGCATCCAAGTGCAAGACAGCTAACTCTTACATCGCCTTCCAAGCATTAGTGGATTCCCGAACCACTTCCTGATGCGACTTCCTGCTCAGGGCATCAGCCACAACGTTTCCCTTACCTTCAGTGTAATAGATCTCAAAGTCATAGTCTTGGAGGAACATGATCCATCTCCGCTGCCGCAGGTTCAAGTCACGCTGGGAGAAGATATAACGCATGCTCTTATGATCTAAGAAGACCACAAAGTGCTCCCCAAGGAGGTAATGTTGCCACAACTTCAGTGCGAACACTACTGCTGCAAGCTCTAGGTCATGTGTGGCATAGTTACGCTCGTGAGGGCATAACTGCCTAGACCGATAACAGATCACTCCCTTCTTCTGCATCAGCACGTACCCCAGACCAAGGCCAGAAGCATCACAAAACACCTCATAAAACAACCCTTCCTCTGGAAACCTGAGTACGGGAGCACTGACCAACTTCTCCTTCAGGTAGTCAAAAGCTTTCTGGCACTGCTCGCTCCATAAGAAGACCTGGTTCTTCCTAGTCAAAGATGTCAATGGACCAGCAACTCGAGAGAAGTTCAAAATGAACCTCTAATATTAACCTGCTAACCCCAGGAAAATACGAACTTCTTCCATGCTCTTGGGTGATACTCAAGAAACAACTGCCTCCACCTTCAACGGGTCCACTAACACTCCATGCTGAGACAATATTTGCCCAAGGAAGTGTACTTCTTGTGTCAAGAACTTACACTTAGACAATTTCCCGTAAATACTGTGGTGTAGAAGGACTTATAAGACTGCCCTGAGATGCTCAACGTGCTCCTCCTCTGATCTTGAGTAGATCAGGATGTCATCGATAAACACAACGACAAACCGGTCCAGAAACTCTTGGAAGAAAAAGATCATGAGTCACATGAACACAGCCGGTGCATTCATAACTCCCAAAGACATCACTAAAAACTCTAAGTGCTCGTACCTGCACCTAAAAGCCATCTTCAAGATGTCACTGTCCTTTACCCTCAGCTGATGATATCCAGATCATAGATCAATCTTAGAAAACCAACCTGCTCCCCTCAGTTGGTTGAAGAGATCATTTATCCTTGGAAGGGGGTAACGGTTCTTGACCGTTACCTGGTTCAACCTTCGGTAGTCTATGCATAGCCTGATACCACCATCTTCCTTCTTCACGAACAAAAATGGAGCACCCCATGGTGATACGTTGGGACGAACAAACCCCTTCTCCGTCAGATCATCAATCTGAATCCGCAACTCCCGCAACACTGAAGGTGCCATCCGATAAGGTTCCATCGAAATCAGACAGGCATCGGGCTGTAAGTCTATCCCAAACTCAACGTCACGTTGGGGGGGGGGGGGCAGAGTCAGAACCTCCTTAGGAAAAAAATAGAGGAACTCACAAACAACCTCTGGGACATCCATCATCTATGTATTAGCTGGAACCACTGATAACCCGCCTAACAAGGAAAGGAGAGGCTTCACATGCCGACTTCCTACCTAATAGCTCCTCTCACGAACAAAAGATATGCGCTGCCCATCCACGTCAGAGAACACGACTCTTCTTCGGAGGCAGTCAATAACGGTACTAATAGAAAACAACCAGTCGATGCCGAGGAAGACATTGTATGGCTGAATCTGTAACAGAAGAAGGTCCCCACTAGATCGATGTGGTCCCAATGTCAGCCCACATCTCCCGCAGACACAAGATACGCTGGTCTGGCCTCTAAATGGTCTACTCAGCACCAGTGGTATGGAATGTCTCTCTATGTCTAGTCCCAAATCATGGGCTAGACTACGTGCAACAAAGGAGTGTGAAGCTCCCGAATCGAAAAAAGCAGAAACAAGAGTGCTGAACAAACAAACCGTACCTTGCACCACCTCTGGTCCTGTCGAAGCTGTCATCTCTGCTGCGTGCAACTGTCCATGCCCAGCTCCTCTGCCTCTCTGATGTCGACCAAGTTCCATAGCGGTACTGTAAACAAAGAACACCTAAGCCCGAGTAGTAAGGAAAATTCTCATGGTTTTATTTTATCATTTTTATTTCAATTTCTTTCCCAGAACACCCAAATCAAGTAAAACACAATCATGATGATGCATGTACCTTCCCTAGGGTCTCTACCCTGCAATCAATGTGGTCTCACTTGGTTGTTCGGTAGGCTCAGAGTCCTTGTATCGGATCACGGGGGGCCCTAAAATCCCGTATCTTAGACAGTCTTCCCTGGCCTATGTCACGCACCAAGATTAACCAATAGTGTTTCTCTACCATCCCATGCAATCCAACTGTGTCTAACTCTAGACTCCATCCTATCTCTCAACCATCATCTATGATACCATTCTGTCACGACCCCCTCCCACCAAAGATGTCCCTCCTGAGCTGGAAATGGTGACAGGGAGATAATGACCCCCGAGTTCCACCTCCAGTAGGCCCCGGGGTGGTGACTAGCACCAAGGGTATGAGTTTTCACAAATATGGGAGGCATTACCCTTTTTATTATTTAAGATCGTGAAATAGGATAATCCAACCACCCAAAAAGGAAAAGAACAAGTGTATAGAAATAAACCCAAACCAATCCCACATGCATGTTTAAACAATTTTATAACAAGGTGCAAGTACAAGAATGCTAAAAGTACAATTCCAAAAGAAAACAAGAGTACAACAACTTCAACAACTCCAACTGTCTGACTAGTAGGGTCTCGCATGAACCTGGTAGTCCTCCTGGAAACCAGAAAGTAAACGTAGGGTGAGCATACAAGTATACTCAGTAGGGAAACCTAAAGCTCTCGTGCACAAGTGGGGATACATCCTAATGTCCCGTGGGAACAATAGAAGAAACCTAGAAAGGAATTCTATCCACACAACCTCACCAGCCACACTCACCAAAAACACAATCACAACAGGTAGTAGTATATCAGAACAAGAGTATTGGGTACCCAACACCATTTCCCACTAGTTAGTTGCTCTTCCTAACGGCGAACGTCCTGACGCTGTCACACTCTTCCTGCCCGCACACACCTGGGCCTCAAGAACCACACATCCCACCCGCACACACCTGGGCCTCACAACCACGCATCCCGCCCGCACACACCTGGGCCTCAAAACCACGTATCCTGCCCGCACACACCTGGGCCTCACAACCATGATCACGTCCCTGCCCGAACACACCTGGACCTTATCCCGAAGATTCTTGGGAACAGTAACAGAACTCTCACTTTAAGGCACTTGGGCCTCATCCTAAAGATTCTTTGGAAAACAAACCTGCCTGAGGAGTCTTGGGCCAATCCACCCCAATCGAAACCTACCTGAAGGGTCTTAGGTGTAAGGTTTCCTCAAGCCATCACAACCTAGGGAAGAAGGAGCAGGAAGGATCTAGCAACTATGTGAAAAAACCCTCTCCCATGAAATGGGAGTGTTCAGCACTAAGTGCTCAACATGGGTGGGGTGTGATAAAACAAAAATATACAGATAAATATATATATATACACCAAACACTCAACCCAACATATGGCTTCTAAATAGAGAAAATGAGCATGTGCCTCGACACTACTACTACGAAGCATGCATACAACAAACAACCCCAACCCCATTTAGGTTTTCACATTTCAATAGAATCATCTTATTAGTTCCTTAACTACTGGGCAACTATCCACAACCAACCACATCATTCGTTCATAAAACATATCCATGCCATCCAAAAATCACATTAGGAAAACACAAGCAGCACAACAAAGTCCTTCTTATTAGCAAACCATCCCCATTGATTATTAACCCTGTTCCATTACCATGCCCCACCATTCATTAACTCTTCCACATTTTATTTATTATTCACAAACCTTAGCCCGTTCACATTCCAACCCATCCCTACAGCCTCGCTGCCAACCACCATAAACACAACCGCACCGTACATCATCATCCCTTAATACAACTTATCATAACCCCGCTGCTCATCTGATCCACAACAACCCACAAAACAAGGTTCGTGCCACATCATCGCCCCTTTAACATCATTTACCACATCCCTACTGCCCGTTCTATTTGTAACAACCTAGGATTCACCCCCCTTTCACACACCATGTAACCAAGCCAAAACCCACATGTTCATTATTCTATTTTGTTTAACCGGGGTGATCACACAAGGTTTCCAGATTTTAATCAGCCAACTTTACGTGATTAACCAGATTCCACATTCCACAAGGTTCCATTCGGAAAAATGGTCTAAAAGATAGGGAAACATTTAATTGTGCAAGTAAAGGCCCCCAACGACCGTTATTTTTAGTGGGAATAATCCTATTGAATCCATAACATATCAATAGGATAAACAAAGTTAAACATAACAACATTCCTATACCCATTCCTTAACTAGTTATTATATTTATTTAATGGTTCAAATATTTCTCATGAAAACAAGAGGATACCCACCCCGCATGAAGAAAAAATTAGAGAGACGAAGGTAAGATCCCTACCTCAACAGGTTCTGATCACAACGCTCCCCCTGGTCAACTTTAGAAGACATCCATTAGCGTCCGTCACTTCTGTTGAGTCCCGGAAAAACCTCCTCGGGTTGAAGATGGAAAGGAAAGGCCTATGGAAATACAACAGATCTAATATCATATGTTCTGCCTCGTCGTTACGATCCCGTGGCCACTGACGGATCGTAAATCGGAGCTCGGACGAAGAAGTTATGGAAGAAAAGGAGCCTTCTAGTCTCTTAGGAGAGCTCTGCTCAGAGGAATGGGGAGGAGAGGGGTGAGTTGAAAAGGAGGAGGGGACCCCTAATTTTATAGGTGATAAAAGAAAAAGTACACTACAAGTAATTTATGGTACACGGCATGTAATCAGTCATTTCACACGGTCACCATGCGGCTTCCAACATGGCCTTCAACGCAGAACGCGACCGTTGACTGGTCAACACATGACTTGAAGGTAGCGCATACACAGGGAGGGACTACACGGCGTGTAGTATGTGATACACAGCATGTATGCATTTATTTCACATGGAAAGGACACGTCTCCAACATGGAACATGGACATTGACTGGTCAACACACGATAACGCATACGCGGGGAAGGACTACATGGCGTGTACTCATTTATTTCACATGGTAAGGACCCGACCTTCAACATGGAACACGACCGTTGACTGGTCAACACATGGTCACATGTATGCGGGGAGAGACTACACGGCGTGAGGTTTGGGGTACACGGCGTGCACCCATTTATTTCATACGGCAAGGTCATGACATTTAACACGGGGTATACCCAGCAAGGGGGTACACGACGTGTACTCAAACTACACGGCGTGTAGTTTCAAAATTATGGAAAGTGTGGGAAAAGTCCATTTTACCCTCCATAACACTTTGTGGCCTTCTTTTTGACAAAGGAATGGGCCAGAGAGGTCCAGACCATTACAGATTTGGACATTATGTTTCCATAGATACGAATATGTGGGATTCATGAACTCCATCATTAAGTATAGAGGGATTGTAAATAAACTCTTTATTTTACATTCGTCTCTAGTGAAGTTTGTTTTTGGATGCCTTCATGCAAGCGTCTAGGGACACTTGCTGGGGGAGTAGTTTTCCGATATTAATTTTTGTCTAACTGGATCTCGTCTTACTGTCGGAATTTTCCTACATGATTCTAGTTTTTTTGTAGTGGTTTTTCCCTTACTTGGAGTTTTCATTTGAATTGGTCGATTAACTCTTATTGAAAGGGTTGTATGTTTCTAATTTAGTTATCTATATTTATAATGGAATTTTTCCCAAACAAAATCTAGATGGGAGTAGAGGTATGTGTCTTCTCTAGGGTGACATGTGGGTTATCCGACCCATATGTGATGGAGGATCTGTGTGTACATGCCTCTATCACTATTGTTGTCGCTGTTATGATGTCTTAAAAAGTCTGTAGGATGTGGGAAATGATTTACAAATTCCCTTTCACCATATTTCAGATATTTTTGGAGACATTAGTGACTAGAACATTGATATCTGCCAATTTCGAATATGGATAAGGGATATGTGCCTACTCATGTCTTCTATTCCTATCCAGTGTATACTGAATGTACTCATGTATGGAGATAGGGGTTTGATTTTGTGCATATTTATTGTCTGTAAATTCTTAATAATATCCCCAGATGCTTCCAAATGAACCATTTGGCATGATTTATTAATGCATGTAACGTGTGTTCCTTGTTTTGTTTTTCTGCCAAACATGGTTAGAGGGATTTCTTATTGTAGGGAGATTTTTGTTCCTTATCTTTACGTGCCTTCATATTTGGTTAGATGTTTTATCTAGGTTCTTCCACACAAGCCTTATAGCATGCTGGATTAGTGTGGGTAGGTGTATGATCATACTCTATGTGTGCCTTTGGATCTTAATTGTGGGATTCCTTGGATACCACCAAGATAATTTGACTACTGGTTAAATTATGGTAGGAAGGTGTATGTTCCTGCATAAAATTTTCCACCAAATCTAATTAGTGGGATTATATAGAGGCGATATAGGTGTGGCCCTACTCCTTAATGGTTAATTTCCACCCTCGACAGGCTTTATTGCACCCTCAGTTCACAATGACCTAAGACGGACCACCGAGGATGGAACCCAAAAGAATTTGAGGGTTCGCTTCCATGTGGATTTTGCAGCATTGATTTCTAGCAGAAGACCCTTGGAAGGACCCATGTGTCTTATAGATGAGGTTGTTTGTGGCTTTCTGATCCACCTCCATATGATTAAGGAGGGAAGAATTATTTCATTATTGTGATAATTTCCCAAAATATTTGAAGATGAATATAGGTTCCATCATCTTATAGACCACAATCCATCACTTATTGGGTGGTCTTTGGAAGTTTATGAACTTTAGGGATTGTCGGGAAGACTCTAGGGTCAAGATTATACCATTATAGCGATACTCTTAGACCAGTGCATTCGATAGTCAGTGTTGAAGATGCTAGGTTGGGGATGGAATCCCCTAATTTGATGAATACCTCTAATTAATGATATCTAAGGAAATAATCAATGAGGGTTTTTTCAATTCCATTTGAATTTTATGGATAATCTGTTAGATGATACTGACCTCCCATCCTATCAACCAATGTGACATATTATGTATCACTGACCAAGCTCCACAACAAGAGCCTTAATTTATAATGAAGGTCCCTCATATATATAGAACTATTGATTATTTCTGGTGACATGAATAACCCTATTGGAAACAACTTGGAAATAGTGAACCTGACATGGATGATTGAACAAAACTCAACCACATACAATCTATTTTCATGTAAAACATTTACATTGGAAGAAAAAAATGGTGAACCTGACATGAAATACTTAACTAAGATGATGACTTCACCCACCTATCATTCCCCTTTCTCAATTAATATAAAATAGTGACATAAAATACAATCAATCATCCTTATGTTTTTTTAAATGAGTTTCTTCTTTGATAGTGGTTTTTTTGTCATCAATATCGTTATTTATCTAACAGATTATAAATGTTGGTATTTTTATGTTATATGATTTCTCCATTAAGGGTATCATTTTATTTACTAATTATAGATTCTTTGGTTGTTATTATGATGATTACAGTTTTCACCCATACAGTGGGGTTCATTGGTGTGAATCATCCTATTGCGATATGGAATTTTTTTAATGTCATGATCAGACCCATGAACGAGCTTCTTATATATCCTTGTTAAAGGAATCATAACCCACATAGTTCATTTCCACATAATGTGATATATAATACTTTTTAAGGTCATGTTGTGAGGACCAAACCATACAGTTTATGATCATGTAACTACGACATCTAGGAGAATGATGCCTAGTAAAATATTTGCGTGAGACTTATACTAACGTAGTATATAGAACAAGGAAGGGATATTGATTCCCATGTTGAAAAATAACCAACTGGAAGCGTGACCTAGAGAGAAAAAAATGCTAGTTCGGGGTGTTGGGTTTGAACCTTAGGAACGCTTACTACATATCCCAATTTGATAAAAATTAATTCCAACATTGTTTGGTTATGAGGAACCACATCTATGGATGACCTATGAAGGTTTCTCCTATAGGGGAGTATGAAATTTTGAGAGGATTAAGTTGGGGCATAATCCTATGGAATATACCGTGAATGGGGTTTGGTCCATGAAAAGTGACTCGACTCATAAAAATGCGAGGGTTTGGTTTAGGGATTAAAACTATGGAGGATTCCCTATTATGAATGGTTAAGGATTTTACCATGTAGGGGGGCCATGGACTGGAAATAGATTACACTAGGAATGATCCTAGAAAGTTTTGGGATCATGTGAATGTCATGACCACCATCAACCTATAAGTACATATGAACCATTCTTAGTGTAGGTAACAAGATGAAAAGGATGATTTAGGAAACAAAAAAATCCACTTTTTTCTGAGGTTGGATACATGTCCTTGAGAACCCAAATCGATGGGGACTCTCTGATAGAAGGTTAGTGGAAGATCCAAAAGAATGATCTCTACCAAAATATGCATCTAACTATGTATATACCATGATCATGGGTATACTCTAAGAAAAAATAGGTCATGATGAGTCATTATTGAATGTGAGAAACAAGAGGAAGTGAAAGATTTGTAAAACCACAAAATCCTTCATCCGTAGGTGGAAGAGGCTGACAATAGGTGATATTATGAAAGTGCTTGGATATGAGCATTAATTCTATGGTTTTCGTATTGAGGATAGTGACATCCACGTATCCATCTGGTTACGACCCAGAAGGTGAAGTGAATGAGTGTAACCTCATGGATGAAATACTAGGGGATTACTCCAAGAGAAATGACCTAAAATTGGTTCTGCATAATTATATGAGAATTTAATTCCTCATAAAATAGAAATGAAAGCATGATCCCCACCCTCCCCTCCTGAAGTAAAAAAATCAAGGTATTAAAGAAAACTATGTAAGAAATGGTCATAACCATTGTACCATAGAGTGGGAGTTCCCTTACCCTTCCACATAGGGTTGGGGTCCTCATGATTGAGGGAATTCATACCAACAATCACCCCAAGGATCGTACCCTTTAGATAGGAGAAATGTCGGAAACCTTAAACTTAAGGAATGTGTACCCAAATGGGAGACATGGTGGTGTGACTCTTTTCATGGTTTATCAAATATGGATGATTTTTTTGTAGGCATTAATTTGGCCCCCCTCAGATAAGGGATCAAAAGGAAGGTAATCCCAGTAATTAGTAGGTTTGAAGAGGGATAATAATGAGGCTTATTCAGGTCCAAGCTTAGCGAGATAAGGTGTTTCATATAGGTCCTACGAGGAGCTAGAAGGTTCTTTTCATAGTGGGGTATGGCTATGTGATATGGATATTACATGGGAAATGGAACACCTAGGAATAAAAAACTAGAAGAGGTTTATCCTAGCAGCCAAAAGTCTCATTAGGTGTCCCTATATAGGTCTCCCATAGGTCCCTGATTAGGGTAGGGTCCTACATTATCAGATCATGGGGGATTATTTTTATTTTCCAATTCTGTAAATGAGGATCCTTGGGTTCCAATTTATAGGCAATTAAGGGACCCTAGTTAATGGAGGTTTTCCAGGGATTTCCATGGAACATGTGTCCTATGCATGTGTACCACATAGGTGCCCCATGTAGGTTTCCCACATAGGTGTCTTGTGAAGGAATCCCTTATAGGTTTCCCACAAAGGTGTCCTATGTAGGTATCCAATGTTGGTTTCCCACGAAGAATCTGGTTTTGGTGTCCCATTAGGTTTCCTATGAAAGTGTCCTTTGAAATTGTCCCATTTATGTTTCCCGTACAGGAGTACCATATAGGTATCCCATGCAGGGGTCCCGTACAGGTGTCCTGTATAAGATTCCTATACAGGGGTCCCATGATAGTGTCCCATGTAGGGGTCTTGTGAAGGTGTCATGTGCATGTTCCCCATATAGGGGCCCTGTACAGGGTCTTGTATAGGTGAACCATTAAATTTTATGGCCTAGTCGGGGATGTTTTTGGTTTCGTCATGTGGAATTATAATATTATCTTTATGGTATAAAGATATAATTCTACTAAAACTAAACATTTTTTGTCTAAGTGAGGTTCACATCATGAATTTTACATATAAGATTGTGGAACACATTTCACATTTTCAACAATGGAATCAAGACTCCAATAAACCAATCAACATGTCTACCAATTATAAGAACCTACTCGGATTTGGTCAATTTTTTACATACACGATGAAAATTTCATAATTATTTTTTTGTATCATAAATAAAATAGGGATTACTCATCCATCATACCAATATCATTATCGAGTTATTCTATTTCTATGAGTCTTGGGTCCCAATACTATAATAAAATTTAATCATAATTAATAAAAATTCAGGGATAATTTGGGTTTGGCCAAAGTAGGTAGTATCAGACAGGCTCATATTTGGAACCTGGACTGACATGGGTATTATGTAATTCATTTACAACCATTGTTATTACTTCTTACACCGTTATCATTGAATATTAATAAGCTGAATCAAAATACATATAGTTAGTGGATACCTATTGAGTATTAGCCATACCCTATTCCGACATCCATTTGGTAGTAAGATAAACTTCATGGAAGTATGTAAGGTAATGGAATGTGTCCATATATGGAATCATGATTTTATATACAACAATGGAGAATATAAGAAGAGGATATATCTAGTGATTTTGATTGTATTGGAGGTAGATTTTTTTCAAATTGTTTTAATTTTTTTATAGTTTTTACTATGTATTCATGATTCCCTATTCCCATATATCCCACATTTTTATGTGGAATCATTACTCCATCAATTTCTATATGGATCTAGATATTGATTTGGATGGATTATATCTATATAAATGTTTTATACCACTATTTCAATTATACTGTATCCTATGATTACTGTTAATATTCACTACTATGATCCACCCTGATAAATGGGGTATAGTCTCCCCACTATACCATTATAGATCCTTGATGCTATTCAGTAGACATTGAAATATTGGTATTATCTATTGAATACATGTATCCAACTGAGTTCAATTATTTATGATTTAATTGGGTCAAGGATGTTATAGAGCTGTCTGAATGCTCGAGTTAATGCAATTGATATTAGAAAACGTCAATAGAAGAAGGTTTTAATACCAACATCCATTGAAATAAAAAGATCATGATATAATAATATCCTCTAGGGTCTGAATGGTCTTCAAAGACTAACCATATATATGAGTATGATAAGAAGTACTGAAACAAAAGCTCTGTATGTAGATAACATTGAATAAATTGGTAGAACATCATGGTAAACCTAGAATCTGAATCAGATTTAATAGATGTTAGTACTCTATGAAACATTACCACTTTTTAAATTTATATTATAAATATTTTTTGAGGGAAGTGATCAATATTGACATTGTAATTAAGGTGATTTATTATAACCAAAATAACACTATGAACTATTGACATTTTACAGATTCCAATGAAAAAATCCACTATGAAGTTTTCCCATTTTTATTCTCGTAAGGGTAATGGTCATAACCTCCACTTTGACCTAAGTATATTATCCATAACTTTTTGACATACCAATAACCAAGATATATACTCTAGAATATCTCTATTAATGTTCTAGCACCATAAATTCTCTTCTTTATTTTTATAAATATTCATACCTCCATGATCAAAAGTGAATGATGAACTGTACGCCTCATCTAAAAACACCATATTAAAATCTAGTATGGATAGAATATATACATTGACTTTGAACCTTATCATTCCATCGCAATCAAGGTTAATGTTAGGAATATTTCTAACATTATTATGTATTTCCAAATCTACCTTCAATGTAACTTTAATCCTCACATGAATATATGGTTGAAAATAATTTGAGAAATATAATACCCCATATTTCAAGATTCCAGATCCATCCTTTGTAAATCATGAAATGTTGGATCTTTTGTGATCCTCAACATGAGTAAGTTAGAATTATCTTTTTGACTCAATGAATCTTTCACTTTGTTCAAGTTTCCATGTTTGCAATGTATTGATAAGTCATAATTCATAATCATGTTGACTATATTCTATGGTGAATATTTAGCTCATTTTGAGTGAATATATAATTAATAAATTAATGATTAGTATATATATATCAAATCATAATCTATTAGGATAACTTCTCAATATCATTAATGAAAAAATTACCATCGCAAAATCTAAATTAGGAGTTGGGTAATTTTTCACATGAACCATTAGTTTTCATTAGGAATAATCTATAACTATCTCATTATTCATGATAATGAATACTGTTATCTTATTTGAAGAATAAATATATATTTTAAACCCTGATCCACTATAGGGTTATGTAATCATAGGTGAATTGAAAAAATTTTTCTTCAATTCTTTGAAATTATCTTCACACTTATCTATCCTTAGGAACTTACCTCCCTTCCGAGTCAACATGGTGAGTGGATTAGATAGTATTGATGAATCTCTCCCAAAGTGTTGGTAGTATCCAACCAAGATTTGAAAACTATGGATTTTTGTTACTGTGTTTGGTCTAGTCCATTTCTCAATAATATCCATCTTCGAAGAGTCGACTAATTTATAATCACAGGAGATTATATGACCCGAGAATGAATCTTTCTAAATCCATAATTTACACTATGTAAATTTAGCATAAAAATTCTCATTCTTGTTTTTATTCAAGTCAGTTATCAAATGTTATTTACACTATTCTTTACTCTTTGGAAAAATAAGAATGCCATCTATAAATACTAATAAAAACAATTCAAGGTAACTTACAAAGACTCTATTTATAAAATCCAGAATTATTATAGGTTAATTAGTAAGAAACAATATCATCACTATGAATTCATAATGATTATATCTCATTCTGAAGGCTTTCAAGGGTATATCATCCATCTATATCCTTTGATATATAGATCAAATATAATTTTTATAAAAAAAATATAGAGCTACAATTAATTGATTATACTGATCATTGATATAGGGTAGATGATACTTTTTCTTAATAGATATATTGTTAAGATCCTAATAATCAATTCAAAGAAAAACTAACCCTTCATTCTTTTTAGGAAAAAGAACTGACTTGCCCCATGAAAAATCACTAATAAAATTGAATCTCGTATCTAGATTCTTGAGAATTTTATAATTTAATTTCTAGAACTCAATCTGGGAAATTTTATATAGAGTTTTTGAAAACGTCATAAAACTAGGTATGATTTCTATTGAAAACCAAACATTACAATTTGTGTGGAGACTGACAAATTTCTCAAAAAATACATCAACATATTCCAAAAAATCAGAAATTTTTTCAATATGTATTTCCCCCCCAAACATTTGAGTAAGATATACCACATGAATGTATAGAAAAAAATATCATGGTTTAAATTTTTATTAAATGCTTAAGATTATCCGTACTCCAATAAATGATTGAAGGTTGATTCAGAATGTCTAATATAACTTCAATTCCTTAGAAATTATTATGGGATCTATAATGAGAGATCCAATCCACTTCCAAAATTACATCAAATTCAACTAGTGGAAGAATAAAATGATTAAATGGAAGAAAATTCCTAGAAACATATATTGAAGTTCAAATAAATACTTGTGATGTTGTTTTCCAACCATTAAATTTTTTTAACCACTAACTCAACAACTAATATATGATGTGGTAAATTGAAAGCAAAAAATACCTCATCAGATATAAATGTGTGGGAAAAACTAGAATAAAATAAAATATTTGAAATCATGGGGTGGTTGATATATGTACCTTTCCCCACATCACCAAGAACTCCCACTTCACCAATTTTAATTGAATTAACATGAAATTATCCCCTTTGCTTATTTTTTAAAATTTTCGTTGAAATTTCAGAAATGGATGTAATAGTGTAACACCCCAAGCTTTTTTAAAAATAAATAGAAATTCATGGAACTTTTTTTAAGTAGGTATTTTTAACTAGCCTTTAAAACATAACTATTCAACTTCTATGTTTTGAATTTCAAGAAACTGTCATCTACAATTGTGATCATTATGTTATTTGGAGTCTATTGGAACCAACTTGTTTTTTTGGTGAATAGTAACATACCCTTATAAATAGTAATATGAACATAATGAATAGTAAATTGTATTATTATTTTATTTTCTTAAGGATTTAAGATAATATCATCTAGGTTAATTTTTCATTGTGATATAGAAGTAGTTACAAAATTAGAATTGTTAATTTTTAAATTAAGTATGATTTTATTTAAAAATTAAATTAAAAATATTTAGAAAATTATTTTAAAAAAATGGTCTTCATTTTTGAAATCTAAATGTCGATAAGTGGTTAGGGTGAATTTAAGTATTTTTCTAAAACAATTTATTTTTCAGTGAATAGTAAAAAATACAGTTTTTAGTTTCAGTGTGTTAATGACATAATTAATAATATAATAATGATGTCATAAATCTGGTCAACTTTTGTATAGTTAAATAATATGTGAGGTGTCCCAAGTGGCTTATAACATGGGAAAATACCATGGGAATGCCCATGGTTTTTCAAATACCACCCATGAGGTGTCCCTTGGAAATTATTGAAATATTCCCTTACTTTTCCTATAAATACCAACCCATTCCTTCATTAACATCATTCTTAATTCCTCCTCAACGAATATCTGGCCTTATTACCTTCATATTAGTCCTCCTAAGGTTTCCTCAATCCCCCATGGTCTGAACCATCATGTTCAAAGGGTTACTCTACAAGGTAACAAAATTCTCAATTTTCTTCTTTTTCCATTCATGTCCTCTTTTATGTGGTATAACTTTCAAGTTTCCATACCATGTTATTAATTCCTTCTTATTATTGATCTAATATTTATTATTATTTATTTTTGAATGGGTGAACCTTGTCCCATCTTTTTTTAATATTTTCTAAAACTATGTTGTGTAGCCGTTAGGCTGTAGAATATTTGTAAGAGATTTCTCACTTTTTCATTATTTTGAGTTCCTTCCTTATTATTTCATCATATCTCCTTATACAAGAGGCATGAAATATCCAGAAATAATGTATATTATGGATTTTATCATGTTTATGGAAAATTACGCATCATTATTCTTCTCCTCTCCCACTTATTTAAGGAACAAAAACATTGTCCGTTATGTGTCGAATTACCGACATCGTGGACGATGTGATTTCAATTCCCATTAATTTTTTCATGTCTAGTCATGAAACCATTTATATGGTTGAACCAGATTATAATATATGTGTTATGACTCACCCATTTTTCTAGAATTCATTTTTACTCATGGTTAAAATTTATAAGACAAAATGAGGTTGTTATTATCAAAAAACCACAAAAATGATCTAGACGAACATCATTAATGTTTTAACTTATGAATCATCCTCATATTAAACATCAAAATGATAAATGGTATAATTTATGTTACTGGATATATGTAAATACTAATTCATTATAATTCTGGAGTTTCACTTCTAATCGACAAGAATGTACACCATGAACCAATCATAGAAATCATGTGAAAAACTCGCCCAAAAACAGTGCAGGGAGCAAGATACTAACAAGGGTGAAATGATGTTATTAAATGATAATATAAGATGTTATAAACAAGAAAATGTTTCTGTAAAATACTAATAACACTCTTTTAACCATTATACAGGATGTTTAAACAAGTTTAAAGTAAGACAAACCCGAGGTAAGGGAATTCTTAACCCGATTTGCATTCTTTGGGTTAACCTTCTACATCATTATTTATGTGCTATTTAATTTTTTTGTGTGATGGGTTCTATTTTTATTATGTTTTATTATGTGTATTTATAGTATATATACATAATACATCCACTCTATTAAGTCTCTCTTCAATTTTATGATATTTATAAGGGTATTTTCTTTAAAAATATTCTTTTGAAATTCAGTTTTACGAAATTCAAAAGTAATGTTTTTATGGAATTATTCATGTTGTATGATTATGTTTTGGTTCTTGGGAATTATTTGTGATGAAGGGTGGGACCAATATCTCCATCCAATTCATTGGGTATGAGTAAGTTGGAGGTTGACCGTATGGTTACTCCAAGTGTAACTGCGATGGTTACACAAAGTAAGGTAGCCGTGAGGGTTACAGATTATAAGGTAACCAAGAATGGTTACAAGATCAAGTAAGTAATGCCCCAAGATACCTTTATGATTATATTTATGTTATCATGGTTGTGTAGATCTTATGTAAATCTCATGTTACTCTAAGTAAGTATATATGGGTGACAAGCATGTCTTTTGGAAATATTTTCATACGTTACGAGTATTCATGGACTAATGTGCTCTTTCCTTCTTTTTCATCACATACTGAAATTTCATGCTCATCCCATGTTTTTAAACGATTTTCACAGGTTAATGGATGTATAAGTCAAGGAAGGAATCCATGTTAAAGTTTTAATAATTTTCAAGAAGTCATGTTTATGTTTTAATGATTTATATTTTTAAAGAAATGGAAACTGTTTTTATGGTATCCACTCTGTAATAATGTGAAATGTTATGAATGTATTATACTAATTCCCTAAAGATATAAAAATGAAAAGATAATCAATGTAAAAGGAAGTTTTTTTCATGACTAAATTCAATATTATGTATGTAATAAGGCCGGGTCCTTATAGTTGGTATCAGAGGATGGTTTAGATAACTTTAGGGGTTTGGGTGATGTTAATAGAATACCATAAATTATTTTCACTGTATGTATAATTTGAAATGTTATATAATTTAAAGATTACCATGTAGCTTTATCTAAGACATGTTTGTTCAGAATGGTTGTCTGCAGAAGGAACAAGGATGCTGAAGAGGAGAGGCACCGACAGAATGACATCCTTCCGGAACTTCATCCTGGAATGGTAGGGATTGTAACCGAGCAGTTTGTGACAGTAATGGATCCGCTAACACAGGCAATAAATGGTGGTGTCATTCATGAAAGAGAACCAATACAGGTACCACAATGAAACATGACACTAGTGGAACATTTTATGAGGCAACATCCTCCTGCATTCAATGGATCTTCTAACCCAGTACCAGCTGAAGGATGGATCAAATCCCTTGAAAAGATATTTGATGTTATGAGATGTTCAGACAATCAAAAGGTAAGTCTTTCTATTTATCGTTTTGAAGGGGAAGATGACCAGTGGTGGTCAATGGTAAAAAATATCAGGGTTAGAGAGGATTTTGATGCCTTAGAGTGGGCTGAATTTAAAATTCTTTTCCTTGAAAAATATTTTCCTAAGGTGGTGCAACTTAGAATGGAGAAGAAATTCCTTGAATTGAAATAGGAGGAATATTCAGTGGTTGTGTATGAAGTGAACTTCACTTGACTGGCAAGGTATGCCCCAAATCTTTTTATGGATCCTGATAGCAAAATCAATAGCTTTTACTCAGGATTAAAGCCAAGGTATCAAAGGGCGTTGGCCTCACATGAATTCAAAAGTTACGAGAAACTTGTCTGATGTGATGAGAGGGTATATATGGATTTTACTGATGATCACGTTCATTTTGGAAACAAAGTGAAGAATAAGTATAGTTGGAAAGCAATGGGTAAGAATCAACCAATGAAATCTGATGGTAAGAAAATCAAATTTCCAGTTTGTGAAAATTATGGAAAGAAACACCCTGTGGAATGTCTTAGCAAAACTAGGAAGTGTTTTAAATGTGGTAAGTTTGGAAATATGGCCTAAGATTGCAATGAAAATGATCCTAACACTAATCCTAATAAGAAAACTGTAAAGTGTTTTAAATGTGGTGGGATGGGTCACTATGCAAATTCCTGCCCAAAGAAAGATATAAATGATGTACAAAATCCATACTACAAGAAAAAATGTGTAGTGATATCCTTTGAGACTATGTCAGCAGATGTTAGGTCATCTAATGAAGTTGTATTAGGTACATTGTTTATTCACTCATATTTCTCTAAAGATTTTTTTGATACAGGGTCTACACATTCCTTCATCTCTGAGAAATGTTTTGGTAATTTGGAAATGTCACCTCAACAAATGAGACCCGAACTTGTTGTTAAAACACCAGGGGAAATGTTATAGAAAATAGGAATTATAAGAATATTTCTATTTTGGTCTATGGAAAGAATTTACCTGAAAACCTTGTTGTTTTACCTTTAGTCGAGTTTGATGTTATTATGGGAATGGGATGGCTTTCTGATTATCATGCTAATATTGACTATAGAGCTAACGAAGTTGTTTTTCAGAAAGAGTTTCAGTTTGTACACAAGAATGAACCCATACAATTGATAACATATCAGGAAGCTGAGAAACTATCAAAAGATGCAAATTAAAGTTATCTTGCTCATATTATTGAAAACAAGGGAACTATTTAAATTAATGATGTTCCAGTGGTAAATGAATACCTTGATGTTTATCCTCATGATTTACCCGATTTCATACCTAATCGAGATGTATAATTCACAATTTACTTAGTTCCTGATGCTAAGACAATTTCAAAACCCCCATATCATATGGATCCAATAGAACTTCTTGAATAGAAAAACCAGTTGCAGGATTTGCTTGAAAAAGGCATTATTCATCCTAGCACTTCACCATGGGGATCCCCTGTTTTGGTTTTTAAAATGAAAGATGGTTCGATGAGTCTTTGAATTGATTATAGAGCTTTGAATAACATAACTATTAAAAACGAGTATCATTTTCCTCATATCGATGACTTGTTTGATTAGCTCCTAGGAGCTCAGTACTTTTCCAATATTGACTTGAGATCCAGATACCATCAGCTGAAGGTGAAGGAAGATGACATCCCGAAAACAACCTTTCGTACTTGATATGGGCATTATGAATTTGTTGTTATGACGTTTGGATTAACTAATGCACCTGGTGTATTCATGAATCTTATGAATAGAGTATTTCATGAGTTCTTGGATAAGTTTGTGGTTGTATTTATAGATGGCATTCTGATATTTTCTAAAAATAAATAGGAGCATGAAAAAAATCTAAGGGTTGTTTTAAAAACCTTAAAAGAAAATAAACTGTATGGAAAGATCAGCAAGTGTGATTTTTGGTTGCAATATATTTATTTTATTGGGAACACTGTAAATAATGAGGGAATAACAGTTGATCCTACTAAAACAAAAGTAGTTGATGAATGGCCAATACCCACAAATGTTACAGAGGTTCGTAGTTTTCTGGGCTTAGCAGGTTATTACTGATAGTTTTTTAAGAAATTTGTACAGTTATCTATCCTGATAACTAAGTCAACATAGAAAGGGGTTAAATTTGTTTGGACAGAAGAATGTGATTTTTGTTTTTGTGAACTGAAGAAGAGATTGGTGAATGCTCCAGTTTTGGCCTTACCTTCCCAAAATGGTGAGTTTATCATCTACAGTGATGCTTCTTTGAAGGGAATTGGTTGCGTTTTGATGCAGAATGATCAGGTAATTACCTATCCTTTGAGGAAACTTAAACCTCATGAGATAAATTATCTCACACATGATTTGGAATTGGCAGCTGTGGTTTTTTTCTTTGTAAATTTGGAGGCATCATCTATATGGAACCAAATACCAAATATATACTGACCATAAAAGTCTAAAGTATATATTCACTCAGAATGAATTAAACACGAGGAAGAGAAGATGGCTAGAACTGATAAAGGATTATGACTGCACGATCAATTACCATCCTGTAAAAGCAAACAAAGTAGCTGATGCCTTAAGTCAGAAACATCATGCATCATTAACCATGTTACGTTTGGAACATGATCCCTTGATTAATGATTTGATGAATTTTTCCTTAGAAGTTGTTGGTGCAGGGAATACCTCTATTTTGTTTTTGGTTTCAGTGCAGTCTTCGTTGTCAGACAGAATTAAAAAAGCGCATAAGGAAGACCATGAGCTATAAAAAAAGGTAGAATTGGTTAAAATGGGTATGTTTCTAGAATTTAACCTTGATAATGATTGTGTTTTAAGATTTGGAAAAAGGTTGTGTGTGCCTAGTGATTCTCAGTTGAAGAATGATTTTTTTGTGTGAAGCTCATAGTTCTCTATTTTTTGTTCATCCTGAAAGTACTAAGATGTACAAAGACCTTCATGAGTATTATTGGTGGAATGGAATGAAAAGAGATATTGTAGATTTTACCATGAAATGATTGATGGGTCATTAGGTTAAAGAAGAGCGGCAGTTACCGAAGGGAATGATTTAGACTTTTCCAATGCCAGAGTGGAAATGGGAGAATGTATCCATGGAATTTATGGTGGTACTACCAAAGACTTCTCGAGGTAACAATGCGATTTGGGTTATTATTGATCAGCTGACAAAATCTATACATTTTATATTTATTTGAGATACAATGCCTTTTTATCAGCTTTCTCGATTGTACCTCAAGAATATTGTCATGTTACATAGAGTTCCTCTTTCCATTGTATCTGACCAAGATCCCAGGTTCATTTCTAACTTTTGGAAGGGACTTCAGAAGTCCTCGGGCAGAGAGTTAAATTTCAGTATAGATTTTCATCCTCAATCAGATGGGATGTCAGAATGAACGATTCAAACTTTAGAGGATATGCCTTGAGCTTGTTCAATGGACTATCAGGGAATTTCGGATCAAAATCTTTCTTTAGTTGAGTTTTCTCATAATAATAGTTTTCATTCCAGAATTCAGATGGCACTTTTTGAGGCCTTGTATGGGAAGCGGTGTCAGACTCCAGCGTTTTGGGATGAAGTCGGTGAAAGAAATTTGATGGGGCCATAATTAGTTGAAGAAGTGGATGAGAAAGTGAGGACGATCCAGCAGCACATGAGGACAGCTCAGAGTAGGCAGAAAATTTATGCAGATAACAGAAGTAAATACTTCTCTTTCAAGGTAGGTTACCACGTTTTCATTAAATTCTCTCCTTGGAAAAGTGTGATGCGTTTCGGTAAGAAAGGGAAACTAAGTCCACGGTTCATCGGTAATTTTGAAATCATGGAGAAGGTTGGAACAGTTTCATACCACATAGATTTGCCTCCATGTTTGTTTCAGTTACATAATTTTTTTCATGTTTTGATATTGAGAATGTATGTGCCAGATTCATAACATGTCTTGAGCCCAGAAGCAGTTCAGCTGGAAGAGAACCTTTCTTATGAAGAGAAACCAGTTCAGATTCTTGATAGAAGGGAACATGTATTGTGGAATAAGGTAATCCACCAGGTAATGGTTTTGTGGAGAAACCACATGGTTGACGAAACAACATGGGACTCTGAAAATGCTATGAGGGAAAAGTAATCTCAATTGTTTAATAAGTAAATAAAATTGTGAGGACGCAATTTCAAGAAGGTGGGGATAATGTAACACCATAAGTTTTTTTAAAAATAAATATAAATGCATGGATATTTGTTTTAAGTAGATATTTTTAAATATCCTTTAAAACACAACCTTTCCACTTCTATTATTTAATTTCAAGAAACTGTCATCTACAATTGTGATCAGTATGTTATTTGGAGTTTATAAGAACCAAATTGTTTTTTTGGTGAATAGTTACATACCCTTATGAATAGTAATATGAACCTAATGAATAGTATATTTTATTATTATTTTATATTCTTAAGGCTTTAAGATAATAGCATCTAGGATAATTTTTCATTGTGATATAGAAGTAGTTACATAATTATAATTGTTAATTTTTGAATTAAGTATGATATAATTTTAAAATTAAATTAAAAATATTTAGAAAATTATTTTCAAAAAATGGACTTAATTTTTGAAATCTAAATGTCGATAAATGGTTAGGGTGAATTTTGGGAATTTTTCTGAAACAAATGATTTTTTGGTGAATAGTAAAAAATACAGTTTTTAGTTTCGGTGTGTTAATAACATCATTAATGATATAATAATGATGTCATAAATCTGGTAGACTTTTTTATAGTTAAATAATATGTGAGGTGTCCCAAGTGTCTTATACCATGGGAAAATTCCATGGGAAAGCCCATGGTTTTGCAAATACCACCCATGAGGTGTCCCTTGGAAATTATTAAAATATTCCCTTACTTTTCCTATAAATAAAAAACCCATTCCTTCATTAACTTCATTAAAAATTCATCCTCAATGAAGCTCTGGCCACCTTAACTTCATAGTAGTACTCCCATGTTTTCCTCAAGCCCCCAAGGTCCCAACCTTCTTGTTCTATGGGTTACTCTACAAGGTAAGAAAATTCTCAATTTTCTTCTTTTTTCATTCATGTTATCTTTTATGAGGTATAACTTTCATGTTTCCATAACATGTTCTTAATTACTTCTTATTATTGATCTACTCTATATTTTGATTCATTTCTATATGGGTGACCCTTGTCCCCTCTCTTTTTAATATTTTCTATAACTATGTTGCGTAGCCGTTAGACTGCCGAATGTTTGTAAGAGATTTCTCACTTTTTCTTTATTTTGAGTTCCTTCCTTATTATTTATTCATATCTCCTTTCCCAAGAGGCATGAAATCTAATTAAATAATGTATATTCTAGATTTTATCATGTTTATGAAAAATTCATCACCATTATTCTTCTCCTCTCCCACTTATTTAAGGAATAAAAACATTGTCTGTGATGTGTCGAATTACCGACATTGTGGACGACGTGATTTCAATTTCCATTAATTATTTCAAGTCTGGTCATGAAAATATTTATATGGTTGCAACCGGTTATAATATATGTGTTATGACACACCCATGGTTCTAGAATTAATTTTTACCCATGGTTCAAATTTATAAGACAAAATGAGGTTGTTATTATCAAAGAACAACTAAAATGATCTAAATGAACATCATTAATATTTTAACTTATGAATCATACTCATATTAAACATCCATAAGATAAATGGTATAATTTATGTTACTGAATATATTTACATACTACTCCATTACAATTCTAGATTTTCACTTCCAATCGACAAGAATATCCACCATGAACCAATCATAGAAATCATGTGAAGAACTCATCCAAAAAAAGTGCAAGGAGAAAGATACTAAAAAGGGTGAAATGATGTTATGAAATGATAATATAAGATGTTATAAACATGAAAATGTTTCTGTAAAATAATAATAACACTCTTTTAACCATTATAGGATGTTTAAACAAGTTTTAAGTAAGAAAAACCCGAGGTAAGGGAATTCTTAACCTGATTTCCATTCTTTGGGTTAACCTTCTACTTCATTATTTATGTGCTATTTAAATTGTTTGTGTGGAGGGTTCTATTTTTATTATGTTTTATTCTTTTTATTTACAATATATATACATAATAAATCCACTCTATGATGTCTCTCTTCAATTGTATGACATTTATAAGGGGATTTTCTTTAAAAATCCTCTTTTTATATTCAGTTTTACGAAATTCCAAAGTAATGTTTTTATGGGATTATTCTTGTTGTATGATTATGTTTTGGTTCTTGTGAATTATTTATAATCAAGGGTGGTACCTATATCTCCCTCTAATTCATTGGGTATTAGTAAGTTGGAGGTCAGCTGTATGGTTACTCCAAGTGTAACTGCGATAGTTACACAAAGTTAGGTAGCCGTGAGGGTTATAGATTATAAGGTAGCCAAGAATGGTTACAAGATTATGTAAGTAATGCCCCAAGATACATTTATGATTATATTTATGTTCTCATGTATGTGTGGATATTGTGTAAATCTCATGTTACACTAAGTAAGTATATATGGGTGACAAGCATGTCTTTTGAAAATGTTTTCATACGTTATGAGTATTCAGGGACTAATGTGCTCTTTCCTTCTTTTTCATCCCTTACTGAGCTTTCGTGCTCATCCCATGTTTTTAAAATATTTTCATAGGTTAATGGATGTGTAATAAAAGGAATAAATCCTTGTTAAATGTTAAATAATTGTCAAGAAGTCAGGTTTAAGTTTTAATGTTTTATATTTTGAAAGAAATGGAAACTGTTTTTATGGTATCCACTCTGTAATAATGTGTAATGTTATGAATGTATTGTCCTAATTATCTAAATCTATAAACTTGAAAATATCCTAAATGTAAAAGGAATATTTTTTTATGACTAAATTCAAGACTATGTATGTAATAAGTCCAGGTCCTTATAAATAGTGTAAAAACACATTAATGTTAAAGAACTACACTTTTCAGAATTGCCCCTTACCGTTAAAATCATGATCATAATGGTCTTTTTTCCACACTTGAAGAAAAATCCTTTTACTTTTAATCAGACACAATGTTGTTTCCTTCCAAAAGGATCACATGATATAAAATTCATATTTATCTTATCCCCTTTATCCATTTTTCTATACCATCCACTTATTATTTAACATTTCGTTGAATCTATAAGGCTTTGATATTTATTTCTTTTTCTTGATAGTAGAATAAACTAAATTCTCATATGATGAGATTTTTTAAGAGACTAGTTACCTTTATTGTAATACATTTCACCAATAGAAATAATTATTAATCACAACCTTGGGATTATTTATGTAATTTTTGTAATTCCTTTCTAACATTGTAAAGTTATCATCCAAATTATAAATATTTTTTAGTTTTCTTAGACTCAATAATTGTCACTTAATGTATTCACATTGTTGATGAGGAAAATGTTTTTACAAGATAATTTCCATAAAATATTTCTATTCACTGCATGCTATTTCCTCTTCATCCATAATGTTTTGAAAAAATACCACTAATGTTATGAATACCTTGAGAGATAATAGACTACCCTGAAAACCTTCTCCATTTTATTACTTCCCAAGAATGAAATAAATTTTATAAGGAATTTATCCATTACTAAGCTAAAAATAGTCTTTAGTCCAATTAAATGATGGTGGTTGTTGATGCATGATATAGTGTAACATTATTACAACACAATATGGATTAAAACACTTCATCATAATAGAATATTTATTAGTCATAACATTTTCCAACTACCCTAATATAGTTATAATTTGATCATCTTCAACTGAAAATACTGCTCTTGCTTCATTATCTTTTATAGGAGGGGAATACCAACATTGATTAAATGAATTAATAAAGTTCATATTCCACATGATAGGATTTATTTATAGAAAAATATATACACAACATTAGATCCTAAGATTATGAATAATAACTTAAAATTTTTAAACTACTGAAACACATAACATAAAATAAAAAATTTATTCACAGCTAATCAGAGAATCAAAAAGGTGGTTTATTTGAGAATATTATCCAATAAAAAAATATATTCAAATTCATCATGATGGATCATAATGAAAATAAAAATTAATCAAAAATTATTCCATGAGAGTGTCAACCCTAGTGAGCTATAATATTTTATTAATCATACTCCAGTATTATGGCCAAGATATATTCAATGAACACTTTTTAGGGTTACTACCCCAAGGACTATCTCTTCCAAAACTGTATCAAATTGTAATATATAGAAAATATATATATTTACAGGAAACACACATATTATTTATCTTAAAAAATTATTAGTATATTTTATTAAACTTATTATTATCCTCAATGTCATTTATAATATTTTATTACCTAATGTATGAGTTCTAAAATATTGTTTCTTATGATTCTAAAAATCTTTCTATGATAACATTTATAAAGAACCCAACTGAGGAAGACTAGTGTCAGTGGGTAATATATTACCTTAGTAACAAAAAAAGTGATTACATACCAAAGGACAATATAGTTTATTAGTCTTGGAAACTAGATTCATGCATTAATCTAAAATTACAATTGAAAATATGAAATAAAACATAATATTTTCATTGAAAAGACAATTATTCCATTTAAAATCTAACTACATATCAACCGTAATAAAACTCATTGCATTATTGGTAATGAAAAAATAATAAAGGAGTGATATAAAATTTTTAGTAAGGGATTTGGAAAAGAATATTCAAATATGGAATGAATAACATGTTAGGAAGAAATGATAAAAAATTTCAAATAAGAAATCACATGTTCTATAAAAATTTCCATCGATATCACAACTTTTTTAAATAATAACATAGTCAAGAATAACTTATTTTTAACTGATGGAATTCATAATTATTAAAATCTAAAACAAACCATCGATGCCTTGTGCCAAGAAGTCTGAAAATACCATCAAGGCCTCATTCTAATAATTTTAAAAAAATGTTTAAGGAATCATCCAAATAACAAATTTAGATTATTCCATGGGACCTACAAATGAAATAAATAGATATTTAATTCGACTCCACACCCATAACATAATAATTCCAATGAAATCATCATATTAATAAGAATCAAAACATAACCTACATGCCTTAAAAATAAGTAATTATTCACACTAAAAGAACTAATAAATAATATCAATACATTCCCTAGTCAAACTAATAAAAAAAATCCAAATAAATATTGTTGATGGTATTATTTGAGTATATTATTAGTAATTAAAAGTATTCAACAAATTATTTTGATACATTTTAAGACACATTCAAAAGATAACTGGAAAATTTCATTAAGAAAATACAAATTTCACCATAAAATAATTTATTCAAAATCTAAAAACATACAAAATATTAATAAAATTATTTCATTGGGAGGGAAATATATTCTTGTAAAGGAATCCTCAAACCAATGAGTGTTCATGATGTCTAGAAATTCCATTCAAGTTGTATAAGTTATAAAAACACTCTTTCCACACATTTTTAAATTTTCAAAAACTACACATTTTGTAAAACTATAAGATGATTAATTTTAAACAATTTTATAAAAATAAAAAAATGGGTAAAAATATTTATTCATAAATCATTTTAAAATATTTGAAAACATTTTTCTTCATTTTAAGCATAATATAGATATCAATGAAAAATATTCATGTATGAGTACAAAAAAAGGTTGATTTTCATTAAAAATATTATTTCAGTATCATGAGTACTTAATGAGAAAAAAATGAAATGACAACTAGGAATTTCATTAAATAAAAAGTGGAGAATAAAATTGATTGGGTATAATATATAAAGACCTAATAATTTCCCCAATGGAAACATAAACACAATCAATCCCAAAAATTGATGAGATTGGGAAATAAAAGAATACCTCATTTCTAAATTCTGAATTTTATTTTTTAACATTCTTAATAATAAATATATATTTATTATACATCTATATCATACCATATATTGTTTTCTTAGAATATTTTATCACCTGGTTATTAACAAATGTTAATTTAAATCACTATTCTCTGTAATAATTGAATTGTTTTTTAATGTACATTTTGTTTTAATAGTTACAATCTGTGTACTTTGGTTATGGGTCCTTAATCTATATAATGTTAAAAATGATATAAAAATGATATATATAAATTAAATATGTATTTATAGTAATCCCTGTAATGTTGACATTTAAAAAATTATTTATATTGTTAATGGAGACGGTGGGCTGTACGTACGCATGAACAATGTTTTTCAAATTCTGGATGGATGGAATGAATGAATGATAAATAAAAATTAACATTTCAAAAATTAGTATTATATAATAAATTATATATATATTTATATTTTTAAGTAGTCCCTTATTACCATCCATGTAAATCTAAAATTAAAAATAATCACATTGCTTTATGGAGGCAGTAGTTCAGACAGACACACTAGTGACAAACTATTATTCATTTGATAGAAAGTTTTCAATTAATGAGGTTTCACAATTATAATAACATATATGTATATTTATGATATTTATGTTTTCGTTTTTTGATAAATTATTCCTATTAAGATGATGTAAAATAAAAACTAATTTATTTTATCATCGATGGCGATTACCACTTCTTTGAAGGAACTGTTTAGATATCCTCTAAAGGGACCTATGTTTAGATTTTTTGTGGGAATGACACCTATTGAAAATATCATCTTTAGATATCATATTTATATTCAAATCCAAGGTATTATAAGGTCAAAATATCCTCAAAAAATAAAATTATTATATGTTTATATGGTATTTTAAACCTTTTCTGTTGGTTTAACCCCTTAGTTAACTAATTTTAACCATAAATGTGATAAAAAATTTTCAACCTGAAAAGTGTTATAAAATTAATTATATGTTTAAAATTTTCTCAAAAAATGGAAATGTGATGACATTTTAGACCATATATTTTGTATCTTTTCCTCTTTAATCATTTTTATTGTAATTTCCTGACTTTTCAGAGAGGTAAAAAAATTTATGGTACTGTTCAAAATATATTTTTAGTATTATCAAGGATCTTAAAGGATAAAGAGTAATTAAAGAGATTTTGGGGCTTAGTTAGATCCTAAATATCCAAACTTTAAAGAGGTATACTGAGTGGCATAGTTAGCATATCATTAGTACTAACTATAACATCCCAGGTAAATAAAGAATAATACATATTCATATTTATTAATATTTTAACTTTAAAGGGGTTGCTATGTTTGAAAGCATACCCGATACGCAACGATGAGTTTCTTTGAAAACTTACATTGGACACAACTAATAAAATAATATTATTTTAAATGTTAGTTAACGAGTAGTCGTTGTACTGGCAGGAATGGATAGAAATAACTAAAATATGATTATATATGTTTTTAAATGTTTTTAAATTTACCCAATAAAAGATAAAGGCTTAAAATACGGAAAGAGTTCAATTTTAGGCATTTATACCCTAATTTTCACAAAAGGTCCACTTATCACCTTTTTATGGAGAACAGTCATTAAATATAGTTTTGATAGATCTTATAAATTATATTGGACCAAATATAACTCTTCTTTAGAATTGGGACATCAAAATTTACTTTGTGTAAATTTTTGGTACCTTTCTGATAAAGTTCTTTTTTTAATGAATAGTTTAAAATGTTGTATTTTAATTAAAATCCTATTTTTAATATAATTTATTTATATGATTAGATTATCTTTTGAATTGGTTTTAAAGTGAAATTAGAAAATATTTTTACCATTAAATCCAATAGTGGTCGTTGGAATTAATTTCACTTTGAAATCGGACTTAAACTAGTGTCAATCTTTTGATACTTATTGTTTCATAAAAACACACTATTTGCTCTAACAGTGGGAATTAATTATTAAATTAATTAATGTGACTTATATGTTTTGAATTTTGTAAAATAGACTTCATTTTTGAATTCGTAATATCAAATATAGCTTAGGGTGAATTTTTGGTAATTTTCTGAAAAAGTTCAATTTTTGATTAATAGTGAAACCACTAAGTGGTACTTATAAAGACTGATTTTCCGTTTAAATGAAATTTTGCCATCATTGTGTTTTGAATTTCAAAAATCCGACATACATGGTTGTCATTAAGAAGTGAAATGTGGTTCAATGAGATTATAATAATATTTTTGGTGAATAGTAACTTATTAAGTTCTTAATCGCGATTAGTGGTAATTAGTGTAGTTTAAGGTAAAAATAATGCTTTAATAAAATAAGATGAGCTTGAAACATGTCCTAACATCATTGGTTGTGTCATGGCCGACCAAGACAAGCCATGGGTAAACTTGGGGACCCCATGGAGACACTTTGGTTGGGAAATGACATAAATAACTTTTTATTTAATGTAAAAGTAAAAATGACACAAACATAATATGTTTTACGAAAACAATTTTTACATGGGGTTATAAAGATCAGATTTTTGATTATAAATACACATTGGAAAGACGAAAAGATTTCCTACATCATAGTAATTTTGTTATAATTTTTAGACATTAAATAAATTAAATTATATATGACATAATAATGAAGCAGCGATGACATAATTATTTGACGATTTAAATAAAATGGAAAGATAATGTAAAATCTATGCACTACACATGTCCAAAACATATTGTATGTGTGGATTTCGAACCCTTATCACCTCATACACTAATTATATCATTTTGGGACCTTTTAAAACTGAAACACATTTTCAAATAAAGTAATATTTCTTTACTTTCCAAAAGTGCCCCTCCTCTCCTCTTATAAAAGGCCCCCACCTCTACCTCATTTCACACACTCCTAAAGCCTTTGGGTCGGCCAAAACCTTCCCATTTACTCTCTCCACATCCCTATCCTCATCCTAGAGGATTCCCTTTTGGGCATAATCCTTTCAAAGGAAGCCTTTAGGCTCAAATCAAAAGGAGTTACAATTTTAAAGGTAATTCATTCTCTCTTGTTCATTTGTTTTATTTTGATTCTCCAACCCTCTAAAATCTTTTTATTTACTTATTTTGTAACAACACCATTATCTTAAATATACTAGGATGTTGTTATAAGATTTATTAGAGCTACACTCTCACACAACTACATCAAATGGTTAAAGAACATACGGTTTCCGTGGATGGGGAAATTCTGCCTCCTGAAATGATGATTGTTCAATACGCATTTAACACCTTCAAAGGTGGCCATTATGATGTCACTATTTTTATATATGATATATAATATGTTTATTTTTTTCCTTTAAGCTTCTGTATTTTTCATTTTGGGCATACCTTTATGGTTTCCATTATGGGTAAACACGATATCTTCATTTAAGGAAGTGCGGACTACCGCCCCCTCAAAGTGATGTGATTCGTTAATGCCATATGTGGGACGTGTAAAGGATGGATTTAAAGTTATTATATATAATGTTATACTGGAATTATAATATACCTCTATATCATTATTATTTCTTTCCATTAAATTATGAGATAGAAATGAAAGTAGCGTTCATGCGTACGTACGGCTTACCGTCTCCATGAACGGTGCATTTCATTTCTTATCCCCAAATGTAATGTACTATTAAAAGTACAAGTATATAATGGATATATATAATTAATGATATATCTAAATGATGAAATAATTCTGGAATTTAAAATATACATACCTCTAATTTAGTTTTAATTCCATTAAAATGACAAAGAAATGAAAGGAGTGTTCATGCGTATGTACGGCTTACCGTCTCCATGAACGGTGCATTTCATTTATTACCTCTAAATGATTATGTAATATTATAAATACATGTATATGCTGGATATATATGATACATATTATATCCAAATCGGGAATTTCATTCTGGAAATAAAGAACCTTTGACCACATGAACAACATGTAATTGTAAGAAGTCCACTTTCGACTTAAGAACCAAATATTGAGAAAACAAACATTATGAACTTAAATAGTTACATAATGTTTATAACATGGAAATAAGTGATATAAAAGGAATAATGAACTTTAAAAAGGTTCTTAATCAAGTATGAATTAACTCAAGTTTATTATTCAGGACGTTAAAGAACGATCGAGTCAAGTCGGACCCGAGGTAAGGGACATCGTCTCAATCTCCTTTCATTGAGACATATTTCGTTTTATACACAACATTCTTTTATATGGTGTGTAAACCCCTTTGACTTATACTTTTATACAAAAGGAATCTTTTTCTACAAAGCGTGTTACTAAACGACAAAAAGGAATGTTTTTTTAATGTACGCGGTGACAATGACCTTTTCCGCCGCCGCAAGTATTATTTGTTCTTTGGCTTCCTCAACAAGCCGTAATGTTTTTAAAATAAAATAAATACCATATACTCTTTTATGTATTTTGGTATTGAAAATGGTTTTGATAAAGGATTCTATTATGATATATTGTGATTGAAATGTGTAAATATTATCATTCCTTTATATTGGTTTTATGTTTTATGATTTTATATTGGTACTTGGACATTTGACGGGTGGTTACGTGATAAACCATATGACGGGTGGTGCCGTGAATACCAGGACGGGTGGTTACGTTATAACCTCCAATGCATTGGGTATGGAAGTTGGCCGTATGGCTATTCCATTAAGTATGTATGGAAATTAGCCGTATGGCTATTCCATTAAGTGATATGTGTGTAAGTCGACCGTATGGTTATTCCACTTAAGTATGTTTATGTCCCAAGATACCTTTATATATGTTATGTGTTCTTTATATGGGTTTTATGGTAATACTTTGGTTAAAAAAAGGTAAGTAATGATACTTTATTCAGTGAAGAGTTTTTACTACTTCATGAAGGTGAAGGTATTACTTTGATAGAGTATATATGGTTTATTTGATGTTTGAAAAACTAACAGTTTTCATTATTTCTGTATCCCTTACTGAGCTTTTTATGCTTATCCCAAGTTTTTTTGAAATGTTTTTCACAGGACTTAATGTGGAATAAGGTCAAGGAAGGGATCAAGGGAATGTCATGCTATATAAAACATGGAACTAGACATGTTTCTTTCAAGAGTTTTTTTATTATGGAAACTTAGTATAAGTGACTACTTTGTAATCTTTTGAGATGTAATAGTTATATTCTAGTTCTCTAAAACTCTAAACCTGAAAAGATCCTCAACGTGAATTATTCTTTTAATTAAATATTAAGTAAGGTTTAAGGCCGGGGCCTTATACTAACTGTGTGACTCAACCATCTGGAAACCCAGTGCACATCAAGAGGCCGAATCATTTTTCTATAATCATACAATCAAGGTTTCATGTTCATGTTGAATGGTAGAAAACCTTTATTGTGTATTTTTTATGAGATTTTATTTTTTTTATTGAAACTATAGACCTATTACATATTAGGATTATTCGTGGATAGAGACTAGTGCACAATTGGAACATAGTCTGACCAACAGTGTGTCCAAACTATTCGACCCCATTTTATAGGGGAATTTACATTATTACACTATAATGTTTTAATATACCATTTATTTCTTCCTACTTTATTTCGTCTCTAGAAGCGTCCCAATGCTCTTTATATTCTCCAAGGTAGTAACTCCCTTGTACGATCTTTGTTTTCATCATCATCAGGTTCATAGGATTCCTCTATGTATGTTCCCAACTCAACCTCCTTATTTTCATAGTTTATCTTCTAATATGATATTCCACATAACTATGTCCTTATTTTCCATTTTTTTTTGGAATTTTATGACTCATCCGATCTCTCCCATTCTAGCTTGATTTATGGGACAGAACTAGACAAAGAGTGTACTCTAAACCTAATGCATCTTTCCTAGTTTCATTCCCTCAATTTTAGTGGCATTTATATTATGCAACATCATTCCATGAACCATACTTCTCAGGATAATATTAAAATATTTTTATTAGATTAATTTTATTGGTTCACAATGTTTAATGTGATCTTATATGATGGATAATCACTCCTAGGTTGATTTCATTTACATGAGACACCTTGATGCATCTAACCTTCATTGAGAGCCCTTTTCCCAATGCCTTAACTTGTTTAAACAGCTCTTGATGTTTTTTTACATTGTAATAAATTATTTATATTAATGAAATGAATTAATTGGAATATTAGTCAATGAGTTAGGCCCATACCCTTCATTCGATAATTGAGTTTCATGATGAAGTGTTTTGGGAAACATGATTAAGGAACCATAAATTCTATGGCTTGCTAAATTAAATGAATTGTGATAGTTATTACATACCTCATACACAAGCCAAAATAGATACTTGTATCCTTATAGGATTCCTAGGAATAGATCTTCATTATTTATAATTACTTTTTATATTTGGTTTGTTACATGCTAGAATCAATACCAATTATTCATGGGATGGGATCACCATGGGTTTATCATTCCTCAAGATGAGTAATATAAGTTATCTAGGGGAGACACTATTTATAGTATTATTAACTATATGGTCACACAAGGTCACAAGTTATACTCTCCCCATATATGAGATACTTGTGATGGGATAAGTGGGTTTTTTTACATGCGATGCCGAGAGTGATACTTACGATTCCATTTAATTATCCCATAATATAACCTATTATGGTATTGTAATTCTATAGTGATTAGAGAGAAATAAATGGAATTCATTTTGAATCTCCTTGGACATCCATATGGATCCTATTATTAAATTCAAAATATTTCACTTAAATTGAAGAAAAAAATTATGTAACTGAATTTCCTGGGATTCATCCACCAAGCCAAATAAAAGGCTTGTGAATAGTATACCATTTGATGCTTTACATATGATGATCCCATTACACCATATTCATACATGTTTATATTACCATGGTTTAGAGACTTATGGGTTTTTTCTAACGCAGTTAGAATCAGATGGGTACTCCAAGATGAACCTAGTCTGATTTATTTTATTTATTTATTTCCTTGTACGTAATATTATTTTTACACTGCTCATTTTATATGCTATAGATGGATTGATATCCATTGTGTTAGTGGTGGAATATTGAGTGTATATCACACCCTTTTTGCTACACCCTTGGTACTTATGAAGAATTTGTGGTTGTAGGTATAGAGGGATGCATCCATCTTCCATTGTTTAAATATAAGTTCAAGGATGGAGTTCAGTAGAAGAGGACTGAGATTATGACCTTAATGATAGTAGTATAAGTTTTAGGCCATTTTAGTATTTTTAATTTCTTGTGGTATATTCTAGAAACCCTTTATCCCATGTATCTCTTTTTCATAGCTACATGACGTCATCATCATTTTTGTATCTATTATTGATATACCTTCAACAAGATTGTTACAAATGGATGATTATTATTATTTCTCTAGTGCTTATTTATTCTGTATTCACGTCTTATCGCATTTATATTAATATTGGGATACACTCTGACTCATGAGGTTATAGTCTCCCCAAGGAAACACCACATTCCCTTGCTGCTAGTTGATAACCTCTCTTGTACGAGGAGGTGTGATTGAGGTCAAGTGGCCAACCATCATGGGGAATTACTATGTGGAATACGTGGAAGGATTCTATATTTATAATATTTATATAACTTAATAAAATATTATCTATATAAAATCTCATTAATTTCATTTTGACACTGTTTAATTAATTGGAATTTAATTTTTTGATAAAAATGATGAAATTATAATACAATTGAGTAAAAAATCACTAATAAGTGACATTCATATATAAAATATTTAGAAAACTATAACTCACTCATATTATGTTAATTTTAATATTTTCAAATTCATTCATTTTATTTTTCTATGAACTCAACAAATACCATGTTGGCATTGAGTAACCAATTATGGTAACTATATATTCACTAAAAATTAGATATAAATTACCATCATGAAAATAGTTTTTTAATTCTAGAAGCAACGATTAATATTTTGTAAAAACATTAATTATTCTTATGTGAAAATGTTATAGATATTTAAAAATTATGGGAGTGATATTTTGTATTTCTGTTAGCTTGAAATTTTATATTATTATTTTTCTAGAAAATTTCCCCTCAAATAACTAATTTTTGAGTATCACATGATAAGGATCTAATTCTCTTCATATAATAAAAATTAAGATGAAAAATGATGTACTTACCCCTAAATTTTAATCTAGGTTAACCTGATTTATCATTTACTAAGTTGATAAATTTTAATATAGTCACTATGTATAATGAATAAAAAATAAAATTGACCTAAATGACAATTTTTTTATCCTAATTGTAAATAATATATCTTTTTTTAAATATTAAATATCTATAAGTGGAAAAAATTAATTTTAAAATAATTTCCTAAAATATAATGAAAACTTCTTTTAGATAAGTATTTTTTAAAGTATACAACTACATATATATATATAATAATATCATTCCCATAAATACATTATATTAATGTTAAAAAAATTTATTTAAAATATAAAATATAAATTTAATTATAATAATTAACCAATAGTGTTCAATTTAAATTTTTATGATATAACACAATGCATGTATAAAAATCATTTTCTTATAAAAACATCACTTTTTCCTTCAATTTATTTACATTTTAATTTATAATCAATTGATAACTTATGATCTTATTTTATACATATTTAAACCATGTAATTTTCATAATTTAATTATCCCTATTCAAAACCAAAAATTTAACAACATGGTTATAATGATATATAATATTATGATTCTTTTAGACTCAGGGTTTCATGTAGTACAAGCTATCAAAGAAATTATATTTTTTATAGAACTATATATTGAAATCTTGGGGTGTTACATGTATAAAGAACATCAGATCTACCAATATTAAAATTTCATTATTGTTTCACCTACTATGTAAAGTAATGTTACCAATAGTAGAAGCAGATGTTATAGGAAGCATTTAGTAACCATCAGTGTGAACCTGACCTTCCATAATTTAGAGCATGAACTATCATCAAATAACTTCTACATGAAGAAAATTGATCTTACATGAGTATGAGAAATGGTCATGATTGATGATGAATATTTAATAAGAACAAAATATATGATGAATGAGTTTATTAGATTCTATAATCGAACATATCATTTAGGAGATGAGAAATATACATAAAGAATATGTGAGCCCTAAATGAATAATCAATGAGCACGAGATGATAATTCATAAAAAAAAATATGCTATTTTACGTGATATATTAAAAAATTTATGTGGAGAACTCAGATGGATATGGTCATTGTATTTTTCATATGAGATATTGAACAAATGTATACATATTCTATATACATATAGATAAACTGTGAGTGGAGAAACATGACATCTCATGTGTTGATTGATATTTTATATCTGTGTGAAAATATGAAAAATTCATTATTACATGATATGAAAACATTTTATTTTTGATATTGTGAATTAAAAATGAATATGACATTATACGGAGCATGTATGCATGCACATGATGAGTACTGTTTGATGAATACAAATTAAGAAAATACACCACAAAAAATAAAGATATTTTAATATTAAAGATTTCAAGTGAAGAAAGCAAATGACATTGGGATTTTAGAAATTTAATGTGATATTAATTGAGGTATTATTCTAAGATATCACAAAAACATTAATTAAAATATTATTAATGGAGATAATTCATGATCCATGGGAAAAATTAACAGCATGTAGTTATAAGAATATACAAAGAATAAATATTAGGAGACATGATAAGAATATTTTTTGTATTTAAATTAAAATCTTTATAACATCATTTTTTGGGTTTTGAAGATGATGGTTACTATATATATAGTTTGATTTTATATAAAATGAGGGTTATGAAAATTGGTATTATTTTTTGAATATTATGGAGAGAATAAATCAAGAACTTTTTGATAAAAATGAGAGATAATATAACATTTTTATTAAGGAGGGATTTGGAAGAGGAGAACCTAGATTATTCAATATCTAGGGAATTTACTTGAGACAATAATTGTATCTGATGTCTTTTATGGGTGTACATAAATTTTTTTGTTGATATTACATTATTTCAGAATGAGATAAATTCAATATTATTAGAAAATAAACTCAGAGCATATTAAGATATTTATATCACTGGATCAAAACTAAAGGAAATTAGGATTGAGGTGTATAAAAAGTTGTTGATTAATTATAGTTGGGGTGTACACCCAACTACCAATGTTATGGGATAATGTTGTATAACTAGTTTTGATTGTGGCTACTTGAATTCATAGTTAAGAATACATGTTAGGTTGTGTATCCAACATGGCAAGGTGTTGAATTTTTTACCAAACATTATAAATATTTTGTGTTGTTTTGTATCTTAATATTTCTATTTATAAAGTGATACTAAAATATAATATAGAGTGGATTTATAACTCCATAAAATTTAATTGGTTGAATTAAAAATGAAGAGAACTAAAAAAAATCCACGGATTCACCCCATCGTAGTGGTCAATCTAAAATACGGAACAAAAAAATTGTATCTATAATTTATTTTCAAGTCAATTATAATATATTATTTTCATTTAAATAAATGAATAATATGATTATTTTATACTTTATTATAATTAATAAATTATGATATTTTTAATGAATTATCATTTTTAATTATTATCATATATTCTATATTGATTCTAAAATAATTTTTTGAAAGAAAATTGAATTTTTAGGGATTATATATTTGAAATTCAACCATGGATTGATGATTTATATGGATACTAATATTTGATAAATCTTTATTAATTATTCTCAATAATTGTTCATGTTTATTTTGAAAATTTAATCTGGACCATATCACTTTGAACACTAATTGTGATAAAAGTGTTTGAATTTTAGTACATGATAGGGTTCACTGAAAAAATATTTATTAGGTGACTTAGATTCATTTATCAATAATACATTTTCATAAAGCTATAAAATTTAATTTTGAAAATTAAAATAAATTTTTATAAATTTTTGAAAACTAAATAGTGGTAATATTTTGTGTTCAAAAAAATTTATTGAATTGATTTTATTTTTCCAATTTTAATTCTATAGTATTAAAATTAATCTACCAATTAATTTATAGTCATTAAATTAGTGACTCTATAATATAAAGAATCCATTTTTTAATTTCTATTCTAAATTATTTTTATATATTCATTATGGAAAACTATTTTTTGAGACATTATTAGAATATACATCACCACCAGAACTCCTTTTTTTCATTTTTTAAAATATTATGATTTTTAAAAAAATTATAGAGTCTATTTGTTTTATTTGAATCCATTTTTACCTTTTATCTAGCATTATATATGAAGCTACTTTGTCTTAGTAGAGACCCTGAATATTATGTTAGGTTTGCTTTATTTTAAGAAGATTTATCATCCCCACCCAAATTATCTGGAATCATTACATTATTTCATTTGATTTCAAAAATAGATTTTTGTTTGATGTTTTGTTAGATTTTTTTTCCATTAAAATATAAGAATATGAGTACATGTTTACCGGTTATTTGATAATTGGTCTACAAAGTTATTTTGGGTAATTATTTTATATTTTCTCTATAATTTAAAAATAAATGAAAAAAATGATTCCTTGATCATTTTTTTAATATTTAGGTTTGAAAATCTATAAAATAAAATAGGGAAAGGTATTTTTCTTTTGTATGTGAGGAATTTTTTGAATGATGGGAGGGTTGTATTTTTATTATAATTAAGTGGAAATAATGTATTATAAAAAATATTTTGCGTTCATTTTGAGAAATTGTTTTTAAAAAGAAATCATTTATCTACAAATATTCAATATAAGAAAAAATATATAAAAATTCCTATTGTTCACTGTGTCATTATTCTTGACATGGAAATTTAAATATATTTTAAGCATATGGATCGATTGAAAATACAGGATTTATAGAATAACTTAAATGAAATGGTCATGAATTATGAGAGAAAAAATTTATGATAATGAATATTATAAAGTGAGAATAAATATCTAATAAAATTTCATATCTGATAATGTAAGTGATGTGATATTATAAATTTATTTCAATAAAGAGGTGTGGTTGAATACATAAAATTTTTAGTAATATGAAATTTTATTTTTTTCAGTAATAAAATTTTTATATTAAAAAAATTGATTATAGAATTATCCTATATAAGTGATGTTTTTATTTTTAATATTTAATGATATGTTTTTTTCATAAGGAAAGGAAAAAAGGATAGATTTGGGGGAATATTATAATTCATTTTTATGTTCATTTAATAAATTTTTTTCTTATAACATGTCAAACTTCTATAAACCCATTGACAATCGTTATATTATATAAATGGTATAAATTAAAAGAGTTATACATGGACTGAACAATTTATTTTTCTTAGAATCCCAAATAGATACATACATTACACATGAAAACATAAGATAAAATTTGACCACATTTCAAGAAAATTATTATCCCTTCCATCCTATTTCTATAAATTGATAATAATCCACCTCAAGTTTTATGGGGAAAAGAAAAAATAAGGGTGATATTATATTCTTAGTATGGAGTAGCATATAATATAATCTTAGATAACAAAAACATGAAATAATTTATATGGAAAGGATACATGATGAATTTCAATCTTTAATCAACTAAAAATGATATAATTAAATATATATATATATATGAAAATAAAAGAATACATTAATAAAAATATTTATTGATATCATATTGAGGTAATAAATAATGTAAGATATTAGAAACACACTATCAATACATTTATACATGACACTTTACTTATCGTTGAGACCATAGCCAATTCATTTTCATATTATGAGATGATTAAACAAGAAAAAACTAACATGTATTTTCTAATAAGAGATATTGATGCATCAATGGGATATATAATTTTAACCCCCACCCAAAACATGATTATGTCTAATTCCTTCACTTTAAGTGACATCAATATCATTCATATTGTTCACCTCGGACCCTCTTACTAAACAAAACATGTCTCTCTATATAATGAGAAACATGGATAACAAATAATTCATCATTAAATATAATTGTGTTGATGTATAGGGGAACATCCCTCAATAAACATGTAATCCATGGGGTATCATCAAAGTAACATGGAAAAAAAATTATCAAAGAAATATAGTGGTTATGGTACTTAATATTTTATAGGTTACACAAGGATGACATTAATTGGATTCAATATATTTCATTGGTAGGATACCTAGAAAATGTTATAAAAAACCCCATTATGGTTCATTAGGATAATGTGAATATTACAAATAATACCCCAAAATAGTGTCTCTCTATGTGTGAATTCATAGGTCCACTCTTAGTGAATTAGGGTAAAAATTGATTGAATGATCAACCAACACTTTTGGGGTGACTAACCCTAGGTTTATCTATTCCAAAACAACATACACTTTACTGTATCCATACATGGATATATTTTCTAGGAAAGTACACATAGTTATACTTTACAAAAAAATAGTATGATGTTTCCACCAAGTAAAATGTATCTCTTGAATCAAAATAATATGAGAGAGGGGTAAAAATATATAATATTAAAATCCATTAATTTTAATTAGAAAAATAGTAAAATTTATTCAATGTAATTGTATTCATTAAACAAAATAAAATCAATTGTGATTACAGAATGAGGCCTATGAAATGTGAATTTGAGATGAAAACTCAACACATGGCTTAAAAAACAATAAAATCATACCTTATTGAAATAAATGGATTAAAAATATTATTTAAATAAATTTAATAAATGAATTTCATTAGATGGGATATCAAATGGGCATTATATACATTATATTTAATGAAATTAGGTTCTTAATATAAAATAAGACTCAATGATAGGAATTAGAGATGAAAAAACTCACTTCATATCCCGAAATATTCAAATGTACCTTAACACCATTTATTTTAAGCATATATGTAAAATTCACTTAATTAATAATATTAATCATATCCATTTTCTTCTTTACTCTTTATAAATATTGATTATTTACCAGAATTCTTCTGATTCACCATATCTGTGTATTTAATTTAGATATTTTTAGTAGTTTCATAATAATAGTGTTATTATTATTTCTTATACTAAAGTTTATTATTAATAGTTCATTTAATTCACATTCATAGATTATTTTTATTAATTTATAATGTTTCAAATCCTTTTTATTAGTGTTTTATACTTTATCCTTTAATATGACGTCAATAATAATAATGTTTTTGTGATTTTGGAGTAACAAATAGTGTTTCCTTAATTGATGAATTTGATATTGATATATTATCTCCATAACCAAAAAAATATTTATCAAAAAATTTATTTCATATAAGGCTTATAATTATTTTTCCAAATACCTTTGTGACATTAATGGATAATATTTTTCATGTTAGTTGTTAAACCGACACAAACACGAACCAACCATGATTAGGGGATTATTATTAGATGGTTTAGTTGTAATATAATTATAAAAGGAGTATAAAGATATCATATAATTTATATTCGTGTGTTATATTATAATGATAAGGAATTATAAGAATACATAATGGATATGGAAACTTTACTTAAATTGAGTAAAATATTTTCCACTTAGCATGCTTCAGTCAATTGATTAAAATAACGATGATTTTTTTATTAATATCCTTAATAAGTTGAGAATTTTCTTTAGGAAAAATATTAATGATATCATAAAAATTTTATTTAACCTTTAATATCACTATTATTTTTAACCTTGTAGTCGGTGAACAAAAAATAAACATGAAATGTGTGTCTTGAAGTGGTGAAGATTTTATCCTTTAATTAGTGAATTGAAGGGTCATTTTGGGAACACCGTTTATTTATTCAATGGTTATACAGAACTATTAAAAGGAAAATATCTCAAAAATAGAAAATGTTTTGGTGAAACATGCATTCATCAATAAAAAGATAAATTTTTCTATTCTAGGAATGATTTTTAAATGTTTTAGGACTTTTAGTATGGATTAAACTCAATTTAACCCATTTACTATTACATTTTTATTTAATTTATAATTATTTTAATTAATTTTAACTAAAATGTGCAAGTATAGAAAATTTAACAAATTTAATAATTATAATTCCATATTTTGAAACACTTTTATCAAATAAAATCTCTAAAGGTGCGAAAAGTTATTTTCATAAAAATGAATTTTAGTGAAATAACTTTTTTAAGAATAATTTTTTTTTATAATTTAAAATTATTTAGGTTTCATTATTTAATGAAATAAATAGATTTATTATAAATGAAATAAATTTTATGAAGCTTTATTTTAATTTAGAAATCCAATATCCTTTAAAAATAATTTATTCAGTGTGATGATAAAAAACTATTATTATGTTAAAGTAACATTTTAATTAGTTCTAATTTTTTTATATAAATTATATATGTTCATATAATAGTTTTAAATTAATTTTTTTTTTCAGAAAAGTCACATTTTATTACTTAATAGGTTTTATAAACCTCTAGGTAATTTTTATATAATTGTAAAGTCGTGTAAATTATAATTATTTTGTGAAAATTGTAATTTCTGACAAAAAAACCTTTTTTGATGAAGAAAAAACTCGTAATAAGAAATTTTCATATGTTGAATTCGAAAAATTGAATTAGTATAATTAATTTAAAATTTTAAAATTTATCTTTTAAATAATGACTCGAATAATGGTTCTCTAAATGTATCACTTGTGCAATAGTTCCTAATACAATATTTACATGCTATAGTAGAGTCTTGGTTGTTGCATTATACTCCGATTTAAAATTTTGATCCTTATAATTTGGGGTAAGTATCACATGTTGAAAAGATATAGATAATATTTCCTTATTTTATCTTAAGTATCCAAGGTGTCCTATACAATTTTTTATATCTTTCGAATTATTTTCATAAAACAATTTATGTAATTCTACAATACGTAGTCTCTCTTATAAAAAATCAAGAAAAAATCATCTTTATAAAGGAGTTTAGGCTATAACTATATTACTTGAGACGTTATTACTTTGTTTTTAAAGGGAATGTATTTCATCTATAATAAAACATTGAATACATCGTGTACTTTAGGGAGGTTGGGTGGAATAGCCAATCGTTAAGCTACTTTTACAATTATTATTAATATTTCAAAATTATGAATATAAATTTGGTTTAAATACCCCTTTATTCCAAATATTACAAATCTCTTTTTTGGTAAAACCATTAATAATACGTGATACCCATCCAGAAATTGCAAGCATTTCCTTCATTTATCAACATCAATATTTATCCTTCTTTAGGATTCTTTAATGGGATTCATAATAATTCATTCATCAACTATAATCTCCTATACAATATTTGGGCCAATTAAATATTTTTCTCAATCTAATTCCCAATTTCAAGGATTATAATACCTATTCCAACACAATATTTCATATTCTTCTACTATGATACATGAATGAAAGATATTATTATATGGAAATTCCATTATAGTTAGATACCAATCTCACATACATTAGAAGTCAATAGATATAGATCTTAGAAAACATTCATATATTTTGATTGTTTTATTAAACTTCCCATTAGTCTAGGGATGATAGCCAATACTTAAATGTTTCATAGTATTGGTAAATCTCTAAATACAATTCCCAAATTTTGATGTGAACCAAGGGTCCCAATATGATACAATTAATTGAGGTGACTCATTAATCCTTATGATTTCATTGATATAGATATGGGGAAGGTTCTAAAGTGGTAATAATATTATATATCTATGAAATGAGTATATAAATTATATATGATGACCTGTATAACTCATTTATTCCATATATATTTGTTGTTTTGTGAAAAATCAAAATGAAACACTATCCAAATTCCGTAGAGGTATAGGCATAGGTTGAATGAATCCTTTAGGATTTTGTCTTTTAGGCTTTACCTGTTTGAATACTTACATCTAGATACATAGTATAAGGCCCCAGCCTTAAACCTTACTTAATCTTGAGTTATTACAAGATTACACATTGAGGATCTTTTCGGGTTTAGAGTTTTAGAGAATTAAATCATAAAACTTGCATTAAATTCCACATATAAACAAAGTGGTTACATAAAGATAGTATTCTTCATTCCCATCAATGGAAACACATTTAAAATAAAACATGGATTATTTCTTGACACATCCTTGACTCTATCGTCTTATCATGTACCTTTCCCTTGACCTGTGCAAAACATTTCAAAAACTTGGGATGAGCATAAAAACTCAGTATGGGTTATAAAAACATGGGAAGGAAACATGAGTTCATATATACATAAGAATGAAATCATACTATACCCATAAAACATAGGCCCTTTAACATACCTCATAAAATCATGAATAAATCATAGAAATCATAAGACATAAAGGTAACATGAGGCATTCATAACATTCTTACGTAGGGAGTAACCCTCTTGGTTACGTTTGGAATACCCATCACAGTATATTCCCTAAAATCTCTTCGGAGAAACCTTAGCATTTCACTCCTTCGCATTACCCAATGCATTGGAGAGCTATAACGGGCTCACCCGCCCTTAGTTTATCACGGAACCACATGTCTTCATAATAATGCCCAAGAACCATAACATAATCGTATAACATAAAACATGTATAAAGGAAACATAAAATTTCCACATTTCAATCACGAGATATCAATACAACACATTGATATAAAAACATTATGAAAACCATTTTCAATACCAAAATAAAAGAAAAGTAAAACATGGTATTTATTTTTCTTTAAAAAGAAGGTATGGCTTGTAGAGGAAGCCGAAACTCAAATAATGGTCACGACGGCGGAGAAGTCGTTGTCGCCGCATACGTACGACAAAAACATTTCCTTTTTGTCGTTTAGTAAACTCTTCGTATAAAAAAGATTCCTTTTGAATAAATGTAAAAGTCAAAGTGGTTTATACACCGTATAAAAGAAAGTTGTGTATAAAATAAAATATGCCTCAACGAAAGGAGATTGAAACGAAGTCCCATACCTCGTATCCGACTTGACCCGACCGTTCTTTAATCTCCTGAATAATAAACATGAGTTAATCTCTACTTGCTTATGAATCTTTATCAAGTTCATTATTCCTTTTATACCATGTTATGACCATCATGAAATCATTTAAGTTAATAATGTTCATTTTGTCGGTATTTGGTTCTTAAGTCAAAAATTGACTTCTTACACTTACATGTTGTTAATTTGGTCAAAGGTTCATTATATCCATAATGGTATTCATGATGTAGATATCATATATGTCATATATATCCAGTACATACATGCATTTATAATATTACATCACATTTAGAGGTAAGAAATGAAATGCACCGTTCATGGAGACGGTAAGCCGTACGTACGCATGAACGCTACTTCCATCTCTATTTCGTATTTTCTGGAATGGAATCATAATGATATAAGAGTATATTATAATTCCATTATAAAAACATATATAATATCATTAACTTTATCCTTTACACATCCCACATATGGTATTAACGAATCAAATCACTTTCAGGGGGCGGTAGTCCGCACTTCCTAAAATGAAGATATCGTGTTTACCCATAATGGAAACCATAAAGGTATTCCCAAAATTAAAAAAACAGAATATTAAGGAAAAAATAAACATTATATATCATATATAAAAATAGTGACATCATAATGGCCACCTTTGAAGGTGTTAAATGAGTATTGAACAATCATCGTTTTGGGAGGCAGAATTTTGCCATCCATAGAAACCGTATGTTATTTAACCATTTGATGTAGTTGTGTGAGAGTGTAGATAAAATAAATCTTATAACAACATCTTAGTATATTGAAGATACTGGTGTTGTTACAAAAGAAGTAAATAAAAAGAGTTTAGGGGGTTGGAGAAGCAAAATAAAACAAATGAACATGAGAGAATGAATTACCTTCAAAAGTGTAACTCCTTTTGATTTGAGCCTAAAGGATTCCTTTGAAAGGATTCTGCCCAAATGGAATCCTCTAGGATGAGGAGAGGGATGTGTAGAGAGTAAATGGGCAGGGGTTGGCCGAGCCAAAGTCTTGAGGTGTGTGTGAAATGAGGTAGAGGTGGGGGCCTTTTATAAGAGGAGAGGAGGGGCACTTTTGGAAAGTAAAGAAATATTACATTATTTGAAAATGTGTTTCGGTTTAAAAAGGTCCCACATTGATATAATTCGTGGATAAGGTTATAATGGTTCGAAATCCACTCATCCAATTGGTTTTGGCCATGTGTAGTTCATAGATTTTACATTGTCTTTCCATTTTATTTAAATCGTCAAATAATGATGTCATCGCTACATCATTATTATGTCATAAATAATTTAATTTATTTAATGTCTAAAAATTATAAAAAAAATACTATGATATAGGAAATCCTTTTATCTTTCCAATTACTATTTATAATCAAAATTTGGACTTGTATACCCCCACTTAAAAATTGTTTTCGTAAAACATATTATGTTTGTGTCATTTTCACTTTAACATTGAATAAAAAGTAATTTATGTCATTTCCCAACTAAAGTGGATCCATGGGGTCCGCAAATTGACCCATGGCATTTAATGGTCGGCCATGACACAACCAATAAGGTTGGGACATGTTTCTAGGTCATTTCAGTTTATTAAAGTATTATTTATACCTTAAACTACCCTAATTACCACTAATCGTGATTAAGAACTTAATAAGTTACTATTCACCAAAAAATTATTATAATCTCATTGAACCACATTATACATACTAATGACAACCATGTATGTCGGATTTTCAAAATTCAATACACATTAGTGGTAAACATTCATTTAACTGAAAAATATGTTTGCTTGATTACCACTTAGTGGTTTCACTATTCATCAAAAATTGAAGTTTTTCAGAAAATTACCAAAAATTCACCCTAAGCTATATTTGATATTATGAATTAAAAAATGAAGTCTATTTTACAAAATTCAAATCATATAAGTCACATTAATTAATTTAATAATTAATTCCCGTTGCCCGAGCAAATAGCGTGTTTTTACAAAACAATAAGTATCAAAAGATTGACACCAGTTTAAGTCTAATTTCAAAGTGAAATTGATTCCAATAACCACCATTGGATAAAATGGTAAAAATATATTCTAATTTCACTTCAAAACCAATTCAAAACATAATCTAATCATATAAATAAATTAGATTAAAAATCAGTTTTGTTGTAAAATGCAGTATTTTTCACTATTCATTAAAAAATGAACATTGTCAGAAAAATACCAAAAATTCACACAAGGTATATTTTGATGTCCCAATCATAAAGGATAATATTATTTTGACAATAATAGTTTATAAAATTGTCAAAATATAGATTCAAAAATGGGTTGCCATCAAAAGGCAGTAAAACAATCTTTTAAGAATATTAGTGTATTCCATGCATAAGATTGTATTTATTTTCATTTTAAGCCTCTATAACACTATATTAATCATTAATAGACATAGATAAAAATATCTATTATTCATTACTTACTTGGGATGTTACATCCTTCCCCCCTTTAGAAAATTGTGTCCCCGCAATTTATTTACTTATCGAATAAATGGCGGTACTTATCCCTCATTGCATTTTCAGATTTCCATGTTGCCTCTTCAATCATGTGGTTTTTTCACAAAACCTTTACCTGCTTAATCACCTTATTCCGTAACACTTGCTCCCTGTGGTCAAGAATCTGGACCGGTTGTTCCTCATAAGATAGGTTCTCTTCTAGCTGAACTACCTCTGGACTCAAAACATGAGATGGATCTGGCATGTACTTTCTCAACATCGAAACGTGAAAAACATTGTGTACCTGAGATAAACTCGGAGGTAAAGCCACTCGGTATGCAACTGATCCAACTCTCTCCAGAATTTCGTATGGTCCAATGAACCTTGGACTCAACTTTCCTTTCTTACCAAATATCATCACACTTTTCCAAGGAGAAACCTTGAGAAAAACATGATCACCTACCTCGAAAGATAGATCCTTCCTCCGGTTATCTGCATAACTCTTCTGCCTGCTCTGAGCTGTTCTCATGTGTTTCTGAATCAGCTGAACTTTTTCTTCCATCTCTTCTACCAATTCTGGTCCCATCAACTTTCTTTCACCCACTTCATCCCAGAAAGTTGGAGTTCGACACCGCTTCCCATATAATGCCTGAAATGGTGCCATCTGTATACTGGAATGAAAACTGTTATTATATGAAAACTCAACCAAAGAAAGATGTTGGTCCCAACTTCCCTGATAATCCATAGAACAAGCTCGTAGCATATCCTCCAATGTCTGAATTGTTCATTCTGACTGCCCATCTGATTGAGGATGAAAAGCTGTACTAAAATTTAATTCAGTACCCAACGACTTCTGAAGGCCTTTCCAAAAGTTAGAAGTAAACCTGGGATCACGATCCGATACAATGGAGAGAGGAACTCCATGTAACCTGACTATCTATTTAAGAAACAAACGGGAAATTTGATCAAGAGAGAAAGTATCTCGTATAGCAAGGAAATGAGCAGATTAGGTCAAGCGATCAACAATAACCCAGACTGCATTATTACCTCGAGATGTCTTCGGTAATCCAACAACAAAGTCCATCTATATATTCTCCCATTTCCACTCTGGCACTGGTAAAGGCTGAAGCATCCCTTTCGGTAACTGCTGCTCTGCTTTAACCTGTTGACATGTCAAACTCTTCACAGTAAAATCAGCAATATCTCTTTTCATTCCAACCCACCAGAAATACTCCCGCAGATCTCTATACATCTTAGTACTTCCCGGATGAACTGAAAACGGAGAACTATGAGATTCACATAACAACTCTCTCTTCAACTGTGAATCACAAGGCACACACAATCTCTTCCCAAATATCAAAACACAATTATTATCAATGTTGAATTCAGGCAACTTACCTTTCTGAACCAGCTCTACCTTTTTCTGCAACTCACTGTCTTGCTTTTGTGCTTGCTTGATTCTATCTGATAGAGAAGATCTCACTGATACCTGAAACAAAACAGAAGGACTTCCTGCACCAACAACTTCTATGCCAAAGTTCATCAAATCGTTAACCAAAGGATCACGTTCCAAACGCAACATTGTTAATGAAGCATTAATTTTTCGACTCAAAGCATCAGCCACTTTATTTTCTTTTCCTGGATGGTAATGAATTGTACAATCATAATCCTTGATTAATTCTATCCATCTCCTCTGTCTCATGTTTAACTCTTTCTGAGTGAATATATACTTGAAACTTTTGTGATCAGTATATATTTCACACTTTACTCCATACAAATGATGCCTCCAAATTTTTAAAGCAAAAACAACAGCAGCTAGTTCCAAATCATTTGTAGGGTAATTTACCTCATGAGTTTTCAACTGTCGTGAAGCATAAGCAATTACCCGATCATTCTGCATTCGGACGCAACCATGTCCTTTCAATGAAGCATCACTGTATATAACAAACTCACCATTCCTGGAAGGTAGTGCCAAAACTGGAGCATTCACCAATCTTCTTTTCAATTCCTGAAAACAATCATCACATTCTTTTGTCCAGATAAACATAACACCCTTCCGAGTTAGCTTAGTCATTGGACTAGATAACCGTGAAAAATTTCTAACAATCCTTCGGTAATAGCCCGCCAAACCAAGGAAGCTACGAATCTCGGTTACATTTGTGGGTCTTGGCCATTCTTCCACAACTTTTGTTTTTGCAGGATCAATAGTTATTCCATCTTTAGAAACAATGTGACCAAGGAAAGAAATTTGTTGCAACCAAAACTCACACTTGCTAAATTTCCCATAGAGTTTCTTTTCTTTTAAGGTTTGCAAGATAACCCTTAAATGTTTTTCATGCTCCTCTTTACTTTTAGAAAACACCAAAATATCATCAATGAAAACCACCACAAACTTATCCAAGAACTCATGGAAAATTCTATTCATTAAGTCCATGAATACAGCAGGTGCATTGGTTAGCCCAAAAGGCATTACTACAAATTCATAATGGCCATATCTCGTACGGAACGCGGTCTTCGGAATATCTGCCTCCTTTACCTTCAGTTGATGGTACCCCGATCCTAGGTCAATCTTTGAAAAAAACTGAGCTCCCTGGAGCTGATCAAACAAATCATCGATATGAGGCAAAGGATATTTGTTCTTAACAGTGATATTATTCAAGGCTCTATAATCAATGCAAAGTCTCATAGAACCATCTTTCTTTTTAACAAATAAAACAGGATCACCCCATGGTGATGTGCTAGGTCTAATGAAACCTTTCTCTAATAAATCTTGCAATTGCTCCTTCAACTCTAAAAGTTCAATTTGTGCCATTCGATAAGGGGGTTTTGAAATTGGCTTAGCATCAGAAACTAAGTCAACAGTAAACTCAACTTCCCGATCTGGTATTATTCCAGGCAACTCATCAGGAAAAACATCAGGATACTCATTTACCACTGGCACATCATTAATCTGAACAGTTCATTTATTTTCAACGATGTGTGCAAGGTAACATTCATTTCCATCTTTTACAAGTTTCTCGGCCTCTTGATATGTTATCAAAAGTAAGGGTTCATTCTTGTAAACAAACTGAAAGTCTTTCTGAAAAGTAACTTCTTTAGCACTACAGTCAATCTTAGCATGGTAAATAGAGAGCCAATCCATATCCAGGATAACATCAAACTCTACTAGAGGTAGATCAATAAGGTTTGCAAGTAGGTTCTTTCCACAGATAAGGATAGGAAGATTCTTATAAATTCTTTTTGCCTCGACACTTCCCCCAGGTGTTTTTACCAAAAGTTCAGGAGTCATTTCTTGAGATGGTATTCCCATTTTACTAGAAAAGTTTTCAGAGATGAAAGAATGTGTAGACCCCGAATCAAACAACACACTGGCATAATCTGAAAAAACAAACAAAGTACCTGATACAACTTCATTTGATGGCCCGACATCTGCTGAAGTAGTTGCAAAGGATTTCACCACCCCTTTCTGCTTGTAGTCTAACTGCTTCCCATCACTCAAACTCCTTGTCGGACACTCGTTTGCATAGTGATCCATCTCATTGCACTTATAACATTTCACGAACTGTAAATCAAATTTGTTCTTACCTTCACCTTGATCCTTTTCAGTGAAATCACGAGCCTTATGTCCCATCTTACCACATCGGTAGCACTTCCCAGAATTCAGAAGACATTCCCCAACATGCCTTTTACCACATTTATGACAAACTGGAAACTTAGTTCTCTTACCATCAGACTTTTTTGAAGAATTCTTACCTTTCTCCTGCCACCTCGGTCTCTTCTTCTGCTGGTTGTTATAGAACACTTGGTCATCGGTAAACTCCATTTCCACCTTCTCAGCACATCGAACAAGCTTTTCATAACTTTTAAACTCACGAGAAGCTAATGCCCTTCGATATTTTGGCTTTAATCCTGAGTAAAAACGATTTATTTTACTATCAAGGTCCCGAATAAAATTTGGAGCATACCTTGCCAATCGAGTGAACCTTTCTTCATAGGCAGCCACTGAGTCTTCCTCTTGCCTCAATTCCAAGAATTGCTTTTCCATCCTAATTCGAACAGCCTTAGGAAAATACTTCTCAAGAAACATACCTTTGAATTCATCCCAGTCAAGAGCATCAATCTCATCGGCGTCCCTGATATTTTTAACCATAGACCACCACTGATCTGCTTCACCCTCCAAACGGTAAATTGCAAGACTAACCTTTTGATTGTCTGAACACCCAATGACATCAAAAATCTTCTCCAGTGCTTTAATCCACCCTTCAGCTAGCACAGGGTCAGATGATCCTCTGAATGATGGTGGATGTTGCCTCATGAAATGTTCCACCACTGACATGTTCCTCTGCGGTTGATCTGGCTGATCTCGTGCATGGATACCACCGCCATTTATTGCTTGAGTCAACTGTGCCATTACTGCAACAAACTGTTCAGTTCCAATTCCGACCATCTCAGGATGCTGATTCGGAAGGTTATTTCCTTCTGTATGCCTTCCTAGCACTTCTTCCCTGTTTCCTCTGCGGAAAACCATTCTGAACAAACATGTCTTAGATTAAGCAACATGGTAATCTTTAAATGCAATATCATTTCGAAAATATATATATATATATATTTGGATAATCATTTAATAGAATTCTAACTCCTAAAGTTATCTAAACCGACCTTTGATACCAACTATAAGGCCCCAGCCTTAAACCTTACTTAATCTTGAGTTATTACAAGATTACACATTGAGGATCTTTTCGGGTTTAGAGTTTTAGAGAATTAGATCATAAAACTTGCATTACATTCCACATATAAACAAAGTGGTTACATAAAGATAGTATTCTTCATTCCCATCAATGGAAACACATTTAAAATAAAACATGGATTATTTCTTGACACATCCTTGACTCTATCGTCTTATCATGTACCTTTCCCTTGACCTGTGAAAAACATTTCAAAAACTTGGGATGAGCATAAAAACTCAGTATGGGTTATAAAAACATGGGAAGGAAACATGAGTTCATATATACATAAGAATGAAATCATACTATACCCATAAAACATAGGCCCTTTAACATACCTCATAAAATCATGAATAAATCATAGAAATCATAAGACATAAAGGTAACTTGAGGCATTCATAACATTCTTACGTAGGGAGTAAACCTCTTGGTTACGTTTGGAATACCCATCACAGTATATTCCCTAAAATATATTCGGAGAAACCTTAACGTTTCACTCCTTCGCGTTACCCAATGTATTGGAGTGCTATAACGGGCTCACCCGCCCTTAGTTTATCACGGAACCACCCGTCTTCATAATAATGCCCAAGAACCATAACATAATCGTATCACATAAAATATGTATAAATGAAACATAAAATTTCCACATTTCAATCACGAGATATCAATACAACACATTGATATAAAAACATTATGAAAACCATTTTCAATACCAAAATAAAAGAAAAGTAAAACATGGTATTTATTTTTCTTTAAAAAGAAGGTATGGCTTGTAGAGGAAGCCGGAACTCAAATAACGGTCACGACGGTGGAGAAGTCATTGTCGCCGCATACGTACGACAAAAACATTCCCTTTTTGTCATTTAGTAAACGCTTCTTATAAAAAAGATTCCTTTTGAATAAACGTAAAATTCAAAGTGGTTTATACACCGTATAAAATAAAGTTGTGTATAAAATAAAATATGCCTCAACGAAAGGAGATTGAGACGAAGTCCCATACCTCGTATCCGACTTGACCCGACCGTTCTTTAATCTCCTGAATAATAAACTTGAGTTAATCTCTACTTGCTTATTAATCTTTATCAAGTTCATTAGTCCTTTTATACCATGTTATGACCATCATGTAATCATTTAAGTTAATAATGTTCATTTTGTCGGTATTTGGTTCTTATGTCAAAAATAGACTTCTTACACTTACATGTTGTTAATTTGGTCAAAGGTTCGTTATATCCAGAATGGAATTCATGATGTAGATATCATATATGTCATATATATCCAGTACATACATGTATTGATAATATTACATCACATTTAGAGGTAAGAAATGAAATGCACCGTTCATGGAGACGGTAAGCCGTACGTACGCATGAACGCTACTTCCATCTCTATTTCATATTTTCTGGAATGGAATCATAATGATATAAGAGTATATTATAATTCCAGTATAATAACAAATATAATATCATTAACTTTATCCTTTAAACATCCCACATATGGTATTAACGAATCAAATCACTTTCAGGGGGCGGTAGTCCGCACTTCCTAAAATAAAGATACCGTGTTTACCCATAATGGAAACCATAAAGGTATTCCCAAAATTAAAAAAACAGAATATTAAGGAAAACATAAACATTATATATCATATATAAAAATAGTGACATCATAATGGCCACCTTTGAAGGTGTTAAATGAGTATTGAACAATCATCGTTTCGGGAGGCAGAATTTTTCCATCCACGGAAACCGTATGTTCTTTAACCATTTGATGTAGTTGTGTGAGAGTGTAGATAAAATAAATCTTATAACAACATCTTAGTATATTTAAGATACTGGTTTTTTTACAAAATAAGTAAATAAAAAGAGTTTAGGGGGTTGGAGAAGCAAAATAAAACAAATGAACATGAGAGAATGAATTACCTTCAAAAGTGTAACTCCTTTTGATTTGAGCCTAAAGGCTTACTTTGAAAGGATTCTGCCCAAAGGGAATCCTCTAGGATGAGTAGAGGGATGTGGAGAGAGTAAATGGGCAGGGGTTGGCCGAGCCAAAGTCTTGAGGTGTGTGTGAAATGAGGTAGAGGTGGGGGCCTTTTATAAGAGAAGAGGAGGGGCACTTTTGGAAAGTAAAGAAATAATACATTATTGGAAAATGTGTTTCGGTTTCAAAAGGTCTAAAATTGATATAATTCGTGGATAAGGTTATAAGGGTTCGAAATACACTAATCCAATTGGTTTTGGCCATGTTTAGTTTATAGATTTTACATTGTCTTTCCATTTTATTTAAATCGTCAAATAATGATGTCATCACTGCATCATTATTATGTCATAAATAATTTAATTTATTTAATGTCTAAAAATTATAAAAAAAATACTATGATATAGTAAATCTTTTTATATTTCCAATGACTATTTATAATCAAAATTTGGACTTGTATACCCCCACTTAAAAATTGTTTTCGTAAAACATATTATGTTTGTGTCATTTTCACTTTAACATTGAATAAAAAGTAATTTATGTCATTTCCCAACAAAAGTGGATCCATTGGGTCCCCAAATTGACAAATGGCATTTCATGGTCGGCCATGACACAACCAATTAGGTGGGGACATGTTTCTAGGTCATTTCATTTTATTAAAGTATTATTTATACCTTAAACTACCATAATTACCACTAATCGTGATTAAGAACTTAATAAGTTACTATTCACCAAAAAATTATTATAATCTCATTGAACCACATTTTACATACTAATGACAACCATGTATGTCGGATTTTCAAAATTCAATACACATTATTGGTAAACTTTTATTTAACTGAAAAATCAGTTTGCTTGATTACCACTTAGTGGTTTCACTATTCATCAAAAATTGATGTTTTTCAGAAAATTACCAAAAATTCACCCTAAGCTATATTTGATATTCCGAATTCAAAAATGAAGTCTATTTTACAAAATTAAAATCATATAAGTCACATTAATTAATTTAATAATTAATTCCCACTGCCAGAGCAAATAGCGTGTTTTTACAAAACAATAAGTATCAAAAGATTGACACCAGTTTAAGTCTAATTTCAAAGTGAAATTGATTCCAATAAACACCATTGGATAAAATGGTAAAAATATATTCTAATTTCACTTCAAAACCAATTCAAAACATAATCTAATAATATAAATAAATTAGATTAAAAATCAGTTTTGATGTAAAATGCAGTATTTTTCACTATTCATTAAAAAATGAACATTGTCAGAAAAATACCAAAAATTCACACAAGGTAAATTTTGATGTCCCAATAATAAAGGATAAGTTTATTTTGACAAACATAGTATATAAAATTGTCAAAATATAGATTCAAAAATGGTTTTCCATCAAAAGGCAGTAAAACAATCTTTTAAGAATATTAGTGTATTCCATGCATAAGATTGTATTTATTTTCATTTTAAGCCTCTATAACACTATCATAATCATTAATAGACATAGATAAAAATATCTATTATTACTTACTTACTTGGGATGTTACACATAGTCCACTATTTCCCACTTTATTTCATACAACTATAAATGAACCATTAAAGACCTATACTTCATTATGATACTAGTTTGTATAGTGAAATTAAATCTATGTGGTTTATTTTGTAATCCCCCTTTTAACTCATGTATGGTTAAACACATACCCTCTTTCCAATGCTCAAAAATCCATCTCTATATATGAAGTATTTTAATTTACCATTAGTCACTACTCTAATTTCCCATTTTTTGTTCTCATTATCCTAACAGAATTTTATATACATTCTGATGAGGAGGTTATAACCGTTTTTTGGAAAATTAATGATGGATCTTCACACTTGAAAATGATCGTACCAATATTTACTATATATCTATAGATGGTATCCTTATTAATCATCATGATGATATATACTCCATGGTCCCTCCTATTCAATGAATCAACAACCATTATATCTTTCATAGGGTGGTAGTGTATCAATAAGTGATAGTCCTTGAGTTGTTATAAGAAAATTATTTTCCTAATTTTATGATCCTTCCAAGATAACACGTACATAAACATCTCGATGTCCATATATAAATTTTATATTTTACCATATACGTAGTGTAACTACATTTTACATGAAAATATTATATCTATCAGTTTATGGTTTTATGTTGGATAATTATATTCATGGATTTTCAATTACCTTCATGCATAGAAAATCAACAAACTATTCTGCATAAAGATATACCCATGCCCTTTCTTTAATAGATTACAATAAATTATAAAATCTTACTTACATGATGGAAGAGTGATTACTAGTGAATTAATCATTTTCTAATTCACAAATTAAATAAAAATCCTTATATTCCCTTAAACATGTGAATTTAAACACTTTATGTATTAAAATGGTTAACAGGTAGGCCAACATAGGAAATTATTGGACAAACCACTCATAACAACCTAGAAAAACTAGGAACCATGGAGTCTTAGTTATGTTTTTTGATGGAGTCCATTATATTAATACCTTTATCATTGAGGGGTCAAAACTAATCATCTTATTTTAGATAATATATCATTGAATGGAATCTTCATTAAGGAAATATTACACTTATTATATATCAAATATAATCATTTCATTATAAGGGCCTCCTAAAATATTTTTTATGAATCAATATCTTAAAAGATTACAGAGTATATCAAGATATCATTAATTTATACCACTGAAAATTTATTAACATAAACCATGAATATTATATTCCTAATATCCGTGGAGAAAAAATTCAATTAGTCAATCCAAATGGAATTGGTTTAAACTCATAATTTGGATAACTTGTTCGAAATAGTTCCTTCTATTTATTATCATTCATCACCCATAAATGATGATAAATTAAGTAAAGATAAATCTATTAAAAGTATAAGGATCCATGAATTTGATCAAATATGTCATCAATTATAGTTAAAGGATACCTATTATTGATAGGTATAACATTTATTTCTCTATTATTGATGAATAAACCCCCGAAATGATTCTTTTTTTCATGAATAAAAGATCCCACATAGTGAAACACTTGGGAATATAAATTAATTATCACTCAAATCATGCAAATATTTATTTAACACCACAAACTCCATTGGTTCCACTCAGTATAGAGTATTAGACATAATTATTGAATCATGAAAAATTTCAATGGAGAACTCCACATCATAATATAGTGGACAACCTGATAATTATTTAGGAAAACCCCAATGAATTTTAATATAATAGTTACATAAATTATTTTATAGATACATTCCTTTTACATAGAACATCCTTGATATTCCAATATAGTTTTTAGAATTACATACAAATATTGGTCCACATTATCCCTTATGTTAATAGACTAGCATGATGATTTTTTTGATCATTAGCTTCACAAAGTGAGAATGTTTTTCTCTAGGTTATTAACATATTATTCAACTTCCAATGGATAAGTAGTCCCACCAAAAATAGAGTTTTTCTATCACATGATGTGATCCGACATATTTATACCATTTTATGGATATGTATTCCACTCTATGTGAGTGAGATTATTTTCTATTACACTGGCTAATGGCTCTAATATGGTTATGATCTTATTAGAATCAACTCCATCATCATTAAAAAAATTAGTAGTATTATCCCCATGTTGAATATTTATATTGATATTGTTCTTATTCCCCCCTTTAGTATCCATATTTATAGAATTCCATGCACATAATCATACAATGATACTGAATAGTAAAATTCATAATATATTTTCAATAGCGTTCCCCAGATATCTTGATGTGATTTCATAGAAACTTTTTCAATATTACATGATTCATATGAATCTAATCCCCATGGTTGATATTAAACTTGTTTTGATACAAACTATAACAATTTATATTATAGAAACCCAAATATTGTAGTTAGATTACATTATTGGTACAATGTATAATAGTTTATGAAGGATAAAAGAGTTTAGTAGTCTTGGATGGATAGATATATACATAAATTACACTTGAAAACATAATATACAACATGAACTCATTTTTATATCATTATTAACCCTTCTATCATATCTATGAAAACTAAATATATTATTCATCTTGGTTTTTGAAGGGTAAATAAATAGGGATGAGTTCATATTTATAGTAAGAAGTAGCATAAAATGGATTCTTACATAACATAAAAATGAATGAAGTTATATGAAAATAATAAATGAAAAATAAGATGAAATAATAAACTTAAATTGACAGCATGATATATCTATTGGAATAGTATAAACCATTAATATCAATAATAATAGATCTCATACAGATGGTATGGATATTTATAAACATCTAAAACATGTTTTCAAGGCCTTGAATGAAGATATTTTACTTTTTATCAAGACTTTAGTCTAGAAAGTATCCTAAAATGGGTTAAAACATACACTAAAACCCAACCAGTTTGTATCATAAGGATTTTGAAATAATCGATGGGATATATAATGTTTGGTCACACAAATAACTTGGTTAACTACAAATAATTCACCATAATATTCATCAAGACATCTCAAACAATACACTGAGTAACCTATTAGTAGGAAAAAAAATTCACATAAAGGGACTCATGGATATCAAAAACACCCCCATTCAATAGGAAAATGTGTATGTTCAAGGGAATAACCCTGAATCAATTTTTATTCTATAGGGTATCATCAATGTAACATATTCTGACTATATGAATGATATAGAGGGGAGATGAAGTAAAATGTGTTAAGATATCCCTATAATTTATTAATTAGATTCAAAAGTTTTCATTGGAAGAAGAAAATGGAAAATGTATAAAAAATCCATCAACATGGTTTTTTAAGAGGATGTGATTATTCAAAAGAATATCCCCATAAGAGTGTCTTGTTAGGTGCATAGTATTTTACCCACCCATTATCCATAAAGGTAATGATTATGTCAATTCTCAAACAAACCTTTTTTGGATGAAAATAAAAACTTATATATCCTTTAAATATTAGGATTAAAATGAAAAAAATTTATTCCATGGTAATTTATGCAAAATAAAAAATAAAATTGTTGGAGATTATCACATGAGTCCCAAATATTGAAAATTGAGATGGATAGACCACATATATGTCATGGGAAACAATTTAATCATAACCTATCAGAAAATATACATTAAAAATGATCATAAAATACCATGAATAAATGATTTTCACGATATAAAATCTCACATTGGAAGTAAATACACCATATTAAATAAAAATAGTTCTATAATACAAAATATATCTCTATGATAGGTATATGATATGGAAATACCTTACATTTGTTCTGAACATATTTTAACCTATTTTTACCTATTGTATCATAATGTATTTATATTTTTCACCTAACTCAGTTCCATAATAATATATATTTTCCATTATAATCCTCATAAATAGTCATTTTGTACATAAAATCATCTAGTTTTCCACATTTTTGTTTTTAATTTTGGTTGTTATTATGAGTTTCATAATAGTAGTGTTCATATTCATTCTTATTCAAAGTTTTATTATTACTAGGTCTGCCAAGAACCATCCACATTTGACACCAAACCAGTCACCCGAGCTGGCCCACATCATAGCCCGAGTAGAATTCCCAATCCTTGCAGGCTGGAAACTATTGTACGAAATCATAATATAACCATTGGGAATGATTTTTCCCATGTAAAAAGATAAAAAAAATTAAAAATAATGACAATAATAATGAAGAGTATCGGAAGAAAGAAAAAAACTGTGCATACCTCTAGTGACTTCATAGGTCACCACCCAACTCTGAACTATGTTTGGTGAGAGAGAGATCCCACACTATGGGAACATGAAACAGAAGTTATAACATATGTGTGGGAACTAAAATGATCAGTATGAAAGACAATTAAATACCACATAATCTATGTATTTTCCTTTCCTAAAAACAACCCATTAACAGTAGTTTGAAAATAAAAATAAAAATTATGTTTTCACATATTATTAATGAATCATAGATTCCAATTTCAAAATCCAACACACTCAAAATTTTATTTTAAAAGATGAGTTTACCATTTTAAAAACCAAATCCCCAATCAAGAAAAAAATAGCTATGTAAGAAAAAAATAAACAAGGAAAATGGAAAATAATCTAGCTAAAGCTGATAATAGACTTAAAGTGCGATCAATAAACCAAAAGTAGAGAGATTAAAAAAACAGATAAATAAATTAACCACAGGATTTCATAAACATCCCTAGATGAATCTTTGAAGTACTAGGTTTGGATCTACCTTCCAGCATATGGTGAAGAACTAATGTAAATGACCACTGGTCACCCAAAACTGACCAATCCAGTGGAAAAATCCCACACGGTCTATCTTCAATCCAGGGGGTACCAACCTATCTAATCGGGGTTGGTCAACAAACGTCACTTGATCCCCTACAAAATTCCTATAAAACCGTGGTAGATAGGTATATACAGTTTATGTGGGAGGCCAATTCTCGTTTGACTCACCTTACCTCCCACCACTGCACTTGCCTACCCAAAACACGGACATCGCCTATACGATAATTCATAATGGGAAATCCTATATTAGGGTTCCTACTATATACATATGTACATCACATCACTGAAAGATTTAACTGATCTATAAAATCATATAAAATTCAAACCATTTTTAAAAAAAATATGAAAAGTAGAAAACATGCCTTTAAATTTACACCTCCAAATGAATTTACTAAAACATTACATATTTTATTTCAAAAACAATGCTAAACATCATATTTATGATTGAAATTAAAAATTCTCTCTAAGGTTTTCCCAAACCAAATACATTCACAATCTATTTTAAAAACCAAGGGTAAAACATATCCTAACCATAGATGGTGCGAAATGGGATTTCCATTTGAGATTTCATTTTAACCCACTTTCAAAAATCATCCAATAGAACCAATATAATTTAATGAAATCAATGATTCTTTTTAAGGGACCCCGTTGAATTGAAAATCACCACTTTAAAGAGTGTTCTCCACTTGAGTGAACATCCAAGCATGCACTTTGTTAACCCATGGATTAACTATCATCTAATTACACCCTCTAATTTTTAATTGAAACCACCCTAGACCACATTCATTTCCAAACCTCCATTTTCCTTAAAAAAATTTCAAAACCAGTTGTGCAATGTATACTATGGTGAAAGTGAATATTTATAATTCAAGTTAACCATTTTAAAACAACCTACCAACCACACAACAAAATTTCACCATGTCCCACAAGAAATACTCAAACTACCACGCTACATGTTTACTAAAAAATATTCAAAGAGGAAATATTACATAAATCACCTAATTCTACCTTCAAAATGCTAAACTGGCATTTAATCAAATACACTGAAGACACAGTCACACAAAAATAATCTAAAAACTATGTTTGACAATTTTCACCAACACCAAAGTTCTAAGATAGGATAAAAAATGTACCATAGGGGTGCAGAACATGTGTATCATTTTATTAAAAATGCTCAAACACTGACTTGTGTGAAAAGACGTTGGAATAAACCAACATTTACCTCAAAAACTATTTTTAGTAATTTATACCAATAAGAAAAACTACTATAAACTAGCCATAAGAATAAAAACAGTGCAAAACACATTTAAAAATTAATTGAAAGAATGAAATTATTAATGGAATGATTTAAAAATGAAATAAAAAAAATTCATTTACCTAAGTGGGGTGAGAACTCAATGAAACATTTGGAGAAGGAACGATACGCCCCAAAGAAAAATTCAAACCACCTATAATCCAATAAAAACACACAAAAATGAACATCGACCTCTAGGGTTTGGTCACGATGAATAAAACCTATAAAAATTAATGAAGAACACACCGGTGATAATAGGGAACCAGTGAGGGAGGTGTGACTAGAGACAAGATCACCAGAGAGAGGGCTAGTGGTGGTGGTGGTTGGGGTGTTGTAGCTGGAGAGGGGATGCCGATGAGGGAGAGTAGCTAGGAAGGGGGCCTCCGGTGAAGGAGGGGAGCATGATACTACATGATCCAGGGGGAGTCAGGTCATGAGTAGGAGGTAGACCAGATGATAGGCCACCAAAGAGTGAGAGAGTAGGGGGAGGGAGTCAGCGCTACGGGAGAAGACTAAGTAGTCAGACGCAATACATGGGGGGGTGGGGGTCAGACCACACTCCATATAGGAAAAGGAATGGATGTGCCCCACCCTAGGATAAAACAAAAGAGAAAAAATAACAACAATACTCATACTAATAATAATAATAACAACAACAATAATAGTACACTTAATTATAATAAAAAAAATAATACTAAAAATAATTATAACATAATGATAATAATAGATATAAAAATATTGTTATCGCTAAAACATTATTTAAATTTTATTTATTTTTAATTTTGGTTAACTGAATGGTCACCTGTGCTAACCACACAGTCACCACTAACTGCACGGTGCCCGAGCATCGGCCTGAAACCCACCATAACTACTCAATATCAAAAATTATAAACCAACACTGAACCTGAACCTCAATGAGAGTAATAAAATCCATGAGATAATAAAATAAAATAATTGTAAAGGTGGGGGTGCGGAAATTCTCCATAGCACAAAATCTTTTATGGCCCCAAAAATTAACCCAGCCAAAAGGTAATCAAAAATTGAGTATGTTCCCAAACAAAACTAGAAGACACAAGTAATTATGGGTGAATATTTATTCCCCAAGTCACACCCGAACAATCTAGATGAAACTTAAAAAAACAAATAAGGGGAGAACACAAGGGGGTTCTCACCACTACAAGAATTTTAATAACATGGAAATTAAAACCAAAACACACCACCCTAGGGAGGGGGATAACGTGGGAACCCCTAACACAAACTAACCTAACATCTCTACACAACCTAGCAACAATGTCTAGACATAACCAGAGAAACTACTACATAATGACCATCATAACTGAGATTAAATAAAAATAGCGCAAGATCTCGACACTAGACAAATGAAATCCTCACTGCACTTGGAAACTAGAGAGGTTCCAACAAAAATTTCTCAAACTGATTGAAATAACACTTCCAAAAAAATAAAAAACATCTCTATACTACCCAAATCCCCTAAACAAGGGGAAAAATTATGAAAACAAATTGAAACCAGATAATTAACTGGAAAATACATTCATCCATTTCACAAAACCCAAGAACTCACAAATGATTGCAATTATAACCAAAACCAACAAACAAAAGAGTCAAAAAAACTCAAGGATAAATGAATGTGTTCACAATTATTTTACAATGGAATGAGAATTTCACAATAGGAAGATCAAATGTGAATAAGAAAACTTTAAATGTCTCCCTCAAAAAACATATGAAAAAAACCAATACAAGGTTTCACACATTCTCGACATTGTTTTGACAGTGTGAGAGATTCACTCTGAGACATGCTGTTGAAGATCCGATGGATGAAGCATATCGCACCTCACTGTCAGACACTAACATCATACAGTCATATTTACTTATTCAAGTGACACCTCCTGATAGAACTTCTCTAAAAGACCTAGAATACTGGCACATACGAGGATGATCCGAAGAATTTGAATCTAGAACCAAAGAAGATTACTACTTAGGGACATGTTCCTCCAGCATGCACTTCTCACCAGATGGGAAACCTTTATGGGTAACTGGGTATGATAGATTTCCAACCGTTTATTCACTGGAAACCAACTCTGCTTAGAACACTTCATCCACTAGCTTCTCAAAATGATGGTCTATATAAGAGAGGAACCACTCCTTGATCTTTGGAAAAATTCACCTAATGAAGATAGAAATCATCACGATATCCTGCAATGTTACCTACAGATAAAAGGAAACCAGTTCCTTGAAATGGTCAGCATATGCATTCACCATATACAAGGATTGTTGAACACGCATGAGCTCTTCCATTTTCTTCATCTTTACCTATTTAGGTATGAAACAGGAGATGAAAATGTATTTATAAACATACCATTTCAACCCAACTTTAATTGATGATAGGGTGAAAAAATCCCATTATCCTATTGGTATACATTCGAATAAACCAAAAATTACACACACTCTAACAGCTTCTGGAGTTCTAAACATCTTTAAGACGTGCTCTACCTCCTAAAGCCAAAAAACATCCTCTAAGGGACCTCGATCACTATGAAGGATAGAAAAATTTTGAGAAAACCCATAAACTAAGTGTGGATCAATGTAGGCCTTGGTAAAATTTCTTAGAGTTATATTCTTAACAACATGAGAATCATAAAATCAAATTTATCATTAATCAGAGACATAATCAGAAAGAATATATCAATCCAAAACAACAGGCTGTTAAGAAAAATACATACAAGCATGAAAAAAAAACAATCTTTTAAAAACCCAGTATATATTTTAATTTTTAAAACCTCCTCTTTTCAAAGTGAATTTCCAAAAAAAAACTTTTTACAATGACACGCCATATTTATATGACAAAAACAATGTTTCTAAAGAAATTTACCCCTTTCCAAAATCACTTATGAAAACCAGGATAATCCTTTAATAACAAACAAATACCCAAGGAATCCCATGATCTATTACGCAAGAGTTCATCCACTTCCATCCATTCATTCCATCACCAACTTTCCACACACATAACATCATATATGAACACTTCCATAAATAAAAGTATAGATCGCTCCCATAAATTTACTTACCAATTCCAATAAAGCACCAAATATTTAAACCAAAGAACTTTCAATTTTAAAACATTATTTACCAATTTAATGAAATTTGGAAGAAAATACTTTCCGTTTCAAAAAAATTTTCATTTTCAAAACACCATTATATCTACCAAAAACAAGATTACAATCAACTTTCTTCGAACTAATAGTGTGAGGGACTAGTAGTCATGATTAACACGACGATATGGTAGTGGGACATTCCCTATGTAAGAATCAATGACATAAAGGATCCTAAACTGTGTACGCAAACTCCATATGGATCACTGATCCATGGAAAATTAAGAGGTAACATCATCTTTTCTCTATTTTCATCCCTCAATCCAATATAGGAAAAAAGAATAAATTCCCTAGAATACCACTAGAAACTAGAGGTTCAAAATGAACAAGGGTTCATGAATCCATTCACATTTCTACCTCTGAATTCCTGATAGTCCTAATATACAACTATCAGACACCCAAAATTAGAAAACCATGCCTTTGATACAATTTTTTCATGAACAATATTAGGTCAACCCTAAACCTATCACCTGAGCTAGCCCGCGACATGGACCGAGGGGCACCCCCGATCCCCACAGGCTGACAAATAGTGCTGAGAATAAACATTTAACTGATATGAATGACTTATCCTATGAAAAAAAGATAAAAAATCTGAATAAATAATAAATATTAAACAAAAAATTAGTAACAATATGAAAATAAAACTTTACATACCTCCACATGAGCTCATAGATCACCACCCAACTTAGAACTATGTTCACTCTGAGAGTCATGCCACACTAGAGGAACCGGAAATTGAATTGATAATGTAGGAATTAGCACCAAAATTCTGAATATGAAAGCCAAAGAGAAACCATGGAATCCATCTGGTTTTCATTCCTCAAAACAATTCATTAACACTAGATTGAAAATAAAAAAATATAATATATTTTTTAAATTTTATTAAACAAATTTAGCTTCCCCCTTCAAAATCTAACACATGCCACATTTCATTTTCAAAGATGACTTTATCGTTTTAAAAACCAAAACCCCAAACAAGAAAAAAAAATTTGTTAAGAAATAAATAAATAAAAAGGGAAAAATAAAAATAATCAAGAACATGCTGAAAACAAAATAGTAGTGTGATCAAAAAACCAAAAGCAGAAAGATACATAAAAATTATAAATAATGTAACCATGGGATTTTCTAAGCATCCCGATAAAACCCATGGAATACTTGGTTGGGAACCACCTAATGAAATATGTTGAAGAGCCTAAGAAAATGAAAACTAGATGCCCTAAACTGACCAATCCAATCGCAAAATCCCAACTAGCCAATCTATGATCCATGGAGCACCGACCCATTAAATTAGGGTTAGTTATAAGCCTTCAATTGATCATCTAAAATCCTCCAAAGAACAATGGATAGATATGAATATAATATGTACCGGGGAGGCCCACACACACGTGACTCAAATTATCTACCGCCCCAGCACTTGCCTACCCCAAACATAGACATATCCTATATGATAACCCATGAAGGGAAATCCTAGATAGGGGTTCCCACTTTAAATATATATATATATATATGAATTACATCACTATAAGTTCCAACTGGACCATCACATCATATAATCATTCAAAAAATTATTTAATAAAAATATGAAAATCATATCAAAAGCCTTTAAATTTACACACCCAAATGTATCTACTAAAACATTACATAATCTCTTTCCCAAAAAACACTAAACACCCCTTTTATACTTGAAATGCGAAGAGGGGACTAAGGGTTTTCAAAACCAAATACATTCTTAAACGATTTCCAAAACCCAAATTAATACATATCCTCAACATAAAAGGTTACAAATAGGAACACCATTTGAGATTTCATTTTAAATCAATTTCAGAAAAATCATCCAATATAAACAACATTATTTAAAGAAATCAATGAACCTTTTAGGGGACCAAGGTGTAGAGAAAAAAACCACATTAAAGTGTCATTGAAATTTGAGTGCACATCCAAGTGTAAACATTGTGAACCTATAGATGGGACATCATCTAATGACAGACACTATATTTTCTAGAAAACCACCCAAGACCACATTCATTTAAAAACTATCGCTTTCCATCAAAACAATCTCAATCCTAATTTCAAAATGTCTACAAAGGTGAAAAAGAAAATTTAAATGTCAAGGGAACATTTAAAAAAAACTAATGAACTAATAGATAAAAATTCACCATGTACTACAAAGAAATTCTCAAACTACCACCCAACCAGTTTACTAAAAATTTTCAAAGTGAAAATACTACAAATATCACTTAATTATACCTTTAATATGCTAAGTTAGTATTTAATAAAATTATTTAAACACACCAACAAACAAGAATAATGTAAGAAATAATTATTACATTTTTTCACAAACACCAATGTACTAATATAGAACAAATAAATGTACATAGGGGTGAAGAATATGTTTATGATAATATTAAAGATGCATAAACTCTAACTCGTGTGAAAATAACATACGCATAATCCATCATTTATCATAAAACATATTATTAGTGATTTATACCAATAAGAAAAACATACCATGAACTAGTAGTGGTCTTAATAAAGGTTTGGAACAAATTTAAAAATTAATTAACAAAATAAAATTAATAACAAAATACATTGAAAAGGAAATATGTGAATTCTCCTTCCTCGAGGGGGTGTCAGACCGCGTTGTATAGATAAAAGGGAAGGGGGCCATGACTTAGGGGAAAAATGAGATATAAAATAAGATAATAAGAATACTCTTAATAATATTATTAATAATAATATTTATAATAATAACACAATAATTGTAATAATATAAAAAAGAATAATAATAAACATAATAATAATAATAATAATAATAATACTAAAAATAATAATAACGTCCTCTTGATAATAATATTAGTAGTAGTATTATTATTACCATTAAAACATTATTGAAATCATATTTTTTTTAAATTTTATTTCTTTTAAATTTTGGGTAACCGTATGGTCACCGCTGCCAAGGTGGTACTCGGGCACCAGTCCGAAACCCAGCAAAAGTACCAAATATAAAAAAAAATTAACCATTACTCAACCCAAACCTCGACGAGAATGACCAAAGGAAAGAAATAATAAAATAATTTTTTTAATGTTTAGGGTGTGGCATGTTCAATGCTGTTACTATTAGGGATAAAATATAAAAATTTAAGATGTTTTAAATCCCTTTCATGAGTGTTTTATACATTTTAATTGAAGTTGAAATCAATAATAAGCTTGTTATGGTGTTTTTTAATGAATGATGAGTGTTTCCTTAATTGATCATTCAGATATTGATATAGTATTTGTATAACTAAAATAAAATTATTTACACATTGAGATCATGTAATAAAATTAATGATGTTCCCATTTTCATCCGTGAAATAAATGTATAAAATTGTTCATGTAGGTGGTTATACTTACATAAACATGAACCTATAATCATTAATGGAAGATTATGAGATGGTTTAGTTTTTATATAATTATTAAAGGAGTATAATGATCTTATTTAGTGATTATTTGTGTCATATATCAGAATATTTATGAAGTATAACAAGAATTAATGGATATGAAAACATTACTCAATTTGAATTAAACATTAACCTCTTAGTACTCTTATTCTAAACACGTAAACTAATGGTGATCAATTTTTATTCATATCATTCATATATTCTTAAATTGGTCAGATCATAACCAAAGTGAAATCATTAAAACCATATTTATCTATTAATATAATCTATATAACAATCCTTTGGGGTGAAGGAAAATGAAACATGTTACGCCATGGATGTGTTAGTCCACACAATGCAAAACCAATGATTTTGTTTTTTCACAATTAATGGTTTATAGGAGTAAATAGTGATATTAAATGTAATAATGTGGTATTAAAATATATTATTGGAAATAATCTCATTATATTAGTATGGATAGAATATAATTGTATTAATATAATTAATAAGAAAACTATATAGTTGATAACACTCATGTTAGAGGAATTTTTTCCCTAGAAATATCATTCAATCTGAATTGTATAGGATATGAGTGACTAGAAGCTTATGTTCATGGGATTGGATAATATAGAGATAATAATTTAATATTTTCAATGATAAATTATAATGAAATTTGTGTTTTTAAGGGGTGAATATGTTCCCCTGTTATAAAAGTATGGAGTGGAAGTTTTGGGAACACCATTATAGTTTTCTATAATTCCATTGCACTATTCATGGTTTAATGGCTCAAAATTATAAAAACAATTATATAGGAAACGTGTATTGGATGGAAATAATCTCAACCATCTAATTCTAGGAACAAATTTTAAATTTTATAAGATTATAGGTAAAATTAAATTTACCCCTTTTACTCTTACCTTGGTAATTAATTTATGATATAAATAATTTAATTTAATGGGAAATATTAATATTGACCATATACCAAATTTTATAGTCATAAATTATTTTAAATAATTTTATTGAATAAAATTTATGAAGGTGTGGAAGGTAAATTTTAAATTAACTATTCTTAGTAGCGTAAAAATCATTTTTTTAAAAATAACATTTTGAATCCTTAAATTCATATTCAATAATAAATTATTTTGGTTAAAAATTTTAATTTACTAAAAAACTTTATTTTAAAATATATTAATTCTATGAGTCTTTCAAGTCAATCCGTAACTAAATTTCACTTGAAAATACATGAATCAATAAAAAGGTCAAAAATATTATTATATTTAACTACCATTTTAATTAGTTCTAAAAATGTTTTCCATAAATTATCAAAGATAAAAAATATAGTAATATTTATATTAATATTCCTTGAATCCATATTTAATTACTTAATATGGTTTAACATCTTCTATTTCCTTCATATATAATGGTAAATTCAAAAAAATAGATGTTTAGTGAGAACCATAAATTTTGACTAAAAACTGACCTTCTCAGAAAAAGTTCAAAAATTAAAAAAAAACAAATTTCAATGTGAATAATTCAAAAAATGAATTATTTTGGTAAATTTCAAAATTACTATATGTAATTTTTAGTTAATTTATTAAAAATATCCTTTTATAGGGTATATTTCTATAATATTTCATGATATGATATTTACATGGTAAGATATATTGTTTGGTGTCACATTTATAATGTAAGAATTAGATTATTTTTCATGGTACTTATAGTTATAGAATATTATATTTTTGATTGAATAATAAGAATAAATTTCATGAATTTCGGTAAAACATAATTAAAATTGTTGTAAACTATGATGATGTGTCCCAAAAATCTACCATTACTATATTGTGTGACTGAGAATATAATGAGTTTAGAAGAAATATAGTGTGGAAAAATCTAATATATGGTGAAATGAGATTTGTAAAATTGAGGTAGAAAAATCACAAAGTCACCCAATGGAATGTTTTGTGTTGTGTTACTTTTTATTTAAGGTACATTAAAGAAAAATGCCCACACTTATGGATATTGCGATCCTATTAAACAAATAAAATACAATGATGATTCGATCATGAAAAGGTGATGTCCAAATTGTTATTTTTCATGGATTGAGTTTTATGTAGAAAAGAGATATATTTTAACTGAATTTCTTAATTTTTTAATACAGTAATTCATTGATATTAAATGGAATGGGGAGTATATTATAAAAAAACCTTTTTTAATTATCATGGTATAACAGATAAAGATGTTTTAATAGTTTACAAATATTCCTGAAATGATATTAGTTGTTTTAAAAAATAGATAGGAAGACTATGACATCATTAATGAAAACCACAAAATTACCAATCAATTATTTTTGTTATTAATGTTTCAGTTATTTTAGGAGACTATACATTGGATCAATTTAGATATCTATAGTTATTTCTAGCACTTTTCCATTCCAAAATCACTCTTTTGAAAATTTATTCATTAAATATAATATGTATAGTTTCATTTTTATAATTATAATTTCATGCCATTAAAATTAAAATCCATTCTTTAATTAATTTATTATTAATTTTAATAAGTATATTCTATTATTTAATGAAATTTAATTATTCATTAATTTATAAATTTATAATAGGTATGTTATTAATAGTATAAGGATGGTTACTTAATATTTCTTATTTAATTTATTTAAAAATTGAATTAATTTTTAATTTTCTTGTGATGTCAATTCAATTATATTTCTCAACAAGTATTTTAAAATGTGGGTCATTAGTATATTATTTAAAGGATATTTGAGAGATCAAAATTTTCAATTTTTTTATTTATATTTTTTTAAATTAGATAAAATTCAAGTTATTTGATTTAATTTTGTATTGAAAAATTAAAATTTGATTTAGAAGAGTTGTTCGATTTGACCATAATTAATTTTAATTTTGATATACCTTCTAACATATTGACATTATAATTTTTTGAATTAAGGAGATAAATTATTTTATTAACAACCAGCCTTTGAAACTCCTTTCCTACATCATTCTTTTTTGTCATTTTTATTGTTAGAATTTATATTTATGGTTAATTTCTTTAGGTTATAATTAATTGTTATAAATATCAATGAACTCAATTTTAAGGATTATTTTCCCTCATTATGGGAAATTTCTCATACTTACATTATTCTATAACTTCCCATATTTAATTTATATCGAGTAATGATAATAGTATACCAACACTCTATCTTTGAAACATATTTTATAGTCCATTTATGCTAAGTTAGAAAACTCATTAAATTATTTCCTAATCCATGAGTTTTTTAATAGTAAACTATGGGAGGATTTTAGAATATTTTTTTTGTGACGGATGAAGAAAACATACTATAATGGTGGGAAGGACATATCCTGGATTACTAGAAATGATGATAATTTTGGATATGGAAGAAAATAAATACAAAATGAAAATTATTTTACTGGGCTATAAAGAGTATCCTATAAATATAGGCGGGCAGAACAAGAGTTCTACATAAGATTAAATTAATAGATAATAAGGAGGGTTCACATCATATCCTAAGTTATTTCAATATATATGAAAGGTTTATTTCATGACAAGTACCCAATGAGAAATTTTAATTCAGTATATTTATGATGTTTGTGGGTCATGCCTTAACATTCGATCTTAATATTGATGTTTATCCATGAATAAAATGATCATGTCATAATGGTTGGCATGATGATTTTACACTTCTTCACAATATAGTGTTTCAATCTGATGATTATTTTTAGACAATTCCTTTTCTCTATTTAGTTATATTATTTTATTTAAATTAAATAAAATATTTTAAAACATATAAAATGAATTCCCATATTTTATCCCTTGAAATTCCATTATCCATCCATCCTCCTAGATGATTTCATTCTCCAGGATTTCTTTCATCACCATCAAGTCCATGATTTTAGCTTAATATATCCTAATTTATTCATAGAGGTAAGCCTAGAAACACTCTCTATCCTTTTTAATTTCCCTCAATACTATATCAATATTTATTAGAAATCACTAATGTATGGTTTTATATTAGATATGAAATCTAATACCACTGAAGTTGAATCACATAAAGTTCATCGATGAATATGGTCAGAAAAGTATGATTTATGTGGTCCCAAATCTTTCTCAATGGTTTATTTGATTTTTCATGTACCATGTGATGTGTTGGGTTTATATAGTATGGTGTGTGTCGGAGCATGAAAAAAACCCAGTTCCCTTACTTGATTTGTGTTCAGCGTGGGATCCCTAACTTGTGACAGGCCCCTTAAAACTTACACATCATGCACACCGTCTATAAATGTCATTCTAAATTTGGAATGTTGTACTAATTCATGTTAAAGGGAGTCATGAGTGGTGTCTCTATTTATGGTTTGGTTTATGGACTTATGTGGGATATCGTACAACAATTTATTATTTATATTTTTTTAAGAGTAAGGGTGGTGGGGAATTTCCATTTTAGTAAAACATTGGATTGGTTAGTGGCCACATTTTTATGAAGCATCTGAAATTATTAGATTTATTAAATCTCCATATTTGGGTAAGAGGTTATATGTTTTTTCATATATATTATAAAAAATGTGTAATGAATAATTTATTATTATTTTTCATATATTTTTACATCATTCACTTTGAGTATTTAATTTAGGATAAATCATTCACTTTAATTACATAATGTGTGCTATATTCCTCACTTATTCTTTACACATCTGGTACACAGTTTATGAATGTCGTCTAGAATTTGGGAAGTTGTACTACTTCATGTAAAATGGAGTCATGAGTGGTGTATCCATTTACAATTTATTTTTTGGACTCATGTGAGGTGTCCCAGAAATATTTTTTATTGAGTTATTGGGTATGAGTTAGGCTAACTTTGAATTAGCCTTATAGTATAACATTAGATTAGTTAGCGGCCACATTATCATGACCCTTCATAGATTGGTAGATTTATAAAATCACCATACTTTGGAAAGAGGTGATATGTTTTTCATATATATTATAATTTTTTTCAATAAATTATTTATTTTTATTATTTAAATATTTTAAATTCATTAACATTGAGTATTTAATTTATGATAAATTGTTTAAATTAATTACTTAATGTGTGCTATATCCTTCAATTAAATTATTTAATTATTGATATATCATTCTCTTTATCATGATTAATTTCATTGTTATGTAAATTACCATGAAGATCATTATGGTGTTGTGTTACTTACCATTATTTTCAATATTAGTGATTTTTCATCCACCATTAATATAGGTTTAAGTGACCTTGGATGTTGGAAAATTTATATATTATCCACTATTAGTGTGTTTAGTGGAAAATCATCCCCTTTGTTTGTAACTTCGTATATATCTGTATCCTATTTATGAAATGTTCTGGCATATAGTTCATCATTTTTGAGATTTTAAGTCATAAGAAATTATCCTGGAGTTTTATTATATGTGATAAATCATTCACCCATAAACTGGGTTTAATAGTTGGTTATATATTATTATCTATATATATACTAAAGAAGGGTTTTTTCCAGACACGTGTCAGCCTCTCATTGTCTCCCATCGATACATCGTTTCTTTCCTACTATCTTTCTAAGCATTCATCTAGTCTCCCCATCACGAATTTCATCTCCCCTATCTACTGTTCCTGATACTACTCCATTATTCCATCCTTGTGGTCCATCACGTGCTGCTTATTCAATCTTCCTAAACTAGGGTTTTTGATGAATTTTTAACCAATAATCCTACCTCATTGTGACTTTCATATCCTCAATCTACGGTTTCTGCGGCTCCTCCAGTATTCATTCTTTTCATGGCTCACCATCACGACTTCCATCTCCCCAATATTAGGTTTCTTCTACTCCTCTATTTTTCTAACCTTACAGTCCATCTTCATCACCTTTTTTAGTTTTCCCTAACTAGGGTTTCCGCAGCTTCTCTAATTACTGACTTCACTTCCTTCGAACTCCCCAATCATGTGTTACCTTTGCTTCTCCATTCGGTCTCCACCATAAAGCTTCTCCATTATATCTCCGCAGTCTAAAGCTTCAACTCCTACATGCTCGACGACCACCTACTCGTCCACTGTTTTCCTCTACAAACCATAATTCCTTCACTTCCCACAATCCCTTACATTATGTTCGCCTCCCACTGCTCCTCCGTAGTTGGCTGCCTTTACCTCCTTCCTATACCATTTCATTCAGGTCACCGATGATAACCTGCTCTTCTATCATTTCCTACAATTATTGTTAAATCACCCACCACATACTTGTCCTCTGTTCATTATCTCCTCGTCTCTATCTCTGTTCACCACAATCCATCTCCCCATCTCCTGAACTCTGGATTATCAATTCGGATCTCTGTTCACCACTCCTGCCTCTGGAACTCGTGCCTCCTCATCTCTGTTCACTACCCTTCGGCTCCCTCTCTCCATTCACTGACCTGCTCTTCATTCAATATTTCTTTGCATAAGGTCTGTTATTCTCTAAACATTATTCAATTTTTCTAATATCTTCTATTAAATTTTTAGTACTTACATTTGATTAAATTTTTTTCCTACGTCATTCTATTATATATATTCTTTTAATTAATCATTTAAAAAAACTATTTCTATTTCATTTGGTGATAATATTTATTCACCAATTCATTTTTAAGGGTTTAAACCTATTTGTTCAAGCATATCAATACGTGTTACAGCTTAGTTACTCATAACTGACATTATTCAGTAGATAGTATATATAGAAATATTTCTGTTTCCCACCTGCAGATTTTATATACTCATGATTAATGATTTGTATAATGCTATTTCAATACATGGGTAATGTAATTTATGTTTCTGTTACAAATAATATATGTTTTATACTTATCAGTTTTCCACTACCATCAGTTTTTCCAATTATATTACTACTGCATTACAGTATTCTATCATCTTAGTTCATTGATTCATCATAGTTTTTGTGTTTTCAGGTGACAGGAATCAATAGTTTATTCTCTACATAAGGTCTGTTATTCTTCAAACATTATTTAATTTTTTAATCCCTTATGTTAAATTTTTAGTACATCGATTTAATTAAAAATCTTTCCTATGTCATTACAGTACATCTATTCTTTTAATTCATCAATTTCAACTACTATTTCTATTTCATTCGGTGATAATATTTATTCACATATTCCTTTCTTAAGGGTTCACACATGTTTGTTCAAGCACATCAAAACATGTTGTAGTGTAGTTTTTCCTATAAAACTTTATTCAGTAGACTGTATGTATATAAATATTTCTTTTTCCCTCCTGCTGATTTTATATACCCATGATTAATGATTTTTATAATGTTGTTTCATTACACGGGTAATGTAATTTATGTTTTTTATTACAGATAATATATGTTTTATACTCAACAGTTTTTCACAACCATCAGTTTTTTCAATTATATTATTACGGCCTTCCGGTATTCTATCTTCTTAGTTAATTGATTAACCTTAGTTTTTTTTGTTTTCATGTGACAGTAATCATCAGTTTATTTGTTTAATCATGTTTTAATGATGGTATTTCAGCAGATAAAAGGGTTTATTAAATTTCTATAATAGTGTTAATGATTTATGCAAACTTATTTTATTATTCTATCTTTTTATTATTGTAACATCCCAAGTAAGTAATGAAAAATATATATTTTTATCTATGTCTATTAATGAATTAGATAGTGTTTTAGAGGCTTAAAATGAAAATAAATACAATCTTAAGCATGGAATACACTAATATTCTTAAAAGATTGTTTTACTGCCTTATGATGGAAAACTCTTTTTAAATCTATCTTTTGAGAATTTTATAAGCTATCTTTGTCAAAATAAACATATTCTTTATGTTTGGGACATCAAAATTTACTTTGTGTGAATTTTTGGTATTTTTTTGACAATGTTCATTTTTTAATGAATAGTGAAAAATACTACATTTTACATCAAAACTACTTTTTAATCTAACTTATTTATATGATTATATTATCTTTTGAATTGGTTTTGAAGTTAAATTAGAATATATTTTTACCATTTTATCCAATAATGGTCATTGGAATCAATTTCACTTTGAAATTGGACTTAAACTGGTGTCAATCTTTTGATACTTATTATTTTATAAAAACACGCTATTTGCTCTGACAACGGGAATTAATTATTAAATTTATTAATGTGACTTATATGTTTTGAATTTTGTAAAATAGGCTTAATTTTTGAATTCGGAATATCAAATATAGCTAATGGTGAATTTTTGGTAATTTTCTGAAAAACTTCAATTTTTGATGAATTGTGAAACCACTAAGTGGTACTTATAAAAACTAATATTCCATTTAAATGAAATTTTTCCATCATTGTGTTTTGAATTTAGAAAATCTGACATACATGGTTGTCATTAAGATGTAAAATGTGGTTCAATGCGATTAAAATAATTTTTTGGTGAATAGTAACTTATTATGTTTTTAATCGTGATTAGTGGTAATTAGTGTAGTTTAAGGTAAAAATAATGTTTTAATAGTATGAGATGAGCTTGACACATGTCCTACCCTCATTGTTTGTGTCATGGCCGACCATGAAAAACCATGGGTCAACTTGGGGACCCCATGGATCCACTTTGGTTGGGAAATGACATAAATAACTTTTTATTTAATGTAAAAGTAAAAATGACACAAACCTAATATGTTTTACGAAAACAATTTTTACATGGTGTTATAAAGATCAGATTTTTGATTATAAATAGTCATTGGAAATATAAAAAGATTTCCTAAATCATAGTATTTTTTTATAATTTTTAGACATTAAATAAATTAAATTATTTATGCCATAATAATGATGCAGCGATGACATCATTATTTGATGATTTAAATAAAATGGAAAGATAATGTAAACTCTATGAACTAAACATGTCCAAAACCAATTTGATGAGTGGATTTCGAACCCTTATCACCTTATCCACTAATTATATCAATGTGGGTCCTTTTAAAACCGAAACACATTTTCAAATAAAGTAATATTTCATTACTTTCCAAAAGTGCCCCTCCTCTCCTCTTATAAAAGGCCCCCACCTCTACCTCATTTCACACACTCCTCAAGCCATTGGCTCGGCCAACCCATGCCCATTTACTCTCTCCACATCCCTCTCCTCATCCTAGAGGATTCCCATTGGGCAGAATCCTTTCAAAGGATGCCTTTAGGCTCAAATCAAAAGGAGTTACACGTTTAAAGGTAATTCATTCTCTCATGTTCATTTGTTTTATTTTGTTTCTCCAACCCCCTAAATTATTTTTATTTACTTCTTTTGTAACAAAACCAGTATCTTCAATATACTAGGATGTTTTTATAAGATTTATTTGAGCTAAACTCTCACACAACTACATCAAATGGTTAAAGAACATACGGTTTCCGTGGATGGCGAAATTCTGCCTCCCGAAACGATGATTGTTCAATACTCATTTAACACCTTCAAAGGTGGCCATTATGATGTCACTATTTTTATATATGATATATAATATGTTTATGTTTTCCTTAAGCTTCTGTTCATTTCATTTTGGCCATACCTTTATGGTTCCCATTATGGGTAAACACGATATCTTCATTTTAGGAAGTGCGGACTACCGCCCCCTGAAAGTGATTTGATTCGTTAATACCATATGTGGGATGTGTAAAGGATAAAGTTAATGATATTATATATGTTATTATACTGGAATTATAATATACTCTTATATCATTATCATTTCATTCCAGAAAATATGAAATAGAAATGGAAGTAGCGTTCATGCGTACGTACGGCTTACCGTCTCCATAAATGGTGCATTTCATTTCTTACCTCTAAATGAGAGGTAATATTATAAATACATGTATATGATGAATATATATGAAATATATTTTATCCAAATCATTAATATAATTCTGTATATAACGAACCTTTGACCAAATTAACAACATGTAAATGTAAGAAGTCTATTTTTGACTTAAGAACCAAATACCGACAAAAAGAACATTATTAACTTAAATGATTACATGATGTTCATAACATGGTATAAAAGGAATAATGAACTTGAAAAAGTTTTATAATCAAGTAGATATTAACTCAAGTTTATTATTCAAGAGATTAAAGAACGGTCGGGTCAAGTCGGATACGAGGTATGGGACTTCGTCTCAATCTCCTTTCATTGAGGCATATTTTATTTTATACACAACTTTATTTTATACGGTGTATAATCCCCTTTGAATTTTACGTTTATTCAAAAGGAATCTTTTTTTATACGAAGCGTTTACTAAATGACAAAAGGGAATTTTTTTGTCGTACATATGCGACGACAACGACTTCTCCTCCATCGTGACCGTTATTTGAGTTTCGGCTTCCTCTACAAGTCATACCTTCTTTTTAAAAGAAAAATAAATACCATGTTTTACTTTTCTTTTATTTTGGTATTGAAAATGGTTTTCACAATGTTTTTTTGTTGTATTGATATATTGTGATTGAAATGTGGAAATGTTATGTTTCCTTTATGCATTTTTTATGTGATACGATTATGTTATGGTTCTTGGGCATTATTATGAAGACGGGTGGTTCCGTGATAAACTAAGGGCGGGTGAGCCCGATATAGCTCTCCAATGCATTGGGTAATGCGAAGGAGTGAAACGTTAGGGTTTCTCAAAAGAGATTTAGGGAATATACTATGATGGGTATTCCAAATGTAACCAAGAGGGTTAATCCCTACGTAAGAATGTTATGAATGCCTCAAGTTACCTTTATGTCTTATGATTTCTATGATTTATTCATGATTTTATGAGGTATGTTAAAGTGCTTATGTTTTATGGGTAAAGTATGATTTCACTCTTATGTATATATGTACCCATGTTTCCTTTCCATGTTTTTATAACCCATACTGATCTTTTTATGCTCGTCCCACGTTTTTTTGAAATGTTTTCACAGGTCAAGGGAAAGGTACATGATAAGATGATAGTGTCAAGGAAGTGTCAAGAAAGAATCCATGTTTTATTTTAATTATGTTTCCATTGATGGGAATGAAGAATACTATCTTTATGTAACCACTTTGTTTATATGTGGAATGTAATGCAAGTTTTATGATCTAATTCTCTAAAACTCTAAACCCAAAAAGATCCTCAATGTGTAATCTTGTAATAACTCAAGACTAAGTAAGGTTTAAGGCTGGGGCCTTATAGTTGGTATCAGAGGTCGGTTTAGATAACTTTAGGAGTTAGAATTCTATTAAATGATTATACAAATTTTTTTTGAAATGATATATCATTTGAAGATTACCATGTTGCTTCATCTAAGACATGTTTGTTCAGAATGGTTTTCCGTAGAGGAAACCGGGAAGCAGTTCTAGGAATGCATACATAAGGAAATAACCTTCCAAATCAGCATCCAGAAATGGTCGGAATTGGAACTGAACAGTTTGTTGCAGTAATGGCGCAGTTGACTCAAGTGATAAATGGTGGTGGTATCCATGCACGAGATCAGCCAGATCAACCGCAGAGGAACATGTCAGTGGTGGAACATTTCATGAGGCCACATCCACCATCATTCAGAGGATCATATGACCCTATGCTAGCTGAAGGGTGGATTAAAGCACTGGAGAATATTTTTGATGTCATGGGGTGTTCAGACAATCAAAAGGTTAGTCTTGCTATTTACCGTTTGGAGGGTGAAGCAGAACAGTGGTGGTCTATGGTTAAAAATATCAGGGACGTCGATGAGATTGATGCTCATGACTGGGATGAATTCAAAGGTATGTTTCTTGAGAAGTATTTTCCGAAGGCTGTTCGACTTAGGATCGAAAATCAATTCTTGGAATTGAGGCAAGAGGAAGACTCAGTGGCTTCCTATGAAGAAAGGTTCACTCGATTGGCAAGGTATGCTCCAAATTTTATCCGAGACCTTGATAGTAAAATCAATCATTTTTACTCAGGATTAAAGCCAAAATATCGAAGGGAATTAGCTTCTCGTGAGTTTAAATGTTATGAAAAGCTTGTCCGATGTGCTGAGAAGGTGGAAATAGAGTTTTCCAATGACCAAGTGTTCTATAACAACCAGCAGAAGAAGAGACCGAGGTGGTAGGAGAAAGGTAAGAATTCTTCAAAAAAGTCTGATGATAAGAGAACTAAGTTTCCAGTTTGTGATAAATGTGTGAAAAGGCATGCTGGGGAATGTCTTCTGAATTCTGTAAAGTGCTACCGATGTGGTAAGATGGGACATAAGGCTCGTGATTGCACTGAAAAGGATCAAGGTGAAGGTAAGAACAAATTTGATTTACAGTTAGTGAAATGTTATAAGTGCAATGAGATGGGTCACTATGCAAACGAGTGTCCAAAAAAGAGCTTGAGTGATGGGAAGCAGTTAGACTACAAGCAGAAAGGGGTGGTGAAATCCTTTGCAACTACTTCAGCAGATGTCGGGCCATCAAATGAAGTTGTATCAGGTACTTTGTTTGTTTTTTCAGATTATGCCAGTGTGTTGTTTGATCCGGGGTCTACACATTCTTTCATCTCTGAAACCTTTTCTAGTAAAATGGGAATACCATCTCAAGAAATGACTCCTGAACTTTTGGTAAAAACACCTGGGAGAAATGTTGAGGCAAAAAGAATTTATAAAAATCTTTCTATCCTTATCTATGGAAAGAACCTACTTGCAAACCTTATTGATCTACCTCTAGTAGAGTTTGATGTTATCCTGGGTATGGATTGGCTCTCTATTTACCATGCTAAGATTGACTGTAGAGCTAAAGAAGTTTCTTTTCAGAAAGACTTTCAGTTTGTTTACAAAAATGAACCCTTAATTTTGATAACATATCAAGAGGCTGAGAAACTTGGAAAAGATGGAAATGAATGTTACCTTGCACACGTCGTTGAAAATAAAGGAACTGTTCAGATTAATGATGTTCCAGTGGTAAATGAGTATCCTGATGTTTTTCCTGATGAGTTTCCTGGAATAATACCAGATCGGGAAGTTGAGTTTACTGTTGACTTAGTTCCTGATGCTAAGCCAATTTCCAAACCCCCTTATCGAATGGCACAAATTGAACTTTTAGAGTTGAAGGAGCAATTGCAGGATTTATTAGAGAATGGTTTCATTAGACCTAGCACATCACCATGGGGTGCTCCTGTTTTATTTGGTAAAAAGAAAGATGGTTCTATGAGACTTTGCATTGATTATAGAGCCTTGAATAACATCACTGTTAAGAACAAATATCCTTTGCCTCATATCGATGATTTGTTTGATCAGCTCTAGGGAGCTAAGTTTTTTTGAAAGATTGACCTGAGATCGGGGTACCATCGGCTGAAGGTAAAGGAGGCAGATATTCTGAAGACCGTGTTCCGTACGAGATATGGCCATTATGAATTTGTAGTAATGCCTTTTGGGCTAACCAATGCACCTGCTGTATTCATGGACTTAATGAATAGAATTTTCCATGAGTTCTTGGATAAGTTTGTGGTGGTTTTCATTGATGATATTTTGGTGTTTTCTAAAATTAAAGAGGAGCATGAAAAACATTTAAGGGTTATCTTGCAAACCTTAAAAGAAAAGAAACTGTATGGTAAATTCAGCAAGTGTGAGTTTTGGTTGCAACAAATTTCTTTCCTTGGTCACATTGTTTCTAAATATGGAATAACTGTTGATCCTGCAAAAACAAAAGTTGTGGAAGAATGGCCAAGACCCACAAATGTAACCGAGATTCATAGCTTCCTTGGTTTGGCGGGCTATTACCGAAGGTTTGTTAGAAATTTTTCACGATTATCTAGTCCAATGACTAAGCTAACTCGGAAGGGTGTTAAGTTTATCTGGACAAAAGAATGTGATGATTGTTTTCAGGAATTGAAAAGAAAATTGGTGAATGCTCCAGTTTTGGCACTACCTTCCAGGAATGGTGAGTTTGTTATATACAGTGATGCTTCATTGAAAGGACTTGGTTGCGTCCTAATGTAGAATGATCAGGTAATTGCTTATGCTTCACGACAGTTGAAAACTAATGAGGTAAATTACCCTACACATGATTTGGAACTAGCTGCTGTTGTTTTTGCTTTAAAAATTTAGAGGCATCATCTGTATGGAGTAAAGTGTGAAATATATACCGATCACAAAAGTTTAAAGTATATATTCACTCAGAAAGAGTTAAACATGAGACAAAGGAGATGGCTGGAATTAATCAAGGATTATGATTTTACAATTCATTACCATCCGGGAAAAGAAAATAAAGTGGCTGATGCATTGAGTCGAAAAAGTAATGCTTCATTAACAATGTTGTGTTTGGAACGTGATCATTTGGTTAAGTATTTGATGAACTTTGGCATAGAAGTTTTTGGTGCAGGAAGTCATTCTGTTTTGTTTCAGGTATCAGTGAGATCATCTCTATCAGATAGAATCAAGCAAGCACAGAAGCAAGACAGTGAGTTGCAGAAAAAGGTAGAGCTGCTTCAGAAAGGTAAGTTGCCTGAATTCAACATTGATAATGATTGTGTTTTGAGATTTGGGAAGAGATTGTGTGTGCCTTGTGATTCACAGTTGAAGAGAGAGTTGTTATATGAAGCTCATAGTTCTCCGTTTTCAGTTCATCCAGGCAGTACTAAGATGTATAGAGATCTGCAGGAGTATTACTGGTGGGATAGAATGAAAAGAGACATTGCTGATTTTACTGTGAAGTGTTTGACATGTCAACAGGTTAAAGCAGAGTGGCAGTTACCGAAAGGGATGCTTCAGCCTTTACCAGTGCCAGAGTGGAAATGGGATAATATATCCATGGACTTTGTTGTTGGATTACCGAAGACATCTCGAGGTAATAATGAAATCTGGGTTATTGTTGATCGCTTGACCAAATCTGCTCATTTCCTTGCTATACGAGATACTTTCTCTCTTGATCATCTTTACCGTTTGTATCTTAAAGAGATAGTCAGGTTACATGGAGTTCCTCTCTCCATTGTATCGGATCGTGATCCCAGGTTTACTTCTAACTTTTGGAAAGGCCTTCAGAAGTCGTTGGGTACTGAATTAAATTTTAGTACAGCTTTTCATTATCAATCAGATGGGCAGTCAGAACGAACAATTCAGACATTGGAAGATATGCTACGAGCTTGTTCTATGGATTATCAGGGAAGTTGGGACCAACATATTTCTTTGGTTGAATTTTCATATAATAACAGTTTTCATTCCAGTATACAGATGGCACCATTTCAGGCATTATATGGGAAGCGGTGTCGAACTCCAGCTTTCTGGGATGAAGTGGGTGAAAGGAAGTTGATGGGACCAGAATTGGTAGAAGAGATGGCAGAAAAAGTTCAGCTGATTCAGAAACACATGAGAACAGCTCAGAGTAGGCAGAAGAGTTATGCGGATAACCGGAGGAAGGATCTATCTTTCAAGGAAGGTGATCATGTTTTTCTCAAGGTTTCTCCTTGGAAAAGTGTGATGAGATTTGGTAAGAAAGGAAAGTTGAGTCCAAGGTTTGTTGGACCATACGAAATTCTGGAGAGAGTTGGATCAGTTTCATACCGAGTGGCTTTACCTCTGAGTTTATCTCAGGTACACAATGTTTTTCACTTTTCGATGTTGAGAAAGTATATGCCAGATCCATCTCATGTTTTGAGTCCAGAGGTAGTTCAGCAGGAAGAGAACCTATCTTATGAGGAACAACCGGTCCAGATTCTTGACCATAGGGAGCAAGTGTTACGGAATAAGGTGATTCACCAGGTAAAGGTTTTGTGGAAAAAACCACATGATTGAAGAGGCAACATAGGAATCTGAAAATGCAATGAGGGATAAGTACCCCCATTTATTTGATAAGTAAATAAATTGCGAGGACGCAATTTTCTAAAGGGGGGCAGGATGTAACATCCCAAGTAAGTAATGAATAATAGATATTTTTATCTATGTCTATTAATGAATTATATAGTGTTTTAGAGGCATAAAATGAAAATAAATACAATCTTAAGCATGAAATACACTAATATTCTTAAATGATTGTTTTACTGCCTTATGATGGAAAACCCTTTTTAAATCTATCTTTTGAGAATTTTATAATCTATGTTTGTCAAAATAAACTTATTCTTTATGTTTGGGACATCAAAATTTACTTTGTGTGATTTTTGGTTTTTTTCTGACAATGTTCATTTTTTAATGAATAGTGAAAAATACTGCATTTTACATCAAAACTAATTTTTAATCTAATTTATTTATAAGATTAGATTATCTTTTGAATTGGTTTTGAAGTAAAATTAGAATATATTTTTACCATTTTATCCAATAATGGTCATTGGAATCAATTTCACTTTGAAATTGGACTTAAACTGGTGTCAATCTTTTGATACTTATTGTTTTATAAAAACACGCTATTTGCTCTGACAACGGGAAATAATTATTAAATTAATTAATGTGACTTATATGTTTTGATTTTTGTAAAATAGACTTAATTTTTGAATTCGGAATTTCAAATATAGCTTCGGGTAAATTTTTGGTAATTTTCTGAAAAACTTCAATTTTTGATGAATAGTGAAACCACTAAGTGGTACTTATAAAAACTAATTTTCCATTTAAATGAAATTTTTCCATCATTGTGTTTTGAATTTCAAAAATCCGACATACATGGTTGTAATTAAGAAGTAAAATGTGGTTCAATGAGAATAAAATAATTTTTTGGTGAATAGTAACTTATTAAGTTTTTAATCGTGATTAGTGGTAGTTAGTGTAGTTTAAGGTAAAAATAATGTTTTAATAGTATGAGATGAGCTTGACACATGTACTACCCTCATTGGTTGTATCATGGACGACCAAGACAAGGCATGGGTCAACTTGGGGACCCCATGTATCCACTTTGGTTGGGAAATGACCTAAATAACTTTTTATTTAATGTAAAAGTAAAAATGACACAAACATAATATGTTTTACGAAAACTATTTTTACATGGGGTTATAAAGATCATATTTTTGATTATAAATAATCATTGGAAAGATAAACATATTTCCTACATCATAGTATTTTTTTTATAATTTTTAGACATTAAATAAATTAAATTATTTATGACATAATAATGATGCAGCGATGACATCATTATTTGACGATTTAAATAAAATGGAAAGATAATGTAACATCTATGAACTACACATGTCCAAAACCAATTGGATGAGTGGATTTCGAACCCTTATCACCTTATCCACGAATTATATCAATGTGGGACCTTTTAAAACCGAAACACATTTTCAAATAAAGTAATATTTCTTTACTTTCCAAAAGTGCCCCTCCTCTCCTCTTATAAAAGGCCCCCAACTCTACCTCATTTCACACACTCCTCAAGTCTTTGGCTCGGCCAACCCCTGCCCATTTACCCTCTCCACATCCCTATCCTCATCCTAGAGGATTCCCTTTGGGCATAATCCTTTCAAAGGAAGCCTTTAGGCTCAAATCAAAAGGAGTTACACTTTTAAAGGTAATTCATTATCTCATGTTCATTTGTTTTATTTTGTTTCTCCAACCCCATAAACTCTTTTTATTTACTTCTTTTGTAACAAAACCAGTATCTTCAATATACTAGGATGTTTTTATAAGATTTATTTGAGCTACACTCTCACACAACTACATCAAATGGTTAAAGAACATACGGTTTCCGTGGATGGAAAAATTCTGCCTCCCAAAACGATGATTGTTCAATACTCATTTAACACCTTCAAAGGTGGCCATTATGATGTCACTATTTTTATATATGATATATAATATGTTTATGTTTTCCTTAAGCTTCTGTTCTTTTCATTTAGGTCATACCTTTATGGTTCCCATTATGGGTAAACACGATATCTTCATTTTAGGAAGTGCGGACTACCGCCCCCTGAAAGTGATTTGATTCGTTAATACCATATGTGGGATGTGTAAAGGATAAAGTTAATGATATTATATATGTTATTATACTAGAATTATAATATACTCTTATATCATTATGATTCCATTCCAGAAAATACGAAATAGAAATGGAAGTAGCGTTCATGCGTACGTACGGCTTACCGTCTCCATGAACGGTGCATTTCATTTCTTACCTCTAAATGTGATGTAATATTATAAATACATGTATATGATGAATATATTTGAAATATATGTTATCCAAATCATTAATATAATTCTGGATATAATGAACCTTTGACCAAATTAACAACATGTAAATGTAAGAAGTCTATTTTTGACTTAAGAACCAAATACCGAAAAAATGAACATTATTAACTTAAATAATTACATGATGTTCATAACATGGTATAAAAGGAATAATGAACTTGAAAAAGGTTCATAATCAAGTAGAGATTAACTCAAGTTTATTATTCAGGAGATTAAAGAACGGTCGGGTCAAGTCGGATACGAGGTATGGGACTTCGTCTCAATCTCCTTTCATTGAGGCATATTTTATTTTATACACAACTTTCTTTTATACGGTGTATAAACCCCTTTGACTTTTACGTTTATTCAAAAGGAATTTTTTTTATACGAAGTGTTTACTAAACGACAAAAGGGAATGTTTTTGTCGTACGTATGCGGCGACAACGACTTCTCCGCCGTCGTGACCGTTATTTGAGTTTCGGCTTCCTCTACAAGCCATACCTTCTTTTTAAAAGAAAAATAAATACCATGTTTTACTTTTCTTTTATTTTGGTATTGAAAATGGTTTTCACAATCTTTTTTTGTTGTATTGATATATTGTGATTGAAATGTGGAAATGTTATGTATCCTTTATGCATGTTTTATGTGATACGATTATGTTATGGTTCTTGGGCATTATTATGAAGACGGGTGGTTCCGTGATAAACTAAGGGCGGGTGAGCCCGATATAGCTCTCCAATGCATTGGGTAACGCGAAGGAGTGAAACATTAGGGTTTCTCCGAAGAGATTTAGGGAATATACTCTGATGGGTATTCCAAACGTAACCATGAGGGTTACTCCCTACGTAAGAATGTTATGAATGCCTCAAGTTACCTTTATGTCTTATGATTTCTATGATTTATTCATGATTTTATGAGGTATGTTAAAGTGCTTATGTTTTATGGGTAAATTATGATTTCACTCTTATGTATATATGTACCCATGTTTCCTTTCCATGTTTTTATAACCCATACTGAGCTTTTTATGCTCATCCAATGTTTTTTTTGAAATGTTTTCACAGGTCAAGGGAAAGGTACATGATAAGATGGTAGTGTCAAGGAAGTGTCAAGAAAGAATCCACGTTTTATTTTAAATATGTTTCCATTGATGGGAATGAAGAATACTATCTTTATGTAACCACTTTGTTTATATGTGGAATATAATGCAAGTTTTAGGATCTAGTTCTCTAAAACTATAAACCCGAAAAGATCCTCAATGTGTACTCTTGTAATAACTCAAGACTAAGTAAGGTTTAAGGCTGGGGCCTTATAGTTGGTATCAGAGGTCGGTTTAGATAACTTTAGGAGTTAGAATTCTATTAAATGATTATACAAATTTTTTTTTGAAATAATATAGCATTTGAAGATTACCATGTTGCTTCATCTAAGACATGTTTGTTCAGAATGGTTTTCCGCAGAGGAAACAGGGAACCAGTGCTAGGAATGCATACAGAAGGAAATAACCTTCCGAATCAGCATCCAGAAATGGTCGGAATTGGAACTGAATAGTTTGTTGCAGTAATGGTGCAGTTGACTCAAGCGATAAATGGTGGTGGTATCCATGCACGAGATCAGCCAGATCAACCGCAGAGGAACATGTCAGTGGTGGAACATTTCATGAGGCAACATCCACCATCATTCAGAGGATCATCTGACCCTGTGCTAGATGAAGGGTGGATTAAAGCACTGGAGAATATTTTTGATGTCATGGGGTGTTCAGACAATCAAAAGGTTAGTCTTGCTATTTACCGTTTGGAGGGTGAAGCAGATCAGTGGTGGTCTATGGTTAAAAATATCAGGGACGCCGATGAGATTGATGCTCTTGACTGGGATGAATTCAAAGGTATGTTTCTTGAGAAGTATTTTCCTAAGGCTGTTCGACTTAGGATCGAAAAGCAATTCTTGGAATTGTGGCAAGAGGAAGACTCAATGGCTTCCTATGAAGAAAGGTTCACTCGATTGGAAAGGTATGCTCCAAATTTTATCCGAGACCTTGATAGTAAAATCAATCATTTTTACTCAGGATTAAAGCCAAAATATCGAAGGGCATTAGCTTCTCGTGAGTTTAAAAGTTATGAAAATCTTGTTCGATGTGCTGAGAAGGTGGAAATGGAGTTTGCCGATGACCAAGTGTTCTATAACAACCATCCGAAGAAGAGACCGAGGTGGTAGGAGAAAGGTAAGAATTCATCAAAAAAGTCTGATGGTAAGAGAACTAAGATTCCAGTTTGTGATAAATGTGGAAAAAGGCATGCTGGGGAATGTCTTCTGAATTCTGGAAAGTGCTACTGATGTGGAAAGATGGGACATAAGGCTCGTGATTGCATTGAAAAGGATCAAGGTGAAGGTAAGAACAAATTTGATTTACAGTTAGTGAAATGTTATAAGTGCAATGATATGGGTCACTATGCAAACGAGTGTCCGACAAGGATCTTGAGTGATGGGAAGCAGTTAGAGTACAAGCAGAAAGGGGTGGTGAAATCCTTTGCAACTACTTCAGCAGATGTCGGGCCATCAAATGAAGTTGTATCAGGTACTTTGTTTGTTTTTTCAGATTATGCCAGTGTGTTGTTTGATTCGGGGTCTACACATTCTTTCATCTCTGAAACCTTTTCTAGTAAAATGGGAATACCATCTCAAGAAATGACTCCTGAACTTTTGGTAAAAACACCTGGGGGAAATGTTGAGGCAAAATGAATTTATAATAATCTTCCTATCCTTATCTGTGGAAAGAACCTACTTGCAAACCTTATTGTTCTACCTCTAGTAGAGTTTGATGTTATCCTGGGTATGGATTGGCTCTCTATTTACCATGCTAAGATTGACTGTAGAGCTAAAGAAATTTCTTTTCAGAAAGACTTTCAGTTTGTTTACAAGAATGAACCCTTACTTTTGATAACATATCAAGAGTCTGAGAAACTTTTAAAAGATGGAAATGAATGTTACCTTGTACACGTCGTTGAAAATAAAGGAACTGTTCAGATTAATGATGTGCCAGTGGTAAATGAGTATCCTGATGTTTTTCCTGATGAGTTGCCTGGAATAATACCAGATCGGGAAGTTGAGTTTACTGTTGACTTAGCTCCTGATGCTAAGCCAATTTCAAAACCCCCTTATCGAATGGCCCAAATTGAACTTTTAGAGTTGAAGGAGAAATTACAAGATTTATTAGAGAAAGGTTTAATTAGACCTAGCACATCACCATGGGGTGCTCCTGTTTTATTTGTTAAAAAGAAAGATGGTTCTATGAGACTTTTCATTGATTATATAGCCTTGAATAACATCACTGTTAAGAACAAATATCCTTTGCCTCATATCGATGATTTTTTTGATCAGCTCCAGGGAGCTCAGTTTTTTTCAAAGATTGACCTGAGATCGGGGTACCATCGGCTGAAGGTAAAGGAGGCAGATATTCTGAAGACCGTGTTTCGTACGAGATATGGCCATTATGAATTTGTAGTAATGCCTTTTGGGCTAACCAATGCACCTGTTGTATTCATGGACTTAATGAATAGAATTTTCCATGAGTTCTTGGATAAGTTTGTGGTGGTTTTCATTGATGATATTTTGGTGTTTTCTAAAAGTAAAGAGGAGCATGAAAAACATTTAAGGGTTATCTTGAAAACCTTAAAAGAAAAGAAACTGTATGGTAAATTCAGCAAGTGTGAGTTTTGGTTGCAACAAATTTCTTTCCTTGGTCACATTGTTTCTAAATATGGAAGAACTGTTGATCCTGCAAAAACAAAAGTTGTGGAAGAATGGCCAAGACCCACAAATGTAACCGAGATTCATAGCTTCCTTGGTTTGGCGGGCTATTACCGAAGGTTTGTTAGAAATTTTTCACGGTTATCTAGTCCAATGACTAAGCTAACTCGGAAGGGTGTTAAGTTTATCTGGACAAAACAATGTGATGATTGTTTTCAGGAATTGAAAAGAAAATTGGTGAATGCTCCAGTTTTGGCACTACCTTCCAGGAATGGTGAGTTTGTTATATACAGTGATGCTTCATTGAAAGGACTTGGTTGCGTCCTAATGCAGAATGATCAGGTAATTGCTTATGCTTCACGACAGTTGAAAACTAATGAGGTAAATTACCCTACACATGATTTGGAACTTGCTGCTGTTGTTTTTTCTTTAAAAATTTGGAGGCATCATCTGTATGGAGTAAAGTGTGAAATATTTACCGATCACAAAAGTTTAAAGTATATATTCACTCAGAAAGAGTTAAACATGAGACAAAGGAGATGACTGGAATTAATCAAGTATTATGATTGTACAATTCATTAACATCCAGGAAAAGCAAATAAAGTGGCTGATGCTTTGAGTCGAAAAAGTAATGCTTCATTAACAATGTTGCGTTTGGAACGTGATCCTTTGGTTAAGGATTTGATGAAATTTGGCATAGAAGTTTTTGGTACAGGAAGTCCTTCTGTTTTGTTTCAGGTATCAGTGAGATCATCTCTATCAGATAGAATCAAGCAAGCACAAAAGCAAGACAATGAGTTGCAGAAAAAGGTAGAGCTGGTTCAGAAAGGTAAGTTGCCTGAATTCAACATTGATAATGATTGTGTTTTGTGATTTGGGAAGAGATTGTGTGTGCCTTGTGATTCACAGTTGAAGAGAGAGTTGTTATGTGAAGCTCATAGTTCTCCGTTTTCAGTTCATTCGGGCAGTACTAAGATGTATAGAGATCTGCGGGAGTATTACTGGTGGGACAGAATGAAAATAGACATTGCTGATTTTACTATGAAGTGTTTGACATGTCAACAGGTTAAAGCAGAGTGGCAGTTACCGAAAGGGATGCTTCAGCCTTTACCAGTGCCAGAGTGGAAATGGGAGAATATATCCATGGACTTTGTTATTGGATTACCGAAGACATCTCGAGGTAATAATGCAATCTGGGTTATTGTTGATCGCTTGACCAAATCTGCTCATTTCCTTGCTATACGAGATACTTTCTCTCTTGATCATCTTTCCCGTTTTTATCTTAAAGAGATAGTCAGGTTACATGGAGTTCCTCTCTCCATTGTATCGGATCGTGATCTCAGGTTTACTTCTAACTTTTGGAAAGGCCTTCAGAAGTCGTTGGGTACTGAATTAAATTTTAGTACAGGTTTTCATCCTCAAACAGATGGGCAGTCAGAATGAACAATTCAGACATTGGAGGATATGCTACGAGCTTGTTCTATGGATTGTCAGGGAAGTTGGGACCAACATCTTTCTTTGGTTGAATTTTCATATAATAACAGTTTACATTCCAGTATACAGATGGCACCATTTCAGGCATTATATGGGAAGCGGTGTCGAACTCCAGCTTTCTGGGATGAAGTGGGTGAAAGAAAGTTGATGGGACCAGAATTGGTAGAAGAGATGGCAGAAAAAGATCAGCTGATTCAGAAACACATGAGAACAGCACAGAGCAGGCAGAAGAGTTATGCAGATAACCGGAGGAAGGATCTATCTTTCGAGGAAGGTGATCATGTTTTTCTCAAGGTTTCTCCATGGAAAAGTGTGATGAGATTTAGTAAGAAAGGAAAGTTGAGTCCAAGGATTGTTGGACCATACGAAATTCTGGAGAGAGTTGGATCAGTTGCATACCGAGTGGCTTTACCTCTATGTTTATCTCAGGTACACAATGTTTTTCACTTTTCGATGTTGAGAAAGTATATGCCAGATCCATCTCATGTTTTGAGTCCAGAGGTAGTTCAGTAGGAAGAGAACCTATCTTATGAGGAACAACCGGTCCAGATTCTTGACCATAGAGAGCAAGTGTTACGGAATAAGGTGATTCACCAGGTAAAGGTTTTGTGGAAAAAACCACATGATTGAAGAGGCAACATAGGAATCTGAAAATGCAATGAGGGATAAGTACCCCCATTTATTTGATAAGTAAATAAATTGTGAGGATGAAATTCTCTAAAGGGGGGAAGGATGTAACATCCCAAGTAAGTAATGAATAATAGATATTTTTATCTATGTCTATTAATGAATTAGATAGTGTTTTAGAGGCTTAAAATGAAAATAAATACAATCTTAAGCATGGAATACACTAATATTCTTAAATGATTGTTTTACTGCCTTATGATGGAAAACCCTTTTTAAATCTATCTTTTGAGAATTTTATAAGCTATGTTTGTCAAAATAAACTTATTCTTTATGTTTGGGACATCAAAATTTACTTTGTGTGAATTTTTGGTATTTTTCTTACAATGTTCATTTTTTTATGAATATTGAAAAATACTGCATTTTACATCAAAACTGCTTTTTAATATAATTTATTTATAAGATTAGATTATCTTTTGAATTGGTTTTGAAGTGAAATTAGAATATATTTTTACCATTTTATCCAATAATGGTCATTGGAATCAATTTCACTTTGAAATTGGACTTAAACTGGTGTCAATCTTTTGATACTTATTGTTTTATAAAAACACGCTATTTTCTCTGACAACGGGAATTAATTATTAAATTAATTAATGTGACTTATATGTTTTGAATTTTTTAAAATAGACTTAATTTTTGAATTCTTAATTTAAAATATAGCTTCGGGTAAATTTTTGGTAATTTTCTGAAAAACTTCAATTTTTGATGAATAGTGAAACCACTAAGTGGTACTTATAAAAACTAATTTTCCATTTAAATGAAATTTTTCCATCATTGTGTTTTGAATTTCAAAAATCCAACATACATGGTTGTAATTATGAAGTAAAATGTGGTTCAATGAGATTAAAATAATTTTTTGGTGAATAGTAACTTATTAAGTTTTTAATCGTGATTAGTGGTAATTAGTGTAGTTTAAGGTAAAAATAATGTTTTAATAGTATGCGATGAGCTTGACACATGTCCTAACCTCATTGGTTGTGTCATCGACGACCATGAAAAGCCATGGGTCAACTTGGGGACCCCATGGATCCACATTGGTTTGGAAATGACATAAATAACTTTTTATTTAATGTAAAAGTAAAAATGACACAAACATAATATGTTTTACGAAAACAATTTTTACATGGGGTTATAAAGATCATATTTTTGATTATAAATAGTCATTGGAAAGATAAACATATTTCCTACATCATAGTATTTTTTTTTATAATTTTTAGACATTAAATAAATTAAATTATTTATGACATAATAATGATGCAGCGATGACATCATTATTTGACGATTTAAATAAAATGGAAAGATAATGTAACATCTATGAACTACACATGTCCAAAACCAATTGGATGAGTGGATTTCTAACCCTTATCACCTTATCCAAGAATTATATCAATTTGGGACCTTTTAAAACCGAAACACATTTTCAAATAAAGTAATATTTCTTTACTTTCTAAAAGTGCCCCTCCTCTCCTCTTATAAAAGGCCCCCAACTCTACCTCATTTCACACACTCCTCAAGTCTTTGGCTCGGCCAAACCCTGCCCATTTACTCTCTCCACATCCCTCTACTCATCCTAGAGGATTCCCTTTGGGCAGAATCCTTTTAAAGGAAGCCTTTAGGCTCAAATCAAAAGGAGTTACACTTTTAAAGGTAATTCATTCTCTCATGTTCATTTGTTTTATTTTGTTTCTCCAACCCCCTAAACTCTTTTTATTTACTTATTTTGTAACAAAACCAGTATCTTCAATATACTAGGATGTTTTTATAAGATTTATTTGAGCTACACTCTCACAAAACTACATCAAATGGTTAAAGAACATACGGTTTTTGTGGATGGAAAAAATCTGCCTCCCAAAACGATGATTGTTCAATACTCATTTAACACCTTCAAAGGTGGCCATTATGATGTCACTATTTTTATATATGATATATAATATGTTTATGTTTTCCTTAATCTTCTGTTATTTTCATTTTGGGCATACCTTTATGGTTCCCATTATGTGTAAACACGATATCTTCATTTTAGGAAGTGCGGACTACCGCCCCCTGAAAGTGGTTTGATTCGTTAATACCATATGTGGGATGTGTAAAGGATAAAGTTAATGATATTATATATGTTATTATACTAGAATTATAATATATTCTTATATCATTATGATTCCATTTCAGAAAATACGAAATAGAAATGGAAGTAGCGTTAATGCGTACGTACGGCTTACCGTCTCCATGAACGGTGCATTTCATTTCTTACCTCTAAATGTGATGTAATATTATAAATACATGTATATGATGAATATATATGAAATATATGTTATCAAAATCATTAATATAATTTTGGATATAATGAACCTTTGACCAAATTAACAACATGTAAATGTAAGAAGTCTATTTTTGACTTAAGAACCAAATACCGACAAAATGAACATTATTAACTTAAATAATTACATGATGTTCATAACATGGTATAAAAGGAATAATGAACTTGAAAAAGGTTCATAATCAAGTAGAGATTAACTCAAGTTTATTATTTAGGAGATTAAATAACGGTCGGGTGAAGTCGGATATGAGGTATGGGACTTCGTCTCAATCTTCTTTCATTGAGGCATATTTTATTTTATACACAACATTCTTTTATACGGTGTATAAACCCCTTTGACTTTTATGTTTATTCAAAAGGAATATTTTTTTATACGAATCATTTAATAAACTACAAAAGGGAATGTTTTTGTCGTACGTATGCGGCGACAACGACTTCTCCGCCGTCGTGACCGTTATTTGAGTTTCGGCTTCCTCTACAAGCCATACATTCTTTTTAAAAGAAAAATAAATACCATGTTTTACTTTTCTTTTATTTTGGTATTGAAAATGGTTTTCACAATGTTTTTTTGTTGTATTGATATATTGTGATTGAAATGTGGAAACGTTATGTATCCTTTATGCATGTTTTATGTGATACGATTATGTTATGGTTCTTGGGCATTATTATGAAGACGGGTGGTTCCATGATAAACTAAGGGCGGGTGAGCCCGATATAGCTCTCCAATGCATTGGGTAACGCGAAGGAGTGAAATGTTAAGGTTTCTCCGAAGAGATTTAGGGAATATACTGTGATGGGTATTCCAAACGTAACAAAGAGGGTTACTCCCTACGTAAGAATGTTATGAATGCCTCAAGTTACCTTTATGTCTTATGATTTCTATGATTTATTCATGATTTTATGAGGTATGTTAAAGTGCTTTTGTTTTATGGGTAAAGTATGATTTCACTTTTATGTATATATGTACCCACGTTTCCTTTCCATGTTTTTATAACACATACTGAGCTTTTTATGCTCATCCCAAGTTTTTTTGAAATGTTTTCACGGGTCAAGGGAAAGGTACATGATAAGATGATAGTGTCAAGGAAGTGTCAAGAAAGAATCCATGTTTTATTTTAAATATGTTTCCATTGATGGGAATGAAGAATACTATCTTTATGTAACCACTTTGTTTATATGTGGAATGTAATGCAAGTTTTTTGATCTAATTCTCTAAAACTCTAAACCTGAAAAGATCCTCAATGTGTATTCTTGTAATAACAAAAGACTAAGTAAGGTTTAAGGCTGGGGCCTTATAATTATCATAATTCTTCATTATATACACTCAGAAATACATTAACACTATTAAGAGAAACAGTGAACGAAGAGAAGGCCCGTTATTCTTCAAACATTATTTAGTTTTTTTAATCACTTATGTTAAATTTTTAGTACTTCCATTTGATTACAAATTTTTCCTATGTCATTGCAGTATATCTATTATTTTAATTAATTAGTTACAACAACTATTTCTATTTCAGTCGGTGATAATATTTATTCACCAATCATTTTTTAAGGGTTCACACCTATTTTTTCAATAACATCAATACGCATAGATTTTGAGTTATTCCTAACTGAAATTATTGAGTAGATAGTATATACATTAATATTTCTTTTTCCCTCCTGCAGATTTTATATACTCATGATTAATGATTTGTATAATGGTGTTGCATTACATGGGTAATGTAATTTATGTTTTCTGTTACAAATAATATAGGTTTTATACTCATCTATTTTACACTACCATTAATTTTTCCAATTATATAACTACTGCTTTTAGGTATTCAATCATATTAGTTCACTAATTCACCATAGTTTTTGTGTTTTCTGGTGACAAGAATCATCGGGTAATTCTCTGCATATGGTCTATTATTTTTCAAACATTCTTTATGTTTTTAATCTGTTCTGTTAAATTTTTAGTACTTTCATTTCATTAAAAAAAAATTCTCTTTCATTATATTACATCTATTTTTTTAATTATTCAATTTCAATAACTATTTCTATTTCATCATGTGATAATATTTATTCACCTATTCCCTTTTAAGGGTTCACACATGTTTGTTCAAGCACATCAAAATGTGTTGCAGTTTAGTTTTTCCAAGATGAATTTATTCAGTAGACAATATATATAGAAATATTTTTGTTTCCCTCCTACATATTTTATATACTCATGATTAATGATTTGTATAATGGTGTTGCGTTACATGGGTAATGTATTTTATGTTTTCTGTTACAAATAATATATGTTTTATACTCATCATATTTTTACTACCATCAGTTTTTCCAATTATATTATTATTGCCTTATGGTATTCTATCATATTAGTACATTGATTCACCTTAGTTTTTGGGTTTTCAGGTGAAAGGAATCATCAGTTTATTTGTGTAATCTTGTCTCAAGGATGGTATTTTAGTGGATAAAAGGGTTTATGTAATTTATATAATAGTGTTAATGATTTATGAAAACCTATTTTATTATTATCTATTTTTATCATCATCATTATTCATTATATACACTTAGAAAAACATTTTTATCAGATATTTAGTTATTTCATCTATTCTATTAAATTTCATATATTTCTATTTACCTAATTTTTTTTTATTCTATTATTTTTTCCAAACAAAGGATTACTACCTTAAATCATTCTATCAACTTAGTTCAATGATTCTCATCAGTTTTTGTGAATTTAGGTGAACAGGAATCATCAGTTTAATTGTGTAAGGTAGTAACAATGACGGTATTTCATTAGATAAAATGATTCATCTAATTTTCACTATAGATTTACGGATTTATGAAAACCTATTTTTTGATGTAGTTTTCATTTGTCATTCATATTCTCTTTGTATTATTCTCATCACTCTTCATTATATACAATGATAAAAACATTTATATCAGAGATTGAGTTATTTAATCTCTTCTATTAAATTTTTGGTATTTCTATTTTTTTAGGATTTTTTCTTATGTCATTAAAATATATTTGTTCTACAAATCCGTCATTTGGAACAACTATTCTATTAGGTAACACAACATTTATTCATATATTCATTTTTTCAAGGTTCACACTTTATTCCACCACTTCAAAACGAGTTTCAGTTTAGGTATGCCTAACTTACTTTATTCATTGGGCAATATATTTATTTTTATCTCCTGTATACTACAGGTAATCTTGATTGCTGATTTTTATAAAGATGTTTCATTACATTCATAATGAAATTTTCGTCCACCACTAAAAATTATATTATATGTTTTATAATAATGTTCCAGTGCTTTTGATTTTAATGAGAAATTTTTTTCCTATTAGACTATTTCCCTATGTTTTTATGTGAATATAGATTAACAATTTAATGGTTTATATTGTGTTTAATATTCCACAAATTTTACAACCCTTAGCATTAAACTAAGTCATGGAGTGGCTGGTATGTTAATAATGTTGCATGTTCGTGAGTTGAGAAAATTGTCATAAAATTTGTTCTCTTTATTTTTCCATTCATATCTCATCCCATGATCACATCCCTCCAATTTGTTGATAGGTGCACTGAATTTGGAGGTTCTATGCCTTTCTGTCATGCTAAAGACTTGGCATCCGAAAATAGATCAAATGAACTTCTTAGGCAGCCAAGGGAGAATCTCAAGAGAGCTCATGAAGATAATTAAGGGCTGAATATGGGCACTATTAAGGTGATCCATTCACTGAATGCTTAATTTCTAATGCTACTAAATCATCATTTTATCGGTTTCCGATGTTTATAATTTATATGTCAAGGTAATTTCTTTTTTAAATCGAGGAATAATTTTATTTGATTAGAAGCAATAGAGTTTTTTTGATTATTCACATAAACATAAAGTTGAGTTTACCGATCTTTTATTTCAATAGATTTCAATAGTTTTTCAGTTTTCCATATGTATTTCACATCCACAACAAAAATATGTTCACCCTGATTTTATTTTAAAAGTTTTTATGTACAGGGATCATTATAATATTATGCAGTGTAAGGTTTTATCCTTGAAATTTGTATTTTATATTACAGTTTCATATTTTCAATTAGATTTATTCTAAAAATTATCATTTATAGTTTTTGGATTACATTTCTTGATTGTTGGAATCTATTTCATATTTTCTGAATTTTGATTCATATATACAATAAATAGAATGTATTCATTTGAATAATGAGTTGATTTTTTAGTAATATCTAATAAAATTATATAATTTCTGATACAAAGATTTTAGAAACATAATCATATTAGAATTTATCAATTTGATTACATCCCTCCTCCATTTGTTGACAGGTGCACTGAATTTGGTGGTTCTATGCCTTTCAGGCCTGCTAAAGACTTGGCTTCCAAGAATAGATCAAATGAACTTCATAGGGAGCCGAGGGAGAATATCAACAGATCACATGTAGAGATACTTAAGGGATACATATGGGCGCTATTAATTTGATTCATTCACTGAATTCATGATTTCTATTGCTGCTAAATCATCAAGTTATATGTTTCAGATGTTTTAATTTATATGTTATGGTAAATTATTTTTTTAAATCGAGTAATCATTTTATTGGATTGGAAGCAATAGAGTTTTATTATTATTCACATAGACATACATTTTAGTTTAACCATATTTCATTTCAATAGATTTTAATAGTTTTTTAGTTTTCCATATGTATTTCACATCTGAAATAAAAATAATTTCACCCAAATTTTATTTCAAAAGTTTTCATGTACATGGAACATAATAATAATCTGCAGTGTAAGGTTTTATCCTTGAAATTGGTTTTTTCCATTACAATATCACATTCTCAATTATATTTATTTTAAAAATTATCATTTACAGTTTATGGATTACATTTCTTATTTGTATGAATCTATTTTATATTTTCTGAATTTTGATTCATATATATATGAAATAGAATGTATGAATTTAAATCAATGGTGTGTTATAATATTTTCATCATAAAGTGAAATTTATTTATGATGATGATATGTTAAAAATATGAACTCCCAAATATATTAGCTTTCAAAGAAACCACACCGAACAGAATCATGATTCCTACTAATCCTCACCCCATCATCTTCTCAATCCCATCAGCTTCATTCAAAATCAATAAAACTTTAAACTATATCTCGGATTCCTTCCACCATTTATCACAATATCACATCTTTCCTCTAACTTCACCTTCACCTCCAACTTCTATTTCATCTATGTCTCTTATCTCTAACTCTTCCTTTCCATCGTGTTCCATCTCCATCACAATTAGTCTTCACTTTATTTACTCATGTCATGGGCACCCCATTCACTTCACTATCATCATTTTATTCTAAACATTATATTGAGTACAACGACATTACAAATTTTTTTAATGATGCAGAACCAAAAGATTTGAAAGAAAATTAAATAGTCCCGTGCATTTTCACGGGCAGAGTACTAGTTTGTATGATTATAGTGATATATCATTCAATTTTCCATTGGTTTTTATGGTATATTTACCACCACTTATATATGATTATATTGATACATATTTCACCTTATGAAGTAAGGATGGTTATATATCATTCACCTTGTTAGTGAGTTGACAATACAATATCCATTCCGATAGTGTGTTAGTTCCACATTATCCACCTTAGTGTTATCATTTATTAATGTATCATTCCCTAAATGAATATCAAATGGGGATGAATGATTTACTAAGGAATATTAAATGGGTATAGCTAAATAGAATTGATGATTAGTATGAGTTGTAGTAGATTGGTCACACACTGGTTGTGTTCTAACTATTTAAGGAGCATTCCTCACTAACTCTAGAATAAGAAATAATGATAATTAATTGGAATCATTATTAATCATTATAGGACATGATAGATAGATTTTTAAGATTTTTTATTAGAATATCATAATGAGAATGAATTTATATATTCTCAATATGTATCTGGTAACTATTGGTTGTTTCCTATTGTGTTTTACTCTGACCCAACATTACATCTTAGTTCTTGTATAGATTTCCTAATCATGACAACTATTAAGTGAAATAGCCTAACTATTAATGGTTGAACTAAATCGTTAGGTAGAGTGGGATACATGTTTACATGAAGTATTTGGAATAGTTTATTTTATGATATTCACTACAATTTTATATCATTCAAACCATGATCTTCACGATTAGCCCACCAATGATCTACCTTTTTATGAATAGAAAAACTAAAATTCATTGTAATGAATATTCTTTTTCATGTTTTGATTATTATCAATTATTTTCTAATAAATTTAATGTTTATGTTATAATTTTAATTGTGTTTTATGATTTAATATTACATTCATTATTATTTATGGTTACCTGATATACTCTAAAACTGTAACACAGGTTGTACATAGACCCTCACAACTGGTAAAAAAATTTAGAATATAGGGAGGTGTGAGTGAGGTAATGTGGATTTATAATTCTAGTATTTTGGTCCTATTGGACTAGGGAAACTACACATTGAACCATATAAATTTAAAATAATAATAACTCATCAATATGGTTTTGGTTCATCAAAATCTATTCCTCGGAGATAATAATAAAAATATACTCAAATCCACATTCAATAATCACCTGACAAAAAATTAAAAAAAAAATGAATTTGAAAAATAATTATTCTTCATTCTATCACTATTTTATTCACAGTTGTGATACCATTTTTCACAATAAGGAAATTATTCATGAATATATTTTTTCCTCCATTATTTCAACAAATGGAACTTATACCTATTATCCAATAAAAAAATCTCAAATCATGTTGAAATTCACAATGTATATTCTCTAAATGCAGCGCATTCTATTATAAAATTATAAACCCAAATATCAGGTCTAATTCTAATTCCCTGGTCTGTATCACATGGTCTAACCAAAATATCCTTATAACCAAAAACACACATTATGATCACCAATGTTTAGCATGGATTACACGAGGTAGTGTTTTATATTATTGAAAGTAATTTACCATAACATATTATACCAATACATAATAACATATACCATTAAAATGTTAATTATGTTACTATAAATCATATAAAAGTTATAAACAAAGGTATTTCTAATATATAAATAACCTAAAAAGGATACCAAACAATATTTTAAGCCATATGTGCATGAAATATCAATCACCAAATTCAAAAACCATTGTCACCTCTATCTCCCTAATCAATAAACAATAATGTTATTATTAATTATCATTAAATGAATCAGAAAAATAATATCCACACATATCCCAAGTGATATGTTTAATGTGTGGGTATAATGCACCCAACAAATGGCCAACACCAGACCCCTATCAATATATCATTAAACCAAGTGTGTGGTGTTATATAAAAATGTATAATAGTAATAATAATCAAATAATAATAAATAATAATAATTAATTTATCATTTAATTTCAGTAAAAAAGATAATTTTGTACATTATATAGTGGTTCTCTACATGGTGGAAAATCAACCATGTAAACTAATTACACCTACTTGTGTAATTTTCTAAATCTTGAATAGATGATTGAATCATCAATGGATAAACCTAAGATAGAATTTTTTTTAAATACTACATACACTAAGAAAGAATGATATTACATATAATATATATCTATATAAATCATAAACAATATAAATTTATGTATGACCATATCCATATTCCCAAATACCCTAATATATATATATATATGTTTATGTGTTTGTATAAATACAGTATATAATCAGCCAAAAGAAACTATCATCCTTTCCTATATCTCATAAACATATATAACCCATATCTAATAATATCGGTCTACACATAAATAAAATTACATATGAATATATATAAATATAAAATGAGTAATGTAAGTAGGTAAATAAAATCATAGGGAATCATTACAATGAAAGATGCAAATCAACATAGAGTGACTAAGTTGATTTTTTAATTTATAACTTCAAAGGGGTGTATTTATAAAGATAATTATAAAAAGAAAAATTTTGTTATATATATCTCACACTACATAAAGTCAAACATTATAAACCCTATTATAGTTTTTTGTAAACGTGGGAAATATAAAACATAACATACTGGGACCTATCTTAGAAGCATGTCAAACATATTATTCTAGAAGTAATTTAATTTACTAAACTATTAATTAAGTAATTTAGGGAATTTTTAGGCCAATAAAGTGTATTAGAAAATCCAAAATAAAATATGGAATCCAAAAATTATCCCTAAAAATATTTTTATCCTACAACAATATGGTGATGTATTCAGAATTCATAGGTAATAATGTAACTTAAATAAGTAGTAGAAGGAGGGGAAATAATTTAAAGGATATTCATAAGGGAAACACTATAATATATATCAAGACATAGTTAAACAAGTATAATATTTTTATACAGAATTATGATATTACCGATGGTTTAAAAAAATGTATTAGTTCTTAACATGTACATGGTGTGGGAGAACTAATTACTTAGCAGACACTCAATAGTCATTCATAGGCCATTATATACTCATTTGTCGAGATGGAATATTTTAAACTCAAAGATGATACCATGGTTTACATGGTTATCTTTCAATGGGTACCCAATTCTCCTTCTTCACCGAACTGTATTTTTTTCTTTCCCCAATCAATTCCCTCCTTAAACAAATTTAAACTCACAATTCAGTAGTTTAATAAATAAGTATTCAAAATTTTAAAACAAATTATTTTCCCAAATATCATTTTTTATAAACTCATAACTATTTGTATTATTTTCCTTCAGAAACATCATTAATCTTACTCATGGAATAATCAATGGCAATATCAATTAGCATTTTCCTCCCAATCCATTATTTTATACCAATGTTGAATTTTATATCATCATAATCTAACCCATGGGATGATTTAACCCTATAAGACCTTATCAATTTTATAAAATTAAAATAGGTTGATCCACACAAGAACCATAATATTTTATCTACATATCATTAAATAAAATACCAGTAATATGATCAAGTACATATCATCTCAATTGAGACTCATAGAAAACCAAATACATATCATTTAAAGGAGGTGAAAAGGACAAGTTGTATGTCATTTCTCTAATATTCATTAAATTTTTAAATAGTATAACTGATCAATTTGATAACATATATTGTTTGTTATTCTTCAATGAGAAAACAATGGGGTAAATTAAGAAATAAATGTAGAAAACCATTAAATTATAATGGTGATCACAAACCAAAATCACATGACTTCTAAAGTCTTTGTGTATTAATCCACAATTTATGTATCATAATCATGTTCTGTGTTGTTTTTTGAAATATTATGGGTCTAATAAAATAATATTTAGAAACTTCATTATAGTAAATAATTGAATGAAAAGGTCAACCATATAAATATTCAATTCAATCAATATAAATGGATGGATTTTTGATTTCATTATATAAAACTCAACAAAATATTGATGGTCTATCTAGAAGAACACTGAATAAATGGTTATAGAACTGATGAATGAATCTCAAATTATTAATGGTCCTCTATGATATGAATTTAGTTTTAGTGTGGAAAATTATGTTCATTATCACTTATGTATCAAGTTTTTATTATAAAACTTTTCAAAAACTAAAAATGAATCCTGAATCAAGACCAGAGACAATAATCTCTAGAATCACACGTTGTTTAATCAATCATAACTCATCTAATTTTCATTGTTTATCCATGTAAACCAAATATACCATAGGAATGGAGTGAGTTATTTATATTTATCGTTGAATGATTACCTATACAAAATCCCATCTACTTTGTATTATCATAATGTTAGTTATTAAATAAATAATGATTTTTAACTTATTTTTACACACTTATAGAGAGTGTAAATAATTCACCCATTTGTTATTGGTTTTTAACTTTAACCTATTTTAAAGTAAGTCAAAAAGAAAAAATCCATCTATTTCCCATTTCAAACAATGATATAAAAATTTTCAAAGTTATATTTGATGTTTATTGATAAACGAGATTAAATAACCTATTTGCAAGAGTGAAATCATCACATGAATTATTCCACAAAACATAAAGTACATATGGGACTTCCAAGGATAATGAGGGTACAATTGTAATATTGATACCATCTATCAAGGATCTCCCCAATATCAAGTCATTATTTTCTGATAATACAATCTTTATTAAAGAATTAGTATTACATTACTATTTTGAAAAAAATGATTGAATGTAAATATTTTTTAAACACATACAATCATGATCTATGGTGACATACAGATGAATCCAAACTATTAAATATATCAATATTCCCTACTCATTTGATTATCAAAAATTTAGTTTTTGAGAACTTCTACTTGGTGAATTTTTAAACCTATATCCTTTTCAATGTTTAAAAATGAGTTTGGAATAAAATAAATATTGTAATTTAACCTATAGTTATTAACTTTTATTTATATCCCATTTAGAAGATATATACTTTTGGATATTATGACCAGTGTATAACATGAAAAATTAAATAAAAATATAATTACTCTAATATTTTAGAGAATTATTTAAGGTGGAATATTCTAGATCATGGTTATGATATATATTCTTATAAGGAAGAATATTTAATGAATAATAAGTAACATCATGGTTCTATGTTATAATCACACAATAAAGATCTTATATAAATACATCACATTATACTTAATACCTCATACTAGATTTTAATATGATAAATAAATGATTAGTATTATGTTTTTATTTCATCCCGTTAAACTCGTACACACATTTATAAGAGAAGAAAAACATTATTTCCCATATAAATTTATTATGCTGATTATATATTCAAGTAAAATCGAAAATAACATAATGATAGTCCCTACATATTCCTAACAAAACCAAACACTTGAAGAAATTCTTAGGAATATCAAATGAAATTACTATGTATACCGACATAGGATATATAAAGGATCTATCCTCTAATACTACATTTATATTTAGTATGAAATCACAAATAGAAAATGAAAATTTTTATGAAATTACATAGAGCTAGTTCTCTTGTAATCTTATGGATAAAATCCATATATTCATCTAATTAACATTCAATGATTTAACAAATACAATGATATAATCTATACAGATTACTATTATAGAATATCAGAATATATAAAAAAATTATTCATCATGGCCATGAAAATATCAAGACTATTCATCAAAACAAATGGAATAAACTCATATTCGACATGATAATATTGGATTTCAAAATATATCTTTTGAATTTCCTATATCCACACACAAATTTGACGATAACTATATCACATGTTAATATTGAAAAAGGGGTTTCCTACTTTTAGATAATCAAATATACCAGTCACTTAAGGAAAATGATAATGATATACTATGGTTATTTAATTGAATATGTATTAGTATATATGTAATCATAACAATAAATAACTTTCCCAGGTGAAAAAATAGGGGCACCCCACAATGAAGTTTAATATATAAAAAATACATTACCATAAAGACTCTTCAACTAAATTTTCAAATACTTAAACCCAGTTAATTAAATTATATATATATATATGAATTGATATTGGTTTGATTACAAAAAAAATCTCAATTTTGTACTCCACCACCCATTTATGAGGTAGTGAAAAAAATATTAACATATTAATCAAGTAATTTTCCTATTGTTAGAGGTACTATTATAATGTCCAATTTTTAAACTTCTCTAAGAATGAAACATGATACTTGGGATGTAATAGTTCCAGTATAATGTTGATTTATCCTAGCATGAATTACATGAAAAATAAAAATATCTAATTAGATATTATATACTAAAAATATGGGAGGAGAATGAAGCTATCCTTAGATAGTGATTAGTAAAGGATCATATGTTTTTCATCCAATATAAACCTAATATAAGAAAAATTATCTAAATAATAAGAGTTGTAAAATCCTAAAAATACATATTTTTAGATGACATAATAGAATACTAAAGAAACATTTTACACTTTTCCAGTCACTCAACCAATGATTTGTTAATATTCATAAGAATCGTTCTTAATTTCCCATAAAATCTTGTATAAGATACTGAATGTATTAAAAAAAATAAAAGAGTATACCCAATAAAAGTGTATTCTAGAATAGTATATTTCATAGTGGAAGGATCATTACCTATATTATTTATGTATGACTCAACTATAAGAAACCTATCTATGAAACCTATATTACCATACAACTATGACCCCTTCCTAGAAGGATAATGCATGGGATAATAACACCATATAATTTTCTAATTCCCTCAATAAGGCACACCTTATAGTATCCAAATACATAATTAATACTACCCACCCTAATAAAAATATGATTCATGAGTTTTTTTAGGTTACTGAAAAATTCTTCTTAAATTATTTTTTCAAATGAAGTGACTTGATATCATAAAATTTTATACATAGAAACACCAATATAACACACACATTTAATATTTTATATTGTTTCTAAGACACAAAAAATGATAATTTCAAATCATAGGCCACCATAAATTAAAATAGATCATAACTTCCTCCATGAATAAACTATATTAATACAATTTAAATATTTTCTTCCCATTTTATCTTCTATCTAAGATTATATCTTTTGTACTCTAGACAAAATGTATACCACTTGTACTATGAATTCCCATGGGACCCATCTAATCTAGAAAAAAATTCTTCCTAGTCATATAAAACATAAGAAGGATAAATAAAATCTATTTTTTTTTAAATTGATTCTATCAATACTGTTATCAATAATCAAGACATAGAATCTTATTTACTACTCAAGTATGGTAAAAAAGAGTTGAAAAATGATGTTGTAAACATAATTGATAATATCCATCACCCTTTCTTGTTTTCCATGAGGTCTTCATCTTTATCCATATATAAAATTTAATATATATTTATTCAACAAAATGATCTTGAATGACATTATATATCAAGTAATAATCATTATTTTTATTGAACATGACTTTCCACTAAATATATGTAATGCCTTTAATAATTAAAGAATCAAGTGACACCATATTCTACTAATGTATTGAAATAATTTCAAATATATAATGTATTTTATTATTCCATTCCTTTAATTATTATCATGTAAAATTACACAAATAGTATAGTATATAATAAATATGAACCTACTACATGAAATCAATAGTAGTAATTTCTCTTTGATAAAATATATTCTTTATAACATATAAAAAATGTGTTATCTCCTTAAGTATTATTATACAACTTTTGGTTTAGAATATTAAGTGTACTCCTCATCCTCTTATATCCTTGTAGTAGGTGGTCATCATAGCGTTGAAATATTCATATATGTATGAAATTAACTTTAATTCACCATCAAATGATAGATAAATAGGAAAACTATCGATATATAGGTTAACATTCCTGCTATTATCTATAAATATGTGTGGGTGAATTAATTTGTATAATGTTTATAATTTTTAAATATCCAACTATCAGCTTCAAACCTAGCACACAAAACTCATCAACTTATATAGAGATATATTTATTCTCCAAAAATAAAGTATCACCTAAGGAATCACTCAAAAACAGACAGACATAAAAATATAAACGAACAATGATAAGAAATATTAAAACACAAGGACTCATAATAAAGAAAGATAAAAATCATCACAGAGTAATCACACCTCCCAACATTGTTACCATCCTAAAAATGATAATAATATTACTATAAACGTGGGTAACATACTCAATTAACAATTAAGTCCAATTTTAATTTATATATAAACAAAAGATTCATCAACATAATGAATTTTAAAAAAATAGAATGAATAAATTAATGGATTTTTGTTAATTATAATGAAAATAATATAAATTTTAAAGAAACTATAAAATCCATAACATATCCTTTAATTATGCATATTTTTTCAAACATTAATAAATATTTTATATTATTTTAATTTTTTTATCATTTTTAATAGGTTTTATTCAAGTAGAAATCAATTTTAGTGGTTAAGGGAGAATCCGAACATTGAACATCTGAAAAATGTGAGAATAGTTTATTAATACATAACCCCATTGTTCTAGTAGAAATGAAACAAATAATTTTTATTTTATATAATTTAACTTATCTAAACTTTATTGAAGCCAAAATTTAGGATTACTTATTGGGAATCATTTAATCCTTCATTTAAATAATCATTTGATATTAATCCTCATGTAAATAGAGTTTGTTGAGATTACATGTACCAATATATTGGCATGTCCCCTCAAGGATAGGGGATGGGAATTTGATATATTTGGTTTATGGTTTCATAACAAATGTCATACCTCTTATCTAAAAACAGATTTATGAGAGGTTGAACTAGCACCCTAGTCCAAATAAGCATTAAAATATAAATGGAGAGACCCACTGAAGGGTTATCCCATTTAGAGTGAAAATCCACTTCGTTTGGATTTCGAATGACAATTGTGGAGAAGCAGTAATGCCAATTCAATTCATAAGTTCCCACAAAATGGAACACATGTTAGCTTACATATAATAGGATTCACCAAGCCATATATATGGGACGATGGATAGTTATTGATAACTTTTTCCTTCCCCCCTTAGTTGAGAGTAGACCCATATTCAACTACCACTAATATTTCATTTATTTAGTATAAATATCTAGGGATCATTTGCAGGAGAGAAAACCACCATATAAAGAAATGTGTGGAAAATATGACCAACCCCACACCCTCCACTTGACACATGCCCAGAAAAAAACCTCAGGTATGGTAAGAGAACACTACTCTTGAAAGGATGAATCTCAAGATACCATAGTGATAACCCCACCAGAATCAATCCCACAATCCCCAAGAAAATAGTAAGAACACTATGAAACCTATGAGAATATTTTATCCTTCATCTGATCCCATTTATATATATATATTAATCCAAAATAAATGAGGAAATTATTGAATTTATTCTAATTTTTGGAATCATTTAAAATGTCTACTATCTTTAGTTTTAATTGAATAATTCATTCAAAGATCCACAAGAACATAAGTCTACATTAATTATATTGAAATATTATTTACATAGATGGGGAATATTTTGAGGTAAAGACTCTCTAAATTGATACGTATTACCCATTGGAAATTATTTATGAAATTATAAGGTAAATATTTTATATTCAGGGAGATATTTATGATATTTATTTATTAAATTATATATTTTGAGGATATATAAGACATTAAATTGGGATTCATAAAATTTTCTCCTTGGATATGTATTACATTAGGAAAATCACTTTTCTATAAAAGTGAAGTTCCCATAATTTATATTTTATCATAATATATTATATATTAGTTGTGATGCATATGGTTTTGGTAGATCACATAAGGTATTGGTTTTGATGCATAAGATGATAGTGATGATGTATAAGATAGCCCACTTTAATAAATTTTGAAATCTTTGGGATATGTAAGATAATGAGGTCACCTTGGTTAAAAATAATCAATAAATGAACATAGCCCACATCTGATTAAATTATTAAGACCGCTACTATGTAAGAATAACATAATATGACTTGGAATTTTTCTATATGTATAAAATCCCTTATTTTTAAGTATAATGATCAAAATCAACACAACACAAGAACTGTTGTGCAACAAACTGATATATCACACTTGAAGAAGAAAGTAAGAGTCTATAAAATCCATTTTCTATATATGTGATTCCTGAAACCATGTATGACATTTAAAGGATATGAAAAGAAAATTATTCTTCCTATTCATTGTTCTGAAAAGTCAATTTAATATTTTCCGATATTCTAATTTGGTAATCATACAAATCATTCGAGGATTATAAGATCCATGTTATCTAGATCATGAAGAATGTTTTAGATTTCCTTCACAAGGTTTTACAAATATGTTCATATTAAGGTTTCTGAGTTTTGATAACATGATATTAGTAGAAATATTCCTTTCAGAATATTCAGTAACTTATTAAATTGTAAATTGTATCCACTGTGTTTTGTGTTGCCCAATTTTATTTTTCACTAATTATTTATAATAGAGATGCACTCTTCAGTGATGGAATTCACAGACCTTATGGATGACCTAAAGATAACTCTTGATTCCATCTATTTTGAATTCAAATGAAAAGACATATTCCATTATCTCTTATTTAATCATAATATTTTTTATTTTAATACATGAATAAACATATGGTTTCCCTTTTTTAATAAATTTTGCAGTTATTATCTCTTTACATGGTGTGTACATATCCCTTCAATATTTTTCATTTCTATTATTTAGAGGGGATTAAGGTTATTTTAGAAGTAATAATATATTCCCAATGACTAAATAAAGGGAAATTCTATTCATTCATTGGTTTTTAAGGTTTCAAATTCAATTGAATAATATAAGTGGGAGTGAGTGGTTTAGGTTTTCATTATTTTTTGACGAATCAAGAGAGTTATTCTTTGAGATTAATTATTATAAGGTGAGTTGGTTGTGGTAATAACTATAGAAAGGCTAATTGATCTTTATTTTTGTAAAAAAAAATTAATCATTCTCCAAATCACTCACACATTTGGATATATCATTCATTATTTTTAAACAAAACCATTTGGATTTTCACTCAGTTTAAATAATGGAAACGAGTTCCTAATAATTAGATATTCTAGGAAACACATGACATAATAAATATGACCATAGGTTTTTAATTATTTTTTTGATCATTTTATAACACTTTTATAGAGATATTGACACATTTTATAAGGAGGAAACCAATATACATTTTTTTATTTAATTTTTTAATTTTAGAATTTTTTTAATATTTTAAAAGAAGAAGAACTAATCACATATTTATTTTTATCTGGAGTTTGAGGGAAAAATTTTGGAAGGGAAATACATATTAGAAACATCTATTATTTGGATTAATAATTTGAATATGTTTCATTAACAAAATATACATAATGGAATCATCATATTCTAAAATTCAGTTAAACATTTAATATAAAAACTTAGGTTAATATGTGAAAAATATCCAATTAACAAAATAATAAAATAATGATTCTAAATAATGAAGTGGATTTACTGTTAAATCATGGATTAAAGAAAAAAATTCCTAACTTCATAAGTTTGAAAGGGAAATATCCCAATAAAATATTGTATGAATTTAGAAATGTATTCATTACCTTTTAGTAGAGAGGAGTACATGAGAATCAAATGAAGTGGAACGAATTTTCATTTTCCCAAGAATGTGATAAAAATAAATATTAAAGAATTTAAAATTTAGAAAATAAAAAATCTTGGATGAGCATTAAAAGTATTTCATTAAAAATATTCTTTTCCACTACAAGGAGAAAAAAACTACTAAATGAATTTTATAAAACAACAAATGTAAGTAGATAAATTATTTTAAATTATTTGTATAGTATTAATGATTTTTTTATATGATCCAAATTAACTTTTTTATTTTCTCCATTTCTTTGTTTTCTTTTGAAAATAGATTCTTAACAACAAAAACAACAAATTAGATTATAATTTTAGAGGATATCTCATTTAAGATTATAAAACTAAGTCTATGGGACTAATTAAAAATATCTATCCAATGTGTCAACATATTGGTATAAGAAATATTATCTGAAGAGGCGTTATTGATGAAAAATATGTTAACTCACATTTTCCTAAAACACTAAATTTTGAACTAACCACTACTATGAGTAATATAGTATTAAACCATGTAAGAGAATCCCCAACCACTTACACTTGGTTCTAATATATTTTCATATCTCTAGAGTGTTACATGAATTTATAATCATAAATATAATGCACTAAAACTTGTAATAAAATTTACCAAATAAAATTTCAAATATGAAGTAGTCAATGATTAAAATAATTCTCAAACATAAATTATGTATAATGAAACCAAATATAACCATTCTAGGAAACCTTTTAATTAACTTTATTTATGGAAATGATAATTATGTCCTAACTATATGTAAATAATTTAAAAAATACAATGGAAGAATATGGAATCCTCTTTGAAGCTATTATAAATAAAACAATTTTAAAAGTTAATTAATTATAAAAAATATAGAATATAATCAAGGTAACCTACATAAAAAATTGAAAAAAGATTAAAAAAATTAAATCCAATTTAAACAATATAAATAATCATGTATTCTTTCATATTTTAATCAATTTGTTTCCATCCAAAAATGCAATATAAGTTCCATTTCCTAGAGAAGAACAACAGAATTACAACATGAGTTGTGGCGGAAAAACAAATCCAAACCAACTATTGTGATAGAATAATGTAAATATATAAAATTAATTACCATAGAGGTGAAATTATAGAAAAATATATATGAACTACATGTTCCATCACTATATTTTCTCTCCAAAATGATCCCATCCAAAAAAGATGTCATGGAAACGTAGAATATAGTTGTGCATAAGACAATGATAAAGGATAAAATTAATATTATACTTCCACAATCCAATAACCAAATAACCATAATTAAAATATTTATAAGGAAAATTTTTATAAATAGGATGATGGTATATAAGAATGATATAGTGAGTCTGTTTTGAATGGTCTATGCCTTAATCTCCCATTATCATCTCACAAAATTCCAAGACACAAGTAGTTTTTCTATACAATTTACTGTTGTGATGTAAACTATAACTAATTATTTATGTGATATGTAGGATTTTATAAATATCATGAATCATTTTATATACTCTTCATTTTCTATTGGATATCTTACCACTATAAGAGTAGTGGTCAAATTGGAAAACTAAGAAACAACATTCCTTGTTGTAATTTTCATAGATGCTTTTGTTAAGGGGAATGCAATTATTTTATAAGAAAAAATTTATCTCCAAAACATAGAATATAAATATTTAAAATACCATATAAATATTATTCTTCAACAATATTTTCTAATGAAAAAAATAATAATAAATGATCATGATTGAACACTTTCTATAGAATATGGTGAGAATGTGATTCATTTAAATATTTTGGAATCAATGAATTCCCCCTACCTGAATAATAATATATTAGGGAAATTTTGTTTTATTTTGAATATATGGAAAATGAGTTAGAAATTATAATTTATATCATGATTTTTAAACACATTAGAGTATAATTTAACTCTTTTTTGAATGAACTTTGTAATCAAAAGATATTGTAAATGATTCTGATTTTTATGACGATTTCAACCATGAGATTGATTAATTAATTAATTAAGATGATGAAATTAAATAATCATTACTTTAATATAGCTATAATATGTAGTAAAACTGATGCTAGTAAAATCACTAACAGTATCTTCAAATTTGAATTAAAACACTTTCCATCAAACATAAAATATTGTTACAAATTTTTAGGAATTATGTACTAGTAATTATAATAACTTATATCATGAAAAATAAAGAGATGAATCTTATATAAATTGTAAAATAAAAAATAAATTAGTTTATATTTATCCAAAAAAAATAAATATGAAAATTATTGTGGTTTTCATAAAGAAAATTTTACGTGACAATAAATTTAAATTAGTGAGAAAACCATAAAATTTTACTTAATGATATAGTGATCACTATTGTAAAAATAGTTAATAAACTAATGAAATATTTAATAGTATATCCTATATTTGATTCAAAATGTGTGATCCCCTTTAATGCCTTCTCCATTATAAACAACAATCACACACATTGAATATGATATAAATGAACATTTTTTAATAAAGATGAAAAATTGTTGGAGGATATTAATTGTTTAAAAAAGAAAAACCATTTCACTCAAAAAGTTCAATTCCATATTTATTTTATATATCAAAATATTGAACATTTACTAGTGGTAAGAAATTATTATTTCATATAATTATTTTATAATTACCTACATGTCCTAAATTTATTATTTGATTAGGATTGTATAACCTCTAAATATCCATACAATATTATCACATATCATAGGATAACATTTAGATTATATAATACACTAGGTAATTTCTAGTACTGTATTGTAATAATATTTCCTTAACATTTGAATGATTTCATAGAATCATTTTTAGATGAATTCACTATTTTTATTACTTCATTTTACCATTTTCTGTAATGATTAAATAAATTTTTTCAAAAATATTAAAAGAAAAGATTTTTGGTTTGAAATTTAATGAAATTCAACTTCCTAGTTTAGAAAATAAATTTTATTAGGAAATAATATTTTTATAAAGGGAATGGATTGTATAAATATTAAAATTTTATAATCACCTCATAACAATACCTTAATACAATACATCATGTGTCATTTGTTTGTTCTATGTAATACTTTACAGGTGGTTCATTCAAGAGTTTTATTTGGGTATATTTAATTATTCTTATAAATATTTAAAATTATCATTTGTTACTTTATGATGATACATGTATGTTTTAATTTGATGACCTGAATACGAGACTCTCCACACAAGCCATTATTCAGCTACAACGATTGCTGTTTCCCTTTGACATTTTATGTGATTCTTCACGTCATACAATATGTGTTTTTTTCAGAAAATACCATGGAAGAATCGCATGTAATTCATTATACCTTGATAACATTCGATTCATCTCAAGTGAACTACACCACAGTAGAGATGAAGTCCCTTTACATTTTTTCACTCTTGATAAGATTTATTCATATATTTTTGAACTTATGTGATTGTATTTTTAGACTATACATCTTTGTGATTCCTGTGGAATAATGTTGATTTGAAACCTATGTATTTCAGTTGTATACTCTCATTAAAAGAGTTTAATGTTGAAATCATGGAGAAAATTCATTATGAGAACCCTATAGCTGATCACATGAGACAAATTCTACACACATAAAAAGTATAAACACTAGAGGAAATTACCACTGTATGATTTTCTTGATGAGTGAGAAACTCTATTGCATTTTGAGTAAGAATACATAGTATACAAACATAGTCAATATCAATTTTACTATTAATTTTAATCCTAAAAAAAATATACTAAAAAATAATCAAAATGTAAAATATTTATTTTAGGAGGATGCATTCCTATCGAAGATTTACTGGTACTTTTAGGTCTATTTTCAAGAGTAAGTGTTTTTATATTCTCACTTTTATTCATAAAATTTCATGGATAGGGAATTTTATTTTCAACATATAAAAATTGGATATACATTGTTGTGGACTTTATTATCATAGTACTATTTAAATGTGATTATAAAGATATAAAAACATCCATTTTTCTAGAATAATTTCCAAAAAACCTGAAATCCATCAAAAAATAATGATTCAAATTTTAAATTTATATGTATTTTTAATAGTTTTTTTTGGAACAAATTCTCATTCATTTGGTATTTTTTACATCTTACTAATAGTGTATTAGGATTCTAATTAGTTTGAAGAAGATGATTCTTGTATTGATGACTCATAGGTTGGTAGTTATTTTATATTGAAGATATTATATAGGATCAATGTAACCAAGTTGATCATAATTAAATAGTTAACACACTTTTATAACTTAATAATGGAGGATTTTATGTGGATTTATGGGGTGCATCATAGAACCCCAACACCATATGATTTGTTAGGAAATAGAAAAGTATAAATATAAAAATGTAACAAAAAAATAATTTTGGAAAAAATAGTAAAACTAGACCATATAGACTAGAGTAAAAATATATGGGGGATATATGAATATATTCAATAAATGTCTATGTATGTACTGATACATGATTGTTTTTTGTTAAAATCTGTCATATCCCTATTGAAATCTAAAATAAATGTTAATGGTACATAAAATAATTGAATTTTAATATGTAAAAAATATGTAATAAAGGAAATTTTAGATGTAAGAGTTTTTGGAGTTATAGAAATATGTTTATGAGAATTCATATATTTAAAAGAAATTTATAAAATAAGAACACGATAAGATAATATTTAAAAATGTCCTCAATGTTGGCAACTAGGTGATACTGGTCAACCTAAGGAAGAAACTCATGATTTGTAAGTTTCATTAAAATATCTATATCCCTGATGTTTTTACTAAATTACTAAAATATAGATAAATTTATATATATAAGGTTTATAAATCTGTTTCGATGGAAATGGTAATATATTGAATGTTTTTTTGAGAACATTCCAAAGAGACTCATAAAAAATCTCACTCTACACCATTTCTATTATAAATAATTATACTAGGTAGTTCTCTTCATTTAAGATTTTTTAATACACATATATTTTTATCAAATTCATTGTAATATAAAAAATTTAATTTACTAACTATAGTTTTATGGAAAATTTCATGGGAGGTGACATAATAAAGTACATATATTTTTCTAGATTTTGTGGATGTCTTTTTATCCTTGGAAATAAAATAAAAATCATGAGTTAATTTTTTCACTCCCTCTACCAGAATAAATAATATTTCATATATTTATCATGTATAATCATATATTGAAACTAGGAATATGATGTTTTTTGGCAGAACATTTTTTGGGATGTAGCAATTTTAACATCAGGAAAGAAGGACATTGAACATAATCCTAGGTATCTTTTTCACTATGTCTCAATAAGACCATAGGGTTCCTCTTTAAATGGAAATTTTACAACTCATATTAACTATAGTAAAATGAGCATATGGTGATGGGTTTATAAATATTCATATATAAATAAATTACTTATGTTTGTGAGAAATTTATTAAATCCATGTTTAAACAACATCAGAGCCAACCATATAAGAATTATTTACCTATAATTTATGTTAAAAAAGGTCTTAGGGTTCCTCTATATCTTAGGATATATTTGATTTTATTTTTATATCATATTATAATAAATAATTCATAGAATACATGATTGTGAAGTATGTAAATAATTTTTCATTTGAAAAATAGGGTGAAATTATTTGGTGAATTCTAAACATGGATTTGGAAATAAAAAATGACATATCAAAATATGGTACAAGAATTATCCAGGATGGGTGAAAAGACTCAATGGAAGAAAAAAATGTGGGAGTGTAATTAATAAAGGTGATAATTTTATAAGGTTTTAAATTCCAATAAATTATATTTGTTAATCTATTTTAGAAATGAGGTTGAACTTGAGGTAAATTGGGACCTTTGTAAACATAAGTTCTTTTTTGAAATATATGGGGGAGTTGTTAGAATTTTATTTAGAATTTTCAATACTATTTTATAGTATTTCCACTTTTATTTTTAGTTAATAAAAAATAAGGGGAAATCATGGATTTAATTTGATTTGGGAAGTGATTCTAAATATTAATATAGATTTAATTTTAATGGATTAATTCATTTGGAGATTATTACAAATTTTTTTACATTAATTATGAAGAAAAATAATTTCCTTAGGTGTGTTGTATAAAAATTTTCTAGCACTTTATAGTTATAAATTACATCTTTTGGATGGTATGTATGGACACTTTTGGTACTTATTAATTTCATAGGTGTAGTAAAGATGTTTAGTTTCTACATAAGAAACATTGATGATATATAATATATTCAACATGGACATGTATGATTTTTTACATAAATACAACTATTACATAAGTAAAAATTCTTTTAATTGAATAGTTATAAATTTTTTGGGGGATATTATTTTATATATGATGAAAAATGTTTAAAAAACATAGTTTGGATATTAGTGATGAAGTGTAATATGTTGTTGATGATGTATAAGATGTGATACTTTTGGATATATATATAGATTTTAGTGAATTATAATATAAGGAAGGTCATCATAACTAAATGAATCAATATTAGAACCCAAAAAACATTATATGAACTCTAGGATGATGTTTATGAATAGGAATATCACTAAATAACTGGGAATGTCTACACGTGACATCAATATACTGATTTCAATTCAAAGGTCAAAATCACCACAAATCATGAACTAATGCATGAAGTACTAGAAGATCAATCTATAAACAAGATTTATGAGTCCATATATAATTTTTTTACAAAGTTGATTGATATATTCACACATTTAAAAAATGTAGGGTACAATACATGAGAATCATTCCTCCATTTCACATTATTTCAAAATCATGTAAATAGGCACTTACCTTCCCATGTGGTGATCATTAATTTCATACAAGGATCATTTGATAATAATTATATATATCTCCAATAACATGTATGAATTTATTATGAAGGTTTCACTTATGTTTTTTCACATTTATTGATCCCTACTCAGAGTCAATTATAGAATTAGGATTCCATCCAGAATAATAATTTTTTCTGTTCAAAAGGGAATATAAGCTGTTGTGTTAGGGGTTTACAAATTTTCATTTTAAAAATATATTTGTAACTATGTTTTTATCGCTTATAAATGAATTTTATGAACTTTAGGAAGGGAAAATTTGACTGCCCCATTCCCCCATATTTCAATTGGAATTAATTTGAATTATATATTTACCAATGTTTATTCACATGATTCCCTATTTTATTACATTTAGTAGTTATTGGTCTCCAATATTTTTTTGGTTTTTTTATTATCCCTTGAATAGGTTTTAACATATAATAATCAAATTATCTATCCACAGCCTGATGAATGGTAGTGAGGTATTTTGGGGAGTGATAATGGGTTATTAAGAACTTAGTCATGGTGAAGGATGTGCATGAAACAATTGGTTCTTGTTTTAGTTTGATCCAAAAAAAATTGGGGAGAGTGAGCGGTAAAAGTTTTAACTTTTAATGAGGAATTGAGGAATATTTTATTTTATAGCAATTTGTATAAGTTAATTTTGTTTTGTGGATATATAAAGAAATCATAATTCCTTATTATAGTTTTTAAAATCCATTTTAAACATTATCAAAATAAAAAAAAACACTTGGTTTTACTATTCACTATTTTTAAAACACAATCATATTTAGTTTAACACAGATTATGAAAAATTACTTTTCCTTTGAGGAGATGATCCAATATATATTCCCTAAAAAGCGTAGATAAAGGAAAAACATTTGACCATTTGTTAATAAAGGAAAAATTCAGTAAACAAGAACCATTTACCAAACACAATAACTACAACACATCAAAAACAATTACAGATAGAGGATCTTGTGGACAATGGATTTGACAGATAGGAATAATATTTCCTCGATCGTCTTCATCACGAGAAAGTCATATCCTCTCGATTTCTAGACAATAGATTCTTCCCCCCATGAACAATGTCACTGTATGAGGGTCTATCCCCACCTTAATTTTTCTTATCACTATCCGAAACATCCCCCCATTTACGGGGGACCTGTATCTGCTTATATTTCATTATCCGATTTTGCGGAAGATGGGGGCTTGTGTCAATCATTACAAGAAAATGTGGCTATTCCATCACCTTATGACCTGCACGTAACCCATTTCCCAATTCTTCATTCACTGTATCCTCATTCTGACCTATACATAACCCATTTCCCACTTCTTAATTCACTGCATCCTCATTACGAGTTTGCATGATGGCTTCCACACTTTTATTGTCTAGCGCATGAAAGTAGTTCCTCGTGGACATCGTGAACATCCAATCACCATCCTAAACAGCTCATCCATAGACCTCTGGCTCCCCCACAGGTAGACTAACACCATATTCTATCACTGCAAAAGGTAGTCTTCCAACCTCAGCCTCCATCGAATACCCCTGCCACCATTCGCTCACCTTGCCACTGCTAGTCTTCTTCGCCATAGCAGAACCTTCCTCAATTGATCCACCCTCCTCCCGGCTAATATCAAGAAAATACAGGCCATCATTAGTGACCTATGGATCCTGTTTTCTGTCCCTTATAGCCACATGTATTCTTGAATCTATACCAGCATCACTTATTTCAGCAGCTCCCTTGACACCAGTCCCCTAGTTTAGGTCTTGTTTCAGTCTATTTAACACTAAAGAAACCAAAGGATTTGTGGGAACCTCAACTGGCATTCCCATAACAAATGAAACATGGGGACCTAGTCCAGGTGAATTTCATACCCATGTATCCACATCAGGCATCTTCCTCCTATTAACTGGTGTTCCTATCCTCTTCTCTAGACCTTGGGTCTTCATGCTAGACACTCCACCATGGCACCTAACATCTAAGTGCCCCAATCTATTGATGGTTGTGAAGTCCATCCATGATTCATAAACCCATCCCTACTTCCATCTGAATTCCTGACCCACCGAAATATAGACCCTTTCCACCGGAGGTCTCTAGATATCCACCTCAACACACAACCAAGGATTGATTGGGTGACTCATCATTGTTTTTCGAACATCGGAACACAAGAATTGACCTACTAGGTTCCCAATAATACGTATAATCGCAGATTTTTGGAAAGGTAAAGGTAAATGAGGAAAACATACCCAAATATGGATGGAGTTTGGGTCGCGATTTATACAGAGATCAAACTTCCACTGGAGGAGAAGAAACTTACAACTGTTCCATTACCTGGGTACACTGGACCACACATGTATCAGGTCTTTATCCGAGGCAAAATAGATCATCAAATGGAAAATATCCAAAAGGAAAACAACCAATCAATCCTATAGATCCCATTTTACAAAAAACAAATCGATTTAAATCATCAACCTGTAGTCTATGAAAATTTAATCTCGTCACCTGAGTCCGGTATAGATAACTCATCACTTCATAGAACTCCGACACCGAAATCGGGAGTTTAGGATTACCGAGATGAAGATCTGGAACCTTCGAGCATTCCACTATCATTGGGAACTCTGGGAGATATTGAGGATAAGAGAAAGGTACAAAAGGGATTCATGACCTCAGAGGTGGTAGCATTCCATCCTCCCCCTTCCCACCTCTAGGAAAGGGAGGGGGGAAATCATCTTTAGACATCCACTAGGGTTCCATCACCATTCGAGCAGAGATCCGTGTCTCTTTCCCCAATCTCAATACATATTATATTATAATGAGATTAAATATATTATTAAGGATACATATGATGTTAGTGATGTTTCATATGATACACCACTTTAATAAATATTAACATCAACACTCTATAGTTTTAGAAACATTTTTAAAAAAACTCTAAATCACTCAGGAACATGGTTTTATTGTAATTGTTTTTAAAAATAGTCATTTAGACCCACACCCACATTAAATATTAGATAATAATTCCCATGATGATACAAAAAGATCCAAAAACTATTTACCATATTTTTGAGTGGATGTTTAATTTTTACCTTGTGCTACCAGAGATAATCGCATTAATTTAGAGAAGGTCTATATCCTATAAAATCTTGGCGATTGAGTAAAGGAATAGTGATGTAGAATATTACCTAGGGAATAAGAGGATTAAAGATAAAGTAACTAATAGATATTGACTAAAAAAATGTGAAAATTTTATTAATGAATGGGTTTAAAATGTGTATGTTTATTTTTTTTACAAAATTACTAATAGATTTAAAAAATTAGGCTAGTATATTTTGGGTATGTATTGTGGGTCACTAATTTCCTAGTGTTTAGAATAATCCCATTCATAATAAATGATTAATCTATCATTTGATATTAAATATTATAAAACTCACACCAAATACAATTGGGTACCCGAAAACCAAACACTGGGAAACTAGTCCCCCTACTATAGGAACAAAATAATTTCCCACCGCAACCATTTTTTCAATCCTTAAAAAAAATAAAATACCAATTAATTAATTTAATATATAAATAAAAAAATAAAAAAATAGGTAATATGAATGATGCGGTCATTAATAAATCCACACCATTAGGATTCTAATTCATGATAAGAACCATTGTGTTTTATAAGGGAATAATCGAGGACATTGAGATTTTAATTTTTTCTGTAACTTTAATGTTTCACCTAAATGTTGTAAATGTTTCAATCATAAAAAATTTAGTGAAATTGTTTCCCAAATTATAACTTCTAACTCTAGACTATGGTACAAACCGGCTGATCCAAAAATGAAACATTGACTTCCATCAATATATCATTGAAAAAAATAACATGAGTGTGATTAGGTAAACATTATATCAATTGATATTCTTGTAAAAATTAATTTATATGACATAAATAATTTATAAAATCTATATTTAAGGCTATTTTTATGAAATGATCTATAATTTTAAATAGCATACTAAATCAATGAATTTGGTTCCGTTTTTCACCATTATTTAGTGTCTAAATGGTAGGAAAACTCTATCAAATACATGACTGACAATATGAAATTATAAAGGTTACCACCTATTAAAATAATATTTATTTTAATATAATTACTAAATAATTTAAATTTTTTAAATCAATTTCACCTACTTCATTACTTCATAATCATTATGGGGTCCAATCAAAGAAGATTACCCAATTTCTATCCAATATTATATATAATGAAAATATCTACCAAAAATAACATTAAAAAAATTCTATTATATGAATGATTATTTTGATTATAAAAGAACTATATTATTGTTATTGAACATACAAAGTTCCATAAAAATAATGCTTAAAGTATCGTTGAATATTTTTTTAGAATATGAATAGAAAAATTTGAAATTTCATTAGTCGAATTGGAGTATGTTGTTTTTGGTTGTAAACAAATACCAACATATTATGTGACCCCTTGGAAAAATATGGAAGTGAATATCACATCATAATCAAAGAAATAAATCTATATAATACCATGATGTTTCATTATCCGCTACATATACAATTTTCATATTTCAAACATTGAAGTAGACTGTATAAAATTCAAGAAGTTATCTATATTTTTCAATTGGTCAATGATAACCTAAAATATATAAATTCGACTTTAGGATATCCTTAATATGTTTATGAAATCAATTGATGTTTTATAATATTTTTCACAATGGTATTAGGAAAGGTCTTAATTCACCTATGGATCATTTGTATTCAAACATCACATGTCAGTAAGAAACATATCCAGGAATGAGACTAACGATTCATATTTAATATATAAACACCAAAAATTAATTGGAATGTCTTAGTATATTATTAATATACATGGGTGGACAATCTATTTGGAACAATGAAATTACCTCGAGGATTATTCATATATACATTAAATAACCAAAAACCTTCCATGTGAATAATGGAATGAATTGGATAAGTTTGATCATCCATAAAGGATGTCCTGAACATTGTGTGTTTCTATAATAATGTTTTAAAAAATATCAATGATTTATGAATCATTTACTCTCTATGAAAATGAAAATGCATAAGCTACATTGTAAAAATATTTCCTATCATGATCTTCAATGATAGTTAGGTTAATCTCAGTAATTATAGATAATAATATCTACAACTCATTTACATTAAACACATTCATTTATTGATTTCATCTTCTACGATAATTTACAATAATGTTTTATATTCCTAGTTTATAAAAAATATAGAAATAAAAAAACATCTAATATTCAACCTAGTTTTCTTACCTCAAATATAGATTTCAATAGAAATATTTATAATTTTGGCTCTAATGATCTATGTGATGAATTTCATAAATATAACCTTTTCATTTTAATTAACTAATTACTATTTTCAATTCCATTTAATCAATCAGTTAGTTATTCTTATGGGTAAAAATGTATTTAGAATCATAGGATTCCATATAGTTATCCAACTAAATCCCATAACCAATTCCCACTGAAGATGCAATATAATACAATTAAAAATATATATATGATTTAAAAAAAAAAAATATAAGAGTTGTAGTATGTATCTCTTTAATGTCATAAATATCATACACATATTTTTAAGAAAAAAGTACCCCCATAATTATCAATTCATTCAAAGGAGATGTTTTCCATAATAAACTATTGAATAATTTGTGGATGGTATCTAAAAGGTACAAATAAGATTCAGTTATTAAATAAATTAATTTGTTTATCCCAATAAATTAAGACATATACCATCACTAAATACACTGAGATTCTTGACTCACGTACCACATTCACCAATAATATCATCTTAAAAAATAATGTCCATTTTTAAATCATGTATAAAATAAAACACTCTTGTAATTACTCTAATTGAATATATATATTCCTACTATTCACTTTATAAAATTTATAGTATACATTGATATCATCCCAAAATACAAACAATAAATAATTAGTAATAAGATTAATATTTATTTTTATTAATTCCATAAATTTAACATGTGAATTAATCAAACCATATAGAATTAAATAATGATTAATGTAACCAAATCAACTTTTAAATTTTTTCAAGTTATTGTAAATTTTTATATAATAATATTTATTATAACAAGATCAATCATCTATATTAAAAATCCATTTATCCCCTAACAAATAAAAATATAAATCTTCAATCAAAGGTAATGTATAATGATTCTTGATAGTTATCTAATTCAATGTTTTCCAGTTTATGTGCAATGATATACTCTTATCACCTTTCATGAAAAAAAAGAATAGGTGTCACCAATAGAGAAGTTATGAATATGATGAATCCCTTATCATCATGCTTCTACAGATATATTTTCAGTCCCCTCATATTTGTTCAGCAATATTAGGTATCGAAGAATTGGGAATGTCTTTATTCTTTGAAATGATCCAATGAAAGACTAAACCCCTCTTATAGTTGTTAGTTCTAAAAAATATTTAGGGAATAAATCATGTAAGAGACCTACCATTAGAGGATATACTGTCAGTTTCATAAAATAAATACTCTTAAGAATCATAATTTCTATTTATGAAGTTATTGATTCAATATAAACATAATCTAGACCAACTAAAACTTATATTTATACCCATTATTCAATAAGGTCATATAAAATAAATTTTGACATAATAAAGTTATATGATTATGATAATAATAAATATTTATTTAAAAGTTTAGTAAACATTACAAATCTTAGATAACATCAAATAATATTATATTAATAGTGATGAAATCAATGAAATAATAACATACACCCTACATAATATCATATGGAAAATATTTATTATGTACCTCCTATTTCCCACAAAAAGGAGAACCCATATTCATACGACTTTAATATAAATATACCCGTTATCCAATAAGATAACCACATTTCTTTGAAACAATTTTATGAGAATAATCAATATCAAATAAACCACATTCAATTGTTTAATATTAAAAGATACTATCTCTCACATTGTGAGGTACATTTTCTAAATTCAATATGGATTTATAAGCTTTAAAATCATTATATATTCCATCTAATATGACCTTGAAGCTGTAATCACTACACATAAGGTGATTCCTTTAACCATCAACTCTATTAACCCCTCACATTTCATTTAATAGGTTTTTTAGAGGTCATAAACTACCATTATTTGATTATCCACTAGATTAAAGGTGATACATTCGAGTGTTTTGATGTAATTGACTAATTCTTCCAAATGTATTTTTCAAATAAAATCCCTAGATATTACAAAACAACCCACATAGATGACACTACTTCTCTTATAGGAGTAATATGAATTAGATTATAATATGTTCCCATACTCAAAACATCGAACATGGGATATCCCAAAACAAGGAGGAGGAAGATAATTTCCACTAGGAATGTCTTATTTTAATGCTACCATAATAATATCTTCTATGTTTATTATCCATACAGTATAATTTAAAACAAATTTCATTCATATAATGTCTAAAACACTTGTTTTTTGGACAATATCTAAAAACTCTGACATCCAATAAAACCCTTTCTATAATATGTAGAAAAGTAGGTAGAACAAATATAAATCACATAGGTATGAAAGGTATCCTTCAATCCCATTTTCAGTCATATAAATTTAAAATATTCATCACTAATATCATAAGGTATAAATCACAGTATATTGGTGAATTTGGAATCATAATTAATAACTATAATCACCAATCTCTTGAGTTTCCCAAATTCATGATCGGTAGGGAAACATAGAGTTTTAGGATATAAATATTCCTAGAAAAATTATTAAAATCACTTATATATCAACAACGTATCCTTCCTGGTTTCTTTAATGCCTTTCTTTTAACAATGGGATATGAATTCAATCCTGAAGGCCACCCATCATACCTGTTCAAATTAAGGATTTCAATAATTCAATGATTTTACAGATATGGGTAATCAATATTTCCAGTTCTTATGGTGAAATAACACCCTAAAAGTTTGAGGATGAGAATTATAATAATCAATAATAATGTCAACAATAATAATTTCTTATCAAATAAACCCCCTCCCTATAGCCTCTTAAAGGTGATATTTCCCCTCACAGACCTGTTGGTTGGTAACATTTTTTTCAGGTAGAATAGGCTCATCATTCTTTTCCAATGAAGATATAGGTGGTCATCATGGAGAAATACTATACATTTTGGTAGTTAATAAAATCGCACATGAGCCTCATCCCTGTTGGTGAGGCATCCTTAAGTGTATCCACAAGACCCAGGTTCAAAACCAGGCAGAGGCTTATTTCTGGTATTGTAGAAGTACTGTAGAAGGCACCGTAGCAGTGATGTACACTGTGCAGGTACTATAGAAGAACTATAAACTATACAGATACTGTAGTAGAACTATACACTATACAGGTACTATAGAAGGCAATGTACCAGGTACTGTTCGGTACTATAGCAGCTGGAACTATTCACCTTAGGCCACCAGTTTGGGCTTGGAGTCCTTAAGGCTTTTGGGCCACCCATGCCTTTGGTCCAGTAGGGATTTTGGGCCACCTTTAAGCTCTTCGGGCCAACTCAAGGCCTTCGGGCCACATGCAGTTTTCCTAGACACACTACAAAAAAAAGAGTAGCCCTAGAAGAGGATTCGGAGTAGGTGCACTCACCAGAGAAGAGCCAAATGGATTTGTCAGAATGAGAGGGTATGACTATGCTATCGGGACCAGCCTGTGCTTGCACGAGAACCCTAGATAGAAGGACATGTGGAGGTGGAGAGCTACTATCATGATGTAGATGCTGGGGAGGGGTAGTTGCTTGTAGATAGTTTGGTTAAATTCCCTAAGACCTTCGGGTCATGTAATCTCTTAAGCCTATGGGCTAGGTAATCTCTGAGCCTACGGGCATTGTAAGGGTTCCCCCTCATCCCTTAAAAGAGTGGTTATCAAAATTCAACAAAAATTAAGGCCTTTGGGCCATTTAGGTAAGGTAGTTAATAAAATCAATTCCACTACCCAATGATGGAAATATTAATCAATTTAATAACAATACTACAATAGTTATTCTTAAACATGAACCCCTATCAAAATTTATTTTTTATCTTTCATGAAAATCTATAGATAAATCATAATTCAAAGGTTTTGAAAATCAATATTATATGCATAAGCATAAAATATATGCTTAAAAATAAAAATAAAATAAATTTATTACTTATAAAAACTTTTTGTAGAAGAAAATTTGAGGCATTATTATATATAACTACTAATGATTATTGATATTATAAATAATTAAATCAAAATAATGAAATAAAATAAAATTAAAACTTGGAATATCATAGTAAATCTGGATTCTAATAGGATTATTCTTGAGATTACCCAACCATTACATACATACATATTACATCATTTTATATAAATAGTCATTAATGCTCACAATAAAACACATTGATATAAACAATAAGATTATTATTTTTAGATGTTAGATATTTTAAAAAATCATTTTAATATCACTTCTCATCATCTCACATAAATATTTTTCACACATGATACCCTTGTTAAAATATCATACATAACAATATTCATCATAATGCAATGAATAAAAATATAAAAAATTGTGATCACAAACACTCAGTAAGGGGTGAACATAAGAGATATCAATAGAATATCAAATTTGATCCTAAGATGAACATATGTGTGTGAGAATATAATCAATGTACATAAAATATACATAAGAGAATCATACTTAATAAAACATGTATCCTAAATTCAGGATCATGACATAATTATTTCAACATAACCTATGAAATGATACATAAGAATGTGGAATCATGAGGAAACAATCATAATCTATATCATATTATTATGGAATTACATATATATATATATATATATGTTTCACAAGAATGATACCCATATATATCCTTGAAAATAACTTATTTATTAAGGATTATTTCTAATACCATCATTACATAGTGGAAAAGGTCCATTAGTGGACTGAGTCTTCTCCTCATTCATATAAATAATGTTCAGATATTTCCACAATGGATAGATTTACTGACCAATCCCTTAAATTTCTTATCATGTGATATAAATATTTACTCAATATTTTTTAGGGATATATAAATCTTATATCTCTAGATTTATAATTTTTACCATATAAATGTGGGTCAAAATAACATAAAAACATCCACAATTACATCATAATATAAATAGCGAATGATAAAGAAATGGTTTTCCTAAAAATTTAAGAAAAAATATCATAATACATCTATATTGAAAAGGTGGACTATTTCATTAAAAAATACCCTCAGGGAATCATAAGAAACATTACATTATATTGAAATAGATGAAACATATATTTTCTGAACATAATAAAACTATTTTGAAATAAAAAGAAACATGCAATATCTTTTTAATAAAATTATAACTCAATGTTTTTATAAAATGAATGATAATTTATAGAAAAATTACTTAAAAATTCTATTAAAACTTATAAATTAATATTCATAAATAATATCAACAAAAACGATGAGATAAAGTTACTATATATAAAGATTTAACAATGATTACTATTATAATTTTTGATAAATATATTTAAAGTAAGTTGAAAATTAAGTCAATAAATAATTGAGATGGGGATAAGGAAATATATATAAGTGTATAAACCACATATAAAAGGGTAATAATGGTTCATATTCAAAAGGAATATAAAATCTCAGCTCCATATTTGTTAATAATATCAAGAGAATTATATCCCAAAGTGAGGTGAAATCGTTTGTTTTTTTTTAATGAAAAAAGTGTAGAAACTAAATAGATATTTAGAGAGTAAAGTACGTATAATTTACACTTATGTGAATTTATTTTCAAGAAATCTCTATTTCTAAGTTTGATTAGATTTTACACCCCTAACCTTACCCCCGAACTCCACGATGGATGATTAAACTCATGGATAATAAATATATCAATTTTAAAATTTTTTTAGAACCTAATTAATATTTATTAGATTTTATATCACTCAATTATATAAATTTATTTCATATATATTAGCTAGTTATTTTTAATTGTACTCATCAGATGTTAATAAATTTGAGTATTTTATTCATGTATCGTAATGGGTTTGTCAATCCAATTTAATTGAAATAATATTAAACATTACTAAATTTTTTAATTTAGTGGATCCATTTTTTATTGATTATTAATAAATTTTTTTTTTATTTTATGGATTTTATGGATATTTTCTATGATAGTAGAAATATTTAAAATCATGTTTTCCCAAATTTACTAATAATAAAAAGTAACTTTATATTTACTATTATTTTTCCCTTATAGAACCATATTCATGAAATATATTAAAAATTAGTGAATTAAATTCCTAGTGTTAATTTCTTAATAGTTATTCATGATAATGAATATGGTTTTGGTATTGCATCGTTTCTCTAGGCTGTTCAAATGAAAAAAAATGAATATGTTTTTTCAATGAATTAGTTGGTATATAGAGTTATAAAATTATAATATCACTCTGAAAATAAGAATAATTATTTAAACATAACATCAATAGAGTTGCAATTTATATTTATAAGGAGTATAGATCATAAGGTTATTTAAAATGGTTGTAAACAACTAGATACTTTGATGAATTTACCCATTTTTAAAAATCGGTCCCTTTAGAATGTAGGATATACAACTCCTCGTTGAGACTATACTCTACCAAAATTATAATATGGATATATGAGGCCTAATTTTGGTTATAAATAACTATTTATCATATAGAAACTATGGTTTTATAGGGGTATAAGAGAGGTCATTTTATAAGTGAGTTTTGATTGTATGTACCTATATTTAGGGATTTTATTTTACATGGGAATTTGATAAAAAATAATAGATATATTATTTATGGGTCATTAATAAACTCTTCCATAAAAATTATATATAATTTTATAGACATTTTGGGACTTTAACCATTATTTTATCCTTTTGACATCATTTTACTTTTACAATAATAGCTTAAATTTTTCCTCATTGCATTTTTTTTCAAAAAAAATATAATGGATCCTACTATAATATTATTATAGAAAAATATTAAATTTTTATTCCATTTAATCATAATCAGTTTATAAATTTTACTATTTGAACTATTAAATGAAAAAATAAAAAACATACAATTTTTGTCATGAAATGACTTTTCAAGCATTTAACATTATTAATATTATTTTCTATAAATTAATAATTAAATTTTTACTTTTACCATATTATATAAATTGAAAAATTACATTTAATTATATGTTCCCTATAAATTTGATAAATTTTATTAATTAATATAAAAATAAAAAATCTCGTCCGTTTAATTTTTTACCCCTAATTTGGTTGGGTGATAAATTTTCTTCTTTAATGTATGGGTGTAGGTAGATGATAGTAAAACGTATGGGAGAGGGATTAAGGGTTTTTAAATGATTAAGGGGATATATATTGTGGTAAGAACTAGTTATTGTTCAGCTATGAAGGTGAAAGTTGGATAGGTGGGATGGTTGGGAACAAGAATGGTTTATGAAAACTGGTTAGGCTGGTTATGGGGTGAGCAGAAGTTGCAATGATAAGAAATACCATATACTAGTTATAATGAGTGACAAATAACAAGTGTTAGTTAGTGAAAATGTTTTAAGTCAACCAACTACATCTAGTTTTGGGAATATAGGTGATGAGAAACCTAGAAGTGATGGTTTTATGTAACCTCAAGAAAGAACGAATGGCGGTGGAGGGGATACCACATTTGGGTGTGGGCCATCAGACGAATGGCCTTAAAGGATAGGTTCTTTTGGCCTCGTTTCCTACTAGACCTATGGAACAATTAGTTTACTTTGATTTTCCATGGGCGTTCAATTATGTATCTTATCCTTCATTCCCCTAGGCCATTAAATTCCATGAAACGAGTTCGCAATGCCTAGAAAAAATGAGTTTCCTTAATTTAAAAAAATGGGGTGATTCCCCCAAACCATAAAAAACAATTTATTTTTATTATAATATTATTTTGAATTATAGATTTATTATTTATTTTTATTTAAATATAACTGAACCAATTGGATAAATGTATATCCAATTTCCATTTCTTCAAAGACCATTTCCCAAATGACTATATAACTATTAACCATATATGCAATGTTCACATGCCCAATAATAATGTTACATTCCTACATAAAACCATATAGATGTCTAAAGAATCATTCATCATATTATTTAATTTCTATATTAAGATAATTAACATTCTTTTAATAATTATTAATCATCAAATAGTTATCATTGGTGTTATGGTCTTCCTGCCAAATCATGATGATGAGTATTCAATCATTGTGGTATTTTTATATAGATACGGTTTAACTACTAGTGTAATTTTTATAATTAATTTTCATTTAATTATATTCTAATGTATTTCATAATATAATATTCTAATTCAATTAAATAAATAATTCTTCAATTGGTCCATGTTTCATGTATTATAAGTTAGCCAACAAACTCTGTTTCTTTAATGGGGAATCAATACTATAATCACGTGGAATTATATTATACCCATAAAAATAATTAATCCTTAAAAATTTTATTAATTTTTGAAAAAACATTATTGTAGTTCATATTCATTATATCTTGGGATTAAGTCATTTCATCCTAAATATTATAATTCCACCAGACAGTTATGACTAGGTGGGTGATATATTTTCATAGTAATTTATCTTTGTGATCACAAATTTTGATAATTCATTCATCATAAGAGATATCATGTCCCCACTGTACTAATTCTGAGTTCATTACATGTGGATTTTTAGTTATTTAATTCCTCAAATATAATGACATGGCCCTATAATCCTAGAGTTATTGTCTTACTTTATTACGTAGACATGATTACAAGGAAACAATTCTAGAATGACCAATTAGTTTAGCATTTTTTGAAGCCATAAGACATGATTGAATATTGCATTAAATTTTGAAACATAATGTACATTATAGAAAAACCTTTTACAATTCCATTATTTTTGATGATTTACCCTATATATTAGTCACAATACACATCATGGCATCATAGGATAAAATAAAATATATGAAAGGGGTGATCTATAATACTTAGTAAGGGTAAGCATACATCGAAATATTTTATGAATAAATAAAAATAAACCTCAATGAAAGGTGTTTAACTTAAAAAAATTAATTTAAACATAATCTTGAGAATAATTTGTACAGAATAAATGAAAATAAAATAATTACATAAAAATAATAATATGAAATTATTATAATATAATAATCACATGGAATATCAATAAATGATCTCATAATCAGGGAATTCATAATGTTGTACATAATAAACATATTGTCGAGGCATCGACCAAGAATCCAAACATAAACCTATAGGGCCTGAGATAATAACAAAACTATATTGTCTTATGAGACCAACCAATGAAGCGAGGGGATATAGAGGGTCCCACCCATCACATACTATGTCCAATGCTTCCCTCATATGAAAAGTATGAAACATAAACAACAGAAAAATTCGTATTTAAAAACTAGCATAGGAAATATTAATAATTTAGCCATAAATAATGAATGTTATCAATACAACAAATCTGTTGTAAAACTAAATCATAAAACATTCAAGGAAATATGCTAAATGATATCATAATAGACCAATCTCAATTAATTATAAGATTTAATTGATGATGTTGACATTGATTAAAATACTCTAATAAAATCCTTAAAATTTTATTGAGATAATTAATGTTTTTTTACATTGAAAACATTTTTATTAAAAGGGATCATAATTTTAAAATAAATATTTTTCATTGAAAATAATGTTTTAAACTTTTTTAAGAATCTAAAAAACATTAAGACTCTATGATGGAAAAAAATGCTTCTCGTTTCATAGAAGATAAAAAACATTTCTTCCAATTTTTTTATCGATAACCATTAAAAGAAAATATTTCGAAAATTAAGATATATAAATTTTAAATTATTTTTAAAAAGTAAAAAAGGGTTAAAACTAAATTTAAAAATTAATTGAAGAATAGATTTTTTTTAAAAACACTATTAGAAAACATAAACATAGCGGCAAATATGTGATAATTAAATGTTTAATCATTCATGGATTCTTGTACCACATTGACTATTTAAATCATAAACCCAATAAAAGAATAAAATTTAAGAAACAATTAAATATATTGATAATAAATTACAATGACACGATAATTCAAAGATGATTTATATAAACCTAATAATACCAGTTTTGCATATAACATCAAACATGCTTCAATGAAAGGATATTGAGTTAAAGTCCATTACCATATTCATCCTTTATTAGAATGTGTTTTAACGTTACATAAAATTTCTCAAATCTCGTTATTAATTTATACTAGAAACATATCAAAATTAGTTATATCATATATTATATTTAATATCATTTTTTAAATAATATTTCATCATTACCCTTGTTTCAGGTGTTAATTACTTCGTTTTCCTATATAATTTTTGTATTAAATGTGTCAGTTTATTTTATAGGACATAGATAAAAAATATCCAGAATGATATTAAATTTTAAAAAATAATATTTAACTTTTAGAAACATTTTTATTATCATTTTTAAAGGTTGACATGGGAAATTAATCACATCTTATCGTGGAGAAGGTAGATCGTACGCATGCACGAGCGATAATATAATTCCATTAATGCTGAAAGTGTAAGGAAGTGGATGGTATATTAATTTTTAAATAATAAATATTATGTCATAATTAATATATTGATCCATTATTTCAACCATTAAAATTCTCCATGAAAAGTGATGATGAAAAATAGATAACACCACACTGTAGAGATGGTAAGTTGTACGTACACATGTATAGTGTTTTTATTGTTTTAGGATGGATAAATCATGAAATATATTTTTTCTATAATAATAATAACATATCAACATATAATATATATATTTTTTATTACATTATCATGTAATCAACTCAAAAATAGGATTTCTAAGAAGAATGTAACTTGGATGAGTTGCTAAAAATAATTTCCCTTTCTTCAATAGAGTCCATTTAGCTCTCTTATCAAGGGATTTGGGGTTGGTTTTTTGGATGAAAAATAACTTATGAACATGGATAATGATGATATTTGGAGAAATGGTCATTAATTATTCGAGATATAAAGATCAATGTGGTGTGAAGATGTGAGGTTGGAGGTGCGCTTTTATAATTAAGGTGTGGGGAACTTTGGGACACTCTCAAAATATTAAATTAATATAAACATATTTTCAATTCCAAAGGGCTCCAAAATGACATATTTATAAGATAATATGATGATGGGTCAAACTCTATTTATCAAATAATAAATATATAATTTTTCATTATTTTTTTATCCTTATCTTTTCGTTTCAACCCATATTCACCCCTTTTAACATTTACCGTGATATTGTGTAAGTTACAATTTTAGGGTTAATATAATCACTATAAAATGATAAACAAAAAATAAATGATTAATTTATGAAATATTTAATTTCTTCATAATCTGTTAGACTAATTTTAGATTATTATTATTTTCATATCATTTAAATAAATATTCTTTATTTTAAAATATCATTAGTAAAATGTTTTGACACTATGAATTACGTTACTTTTTAAAAATATCATAACAAAATGATATTTTCAAAAAAACACTTTAAAATCATTCCTAATATCTCAAAGTATTTAATAAAAATTGTGGATGAATTTAATTAGATCAATTTTTTTTTTAACATGTTTAATTTTATTTATTTGATTCTTCCATTAATTAAACAATTATAGAATCATCATTATGTCACCATTTAGGGTAATTATTTTATATCTGGATCTTATTAATAAATTACCATATAATAGATAAGAATTTTATCTTTACAAAAAACTATTTACAGTCGAACATATTCATTACATAACACCATATTAAAAAAATTTCTATTCTTAAAAACAAAATTATGATAAAATTGAATTTAATTTGAATATAATACTAATATGGTTATATTCCCATAAAAAAGGATATAAATAGACTCTTAAACAATGAGTTAATTTTGAAGGAAACAATATTAATAATATAAAATTGGGACAAGTGTGAGGGTTATAATATTTATAATATTATTTTACCCTAAATTTCACGATTTACCTTTAACCGTGGAAATTAAAATATTACAAAATTTACTATTAATATAAGAAAATAAAGAAAACATATGAAAATAATTTGGAATGATAGACTCAATAGAAGGAACCCATTTTTCAAAAATAAAAACATAGAAGTTGTAGTGATTTATTTAAAATTATTTCAATTGATGGGGTGCGAAAATGGGTTATAAAACCTTTATGAATCAAAATATTAAAAAATCTTATACCTAAATTCAATGTAAAAGTTATTAAAATGAACTAAATTATATAAAATTAAACAACTAATCTAGTTATATTTTAGAAAAATATAAAATTTAATTTAATGGTATAAATTATAAAAATTTGGGTACAACCGAGAAAGTGGAACACACACAAGGAAGAAAATTACATGTAAATCTCAAGCCCGGGGACTTGACCCCATGACCTGCCCCTCACCCCCTAGGCCCTTACCACCCCACCACCAACGGTGGGGAAAAAACATGTTGATCGGGTTAGGGGGTATTGAGGCGGCCTTACCCTAACCCTATCGCACGTCCCCAGCTATGCCCAAGGTGGAAAACCTTGGGCTTGGGCTAGTTCTCGTGGAGTCGAGGGGACGAGAGGATCATCGGTGTATGGTGCGCGTTGCCTTTGCGAGGACTCGAACCCGGAACCTCGACGACGGGACGCCACCGCCTTGAACCAACTCACCCAGCCCCCGCGGGCTAAAATGTGTTGATCGGTTTAAGGGGTATTGGGGCGACCATACCCCACCCCCTGTCACACGTCCCCAGCTAGGCCCAAGGTGGCCAACCTTGGGCTTGGGCCAGTTCCCTCGGAGTCGAGGGGACGAGAGGATCGTCGGCGTATGGTGGGCATTGCCTTTTCGAGGACTCGAACCCGGAACCTCGACGACGGGACGCCACCACCTTGAACCAACTCACCCAGCCCCCGCGGGCTAATAGTATAAATTATTTTGATAGAAACTTTTGTTTTCAATTATAATTATTATTTTCCACTATTCATCAAAACACATAACTTATCAGAAAAATCCAAAAAAATCAGCCATAGAAAATTTTTATATCCATATTTCAAATAAGAATTTTATATTTTTAAATAAAATATATAAAATTTAAAATATTGGATTTAATATAGTTACTCCATTAAAAGGCGATAAAAATATCTTTTTTATAAAAAAAAAATTAAGCGTTAAACTGGATTTTTTCTTATGATAAGAAAAATACAAAAAATTCAGCCATCGAAAATTTTTATATCCATATTTAGAATAAGAATTTTATATTTTGAAATAAAATATATAAAATTTAAAAAATTGGATATAATATAGTTACTCCATTAAAAGGCGGTAAAACTATCTATTTATAAAAAATAAAATTTTTAAGCGTTAAACTGGATTTTTTTATGATATACCTATAAAATATAGTGGATTAATTCATAGAAAATTGTATTGAATATATATATATATATGACTTTAATATCAGTTTTTTAATTATAATTTATTTATTTATTTTGGATAAAATGGAATTGTTAGCATAAAAACAGTTTTTATCAAAATAATCCCATTATATCCAATTGGTTCCTATATTCATTTTTAATTAGATGGATACTATTCAAAACATCCAACTCAATGGATTTATTATATCTAATTTTATGAAATAAAAATATTTTGATAATATATTATTGTTGGGTAAAACTCAGCCTTACATGTAAGGAAAGCCAAAAAATTATAGTGTGTAGTGTAATCTTATCATTGTGTTGTGTATAAAAAAGATATAAAAAAATTAATGTTATCCAAAAAGAAAATATTTTAAACCCTTAGGGGGTTAAATTGTTTTCATGTTAATAAAATTATATCATCACAATTTAAACATAATCTTGGTAGTATAGGGTTTGATTTTTTAAAAATAAATAATTGTTAAAAAACCCACAATATAAATATGGTTAATAAGGAACCTTCTTAATAAGATGTAATAGGAAAGGAAAAGGTCACAAAAAACCTGGCTTCTCAATAGGAGAACATTAGTGAATACATGGATATATAAGAGAAATCTGAAAATCTTGATTTGATGGAGGGAGGTAAAGAACATATTCCTAAGAAAGTTGTTGACTAAAAAAACCATAAACTAGAGGTGTGAATAAAGGTCATTTATGTCATCCAAAGTAATGATAATAGTATAAATCTTATTTTTCCAAGACCCTTTTTATAAAGATCAGAAATTATATCACTTTTTATGGATAAATGTAAATATATGTCTCTATAAACACAATCATTCCTTTTAATTGCACCTCAAACTATATATACTTCATCTCTCATAACATGGTGCATCATATAGTGATGTAATACATTAATCCCTAAAACAAAATCCAAACATCAACTCAAACCATTTTATAAATGATTAACCTTCAAAAAATATTATAATCCAACACACCTAAAAGAAGGCCACCAAATTTCTAATATAAAAATATCATTATCCTCTAATCAATATGATGTAGATCTAAATTTTCATAGTGGAAACATGTGAATAGCTACATCATGTATTCTTTGGAAATACGGTAATAACATGAATTACAATAAAAATATATTAATAACACTCCTTCAACCTTATTACATAAGTAAAACACATGTTATCAGCTATATTCATTAAATAAAGTATTATATTAAACTCTATCAATGATGTCATAAAAACCTTTTCAAAAAACTAATAATTAGTTCCACGACAATTGGAAATATCCATTTTAATTTACCTAAAAAGTTCATCTATTTATTCCAACATCATTATCTCTGTTTTAGTATTCTATTAATATTTTTTCCTTCAATTAACCATGTGTTTTTTCATACATATTAACATGATACCAAAACAGTTTCATGGTACCATTTAACATAAGATCTCAAATCCTTAACAAAAATGTACTGTAGTAAAATCCTCTAATATTACATACTTCTCATGACTAGTACATTAAAAATGCACAAATTACATAATTCCTAATTACATACATAAAAATATTAATCATTCCTCTTCATCTATAGTATTATAAAAAAATAATGATCAGGATCCATTAGACTTTTTTGGTGGTATATTCCATTCACACATGAGACTATGATTTCTCTAGTGTCCTAACCCGTTTCACATTAATAAGTGAATACATGGAAACTTTTTATTTTTGATTGAGTCACAATATTGGGGGAATTTCCTTCAACATTTGTAGAAAAATCCCAATCCTTTTATCCAAGTAAATGTGCGATTATTTATATAATTATTAAATGTGGGGAAATACTTTATTCCCCTATTCCCTTTATCCATCTATTCCCCAGATATATTCTTGATCTCATGCTTCCCTTTGATTCCATAATACATAGTGATTTATTTTCTTCTCCCTATAGCACATCATACTGTTTACTCATATGATAAGAATTAATTGGAGACTAATTCCATTAAAAATATTTACTTATGAACATAAAATAAATGATCCTTATAATTATTTGGATCACGTTCATTAGGGATGTTTACATTCCTTCTTCTAGTTTCCATTTTAAATGATGACATAAAGTTCATTAGATGTTACCATTTGTCATCACAAAACAAGTGAAATAAATAATATAAATATATGAATTATAAATCATACAATCATAATCTTATGTTTATTTTGATAAATCAATTATTTTAATTCAGTTATAGTGATTTATAATAAAAATTCAAAACAAAATAATCATATCCCCTGAGAGTGTCAAACTAGGTGCATAGAAAGGCCCATTTTTGAGTACCAAGATATACTGAGTCAGGTATGACACACCCTTTCTGAGTTGTTTCCCCTAGGTTCAACAATTCTAAAACTACATACACATGTAGTATCTAGATATGGATTTATTTTTGTTAATACGCACATAATATCTATCTTACCAAAATTCTAGAATGGTTTTATATAATTATTCTCAAAGTCTATCATAGGGTAATGTTACCTAATATATGTTTCATATATATAGTTTCAATGGTTTCCCCTAAAATTCCTCTGAAACCAATTCTTTTGATAATTCCATAATTCGCATAGATTAACAATGAAAATCAGTCATAATAAACATCTTGAAATATTAGAAAAAATGTAAACTTAAAAAAGGGTTAAAATTTGATTCTTAGTATGGGTAAGCATACAACGAAAGATATTATAAATAAATAAGAATAAACCTTAAGGAAATATTTATATTTGAAACAAATTCCATTTAAACATAATATTTTGAATAATATGTAATGAATAAATTAAATTTAAATAATTTAATATAAATAGTCACACTGATATTTGATGAATTGAATAATCACATGGAATATCAATAACTACTCTGAAAATGATGGAATTCATAATACCAAACATCACAAACATATAGTTAATGATTAGACTAGAATATCATATATAAAATGGTATGTCCTCATCCAATACAAAAACAGTTTTTTCTGATGAGACCTACCAATGTGTCGAGGGGTTATAACAGGATCCACCCATCACATACAAAGTATAATGCATTACTCATATGAAAATGGTGAATGATAAATGATATAAATAATCAAATTTAAAAACTAGCATACAAAATGTTAATAAATTAGACATTAACCATTAATGGTATCAAAATAGAACATCCACATTAAAACTAAATCATAATCCATTCAATGGAATATGTTAAATTATAACATATGACATCAAACTAAATTAATTATAAGATTCAATAGAGGTTGTTGACATAGTGGAAAAAACTCTAATAAAATCATTAAAATTTTCAAGAGAGAAAAAACAGTTTTTACTTTAAAAAAATATTTAAAAGGGTGAACAATTTAAAAGAAAAAATCATTGAATGTTGATTAACATCTAATGTAATATTCAAAACATTAATTCGTTACGCTGAAAAACAAATCCTCTCATGGAGTATATGTTAAAAAAATTCCTTTGGTATTTTTTTCTAAAAATTATAAAAGGTTATTATTCAAAAAATGAAAATATATAAATTTTAAATAATTTTTAAAAATTCAAGAAGTGTAAAAATAGAATTTTAAAAATAATTAGAGAAAAGTAAATGCATTTTTTATTTTATTAAAAAATATGGGCATGTAGATGAAGACGTGATAATTAAATCTTTAAACATTCATGGTGTACCATACGAATTGGAATATTTAAATAATAAGAAAAATAAAAGAAAAAAATTTAATATAACACTAAATATCATGTTAATAAATAAATTAATGAGATGATAAGTCAAAGGGTCTTTATATACCCCTCATAAATAAAGGTGGGTGTATAACATAATACTTTTCCACATTGAATGGAGATTAAGACAAAGACACTTAATTTATTATTCTTTTGTCGAATGTATCTTAAAATCGGGTATAATAGATTAAATAATGTTATGAAATTACACATGAAATGTATACATAATTATTATATCATATATGATCTTTTTATATCATTTAATTAATAATATTTCATCATTACACTTGTTTCAGTTGTTAACTACGTTATTTTCAAATGTATGTTTTTATTAAATGTCTCAGCTATTTTTAATATGATATAGATAAAAAAATATCCGTAACTAAATTAATTTTTTAATTAACATATTTAATCATTAAATTTATTTTTATTATTTTTCTAATGGTTATCATGGGAAATTACTAACATGACCTCATGGAGATGGTAGGTCGTACATATAGATGAGCGATGGTATCATTCTCTTAATGGTGAATGAGTAATAAATTAAATGGAATATAAATTTTTCCAGAACAAAAATAATTTAATTTTTATCATATCTATACATTATTTATATCATTATACACATCCATGTAAAGTGGCTATTAAAAACAAATTACTCCACATTGCGGAGACGGTTAGTCGTACTTACACATGTGCTGTGTTTTTGTTTTCATAGGATGGATATGACCTGGAATACGGTTGTTACATAATCAAAATAACATCAAAACATATATATGATACTGTATGTATTACATTATCTTGTAAAAAAACTCATTAAAAGGTAGTATAAGATGAAATGAACTTGGATGATTCAGTTGAAAGGATTACTACTTCTTCACAGAAACTCATTTCTTCTCTTCACAAGGGATCTAAGGTCTATATTTTTGAAATAAAATGATCCTTAGAACATGGATATGTATGTTATTAGGATACATGTGTAGTAATTATTCAATACATAAGTCTAAATGTGGTGTGAAGAATTTCTGAATGATGTTACCTTTTATAATTGTGGTGGGGGTCACCTCTAGAAGCTCTCAAAAATATTTAATTAATATAATTCACTTTTAAATTTAAAATGAATAAAAAATAATTTATTTAGAAAATAAGATTAATACTGGTCAAAATAAATTTATCAAATGAAAAATATACAAATTTTCATTATTTTTTTAATCCATATCATTTTATTTCCATACTTATTTTAGCATTTAAACTCTTACCCTGATATCATGTAAGATACAATATGAGGGTTAATATAAATACTATAAAATGACAAATGAAACAAAATGATTCATTTATGACATATATAACATAATCCCAATTATCCTTTTTAGATTTAATAAATTTATTATTTATTTAGTACTTAATAAAGTATTCTTTATTTTAAAAAATGATCAATGTCAATTTTCACACGATTCAGAACATGAATTTTTAAAAATATCATTAAAATATGATATTTTATCAATAAATATTTTAATGCAATAATAATATATAAAATTAGTCTATAAATCTTGTGGATTCCATTATATATATATGATTATATTTACTCTAATATTTTTAATATCATTTATTTGATTCTTCCTTTAATTAAAAAATTACTACATCATCATTGTGTAACCATTTAAGGTAATTATTTTATCACTAAAAATTATAAATAAAATACTATTATATAGATAAAAAATTTATCTTTCCAAATAATATTTATAGTTGAACATATTTCTTAAATAACCCCATATGAAAAATATGACCCTTGTTAAAATAATATGACAAAATTTACATACCTTTGAATATAATAATAATACGGTTATATTATCATCCAAAAGGACCTAAAATGTCCCACAATAGATCCATTAATTAATAGGGAAGAATAATACCCATCAAATAAAATTAATAAATTCATTTTTTTAATTTTATAATCTTTAAAATATTATTTTTATCGTTAGTTACCATATTTAACCTTAACCTTGGTAATTAAAATATTACTAAATTTACAATTGAAATTACCAAAAATAAAAGAAACCTATTTACATAATTAGGACCAAATAATTCCAAATAAGGAATAAAATTTTTATAATTGGAAATAATGAAGTAGAAAAAATTTGTCAAGACTCATCCTCTAGGGCCCGTGCCGTGACTACCCCAAGCCTGCCTTCCATTGGCCAGGGGCTGGCGACTAGTACCAAAGGCATAAATCCCTAAGCTGGGAAGATATTTCCTTTATAAATCATAAACACACACAATCAGAGTAATCTAGAAACAAAACACTAAGTAAAAAATGTATACAAAAGAAGTACTAGAAAGTAAAAGGGGCCGGAAATACAAGCCCAACAGGAAAGTACAGGTACAACTAAAAAGTAAGAACAACTGAAGAGAAGTGAAAAAAGTACTGGGACGTCCTCCGGGGAATCATACCTGAAGGGTAGGTACAAATATCCTCCATAGCACTCAATTTCTGTCCGTCTTTTCCGTGTACCGTAACATCATGTGGTCCACCTCCGGGTACAGTCTAGTCCTATCCACTCAGCCTCGGTCTGCGCCGTCCATCATCTGCAACCATCACAACGAGGTGTGGGAATAACCCATGCAGGGGTGAGTATAACGATACTCAGTAGGGACCCCGAGACCCTCAAGGTCTCACAAAATCCAACAAGGATAAACCACAATGTATGAAATCAATAGATAACCCCACTTAGGTATATGCCCATACATATACCTATGTTATATAGTAATCCATCTCAATCATGAGGAAAACACAAGTTACTAACTCAGCTAACATAGGTATACAAAATATGTAGAGAGATAGAGATGATCAGATATACAAACTGAATCATCAGAGATGTCGGACCAACACATGATCCAGGACCAGCTATTCTGTCAGACCAACACATGATCCAGGAACAGAAGTCAGAACTATAGGACCAACACATGATCCAAGAATAGTCATTAGAGCTGCCAGACCAACACATGATCCAAGACCAGCTATTCTGTCAGACCAACACATGATCCAGGAACAAAAGTCGGAACTGTAAAACCAACACATGATCCATGAATAGCCATCAGAGCTGTTGGACCAACACATGATCCAAGACCAACAATTCTGTTGGATCAACACATGATCCAGGAATAGAAGTCAGAACTATCGGACCAACACATGATCTAGGAACAATCATCTGAGCTGTCAGACCAACACATGATCCAGAACCAGCTATTCTGTTAGACCAACACATGATCCAGGAACAGAAGTCAGAACTGTCGGACCAACACATGATCCAGGAACAGTCATCAGTGCACAGCCAGCCACATGGTTTCAACAAAGCACACTTGATTCTGGGATGGTCTGCTCCTCAAGCCATGTTTTGACATTTCAACTACCACCAATTCCCAAAAAGAAGTATCTCAAAGGTCCGTCTCGTCATATGGGTCTCAACGCAACAGACGACACGTCAATCAGAAGCCCGATCTGTCAGTTATTAGGTTTTTAGTCCCGGGGGCCCGGTTAGATTCGTGTACGATCCAACCCGACCGTATCTCAACATTACCTCGAACTCTAGTGCGGTATACGCAAAGGGACAGTCATGATCCAAAAAAACCAGCACCGCTGACTGTTTGTCAAAAGGACGTCCGGTGCAAAAAGATATAGCCAATGAAAGTACAGGGGTCGGTAGTGGGCACGTGTCCAGTCCGACTCGGTCAGACCGACTCAGCCCAAACTAGTCTAGGCGGACCTGATCTGGCTAACCCAGTCATACCCACTGGGTCTGACCCGGCCTGTTGGGCGGGTTAACCCTCTAGGTTCGGCCTGGTCCGCTGGGTCCTGCCCAGTGGACTGCGGGTACGATTCGGCCCGGTGGTCATCACATCGGCGGTTCGACCTAGAAGTCGGGGGCCAGTTTGGCCAGCACCACGAGGGGCATGGTTCATGCGACTCAGCCTAGAAATCCGAGCCAGTTCAGCCAGTGTCGCTGCGAAGGATTCCGCGACTCAGCCAGTTCGGTCGGGAGCCTGGATGCTGCCCGGGTAGGTTGGCGGGGCGGCCGGGCAGGGCGAGCGGGAGGCTACGGGCAGGCTGGCAGGGTGCGCTAGAGGCCTCGGCCAGTCCGGCGGGGCATGCTGGAGGCCACAGGCAGGCTGACGAGGCGCGCTAGGGGACGTGGGAAGGCCGGTGGGGAGCCCTGGCGGCCGCGGGCATGCCGACGGGGCGTGTCGGCGGCCTCTTGCAGGACGACGGGGTTTCAGCATGGGCGCACGAAAGGCCAGTGGCAGCCAGGAGCCGGTTCATCTCGGGCCGGCGTGCGGCGAGGTTCAACCCATTGTGGCGGAGCCGATCCGATCGGAGCACTGCGTGGGCGACGTGGTTTGCGGAGGCCGCAGGTAGCGCGACCATTGCCTTCATCATTCTGTCGCCTCATTGCTTCCTCTCCATGTCGTAGATTATCAGAAACTAGATTGACAAAGGGGGGTCGGGCCATGTTGGTTTGGCCTGCACCCTCCGTGTTTAGGGTGGTATCAAGAGGCTCGCATGTATGAATCACAACAACCCTCGTTCTTCATTTTGAGAGAAAAGAAGAACATGGGAAAAGATAATAATTAGATAAAATTAAACCCCTACCATTGATTAGTCATTCATCATTCATCGACGAAGTTGGGGAAGAAGATGTAGAGGATCATCATTCATCATGTCCGCCAAGAATTTCCAAACCTGAGATGCATCGGCTCATTGATGACACTCCATGTCGGTAGGTTTCCAAGAAAGAAGTTGAAGAAGGTCATCGTTCTCCATTCCTCATTGGAGAAGGCGTAATCCTCCAAGTGTTGGGCGTCACGTCACCTTTCCAGCATTTCGTCGCTTGGTGAAGTCGTCCCAAAAACTCCCCCAAGCTTCTTTTAAATAGAAGAGGGAGGGAGGTAGGTAACAATCGTTGGAATTTATGATGGTTCATTTATTAGGAACCTTCCTAAATTCTAACAACTTGGTAACATAAAATTAAAAGGAGCAGGCCAATTGAGTTATGCTGGCGCAATTTAAGAGGTGTATTGGCTTTAATTAATGGGAGGATTCCAATAGGCTCCCCCCTCATTAATGAGGGGCGTTGAGAGGTTTTCCTCTGCTCCCATGAATAGGGGAGTTAAGCCCCATGTGGTCCTCACCTCATTTATCCTCACAAGGGAGGTTGAGTTCGGGTGGGCCCTGCCACCATAACCTCTCATGGAAGGTTAAGGTGAGGTGGCCCCACCTCCAACTCCCTTGAGGAGGATTTAACGACCCAACCTCCACATGGCGGCTAAAAATAAAATAATGTGTTGGATCAATTTATTTTATTAATTTTTTATCAAAACCCAAAATATATCTTTTACTCTCAGCTAACTATCGTTGAGGTGAAAGTCTCCTTAAGCGAATACTGGTGTTATGTGTTCAACAGTTCCCTTAGGTTTTAATTTAGAGCACCAGTTCAAAAGTTACAAAACTCTGCTCGCATGTTTACTATACTTACATAAAAAAAATTTCCGAAAATTATTTTCAGTCACCCTCAACTCATGCCGGTCGAGGTTAGGCTCTTCCTAGGTTAAACACACCCCAACGAACCCAACAGTAGTCTCAGATTTTCCAATCCGAGTTATCATTTAAGAGTTATTCAACTTTTTTAGGAAAACTGCTTATGCCCGTTAACTTAAGATTAAAAAAAACTTTGACAGATCATTATGAGCACTCTGGGCCTCAGAATCGCATGCCGTCAGATTTAGCGGACCTGTAAAATTCCCATTTAGTTAAAAAAAATTACATAGAAATTCCAGGCCTTTAAATTATCCCCACCACAGGGCTCTACATCCCTATAATCCACAACTCACAACTAAGAGAACAAGTGGGGGTACTTAGCACGCATCTGAGCCTCCCACTCCCATGTGCTATCCTGTAGGTTCTTGTGCTTCCAGCAAATGCACACCAGAGGTATCAAACATTCACAAAGGACACGATCCTATCGATCCTCAATCTCTACGGGAACCTCTGTAAAATTTTCCCCATCATCAATGTCCATATCGACATGGTCGATGATGTGGGAAGGGTCGTGAACGTATCTCCTCGATTGAGATACATGGAATACATCATTCACCTGGTGCAAATGAGGTGGAAGAGCTAATCTGTATTCCACCTCGCCAAATCTGTTGAGGACTTGAAAATGTCTAATGAATCTCGGAGATAACTTGCATCCTCGGCCAAATCTCTATAGACCTCATCGAGGTGAGACCCATAGAAAGACGTGGTCACCATCCTCGAACTCCAGAGGTCTCTGTCTCCTGTCAGCATATGACTTCTCCCAGCTCTGTGTAGTCTTCATTCACTCCTAGATGATGTGAACCTTCTCTATGGTAGCTCATACCATCTCTGGTCAGTAGGAAGTGGGCCGACATTGTGAGTCGGATGCGAATCATGCAAATAGAGTCATGTCCCCTGGACGTACGTTCAAGACCCGTCACAAAGTCCATGGATATCTCATATCTCTTCCACTTTGGGACCTCTAAAGGCTAAACCAAGCCTGCTGGTACTTCATGATCCACCTTCACTGGATAACAAGTGAGGAATCGAGAGACAAACTCCGCTACTGCCTTCTTCATACATGGACACCAGTGTGGTCGTCGAAGGTCCTGGTACATATTCACCACTCCTGGATGCACCGCTAGAGGGGATGTGTAAAAATCCCTCAACACTTCCTCCTAAAGTGACACTGGAACCAAAGTACGTCCTATGAAGAGGATGATATGATCCCCTACTTCAGAAAATCCATCAGCTTCCTCTCCTGTGGATATCTAAACAAGTCGCGTCTCACAGTCAGCACCCCCACGCTGCACCTCCCTGACTCCCTGAAGAAGTGGGGGAGTGACAATAAGAGAATGAAGGAAGGATTCTCCATCTATATCCAAAAAGTATATCTGTAAAGCAACCAACTGCTCTGTCGCCTCACCTAGAATCTGTATACCAGATCTCAAACTCAGTGCATCTTCTACAACATCCCCCTTCCCAGGAGTATAGACTATATCGAAGTCATAGTCTTGGAGGAACTCGTGCCAACGTCACTGTCTCAGGTTCAAGTCATTCTGAGAGAAGATATGCCTGAGACTCTTGTGATCAGTGTATACAGTAAATATTCAACCATAAGATAGTGCCACCAAATCATCAAGGCGAATACCACTACTACTAACTCCAGGTCATGGGTAGCGTAGTTCTGCTCTTGCTACCTCAACTGCTGAGAACCATATGCAATCACTACTCCCTATTGCATCAGGACACATCAGAGTCCGGTCCTTGATGCGTAGAAATAAAATACGTACCCTATGCCTTCCTCTAGAAGCCTCAAGATTGGGGCACTAGTCAGCCTCTGCCTCATCTCCTGAAATCTCTACTGGCATCTCTCCAACCACACAAAGGGTTGCCCCTTCTTTGCCAAGGCTGATAGTGGTGCTGCAACTCTAGAGAAGTCTGGCACAATGGTATGTCTGGCCGACTCATGAGTGACTGACTTCACCCTATTATGTATGAGTACATCCTATGCTTCCTGGGTTTTCCTTTTCACCGACCAAGGAAAACCCCATCCCAACATTGTAGATAAAACACAACCTTTTTGCCAAATATAGTCAATCTGAATGTGAACTGTGGATGTCAATTTCAAACCCAAACTAACGTCGTAAGGCCTTGACACTGCCACCAAGAGGTTCCAACAAAAACTCTCACCTCAAGGGTCATATCACACTATCCTTGAAAGTTTGATTATCGAGTCTCCACCCAAAGGTATCTCCAGACATGAGGGTCAAGTCCATGGTTTAACCGGAAACTCTAGGTCTTGGACAGGATTCGTGGAAGTAAGGAATGATTGGTACCTATATCTATTGTCACAATAGCTAGTAGTAGGCACTGACCAAACCTTAAATCATTCCTAGAGCCTTTGGGTCGCACTCCTTGACCGCATGCAGCTACTCTCTTCCCCTGTCCTCTAGATCCCTGAGCCTGGCGGGTTACACATAAGGGGGTGGTTGTAACATGTCGAAATTTACACTATATCATGCTAATCTCCTAGCTATCGTTCCATGTTTGTTGGCTTAAAGATTCATCTATCCTTAACACTTCCTCTTCTCGAAAAATTTTTCATGCTCAAGTCTCTGAGACTAGCACCAGTTTCATTCTTTCCCACTAATAACATTCTTTCGCTGTATCCACTCAGCCAAGGAACATTCAACCACAAAGGTTCTCTCTAGCATCTAGAGAAAAGGTGCTGGATCAGATTTCCTTTAAACACACCTCACTCTATAGTTCGATCCCTGAAGCACAGATCATACCATATTCATCTAGTACCAGGAACGATTAGTATGCCTTGATGAATACTCATCTATCGACACGTCGTCTTGCCGAAGCTGTAGAAGTTCTAGGGAACTCTCAGCCACCTCCTCAAGCCAGTCCTCAGCCACCTGTGAGTCAGGCTCTCCTCAGAACCTGATGGGAATCTGATGATGAAACACGTGTGAGGCACTAAGCCTACGTGTGTTCTCTATCGGTACCACCGGTTGCAACTGCTGAGAAACAGGCAGTGATATAACTGACACACTACTCGGAGGTACTATCTTGGGTAATGGTCCATGTACTAAGGCCTAATCAATACGCAGACCATCCTCATGGTCACTCACTGAAAAATTATAGTAGCTAAGATCACCATCTGCTCTACTAGTGTCTCAGATAGGTGGAAAACTCTAGTAATCGCCTCCAGCCAGCCCTCAGCTGTGTGGGAATCTGTCTCGCCTCGAAACCTCAGAGGCCACAATGGCTGGAACTCGTATGATCATACTCTATCAGCTTGCATTGTATTCCAGTGCAGCTAGTGGTATCTTCTACCCTACGGGTGTTAGTGATGATGGTACACCACCTGATGATGCCAACATAGTAAGATGGTCCCGCACCGGAGCCTCGTCGCTCGGTGGGCCATCATCGTGTACTCTCTTGGGAACCCTAGATGGCTGTCTATGCAACGGAATCCTGATAAAGAACTGGTGTGACACAGTCAATAAGTTATACCTGTTGAGATGACTCAATGAGATCACAAAGAAAACTCTTGAAAACACACACGCAATCAATGTTTTCATGCACTGAGTTGGAAATCAGAAGTCAGGGTCCTGGTGTATGGGTAAGTCGGCCACCGCAAGAACACTAGACTCCCTGAATTGAAAACCACACTCAATACTCTTAACACTATTGATTCACAGAAAGAAAGACCAGAGTCCTATGTTATGCAGTAGAACCAACTCCTCTTATACCAATTTTTCATGACCCATCCTCTGGGGCCCTTTCCCTGACTACCCCAATCCTACCTTCCAAAGGCCAGGGGATGGCAACTAACACCAAAGGCGTAAATACCTAAGATGGGAAGGCATTTCCTATATATATCATAAACACGCACAATCAGAGTAAGATATAAGAAAAACACTAAGAAAAAACTGTATACAAAATAAGTAATGGAAATTAAAAGGGGCCATAAATACAAGCCCAATATGAAATTACTGGTACAACTAAAAATCAAGAACAACTGAAGAAAATTAAAATAGCGACTGGGATGTCCTCCAGGGAATTCTACCTGAAGGGTAGGTACATATAGCCTCCACATCACTCAACGTCCGTCCATCTCCTCCATGTACCGTCGCGCCATGTAGTCTACCTACGGGTACCATCCAGTCCTGTCCACTCAGCCTCGGTCAGCATTGTCCGTCGTCTGCAACCAACACAATGAGGTGCGGGCATAGACCGTGCAGGGGTGAGTATAACGATAATCAGTAGGGACCACGAGACCCCACTAGTGTAAAAAACTTTATTTACGTCACCATTTTTTACGTTGGTTATATATAACCGGCGTGATAATCTGTGAAATGTGGTTTTTAATGTCGGTTATTTTATAACTGACGCCAAAAATGCGGTGAGTAAATTTTTAAGGTCGGTTATTTTAATAACCGACGTTAAAATACGTGTGCGGTTTTTTTTACGTCGGTTATAAATTAACCGACATAAAAAATCAAAGCGCGGTGTTTTTTACGTCATTTATATGATAACTGATGTAAAAAACGAGGTATCTACGAATTTTTTATGTCGGTTATAAAATAACCGATGTTAAAAAAGCGGCTTTTGATGCCTTTTTGACGTCGTTTATTTGATAACCGACGTAACAAACCAACCCTCAGAATTTTTTATGTCGGTTATATTATAACTAACGTAAAAAACTATGATTTATGATATATATTTTACATCGGTTATTCTATAACCGACGTAAAAACCAACATGCTGAGTTTTTTAAATCGGGTATAAAATAACCGATGTGAAAAAATCCATATATGATACATTTATAATGTCAGTTTTTATAATAACCAACATTATAAATGAAATAAAAATAGTGTATAACATCGGTTATTAAATAACCTATGTTATAAAACATTTAAAAAATTAACACGCCCCGTGGATTTTCATTTACAATTTTTCGATCGACAGTCCGATGAATCATCTCTCTCGCGTGATAAACCCTAATCAACTCGTCAATCTTGTTGCGTTAAACACATTTTTCCATCATCGTTTATCATCTTTACTCTCCTAGGATCTATAATCTCAACTTGCAACACTCAGGTAAGCCTCCCAAGACTTTATTTAGTTCGTTTTTCCCGAATAGTCTATATTTACATTTTGCAATTTTTTTTGTTCAAACTAGGTAAGATTCTTCGATTTCGAAACCTCTTACCTCGTTTGGCCATCATCATCTTATTTATTATCCCTAGATCTATTAGATCGACTCGCAATATTCACGTAATCATCACCTACTTCTATTTCATTTGTTTTTGTTTCACGAATGCCCGACATTGATGGTAATTTTTGTTGTCATTGACAACTAATGATCTCATTCCCCTATATTACTGCAATTTATTTGTAAACCATTGTGATACACGCATTCCGTGTTCTACTGTGATTTATATTATAAGTATATATATGTTTTTTCATGGTGTAATGTTTGTTTTGGATCCTTGGTTGTTTCTATTTTGGGTATCACTTTTTGTTGTTCCATAATCTATTTACTTATCTTATTTTCGTGGACTATTATAACTCTTCATATGCTATTAAAAACTGATTCATTGCACAATAGATAATTTTAGACTAGTAGGAGATACAATTGATGGTTCTCATTTTGAATAATGGCATGATACCAAAACTAGTAGCTTGAGGTTAAAATCCTATGGTTTTGGGGGCCTGTCAAGAGGGTTGGTGAATGTCCAGGGGTTGGGGGCTGTCCAGGGTGTCCATGGAGGTGGGGAGGCGGGCAGTCCAGGGGTTTGTGGGGGGGGGGGGGTTCCAAGGGGGTGGGTGGGTTGTCCAAGGGGGCAGGGGCCTATCCAGAGGGTTTGGGGGGTTGTCCGGGGGGGGGGGGGGGGGCTGTTCAGAGGATTGGGGGGGGGGGGGTCCAGGGGAGTTTCCAAGGGGGTAGGGGGGTGGGGGTGGTGTCCAGGAGGGGTGGGGTGTGCTGTCTAGAAGAGTGGGGGGTTGTACAAGGGGGTGAGAGCTTGTCTAGAGGGTTTGGGGGTTGTCCGGGGGGTGGGGGATGTCTAGAGGGTTAGGGGGTCCAGCTGGGTGTCCAAAGGGGTAGGGGGTGGGGGTGGTGTCCAGGAGGGGTGGGGTGTGATATCTTGAGGGGTGGGGGGAAATCCAGGGGTGGGGGGGGGGGGGCTGTCCAGAGAGTTGGAGGGTGTCCAGGGGGTGTCCAAGGGGGTAGGGGGTGGTGTCCATGAGGGGTGGGGGTGCTGTCTAGAGGGGTGAGTGGCTGTCCAGGGGGTGGGGGCTGTCCAAAGGGTTGGGGGTGTCCAGGGGGGTGTCCTAGGGGGTGGGTGGGTTGGGGTGGGGGGGGGGGGGGCTGTCCAAGGGGGTGGGGGCTGTTCAGGGGGTGGGGGGGGGGGATGTCCAGAGGGTTGGGGGTGTCCAGGGGGTGGCCAAGGGGGTAGGGGGTGGGGGTGGTGTCCTGGAGGGGTGGGGGGTGATATCTAGATGGGTGGGGAGCTATCCAGGGGGTGGGGGATGTCCACAGGGTTGGGGGTGTCCAGGGGGTCTCCAAGGGGGTAGGGGGTGGGAGTGGTGTCCAGGAGGGGTGGGGGTGCTGTCTAGAGGGGTGGGGCTGTCCAGGGGGGTTTCCAAGGGGGTAAGGGGTGGGGGTGGTGTCCAAGAGGGGTGGGGGGCTTTCCAGAGGGTGGGGGTGACCATGAGGGGTGGGGGTGTCCAAGGGTGTGGTGGTGTCCACGGGGTGTCCAAGGGTGTGGGGGGTGGTGTCCAGGGGGTGGGGGGTGTACAAGGGGGTGGTGGTGTCCAGGGGGTGTCCAAGGGGGTGGGGGATAAGTGTCAGTTGGGATTTACTACTGCATCATGGTTTCTGAGATTATGAAATGATGATTGTGCCGTGATGATTGGATTTACATTGTGATTTTCTCCATCTGAATTTTTATTTTAAATTTGATTTGATTCTCAAGTTTACTCCATTTTCTCTAATTCTCTATCAACCATTTTAAGCCACATTGTTTTATTTGATTCAATGGAATTTAAAACTGTTATATCTAACTATATATTTTTTTTAAAATAATATTCAAGAATATTTTTTTTAAATACACATAGATTTGTTTTATATTTCAAAATTGTTTTACATACAAATTAGGATTTTTTTCATATAAACATATATTTGTATTGTCTTAAAAATATATATATTTTGGATATTTGTTATAGGTAATAATGAGTCGAAGTTGGATTATGGCACATAGAATGAGCAATGAATATGAGGAAGGTGTTGATGCCTTTTTGGAATTTGCTAAACGAAATGTTTCAAGTAGTGATATTTTTTTCTGTCCATGCCTAAAATGTTTGAATATGAAGATGTTGAAAAGTATAGAGATAAAAGATCATCTGATTTGTCATGGTTTTAATCCGAGTTACAACCCTTGGATTTGGCATGTTGAAACTAGACGGAATGTCACTGATTATGATGATTCACAAGATGGTAAATCCAATGGAATTGAACAAATGATTCGCGATATTGTAGCAGAAAGAATTGAGATAGAACCTACAGTTGCGCGTCAATATGGTGATGCTGAAAAACCATTATATCCCGGTTTTACAGATTTTACGGTTTTGTCGGTAGTGTTATGATTGATTAACATGAAGGAGAAACATGGATGGAGTGACAGAAGTTTTACAGAGCTGCTACAATTGTTGAAAGACATTCTTCCAAAAGATAACGATCTTCCAGATTCACATTATAAGGCCAAGAAAATATTATACCTGATGGGATTGGAATACATGAAAATACATGCCTATCCAAATGACTGCAATATATATAGGAAGGAATATGAATTTATGTCAGAGTGTCCTAAATGTGGGACATCACGGTATAAGGTGAAATAAAAATCACAGGCTGATGTAGAGATTACAAAGATCCCTTCAAAGGTATTTTGGTATCTTCCTATAATTCATCGTTTCAAACGTTTTTTTTGCTAATTCAGATGATGAAAAAAGGTTAATATGGCATGTTTATGACCGAGTATGTGATGGGAAAATATGTCATCCATATGATTGTCCACAATGGATGAAAATTTATGCCCAGTATTCTACATTTGGAAATGAAATTAGAAATCTCAGACTAGGGTTGTGCACAGATGGAATGAATCCATACCGAACCCTCCGTAGCACACATAGTTCATGGCCTGTTTTATTGGTAATTTACAACCTCTCTCCTAATGTTTGTATGAAGCAAAAATATGTCATGATGAGTGCAATGATCTCTGGTCCCAAGAAACCCGGCAATGATATTGATGTTTACTTTTCACCATTGATTGATGATTTGAAACTGTTATGGGCTGATGGTATTAGAGTGTATGATTCTTATAAAATGGAATATTTTCAACTGCATGCATTGCTTCTGTTCAATATAAATTACTTCCCAGCATATGGAAATTTGTTTGGATACAGTGTTAAAGGGTATAAAGCATGTCTAATTTGTGAATAACAAATGTCATATTGTCAATTGCATCGTGGGAGGAAAACAGTGTACATGGTTCATAGAATTTTTTTCCCTATGGATCACCCTTAAAGAATACTAAAAAGGCATTCAATGGCTCACAAGAATTTGATACTACTCCAAAAACATTATCCCCTGATCTGTATTTTGAGAGGGTGAAAAACCTCTATGTGACATTGGGAAAGACACAGAAATCTGGTAATGATAGACATATTTGGATGAAAAGGTCAATATTTTTTGAGCTACCATATTGTAGGTATCATGAAGTTAAACATAATATTGATGTCATGCATGTGGAGAAGAATATCTGGGATTGTTTGATTGGAACATTTTTAGATATTAAAGAAAAGAAAAATGATGGGTTGAATGAAAGATTAGACTTACTATCAATGGGAATACGTTTGGAGTTAACTCCCACTCCTAAAGGAAGATGAACATTTCTTCCCCCGGCTTGTCATACATTATCTAAGAGGGAAACAATTAGCTTTTGTTAGTGTCTTAATGATATCAAAGTGACTCATGGTTATTCTTCAAATGTAAAAAATTTTGTCTCATTAAAGGACTTGAAGTTGATAGGTATGAAATCACATGATTTTCACGTCATGATTCAACAAATTCTATCAGTTGCATTGCATGGAATATTTCCCATCCATGACAGAAAGACTATAATGAAGTTGTGTTATTTTTTCAATTCAATTTGTAACACGATGATTGATGTGAATGCTTTGAACATTTTATAAAAGGATGCAATTTTTATAATTTTTCAATTGGAAATGTATTTTCCTCCAAATATTTTTGATATAATGGTGAATTTAATGATTCATCTTGTTAGATAAATAATGCTTTGTGGACCTATATATCTTCATTGGATGTATCCTTTTGAAAGGTATATGAAAATATTAAAGGGGTACGTTAAAAATACATTTCGACCTGAAGCCACCATTATTGAAAAGTATATATTTGAGAAGGTATCAGAGTTTTGTACGAGCTACTTGGCTGTGGCACAACACATAGGTTTGCCTCCATCTCACCATGAAAGAGTTAATAATGAGGGAAAGGGGATTCATGGATTGAAAGTAAAATCATTGTCAGTTGAACATATGAAGAAGTTAGAATCATATATCTTGAATAATATAGATGTTGATCAATCGTATATCAAATTGCATATTAATGAGTTGAAATAATATCATCCAAATAAGAAAGAAATTTGGATTTTTAATGAGCACAACAAAACTTTTTTGTCATGGGTTAAAAAGACCTTGCTTGGTAGATCAGATGTATCAGAGACATTAAAATGGATAGTGGGCGGTCCTTGTTTGAATGTGATAATATGGTCCAGTTATGAAATTAATGGCTACATATTTCATATGAAAGCTCAAGACAATATAAGTGCAGTTCAGAATAGTGGTGTATTGGTGTTTGCAGAAGCAATGCATTATTCGAGTGCTAAGGACAAAAACCCAATTTCCGCATCAAGTGCATATTATGGAGTGATTGAAGTCATATGTGAGGTTTATTAATTTAAAATTAAAGTTCTTGTTTTTAACTATAAATATTTTATTGGTAACAATAGTGTTAGAAATGATGAATTTGGAATGACACTTGTTAATCTGAATAGATTATAAGACACAAGTGATTATTTTATAATGACAACACATGCAAAACAAGTTTTCTATGTAGTAGATCAATCAGATAAGCAGTGGGATGTTGTTTTACAAGGGACAAAACAATATGTTGGTGAGGATGAACTTGATGAAGATGATGATTTATGTGAGATCCCTAATTCCATGGAAAGATTAACAGAACATAATGATGGTCATTTTAAAGACATGGTTTGTGCCATAAAGAAAAATCACGGCGAAAGAATTTGGGAAAACAATCCATTTGTACATTCTTAAGATTACAGGTAACATATGTTTATTTCTTGTTTACATTTATTTTTTCATAAAATGTTAGATATTGTATGTTTTTTCTTTATTAAAACATATATTAAAAAAAGTAAGTATAAGTTTTTGTTTTTTTAGTTTACTTTATCATGATTACCATTACATGAATTATATATCTATTATTTTTGTTCAGTGACAATTACTTTACCATGTTTACCAGGTTTACCATGTTAACCATGTTTACCATGTTTACCATGTTTACCATGTTTACCATGTTTACCATCTTGACCATCTTTACAATTTTTTAACATGCTTACCATATTAACAATGTTTACTATTATGTAACTTAGTACACTTTTCTATTTTCTGATTACAATAGTGTTGAAATATTTGAATTTGAATATTTTTGAACTAATGTTTGTTTTTTTTATTTGAAGGATAATGAAAGATCATTAAATTGATCAACCACATGATTCTAGAGATGAGCATATTGGTCATACCTTTGGGGAGGAACATTCACATGCTCCTCTTGATGTTCCCCAATCTTCCTCTTGTGCTCTTATTATGAAAAAGAGTTCAAAGGTTGGTAAATGTGGGTGCACACGTTTACCAAAATAAGCACTTTCCCGTATGCAGGATTAGAGGATACTCGTTGAGTTTGATGATGATATTCCTAGAGGTCCAAATGCAAAATATTTTAAGAGTTTTTTATCAACTCAGGCTAATAGCAAAGTAAGCATTCTGTATGATGACTGGAGAAGTGTGGATGAAGCGATAATCTCTCAGTTGTGGGAGAAGATTTTGGTAATATATTTTGCTATTGTTTAACTATTCTTTAAATTTTTCTAGTATATATAATATGTCTATCCTCTTCTTTATCAGATGACATTTGATATTCCTGACACTGGAAGAGTCAGGAAGAAGTGATTCTCATTGGCTGCCAGGAGATGGAGGGATTTCAAATCATCCCTCTAATCTGATTTCATTTATGGTCATAGGATTCATGAAAATCCATGTCTTATATATCATTTTACAGATGAAGACACATGGAGACAGTTTTTTGAAAGTAGAAGAAAAGAGTCATTTTTGGAATGGGCAATGTAAAATTTTATAATATTTATTATATAAATGATCTTATTAATGTTTTGTTAATGATTTATTATTCTTAATTTACAGAAAACAAGGAAATATCATCAAGAGATCCAATCTAAAAATGTATACCCTCATAGTTTATCTCGGATAGTGAATGCATTTTTGGAAGAACAAATGATGGCAGAAATATTTAAACAACTAATAGCTGAGTCTTCATGCTCTGAAGAGGTGGCCCCTCCATCCCCTCCATCTATACATGAAAAATGGAAGAGAGCTTAGATGGGAAAAAAGGGCAATATCTTTCGAAAGAATCAAGAATTTTAGCTGAGAGGATTGTAAGATATCTATTTTATTTATTTAAGTTAACTATTTTCTTCATATAATTTCAATCATTACAGAAATGTTCAATTAATTAATACATGACTCTCTTGAGGAGCAGTGTTCACAGGGGGCATATACAGCTACTGGGAGGCAAGATATTTTATCTGTAGCATTGGTAAAGCCTGATCATCCTTGTCGTGTAAGAGGATATCTGACAGGTGTATCAGTAAGAAAAGTTTTTCCACATTCTTCAACTTCTAACATTGAGGGGGTTTATAAAAAAAGTAGAATCCTTGGAGGCTAAAGTTCATAATATTAATGTGACGATGGAGGAAAATATTAGAGCGTCGGTACATTCTATGTTTGCAGACATGAAAAGACAATTTCAGACTCCAGTTCCCACTCCTCCACCTCCCCCTACAGACCCCAGTATTTATCCTCCACCTCTGCTAGTAGCTCCCACTCTCCCACCTCATCCTGCAGACCCCATTTTTTATCCTACTCCTCCACCGCAACTTCTTACTTATTGTGAGTTGTATGTTAATGATCCTCAACATAATATAGTTTCATATGGGTTAGTATATTGTATAGGAGATACAATTCATCATCAATAATTAGAGGTAGAGAATCAGAGGGTCACTGTACAAGACATTATAGACAGATCAGCTCGAGTACCATTACCTACAGACGAGGTGATGATAGTTGGACATAATATCACCCATTTTTTTAATTTGTCCATCCATACTTCTTCGACTCATTACCACAGAGGTATGAATTTTATATCTTTTTTTTATTAATGTTGTTTTATCATTTGAAAACAAATATTTTTTTCTATTTATTTTTACAAGAATAATTTAAAGGTAAAGAAATACTGTATAGACAACAAAAAAGACAAATGGCTATGACATCAGATACAGATTGTAGTAGTCTTGACAGATTGTCAAGATATTCAAATTTTTTGGCAGGTCATTATGAGTTTCCAATGGAATCTCATGTTTGTGGACGTGCAATAAGTGTGGGGATTATGAAAATTGATATCATGGAGCTTGTTACTGGAGATAAGTTGGGCATCAAAGTGGTTCAAATGTTTTCCATGTAAGTCTTAACACCTTTTCTCTGCGTTATATTTATTAAAAATGTATACTTATGACTATTTTGTATTAGGTATCTTTATAAAATTTGGGAGATTAATGAGCTGACAGATGTATATGGATTCATGGACCCGCAATTTATTTCCCCTGAAGCATGTGCATTGGATGAGGAACAAAGAATGCTTTATATTTCTGAAAGACTTGAAAATAATATAGTCACACAATGGTGGATGATGCCTTTTTGTGAGAGTTATGAAACACATATCTCTCAAATAGTTCATTATCATTTAACATAAAAACCCACTAACCTTAAATTTCCTTTTATCAGTGATCATTTGATGTTAGGGGTTTTTTTCCCAAGGGAGAAGGCACTTTATTGGATATGCTCTGTCCATGATGATGTGCAAGAAATTTTTAAGAATATATTGGAAAATTAAGTTTCAATTTCTCAATAGCTTTATATATTATAACAAATTTTAAATTTACCCCATTTGTATTATTTTCTAACAGGGCATGGGTCTACTTTCGAAAAAACACAAAGAAAAGGAGTGCAAAGATCAAATATGTAAATGTGAAGGTAAATATCCATTTATAATTTTTACTTTTTGATTTATTACATAAAAATAATATTTTGAATTTACAATCATTCAAATAGAATTTTCATGAACAACAAGGCATCATCGAATTCAGATATTATATGTTAAGATTTATTTATGAAATAATAACAACTAGGATAATTGTAAATTTTGACCTAGTAAGATTTCCTCTTAAACATTTCTATAATATTTTAATTTGATTTATTCATTATACATGTTAACTAATATACTTTTCATTTATATCTTTTTGATGACCCTCAACCCTATACTGCTAAAGACATCAAACACTTAAAAGTGGACTGGTAAAATTATTTTACAGGTTTGATTGAGTTTTAGTTGTTTGTAATGTAAAATGTAATTTTGAGTATTGTCATTGTAATTTTTTATTTGGTAGTCATTTAGGTTGGATTTCGTTTTTTTTAAGTTGACAATGTACGTTTTGAATGTTATACATGGGAATGTTTAATTTTGCTCTAATTCTGGTTTTGTTCTACTTATGATGGTTTTTCTGGTATGAATTCTGGTCTGGGGGGGGGGGAGGGGTTCCAATGGTGTGGGGGGGGGGTGTTCAGTGTGGTGGGGGGGGGGTGTCTAGGGGTCTGGGAGGGATTTCCGATGGGGTGGGTGGTCTTGGGTGTCCATGAGAGTTTGGGGGGGGGGGTAGTCTTGGGGGTGGGAGAGTTTCTAGGACGGTGGAAGGGCTGTCCAGGGGAGTGGGAGGCGGTCTAGGGGGTGTCCAGGGGTGTGGGGGTGTTTTGTGGGGTGAGGGGGGTTTCCAGGGGTGGGGGATGTCTAGTGGGGGGGGGGGGGGGTCCAGGGTGTCCATGGGGATGGGGGGGGGGGGGGGGTAGTCCAGGAGTGTGGTGTGGACTTTCTAGTGGGTTGAGGGGGTTCTGATCTATTTTTGATAACTTTTTGGTCTGTTTCAAGGGTGCGGGAGGGCTGTCCAGGGATGTGGGAGTGCTGTCCAGGGGGTGGGGGGTCTACATGAGAGTGGGGAGATGTCCAGGGGGTGGTGGTGATGTCCAAGGGTGTGTGGGGGAGTGTCTAGAGGTGTGGTGGGGGCCCTCTAGTGGGGTGAGGGGTTCTGGTTTGTTTTTGGAAACTTTTTGGTCCGTTTCAGGGTTGTGGGAGGGTTGTCCAGGGGTGTGGAAGTGTTGTCCATGGGGTGGGGGGGTATACATGAGGGTGGGGGGTTTTCCAGTGGGTTTTTGGGCTGTCCAGGGGTGTGGTGGGGGGCTCCAATGGGGTGGGGGGTATATATGATGGCGGGGGGTTGTCCCGGGGTATTTAGGGTTGTACAGGGGGTCGGGGGGCAGTCCAAGGGTGTGGTGGGGGCTGTCAAGTGGGGTTAGGGGGTGAGGGGGTGCTGTTCAGGATGGTGGGGGGTTATCTCGGGTTGTTTGGGGCTGTCCAGGGGGTCGGGGGGCAGTCCAGGGGAGTGGTGGGGGCTGTCAAGTGAGGTAAGGGGTTGTTGTTCAGGGGGTGGTGGGAGGTCTGTCCAGTGGAGGGGGGTTGTCCCTGGTGTTTGGGGCTCTCCCGGGGTGTTTGGGGCTATCCAGGGGGACAGGGGGCAGTCCAGGGGTGTGGTGGGGGCTGTCAAGTAGGGTGCAGGGGTGCTCTTCAGGGGGTGGTGGGAGGGCTGTCCAATGGGGTAAGTTTTATATGTTATCAATGTAAATGCGAAATTTTTCTTTAGTTCTTGTTTTGATCTACTTTTTTTTTGTGTTACGAATTCTTGATTTGGTTTTTGGTTGTTTCTGGGGGAGAGTAGAGGACTGCAATCGATTTTTTTTAAAAAAAAATTTCTTCCACATCGGTTACATTATAACCGACATGATAAAGAAATCGGGAAGGGTTTATCACATCGGTTATTTAATAACTGACGTGTAAACATCCCCAGTGGGTTTATAACGTCGGTTATTATATAACCGAAATCATAAACCCCCCGGTTTATCACGACAATTATATAATAACCGATCTTATAAACCCCCCACCCCCGGTTTTTACACGTTGGTTATTAATTAACCGACGTGATAAACACCGCGATGTTATGTTTTTTACGTCGGTTTTTAAATAACCGACATAAAAAACATTATTTAGAACGTCTTATATGTTAACATCGACTAAAAACCAATGTAAAAAATTAAAAATAACCGACGTAAATAATGTTTTCTACACTAGTTCCCTCAAGGTCTCACCAAATCCAACAAGGATAAACCAAAATGTATGAAATCAAAAGATGACCCCACTTAGGTATATGACGATACATATACCAAAGTTATCTAGTAATCCATTTCAATCATGAGGAAAACACAAGTTACTAACTCAGCTCACACAGGTATAAAAATTATGTTGTGAGATATAGATGACCAGATATAGCCACTGAATCATCAGAGCTGTCAGACCAAAATATGATCGAGGACCAACTATTCTGTCAGATCAACACATGATCCAAGAACAGAAGTCAAAACTGTCGGACCAACTCAGGATCCAGGAACAGTCATCAGATCTATCAGACCAACACATGATACAAGACCAACTCTTCTGTCAGACCAACACATGATCCAAGAATAGAAGTCAGAACTATCTGACCAACACATGATACAGGAACAGTCATCAAAGATGTTGAACCAACACATGATCCAGGACCAGCTATTATTTCGGACCAACACATGATCCGGGAACAGAAGTCAGAGCTGTCAGACCAACACATGATCGAGGAACAGTCATCAGAGCTGTCAGACCAACACATGATCTTGGACCAGCTATTTTTTCAGACCAACACATGATCCAGGAATAGATGTCAGAACTATCGGACCAACACATGATCCAGGAACAGTCATCAGTGCAAAGACAGCCACAGATTTTCCACAAATCACACTTGATTTCGAGAGGTTCATCCCCTCAAACCAAGTTTTGACATGTCAAATACCACCAAGTCCCATGAAGAAGTATCTCAAAGGTCCCTATCGTCATAGGGGTCTCAAGGCAACAGATGACGCGTCAATCGGACACCCAATTTGTCTGTTATTAGCTTTTTAGTCACGGGGGTCCGGTTGGATTCGTGTACGATCCATCCTGATCATATCTCAACATTACCCCAAACTCTAGTGGGGTATACAGAAAGGGACAGTCGTGCTCCAAGAAAACCAGCTCCATTGACGGTTTTTCAAGCAGACGTCTGGTGCAATAGATATGGCCAAAGAAAGTAGAGGGGTCGGTAGTTGGCCCGGGTCCGGTGAGACCCGGTCGGACCAACTCGGCCCAAACTAGTCTGAGCTGAGCCGGTCGGGGTCGCCCAGTCAGACCCACTGGGTCTGACCCGGCCCATTGGGTGGGTCCGCCTGCTAGGTTCGGCTAGTTCCACTGGGTCCGGCCCAGCGGACTGCGGGGGCGATTCGGCCCGGTGGTCGCCACGTTGGTGGCTTGGCCCATAGGTCGGGGGCCAGTTTGGCCATCGCCGCAAGGGGCACGGCTCGGGATACTTGGCCTGGAAGCCCGAGATGGTTCGGCTGGCGAGGCCGTGAAGGACTCCGAGAGCCGGCTCGGGAGGACGGCGCAGCTCAGCCGGTTCGTCTGGGAGCCAGGGTGCGGCCCTGGTAGGTTGGCAGGGCGGCCAGGCATGGCATGCGAGGGGCCCTGAGCAGGCCTGCGGGGTGCACTGGAGGCCGGGGGTAGGCCGGAGTGGCGTGCCGGAGGCCACGGGCAGGCCGACAGGGCATGCCGGTGGCTTCGGGCAGGCTGGTGGGGTTTTTTCCTGGGCGCATGGAAGGTCGGTGGCATCCGGGAGCCGGCACGGCTCGGGCCGGTGAGTGGCACGGTTCGGTCCGGGGTGGCGGAGCCGATCCGATTAGAGCACTGCGTGGGCAACGCGGTTTGTGGAGGCCGCAGGTAGCGTGACCGTTTCCTTTATCATTCTGTCGCCTCATTGCTTCGTTGCCATGCTGTAGATTATCATAAACAAGATCGGCAGAGGTGGGTCAGGCTATGTTGGTTTGGGCCGCACCCTCCGCGTTTAGGGTGGTATCAAGAGGATCGTAAGTATGAAGCATAACAACCCTCGTTCTTCATTTTGAGAGAAAGTAAGAACATGGGAAAAGATCATACTTAGATAAAATTAAACCCCTTCCTTTGATTCGTCGTTCTTCATTCATTGACAGAGTCGCGGAAGAAGACGTAGAGGATCGTCGTTCATCACATCCACCAAGAACTTCCAAACTCGAGTTGTGTCAGATCGTTGATGATGCTCCGCATCGGTAGGTTTCTGAGAAAGAAGTCAAAGAAGGTCGGAGTTCTTCGTTCTTCGTTGGAGAAGGCGTAATCCTCCAAGTGTTGGGCGTCCCATAACTTTTCCAGCATTTTGTCGCTTGGTGAAGCCATCCCAAAACCTCCCCCAAGCTTCCTTTAAATAGAATAGGGAGGTAGGGAGGTAATGATCATTGGAATTTATGACTGTTCATTTATTAGGAACCTTTCTAAATTCCAACGACGCAGTTACTTAAAATTAAAAGGAGCAAGACAATTAAGTTACATTGGAGAAATTTAAGAGGTGTGTTGGATATAAATAATGGAATTATTCCAAGAGGCTCCCCCCTCATTAATGAGGGGAGTTGAGAGGTTTTACTCTCCTCCCATGAATAGGGGAGTTAAGCCCCTTCTTGTCCCCACCTTATTAATCCTCACATGGGAGGTTGAGTTCGGGTGGGCCCTACCACCATAACCTCTCATGGGAGGTTAAGGTGTGGTTCCCCCACCTCTAACTCCCTTGAGGAAGTTTTAACCACCCAACCTCCACATGGTGGCTAAAAATAAAATAAAGTGTTAGCTAACTTTATTTTATTAATTTTTTTTATCAAAACCCAAAATCAAACTTTTACTCTCGACCAACTGCCATCTAGGTAAAAGTATCCTTAAGAAAATATCGGTGATGCGAGTTCAATGGTGCCCTCATATTTCAATTCCGAGTACTGGTTCAAAAGTTACAAAACGCCACTCGTGCATTTACTAAACGTACCCAAAAAAAAGTTTGGAAAATTATTATCAGTCACCCTCGACTCACGCCAGTTGAGGTTAGGCTCTTCCTAGGTAAATACCGCCCCAACGAACCCAACGGTACTCTCAGATTTTTTGTCTCAGTTACCGTTTAGAAGTTATGAAATTTATAATAAAATAATTGTCACTTAGTTATTTTATTTGCGGCCGAAAAATAACTTTCTCTGGTGGCTAGAACCGGACAAAGTTACCATCTTAAATAAAGAACACACTTATGAGTTCAGCGGTGGTCTCATATTTTTAACCAGAGTTACCTTTTGTGATTTATAAGGATTTGAAAAATAAAATAATTTATTTAATCACTTTATTTACGATTATTCAATTTTTGGGTTTTCTCACAGGAGGCCCTCGCTGACTAATCTTAAGTATGCCAAGGGTAAACCCGCCATCTTGAGCATAACAATGCCCTTAGATTTTTTATCTGAGTTACCGTTTAAGATTTATTCCACTTTTTTAGGAAAACTGCTTATGCGCATTGACTTAAGCTTAACAAACTCTTTGACGGATCATTCTAGGCACTTCGGGCCTTGGAATCTTGCACCATCAGATTTTGCGGACCCCTAAAATTCCCATTTATTTAAAAAAAATTAAAGGGAAATTCCGGGTCTTTAAATTAATTTAAAATTAACACCATTTATGGGGTAATAAAATGAGTTATTAGATTCTATACATGTAAGATATTGATACCTTTTTATATCTAAATTTAAAGTAAAATTTATACCAATGAATTAAATTTGATTTAATTAAAAAAATTTACCTATTTATACATTAAAAATAATAACAAATGTAAATTAACTATATAAATTGTTTTTAAATAAAAAAAATTTCAATTAAAAAATTTTATTTTCCTATATTCATCATAATATATAACCTATCGAAAAACCCAAAAAATTCTTCAAATTAAATAATAAAATAATTATTTAAAATAATAATATTATATTGTAAAATAAAATATATAAAAGTGTCTGAAATTTGAATAATAATAGGTTATCCATTAAAAGGTGATGAAATATCATTTTTATAAAAAAATTAAACTGTAAGCATAAAACTGGATTTCTTCTTATATTAGAACTAGAAAATATATTGGATTAATGTAATGAATATTTTTGTAAATATATAATACAAATATTACATTAATATCACTCACTAATTATAATTAATTAACATTATTATGATAAAAAAATTGCAAGAATGAATATAGTTTTTATAATTAAATTACCTTTATATTCAGTTTGTTCATATATTATTCAATAATTAATTTATTACCAATTAATTTAAACATATATTTTTGAAACTTATTTAATATTATTCACAATTTTCAACCTAATGTATAGGTTATATCTTATTATATTAAATAATAATATTTTAATAATATATTATGATTCTGTAAAACTCCAACTTTCATGTAACGCAAGATAACTCATTGTTGTATGTATAGATATATTATCATGTTGTTGTGTATAAAAAATGATAGATACAAAATTTAATTTTTCCAAAAATAAAATATTTTAATGTCTTCAGGTGTTATATAAAAAGTAAAATCTGGAACACATCATGCACTTGATTGAATGAAAATTCTATTTTTTTATTTTCAAAAGAGCCACTTTGAGGTTTATTGGAAATCACAGAAATCTAGAGGGATGCCGAAATACAAGATTCATAGACAAAATTTAAATTTAAAAAAGAGACTCCCAACCCGAGGAGGATTCAAGACATGAGCCACCCATGATAGCCATTGTCTTTTCACCTACCATTCACCCTCATTTGTGTATTTAACCACCATCATCCACATTTCCATCCATCGCCATCAGAGCTGGTGACAGGAGAAAAAAATCATAGATCACTTAAACCTAAATGAGAAACCTTCAAACATCTTGAATATCATTATCTTCATCCTATCAATATCATTTTCTCCGTTTTCTAAACTCCACACACTTGAGATCGACAAAGGCCATAGTAGCTTTTCAAATGCATAAACACGAACGAAACCAAACTAAAAAGAGAACCATCACTAAACGAGAAAAAAACCATTAATTTAGTATACACATTTTAAAAACCAACCAAGATCCAAAGTGGATTCCACAGTCACTGGCATAAATCATTCAAACCAACAAAATAGAACAATCCACATCGAAGACTGATAAGGACCACCATAGCTCGGATCGAGGCCTGGACTCGACTCTTGGAACGCCATGACTAAACGAGAATACATCCCATTCCCTCTTTGAAACCATCATATATATATGACCTGGATAGCGGTGAAGGAACATGATTCTATAGTAGAAATGAATTAGACATGGCCTCATTAGAGAATCATCCTCTTTAGGACCACCAACCCGATCCCTCAAAGCCACCACCAGTAGAAAAGAACACCTGTAACTAAAATAAAGAACCAAAAACCACCATGAAATAGATCAATTTGAAATAATCTGCAGTATTCAAGATGTGGACCTTAGAAACCCATAAAAATAAACCCACACATCCAAAATCTTCTTTAAAAGAACTGGCACAATAAAATAGAGTTGGGTCAGAAATAAGGCCAACTGGAATGGTTGTGTAGAGGAAGAGATGATGAGGGCTTCACATAGGGTGAAGGCCTCCAATGGGATCATATAGTATCGATTGAGAGGAAAAACTATAACAAAATTGAAAACATGGGGGATATGGTAAGGGAAGAAAGAAGGAGATGGAATAATGAAGATGAGGGAATGGGGGGAGGTGAAGTCAGAAACGACGCTCATGCCTCCCACCACCGAATGATCCATGGAGAGAAATTTGTGGGGAACAAATATGCTGAGAGGAATAAATATATCTATTCCCACCATGAACTTGATATAGGTTCAGTGAATGTGAATTCTGATAATATACCATCCCAACATAGTTAATGATTTCTAATTGGGTAACGCATAAATGGATCAAATTTCCCTTAATCAAAAATATCTATAAACAATTACATGGTGATATTCGATTATATAACTTATCATTTACATTAAATTCTTAAATATCAATAATCATTATAATAATATATCTATTTTTTATTTGTTTTATTTTAATTTTCCACCAATTGGTTTGAATATTTATTGAAATTTCATGAGAAACATTTGGTCCCAAAAAATAATAACTTCCAAAATCTCCCCAATGTTATATTTCTATAACTTTTCCTATACAGATAATGAGACAAGATAAGGCATGTACATATGTATCTGGTAAAAAAACATATTCCATACATATTATATTTTTTATGAACTTAAGAGACCAAATTTAAACCATAAATAATTAAAATATAGATAAACAAAATTTATTCAATTACACACCCAATACCTTTTCAGTTTTGATTTTTATAAATTTAAAGAAAAATAATTTACGCAAAAAACCCACATTTTTTTATTAAATGTATATTTACCTTTATAACAATGATTTTATTATTCGATATGAATAATTCATGATCTACCAAAAAAGTCTCCACACATGATTCCCTTATAGGAATATCTTATGTAATATTACTCTTCCTAACTTAAGAAAATTGAATCATAAGGAAGTATTAGCCCAGATGCTAAATAAGGGTAAATATAGAATATAATGATCGATTATCATATGTAAGAACAATATAATAATAAGGGTATGAGATCATGATAATAACATATAGAATTAAGGCCCATGTAGTCATAGATTGTAAATAACTAGTAAAAAAGTAAGGCCTTATTATGTAAGAATACATTATCTATAAGAGAATAGAATCATAAATATTAAATCATGACCCAATAGAGCATATCATATGTATAATATATAAGTTTGTGTCCTAAAAAATCATAAAAAAATCATTTTTTCATTATATCCCACATCCCATACTATCATAGTTGAAAAAGTACTATAATTGGTTGAGTTTACTCCACATTCCATCATTTCCTAAGTCATGGATCAATACCAATATTTTTTATAGTTCACTTTGTCCTATATTGGATTAATTTTACTCCTCATTCCATCATTTTCTTATTCAAGGATCACTTCCATGAGGATTATAGTGGACAAAGACCTTTACTGAATTGTGTTCTCTCCATATTCTATAACATATCATCTCATTAGATATTAATAATTATATAATGAAATAGAGGGATATTTAAATCTAAGAGAACCATTCAAATTCTTAAAAAATAAGTGTTCTATAATATCATAAAGACATTCCTCATAGAATATCCTGTGGAAAAGAAATGGGTTCTATAAGGAGATCATCATAACATAATTAATTGGAGTGATTGTAATAGGTTACATGGAATTATCTTTATAACATCAACATAATACATATAAAAAATAATGTGGATAGTATCTAAGAATTATTTCCCAAGTGAAGAATAACAATCCTTATAATATAACAAAATAGTTAGAAGATCACTTTTGTAAAACCATTTGAATTTTGTTTTGAAAATCAATGGAAAACAACCCATTTATTTTTGTAACTTTTAGATCCCAAATTCATTATAAATTATGAAAAATGAATCTTTTAATGGATTCTTCATAAATAAGACAATACATGATAGTGGGAAAATAAAGTCATACCATATAAGATAAAATAAAACATTCATTGAATGGTTTTTTAAAAAGTATAATATTAATAGTTCATAAAACATATAAAATTATTAATTTTAAATTTTTATAAATATATTTACTATTACTGTAAACATTTTTTTAAAAAAATTTAACAATAAGATTTTTTACTATATTTTTTTAAATAAAATTAATATTTAATAAAAATATTCTACCCAATAAAATATAAATAAGGTAAATTTTTTTAAAAAAAATCATTTTAGTTATGTGGAATATCAAAGGGATGAAAATTTTACAAATGATAAAAACGTCATAAATAGAAAACTTATATGAAAATATATTTTTCATAAAATATAAATATCATATCATTCCCCTTAATTTAAATTTAACATAGGAAATATAGAAAATAAAGGAGATTGTAACATTAACCATTACCTCTTTGGTTAGTTTTAAATTAAAAATCCAATTAATGAAAAAAATTAATAAAACACAAGGTGACATTAATATGAAGTTATTAATAATATAATATATAGAATATGTAGTATATTCAACATAAAAACACAATTAGGTGTATAACATAAAACATGTTTCAACAAAATAATATTGAGATGAAAAACCCTCAATATAAGTACCATATTTATTTCATATGGATTCAAAAATCTTGTATAAAGAATTTATAATCATTATAAATATATTAAAGAACCATATTAACATATATATTAACATATATCATTATTTATAACTTACAATGAACATATTAATAACAATTATTCATTAAAATCATTATTTGTGTGAAAACTGTTAATTTCCTTGCGTGTTTCTATTATAAAATTTTGATCCTTACACCTTGTACAAAGTTTCATAGTATAAAAAATATCAATGAAGTAAAAAATACCAAATTTATTCAGTATGAAAAATTTTATATATATAAATATTGGGTGATCTTGAAAAATGAATTACATTACTTCGTGGTGACCATAGTTTGTATGTACCCACGGGTGATTTTTTTACATACTAGTGGATTCAATTGAAAAAAAGGTAATAGTTGTTCATATTTTTATAGTCATAAAATTATCATAAATATCATGTATAATAATTAATCATATCCTTATAACCATCCATGTTATTCATAAGTGAAAACCAGATCACGTCAGTTAATTGGGGTGGAAGTCCACACATACAAGTGTATGAAATATCTCTACAAAAAATGGAAAGTTGAGAAGGTAGATTAAATTATAAAATTAATGAATCTTAATAATTTCATAAAAACCATAAATATACATTAAATACATATATATTATGAACCATTATGGATAATGATGAAAAGAGAAACACATTGCTTTGTGTTGGTGGTAGTATAAACATATGCATGAACCATGTTTTCATTTACTATGGTTGTGAAATAGATTTAAAAAGGGTTGTACCCAAAAAAAATATTTTTTGAATATTCTAGATACAAATATTATTATTCCATAATGTTTATGATAATTTTTATGGGGGATGAAGAATAAATAAGCATGAATGGACTCAATTAAGAGCTATACCTCATTTTTAGGAATCCCCATTTTGATTACACCTTAAGACTTATAGGCTTGTATTTTTAAGGAATAATACTTAAAGGTAATGGGGAGGTGGTTTTTAATGTGATTTTATAAGGTGTTTTCCAATTAAAGAGGCTTAAGTGGTTTAGTGAAGTGAGTGCACGAGGATATTTTTTATATGTGAGGTGGGTGGAAAACATTTAAATAGTTGAAACATTATTATGTAATATTTTTATAACATTGTTAAAGTGGAATAAAATTTAAATACTTTTAATTATTATTAGTAAAAAATTGTAATTAAATAAAAATAATTTATTTATGTAAGGGTTTTTTGTTATTTTAGAAATTATGTCTTAGGTTAACCCCTCTCTTAACCCTTTTAAGCCTTAACAAAGTAACAAGATACATAGCCATTAAGGGTCAATATAGTAACTATATAATAGAAAATGGAACATAAGTTAAAATATATCGATATTATATACCATATTACCTTCAATAAGTAAAATATAATATTTGTATGATACATAAAAAATTAATTAAATATTTTTAACAAAATATGTCGTCAAAGTTGTTTTCAAGACTATTCACAAAATTTGATTTCCAAATCATAACAATTACCATGGAGTTTGATTTAGAATATTAAAATAATAATATAACTTTGATTTCCATACATTATGTTTTTTCTAGATGTTAACTTATCCAAAACACATTTATAATTATTTACATTAATTATTCTTCCACATGTACAAAACTTGCATCAGCGATTTATATATGTTTTATATTAACATACATTTAAAAACAATAAAAATTTTATTATTAAAATAATATATTAAAAATAAAAAATTATTTAGATTAATTTTTAACATATTTTTATTCTTATTTAAACACATTCGAAAGAATAAAAAAAAATTTACAACTTTTACTTATTCTTTAAATAAAATATTATAAATATCAATATAATAAATAGATTCAAATATAAATATATTTTAATATATGATTATTTTGGACTAATTTAATTCATCCAATGAAGTTTTGGTAAGATTTTGAGATATTTTCAGACCATATCTGATAGTTTTTCTCATGATTAACCTATTTTAACCATTACAGAGGTGATAAAATTTAAAAATGTTTACTAATAATTATGAAAAAAATGTAATGACCCTTATTAAATAATTTGAATATTATGATTCAAAATATGGAATTAATTTTCAAAAATTTAATTTTCATAAGGTTTAATATTTACTTTGAAATATATATTAACATAACATACTAAAAAACATGATTTTGAAAAATTTGTGTTTTAAGTATTAAGATGTGTTCAAATAAGAATAAAGTATAATAATGATTACTATTGAATTATTTTTATTACATTATATAACATGATAATTATATTATTTTGGACACACACAAAAATTTTGTGAAAACCTCAATAAAATTTAAGTACAAAAAATTGTATTTATTTCAAAAAAAAAATAAACATATATTTCCAAATACTTAATATATATATTTCTGGGTTCATAATTATATTTTTAATGTATTATATATCTTATTAAATATAAATTTTTTCTATAAAATAAGTTTAATAAAATTTAATTTCATTCTTTTATCTTGACAATATTATAAAATTTATATTACTCCAAAAATATCTATTTTCACTCAAGAAAAAATATAAAATATCTTGAAAAAAACAAAAAATAATCCATAAGATAATATTATATGATTAATCCAAAAATGATATTAATTTCAAAAAAAATTAAATTTTATAAAATTATCTTTTATATGAAAAAAACAATATATAAGGGAATCATAATTTTATATAGAATTTTTTTTGTTAAACTATAATTTCTCATAATATTATGTGATTTAATTATAATCTTTCAAAATTGAGTACTTATTTCCAATAAATATTTGATGAGTTTGAATAAGGAAAACATTTCAACATATATTTTATAATGCATGTACTTCTATTCAGACCCTCCAAACTAATGACTTGGTTGTAACAATTATATTTTAAAAATTTTAATTCTATAGTAAATCACTATTATATCATGATCAATGATGTGTTTGGTACATGCTACAAAACACTTGAAAATTAGTAATGATAAAATATTATAAAATATCATAGTTTAAAATTATACCTCCTTAAATAAAAATCATAGTGACAATTTTATCTCTTTTCTGATAAAAAGGGATTTAAAAATTTGTGGAATTATTATAAGGATTGAAAGATAAAGATATAAAAGTGGAAAGAAATAACGTTCCATCCCAATTGATTATAATGCCTTTTGAAATTGAAATTAATTTATATTTTAAGGCTAGTAATTTTATTACTTCTAAAATATTACATAAACCATTCATTTTCTCTTTTTTAGGTTCGTTATTTTGAATGGGTTTCATAAATTGTACCTTTTTTTATAAATATATATTTTACACATAGTAATAAGTAGATTAACCAACCTATTATTAGAGTGTGAGGAATTCTTGTAACATTGATATTGGTAATGTGAGAGAATAAATATAATTGATTTCTTCCCAAAATAATTATTTGGTTATGATTCAAGTATTTTTCTACCTGTAAATCATGTCATAAGATAAATAACCATGATTAATTCTTCATGCAAGAAGAAAAAGATTTATCTTTCAACATATCGAACGATTAATAAAAGGATGAAAAATTATTTCTCATATATGTAAAAAATAACCAAAACCAATATGGTTAAGAAAAGATAATGTTATAAAAAATATGAATAAATGTTAATATATCAAGGTCAAAAACAAAAAAAGTTACTCCAAAAATTGACCATAAAAAAATTCAATAAATAATATACATTAAAACAATTAAAATATATTCTTGATCAAATTTAAAATAAGAAATTTGAAATATTTTTCAAATAATATCCCAAGATAAACCTAAAAGATAACAATAAATAACATTAACCACTCATAATGTCATAAACTACAAATTTTTGTACCCTAATCATATATTCTTGAAAATATAATAATGACTTCCCAAAATTACTCGATTCACAATAAAATCACAATAAAGACATATATTATTCCAAAAGTTAACTAAATATTTATCCTAAAATAAAATATTATTATAGAAAATATTGTTTTTTACACTAATCATGAAATTTTCCTAATGTAGTGAACTTCACTAAAAATAAAATTAAAAAATTAGTCACCATATTACATTTTAATCTCATATATTCCAAAAATTTGATAACCCCTTTATCCCCATTAACCATAATTACCTCATTATAGAAGAATGTGGTATCCATTAAGGTTATATTATTCATTTAAATTACGATGTTAATAATATTCTTCTCAGATAACTTCAATCTAAATCTCAAGTTTATCCTATATGTTAAATATGGATTTATTATATATTAAAACATAATAATAATTTAAAATTATCTCAAGTAACATTAAAATTCCGTAACCCAAAACCTTTAAAGGATATCTACGACATTAATCTTATGATCATGAAAAAAATTATAAACCCTTAATTGGATCCTTCATTATATAATTTTCCCTATATGATAGCTTTCTAACATCTATTATTACCTAAACCCAACTCTAATACTATCTAAAACTGCATAAGAGCTGTATGTATGGATTCAAGGCCAAAACAAAACCCTTATATATATCCAACAATACAAACTAAAGAGACCAAATTTTAACCATCCATAATTACATTTTCTATAGCCACCATTGATTCACTTATATACCCATGACCTTATTGGTTTAGAGATTTAGTGAATTAGTAATAACTATTTATGTAATAAAACCGATTTATTTCATATTAAATGGATATTTTACCCATTATTCCTAGATTTTATTATTAAATATGAATACCTCAGCATATCCCAAAAAATTCACTACACATGTTAACATTATAGGAATAACATACATAATTCTATTTTTTATAATCTAGGTAAATGAAAATGTAAAAAAGGGTGAGATCATATTCTCAATAAGGATAAATATAGGAGATATCAATCTATGATCGTATGTAAGAATAATGTAATTATAATGTTATCTGAGTATGATCATAAATTAAAAAATGTATACCAAATCAACAATATATAATAAATCATGAGTCACAGAGTATTACTTTTTCATAAAAAATACATGATCTACAAGTGTGAGGAATCATCAATAATTAATCATGAGTTGGGGGAGAACATCATAAACCTAAGAAAAATGTTTTTGGAGTACAAATAATCATATAAAATCATTTTATTATCCAAAGCTCACTACTAAGACTATTATAGTTGATAGATTCTCATAGTATATTGGATTCTCTCCCCATTCCATGATTTCCTTAGTGAAGGATAACTACGAAAACTATCATTGTGAACATATTCCTATATCATTTTTATTTTACTCCTCATTTTTTCATTTCCTTGACGATTGATCACTATAAAGACTACAATAGTGGATAATTCCCTTATTGAACTGTGTTCACTTCCCATTCCATTTCATATTATCTCATAAGATATCAATTTTTACCAAATGAATTAATGATATATATAATTGTGAATATATATATATATATCTTAATAAAAACCATACATATGTGTTCTAATAGATTATAAAAAAATCATCAATTCATAACCCATGAAAAAAGATTCATAAATATTTCAGCATAAATTAATTATCCCTTAAGCATTTAATGGGTTCTATAGAATCATCCTTAAAACATCATCATCAAATGTCATATAGATAATTAAAGCATATTGAATCATATGATCACATTCCTAGTTAATAAAAAAAATCCTTAAATGATCTTAACATAGAAAAAATATATCCTTTAAAAAATCATTATAAATATGCCTTGAAAATCCAGAGAGAACATCTATATTTGAGTATATTTCTAAGCCAAAATACATGGAAAATGGGAATGTTGATTTTTTTATAAATAAATTAATGTTTTTAAATGTTTATTCATGAATAATAAAGACACAATACATAAAAATTCTATCAAAAGAATATAATTTAAAAAAATTCATTATTTTCGTAGTTTTGTAAAATGTAATAAATTACTAGTTTAGAAAACATAGAAAGAGATTAAATTTTAGCATTTTTAAATTATTTAAAACACACTGAAGGTGAAATTTTTAAAAATTTAATGAGTTATTAAAAAATGATCTATAAAATAAGTTGAATAACATGGACATAGAAGTAAAATATTCCTATCCAAAAGAATAGATATAAGTTTATATTTTACTTTTGGTCTATTTTGAGTTCCAAAGATTGGAAAATAGTGAAATTATAGGAAAAATTTAAAAAATATACATAGGATATTAAAATATATCATATTTAAAAATAAAAATTATATCATTTTATTTTAATTTTAATATTATAATTACACTCTCAAAGAGAAATGTGACTAAAAAAATCCGTACCTTAAAAAATAATGAATCAAAACCTGTATAAAAGAAATAACATCAAAAGAAGTGGTAAATTATAAAAAATTAAAGATATTCAAGATATAATATATCAAATTTGTATTATATTAACCATATAAAAAAATTTATATAATAATATGATGTATTTATCAATGAAACATTATTTTTATGGGGAACCCTTACCCCAGGTCACGTCATGCTTCTTTTGTGTTCAAAACTCCCTTTATAAAAAATATATATTTATTATAATTTTTTATATTTCTAAAATAACATATATAATACAATATAAAATTATTTTATAAATTTTAATTAACCTTTTACCAACAATACTTCATTAAAATCAGTATTTAAGTCAAAACTAGTCTATTTTTACAACATGTTTTGGTTTGATGATTCTGGTCCCTACACATTGGCCATGGTTTTAATGTTTATAAAATCAAAATTATGCAATAATAATTATATATATTTATTATATAATGTTTTATAACCATACATTTATGGTGTTTATGAAAAATGAATTACATCACATCATGGGGACTATAGTCCATACATTAGCATAAGTGATGTTTTCTCTTTTCATTGGATAGGAAAAAAGAAACATAAATAATAATTAAAATGTACAAAAATCATAATAATTTCATAAATAAAATATATATTCATTAAATATATTTTAATTGTTATATGTATTATTTTTAGAGTAAAAAATAAATCATATCGCTTTGTGAAGGTGGTAGTCTACACATACGAACCGATGAAATTATTTCATCCCAAAAATGTGATAGCAATAAAGAAGATAATATTTTTACATTAAAGAGTTATCATTATGTTAAAAAAAATTCTATGTAAATTAAATCCATTTATATAAAAAACCATCAGAGGAGGTGATTAAAAATGAATCCCATCTCATCATAATGTTGTTAGTTTATGCATATAAATATGAGATGTTTTCAATTCCCATTGGTTGAAATAGGAGATTAAAATTAAATTTACCAAAAATAGTAATAGTTTAAAATATTTAAGATACATAATTTTTATACCAAAATACTTATGATATGTTTTATGGAGTTATATGAATAAATAAACATTAAAGAGACTAGTTAAGAGTTATATAACTATTTAGAAACTACTTTGGATTACAATTTAAGATTTCAAGGTTGGTATTTTAGTGATACCAACACCTATTCTTTATAGGGAGGAATATTGGGATTTTTTGGATTTATCCTGGTCATTATGAGTGTATCATGTGTTGTGGTTAAGTTAAAAGAGGAGGTTCCTTGTAATAAGGGTGGTGGGTGGAAAACATAGAAATATTTTAAACTTTATTTTATAATACATAACTTACTAAAGTAAAGAGGATAATAATAATAATAATTTTTAAATATAAGAACATTATTTTTTCAATTAAATAATCCAATGAAATATATACATCATTTTTATGTTATTTTAAACCATATCTCTTAGGATAACCCGACCTTTAATCCCTTTTACACTTACTGTGATAACAATAGACTTCTTCTTCAAGGGATAATAATGTCATTAAAAAAGGAAAATTGTGTGATGGGTTGAAAGTAAATGATATTGTAGACCATTTAAAATTAAATTTATAAATTAAAATATTTTAATAATTTTTAAAACTATTAATAAAATATTCATTATCATAAAATAACATTACAGTCATTTCCAAGACTATTCAAATAATTTCACTTTTAAAAACATAAATTTTACCATGGATTTATAATTGTAATCGTTTAAAAATTACATATCATTCATTTTTATCCAAGAAAATTAATTGAATACTTTAAATAATCCAAAACACATCACTTTTAATATTTTAATAATACTAACTAGTATTCTTCACCATCCTTCAAAAGTGTTGCATCGTCAATTGGAAAGAGTTTTAGGTAATTATAGGATTCCTAAAAATGAAAAATAAATTAATATAATATAAAATTAAATAATATAAAAAATAACCATTTATAACCTTTCATTACAACTTTATTTTAGTATGAAATGTTATTAGAGATATTAGAAGAAGGAGAGTGACACTTTATAGTTATTATTTACATAAAATTATATAAAGAATGTTATCAAATGAAAATGGATCCAACATTTGATATTTTATAATCTAATATGTGTATATTCAAAATAAAATTAAAAAAAATAAAATACGAGAAAGTGTTTGAGTTATTTGGAGACTTTATCCCATTGTTTTAACCTCAGTTAATATATTTCACATTTTACCAAGGTGATAAAATTTTATCATGTTTACAATTCATAATGATAAAAAAATTTATTTATTAATTAATATGAATATTTTGATTGAAAACATTAAATGAATTTTATAATATTAAATTTTCCTACTATTTTAAAATTACTTTTGATGTTATTTCCCAAAAAAAAATTAAAAATACATTTTAGTGAAAAGATTATTTTATACATAGAAATGATTTTATAGGAAAATAAAATAAAATATTTATTCCATTTAAACTAATTTTATTATGTTAAATAAAATCACAATAATTTTAATTTAAAATCAAACAAGAAGTACAATTATTTTTTGAAAGCCTATATAAAAGATAAGTTCTTTATATATTTTTTATTTGAATAAATACATTACATAGATTTCCAGAATAGGAGACAATGATTTTTATTCAAAAAGAATGTTTTTAAAATAATTAAATTAATTAATAAATTTATATTTTTTCTATAATTTTTTTTCATAGAATATGATTTCATTCTTGTATCATTATAATTAAAAAAAGTCACATTTTTTTTAAAATCAGTAATTTTCACTATTCACCCAAATATCATCTATTCCAGAAAAATACCAAAAATTTAGTATCACATATATTTTATATGATTAATCCAAAAATAAATTTTATTTAATCAAAAAAAATTTAAAATTTGTAAATTATAATATTAATTGAAAAAACACAATATATGGAAGACCAACTTTTATAGAAAATGACCCTTTTAGACATTAAATATTCATAACTATATATTATTTAGTTATTATGATTCATAATTTAGTATTTATTTCATAGTAAATAATAAATAAATGTGATTACATAATGATTTTCAACATAAATTTCATAATGTAGTGACTCTAATTCATATCTTTTAAAGTAAGAGATATGTTATTATAATCATGTTTAAATAATAATATGTCAAATTAATATCATTGTTCAATTATATTAGATGTTTTATGTGATAAATTATATTGAAGATTTTATAATTATTAAATATAAAACATTATAAAATCTAGGGGGTGTAACATGTCATTTTATATCTCCACATGAATGCTAAAAAGAAATCAATTGTTGCGTGATAAAGTTGTGTGTGGAAAATGATGAACTCAACTTCAATTGAAATATATCAATGCAATATAATTATATCATCAATGGTTTGAAGAGTACCATAAGTTTTATCATCAATTTGAGGATTATAATTTATATGGAACCATAAATCTGTATTAATTGATTATTAAATGATTATATAATACATCATTGTCAAACATGGATCTCGATAAGATTAAATTGAGTGTGATACTTCATAAAGCCATACCACATGATATTTGTATATCACGGAATGTTAATCTAGTGGGAAATATTTTGAAGCAATAAAGAAATAATATCACTTTAAAGGGTGATCAATTATAACTAAAATGGAATAATTTTTATTAGAGGACTATGAAACTTCTATAAAAAATCATGCGTGATGTTCTCCCATTTCCATATGTGTATGTTTAATGGTTTCATATTCCCCACATAATTGAATAATTATTCCATAAATTATCGACATATTATGCATCGAGATATATTATCTATAATACCCCCTTCATGTTTTCCCAAAGGGAATTATACTTGAGATAACTATACATATGTGTGATTTTAGATGGACATTGATTGAAGAGCCATGTGAATAATCCAATAAATCCTTCATAACTGCTGGAAATAAAGGGAAAAATATTCAGTTACTAAATATTATAAATCCATCAATGTAAAGGATGAACTATTGAATATTCATTACATTTTTATATATCTATATATATTCCTTATGATCTATTTTTATAATTATAAGAATGTATGGTTGGGAATTTATTTTATCAATATTATATTTCCCCCCTTCACTTATAATACCCTAGTATTAACTTTTAAAATCCATGAGTATTGGGTATATTCTTAATGATCATCATTAATAAGGATCCATTACCAACCATATTTTTCTTACTAGGGGGTAATGTATTGAGTAGCCATAGTCCTTGATAAACTCTATATGTCACTTTATCACCTCAATAATTCATTATATGTGAATATAACCTTTAATATCATATGATAATTATATTTATATATCACACATTTCATCATAGAGATAAATTATATATATATTTAATGATAATATGCCTATTTCTAGTTCTAAATTATATATCTATTAATGTTTCCCATGATGTTTTAATTTACATGAGGCATAAGCTACCACCAAGTCATTTTTATAAGGAATAATCACATTCAATTTTTTGAAGCATCAATGTATATCTCAAACCTTATATATTATATAGTAGTGTGAATAAATTTATAATGAATAAAAATCTATTATAATTTATTAAATTTTCATTTAATCAATCTACCTTGAGGAACATGACTCTATTTTATGTTTACATTGTTAATAGATTTAATATCCATGAGAAATTTCATAAAAACTATTGAGAATATCCAACTAATCAATAAAGACTATAAATAATTATTATAGTTATGGGTATAATCTTTTCTCTGATCACCTTCATATTTTTATGATCCAAATAAATACGATTGATTTTGAATAAATAACATAAGAATGACTCAATTTTTATCCCTAATTCAAACTTTAAATATTTTTTATATAATTTTTTCATTTTATTGGTCTTCAAAAAATCCAATAATTCTATTTATACACCTACTAGTTCATATAATATTTCATAATATAATATAAAAAGACCATAAAAAATTATCATAGTAATATATAAATAATTTATTTATAATATAATATGGAAATTTTTAATTCTAAATATAATAACTTTGAATTAATATCATCACTATCTGGTACGTAAGGCTGTATTAGATCTATCACCACATTTCACACATAAATTTCTCTATATAGATCAATGTTAAATATTTTAGATGTTTTTGTCCCCATGAATTGTAATTATAAAATTATTGAATACATGGTATGGGATAATTTTTCTTCATTATGAATTTTTTAAATTTATTATAATCAATACAAAGATATGTTTATCAATTATTAGTTTTATTAATGTGTATTGGTGAACCCTATATTGAATCAAATGGATATATAAAACCCATACCCATATTCTATTAGATATTTTTCTTCAATAAAATCTGTCCAAACATGTCTATTATATAATGTGTATGTGATGTTTTTATAGCACTAGTTATAATTTACAAGGAATACTGAACATCGAAGTCTATGGAAAGATTAAAAAACTATTAGGTGAAAACGTTGAAATATTAAAAAAAAATTAGAAAAATATCTAATATCGAGTTCTTACTTAACTATATTATATAAATATACCCTATGACTGGGTGTTAATATGGTTACAACATTATGTTTTAGGAGAAAACTATGTTCGATAGTATATATAAAACATTGATGCGAGTTTAAATGAAAAAAGATATTATTATTTGATGGAGGTTTTATTATTTCAACACACTATTAATTTAGAATAATTTTATTTTAGAAGAAATTTAATTTTTTTTATATCATGATTTATAAAAAATACAATGTTAGGGTTATGATACAAGATTAACAAGGTTTATCTTTCATTACATGCAATAATTTACTGATCTTGGTCAACATTGAACACTGAGATCAATATATGATAAAAAAATTAGTTTTACCAAACTAAAATATAATATTACTGTTATTATATAATACAATAATTATCTACTATGTATTTTAATGACATGTATGAAATGTTTTAAAAAATCTGGAAAATATTTATAAACAAGTCTGTATAATTAATTTTTTTTAGAAATGAATATTGAACCCCATTCTATATAAAGGATGTGTTTTTATAGAAAACTATTTTATATCCAGAATTGTGTTATATCATAAAATTAATTACTATTTCTGAATTTTATTAATTAATTATATTTGTGATATATTAAATAAATAATTTTTATATTTATCCAATATATTTCATTAGAATAAGATAATAATAAATCCATTTATATGTTTAAAAATATAACTTTTCTAAGAAGATAAATTTACATTCATCTAATGGAGAATTAAATTTAAATAAAATTAGTCAAAATGTTATAAATTTTATATGAAAAAATAAAGTTAATTTATAAAATTAAAACCTAAAAATTAGGATATGATTAATGTTTTGTATTTTACTCTCATATTTCATTTTTTTATGAAGAGCGAAAAGTAATAAATTTTAATTTAAAGCTACAACTTAATCTATTTCATATACAAGGAAAATTTATACTTTAAATGGTTTAAATGTTAGATTACATAAATTACACATAAATTAATAAAATTTATGTCATTTAAATCAATTTCACTTTGAAATTGGATATAAAACATAACAAAAATTTGAACATTTTTACTTTAAAAACCGGCATTGTCATCTTGTCTGTGAGATTACATTTATATGAATTGATAAAAATTATTTGATTTTAATTTGAAAAAATGGATTCCATATTTTGAATCAGAATAATTTATAAATTCTAATAATTTTGAATAATTTTATTACCAAAAATATTAGTGAAAGTAATTAAAATTAATTACAGTGATTAAAAAGAAAATTAGCATAACAAGGTACTAAACACTAAAAATAAGAACCAATATGTCCTTTAAACCATTATAAAATCCATCAGATGTACATATTTAGACCATAGATTCCATTTTATATAATTTTGTCTATTATTGGGGCCAATTTACAATTGAAAAACATGTGTGGAATTCCCTTTTAAATAATTTACAAGAGTGCCACTACTCATCCACAATGAAAAGGCACTCACCTATCCCACCTGTTCACACATATAAGTCCCATTTTATAGACCATAACCAGTTAATAAAATATTACAAAAAATATTCTTTCATTATATAAGTGTTTATTTGGTTATAAATCTAACCAAGGAAGTGTTTTGGTATACACCAAAAGGATTTACCTGAAAAAGAGGCTACATCCTGCCACAATATCTTTTTTTCCCCTTCTCCAACCCATAAATTCATCTTACTCCATAAATATATAATATCCTCAATATCCTAAATATACTTATGTTTTTTTACACTATGGGTTCTAACCACACTTACAAACTCCCCCTTAAAATAGTTAATGAATATACCATTCGTGTGTATCGCTGACTACCGACTCATGAAATGATGATTGTTCGTACATCCATTACCACCAATATTAATGGGAATTATGATGGATTTTTTATATAATATATATTATATTTAATTTTTTTTATTATTATGTAACTTTTTTTATCATATATCGTTATTCACTCTATTTTATGGGAATACCATAACATCATTTGTGGAGGTGTGGACTTCCACCACCTCAAAGCGATGAGATTCATTCACACTATACATATAATTTATTAAGTACAATTTTAGTTAAAAATATGTGACATAAAATAAATATTTATTATATTCATGAAATAATTTACTTTCATGAAATATGGTATATCATTTTCTTTATTAACCTTTTTGCACACTAAAAAAGTGAAAATGTCATTCGTGGATGTGTGGACTACCGCCTACTCGACACGATGCAGATCATTTTACATCATAATAATTATATATATAATTATATACGATTAAATAAAATTACATTTATTATATAATTTTAATTATGTAAATATATAATGATACATACTCTTTTTCTATAACGATCATTGAAAAATGGGAACGTTACTCATGAATACGTATGACCTATCATCCCATTGATTGTGGAATTGGTTCATTTTTCATAACCATATTTCATAATTTATTTTAAAAGTACAATTTATATATGAAAATGATAATTATGTAGTTATTATTTTTATTTATAAGTTTATATAATGAATCCATTGATGATAGATGACCTAACAATGTTGTTTTTGACACATGAATTTTGTCTCTCAAAACACCTAGCATAAACATAATTTTTCATTTAGTTGTATTGAACACTATAGAAAGTGAAGTAAAAGAAATAATAAATTTTTAAAATAATATAAATCATATAAAAAATTACATAAGTTTATTATTTAGATATATAAGGACATATGTGATAATCAAACTCAATGTAAGTAATTTTCATCACGCTTTATACATCTGTGAGATAAATATCATATTCCCCACTTACTTCATTTGTGTGGTGTATCTATTTCCCGTTTTGAAATATTATATCCTAAAACCATTTCTATTTATATTATTCATAAATATTATATAATTTCATTTTTTCATGGGGATTATTATTCAATTGTATAAAAGTGGTTTGGGACACTTTGTATTTCTTAATGATTATTTAAATCAAGAATGTGTTTCATGATTACATTTATAGTCTCACTTTATTCTGGGATTATTCACATTATATTGAATCAATAATTTTCTTATGATAATTTTTATATAATTTACATGTTCTCATGAAATGAAAATTATAATAGGCTAAATCGTATACCATTTTATAGAAGGTGTTTACTTTGAAAGTTATATGATTATATAGGGAAACATTGTTAAATCTGCATTCATTATTAAATATTGATATTTGATAAGGAATCTTATTTATTTTAATTACATGATATGAAAATTTATTTGGAAAGAAAATAAAGTGAGGGGCCCACACATTATATATCCCTTCGATGCATTAACAAGTTCTCATGTGATGAATAATTAGGCTAAATTAAATAGGTTTATACAAGTAATTATAAATAATTTTGTGAATGGTATTGACAGTATAGGTTATCATGTTCCTTAGATAGTATATCCAAGAAATTAATAATTTTTTTTATTTTTTTATATATTATTGTTACTATGTATGATATTTTCATATCAATAAATATATGGATGCATTTGACTAATATTTTATTGATTTAATGGAATATGTTTTCAATATCTTAACTTTCTATATTTATTATTCCTTATCTAGTTATTTAGATGGAATGTTTTCTTAGTTATTCACCTTTCCATAATAATTTATTTTTATTGATTTGTTATTTTTTCCATTGTACTCACCCTTAATAGGAATTTGAGCTCAACCTTATTTTTGATTCATTTCCCCAAGTTATAAAGAGGAATCCTTTGAATGATTTTCATGGATGATAATATTTTACTTATGTTATGGTTTATTTTTTCCCAATGTATTATGGGTATAAAATAATTAATATTTTATTCCAAACCATTTAAACTATTTGTTCTCTTGAGATTTAAATCTTTTATCTATGCCAATGTGATAAAATAATTCATTAGTTATGGGACTCCAGGATGAGGGTGTTATAGATGGAACTATAGAATGTTTATTAGAATCCATCGGAATATATTTAGAAAAAATATATTTGGGAACATGACCATAAGATATATATTTGTTATAGGTATAGTATAACATTATGTAATTTTGTTATGGTAGAGATAATGGGGGTGTTCCTAGAAAATAATCCTTGTCTGGATAGTACAAATAGATTTTATTCTAGAAACGATATTCCTAGGGATATTAAAATCTACAAGGTGCATCAATATTGATTTGTGCATAACCTGGTACCTGAAAATGAGGCTTATTGATACATTAGTTTTAATCTATAATGTGATGTGCTTAGAATAATTCTAATTTTCCTTACAAATAATTTGTATGGATTTAAATGTAAAAATTTCTTTAAAGAATCAACTTTTTGGATTATTAGATTAGCTATGAATAATGATTCCAATTTCTGTTATGTATTTTATTAGATTGGTAATTATTAATTATGTATTATAATTATATGAACTAATTTAGTGTATCTCGTCATTTATAACTGGTTCTTAGAATAAATAACCTGAACCTCACCAACAAAAATGATATAATGTGAAATAATGATAATATCTTTTATAGTATTAGGCCAATATTTCAAAGTATAATAGTCTTCTAAGAATTATAATCATATAAGGAAATATTATCATGTGATAATGAGATGAATAAATAATTCTACAAGGATTATCAATTAAAAAATATAATAATAAAAATAGGATGGATGGTCAAAAGAACTACAATGGGAAGAAGGGAAAGAAATATCTTCCCACACGTGATAATTGTTGAATGAAACACCTTTATATTTTCATAAAGGGTATAAGTGTTTTTTATATGTGTGAAGAAAATAACAAAAAGTTTCTAATTGAATTGGAATGAAATAAAATTACAATGTGTAATGATTCCACCATATTGATATGGGACACTATGAAAATCAATCTCTCATGTGTCAAAAAATATTCCATGAAAGAGGAAAATTAGTCATGGTCATGATTATGCTTCTACCATAGATGAATAGTAATGATTAATGTGATTATATTTGGATTCAATAATTATTACATTTGTTTATTTTATCTACGATGTACTGGTTATAGAAATTATGTAACATATGAGGATTTTATTACACTATTTCTTGTTAAGGATTTTTGATCATATGATGAATGGTACCAAGAAAAGATATTCAGTAGAAAGTAATTTTTTTTTGGAAAACACATGATCTAGGGAAATATAACAATTAATATGTTCTTAATTTTAGGATAATGATGTTTTGATATAGAAATTATAGGATTGGATAACAGAAATCATCTAGTTGATTACTTGGATATGAAAAATAATTTATAAAAAAAATGATTTATTCTATCATTTATAGAGTTTACATCATTTTTGGATTTAGGAAATATATAAAATAAACTATTTTATATTTATGGAATAATAATAATACATGTTTCAAAGTTATTTTATTGAAATTTGTGTTATTACCATATTCACATGTTTTGTAAGTGATGACTAAAATACACTTCATGTTATTTGATAAGTTCATTTTGTAAATTCAGTGACCTTTACTCTAATGTGTTGGATCCTATTTTTTTTTTAAAAAAAATTCTATTCATTTATAAAATGGTTTAAGTTGTTATTTGGATGAGGTTTTAGAGGTTAATGTATTACATCATCATATGATGCATACTATGATAATAAATGATTTATAAACAGTTCAAGGAAAAACTAGAGGATAATATTATCTTTATTAAATATAAATTTATATTTATTTGTATTATTATAGAGTGAATAAATTCAGAATCTATTGTAAAAATAGTCTTGAATCAAAAAATTTATTAATTATTATCATTTTTTATGATATAAATGATTTTTTAACACCTATAGATAATGAATTTGTGGTTATTAACATTCATCTGAACATGTTCTCTATCAATATCCATCAAAACATGATATTTATATTTATCATTCATATCCATGTTATCACTAATGTTATCGTATTCGAAAGCATATATTTTTGTTAAACATTAAATTTATTTTTCCTAATTATTAAGAAGATTTGTTTTTAACACTATCTGTGATGTGGGGTTTTCGATAATAATATCTTTGAATATCAATCCCTCGATTATCAATATCAAGATTAAATTTTTTGGATGAAATTTAATTAAGACAGGGAGAATGTGACACCAAAAGACTATATAATATTTTTCTTTTTGAATGAACTTATTTTTTTTCTAGATTTATTTATACGAAAGTCCTTGTTAAGAATATAGAATATAAAATTTTATTCTAGATGGAATTACATGAAAGAATCTGACCAACTTTCAATATATAGATCATTGAGGTTTTCTTCTGGTACATGCAAGAAAGAGTTCTACCAAACAATAATATTCTATTAATATTTTTATTCAATATGATAATTATCAACTATAATATGTAATTAATTGTATTAGAAGAAATAAATCATTTGGAAAGTATTATTTAAAAAGGTTCTAATTATTCTTTGGAGTTAGAAATTAAGAAAGAACCTGATTGAATATAAAGGATGTTTTTTCATGAAAAACTATGTTATGTTCATAGAGATGTTTTATAAAAAAATTAATTACCATTATTAAATTGTATTAATTAAATATATATTTTATATTTTAAATAAAATATGTATGATTTTTTCATAATATATTTGATATGAAAAAGATAAGAATGAATATACTTTTACACTTAAACAATTGTATTTCCATAAAATAAAAATTTTACCTGCTTTTAATGGAGAATATATTTTAAATTAAAATTTTGGAATGTATATAATTTTTTATACATAAAAATAAAATAAATTTTTGAAATATAAATATCAAAAAACATTTAGGGAAATTTTTGTTATTTTTATTTTAAGTTTCATTTTATGAAGAATAACATAAAATAATGATTTTTGATTGAAATCTAAAACTTTTTATAATTTAATTATATGGATAAATTATATTTTAAATTTTTTTGAAAGTTAAGTTGTATAAATAATTCATATATTAATCCCTTTAGGTTATTTGAATCAAATTTATTTTGTAATTTGATATTAAAACACAACATCATTTTGAACATTTTTACATTAAAAACCAGCATTGTTATCCCATTTATGAGATTGATTTTAATTTAATTTCTAGAAATTTTGTGACTTAAATTTATAAAAATGGATTCCATATTTGGAATAAGAATAGTTTCTAATTTCTAATAATTTTAACATAGTTTTTTCCAAAAATATTAGTGAAATTGATTAAAATTAATTATACAGATTAATTGGAAAATTTACTTAATAAGGGACAACACATTAATCCTAAGGGCCCAAATGACATTGAAAAATATAAAAAATTAATTTTATATAAATATTTAGATCCTATAATACATTTTATATAATAGTTTACACTATGGAAACCAATTTACATGGAATAAATGTGGGAGGAAATCCTTTATAAATATTTTACAAAAAATATCACTCCATCTCCACTACATAAAGGCACTCAAACCTACCACTTATTCACACCACTAAATCCATTTGAATTAAAAAAATATAATAAAATAAGGTACCAATATCCCAACCCTAATATGAGAATCCTTATAATGCTAATAAATCCAACCAATAATTTTTATTTTGGGATAGAAAATGAGTTTCCCGAAAAAAGAGGTTACATCATTCCATAAGATCTTTTGTTTTATTTTCCTTATACAACCCCTAAAATATTCTAAAAATATTATATAATAACATAAATATAATAAATATACTCATCTGTTTTTATCATATGTTTCATAACTACTCTTACACACACCCCCATCAAATAGGTAACAAACTTACTGTTCATGTGTACCGCAAACTACTATATCACGAAATGATGATTATTTATTCTTACTTTAACACATATCATGGTGGTAATTAAGATAGAAATAATTTTTTTTATGTTTTATATATGATATTTATAATTTATTTACTATTATTTAAATATTTTTTAACACATACATTTATTTAATTCATTTTAGGGGAATACAATCATCGTTTGTAGAAATATGGACTACCACCTCCTCAAAATAATTAAATTCATTCATGATATACATGTAATGTATTATCAATGTTTTTAATTTAAAATATTTTTAACAAATTCAATATATATGATATTAATTAAATAATTACCTTTCTATAAATATAATGTTTTATTTTCTTAATTACCATTTTCACACCCTGAAAAAGTGAAAATGGCCTTCGTGGATGTGTAGACTACCACCTCCTCAACGCATTGTGAATCATTTTACATAAAATAATTCTACATATAAGTATAAATTATTAAATAAGATTTTTTTTTGATAAAACTATAATTATATAAATATATAATGTTACTTACATTCTTTCCATAATGATAATTAGAAAATGGGAATTTCACTCATACGTATGTACGCCCCACCGTCTCAATGATTGTAACATCAATTCATTTTTCATAAACACATTTCATAATTGGTATTATGTATAATTGATGAATAAATATGTTAATTATATCATCATTATTATTATATATATTTTAATATAATAGTTTATTTGACCATAGTTGACATACTAAATTTATTTTTGAGACATGAACTGAATTTTGTCAAAACACCTCACGCAAACTTAATTAGTAAAGTATTTTTATAAAATATCATAATAAGATAATTAAAATTAATAGTAATTTTCATGTCTACTAGGATAGATACCCTGAGAGGGAGGGTAAATCAGGGTATGGCAGATTAAAACAACTGCACTTAATTATCTTGTTTCACTGTTAAGAAAAACTCTCTTCTCTCTCTTCGCTATAACAAAGTATAAAAATAAATTAAATCATGCCCATAACATATCAATTATTACTTTTTTCAAACACACTAGGCTACGTCCAAGGGGAATGCACCGGTGATTTTACGATGTACCAAATCCACTAAAAATGCACTACTATTTACAATGTTCGGAGCAGACTCATTGTCCCTCCTTGTTTACAACCACTCACATTATGAAAGCTCACTACTCTCTCAACTAAAGTGTGCTCAATGGTTCTTCTGAAGATCCACTAATAGTTTATAGACCTATAAGTCTCTTCAATTGAATGAATACCAGCTTATTAAACTATATGTAGATTCTATATTGAATTACTACTTGCATCCATAGATGAACACCACTTTACCATAGAATTAAACTAGGCAACCTCAAATTTTATATGCAGCCCTTACTACCCCTTGTGCTTAATTACCTTGTCTTTCACATAAAATATCCCTTTATTGTGCACAATACCTACTCTACTTTTCATGCATCCTCAAAAATTCTGCACACCCTTCATTTTATGTGCAATGTTATCATTTACGCACAACAACATGTTTTACGAGCAACACCAAATTTTTTCGTGCAACTCCTTTTGTGTATTTATTTTTATGCGCACCAAATCTTGGATATTATATTAGTATTGAGCTATATCGAATGAGTGGTCACCTCATATTTATATGCAAACTCGACCTTTGTGCGAATAACCACCCTTGAGTGCATAAACTATTTCGAGTAAGAAAAACACATCTTCCGCGCAACACTATATTTCATGCACCGCTCTAATATTTTTCGCACCTCATACCTTTTTTGATTTCCCAGCTTCTCTTCTTGAAACACATATTGTATAAAAAACTCCATCCCTCTATTTTTCAAAGCATTATACTATTCCGAGCACCTTCCTTTTCCAAAAACACATCTTTCTATTTTCTGATTTTCATGCACAAAAATTTTACAATAACTGGAATCCAGCGTTACAATGTATCTGCCATTTTTATACCACATCCAGATCATCCATTCCATTGTCGATGTTCTTCTATTAATAATGGATTTTTAGCAGCATCCCTTGAACATGAAAAATCACCATGGATGCCCCCTTTGTTAACAAACTAAATATAGAAACCAAAATTTTCAACAAAACGAAACATCAAGGCATGATTTTTCAACAAACAAAACCAACCCAAAAATGCTTCAATGATGCCTTAAGGGATTATGCCCCAATAGTAGATTTGTAAAATGTTGTTATGTAAGTAAATATTTAACATATGATTATTATTTTTGAATACAAAGACAGACATGAAAATTCAAACTCATGGTAAGGGATTTCTTCTATCATTATACATTTATGAGATAAATGACATATTCACCACTTAATTATTTTTTGTTGTGTATCAACCAAACCTTATAATATATTATATCGTGAATCCTTTTATATTATTTTTATTAAAAAAATTAATTTAATGTTATTCCTTAATAGGGGTTATGATTGAAATGTTTGAATGTGGTATGGGAGACTTTAGAATTTTTAAATATTATTTTCCTCAAGAATGTGTTTAATGAATACCATTTTAATATCAATTTTTTTTGTTACTGTTAAATTTCACTTGAAAAATCACATTCTTATTATCATTTTTATGGAAAATTACAAATTTCATAAATATTCATATTCTCATCCAATGGATATTATTATTTCTGAAACTGTATACCATTTTTCATATGGTGTTTACATTGAAATTTATTTAATTATATAGAGAAATATTGATAAATACATATTCTTTTTTCAAAATAATTTTGGGAAAGGCATATTATTTATTTAAAAAATCCAATATGAGTAATGATTTGGACTATCAATAAAGGGTGGTCCCCAAAAATTTTATAGACCCTTGATGCATTGATAGGTTCTCATGAGATGAATAATATTTCCAAATTAAATGGGTTTGTAGCTGTATTTTTAAACTATCTTGTCAATGTTATTGAATTTATAGGTTTTCATGTGCCTCAGACATAGAATCCAATAATTATGACTTTTTATCATATATACTTCAATTATAATTGTTATTATCCATGAGATTTTCATTTGATAAAGTATATGGATTCATCACATTTTCATTTTATTTATTTAATGACATGGGTTGCCCATTTCTTACCTTCCCATATTTATTATTTCTTTTAGTGATATTGAAATAAAATGTTTCCTTTTTTATTCATGTCTTTATGTTTATTTATTCTTATTGATTCATTATTTTTTTCATTTTACTCACATTTACTGAGCATTTAAGCTCACCATTATTAGGTTTCCTTTCCCCAGGTTACGAAGAAGAATCCTTTAAATGAGGATCAATGATGCTGAGTTTCTACTTATGTTATGATTTATTTAATTTCTCAATGTATTATTGGAATCATGTATTTAATCATGTTTTCCAAAACTATTAAAAAAAATTTCCTCTTGGGATTTTAAGCTTGTATATATGCCAATGTAATAAAATAATACACTGAATCCAGGCTTGAAGGGTAAGGGAATTGGAAATATAACTGTTGAATGGGAAAATATAGATAAAGTAAACTTAGATATGAAATATATATAATGTTTATAATCAATACAATTTTATTGATACATGAATTGGATGCATGAAATAAACTTTTAGAACGGTAATTTTACTCATCAAAATGTTTTTTCTTCCAAAATTGTTTGTATTTCATCATGTAAGAAAATATTAAAAATATTTTGTTTGAAATTTTATTTTTTAGAAATAATGAAAATTATTAAATAATATTATAAAAATTATTTTAGGGAGATGTTTTGGGATTTCTCTAATGGAAATTAATTTTTGTTAATCAGTTAAAATATTTATTTTTTTATGAAATTCAACATAAATGATGATTTCATCAAAACATAAATAATATATTAAACATTATTAAAATCATATAAAGTATAATTTAGGAAATATAACAAAAATATTATAAAAAAATTCTTGAAAATATATATATTATAATTTATTTCATGATAAATGTAGAATCTATTTTCTGTGCAGATACAGTTCTCATTCTATACAAGAATGTCACATTTGGCATCCTAAAAATAATATTTTAGTTGAGGGAATATTTTTGAAGACATAGTTATTATATATGTGTTTTTATTGATTCATTTATGGATATATATTAATTTTTGTGTTATATAAACCATTGAATTATCCAAATTATATTGTAATGCTTGAAAAATATTAGAAAAGTCAAAATAACATATTAAGTAATTTTTCATGATATAGATGCAAGTATATATAAAAATGATAAGAATATAAATGTTTATTTTGAAATTTATAAAATTTCTTTATATATATATATATATATTTGGTGATTTAATAATTATATTAAATGATCATGCAATACCGAAAAAATTCTTTTGTATGTAGTAGAAAAATCAAGTAAAATAGTTTAAAAAGTCTAAAAGTAATTTTTTTTGTGAGTTAATGTGTACCACAAATTTTTTAGTTTAATATAAAATATTATACAATTTATAGAGCTTTATATCTGAGTTATATTTTTTCATATTATTTTCTAAGTCCAATTATCCGAAAATTTATTAAGAATTCATTTATAGTATTTTATAGTATACAATATTTTATTAATTTTATTTTAAATTAAAAAAATATTTAAAGAGGAAAATTAGGATTTTAAATGGTTTAGAATGTTATTCCTTTCAAATTTATGATCTATGTTTCATGAAATAAATAAATTTACCCACCCTTAATATTGAAAAATCCTTTACCATGGAAAAATAAATATTCATTAACAAGAAGATTAAAAAAGATAAGTATTAAAATAATATTTAGAGTTTTATAAAATTTGTTTTCCGATTTTATAATTACCTCGTACTCTTCAACATATAATACATGTTATTTTGGATCCATTTTAATAGATATAGATAATAAATATCTTATAATATTTAATGCATTTCCAAAAAATGAAATTAATGATATTTCAAAACAAACAGTATTCAATTAAATGGTTTAAAATTCATAAAAACCATATCATGTGAAAATTGAAATTAATATTGGTTAAAATATCAACCATATTCCATTTATAGGCCATCTTTTCTTTTATAGTGACTTTCATGGCCCTTAAATATTAAGAAACAATAAAATAAAGGTAATTTCCAAAGTGTTAAATGAAATTTAATTTAAGAGGTAATGGTAAACCCATCACATTAACTTGGTCAATTGTCATTTTATGATTGGATTTTGACACAACATCATAAAATATTCTTTATATATAAATATTGAGTCCCTTAAACATTAAAACTAATTTATATTCATTTTATACTTTAATTAATTTGAAGATTTCCCCTCCCATTTCTTATAATCGGGAAAATATTATCCTCTATTATTAGAAATTTTTAACAATTATAACTAAAACAATTTTCCAATTATATTATGAAATTTAATATTCATGATTTATAGGCTCTAATATTTCTAAAATACCATTATAAGGGTCCTTAAGAAGGAATATAAAGGAGGCCTAACAAAGAAGTGATAACCATCTTACCTAAACTCTTTAAATTTAATTCTCTATCTACATCCTATAAATCAATGATATTTATAACAACATGAATTCTTATAAATAAAATTTATTTGGGTTTTCATTAAATTTATTATTAAGTAATATGGTTATATAAAAAACATTAAATTTTTTGGTTTTATTATATAATTTTAGATTTATATGATCTCTAAACATCTTTACTATTGAGAAAATATTGTTTTTGAAGAATGATCTCATGATTAGTATAAATAAAAAGTTTTAACAAATCCCAGTGACACAAAAAAGGAAGTGATTTCCTCAACTAGTGGGATTTTATAATATGAATCCCATTTATCATACCTTTCATGGGAGATAATATCAATGGGATTTCCCTCGACGAAGCTTATTTTGATATCCAACTATATAAGGATCAGATAAACTGTTTACATGATAAGTTCAAGCTCATCGAGATCACATCACAAACCATGTTCACTAAACCACCCCATGAATGTCCGACAATCACACACCTTGCCATTAGGGTGTCTGATGGTGTATTAAAGGGATATATATCTTTACTCTATAAATATGAGTATTTATATAATATTCTATTGAATAATGAATATAGTTCATCCTATTATTTTAAATCTATTAATTATTTTAATTTTTTCCCATTAAAATAAAAATAGTATTTTTTTGTTAATATTTAATTCAATTAAGGAATTTATTTTGATGAATTATTTATTTTTGAACTAAAAAATATTTTAATAAAATAATTTTCTAAATAATTTGTTTAAAATATATATGATCATATAATTTTTATGAAGTCAAATTTTATTTTTAAAAGGGTTTGTTTCCTATGATTTCACTAGTGGGTGCACATCAGTCTGTCGAGGACAATGTGGATGCACTATCTGTTTCCCCGCATTCCCATTTTCCAAAGGCGGGCGACATCTATCCCTTATTCAAGCACATTTGCAACATGATTGAAACGGGATGATGGGATGTCATTTCTTCATTCTATGGATTCCTCCTCATAAATCTTTACCTAGTCTGGTTCTCCCTTATATATTAATATGTTGTTCGTGAAACTCTTTCCAGTGCCAAATCTTCATGGACGCCGGTCAATTACACTGCTTATATCGGGACATTCCAAGGGGTCCGGCCAGGGAAGTAACCTTTAGTCGAGGGATTAGTCATGTTGGACATCACTAGCCTATCTGGATACTGGAACACTATCTCATTTGGGTTTCTTCCCCTTATTATAGGGCTTCTAAAGGGAACAGAATCTCGTGGCATCCCACGTCTAATGCGGGGAATTATATGCCACATGCATGTCTCTAAGGTTTTCTTAAGAATTTCATGTTTGACACAGGGTATGCCACGAGTTTAACATATAGCAGAGATAGATCAGACTAATCGGAACACTGACTAAAGTGGATCAGATGGGTGAAACCCATAGAGGGTACACTGATGCTATGAGGTGAATTGGAATGATCTCACTGGGGTGTGGCTACTCGCGTAAGGATCAGGATAGATAATGGATGGTTAAGTGATGTGGATGTAGAATGAGATGGAGTCGACTTGAGGGAGACAATTATGTTGGGATCGATCCTTGAAGAGACCTCCTACGAATCCGGTGGTAGGGAATAAAAGTCCACGTAGCTCATGATTGGGTATAGGATAGGGGTGTGCGTAGAGAACAACAACCCGATGATATATTGGGGGTTACCCGTGGTTATTAGCCTGAGGTTTGTCTAACGCCACTGGGATAGATCAGGGATATAGGTCCCAGCAAAATGGACAAAAATGGCTTACAACTGAATGGGGATCACAATGGCTTACTGCTGCATTAAGTTCACAATATCTTCCCAATGGATAGGGGATCACAATGACTTACTATTGGATAGAGGACAATTTAGTGCCATGCGGTAAAAATGGGCATACAGTTTAATTTCATGGAGGATGGGGGTGAATCGATGTGAAGTAGTTGGGACCAATGGTTGTGGGGCTTGAACCTCCAGGAGGCTTCTTATGTACGTTCCCTGGGAAAGGATCAATGTTCGCGTAGTTCGGGAGGGGTTGGTGAACCAATGTGAAGATGGTCAGGACCAACAAATGGTGTTCTTGAACCTCCGGGAGGCTTCATAGATACCTTTCCTTGGCACGGATAAAAGTCTGTGTAGTTCGAGATGGGTTGGTGAACCAACATGAAGATGGTCAGGACCAATGGATGGTGGGATTGAACCTCAGGGAGGCTTCCTACGTAGCTTGACTTGGCAAGGATCAAAGTACATGTTGTTTGAGAGGGTGTGGGGAAATGACATGAAGGGAGTTGCGACCAATGGTTGTTGGGATTGAAACTCAGGGAGGCTTCCTATGTAACTTTTCTTGTCTAGGATCAAATTCCACATAGTTCAGAAATAAATATAGGGATTACACGGTAAGGTAGCCCGGAGAGAATTTCATGGTCGATGCTTACTCTAATCCTATGTGAGTCATGCTCGGTGTGAGAAATAAGAGGCTTCAAAGACCGGAAAATCACATTGTGAAAGGTGCATTTGTGGGATGTGGAGTGAAAATTACATGTGGTTAGGGGCCAAAAATGGAAATAGGGGATTACATGTGGTTAGCGGCCCAAAGAGGAAATATGGGCTTATGTGTGGTTCGCAAACCAGGGATATGGGGATTTGAACTTACTCTAGGATGGAGGCCTGGTGCTGATAATGCTCAAAGGGAGAGGGATTTGGAATGGAAGAGAGGAGGGATCTGGTGCCCATCCCCCCTCTGTGGTCCTTGGCCAGGATGAAGATTGGTGGATCTAGGATGCTACCTCCCGCAAGAAAGGCTAGAGGTTTCACCAAGGTGGTTTTCGTTTCTCAACAGATAGATGCCACTCCAACAAAGAGGATCTCATTCCATGTAAGGAAGATCTCACTCTCATGGAGACCAATGTGCATAGAGAATATCTAATATCGGGCACCCTATGTATGATGCATGGGTCAGGGTCACGGTTTAACTTCATGTGCGGGGGATGATGGTTCTTTGTAGTATAACATCATGTAGCTCGGAAGAGGTGAGTTCACTCGGCACCCCCAAGTACTTAAATGACTAATACCTTCCCACCCTTGGGGAAGGGAAGGCATCAAAAATTCCATGGCGAGAGGGTGTTATGGAGTGATCCATAGAGGGGTCTATGTTAGCGTGGCTATGCGAAAAAGAAATAGCCATTAGCGTGACTATGTGAAAAAACATGAGGCAAAGAAACGCAATAGGATGCACCACCCATGGGACATTGAAGTTACATCGTATGATCCTGGAGGTTTTTATGAGAGAAGGGTGATTAACATAGATTTTTTGGGTATAGGAAGCGCCCGAAGATGATTCCCAGAGGAGGGACACTGAACACGTTTGAAAGAGCACTCACAAGGAGGGAGGGCTGTGCGCAAATAGAGAAGATTCATGGAAAAGGCCTGGGTGAGTAGACCCGGAGGTTTGTGCACTATAGGTGAGGGTTTCATGCAATTTGCACCCAATTGGAACAGCTGCGTGTAAAATTCCAAGTGTGTGTTAAATTAAGAATTTTTTCGCGCAAAGGGTGGATGTGGTTTTGTGCGCATGTAGAAGGGTTTGTGAGAAAGGAACGTCCAAGGTGTTTCACACAAGTCTAAGGCGTTGTGCTCAAGGATGGGACGAAGTGTTGCGCGTAAGTCGAAGGAGTTGCATGCAAGGAATGCCCAAGGTTTGGCACATAAGGGGAATGGATTGCGTAAAAGTAACCCAACTTTTAGGGACATGGGTGAAGGTCAAGCCAGAGTGGTGTCGTGCGAAGGAGGACCCTTGGGAGAGCTGTCACGAAAAATCCCATACCTAAAAGCAATCTTTTTCGCACGAGAAAGGCGAATTTTGTGCAGAGGAGATGGTTTAGATTCATCTGTCACCAGAAGTCTAAGGGGAACCCTATTGTTTATAGGCACTCGGGGTCACTGGGTCGGCGTGGGAGTTGATCAGCATGGAAAAATCTGGTCCTACTGTCGGCGGCGTGAATGATTTGGTGCCCGGTGTTGAGAGCGCACATGTTTCCTCACCTTCTGTCATCTATGCACAAGTTTCCATGCCTTCGTGCAAAACTTCTTCAGATCCCATGGTTTTTCTCTCGAGATATATGTTTTTCGCGTGCCTTTGTGATTTTTTGCACAACACATCCTTTCCTCCCTGAATTGATTTCCAAGTTGAAATATGCCTTCTTTTTATCCGCAAATAACCTCTTTAGGCCTTAAAAAAATTTGTGCGTCTATAAATTCCCCCCCTTGGAATCGGATTTGCGAGGGAACACAAAGGTAGAATTCTGATGGAAATGATGAGATATTGAATCTCTTGAGGTCAATGCATGAAAAACCCTTAAGGTGTGCGGAAAACCATGAAGTAGCGCACAAACCACATTTTGCGGGCATAGAAACCCTGCTCCACACCTATAAAAACCCTTAGTGGGTCCCATATATGGTATGTATTTTCTCGCATTATATGTTCTGAGTTCTCGTGCATGAAAAATATCCCTTGATATGTGCGTAATCTGATATTCGTTGTGCGTAATTCCCGGAGTTCAGTCTTGATTTTACACGTAGAAGCAGTTTTTTGGCACCGATACCTTAGTTTTCTGGGTAGATTTATTATTTTTCGCGCATTTTTGTAGTATTTTCAAGAGAGATCCTTTGGAAATTACTGAACGATAATGGATTCTAATCGGGTGGACGCTGAGAGAGTAGATGAATACGCCACTCGAAGGGCCGAGATGGTTGGGAAAGCTGAGGTTTATGGTACCCGGAAGGTTGTATCCAACAACCAAACTCTATTCAATATGTTGACCCCATACTAGAAGAAGTATGTGATGTTTTTCAACCTATTGATATGGGACATTGGTATTTTAGAGGAGGTACATGTGCCAGGATTTGAAGTCAATACACCGCAGTCATGGGTGACCCATGAGGATGATCTCCCCTGATATAACATCACTAACAACGACCATCCTGCTATAGAAACCAGGCACATGGATGTCTATATTCTAAACCCCATGACTAGTGCCATCTTTTAAAATGGGTCGGTCACTGAGGACTCTCCAACTCATTACGCAAGTACCTTCCGACAGAGTATCACCAATGAGAATAAAGGCTGGCTGCAGGACTAAGACATGAGGTCTGGAGGAAATTTCACAAGTTAGTGGGTCTGGGTGTATTGGGTACGCCAAACGTGTGATCAGTTTAGGGATGAACTATGGCACATTGGGTTGTTCAAGGTGGCGTGGATGTCACAGTTCCTTTTCTACTACAAGCATGAACATGGGCTAGAGCTGTTCACCTGGTGGTCTCTTAAAACCAACACCTTCTGTCTCCACCATGGGGAGGCTGGTATCATATTTTGGGAAGTTCATTGCATCAGGGTAATCCCATTGGATGGGAACTAGTACGAAAAATTCCTTTTGTTAGGGAATATCTAGGGAGACAGATCATGGAATCCCGTCCGGACATGGCATCTGTTAGTGCTGGCCAATGAGCGGCTAGAAGTCCAGGAATTTTTGAAGGACATCACCTACTCAAATTGGTTCAGCCTATTTTTTCAAAATGACCTGGAAATCAAAATGTCGAGGCGAGGGAGACGGTGTCCGATCATGGCATAGAGGAGAAAAAGTGGATCATATTGGAGGATCCTAGAGGCAGGGGAATATCAATCATGGGGAATCAGTGTGAATGAATGTCGGCACTCGAACATCTGGTATACCTGATATCTTGCAACCTTTCTTAGTGTGTGGCTCCTACCAGTGAGGGAAAAATGGATGGGAGTTCATCCAACAACATTGGTGATGGCTGGAATTATGGCTGGTAATTAGAGGATTAACATGGGGGTCCCTATGTTGGCCCATATGTATGAAATCCTTGGGATTATTTCCAGAGGGGTCTCACCAAGGAGGATATGTGGTCCTTTCCAAATCCTTCATGGCGGGATCGCAGCTCACTGTGGTGGATACACCTTCCCTAATGCCATTCGTCCCCCAGAAAGCATTCTGCAACCTACCTTGTTGAAAATTATTAGGTTCAGTCCATTGATGCTCAAAAAATAGGGGGTAAGGATAAGGATCATAAATAACTCAAATTTTAACTTTAGTTCATTCCCCACCCTAGCTGGACTAATGATAGACCATGAAAAAGGCTCTCTAGAGAAAACAGAATACTTCCATAGCGTCAGAGGTGGGGTGCTTGTGGCCCGGGTTGATGGGAAGCTTCCTTTTGAGCCTTAGTTTCTATCAAGATTTTACAGGTATTTTGGATGCCTCCAGCAGATGCCAAATAAATTGAATAAATAAGTCTAAGAATAGAGGCATCCATGTGTTCTTCACCAAATGTGGTTGATGTTTACAACTTACGGTTCTAGTGAAGTTATTACTTTATCACCACCAGAGTTGATGTTGGAATTTCAATAAAATACGCCAAACATTTGGCTATAGCATACCCTGAAGGGCTTCAATAAAAGTGAGACTGATAGCTCAATGTGGCCCGTGTAGAACCTGGGCAGCGAGAGAGCAGACAAGGAGCCGTCAGGGAGGAAATGTCAGGAGCAAGTCGGGCAACTAGGCCAGCGCATGCTGGAACTATAGTGCAAAAACGTCACACAGTGTGGCTATGCCCTAGTGGTCTCGAGGGAGAGGGGATCATGAAAAACCTCGCAGAGTAGTCATGGATCTTCTCGAGAAGCAGATAAGGTACCTACTTCAACCTTCTGATGATGAAATCTTCCCTGCACTATGGTCAGCCTGGTTGACCCTGCGGAAGTCGATGGGCACTGATGCCCACTGAAAAATGATAATACAAGATGGAATCCAGCTTCCAGTGGTCGGACTCAGTCAGATTGATTACAAGGTGGATTTCCATTGTCGAAACTCATATTTGATAGCCATGGACACATATGCATGCTAGCAGAGTCAGAATGAGGAACCACCTCTCTCGGTGAAGGTAATGCTTGGCCAGGAGCAAGATCTAGAAAAAATGTCATCTTAGGGTAATGATAGCAATGAGGAGCTAGACGGAAGTGATTTATAAGAGGAGGAGGGAGAAAGATAGGGTGAGGGAGAAGGAGAAGAAGTAGGGTAAGAGGAAGAGGATATTGGAGGTGTAGGGTCTCAAGGGAAGGCCTCCCAAGGGAGTCTTCGGGAGAGTGGTGAGATTGTTGGTTCTGATATAGACATAACATAGCTAATCGACGTATGACTCATTCCGTATCTATCATTTTCCTTTATACATCTCTTGAAATCTTCAATCATAATTTTTCATCCTGCTCAGGCGCATATTGGTGCCAACCAAGAAACTCCACATAGAGGGGGGGGGGGAGGTTTCGCTGATAGAACTAGGTGGGGAGCTAACACCCATTATTGATCTAACAAGCATTGAAGGATCTCCCATAGTGACAAATCCTACAGAAACGGAAACATTAGAGGTCGATGTACTGAGTTCCTGTATGTTTTATTACTTATATGCATGTATATTCCAATATAGAGCCCAGATGATCAGGGCATTCATTATTTGGTCAGTAATCATGGAATTGGAGGATTGATAGGCCACCAAATCAAGACCATCTGCAAATGATTTGATGTCGAATGCGCCAACCCACTCAAGACACACATCTCAAATTGATTCGACCCATGAACTTGGTGAGAAAAGGGCTGTGGACACCATCGATGTCAACACTTGGGCAGGGCCTAAAGTCAGTGAAGAAGAATATCTTGATACTGAGGTGAGAGAAGACGGTCATCCACACATTGAAGATCCTAATACCTTGAGAGGAGTACCTGAAATAGACCATGATGCTAATCTCTTGGATACTTTCCCTGAATATTGTCCTTTTATACCCTAAGGAGAATAATGACTCTAATTAGCAGGTAGCCGATGGATCTGTATGACGAATCGTAAGGGGTGAAAGTTTACAATCGCTACCTTAGCCTGCCATAGGTAGAATTTCTAAAACTGATAGGATAAATCCGCACTTGGTTGCATTTTCTCTGTGTTGGAGGGTTTTATTCTCACCATCTTCATCTAACAATCCAAGAATACATGGTTGAGAAGCTATGGGAGAGTAGATAATGCTCTGACATTTCCCGTTTCCAGAAAGAGTCAGGGAATACCTAGGTATTCCTAAAGGTAGAGATAGAGGTCTGATGCCTAAAAGAGTAGAAGAAAGAAAGGGAACCAATATTTACAAACTGCTCTGAGCTCATTGAGAAATTGTGGGCCCAGTTGGAAGATTCCTAAGAGCAGATAGCTGAAGCAGGTCACCAAATGACCGAACATCAAACTGAACATGCACGAGAAAAGGCAAGGGTCAATGAGCTATGCTTTGTGGACACTGATGAAGAGAGGGTTCTCAGGGGGTGGGAAGAAATCCTAGAGACCACAAGCCAGAAGGTAGCGGCACTGGAGTGATCCATCCGAAACACTAATCCTTTAGGGCCCTGTTTTGGATGAACCCATAAACTTATCCTTATTTACTGCTTCCAACTCTAAATTGTATGCATGGACGAGCTATAGTCTTGTTTATTTTAATTCACTCTCACCACAATCCTGAAATAAATATCGATCCATTCCTAAGATCACGTGGGTCATGCCCAATGTGAGAAATAAGGGATGATCGTACTATTACTTCATTTGAATGTTGGAGTGCCAACCACACTTCAGACACCCAGGTCAAAAATGACCCATCAGTGCTTCCGAAAAGAAATGGGAAGATCTGACTAGATAATAAATTCCATAGAACAGTCGAACTATCAATTCCCAAATATGCTCTAGTGCACAGTTGGGGTAACACAATGGGCGTTAGAATCAATCCAAACATAGGGGAGTGGAAAGTGGGAACCACAATAACCAAATATTGGAACATTATGGGGGTGGCATGACAATAAAATATAAATTTTTACTGTGTTCAAAACACAGAATCCTTATTATATTAGCCTGATATGGGGATAATAGACGAGGGCTGACAGCAGACCATGTTCAAAACATAGGTCCTGGCTCAGAATTTCATCTGTTGGTTTTTTAGAATGTTAACCCGGGACATTAGGTGAGCCATAGGCCAAGAAACCGTACTATTATGGCGGTTCCATTAAACATGAAAGAGGATGAGGATCTAAATAAAGGGTACATAAGGTGTGGAGGGCAGAGGGATTGGCTATTTGAATGGAGTCCAACCCTCTTGAAATTATGACACCATGGTAAAAACCATTAGGTGGGTGTATCTGTCTGATTTGGGATCAAGAATACTTCCCAACATGACCTCTACATGAAGGACTGAGAATGGCATGTATTTTTACATCATACCAATAAAGAATATTAAAATTTAGTTTAAACGTCATATGGTGAGGACAATTCACATAGTTTAAAGTTTATATCACCTAGGTCATGATCGAGGTTGAGGAGATGGAAGGGTTAATGATTCTAGGGTTGGGCCCAAGGAATAATGCCTAGTCATTGCTACATTCCCCATAATTATTATAATGAATCCAAACATAGTTTTTAAGCACGATGTGGCTGGAGGCCAACACTGATAGGGGAAATCCTCTTTGGTAAGGGATTTGGTGCATCACATGACTAACATGTTGAATTCTGAACTTGTTCAGGTTAGAACCACATTTTAGTGTCATGAATTAAGGACATATAGACTCGTGTAGTTTAACGTCATATGATAGGATGAGGATTGAAAGATAAGTTCCTAGGAAGGTATAATGTCATGCGGAAGCCATAAAATCGATGTGAATGACAACCCAAGAAGTCCACAATACACGATGTTTCTTTGGAGGAAGTTTTTTCTGGTCGAGGGACCAAAAGTGAAGGTTATTTTTGGCCTGAGGAAAGGTGCCTTGATGTTTATAAGTACCCCATTATGATGGGAATCAAGCCACACATATTTCTGAGAGAGTAGTTTAACGTCACGCCGGATGATGAAGTGCATATGTGGTATGGTTGTGGCAGTATACGTCCTACCAAAACTACAAATCCCACATGAGTTGTTATCGATGTGAGAAATAAGGAGTAGTTATGGGACTTTCCTAGCATAGGAAGTCACGCATTAGGGGTAGTGGGATGCTAGGTGAGTGACTTCCCCATAATGTTGACCTACCTACTTAACAAACCTAGATTCTTGAAGGGGTAAAGCTGAGTTTGTTGGAATTTCATTTTAACATAAGGAAGTAAAAAAATGAGAATCATGATGCTCGAGATCTGGACCACCGTGATGGTGGCCTGAAGATGGGGATAACTGTTTACCGTGTTCGATGCACAACATCCAAACTGCATTAGCCTAGAATGGGGACATACAAATGGGGGTCGACCGCTAACCATATTTGAAACACATGACTTATCGCAAAAGTCGTTCAACTAAGATGGTAGGTAAGACAATGTGGCATGAGAACATGCCATAAAGGGGGTCTCTCCAGACATTGAGGAGGATGAGTATCTAAATAACGGGCTCACAAATATTGGAAATAGAATGAGAGAGTGTCCTTGTGAAAATTTCAAACTTCAAGATCTTTTCCACAATACATTTGAGTGCGAGAATAAGACTTATCAGATAGAGGGTGTCGAGTCCGTTCCCAAGGACAAGGGTCGTGGTGTTGTGTGTTCCCAACTTAATGGTCATAGGATGGAACATTAATGGGAGCTTGATTTATTGGACTGTATACATGGTGGAAAAGTAGACAAATCTGACACGTAGTTCCCATAGGGACATCTTAGTTTAGGGTCATGGATCTCAGACGAGGTTGGTAAATGAAATGGGAGGTACATGGTTCGACTATTGAAAAACCCTACATGAATGAGAACCTAAGAGGTACTAACCACACCACATGCTCCCAAAAGAGTTTGAGCCTAGTGTCAAAAGAGAGGGGGTAAGATCTTAGATTCCTAGGGATAGACCCAGAGATAAAATGTATGGGCATTCCTATGTATCCAATGAGGATGGGAATCATTCCATACATAGTTTTTGAAGATGTCATGCAGTTTAACGTCTTTCGACAAGGACGCGGAGTGGTCTTAGTTAATGGTCATAGAGCTCAGACCTTGATAAACTAGAAGAGGGAGACACATGGTGATGTAATTATGAATACCTGATGTGAATGAGGACAATATGAGTCTATATCACCACAATGTGCTCACTGGGAAAATTCTAGGTTAGGGGACCAAAAGTGAAAGATTGGATGGGCCCGAGGAAAGGTTCCTAGACGTTCCTACATACCCCCATGAGGATGTGATTCAAGCCATATATTTTTATGAAGATTACATGGTTAGATATGAGTTCCAGAGATAATAAGGTCGTGCAAGTCTGGCCCTCATACAAAAAGAAGCAGCATTTGATAGATCTTGTTTTTCCTTTAGTATAAATGTGTGGTGTTTTTTTGTGAAGCTATGTACCTAGGATGGAATGTCCACATATCGCCACAAGAATCAAATTGTATGTAGGCATTGAAAAATGTTATGGTGTGTGACTGATACAAAATATGATATCTTCTTGAATGAGGACACCACGATGCAATGTCATTTTTCATAATGTGACCAGGATGATATTGTCACATTTTAGGGTCATGTGATGACACAAACCATGAATTTTAATGTCGTGCAATATAGACGCAAAAATTTAATGTCATGTGGGTCTAGGTGACATATTTTAACGTCATATGTATTTAACATATGGAAAGAATGCACATGAAATGATAAAGCATACCCGACATGAATGAGGACGAGGTCCACATCACACCATGCACAATTTTAGGGAAGGAACCTCAGGACAAGGGGCTAAAAAAGGTTAGAGAATAGGATTCTTGACCTATGGATGAGGTGTCCAGGTGTTCCTACATATCCCACAAGGATGGGAGTCAATCTATACGTAGTTCTAGTTGGTGATGTTTAACATCATGTTGTACAACACACAGGTTTAATGTCATGAAGGATAGTACACAATTTAACATCATGCATAAAATCATACAGTTTATTGTCATGAAGGACATGAGGTAGGAGGGTCTAGCTTCTATAAGAGGAGTATGTGATGTAGATATTGCAAACCCAAAATAAAAAAGGCATAATCTCACACATGCCACACCAGGCGGTCCTATTAGAGTCGGGGCAAAAAAGGAAGAATAGAAGAGATAAATTAGTGGAACTCAAGTAGGACCCAAAGACAAGATGTCTGGGAATTCTTATGTATCCCATGAGAATGGGAATCAATCCATACGTAGTTATAAAGAGAAGATGTATAAAGTTATCTTAGTTTAAGGTCTTAGAGTTCAGACAATGGGGAAGAGTAACTCTTTCAAGTAAGCGCAGAACTCGATCCAATTCATATGACCACGAGAGTCAAACTCTGTGTGGGAAAACAAGGGTAGAAGAGGTCTTTGCAACACATGAAATACATGTAAAGGGTTATTCGGTGTGGATCCCCTAATGATGCCCTACCACAGCTTTGTCCCCATAACATGAAAATTATCACTGAGGGATAGTACCAAGAGTGTCGAAATTATACTGGGAAATGAGGGGGTGGAAAATTATTTAAATCATGTAACTGAACTTTAAAGAATTATGGGATTGGTTTGACGATGGAGGATAACTATTGACCGTGTTTGAAACACAAAATCCATATCATGTGACCTGAAATGGAAAAAAATAAATATCAACCAATGACCATATTCGCAACGCGAGACTTGTATCAATTTTTTGTTTGAAACCCTCAAGGAATTTTTCCCGTAATGCTAGTAGAACCCTTGTGGCAGGCATCCATGCCACTTGGGAGTGCCTTCAGATTTGAAATATAATGGAGTCCCAAGTATAGGGAGTGTGCGAAGCATAAATGTGCTCATGCAATTTAAATTCAAGCTAGACAATAGAAGAGGTGGAGGTATTTAGGGGGAAGGGATATATGGTATGATCATGAAGAAATTGACGCGAATGAGGAAAAAACCTACACCACACTGTAACGCCCCGACCCCAGCTCCCCAGAGTCGGTGCATTACTTCGTAACATTGGCATGATCACAAAAGATCATGTCTCAAAAGACCAATTAGTTTAGTAGCCTTCGAAACACTAGATACATTCATAAGTCTTTCATTACATCAAAAAGTAAACAAACTACAATAAAAAAGTCTCCATAGTCCACACTCATATCCTCTTCTGACTATCCCAACAGGTCATTCATAAAATACTTCTTCACATCCTGGATAATATTAAAACATTGAATGGGGTGAGCTCAGATGATCAGTAAGGATAACAATATTGCGGAAGCTTTCATAAATAAACATAAACATTTAAGGCAATGTATAACTAAAACAAAAGCCTTTTAAACTTGAACATCAACATAATATGGAAAAAGTAAAATGAGATAATGCCATTTACTTCTTCACATGGTATTCTACTGGTCGAATAATCACATGCAATACCAATAACCACTTTCATAATGATGGAATGCATAATGCCAGACATTCTGAAACATTTTGTCAAGGCCTCGGCCAAGACGTCTAAAATGATTAAGGCCTCGGCCAAAATCACAAATCAAATTGGGAAAGGGCCTTGACCAATTCCACGTCTAGTTGTCTCACGAGACCTACCGATGCATCGAGGAGCTATAGCGGGCTCCACCTGTCACTTATTAAGTCCAATGCATTCCTCATATAAATAGGTTTAAACATATCATAAACCACAACATAATCATATCACATAAAACATGCATAAAGGAAATATAACATTTCCACATTTCATTCACAAGATATCAATAAAACACATTGATATAATAAAAACACTTTCAAAACCATTTTCAATACCAAAATAAAAGAAAAGTAAAACATGTTATTTATTTTTCTTTTAAAAAAATGGTATGGCTTGTAGAGGAAGCCGAAACTCAAATAATGGCCACGGCGGCGGAGAAGTCGTTGTCGCCGCATACGTACGACAAAAACATCCCATTTTGTCATTTAGTAAACGCTTCGTATAAAAATATTCCTTTTGAATAAACTTAAAAGTCCAAGGGGTTTATACACCATATAAAAGAATGTTGTGTATAAAACCAAATATGCCTCAATGAATGGAGATTGAGACAAAGTCCCTTAAAAGATAATTTTTTAAATAAAATATGTATATAATGTGTATTCTCTATATGTACACATAAAGAAAGTAAAAATACAAAATAGGACATAATAATATCATGACATAATTTGAAAGTAGGAGATTAACCCAAAGAATGGAAGTTGGGTTAAGAAATTCCCTTACCTTGTGTCCGACTTGACTCGACCGTTCTTTGATCTCCTAAAGAATAAACTAGAGTTAATCTCTAACTTATTAAGAACCTTTTTCAATTTCATTATTCCTTTTATATCACTTATTACCATGTCATGAACATTATGAAATTATTTAAGTTTATAACGGTCGTTTTGTCGATCTTAGGTACTTGAGTCAAAAATAAACTTCTTATAATTACAAGTTGTTCATGTGGTGAAATATACATTATATACAGAATTATATTCATTATTTAGATATCATATATATCATATATATCCATTATATACATTCATTTATAATATTACGTAACATTTAGAGGTAAGAAATGAAATGCACCGTTCATGGAGACGGTAAGCCGTACGTACGCATGAACGCTACTTTCATTTCTATTTCATATTTAATGGAATGAAATCATAATGATATAAATGTGTAATATAATTCCATTATAATATGGTGTATAATAACATTTACTCCATCCTTTATACATCCCACATATGGCATTAACGATTCAAATCATTTTGAGGGGGCGGTAGTCCGCACTTCCTAAAATGAAATTATCGTGTTTACACATAATGGAAATCATAAAGGTATGAAATAAATGAGAAATACAGAAGCATAATGAAAACATAAACATAATATATATTTCATATATGAAAATAGTTTCATCAAAATGGCCACCATTATAGGTGTTACAAGAATATTGAACAATCATCGTTTCGTGAGGCAAAAATTTGCCATCCACAGAAACAGTATGTTCTTTAACCATTTGATGTAGGTGTGTGTAAGTGTAGCTCGAATCCTTCTTATAAAAACATCCTAGTATATTTTAGATACTGGTTTTGGTACAAAATAAAGGAATAAAAAGAGTTTAAGGGGATGGAGAAGCTAAAAAAAACAAAACAACATTAGAGAAGACATTACCTAAAAATCAAGTAACTCTTTTGATTTGAGCCAAAGGCTTCCTTGGGAAGAATTCTGCCCAATGTGAGGCTTCTAGGAGTAAGGGAGGGAAGTTGGGAGAGTATTTGGGAAGATTTTGTCCGAGCCAAATGGCTTGAATGTGTGAATAAGGTGGGAGAGGTGGGGGCCTTTTATAAGAGGAGAGGAGGGGCACTCTTGGAAAGTAAGTAAATTTTAAATTATTATACAATTATTTTCGGATTCTAAAGGTCCCACACTTATATAATTGGTGTCTAAGGTGATAATGGTTCTAAATATACCCATCCAATAGGTTTTAGACATGTGTAGGTCTTAGATATTACATTATCTTTCCATTTTATTTAAATCGTTAAATAATGAGGTCATCGCTGCATCATCATGATGTCATAAATAATTTAATTTATTTAATGTCTATAAATTATAAAAAAAATACTATGATGTAGTAAATATTTTTATATTTCCAATGACTATTTATAGTAAAAAATATGACTTGTATAACCCCATGTAAAAAGTGTTTTAGTAAAACATTTCATGTTTGTGTCTTTTTTTACTTTAATATTAAATAAAAGGTATTTATGTCATTTTCCAACTAAAGTGGCTCCATGGGGTCCCCAAGTTGACCCATGGATTGTCTTGGACGGACATGGAACATCCAATGAGGGTAGGACATGTTTCAAGCTCATCTCATATTATTAAAACATTATTTTTACCTTAAACTACACTAATTACCTCTAATCGCGATTAAGAACATAAAAGTTACTATTCACCAAAAAATTATTTTAATCTCATTGAACCAAATTTTACTTCTTAATGACAACCATGTATGTCGGATTTTTGAAAATCAAACCACAGAAGTGGAAATATTTCATTTAAACGAAAAATCAGTTTTTTAACTACCACTTAGTGGTTTCACTATTCATAAAAAATTGAAGTTTTTCAGAACAATGCCAAAATTTCACCCTAAGCTATAATTGATATTCCGAATTCAAAAAAGATGCCTATTTTAAAAAATTCCAAACATATAAGTTGAATTAATTAATTTTATAATTAATTCCCACTGTTACAACAAATAGCATGTTTTTAAGAAACAATTTATATCAAAAGATTGACAATTGTTCATGCCCAATTTCAATGTTAAATTAATTCTAATGAACACCATTGGATAAAATGGTAAAAATATATTCTAATTATACTTTAAAACCACTAAATAGTATAATTTATCACTATAAATTATTTTGATTAAAAAATTGGTTTTAAGTATTTTTACTATTCATAAAAATTTGGAAGTTCTCAGAAAATTACAAAATATTCAACACTGGCTAATTTCGACATTCCGAATCCAAAAATGAAGTCCATTTTGAAATATAAAATATATATAATTTCAAAACATAGGTATTACTATTTATAATGGCTACTTTGATTAGTCGCGGTGTTTTTGAACTCGAACTTGCGTACAATGCAAGCTATTGCATTATTGAAAGAGAGGCGTATCGTGGAAGCTCGGGGTGTTACAACACCATGTGTTTCGACCCTATGGGAGGCCCCAAAGTTTGGGGCTAGGCCAACGGATGAACTGTCCGAACATTCCTACATATCCCATAAGGATGGGAATCAAGACATACATTGTTCTTATGGCCATGCAGTTTAGCATCGTTCGTTAAGGACGTGGGAGGAGAGAAGAACGAGGGAGGTCACATGGTGCAATCATCATAATCCTGACATGAGTGTAGCTAAAGAAGCCTACACGAGACCATGAGGGATCCTTAGAATGAAATATACCTAGGGGGATAGTCAAAGAGGAATCATGGAGCTAGACTCAAGATGAAGCATCTGAGAATTCCTACGTATTCCATAAGGATGGGACTCAATCCATACGTAGTTCATGCGGTTTAATGTCTTGTAGGACAACACACAGTTTGAAGTCTCATAAGATGACATGCAGTTTAACATCTCGTAGGATGACATATAGTTTAAAATATTGTAGGAAACATATAGTTTAACATCATGCAGGATGAAATACAGTTTCAAGTCATGCGGGACATCATACAGTTTAATGTCATGCGGGGAAATATATAGTTTAACGTCATGTGGGACATTTTATAGTTTACGGTCTTGTAGGACCAGAAATTTTAAGGTCATGTGAAACTAGACAGTTTAAGGTCATGTGGCACCGGAAAATTTAAGGGCATGTTGGACCGGTCATTCTTGGGAAATGTATTTCTTGAGGAACTTGGCACTCGTAGTATGAGTTATACGCTCTCCATCTACAATAACTAGGGAATATGCGCCATTGAAGTAAACCTTGTGAATGATGTAACACCCTTCCCATTTGGGCTCCAACATGGGTGGTTTCATGCTAGGTATAATTGGTGCCTTTAGGGCCAATACCAAGTCACCTTGAAAAAAGGATAAGAGGAAAACTTTCTTATAGAAAGCTCTAGCTATCTTGTTCTGATGCCTTTCCAGATTGTGTAGGGCACGAATCCTATTCTCGTCAAGTGGTTCCAACTCAGCGAGATATATTTCAGCTACTTTATATGGCGCTTGATGATCATAGAATGTTGTTCGTAATGAGGGGAACTGAATCTCAATGGGTTGAATGACCTCGGTTCCATACACCACGGAATATGGGGTCACCTAGGGGGAATTATGAGTCATCGTCCGATAAACCCAGAGGGCCTTGAAGATATTTTCCGGCCAAATATTATTGTTTTGAACAACCATTTTCTACAAATTTTTTGAGGGAAATTTTTTGAAAACCTCAATTAGTCCATTATCTTGTGCACGATAACATGGGGTATGGTTAGAATGGATGTTGTACTTAGCAAATAGTTTCTTCATCTTAGATTCCCAGAAGTTCGTGCCATTATCATTGAGGACAGCGTGAGGAACTCCAAATCTGTAGATTATGTTAGATTCCACAAATTCTACGATGGAATGAACCTTTACCTCCTTGATCATTACTTCTTCTTCCCACTTTGAGAAGAAATCTGTATCTGTTAGAATAAACCTACACTGGAAAGCTATCGCCGATGGATATGGTCCCATGTCATCGATTCCCAATACCACAAATGTCCAAGAGTAATTGGTAGTGTGGGGAGGCTATGGTGGTCGATGCATAATGTAGGAATTAATTTGGAACAAATGGAACCTTTTGGAAAACTCGATGTAGTAATGGATCATGGAGGGCCAAAAATACCCCAGCTTCCAGATCTGGTGAGATAGTTTTGGCCCTCTCTGATGAGCCCTACAGGAACCAGCATGAACCTACTACATGCCATGGGAAATCTTGAATCCATGAATGCAATAGAGGGGAAACCCATCAAACCCGCGCTTGTAGAGGATCTTCTCACGTCCAAGACAGTCCTAGAGGGTAAACTGTAATGCGCAGTGTCTAATTCACTCATGCTCAGTTCGATCTACCAGGATATTACAATTTTGGATGTACTCGACATTGGAGGTTCTTCAGTCAAGAGTTACTTAGATCACTGCATATGGGGGACCTAGGGGTCTTGACGTGGCAGCATTGGTGGTAAGGTGGCATACCTGTGGGGTGTCACCATCATCTGGAGTGACAGGAGAAATGAATCTTCGGTGTGACATGTGGATAATCAAATCATCCAGTTCAGGCTCTGCAAGTTATGAAACATGGTTGTCCAGGGTGTCATCTTGACCGTTCTGAGATCAAGAAACATTTTTAACTTCTGGATGAGATGAGAACTGGTCCATTAGTCATAGAGTGCATTCCAATAAGGGTATGAGCTCTGGATTTCTGACGACATAATCACTGTTTATCTACTTGATGCCTAATTCAGAGTCCCCATTCACATGAAAATTGGGCACATCAATCTCGAGGGCCAGCTTGATGCCAGTAACTAGAGCCTTATACATTGCCTCATTGTTGGTATAAAATTCTTACAATAGTAATGAATATGGCCGAATGGCTTGTGCAGGGGTAATGAAAAAATACCCAGGCCTACTCTGTTAATCCTGGGGTAATTGATCCTTCTGTTGGAGGGGCTCTAGGAAGCACCATATAAATGCATTTTCCAGCAAGGAATGACATGGTCTTCCGAGAGAATTATATTATCTAGAAAATCGAGATCTAGGGGCTGGTTTATATGAGCTGTATGAGGAGAAAGAAAGTATGACAACGCTTTCCCCTTAATAACCTTATGAGATAAAACCCTAATATCGAAATGATGGAGGATTACTGCCCACCGAGCTAGACGTCCTATCAACATGGGGCGATTTAGGATGTACTTCAGCGGATCCACTTGGGACACTAGCTGTACTTTAGGATGATAGAGATAATGACACAATTTCTATACTGCGAATACAAGAACAAGGAAACTCTTCTTGATAGGTGAGTATCTAGTCTCCCTATCGAGGAGCATGCATCTGAGATATTAGAGAATGGTCTCTGTCCCCTCATTGCTTTTCTGGCCTAGAAGGGCACTGAGAGACCATTCCTGGGTGGTCATGTAATGGAACAGTGGCTTTCCGAAGACATGTGGCATTAAGAATGGAGGCCGGAGTAGGTACTCCTTGATTTCCTTGAAATTAGTCTAACATTCCTCGTCCCACTCGTAGACATAGCCTTTCATCATGAGCTGAGTAAAGGGATTACACGTGTCGGCCAGATTCATAATGAATCAGTGTTTGTAGGCCAAGTGGCCTTGGAAACCTTGAAGCTCCCAGAGGTTGCTCAAGGGAGACATCTAGCCGTTGGCCTTGATCTTCTCCAGGTCAATCTCGATGCCCCTTTATCCAACAATGAAGTCAGGAAACATTACAGAGATGAACCCAAAGGCGCACTTCAATGGATTTATCTACAGGTGGCTGGAGAGGAGGTAGCTGAACAATTCCTCAAGGTCTTTCAGATGGTCCTGATTCTGGCTTGATTTGACCACCCAATCATTCATGTAACGTTCCACCAATGTTATAAGGATTGGCTTAAATATGTGATGCATAGCTTGCTGATAAGTGGAACCAACATTATTTAAACCGAAGGGTGTGACTTTGTAACAGAAAGTACCTTGTGGTTCCTGGAAAGATGTAGAATCTTCATCTTCATGGGCCATTCAGATCTAGTTATACTCGGATTACCCATCCATGAAAAATAAGTCATGGAACTCAGTCGTGCCGTTGATCAACAATTCCATCATAGGATTGGGAAAATCATCCTTCAGCCCTTGATGGTTGAGATCCTGGTAGTCGATGCAGGCTCTAATCTATCCATTCTTCTTATTGATTGGAATATTGTTGGATATCCAATTCAGGTACTGGATCTCATTAACGAAATTGGATCTGACAAGCTTATCAACTTCTCCCTCGACCGTTGCATCATTAGAAGGGTGCGTCTTTTTGGGAGGCTTTTGGAACCTGCGATGATTTTCCTGGAGACTAAGGCGGTGGATGACTACTTGAGGATCTAGTCCTAGGATCTTTTCATATCTCTAGGAGAATACATAAAGGTATTGTTTAAGGAAGTCTATGTACTGTTTTTTCTCTTTGAGGGGCATGGAGGCACTGATCAATGTGGGTTTCGGGTCCAGCTCGCGACAGAGGTTCACCTACACCAATTGGTCGATCATGACAGAGATTCCGTCTTCAAAGGAGGGGGGAACATCCTCTAAACCCTCTTCTTCACTTATAAAGAAGGTACAATTAGGGGGAGGAGTTTTCAATGAGTCGATAGATCCTGATGGGAGGCTAGTACCAGTCGGAGTGGCAGTGGACACTGCATTAGAAAACTCCTGAGTTTGCCAAAATCATAACAATGAAGGATTTTGATCCGATCCCATCTAGTCATCGGCCCAAGGGGCTACGATTGATGATATCAAAAAAATAGTGGCACGTCGGCTTGATCTAGTTAATTCCAACCCGATGAAACAAGAAAGTATGTTGTATTGTTTTTTCCATGGGGTAGACATCCCGATACCTTATGAGAGTAGGAGGCTTCGAGATAACCTGAGACTGATTTGGGTAGAAGTTTGAGGTAATCTTACGAAGCTTCTTATACTTGGGAATTTCCTCCCCTTGTTCTAGAAAAAAAATCATTTTCCCATGTTGGAGGTTGTATCCTCCAATCAGTGGATTGGAAAGATGTAGGCATCATCTAGTTCTGTCCATCGGTCAGTTTCAGCTATACCATGCTCTACCTCGTTAGCCTGAATTTTCTTGTCTTTTCGCTTATAATAGTCATCATCTAGATAGTGGGATTCAAAAGAGGAAAAGGGAGACCCTTAACCTTGAAGAATTCCCACTCTTCCATTAAGGGAGTACTTGAGGAACTGGTGATATGATGAAGGAACCACCACATGTAGGTGGAGCAATAGATTTCCCATCAACGCATTGTAGGCGGTGTCCTAGGAGAAAACTATAAACTCAGTGCTGGAAACTAGGCCACGGAACTGGGTCTTGAAGAGGATATTTATAACCGGTGTGTCTTCTGTCTTATCATAACTGTGGATTCTTAGATTAGAGGGGCTCGTATCATTCTCAGATAGCCCCATTTTTCACAGTATTTGAGTCGAGATTAGGATGATCACGTAGCCTGTGTCGACATAATAGCAACGAACCTCCATGGAATTAAACTGGATGGTGATGTAAAGTGGTTGAATGTTTATCTATATGGGAGAGCCTTTAACTTATCCATATAACAAGATGATGGTCTGGCATTCAACATTCTCTACCACCTCAGCATCAAAGGCTTTAGTGTCTGCTACCTATGTCTCAAACTGTAAAGGGTTTCTTAAAGCCTCAGTGAGGACCTCATGCATATCCGATGATAGGATAAGGTCCTCAAGGATGGAAAGAATTGTTGGAATACAAGAAATATGCTTATGGACATCATAATTCAGTTCCAAGAGTAGACTTATTCTTACCGGAGGATGCTCTTTGACAGGAGGTATGGTGGGCCCTATCGACTAGACTGCGGGCTGACTGGTGTTAGGAATATCCCACTACACACTAGTTGAAGCCTACAGAGTGACTACAAGATGAGGGCCCAATGATTAAGAATGGTCTGTAGAAAATCATGGCTGATCAAGACGCATTCAAGGTGCCTCTTCCTAATCTAACAACAAGAACAACAGAGAAGGAGGACATGATGACACTATATGAGAAGGCTGTGCATACTAATCTCTACATTGGGCCTGCTGCCTAGTTTCAGTAGCATGCACAACCTTGTTGGAGATACCTACTGAGGCACTCTAAAGAACTATATAGTAGTGATTTTGTCGATGTTGACAACAACTTGAGATGTTGGGAGGACCCTCCTGGAAATCCTCATCATTAAGAATTATGTAGGAGTTTACTAGCTCTATAGTATTAACTGAGGAATACCCAGGAACATTACTCAAAGAGTCATCCACTACTGGACATATTCTAGGAGGAATTTTTATCTCCAGGGGCATGAATTCACCGAGAGTACGGGATCATGACAGCATCAGTAGGGGACTTTGTTTTCCCTTGTGCTGCCAGTGATTGCTCTTTTGGGAAAAGGATGGCTGATTCATAGACACATAAGTACTGGCGGTGGATGGCACACCATCTTTTGAAGGTTTGGATCGATTCAGGAATGCGCGTATAACACCATGGGAACAGTCGAATATTTTATGAGCCATCCAGTTGTCATAATTATGGGACCCTTGGTTAGAAACCTGATTTCACTCACCTCTACTGTCACTGCTACTGTCTGGCTTCATGAAGGCACATGACACCTATACTAGAGTTGGGCCTATACAGACCATGTTATTATTGACCTGGTCTAGAAGCATATCTTTAAATACATATAATAATTTTAGGGTGTTCCCCAAGGTTCGATGATATGGGTAGTAATTAAGGAGATCAATGAGGTTCGCCTCTTCTAGCCTCATGCATTCATGAAAACGTATAATCCCTTGCTCCAAGGCACTACAGAAATAACCACAGTCTTGATCCTCGTTGAATTAGTAGGTCTGGTTCCTCTAGTCAAAGAAGGGTTCCCTTAGAGCCTGATTCAGTTGAGGGGCTATACAAGCCTACTTAGGAGGTGGAGCCTAGTTATCTCACCTAGGAAGCGACAGTGGTGCATTACTTGGGGCACATGCTGATTCGGAGTAGGATGCTGATGGTCCAGGGGATTCGCCTTAGGTAGAGGGACTCTATGAGGTTGTGGAGGCAGCTCTACTGGTAATAAAACTTGTTGCTTGGGAGCCTCTATTTGAGCCCCTATAGTGGGCTCGGCCCTGGCGGCCCTTCTCATGGGGATTGCAGGAGCCAATGGATGTGCCTGACTGGCCTGCTGGAAGGCTTATCCTAGGTGATATGCCTTATCAGAGAACTCTCGGAATCCCTCGGGGTAGTTCTGGGTCAACAAAGAGGGGAACAGTTCTCTCTTTACTTTCCCTACGCACATCGTCAATAGTTTCACCTGAGTCACTGGCATGTCAACAAAGTATGTTAGTCATTTCCACCAGGTAAAAAATTCTGTAACTTACTCATCAGGCCTCTACATGAACTTAAAGCGGTCCACGATTCTCGTCTTCTGAGTGGTGGAACTGAACTGGTAGAGAAATAGGCTATCGAGGTCTTCCCAACTGGCTACCAATCGGATGGGGAGCTCGTTGTAACAGATGAACATCGACCCCTCCAATGTGTGTATGAAGTATCAGAGCTTGGCGGCCTCCTGCTGCGCTGGAGTTCCCGACATGAACCCACATCTTGAGATAATGTGTGCTAGGTGATGTGGAGGGTCCCATGTCCTGTTGAAGTTAGAAAATGTGGGATTTATGAAAGTCGTGGGTGCCAGCTTATCTTTTACCCATGCTGGATATGGCTTTCCATCTAGTGGTATTTCCACCTGTTGAACCTCTAATGCATCGAGATGAGCGTTGAGTGCCTCCATTAGATCATCTGGGTGACGTTCTATGTCATTATGGGGATCCCTGACCACCAGCACATTGGCAGGTTCTTCAACAAGATAAGCATGCCCAACGGCTCATGGAGCAGCTGGTGGAACGACCTATGGAGTGGCTGGGAGAACCTGAGCTGGGTCCTAGAGATTGTAACGCCGTTCAAGAGGATTTGGCAAGACGTACCACGCCCTATTGTCGTTAGTAGGGAACTAGAAGACCAATTATATTCCTCTATTTATTATTAATCCTTCCCAATGGGTCCAATAGGTGTGAAAATACCTCAGAGGGTAGGACCCCACCAAGAAGATCAATCTTGTTCTCACCCTCGGTAGGTCGTCCATGTTAACCGCGACCCTTCCTGGGGGCATATCATCTATGTCACCTAGAAAATTAGGCTAGCACTGGATGGTACTGAAATGGAGGGCAGCATACTACCCCCAACTATGGATTTTTATGTGGGGAGAAGCCTCCTTTATTATCTTGAAGAGGACTTTAATGCTCTGGACACATCATTGTTAGAAGGTCATATGGCGACTTGGTGACTCAGGGCATTGGGCAATGGGGAGTGCAGGAAAATCAACCAAATGACATTGTTGGATGATGTATTCAAAGTGCACCTAAATGTTGGGGTAGGCCACTCATCGATGACGAAGATGGAAATGATTCTCCCAAAGGGTCTGACAAAAACACTTGACCTCCTCATGGGTTAGTGCTTCAGGCACACTAAAATTCGGTGCTGTAACTAGCCAAAACATCTTAGGGGAATGGTCTGCTACAAGAATGGACCACAAGATCCTCGACTATAACTCAGGGTCTGGCCCTTCACTACCCCACTTGTCAACCAGAGGCGGCTGGGGAATCAGTAGAGGTACTGCGGCAGACTGTTGGGATGGCATGCTTGCCGGGGGAGAATACAATGAGCAAGCTGACAAACCACCGCATCTCATGCTATCCTCCAATGAGTGCTGTGACATGGACAACACATCATGGTAAGATGGGATGATGGCCATCGTTTTTGGGAAAGGGACCATGGATACTGGTGATGGACCACACTACTACTCGTCATCCATTGGTCCCCGTAATAGCAATCCATGATCTCAAGTTGAGGTTGAGAGTGCTTCTGGAGTTGGTGTTGGAAATTTCACAACCAGATCCTGTGGTGATGCCAATTTTTTTTCCTCCTGGATGTACCTGCGATGGGAGGCATAAACCTAATGAACCTCAAATTCTGGAAGTATGAGGCTGATGGGCCTTGTTCCTACCCTGACCATTAACACGGAGGATCTAGGAGAGGGTTCCATCGATGAGTCATATCCCGCCTCAGAATATGAAAATAAGACTGGTTTAATCTCAGTCTATATCTTCTTGGAATTATTTTTATGGAATTGAAGACCCTCCCTCCTGCCCTGAGATGGTTCTTTGAGATAGGGTATATTTTTGGCATGAGGAGGACCTTCGGTCATACTGGTGTTGGGGCAGATATGATTTCCACCTAAGTGAGCTAGGGTGTGAGGAGCACCTGGACGTATGTTGAAGGAAATATGGGGAGGACCTCTGTGTCCATTGACTGATTTGTGGAGGGAGTCTCCGTGGAATGTTCTAGACTGGTTAGGACCTCCACTGGAGCCAATAGGTGCATGGGTAGGACCTCCATGCTTATTTCCCCTGGCAGCATCAACACGAGAAGGGTCCAAGTACTGGGTGACAATATAGCGAGGATGACCCTCACACCTATGACTGTTGAGGTTAAGAGGTCCTTTTTCAGCTACTGTAAGGACATGGGGAGTGGCCCCACACTAGAGATTGACTGGATGTGTAACATTTACACACCGGCGGCTTACGGTAGGAGGAAAAGTCAAAACCCGATGTAATGTGCACGAGAGAGGCTTCAGTACTGAGTGTTGCTTTCGTGGGGAGGACCCTCATTAGAATTGAAGGTAGCATGGGGTAGAACCTCATACAGAGATTGTAAGTGTGGAAGAAATTAATTTTCAATAGTGGCGATACAGGGAGGACCACCGTACTGGGTGTCATTTCTGCTGGCCAGTCTGCAACAGCCACTACCAGTGCCGACGACCAAGAGAGTTGACCCAACCTATCTGTGACGCAGTTGGGGCCTCAAACCAGTTTGGGTATATAAGTTCCCTTTCTCATCATACACAGGGGGAAAGTGATATACATCGGCAGTGGCGGGAACCACAATAGTTGTCGACGTTGGCGCCCCTTGGCAGGCATACAGCTAGGCCAGTGCCCGACGCTGGAATTGGGTCAACTGGACTGGGGCCAGCGGTGTAGGCACATGGCTTTCCTGCTCCATGACTAATGAGACCGTGTGGCAGTGCTGGCTTGACCTAGTGGAAGCCCTCATTGGGAGTATTGGAAATGGGATCCCAACCAAGATGGCCCTGACATCCCAACCTCATCAGCGTAGGTGAGGGAGTCATCGAAGCCTTCCTGGGAGATACTCTTGAAATGGTTGTACATAGGAGTGGGGAGAAGTAGCTCCCTACAAGGCCCTTGGGGGTGGGGGTGGTGATGAGGTGCAGACGCCTCAAGATCCTGGGAGGCCATATCCCGAGTCAAGATAACCCCTTCTTCCTATTATTAGGACACTGTCATTTATCACACTTCATTTAATGAATTCGGAAGAGAAGATGGGGCATGGGCACCCAATAGCTGTGGTTGTGCATATTGTCATAGATGCAGTGGAGCAACATGTGATTTCCGCGTTGGCATTTCCCATTCCCCTATGTTGGTGGGTGGGTGGCAATCAGATTCCTGATGCAACATCTTGGTTCCTGAATGGAAGGGATATTAAACTATTAGTACTGAATCAAAGAAATCAACATCCAGTGCCCCAACACCATTCCATCTTCTATGGTTGGTAAGAGGAATCCATGCTAACAATGTCACAGACCGGGATGTCCAATGTTCAACTGACCCAACTTCGGGTGAGCTTCAAACTAGGCCTGCTATTTTCTTGGAGGGGATCAACACCGGATTACTGGATCCAGTGACATGCTAGTCTACCGATGCCTCAAATTCTACTAATCTCTATATTTAGAAGAAGAAATTTACATTAGGTTAACCATTTCGGTTTTTTATTCTTTCTCCTGGGCGTGCACATCCGTCTGTCGAGGACGGTGAGTACACGCTGACTTTTTCCCCACATTACCTCTTTCCAATGTTGGGCGGCATTCGTTGCTTATTCAGAGACGTTTGTTCCTTGATCGAAATGGGATGATGGGATGTCACTTCTTTCTTCCCTGGATTCTTTATCAAAACTCATTACCTTGTCTAGGTCTCCCTTATTTATTAAGATGATGTTCGTGAAATTCTTCCCAGTTCCATATCTTCATGGAAGCCGGTTAATTAGAATTGTTTTTTTTTTTGGACAATCCAAGGGGTCTGGCCAGGGCAGCAACCTTAGGTCGAGGGTTTAGTCACATTGGACATCACTGGAATGTCTGGACGTTGTAACACTAGCATGTCTATGTTTCTTCCCATTATTATAGGGCTTTTCAATGGCCTGGAAGTCCGAGGAAGTCCATGTTGAATGTAGGGAATTATATGACATAGGCATGTCTTTGAGGTTTTCCTCCACTTCCCATGTTTTACACAGGGTATACTGTGAGTTTAACATCTAGTAGAGACAAATTAGACAAATCACAACATTAACTAGAGTGGATCAGATGGGTGAAACCCTTGGAGGGAACACTGATGCTAGGTGATGAATTGGTATGACCTCCCCCGGTTGTGGCGGCCCGAGTAAGGATCAGGAGGGATGATGGATGGTTATGTGAAGTGGGTGGAGAATGATATAGAGTCAACTTAGGGGAGACACTGATGATGGGCTTCAGCCACGAAGAGGCCTACTATGAATCTCATGGAAAGGAATCAAAGTCCACGTAGTGCAAGATGGGGTATAGGATAAGGGTGTGCACAGAGGACAACGACCTAATGATATACTAAGGGTAACGTGTGGTTAGAAGCCCGAGGTTCGTCTGATGTCACTGGGGAAGACCCGGGATATGTGTCCCAATGGAAGGGACAACAACGGGTTACCACTGAATGGTGATCACAATGGATTACCGCAATATTATGTTCACAACGTCTTACCACTAGATAGGGGATCACAAAGGATTACTGCTGGATAGGAGATAGTTTAGTGTCTTGAATGAGACAAGGGGAGTACAGTTTAATGTCATAGAGAACGGGGGTGAATCGACGTGAAGTGGTTGGCACTAATGATTGTTGGGCATGAAACCCAGGGAAGATTTCTATGTATGTTTCCTTGGCAAGGGTCATAGTCTGCATAGTTTGGGATGGTTTAACAGGTGAACCGACGCGAAGTGGTCAAGAAAAAATGGAGGTGTTAGGCTTGACCCTCAGGGAGGCTTCCTACAGACCTTGCCATGGCAAGGATCAATGTCCACATAGTTTTCAAGGGGTTGATGAACTGACATGAAGATGGTTGGGACCAATGGATGGTGGTCATGAACCTCAGGGAGGCTTCCTACATACCTTGCATTGGGAAGGATCAAAGTCCATGTTGTTCGGGAGGGGTTGGTGGACCAACATGAAGTTTTCTGGGACCAATGGATGGTGGGATTAAACCTTAGGGATGATTCCTACATACCTTGCCTTGGAAAGGATCAAAGTTAACATAGTTCGGGAGGGTGTGGTGAAATGATGTGAAGGGAGTCAGGACCAATGGTTCCTGGGATTGAATCTCAGGGAGACTTCCAACATTCCATGCCTTGGAAAAGATCAAAGTCTGCGTAGTTTTGGAATAGGTGTGGGGATTAAACACTAAGGAAACCCAGAGAGGATGTCATGGTCAATGATTACTCTAAGGCCTTGTGAGTCATGAACGGTGTGAGAAATAAGAGGCAGAAAATACATGACGGTCACGTCGTGAAAAGAGATTCCATGGGAAGTGGAGTGGGTCTTACATGTGGTTAGTGGACCAAAATTGAAATAGGGGCTTACGCATGGTTATTGGCCCAAAGAGGAAATAGGGGCTTACACATGGTTTGTAGACCAGGGAGATGGGGATTGGGACTTACTCTAGGATGGAGGTCCGGTGGTGAAAAATCCCAAAGGGAGAGATATTTGGCATGGAAGAGAGGGGGGATCTGGTGCCCATGCCCCCTATCTTGTCTTTGGCATGGAGGAAGATAGGAGGAGTAGGGATTCTTCCTCCCACAAGAAAGGCTTGGGGGTTACACCACAGTGGTTTCCCTTTCCCCAAATATAAAATCCACTCCAGTAAAGAGGATCTCATTCCATGTGAGGAAGATCCCACTCCCGTGGAGACCAGTGGGCATAGAGAATGTCCAAGATGGGTAAACCTGTGTATGATGCATAATGTGGGGTCAAAGCTTAACTTCATTTGATGGGGATGATGATACTTGGCAGTTTAACATCCTGCATCTTGGACGAGGCAAGTTAACTCTACACCCTTAGGACTTACATGATGGATACCCACCCACCTTTAAGGAAGAGAAGGTATCAGAAATGGCATGGAAAGAGGGTGTTATGGAGTGATACATTGAGGGGTCCATGTTAGTGTGGCTATGTGAAGAAGCAATATCCATTATCATGCCTTTGTGAAGAAACATGAGGTGATGCAACACAAAGGGAAATGACACACAAGGGACTTTGATGTTACTTCATATGAGCCTGGAGGGTCGTACGAGAGAAGGTTGTGTAAGATAGATGTTTTGGGCATAAGAAGTGCCGATGATAATGCTCGGGAGAGTTACATCAAACACATGTGATTGAGAAAGCACAAGGAGGGAATGTTTTCCACCAATAGAGTAGATACGCGGAAAAGGAAGGGGTTAGCAGACCCGGGAGATTGTGCCCAATAGGAGAGGGTTGCCCGAAATTGGAATGCAATTGGAATAGTTGTGCATAAAAGACCAAGTGTGAATAAAATTGAGAATGTTTATGCACCAAGGGTGGCAGAGTATTTGTGCTCATGTGGAAGGGTTTTTACGCAAGGATGGGTCGAGGTGTTGCATGTATGTTAGAGGTGTTGCACACAAGGATGGGATGATGTGCTGCGTGCAAATCGGAGGCATTTCACGCAAGGAATGCCCATGTTTTTTCGCATAAGGGAGAGGGATTGGGTGCAAGGGACCCGAATCTTAGGGACATGGCTAAGGGTCAAGCTAGAGTGGTCTTGTGCGAAGGAGGAACCCTAGGAGACCTATCACGGAAAATCCCATACCTAAAATCCATCTCTTTCGTGTGGGAGAGGTGAATTTTTCCTAGATGAGATGGTTTAGAATCTTTAGCCACTGGATGTCGATGGGGGTGCCCTTGTATTTATAGGCACTCTGGGTCATTGGGTTCTTGTGGGATTTGATCGGCATGGAAAAATTCGGTCCTGGTGTCGGTGGCACGAAAGATTCCACGCCCGGTGTCGGTTGCGCACCTCTTTCCTCACACGCACGCAAAACATCTTCAGATCCCACAATTGTTTGCGTGAGAGTGATGTTTTTCAGGCGCCTTTGGTATTTTTCGTGTGACACATTCATTCCTCTAAGAATTGATCTCCATGTCGAAATATGTTTTTGTTTTATCTACAAATACTCTCTTTAGGCCTTTAGCACATTTCGACATCTATAGGGTTCAAAAACAATTATTCTCAAAATAATTTAGCATTTCTTATTGATTTATTATTATTATTTTAAAATATAAAATTAAAATATTTTAAAAATTATGTAGATAAAGTGAATATTCTTTTAAGAATCAGAATATTGAAATAATTAAATGCTGATTTTTTATAATTTTCTGAGATAGTCGAATTTTCGGGAAAACATTTAACACCATATAAATGTAGTTTCTATATTATGCCATCATAATGTCAAATAAGAGTTGTAATAAATAATATAAAAGGTATCCCATACAAAATATCGGTTTTTTATTCAAAATAATATTATTTTACATTTGATTGAATTATTTTTAAACTCCATTATGAATCCTTCCAAACTTATAATATATTTTAATGTTTTTAAATAATTTCATTATGAGTGTGACTGAACCCCACAAAAGAAGTGGATTTATTTTTATATGATTGTCCATTGTAATTATATATTAATGAGAACCAATCCCATTTTTTTGAAACAATGCGATGAAACCATGTCACAGTTTTTGGTTTTGGTTATTTTATTATGTATATTCTAAAACATAAATAATAATAAAATCCCCCAATTTTTTAAACCCACCCAATATCCCATTATTATTTCCTAAAAATCATTGGATCACATCCATAATGTCCCCTATACTATATATAGTCTTCAAAATGTGCTCCCAAGCTCTCACAAATCTGCTCTGAAGTATTTGGAGTCACACACTCATGTAAGGGGTCTGTTTTTTCCAATTTCAGTTCATACACCTCTTCTACGTTATAACTATCAGTTTAAATTTTTTTTCATGTTCTGGAATGTTATTAAATAACCCCATTACATTAAATTTTATTTATATATGTTTAGATACCCCTTTAAATCTCATTAATAACTCCAATGAACTCTTATGTACACATGATATAATGCCGAAACTTACTAAGGTATCATCACCTTCTCTTCTTTATTCAAAATTCATTATTATCCTATGCCAGACATTTATAATTTCCAATGTCCAGATTTGTATTTAAATTTACCTATTACTGAAAATTTTATATTCAAACGATGATATACCCCTTCTCTCTCATAAACTCATTATTAAAATATTTAAGTGACTCTTTTATGATGTAGAAATATCCGTGTGATTTTCCTTCCCCATATGATTGTATTGTGAATACCATACACATTTTTTATCATGGGTATTAAAATTTATACACTTAAAACCATTTGAATTTGGGATTAAATATATTTATTACATACTCCTTGATCATTGAATAAAACATGATTATGAATGAATGCTTGCTGTGTGATCTAAGTGGAACACAAAATCATGAGAATGAAATAAATGTGTTCAGTGAGAAAAAAATTTCATAGCCCCCCCAATGAATTTCATAATGTATATGATCATGAGACATCATGGTGGGATATTTAATGAACATGAATCCTATATTGTAATTTTTTTCTACCATGATGTCTTGGTTGTTTAGGCTTGACATATTTTTATGATGCAATGTTTTAAGTTATTTCAACATTTCCCATGTTATGATTATCATGATATATCATGCCTCATTATTCATGTTCCTTTCATTCCCCATTGATATAACTATAGTAGAAGATTATTTACCTTATTACATTCTAATTCCATTATTTAGATTTCTATCTCACCATTTCTTATGTTTGTCTCTATGTTATCCTGTGTAGTTTTAAAAGCCATGGACTTTTGGAATCATGTTAAGTAAGATTTTAATAATTTTGTTATATCGCATTTTCAGTTTGTTATTCGATGTTCTGGATTCCCAAATACACTTAACTTCTTGTTATTGTATGTTTTATTATGTGTACTTTTTTTAATAAATAATGAATTATTGTGTAATAAATAACATTTTTTTGTTGGTTTAGTGAAATTTTTTAGTTATTTTTGCGATTAGGAATTAAAAAAATTAGGAAAAGCCTTGGGTATGAGAGAAAATATTAGAGAAACACCTAAAACTGAGCAAGTATTTATTATGTGATTTATTAGGGAAATATATCTATGTCTAGATACTACAACTAGATTTGGTCATGGCATATATGCAAATAGGGGTAATAACTCCGACAAGGTGTGCCCAACCTTACTTTGTGTAACCTGGAACATAACAATGGGCCTTAATGCACACCAGTTATGATACACCTAGGGGATATTATTTATTATATTTTTAACCTCATTATGTTCAATTATTAAGGGAATAAAAAATTACCCTATGAATATATGTTAGGAAATTGATTGTATATAAGATATATTGAAGCCTAAAAATTCATAAGTTAAGATATAAATCTATGTAAAAAGTCGTAATTTTAATGTCATTAAATTATCTTTAAGGTGTTTATTTGTTTAAAAATTAAATTCCCTAAATTTTTATTTATTTTATCTAATGAGCTAAAATTGGTGGAATTGGGAAAACAATCAATGTGAAGGGAAATGTGGTGATTGCACCAATGAGATTCCCAATTTGATAGGAGATCAAGATTGATATATTGTGATTATGCTAATGTAGCTATAAAAAATCACAATTTAAAATTTGAAATTTTTTGAATGTACAAATAATTCAAGTAAGAGGAAGTTTAAATATAATTAAATATTGTTAGATAAAGGTGATCATAGTATAAATTCACAATTTCTTTTATGAAAAAATTATGCAAAAAGGAACCAAGGGGAATTTCACAAAGGGACTCTGAGATGTTTTACGTGTGGGAACCCAGGGCCTAAAGTATCTAATTTCCATGAAAAATGGATAAGTTTATAGATGTAAATAATTTTCAATCTAGTGTACCTTATACAACTATATGTCATAAGTGTGCAAAATTTTGGAATTGTCCAATCCAATTCTCCATTCCAAGGGTTGAGAAGCATAAAGGGAATAAAAAACATCCAAGAACAAGGGGATAATTCATTTCCTATACTGAGATGAACCATTATTATTTAAGTATATGTAAAAATTACTCAATAATTTTTTATGTCATGTTGTATTTTAATTCATGACTTACTATAATATCTTGAATGTTTTCTAAGAACACCGAGTCACCACCATAAATGATTTTATATCATCAGGAAAAACAAATATGATTATGTATCAAGTGTTGATGTTTGTTACAATTTATTTTCTGAAAATTATATTAGTCTCCCTTTAGTGGAATTTGATGAAATTTATATCATGGGTTGGATTTCCATTTATAGTGTCAACATAAATTTCCACCAGAAGGAAATCTATCACTATATTGGGAATCAACCCCAAATTCTGTATAAGTGAAAGGAAGAGGATGAATTTTATTTATAACCGAAATCCCACGAATGGATATTATTTATATATAAGAAAAAATATTTATTACAAATTTTGGATTCTATGGAATGAATTATCCTTGAAGACATTCCCATTGAGAGGGAAGATGAATATGTGTTTCCTAAGGAATTGGATGGTCTTACTCATAACAGAGAGGATGAATTTCCATCGATATTATATCTAAGGTATTACCATTTTTGAATACTCAATAAATAATGTATATTTTTGAACTTGAAGAGCTGGGGAAATAACTACATGGGAATCCGGATAAAGGGTTCATACATCAAAGTGTATTACCTTGGCCAAAACCAGCCCTCTTCTTCCAAAAGAAGGATGGGTCAATTCACCTTTTAATTGATTATCATGGAATAAAAAGTATCACTATAAATAATTAATATCCTCCTACATTTATTGATGACTTGTTTGATCAGTTGTTGGGAGAACAAAAATTATCGAACATGGATCTTTAGTTGGGATATTATCAATGAAGGGAGGAGAAGTAAGATATCCCCAAGAACACTTTTCGTACAAGGTATAATCACTCTGAGTTCATGGTAATTCCATCTAGACTCTCTAATTCTCTAAGAAAATTCATGTACATGATGAATATAGTCATTATTGATTACCTAAAAAACTTGTGTAAATATTTATGTTATATATTTTAATATACTCTAAAACCATGGTGGAGCATGAAGAGAATCTGAGCATTATGTGGAAGACCTTACAAAAGGTGAAACTTTATTCCCAGAAAAAAATTGTGATTTCTGGTTGAAGGAAGTGTCATTCATGGGGAATATAATCACAATAAAATGAATATCCATGGATCCTTGAAATACCGAATAAATTGAATGATGATTGAGGCCGACATCTGGGATATATATCCATTGTTTCCTTGGAATAGCATGGCATTATCATCTATTCATGTGAATCTTATCATAGTTTTCAAACCATATATATAATCTAAATCATAATGGAGTCATGTTTTTTTGGAAAAATGAATTTTAAGATAGATTCATTGATATGAAAAGTATACTTATCACTACCTATGTACTCACTCTACCCACAAGTGGACAAATTTCAAAGTATTTGGCAATTATTTGAAGAAGGGATTAGGTTACGTGTTAATGCAGAATGAAAAATTCATACACTATGATTTAAAGAGGATGAGTGTTCGTCAACAGAATGAACAAAAATTTGACTCAGAGTTGGATATAGTGATATTATCATTAAATATATTGCAGAATAACCTCTTTTGGGATAAGTGTAAAATATATACGAATGATAAAATCATCAAGTATATATTCACAAAGAAAGAGCTGAATATTCCCTATTGAAGTTGGATAGAGATGTCTGTGGAGTATGATTGTGCAACTCACTGCCATGTCGAGAAAGAAAATAAAGTGGCAGTCTCCTTAAGTAGAAATTACCTTACAATTATATCATTGAAAAGAATTATAGGGATATAATATTCTTAGATTTGGAATGGATAGAAATGGGAATCATAATTAAATGATAATAAAAAATCCTTTAAAAATTTATTACTCAACCTTATCCACTATAGATCTTAAAGGATGATTAGAGAGATGGTGTAGGAATATAGAAGAAGGTGGAAACTATAATTAATTGGAAATAAATGGAATTTAATGTTAATGAAGAAGAAGTTGTGATATTTTTTTCTAAACTATATGTTCTATTAAATCACATGTTTAAGTGGGAAATATTGGTTGATGCACATATTTAAACCTTCTCCATCCCCCAGGAAGAAAACAGATGCATCAAGAGATTAGAGAACACTATTAGTGGGAAAATATGAAGAAGTAGGTTGCAGAATATTCATTAAGATATCATGTATATCAAAAAGTGAAAGAGGAGTGGAAAACATCCAAGGGAATGATGAAACCAATACACATACCTGCATAGAAATGAGAAAAATCATAGTGGAAATTGTCACTAGTTTTTTAAAGACATTAAGAGGGAATAATGTTATATGGGGTATGATGGATAATCTTAAAAATACCACACTATTCATTATAATTACTGGGTATTTATCACCAGATTAGCTTTCAATGTTATACAAAAGAGAAGTTGTAAGGATTTATGGAGTACCACTATCAATTGTATCTATCCTAGATCCAAGATTCACATATATGTTTTATAAGAGTCTAAATATCAATTTGATTACTGTGTTTAACATCATCATTGATTATCACCCTTAGAATAATGGCCAATCTTAGCAGACTATACAGACACATGAGGACATATTTAGTGCAGGATCATTTGACATTAAAGGATGATTGGACCAACATCTTCCTCAGTTCAAGTTCTCTAACAACAATAGTTTTCACTCTAGAATCCAAAGGGCTCCCTATGATTCCCTTTATGGTAAGAGGTGAAGAAAACATGCATGTTTGGATGATAATGTGGGAAACAAATTTCTAGGTCCTGGAATTGTTGATGAAATGGTCGACTAACACTCCCACCGAACCTATATCAAGTACAATATTTCCTCTATATATTCATATTGAGAAAGTATATACTGGTACCCTCCCATGTACTCAATCAATAGGTTATACCATTGTAGAATGACCTTTCCTATGAGGATAATCTGGTAAATATCGTGGAATATAGGGAAAAAGTTCTATGAAATCAAGCAATGCCCTTGGTCAAAGTGTTATCAAGAAAGAATAAGTTTGAAGGTGTGATGTGGGAACTGGAGGAGGTGATGAAACAGAGTCACCCTCGTCTATTTTAGTGTGGGAGATGAAAATTTCATTGGAGAAGTTTCATAAGGGGGGAAGATTTTAATGACCCGAAGTGTTAAAAATAAAATTACCCTCGTGTTTTAATTATATGTCTATTTATGTGTTATTTTTGTTGAAAACACCTAAAATTATTTGGTTTTATTATATCCTATTGTATTTAAATGATGAATAAATATTATCACGGTTGATAAAATATAGATTTTGAATTGTGATCACATGATTAGTATAATTATAGGGATTTTTAACAAATCTATGTTACACAAACAAAGGAAGTGATGGCCTCAACCTACAAGACCATAGCCTATGAATACCTTTATTAATGATTCTGAAAGAGATATCATTACTAGGGTTTTCACATCACCAATCCCATTTTGAGTTTCAACAACCTAATCTTGAGCAAAACCGTTTATGGGATAAGTTTAAGATTATCTAGTTCATTAATCTAACCATGTTTGTCGAACCACCACATGAAAGTCCCACCATAATGCACCATTCCGTTATGGAATTTTCCAGAGTAACAATGTTATATGTAGAAATACCCTAGAAGTATGAACATTTTATTACTTTTTTATTATGTATTGAATTTATTTTTATCTTACTATTCTTACTTCATAAAAAATTATTTTAATTCAATGAATCCTAAATATTACATTTAGTCAATACTAATATTCAATAAAGAATTTATTTTGATGAATTTATGGTATTTTTAAATAAATAACATTTTTATAAAATATTATTATTAAATAATTTTTATTAAATTTAAATGATCATATAATTTTTATAAGGTCAAATTGGATTTTTATTTGTGTTCAAAAACTATTATTGTCAAAAAAACGCATCATTTCATTATAAATGTCGATTATTATTTTTAAAATTAAAAACTCACATATTAAATAAATATTTATAGAAAACTAATATTATTTTCGGAATAAAAATTTCAAAATTATCCAACGGTGAATTTTTCGTAATATTCTGAGAAAATTAATTTTTGGGTCAAAAATAAATACCATATAAAAATAATTTGTATATTATGACATCATAATGGCTTGAATGTGATGTTATAAATATAATAAAAAGTATAAAAACAAATATATTTTTCAGTTTAAAATAATATAGTTTCATGATTATTCGATTTATTTAATAAATCTAGTATGAAACCTCCCAAACTTATAATATATTATAAGGTTTTTAAATCATTTCTTTAAGAGTATCTCTCACCTCTATAAAATAAAGGTAATTATTTTATTATTTTTAAATCATGGTCATATAAAAAAATCATAACCCCTCCATTTTGGAAGAAAACATGGGCAAAAAACATGGTATGGATTGTTGTTTTGGTTATTTCGATATGTGGAGTCTAGAACCAAAATAATAGTGAATTACACCTATTTTCCTATACAACCCCATACAATATCTCATTTCTATTAACTCAAAATAATTGTAGAATTTACATACTCTTTAAACCAGTCATTATTTCCCACCCATGGTTCCTAAGATCTCAAGAAGCTCTTCTCATGTATTTAGAGTCACACACACAAGTAAGAGATTTCTCTCTTCCCATTTACATTAATGCACCTTTTTATGTTATTATCATCATTTTAATTTGATAATGTTGAGAAATGTTATTATATATTCTCCTTACTATCCATTTAATTTATATATTATGACAAACCCCTTTCACTCTCATTAGTATATCCCATGAACCTTTATGCACAGATATTTCTATGCAGGAATTTACTAAGGGATCTAAAGCTTCTCATATTTAATCATATTTCTTAATTATCTTATGGATTCCATTTCTAATTACTAATGTTGTGACATGAATTTTCATATCTCTATTACTACTTTTTTTCAAATTATTTTACATCACTTCCAATCTCATCAACAAATGTTATGAATTTTTAAGTGATGCTGTTATGATGTAGAAATTTCATAGTGACTTCTCATTCCAAAATAATTATGTAGTGAATACCATAACCATTTCTTATACATGGTATTCACATTTATACCCATATAACTATGTTAAATGGGGATTAAATGATTTTATTCCACACTCCTTTGTAATGGAATAAAATATTATGAAAAATGAATCCATGTTGAATGATTTATGTGGCACTCAGAAGCATGAGAATGAAATGAAAGTGATGGGTGCACCAATAATTATTTATAACTCAAATGAATTGGATAATTTTGATTCTCACGATACATAATTTTTGGATATTGAGTCAACCTTATTACTTTATTATAATTTTTCCACTATGATATCTTTGGGTTTTATCCTTGACCTATTATTACGATGTAGTGTTTTAAGTTGTCTCCAAATTTCACATGTTATGATTATCATGTTATATCTTGCCTAATTATTCATGTTCATTTGTTCCCCATTTATATGCTTATTTTCTAAAATGGTTTACCTTATAAAATAATTTTTTATTAATTTGGATTTATAATCACCCATATCTTATGTTTTTTCCCAGGTTATCACATATAGTTTAGAAGCCATGGAATTTTTGAAGCATGTTAAGGAAGTTTTTAAAAATTGTGTTCTATCTAATATTTAAGATGTTATGCTATGTACCTAATTCTGAATGAAAATATGCTTCTTGATCTTTCAATAATTATTATCTATACCTTTATTTATTAAATAATGAATTAATGGGTGATAAAGAAAAACGTTATCTTAATATCACTTATAAAATAACGAATTCAATATATTAAATATACATTATTATTATTATTACAATAACAGAACAACCATAATACACCTTCAATCCATCCATTAGAAAATTGAAATAAATTTTATGTGTACATATGATCTACCATAACTAATAATGGTTTAATAAATTTTTCTTTCACTACCTTTTATAGATAAAAATATGTATAAAATAAATATAAATGATGTTTATATCATGGTTAATATTTTGTGGATTATGAAACCATGATCAATGTGAAATATAAGGCCCCAGCCTTAAACCTTACTTAATCTTGAGTTATTACAAGATTACACATTGAGGATCTTTTCGGGTTTAGAGTTTTAGAGAATTAGATCATAAAACTTGCATTACATTCCACATATAAAAAAAGTGGTTACATAAAGATAGTATTCTTCATTCCCATCAATGGAAACACATTTAAAATAAAACATGGATTATTTCTTGACACATCCTTGACTCTATCGTCTTATCATGTACCTTTCCCTTGACCTGTAAAAAACATTTCAAAAACTTGGGATGAGCATAAAAACTCAGTATGGGTTATAAAAACATGGGAAGGAAACATGAGTTCATATATACATAAGAATGAAATCATACTATACCCATAAAACATAGGCCCTTTAACATACCTCATAAAATCATGAATAAATCATAGAAATCATAAGACATAAAGGTAACTTGAGGCATTCATAACATTCTTACGTAGGGAGTAACCCTCTTGGTTACATTTGGAATACCCATCACAGTATATTCCCTAAAATCTCTTCGGAGAAACCCTAAAGTTTCACTCCTTCGTGTTACCCAATGCATTGGAGAGCTATAACGGGCTCACCCGCCCTTAGTTTATCACGGAACCACCCGTCTTCATAATAATGCCCAAGAACCATAACATAATCGTATCACATAAAACATGTATAAAGGAAACATAAAATTTCCACATTTCAATCACAAGATATCAATACAACACATTGATATAAAAACATTATGAAAACCATTTTCAATACCAAAATAAAAGAAAAGTAAAACATGGTATTTATTTTTCTTTAAAAAGAAGGTATGGCTTGTAGAGGAAGCCGAAACTCAAATAACGGTCACGACGGCGGAGAAGTCGTTGTCGCCGCATACGTACGACAAAAACATTCCCTTTTTGTCGTTTAGTAAACGCTTCGTATAAAAAATATTCCTTTTGAATAAACGTAAAAGTCAAAGTGGTTTATACACCGTATAAAATAAAGTTGTGTATAAAATAAAATATGCCTCAACGAAAGGAGATTGAGACGAAGTCCCATACCTCGTATCCGACTTGACCCGACCGTTCTTTAATCTCCTGAATAATAAACTTGTGTTAATATCTACTTGCTTATGAATCTTTATCAAGTTCATTATTCCTTTTATACCATGTTATGACCATCATGTAATCATTTAAGTTATTAATGTTCATTTTGTCGGTATTTGGTTCTTAAGTCAAAAATAGACTTCTTACACTTACATGTTGTTAATTTGGTCAAAGTTTCTTTATATCCAGAATTGTATTCATGATGTAGATATCATATATGTCATATATATCCAGTACATACATGCATTTATAATATTACATCACATTTAGAGGTAAGAAATGAAATGCACCGTTCATGGAGACGGTAAGCCGTATGTACGCATGAACGCTACTTCCATTTCTATTTCATATTTTCTGGAATGGAATCATAATGATATAAGAGTATATTATAATTGCAGTATAATAACATATATAACATCATTAACTTTATCCTTTACACATCCCACATATGGTATTAACGAATCAAATCACTTTTAGGGGGCGGTAGTCCGCACTTCCTAAAATAAAGATATCGTGTTTACCCATAATGGAAACCATAAAGGTATGCCCAAAATGAAAAAACAGAAGCTTAAGGAAAACATAAACAAATTATATATCGTATATAAAAATAGTGACATCATAATGGCCACCTTTGAAAGTGTTAAATGAGTGTTGAACAATCATCGTTTCGGGAGGCAGAATTTCACCATCCACGGAAACCGTATGTTCTTTAACCATTTGATGTAGCTGTGTGAGTGTGTAGCTCAAATATGTCTTATAACAACATCCTAGTATATTGAAGATACTGGTGTTGTTACAAAAGAAGTAAATAAAAAGAGTTATGGGGTTGGAGAAGCAAAATAAAACAAATGAACATGAGAGAATGAATTACCTTAAAAAGTGTAACTCCTTTTGATTTGAGCCTAAAGGCTTCATTTGAAAGGATTCTGCCCAAAGGGAATCCTCTAGGATGAGGAGAGTGATGGGGAGAGAGTAAATGGGCAGGGTTTGGCCGAGCCAAAGTCTTGATGTGTGTGTGAAATGAGGTAGAGGTGGGGGCCTTTTATAAGAGGAGAGGAGGGGCACTTTTGGAAAGTAAAGAAATATTACATTATTTGAAAATGTGTATCGATTTCAAAAGGTCCCACATTGATATAATTCGTGGATAAGGTTATAAGGGTTCGAAATCCACTCATCCAATTGGTTTTGGCCATGTGTAGTTCATATATTTTACATTGTCTTTCCATTTTATTTAAATCGTCAAATAATGATTTCATCGCTGCATCATTATTATGTCATAAATAATTTAATTTATTTAATGTCTAAAAATTATAAAAAAAATCCTATGATATAGGAAATCTTTTTATCTTTCCAATTACTATTTATAATAAAAATTTGGACTTTTATAACCCCAATTAAAAAGTGTTTTCGTGAAACATATTATGTTTGTGTCATTTTCACTTTAACATTAAAAAAAAGTAATTTATGTCATTTCCCAACAAAAGTGGATCCATGGGGTCCCCAAGTTTACCCATGGCATCTCGTGGTCGGCCATGACACAACCAATGAGGTTGGGACATGTGTCTAGGTCATTTCATTTTATTAAAGTATTATTTATACCTTAAACTACCCTAATTACCACTAATCGTGATTAAGAACTTAATAAGTTACTATTCACCCAAAAATTATTATAATCTCATTGAACCACATTTTACATACTAATGACAACCATGTATGTTGGATTTTCAAAATTCAATACACATTAGTGGTAAACTTTCATTCAACTGAAAAATCAGTTTGCTTGATTACCACTTAGTGGTTTCACTATTCATCAAAAATTGAAGTTTTTCAGAAAATTATCAAAAATTCACCGTAAGCTATATTTGATATTCTGAATTAAAAAATGAAGTCTATTTTACAAAATTCAAATCATATAAGTCAAATTAATTAATTTAATAATTAATTCCCGCTGCTAGAGCAAAAAACGTGTTTTTACAAAACAATAAGTATCAAAAGATTGACACCAGTTTAAGTCTAATTTCAAAGTGAAATTGATTCCAATGACCACCATTGGATAAAATGGTAAAAATATATTCTAATTTCACTTCAAAACCAACTCAAAACATAATATAATCATATAAATAAATTAGATTAAAAATCAGTTTTGATGTAAAATGCAGTATTTTTCACTATTCATTAAAAAATGAACATTGTCAGAAAAATACCAAAAATTCACACATGGTAAATTTTGATGTCCCAATCATAAAGGATAAGTTTATTTTGACAAACATAGTTTATAAAATTTTCAAAATATAGATTCAAAAATGTTTTGCCATCAAATGGCAGTAAAACAATCTTTTAAGAATATTAGTGTATTCCATGCATAAGATTGTATTTATTTTCATTTTAAGCCTCTATAACACTATCTTAATCATTAATAGACATAGATACAAATATCTATTATTAATTAGTTACTTGGGATGTTACATCCTTCCCCCCTTTAGAAAATTGCGTCCCCGCAATTTATTTACTTATCGAACAAATGGGGGTACTTATCCCTCATTGCATTTTCATATTCCCATGTTGCCTCTCCAATCATGTGGTTTTTCCACAAAACCTTTACCTGCTTAATCACCTTATTCCGTAACACTTGCTCCCTGTGGTCAAGAATCTGGACCGGTTGTTCCTCATAAGATAGGTTCTCTTCTAGCTGAACTAGCTCTGGACTCAAAACATGAGATGGATCTGGCATGTACTTTCTCAACATCGAAACGTGAAAAACATTGTGTACCTGAGATAAACTCGGAGGTAAATCCACTCGGTATGCAACTGATCCAACTCTCTCCAAAATTTTGTATGGTCCAATGAACCTTGGAATCAACTTTCCTTTCTTACCAAACCTCATCACACTTTTCCAAGGATAAACCTTGAGAAAAACATGATCACCTACCTCGAAAGATAGATCCTTCCTCTGGTTATCCGCATAACTCTTCTGCCTTCTCTGAGCTGTTCTCATGTGTTTCTGAATCAGCTGAACTTTTTCTGCCATCTCTTCTACCAATTCTGGTCCCATCAACTTTCTTTCACCCACTTCATCCCAGAAAGCTGGACTTCGACACCGCTTCCCATATAATGCCTGAAATGGTGCCATCTGTATATTGGAATGAAAACTGTTATTATATGAAAACTCAACCAAAGAAAGATGTTGGTCCCAACTTCCCTGATAATCCATAGAACAAGCTCATAGCATATCCTCCAATTTCTGAATTGTTCGTTCTGACTGCCCATCTGATTGAGGATGAAAAGCTGTACTAAAATTTAATTCAGTACCCAACATCTTCTGAAGGCCTTTCCAAAAGTTAGAAGTAAACCTGGGATCACGATCCGATACAATGGAGAGAGGAACTCCATGTAACCTGACTATCTCTTTAAGATACAAACGGGAAAGTTGGTCAAGAGAGAAAGTATCTCGTATAGCAAGGAAATGAGCAGATTTGGTCAAGCGATCAACAATAACCTAGATTGCATTATTACCTCGAGATGTCTTCGGTAATCCAACAACAAAGTCCATGGATATATTCTCCCATTTCCACTCTGGCACTGGTAAAGGCTGAAGCATCCCTTTCGGTAACTTCCGCTCTGCTTTAACCTGTTGACATGTCAAACACTTCACAGTAAAATCAGCAATATCTCTTTTCATTCCATCCCTCCAGTAATACTCCCGCAGATCTCTATACATCTTAGTACTACCCGGATGAACTGAAAACGGAGAACTATGAGCTTCACATAACAACTCTCTCTTAAACTGTGAATCACAAGGCACACACAATCTCTTCCCAAATCTCAAAACACAATTATTATCAATGTTGAATTCAGGCAACTTACCTTTCTGAACCAACTCTACCTTTTTCTGCAACTCACTGTCTTGTATCTGTGCTTTCTTGATTCTATCTGATAGAGAAGATCTCACTGATACCTGAATCAAAACAGAAGGACTTCCTGCACCAACAACTTCTATGCCAAATTTCATCAAATCGTTAACCAAAGGATCACGTTCCAAACGCAACATTGTTAATGAAGCATTACTTTTTCGACTCAAAGCATCAGCCACTTTATTTGCTTTTCCCGGATGGTAATGAATTGTACAATCATAATCCTTGATTAATTCCAGCCATCTCCTCTGTCTCATGTTTAAATCTCTCTGAGTGAATATATACTTTAAAATTTTTTGATCGGTATATATTTCACACTTTACTCCATACAAATGATGCCTCCAAATTTTTAAAGCAAAAACAACAGCAGCTAGTTCCAAATCATGTGTAGGGTAATTTACCTCATGAGTTTTCAACTGTCGTGAAGCATAAGAAATTACCTGACCATTCTGCATTAGGACGCAACCAAGTCTTTTCAATGAAGCATCACTGTATATAACAAACTCACCATTCCCGGAAGGTAGTGCCAAAACTGGAGCATTCACCAATATTATTTTCAATTCCTGAAAACAATCATCACATTCTTTTGTCCAGATAAACTTAACACCCTTCCGAGTTAGCTTAGTCATTGGACTAGATAACCGTGAAAAATTTCTAACAAACCTTCGATAATAGCCCGCCAAACCAAGGAAGCTACGAATCTCGGTTAAATTTGTGGGTGTTGGCCATTCTTCCACAACTTTTGTTTTTGCAGGATCAACAGTTATTCCATCTTTAGAAACAATGTGACCAAGGAAAGAAATTTGTTGCAACCAAAACTCACACTTGCTGAATTTCCCATACAATTTCTTTTCTTTTAAGGTTTGCAAGATAACCCTTAAATGTTTTTCATGCTCCTCTTTACTTTTAGAAAACACCAAAATATCATCAATGAAAACCACCACAAACTTATCCAAGAACTCATGGAAAATTCTATTCATTAAGTCGATGAATACAGCAGGTGCATTGGTTAGCCCAAATGGCATTACTACAAATTCATAATGGCCATATCTCGTACGGAACGCGGTCTTCGGAATATCTGCCTCCTTTACCTTCAGCTGATGGTACCCCGATCTCAGGTCAATCTTTGAAAAAAACTGAGCTCCCTAGAGCCGATCAAACAAATCATCGATATGAGGAAAAGGATATTTGTTCTTAATAGTGATATTATTCAAGGCTCTATAATCAATGCAGAGTCTCATAGAACCATCTTTATTTTTAACAAATAAAACAGGAGCACCCCATGGTGATGTGCTAGGTCTAATGAAACCTTTCTCTAATAAATCTTGCAATTGCTCCTTCAACTCTAAAAGTTCAATTTGTGCCATTCGATAAGGGGGTTTTGAAATTGGCTTAGCATCAGGAACTAAGTCAACAGTAAACTCAACTTCCCGATCTAGTATTATTCCAGGCAACTCATCAGGAAAAACATCAGGATACTCATTTACCACTGGCACATCATTAATCTGAACAGTTCCTTTATTTTCAACGATGTGTGCAAGGTAACATTCATTTCCATCTTTTACAAGTTGCTCGGCCTCTTGATATGTTATCAAAAGTAAGGGTTCATTCTTGTAAACAAACTGAAAGTCTTTCTCAAAAGAAACTTCTTTATCTCTACAGTAAATCTTAGCATGGTAAATAGAGAGCCAATCCATACCCAGGATAACATCAAACTCTACTAGAGGTAGAACAATAAGGTTTGCAAGTAGGTTCTTTCTACAGATAAGGATAGGAAGATTCTTATAAATTCTTTTTGCCTCGACACTTCCCCCAGGTGTTTTTACCAAAAGTTCAGGAGTCATTTCTTGATATGGTATTCCCATTTTACTAGAAAAGGTTTTAGAGATGAAAGAATATGTAGACCCCGAATCAAATAACACACTGGCATAATCTGAAAAAACAAAGTACCTGATACAACTTCATTTGATGGCCCGACATCTGCTGAAGTAGTTGCAAAGGATTTCACCACCCCTTTATGCTTGTAGTCTAACTGCTTCCCATCACTCAAGCTCCTTGTCGGACACTCGTTTGCATAGTGACCCATCTCATTGCACTTATAACATTTCACTAACTGTAAATCAAATTTGTTTTTACCTTCACCTTGATCCTTTTCAGTGCAATCACGAGCCTTATGTCCCATCTTACCACATCGGTAGCACTTCCCTGAATTCAGAAGACATTCCCCAGCATGCCTTTTACCACATTTATCACAAACTGGAAACTTAGTTCTCTTACCATCATACTTTTTTGAAGAATTCTTACCTTTCTCCTGCCACATAGGTCTCTTCTTCTGCTGGTTGTTATAGAACACTTGGTCATCGGCAAACTCCATTTCCACCTTCTCAGCACATCGAACAAAATTTTCATAACTTTTAAACTCACGAGAAGCTAATGCCCTTCGATATTTTGGCTTTAATCCTGATTAAAAACGATTTATTTTACTATCAAGGTCCCGGATAAAATTTAGAGCATACCTTGCCAATCGAGTGAACCTTTCTTCATAGGCAGCCACTGAGTCTTCCTCTTGCCTCAATTCCAAGAATTGATTTTCCATCCTAAGTCGAACATCCTTAGGAAAATACTTGTCAAGAAACATACCTTTAAATTCATCCCAGTCAAGAGCATCAATCTCATCAGCGTCCCTGATATTTTTAACCATATACCACCACTGATCTGCTTTACCCTCCAAACGGTAAATAGAAAGACTAACCTTTTGATTGTCTGAACACCCCATGACATCAAAAATCTTCTCCAGTGCTTTAATCCACCCTTCAGCTAGCACAGGGTCAGATGATCCTCTGAATAGTGGTGGATGTTGCCTCATGAAATGTTCCACCACTGACATGTTCCTCTGCCGTTGATCTGGCTGATCTCGTGCATGGATACCACCGCCATTTATCGCTTGAGTCAACTGTGCCATTACTGCAACAAACTGTTCAGTTCAAATTCCGACCATCTGAGGATGCTGATTCGGAAGGTTATTTCCTTCTATATGCCTTCCTAGCACTGCTTCCCTGTTTCCTCTGCGGAAAACCATTCTGAACAAACATGTCTTAGATGAAGCAACATGGTAATCTTTAAATGAAATATCATTTCGAATATATATATATATATATATATATTTGGATAATAATTTAATAGAATTCTAACTGCTAAAGTTATCTAAACCGACCTTTGATACCAACTATAAGGCCCCAGCCTTAAACCTTACTTAATCTTGAGTTATTACAAGATTACACATTGAGGATCTTTTCGGGTTTAGAGTTTTAGAGAATTAGATCATAAAACATGCATTACATTCCACATATAAACAAAGTGGTTACATAAAGATAGTATTCTTCATTCCCATAAATGGAAACACATTTAAAATAAAACATGGATTATTTCTTGACACATCCTTGACTCTATCGTCTTATCATGTACCTTTCCCTTGACCTGTGAAAAACATTTCAAAAAATTGGGATGAGTATAAATACTCAGTATGGGTTATAAAAACATGGGAAGGAAAAATGAGTTCATATATACATAAGAATGAAATCATACTATACCCATAAAACATAGGCCCTTTAACATACCTCATAAAATCATGAATAAATCATAGAAATCATAAGACATAAAGGTAACATGAGGCATTCATAACATTCTTATGTAGGGAGTAACCCTCTTGGTTACGTTTGGAATACCCATCACAGTATATTCCCTAAAATCTCTTCGGAGAAACCTTAATGTTTTACTCCTTCGCGTTACCCAATGCATTGGAGAGCTATAACGGGCTCACCCGCCCTTAGTTTATCACGGAACCACCCGTCTTCATAATAATGCCCAAGAACCATAACATAATCGTATCACATAAAACATGTATAAAGGAAACATAAAATTTCCACATTTCAATCAAGAGATATCAATACAACACATTGATATAAAAACATTATGAAAACCATTTTCAATACCAAAATAAAAGAAAAGTAAAACATGGTATTTATTTTTCTTTAAAAAGAAGGTATGGCTTGTAGAGGAAGCCGAAACTCAAATAACGGTCACGACGGCGGAGAAGTCGTTGTCGCCGCATACGTATGACAAAAACATTCCCTTTTTGTCGTTTAGTAAACGCTTCATATAAAAAAGATTCCTTTTGAATAAAAGTAAAAGTCAAAGTTGTTTATACACCGTATAAAAGAAAGTTGTGTATAAAATAAAATATGCCTCAACGAAAGGAGATTGAGACGATGTCCCATACCTCGTATCTGAATTGACCCGACCGTTCTTTAATCTCCTGAATAATAAACTTGAGTTAATCTATAATTGCTTATGAATCTTTATCAAGTTCATTATTCCTTTTATACCATGTTATGACCATCATGTAATCATTTAAGTTAATAATGTTCATTTTGTCGGTATTTGGTTCTTAAGTCAAAAATAGACTTCTTACACTTACATGTTGTTAATTTGGTCAAAGGTTCGTTATATACAGAATGGTATTCATGATGTAGATATCATATATGTCATATATATCCAGTACATACATGCATTTATAATATTACATCACATTTAGAGGTAAGAAATGAAATGCACCGTTCATGGAGACGGTAAGCCGTATGTACGCATGTACGCTACTTCCATTTCTATTTCATATTTTCTGGAATGGAATCATAATGATATAAGAGTATATTATAATCCCAGTATAATAACATATATAACATCATTAACTTTGTCCTTTACACATCCCACATATGGTATTAACGAATCAAATCACTTTTAGGGGGCGGTAGTCCGCACTTCCTAAAATAAAGATATCGTGTTTAACCATTATGGAAACCATAAAGGTATGCCCAAAATGAAAAAACAGAAGCTTAGGGAAAACATAAACATATTATGTATCATATATAAAAATAGTGACATCATAATGGCCACCTTTGAAGGATTTAAATGAGTGTTGAACAATCATCGTTTCGGGAGGCAGAATTTCGCCATCCACGGAAACCGTATGTTCTTTAACCATTTGATGTAGTTGTGTGAGTGTGTAGCTCAAATATATATTATAACAACATCCTAGTATATTGAAGATACTGGTTTTGTTACAAAAGAAGTAAATAAAAAGAGTTTAGGGGGTTGGAGAAGCAAAATAAAACAAATGAACATGAGAGAATGAATTACCTTAAAAAGTGTAACTCCTTTTGATTTGAGCCTAAAGGCTTCCTTTGAAAGGATTATGCCCAAAGGGAATCCTCTAGGATGAGGAGAGGGATGTGGAGAGAGTAAATGGGCTGGGGTTGGCCGAGCCAAAGTCTTGAGGTGTGTGTGAAATGAGGTAGAGGTGGGGGCCTTTTATAAGAGGAGAGGAGGGGCACTTTTGGAAAGTAAAGAAATATTACATTATTTGAAAATGTGTTTCGGTTTCAAAAGGTCCCACATTGATATAATTCGTGGATAAGGATATAAGGGTTCGAAATCCACTCATCCAATTGGTTTTGGCCATGTTTAGTTCATAGATTTTACATTGTCTTTCCATTTTATTTAAATCGTCAAATAATGATGTCATCGCTGCATCATTATTATGTCATAAATAATTTAATTTATTTAATGTCTAAAAATTGTAAAAAAATACTATGATATAGGAAATATTTTTATCTTTCCAATGACTATTTATAATCAAAATTTGGACTTTTATAACCCCACTTAAAAAGTGTTTTCGTGAAACATATTATGTTTGTGTCATTTTCACTTTAACATTAAATAAAAAGTAATTTATGTCATTTCCCAACAAAAGTGGATCCATGGGGTCCCCAAGTTGACCCATGGCATCTCATGGTCGGACATGACACAACCAATGAGGCTGGGACATGTTTCTAGGTCATTTCATTTTATTAAAGTATTATTTATACCTTAAACTACCCTAATTACCACTAATCGTGATTAAGAACTTGATAAGTTACTATTCACCAAAAAATTATTATAATCTTATTGAACCACATTTTACATACTAATGACAACCATGTATGTCATATTTTCAAAATTCAATACACATTAGTGGTAAACTTTCATTTAACTGAAAAATCAGTTTGCTTGATTACCACTTAGTGGTTTCACTATTCATCAAAAATTGAAGTTTTTCAGAAAATTACCAAAAATTCACCCCAAGCTATATTTGATATTCTGAATTCAAAAATGAAGTCTATTTTACAAAATTCAAATCATATAAGTCACATTAATTAATTTAATCATTAATTCCCACTGCTAGAGCAAAAAGCGTGTTTTTACAAAACAATAAGTATCAAAAGATTGACACCAGTTTAAGTCTAATTTCAAAGTGAAATTGATTCCAATGACCACCATTGTATAAAATGGTAAAAATATATTCTAATTTCACTTCAAAACCAATTCAAAACATAATCTAATAATATAAATAAATTATATTAAAAAGCAGTTTTGATGTAAAATGCAGTATTTTTCACTATTCATTAAAAAATGAACATTGTCAGAAAAATACCAAAAATTCACACAAGGTAAATTTTGATGTCCCAATCATAAAGGATAAGTTTATTTTGACAAACATAGTTTATAAAATTGTCAAAATATAGATTCAAAAATGGTTTGCCATCAAAAGGCAGTAAAATAATCTTTTAAGAATATTATTGTATTCCATGCATAAGATTGTATTTATTTTCATTTTAAGCCTCTATAACACTATATTAATCATTAATAGACATAGATAAAAATATATATTATTCATTACTTACTTGGGATGTTACATGAAAGGACTAGAACAATAGAACCAAAACATCATTGAAAAAACACTTACCACCAAGAAATGATGATTTAATAATGAATTATTAATTAATGGATTTTAAATGTTATAATTATATAATATATGATACTATAATAATTCAAATCATTATGTAATATAATTTAAATAAATGTGAATTTATAATATTTGAGGTTAGGTAAATTTTTAAGTAATTTGAACTGAAGACAATTGTTTCCCTTCTAAATTATATTTATTTGAGGCTTATTCCATACTCATCACCTATTTCAGTAGTGAAGTGTATATATTACCCATGAATTTATTTTGTGATGTGTTCATAAAATGCATGTTTATTCAAAAGTCTTTAGAACATTATCTCTATTAGATGTTTTTAATAACAAAAATTTGGATGAGAAATGATAGAAAACTTCATATCTTTTCCATTTATGTTCCAATTATCATCTCATATGTAAAATTGAAACCATTTAATATTTAAAGGATCACTACCATATTTAATATTATGTTGGTTAATTAAGCGGTTAAAACAAATAATATAGTTTAAAATGATATATATTCACATATATATTTTATTGGGTTATTTTATTAAATCCATGTTTTCTTTATATTTGAATATGTTTTATTTTTGTAACCATTTGATGTGTGAAATTAATAGAGTATATTATAATACTTCATGTATTTCAAAAAATGACATTAATGATTTTTTTAAAAATAATTATTTTATTAAATGATTTAAAATTCATAAAAATACAATCTTCATCCAAGAGAAGTATATTCATTTGAAAATATAAATCAATATCCATTTATTGTAAACATTTCCTTTTATTTTATCTTTATTTTCATATAAATAGAAAAAACTTTAATATCAATGTAATTTATAAAAGGGAAAATAGGGGGATAGAATTAAGAGCTAAGGGGAAAACAACAGATAAAATTTTATATATTTTATTTTTTTGAGGATTTAGACTCTTATTCACCCGATTATGTAAATATTTAATTATTATCTAATTAAACCTAGAATTTAATTTATATTACTTAAATACTTTTTTAATTCCATGAGTGCCAATCCCCTCTCTTATGAAAGATAACCTCTTCCCCTCTCATCCTTATGCATTTTGATCCTTAAATTCAAAAATAATAAACCCATTTCTCTTATAAAAGTACATATTCATGAATTTTAGGTTCTTATCTTCATTAAATAAAATTCCAAGGGTCCTTAAGAATGAATCTAAAAGAGGACTACGAATTAATATGTAATCATATTACCTAACCACATTCAATTTATTTCTTCTTTTACCTAATATAAATCCATGAAATAAATTCTAAAAAATTCTATTATGTATCATAAATTTATTAATTTAAAATTATTATGATGGAAAAACCACAATACACCTTCTTCCCATTAGTTCGAAATGATAACATCTCTCATGCATACATGTAGAATACAACATCCACGAAGAAATGTGATTCATTATTCATTTCTGATTTACATGTATTGTAATAATGATAGATTAAATGAATATATATGATATATATGATATTAAAATGATCTTGGATATGTGAATTATTATTTTACATTCTTTCATTCCATCTGTTGAAAGATGAAAATAGGGTCCATGTGCATGTATGACAAACATTCTCCATGAACGATGTAATTCATTTATCTATATAAAACTTTTATAAATGAATATAAAAATATATTATGATTAATATATATATATATAGACACCATTTTTAAATTATGTATATGATGGAACCATAATCAATTTACATGGATCAAACCCACAAAATCAAAACTTTCATGAAAAACAAAACAATTAACAACTACAAATGAGTATTTTAATAAAAAATATCATTAAATGGGTTATTAAAAGATGTAAATGGTTTATATATTATATTCTAAGTATTAATGGATTATATTTTAGAATAATAATACATTTTAATTTATTATATATGATTTTAGGGAACTTTGTTAGTTCCTGGAACATGATGTAACGATTTCTCATCTTAGTTTTTTTGGGATTTATGCCATTTTAAACAATTATTTCTGTTATTTAGTGTATATATAATGGATGAATTTAGTTCATGATTAATTCATGAAATTTATGAATATTTAAAAATACATCTATTATTATCATATTCTTGAATATTTCATTAGGATATTACAAAAGAAGTACGGTTTTATGTTATAACATCATTGTTTACCAGGATTGTTCATAATAATGATTTTTATGATGATATTTTATTGGTTGAAACTATGTAAACTCATTAATTTTCATATTCTATTGTTATATATGGATGATTAATCTTTTCCAATCATTTTAACACTTAATTACTCATGACACTAAAATAATATTTTTTGAGAAAAGACCGACATTATTTCTGTCTTCGGTCAAAAATCCTATTTTCATTCAAATTTATGTCTTCCAAAAATGCTTCCATTTAAGTTTTTAATATTATTATGTGACTATTTAATTTAATTAACTAGAATTATTTAGTTTTATATAGTTTTTTAGGGATAATTGTTTCATTTTCTAAAGGAAGTTCTTTTGACTATTCAAAAAAAAGTTAATGGAATCGTTATTTTACACCACACCACATGATTGTTTTCCCAAATTCGTGAAATATAAATAATTTTAGGAATCCTTTAAAATTTTCATTATTTATTTTTAGAGAAAATAATTTTTTTTATTATTTTGGAACATTATTATGATTTCATCTCAAAATGGAAATTGTATTTTCTTATATATATATTCTTAATAATCTTTTAATGTTATTTTTAACAATTATAACATCCATTAATGTTAGTTAATCTTAATGTAAATATAATTCAATGATTTAAAAAATATTTTTTCTCTGGATACTTTATGATGATTAGATGTTATGAAATACATTTATTTTCCATGGGTTATGATATTATGGAATGTGGAAATATTTATGAAACCTGTTTCCTTTCGAATGGTTTATGATATTTGTTTAATGGCGTATGAACTTCTCAAACAAATATTTATTCTTTTTATTATGTCATATTTGATATATGAATTACATATCCCATTAATTTCCTTGGTGAATATAGATATCTCATTAGGTGATTAGGTTTGGAATGGGGAATGAACCTGGTTTAGCAAGAGACTATGTAAGTTATGATAGTCATGGGAGTAAACCATGATTAAGAATAAAATAAAATGAGAAGTGAACCAAATCCAATATTATAATCTTAATTGAGATCCATGGAAAATGAAATGATTCTCAATTCTTATGTGTATTCCACTAGTTTCTATCTTATTATAATGTTATGCTCTTATGGATTAAATTCATTGATTACTATATGATTTATGTATTATGAACTAATTAATTTAATTTATGATTCATGTTATTTATCTACAATATATTGGTTATTGTTTTCCAATGTTATACTTATTTTTTATACACTTTTACTCTTTTTTATTCTTATGTGACCATTGATATCTCCCTTGATTACCCCTATTGAGCATCCAAACTCACTCTCTCTAGAATTTCCCTTCCCTATGTTATGAAACATGACTTTTAGTATGGTATCAATATTAATTATACAATGTGGGATTATCTTTATAGAATATGTTGGGGATATTTGATGAAGTAATCATTATTTTTATGTAGTATCAAAAGACACTAAAATTATATTAATTTTATATGGGATCATAATTTTATGAAATGAATTTACATATATTAATATATAAAATCTATTTATGAAATATATGGGTCAATATAATCATCTATATATAAAAAATAATTTCCATAAATATTTCATTGTTTTCATTACACTGAAATATGATCAAAGGTTGATTTGGGAGGAAAGATATTATTTTCTTATCCCTATAATTAATAAATTCTCTTTGTACATAGAGTCATTCCATGCCCAATATCATATCAAATTCAAATAAGAAAAGAATAATATTACTTTTTTGATAGAAAATTCCCACTAAATACTATAATATATTAGATATAAATTCAAGATTCAATCATCATACCATTAGAAATTTTCGCTAAAAAATCAACATATAGTCACTAGGGTGGTTAATTTATTATCTTATAAAAGTTTCCTAACATGTTGGGGTGGGTGAAACCAGAATAAAATAATAAATTTATTGTTCTTGGATGTATGATGAGTATACCATTCACCACTTTTTTAATGACCCACCTAAGTATTTTTTATTTCATAAGCTTTCACTTTTTTCCTTATATTTGGGGTTTTTATATCAATTGACATAATTATCCCTTATATTGGCATGTTTTATTGTGTAATATCTATACTCCACACAATTGAGGAATTCGAGTGTGGGTTAACCATTACTTTTATATTTTTTAATCTATTTCCTTGATTTTACTCTTTATAACCAATCAACGTTGATTTACTTGATGAACTTTTATTCTAATAATGAATCACATACATGTCCCTTCAAGGAAATTCCACAATTATTCATGCCATGTTATTTTCATGTGAGAAGATGAAACATATTTACTCCTTGGGTTTTATAATTTAATTAAAAGAAACTATTTTTATTCAATTTATCATAAACCATTAAGATAATTGAACACAATAATTTCCATTCAATATTTTTTACACATCAAATAATTTCATCCTAGTAACCAAATTAATTTATAGAAAATATTTTTAAAGACATTGTTTTTTGACACTACAAAAAAATTCAATTTTTATTCAAAAAATTAACATTAAACTAGAAATATTTATTGAGATAGTAATGGTTTTTTATTTATAAGTACCAATAGACTAATCCTATTTTTCTATAATCTCAAATAATTAAAACATTACATTATTTAGATGTGATCAATAAAAATATTTATTGAAAAATATCTTCTTAAATTCCAACTATTTTTGGGATTCTACTTATTCTTCATACATTTTATTATTAATATGTTTCCACCATTGATCTCCATCACTTCACAAATTTTATACATTTGAAGAATCATTTTTATGGTCATATCATTAAATAATGGAAAATATTTTTTTATGTTGATAATTTTATAATTATTTAGTGGATCTGACGATCCAAGAACAAAGATTATTCATTACCTCTTAACGAACACACTAGAGTAATTTTCCTTTATATGTTTTTAATAGTTTTATAAGGGTTGTGTTATTTTTCATAGATATATATGGTTATGTGATCATTGCCACCATATTTTTCACTAAAAATATAATACAATTTGGTTTGTAATGGGAATATCTTTTTATTTTCCATCACACTCATTGTAAACATGATATCTTCAAGTTCCAACCATTGAATAAAAATTAAAAAATTAGTGTGATTATCATGTAATAATAAATAGATTAATAAAAAATATTATAAGGAAAATCAATCCTAGGATTCCATTAACTATGAAATATTTATTTCCAAATTTGAATTATTTTTATTAATGAAACACATTATTTATTAGATAATAATTAACGTAAAACATATTTTGATTTATGCTTTACCCCATTTTCTTCATAATGTTGTCCCCAAAAATAATCCAACCCAACTATGATAAAAATTATGAATTCCAAACTATAATACACAAATATATTATAATTTTTACCTTGAATATTCATTATGTCTCAGAGTAAATCACACATCCAAAACCTATTGGTTTTGTTTCATTATATATTAGTTAAATAACAATGTAATTTAATAAAAATGTCCCTAAAACTTCCCAAAAATATTATTGACACTTGATAAACTTCGATGAAAATTATATGAAATACTTATATTAAAAATATAGGGATTGATAACATAATAAATATTAAGCTATATAAACTAATTATGGGTGAAAATAAGAAATATCAAAAAAAGATCATAAGTGGGCATATGATATAATGTGGATATTGGTACATCATATAGGTATAAAATATGAAATAAATAATTCATACCCAATAGAACATGGATTAAAAGTCATCAATATATATATAAGGATTATGATATAACAAAAATAATGGAACATTGGGTTTTTTATTCATAATATATTTATAATAATATAGCGAAATATAAAATCAGAATACGGTATAAAAACTAAAATTTTTATAGCAATGTGGAATAAAAATATCATAGAAAATCATTTTTTATGTCAAGGCTCACTACCAAGACCACCATCATAGAGTGGATGAAGTCCAATATTGGAATGTGTTTAATCCCCCTTTCCCATAAACAAAGTGGATAGAGTCCCATTGGGTGTTGGTTTCACTCCCTAGTAAATACATTTTATCAAATGAGAAATAAATCATTACCCAATTCATTAGAGGGATACATAATTTAGGTCCCACCCATCACATAATGTTAACTAAATAAATTTGTCCCGCATGAAGATAAAAATTATCATAATTATGTTGTAACTTAATTAACCCTTGAGAATGAAATTATTTTCTAAAAATGTAACAAAAATCACAATCATAAGCCGTGTAGTAAAAAATTTGGATTTTATCAATATATTATATATCCATTAAATAATAAAAAACATTGATGGATTTTGAATTGATTAAATGTTTTTTGAAGTACATAAAATTTTTTAGAAATAAGAAGAATCATCATTGATATTTCAAATATCAATTATTTTGCAGGGAAATAAATTATAAATCAATGATTTAGAGAAATTATTAGAATTTAGTTAAATATTATTTTATAAAAACATTTAAAGTTGAAGGAATGTAATATAATAAAAATTTAATAAAAAAAGAGGGATAAAGTGACCATGCAGAAAACACAAAAATATTATTTTTTAATGTTAGGAAGAAATTTTATGTATATATAAAATAACATATAAAAATCATATAAGTAAGGATACAGATATATATAAAATCATATGAGAAACTTGGCCATAAAAGAGAATAATTCCTGAAACAAATGAGATAAGTCTCACTCCCCTATTAGCTTTATTTTGGTTGAATTATGACATAAATTGATGGGGAATGGCGAAGAGACACGTCATGGCTTAGAATTTACATATTAAATGAAAAAATGATTATTTAGAGAGAAAATATATAAAATACACCCATATGGGATTTTTTTATAACGAATCATGATTTCAATATGCGATTATAAAAGAATCCATTATATTTATGAATTATTCATTAAATGTGATTCATCCACCTATATAATAAAAACGAATTATTAATAATTTGGTTCATAAACTTATTTATATCTATTAACTTTTATACTACTATATTTAAATATTTTATTTCTCAAAAAAAATTTGTTATTAATTATTTCTATTATTTGATGTTATTTGTTTTGATTATCCAGTAAAGAATTCATGATAGTGATGTCATTTCTAGTTCTTTAATAAATATTTCATCATTATAATATTTTTAAAGTTAGTGGAATCATGTTTTTAAATGAATTATATAGTTTTATATTACTTTTATGTAAGGAGTGAGTATGTTTCAGGAGAATATAATTTAATATGAGAATGTTTTGGGTAATTTATATATAACAAGAAGTAACAAAAAATTAGAAATAATTTTTTAGTTCGACCCTTCAAGAGAAATATTATTATCATATATAACTATTTAAAACATCTATTATAATTAATTAACCCTTTATGATCATAAATTATGAAAATGATGGTGTTGGAATAATATTGTTAAAGTAGGTGGTTGAACAAACCCTAACATGAAGATGTTATATTTGTGAATGAGTGGGAAAATAGAGTTATATAACAAAAATATCCATCAAATAGAATAATAATAATTATAATATAAAATAATTGGATTATATAGTGATCTTTATAATTATTTTTTATGAGAATTCAATTTAAAAATATGGCGAATAACTAGAAAAATATTTTGATGAATCGCCTCCTTGTAGAAATGGGTTCTTTCAGAAGAAAGAATTTATTCTTTATTCATGAGACTAGAATCTACCAAAAATATAATAAATATTTATAAATGGTTATTTGGTCATAGATTTTGTATAGAAACAAAGTAAAATAGTTCTTATGGGCTTTAAATGATGAGTCCTTTAACAGGTATGTTTTGAGTGAAATTGGTAGAAATACTCATTTATTATCGTGTAAGGTTTTCATTTTTCATAGAAATTAAATCCATAAATATAAATTAACAAATATGTTTCATGAATCCAATCATATCAAATCTAAGAGATAAATTTAGTTATAGTTTATTCATTACACCTTAATTTATCCTTTTGATCTCATTTTTTATTTATTGTGGTAATTTAGTTTTCACCTCTTTCGATTTTCTGTTTGATAATAAAATGCAATTGCGACTCCAAACTAATATCAAAATTGATATTCCAGATATTTTAAATAAAATAATCAAACTAAATTTCAACTTATGAAATTTTATATATTGAATTAAAACAAAAAAATATATAGAAAACATATTTTATAGTAAAATTAGTCATCAACTATTAAGTGTAATTAATATTATTTCATATAAATTAATTATTAAATGAGTGTTGATATATTTTATAAAATATTAAATAATAATTTTTTTATGATAATCCTCTAAATGTTTTAAATTTATTTTATTATAATGAAAAGACATAACACCTAAAAATAAATTCATTAAAATATATTTATTTTTGGGATTAAAATATTTTCATCAATTCTTAGTTAAATTAAGTGTTAATAATTTAAACATTAAATTGTATCCCTAAATTGGTATTATAATTATTTTTATAATTTTATAAATAAATCAAATTATTTAATAATAATAATAATGTATAGGGAATAAAAATAAATATATTGTATAATAATGCATAATTAATAATTATAATATTTTTATTTCAATACAAAATGATATATTATAAGGGAATGATATTTATTTAAAATAGTTTATAATTATTAAAAATCTTTAGTTCATTAGTCCGAAACATATATACCAAATGCCTATATGTATAATGAAAATATATCCAACTGAAAAATGTCAAACAACAATATTTCATTACAATATATAACCTAACATATATCTCCAAAACCATTAATTAAATTCCCTATTTTAATTTTTATCATGATTATTATATTTATAATGTGTTTAATTCTTTATATACTTATCATTGGGGATATGATCATCATAGTAGATCAAAATGATGATATTTTTTACATTGTAGTATTTTTTATTTATGGTTTCATTCTTTTTGAAAGTTTACTAATTTCATTTCATTTATTTAACATAAATTATATATCAATATTTAATATTATTATATAATGAAATTATGAATTTATCAATTTTTACCATTACATATATTACAAGCTATTGAACACATATAATATATTTAATTGTATGTACATACTAAAATAAAAATGGGTTAAAATGCGAGACAAGCATATTTTTTTCTTACTTTCTGAAACATTACAATAGTAATATTATTCCTCTAGATAATGATAAATTGTTTATCATTAATAAGTAAGTATTTCAATATGTTCTGAGTAGATAATTTTGAGTGAAAAAATAAGTAATAGTGAATTGGAAAATTATAATATCCATATATTGAGGTAACTTTTAGACCTATATATTTTAGATTTCTTGTTGATTTAACTATAATTTTGTAAATGAATGTTTTTAAGGATGATGAATTTTAATATGGGTGATGTTTATGATCCTAGATCACTATATATAATCATTTAGTACTCTTCATGAGTTTTATTATTAGTATTATAAGTGAGAAATGGGATGAAACATGAAGTCTCGATGTGTAACGTTAGAGTTTTAGAATTAATATATTAATGATTTAATGATGTTAAAGTCAATATTGGATTATGAATTTGAAATTTTTTTAATTAGTATGTTGTCGAATGATGATATTGCCAGACTATATGTATCTATGAGGAATATAAGTAAATGGTTGTACATGAATCAGAACGATGTTGGATATGAATTTTAGGTGAGAGTTAATCATAGGGTTTTTTAGTATATGCCAAGAATAGAAGTACCACTTGGACGATAATGTGAATTGTGAGATTATTTATTATATTGGTTCATGTATTTTTTAATTAAAAAATTGAGAAAATATACATAATTAGAGAGAAAATAAAAATTAATGTTTGAGGAAGTTTGGAATATTGATGTACTATATAAGTGTTTGTATAGGAATCAATTTTTTTTGGAAACCATTATGTGAATATTGAAACTATTTGAATGTGTTTGAATGGAAATTTAGTTGATTTGAGGTGGATATAAATTAGTTATGATGTGGTAATGTACATATATTACTTTTTATTATAATGAATAATGTTCCAATTTATGTATTTTGAATATTTACCAATGGTAGTTAATAAAACTTTCTGATTTTCGTACATAAAAGAAACAATTTTTTTTAATTCCTTCATAATATTTCATATAGGAAAAATTTGGAAATGCACATACATAAGAATCTTGTTAAGATAAGTACGATTCACTATGAGTTTTCATGTGAATGGCAGATTAACATCAATGTTTTATAGTTTATGTAAGATTTGTTTTGATGATAAATAGTCTTAACCTATATTTTTAATGGGTATTTATTTTCATTCTCTAGGTCACATTATATTAAATAGGTTATATAAGGAGGTTTATTAAATGTGAAGAAGCAATTATAAAACTTATATGTTAAATATCAAAATGTAGTTTTATGATCCATTATTAAATATGATTTGGGGGAGATGTTTTACAATGATTAGTATTTATTTAATGTACTTATGTTTATATGTTACCAAATTGATGTGAAAAATAGGATGTATAATTTTTTCAAAGTACAAATAAGGATGGTGTTGAGATGAAGCCCAAAATTTTGTATAATTACATATGATTATGAAATATATTCAATGAGGATCATTAAATGAGAAAAAATTAAATTAAAGAGTATATTTATTATATTTTGGAATATCAAAATAATGGATATTTGGCTATTTAGAAATAAAAGAAGTTCACATTAACAATTTACCTGAAGATTCAAATTTTAAATATTTTAAAATATATGAATGGAAATTTTGGATATTATAAAAAGAATATGGGTAAAATAAGATGATATGTATAGGGAAATAATGAGAGCCCGACCTATTAAAAATAAATTTCATGGGTGTTTATGTTTTGAAATAAAAATAAAAATAAGATGACTTAAAATTTAATATAGATATATTGTACGTCATGGAATCTTGATGCGGGTTTTGTAGTCTAATGTTATTTCTAATGAATATATTTATAATCCATAAATATTTTTTTGAGATTGATTGATATATAAACTAATTTTCTTAAATATGTTCAATAAATTTTAATTCTTGAAAAAATAACATATTTGTATCACTAGAAATTATAAGGATACAAATTTAAGAAGGAATAAGAATACGTAGAGTCTTAGGATCTATCACCATGTTGACCATTCTATATGTGGTTTGGGTGAATGAAAAACATGCTGAGAATAATTGATAACTAAAAAAACAAATACTATTTTATATGTCTAATGAACATATTGGAATATCATTCTAAAGTTTCTCCAAGAAGACAATTATATTCCTTTATTATTTTCAAGATGGTTCTTGTAAAATTTATTATTGTCAATTTTATAGGTGTTGGTTTCTTACAATGGGTTCATGTTCATACACATTCAAATATATAATTTTGATAATAATAGATCAAACATGACTTTGTGGTAAATTAACAACTATACATAGGGATGTAGTTACCTATATTTTGGGAGGGTTTGTTTAATATATATGTTTGGTTTTATTTTTTTAGCTATCTTCCATGAATATTGATTAATAGTGATATAATATATTTAGGTGTAATATATAAGTGAAATCAGACACTGAAACATCACCAGTGCTTCAATATAAATTATTGTTGATATTTTTTGTTAGGTCCATATGAATCCCACATTTCCCCTACTAAATCATGGGAATGTGGAAGAAATATTTTAGGACCAAAAAATGTGATACTAAATTTCATTTTCTCCTCCAATGTGGAAAAATGCTACTAGATAGACCAAGACACCTAAAATCACCCATAAGAATTAGAATTATCAATATAGTATGATAATGTATTGTATCCACTATATTTATTCTCCATTAATTGTACTTACATAAAAATCATGTTCTATGACAAGATATTTTTCATGTAAAGAGAACAAAACAATAAAACATGATACATAGATCATGTATAATACACATTAGAAAAATGCTGTTTGAAAAAAGATAGTCTTCATGGGAGAATGCATTTCATCTTCAATTGAGGATAGAAAATAAGTTACAATGGAAGACTAATTCTTGAAACCCTACCTAGCTATATATGGAAGAACCATTGAAATTTTATGAATTTGAAATTCTCATAGAAAATAATATATAGGGAAATCATCTCATGGGAATTGAAACCACACTATACTATTGTTGATCGTCTCTCACTTTATCCTATGACATCGATGATGTGTTCCAACAACCTATCACTATAGGGGTGCTCTAGAACTTTCTATAAGGTTACACTAGTTGAAATATATGATTAAAACTATTAAAATACCTATGTTCGATCAAAGAAATTTTATAAGATCTGCAACATTATTTAAACCATCAAATTAAAATTTATGATTTTGATTTTTAATCACTTCTCCAGTAATCAGGTGATCACTTTTGAAAATCCATCATTTTACTTTAACACTATATGATCACATCCAGATCATCATCGAATTCAATACCAAACATCCACAATACATTGGATTGATTTTAAATAATAATTGAAGAACTAAGGACACTTTTATAGAAGAAAAATTTGATTGTATGTATCCTATACTAGAGTTTTTTGACTTTTGACATCGTCTAATTATTTTATGACATCCTTCGTGCACCAAAATCACCTCCCACATACATTCCTCTAGATGTGGATGCTATAATATCTACCACTGTACTTCAAAAGGGGATTCCATGGTTTTTATGAACTACTCTATTCATGTTTAAATATTGTATTTATGGGAATATACATTTCAGGAGTTCTAATAACCTAGCCTAAAAATAGTTTTCATTGTAAAACCCAATTCATCCAGACATTAACCAGTCATTCCACAAAACCCAAAAAACGTTTAAATGTATTCATGGAATTTCCCAAAAATAGAAAAACTTCAAGAAAAATTTTAATTTGATTAAATTCCACAAATAATAATTTATCATGGACTATGTCCTTATCATCATTGCTTTTATAATATTGCGTTCTCAAAAATCAATTACAGAGCTTCCTCCATCAATGATATTTTTGGTATATACTAATAAAATGATAAATTAATACCAAGAATATATATGATAATAATCACATAATGACTACTATCATTGAATAATTATAATACCATTTAAAAAATTAAATTAAAATGTATATTTATCAATGAAACAAAGGAATTTGTAGCTATTTTATCTCACTATAGTCTATCATGGTTGAGAAACAATTAATGATCAACCCCAGTATTGATTAAATTTTTAAACTCTAATACCCTTTTGTAAACTATTATCCATATTAACGAAACACCAGTGTCTTCAAAACCACTCATTTAGAGATTATAATTCATAATACATTGGGTTATCCTACATTCAGTATTAACATGTTCTTAGTTGGTTTCTCAAAGACAATTTAGTTGCGGGAGAATGTAAACCCGCCATCCGAAAATGTAGTTATTATAAATGATCAAAACCAAAATAAAAATAGATCAAACTTGTTCTATTTGATAATTTGTATGTTTTTAAAGAAACAAAAATCTTCTTCCACCATTTTAAAACATTCCACCTGACATCTCAATATTTAGAATTTAGAGGAAATAAATTATTCACGTATCATTCATATGCATCCAATATTTTTATTAAAATTATTAAACTATGGCTGACAACACCAAATTCTCATGTTCTATATATAATATTCTCAAATTAATATACAAACCTATAGTAAACTCAATAAAACTCTCATTTATTCTAAACTCATTACCTTATAGATCTATACTTCATTCCTCTCTTATAAATTATGGTATTTTACACATAATGATTATACTATGATGATGGTTTGAAACACCCCATTAATGTTATTAATGTTAAAATTCTAACTATAATTCCACATAATTGAGGAAGGGACAATTTATTATGGCCTTGTAGAAAAAGCTGGAAGTTGTGAGGCTTTCGATCCACTAGATTCTTCTGTGATCACATTCCATCGATTATTATTATATTATATGTGATGTTTCATAAATTTATTTTTAAATGTATAATCCAAATAGGATAATTAGATTCTCAATTACAAGAGGGGGGAGGGAGAATTTTAGTTTTAAAAACATTCTCATTTATCCTTATGGAAAACTATGTTTAACAATGTCAAACAAGGAAAATTCAAAAACCCTCTTAAGTTCTTACTTAAAGAGATAATTGGAAGGGCCCGGGTCAAATTATAAGAAACCTAAATTTAATCAAGTTAATCTTAAGAAAATATAAGTGCATTTATCTTAGGCTAATATTGTAACTTAAAGCGTATATAATCTTATTTATCAGAGTATGTATAAGTACAAGAAACTATAAGAAAATTATATATTCTTTCTTTAACAAAATACAGTGGAAATAAAACATGAAATACCAATCAAGTAAACAAGTATGAAATAATTTAACACAAAGAGAAGGGTTTCCAACAACCATAGATAATGGTCCCTTGATTTATAATTTCAAGAAATTCTTTCTTACCAACACTTTGGTAATACCTTGATAACAATATCATAGTTTTTGTTTCTATCCCTACAAGCCCTCAAACTTTAAGGTAGTCATCTCCTCTATCTTTCTATCCCTGGAAGCCCTCAATTGTAATGAGTAACAATATGATTCACAAAAAGAAATCTAAACAACATGGTTATGGTTGAACTAGATGTTCATAAAACACACAAAGAATGAGAGTATTTATCTCTTTAGAAATAACTTCACATAAGGTAATCTATAGGATCATATATCGATCATGAGATCGTTCAAATGAGCCCTTATTTATAAGAAAATCATTCATGGTTGGCTCCCTCCTCCAATGGTCATATTTTTTCTTGAATCTAAGAGGGACCTATACATGTGTCACTCAACCAACGGTTAGTTAAAAAAAAATTATATGACATTGTTTCATTGAAACAAAAACATATGAAACATTATAATGACATATAATCGATAATATGTAAGAAAAATAAAGTAGCTATACCAAAACTAAATGATTAGAATCTAAGAAAAAAATAGATATTCATATTTTGTTTATCTGATAATTAAGAGTCTAAATCTATCGAATTCAGTGTCTGAATTCTTAAGAATTACGAGTCTAAAATATGAGTAATTTGGAGTTTAAATTCTGTGGAATTTAGAGTCTGAATTTTTACGAATTAAGAGTTTGAATTCTGGAAATTTTTTATTCTAAATTTTATATTATTTGGAGTCTTAATTTTATCGAATTCGTAGTATGAATTTTATAGAATTTAGAGTCAGAATTTTAGAGAATCCAGAGTCTGATTTTTGGGGAATTTGGAGTATGAAAATAGAGAATTCAATTTTTGAAAATAGAAAATTTGGAGTCTAGAAATAGAGAAATCGGAGTCTTAAGAGATTAAGACTCTGTTTCCTAAGGAACTGTAAGATATTGAGGCTTTTGATAAGGATCTGAATTTTTGACTTATTAAAAAAATAGTCAAACATGGTTTTGTGAAGACATCGAATAGGACATTAAAAACCATTATATGGATAAAACATTTCTTATAAAAAGAAAATTTTCCATAAGAAATTGTGTTTGTGATTTTAAAAAAATAGAGGAATGGAAAAGTCATAAATAAATCTTATTAACTAAACAATCTCCCTATTTTTTGAAAGCATAAACAACCTTTCGAAAAAGAATATACTGAATAGGGATTTTTCTTTTTGACCTTTTGAAGAAATACTTATCTCCTTTAATTATGATTTATAATGAATACGTCTAACTCCCCCTTAGGTTTTTAAATCCATAAGGATCATATTATTGTCTTTTGTAGAGAAGTTACTTTTTTATTTCTTGTGAAAATCCTATTTAAGTAGAATCTCCCTTACTTAATCTCCCTCCTACATTGGCAATTCACTTATTTTTACACAATATTTTTGTGATCATTATTTTATCCCACTTTGTGATTTTTAAAATGAAATGGAGAAAAAAAATATACCTGAAATATTAGTGATATACAAGACATAATAATTGGAGGATAACAACATTTTCATTATGATAAGAAAAGTTTGTTACAGGGAAAAGATAAAACAAATGATTGGATTGTCAGGAAAAATCATTGATCATTCATCTATTTTAGCATGACCTTTCCCAAGTTTGAATTTAACTTCTTCCACTCTTTGTGATCATCCTCAAACATTTTGAGCAACTAATCCTGATCTTGATTATTATTTTCTTAATCCTAGATGTTCTCTTCTGAAGACATTATAATTTCTGCATAGGACATTACTCCCTCTTATTTCTATTTGATGTTTTCTTTTAACTCTACCAAGAGTTCTATTTCTCTCTTTAATTTTTTAACTAATGAATTAATATTTCCATTCAGGTCTTTGTACTCTTGAATCTGGGTAGCTAGCTCTTGATTTAACTTTTCTAAATGGTATAAAATTAGGTTCTTCACAGTGTCATCAGACTAATCAAAAAATATTCTACAGAGTCATTGAAATCATCTATACACTTCTGATCCAAGATTACGGACATTTGCCATCTTGTTATTTCCTTACTATGATAGTCATAACCGATATGAAAAATATTGAAATCTTCCCCATGATTGATAAATTTCTCCATGTGCTTGATTATAATATCTGACTTTTGATTGATATAATTTTGAACTAGCTGGATTCTCGAATCGATAGTAGGAAACAAAGGTTTTTTCTTAACTAACGTTATTAAGGATTGAAAAACCAAATCTTTTCCTAAACATGATGATGATTTATAAGATGATTCTTTTTCTGGTGAGGACACATTGTCTAGCTATTCGAATTTCCTCTTAAATGATCTACCAGCATCCTTATTAGATTTTACGACCACAACCTTTTTTTGGCATATCAAAAACCACATGTTTTCATTTATCAACCTTAGAAATAACCTTCTCAACCCTCAAATACTCATGATCACTATCAGATAAATGAATTATCTTATCTTTTACAACCTATTATTTCTTAGAATCTTCCTTAATATCTTTAGGATGAATTAAATCATGGTTTCTGCTCTCATCATTAGTAGTTTTATCAACCTCATCCTTTCTATCATCATATTTTCCTAGAGAATGTATTTTTTTGAGTAAAATTGGGATGTTCAATATAACGCCGTGAGCCCTCCCTTCCGGACACGGTGCTTAAAAACGCGGTGTAATTTTTTTATATAAAAGTGACTTAACAATTAAAAAAACATTAAACAAATGAGTATCCTTTATCGGTCTAGGATCTAGAGAAAGGATACATACTTAGAAAAAAAATTCAAGTTACAAAATAAATTAAAACGAAATGAAAGATCAAATCCACTTCTGCGCACACTACAACAAAGACGACCAAATCTGGATTTCATGGAAACATGTGAAAAACATTTCAAAAATGTAGGGTGAGCACAAAAGGTTCCTAGTAAGGGGTTTTTAAAACCTTTGATAAATCCCATTAAAATATTCTTTTGAAAATGCATTTGGAAAATTCAATTAGAAATACATTTATAGAATAACCTTTCAAAAATGCTATAATGCATTGAAAATTAATTATATTTTGAATTTTTTTAAAAAAAATAAAGTGGTTTAGTTGAAAATATTATGAAAGATCTTAAAAAAATGGGCCCACTCAAAACTTTGTAGGATATCTTTGGCCTACCCACTTGAGGTATGGATTCACTATCCAATTCCCTATCATATTTACAATGTTCTTGTATCAGTTTTTATAAAACATTTTTTAATTAGCTTTCCTTATATACATATAATTTCCACTGATGTTTTAGTTTCAAAAATATATTAATAATCATGTTTGGAACGAATGAATACTAATCTTTTCTAAAAATTATATAATAGACTTTGTATTATCAAATCTCATGATACATGGCTTTGCATAATCACATGGAAGTTAAATCAACATCCACACACTTGAAATTTCGAAGGCATATTTTTTAAATTTCTTATCTGTATGAAGGTATAAACTAATAATAATAGAGAATATATAATTCTATCTTCTTAAAATTAATCAATAATAATAGATAATTATGTGTCAGACACAAAATTAATCAAAAAATTATTTCATTATTAAAAAAAATCATCCTTTTATATATACTTATGTTTTAAGGAACATGATTTTAAGTATATATATATACATAATCAAAAATTCAGAATTAGAAACAAATGATCTTGAACGTTAAATAAATTATTTTTATAGATATATTTGATTAGCATATACACAGTTTTCTCACACCCATAATTAGATACTTGGATTGTATAAACAAAGTGTGAAAAATAACTCTTCAATATATATATATATATACAGATATCATGCATAAACATAAAAATTTATATATGTTCATATAAATATATCATGCATGAATAAAACAAAAAATTATTTAATTTGTGAGTTGAAAGTATATATTTGGATTTCATAGAAGTATAAAACATGGAATTAAAATATTTAAACAATTAGTAACCAAAAATATATGGATTATAATTTCAACAGAGAAAACTCCCCTTATAAAAACATAAAATTATATATTAGAAATAATTAAAAGATGAATACTGAAATATATAATCTGGTTTCATATCACCAATCATTTTAATAAAAGGATCTCTTAATAATAAAATCTTAACGTTCAAAACAATTTTCCAAAATTATAATTCTATCAAAATGGGATTTTCATCCCTTAAGAAAATAATAAATTATAGAATATAAGCTGAAAAAATAGATAGTATGTCGCATACCAAAATAAAATGGAATTGAAAGTGTAAATAAATTATCCAAAAATAAGTAGTCCATTACAAAAATAAAATAGAATAGTAGATCTAGTATTTGAAAATAAATAGTCCCTTACAAAAAATAAAATTGAATTGTAGAGTGAGTATATGAAAATAAATAGTCCCTTATATAATTCTTGTGCAGGAGACCTCATTTGGATCCTTCACTTTCCTAATGTCCTTGCTCTCACAATAACTCTCAAATTCTCATAATTAGAAATAAAAGAGGGAATAAAATCAAAGACTACACTGATTATTTCCCTCACTTGAGGTTCTATATAGGTGAAACATCTCATAAAGAAGGGCATGATAAATAAAAACATGTGGCTTTGATAGAATACTTCACGGACAAGTGATCTATATAATTTATATATATTTCTGCTACCAAACACAGTCATGAAATAAGAAAAATGATAAATTCTAATCAACTTATTGACACAAAGCAATTGAAAACGATAGAAAGGAGAATTGAATGTTGACAATGAATAATTAAGACGTGATACATGATATATTGATAGATTTTTGATACCTATATTAAAAAAATCAATATGATACTGATAAGATTGAAGATAGATTGATGGAAATAATAATAAAAATGGTACCCAACAATACTGATAAGAGTTTTTTTGGATAATTTAAATAATTAATATCAATATAAATTGTAAAGGATGTCATAATCAGATTTGAAGAACTCAGAGAAGATGTCATTTTCTAGAGAAAAAATGAATAAAATGAAAAAACATAGAACTACTGAGTCGATTCTTAAAAGATTTGGCCATTAAAAATAATCACAAATCCAGACATCAAAAACAAGATAGCCCTACCTCATCGAAACTGAAATCCTAAATACAAAATAGATATGTTCTTCCTTCGAACACGAATCCAGATTCCGGACTTCTAATTAGCTTCGACCATCGCACGGCTCGACTCATCACCTGCGTTCGACCTCGACTCCATAACCAAAAACTTATAACACCCTCAACCTATCAAGCTCCGTTGGTTTTGTGCTCGAACTTCACCCAAAAATCCCCAAAATTGAAAACCTAAAACCCTACCCCTACGCTAGATACAAACGACCCCCCCTCTTAATCACGATTCATTTTTTTCTTTTTTTATTTGTTTTATCATGATATATATATAATTTGTTTTATTTTAAAATTAATCTATATTAATATACATATATTAATAATAATATCTTCTTAAATATTAAAATAAAAATAATGATAATGATACATTTTCTTTAAATTATAATTTTATGATGATAATGATACATTTTCATGTTATATTTTTTTGAGTATGAAATCATTATTTATTTATTAATTTATAAAACAATTAAATTAATTTTGTTATATATATATAATCCCCATATTAATATCTTAATAAGATATGTAATGGTAGTATTTTCATAACTATCCCAAATATATGTATTTTAATATTTAAAACAGTATTTTAACTCTTAGAATAATTTATTAAATATTTTTAAACTTTGTTTATTGAATAATAATATTCAAATAAATATTGTATCTATATGGGTTTATTTATTTATTTTATATCAAAGATTATCATATTCATTTTCTCAATTTTAATTTAAAACTTATAACGGATAGTTTTTATAACAGTCAGATAAAAACTCTATAAATATCAATGTTTAAGGGTCGTTCAAACAAGCATAAAAAAATAATATCACGATGATCACACCACTGCTTTCAGAGACGGTTTTATATGTTACACTTATTCTTACTATCGTTGCTATTGTTCTTACTATAGATTTTGTGCTTATATTATATCCAAAATATGAGAACAACCTGATCAGCATCATTGTGTTTCTTGGTGGTCTTCCAATTATTTTATTATTGATAGCAGTGGGTTTAATGGGTTTGTTCTTGTGTGTCAATGATGTTTTCTGGTTTTTGTAAAAATAATGTTCTTACTACGTATATTTATGCATTCAAAAGTTTATGTATTTTACTTCAGTTTGGAATATTGATGAAATATAAAACACACTTTTAAACTTAGGGTTCTATATTCTACACCCCTTAAATAAATTGCGACCTCACAATTCTTTTTTTTTCAAACATTCAAAAATTATGAATTTCCATTCATAATTAATGAATTTCTAAGTGGAATTATCTATCTAAAGAAAAATCTACTATGAAGAATTTATTTTCCTCAAAAGACAAAATCTAATCTCCAAAGATGTCTAGACCGTTTCTCTGATACCAATTATAATGCCCTGAGACCGCTTTTCCAGACACGGTGCTTGAAAATGCTGTGTATTTTTATTATACAACAGTGACATAAAAATTACACAACTCTTTAAACAAACGATCATCTTTTACCTATCTATTTTTTTTATAAAGGATACATGCTTAATAAAAAAATCGGTGTTATAGAATAAATTAAAAAGAAATGAAAGATCAACTCCACTTCCGTGCGAGCTACAACAAAGACGACCAACTCTGGATTATGAGGAAACCTATGAAAAACATTTCTAAAATGTAGGGTGAGAAAAAAAGGTGCCCAGTAAGGGGTTTTGAAAACCATTGATAAATCCTATTAAAATATTATTTTGAAAATACATTTGAAAAACTCAATTAGAAATACATTTATAGAATAAACTTTTCAAAAATACAATAATTATATGAAAATTAATTATATTTCAAAAACACTTTTAAAACTAATCCAGTGATTCAGTTGAGAATATTATGCAAGCTCTTAAAAACAAAAAAACTGGGGCCACTCAAAACATTGAAGGCTATCTTGGGCTTACCCACTTGAGGGATTGATTCACTATCCAATTCTCTATCGTATTTACAATGTTTGAGTCACAGTTTTTATAAAACATTTTTGTATTAGGTTTCCATATATACATATAATTTTCACTGGTGTTTTAGTTTCAAAAATATATTCATAATCATGTTTGGAACAAATGAATAGTAATCTTTACTAAAAATTATATATTTGACTTTGTATGATCAAATTTCAGGATACATGACTTTTCATAGCCACATGGAAGTTAAATGAACATCCACACACTTGAAATTTAAAAAACATATTTATGAAATTTCTTTTCTTCATTAAGGTATAAACTTATAATAATAGAAAACATATAATTCTATCTTCTTAAAATTAATCAATAATAATAGATAATTATGTGTCGCACAAAAAAGTAATCAAAGAAAAATTTCTTTATTAAAAACAATCATCCTTTTAAATGTACTTTAGTTTTAAGGAACATGATTTAATGTATATATATATACATAATCAAAAATCTAGAATTAGATACCAATGATCTTGAATGTTAAATAAATTGTTTTACACTATATGTTTGATTAGCATATACACATGTATCTCACACCCATAATTAGAAACCTGGATGGTTTAAACAATGTGTGAAATATAACAATTAAATAAAAATATATATACATGTATATATATATCATGCATAAACATGAAAATTTATAAATGTTCATATAAATATATCATGCATGAACAAAACAAAAAAATATTCAATTTGTGAGTTTAAAGTATAGATTTGGATTTCATAGAATTATAAAATGTGGGATTAAAATATTTAAACAAATAGAAACAAAAAAATAGGGATAATAAATTTAATGGAGAAAACTCCCCTTACACAAACATAAAATTATATATTGGAAATAATTAAAAGATGAATACTGAAATATACAATCTGGTTTCATATCAAAAATCATTTTAATAAAATGATCTTTTACTAATAAAACATTAATGTTCAAAACTATTTTCAAAATTATAATTCTATCAAAATTGGATTTTCATCCCTTAGTAAAACAATAAATTATAGAATATAAGTTGAAAAATAGTAGATACTATGTCGCTTACAAAAATAAAATGGAATTGAAAGTGTAAAGAAAGTATCCCAAAATAAGTAGTCTCTTATAAAAATAAAAGAGAATAGCAGAGTGAGTATTTGAAAATAAATAGTCCCTTACATAATTCTTGTGTAGGAGAAATCCTTTGGAACCTTCACCTTTTTACTCTCCTTTCTCTCACAATAACTCTCAAATTCTTAGAATTGAAAATAAAAGAGGAAATGAAATCAAATACTACACTGATTATTTCTCTCAGTCGAGGTTCTATATAGGTGGAACATCTCAGAAAGAAGGGCATGATAAATCAAAACATGTGGTTTTCCTAAAATGTTTCATGGAAAAGAGATATATATAATTTATATATATTTCCACTAACAAACAAGGTCAAGAAACAAGGAAAATGATAAATTTTATTTAATATGTTGACACAAAAAAACTGAAAATGATAGCAAGGAGAATTGAATGTTGACAATGTATAATTAAGACCTGATAAATGATATATTGATAGATTTTTTATTACAATATTAAAAAAAATCAATATGATACTGATAAGATTGAAGACAGATTGAAGGAAATAATAATAAAAATGGTACATAATGATACTGATAATTTTTTTTGGATAATTTAAATATTTAATATCAATCCAACTAGAAAAGGACATCGTAATCGGGTAAGAAGAACTCAGAGAAGGCATCAATTTCTAGAGGAAAAAATGAATAAAATGACAAAACATGGAACTATTGAGTCGATTCTCAGAATATTTGGTCATTAAACATACTCAAAAATCTGAACATCAAAAAACAATATAGAACAACCTCATCAAAACTGAAACCCTAAATGCAAAATAGATCTATTCTTCCATTAAAGAAGAATCCAGATTCCGTACTTCTGATCAGATTTGATGATCATGTGGCTCAACTCATCACCTGCGGTAGACCTCGACTCCATCGCCAAAAACTTCTAACACCCCCAGCCTATCAAGATCTGTTGGCTTTGCGCTTGACCTTCACCCACGAATCCCCGAAATTGAAAACCTAAAACCTACCCCTGCACTAGATACGAATGAACCCCCCCTCTTAATCGAGATTCATTTTTATATTTGTTTTATCATGGTATATATATATAATCAATCATATCTTCAAAATATTTTTTATTTATATAAATATATTAATAATAATATTTTTTATATATTAAAATAAAAATAATGATAATGATACATTTTCTTTAAATTTTAATTTTATAATGATAATGATACATTTTCATGTTATATTTTTTATGAGTATGAAATCATTATTTATTTATAAAATAAATAAATTCATTTGGTTATATATATAACCCTGTTATTAATATCTTAATAAGATATTTAATGGTATTATTTTCATAAATATCCAAAATATATGTATTTTAATATTTATAACATTATTTTTACTCTTAGAATATTTAATTAAACTTTTTTAAACATTTTTTGTTGAATAATAATATTTAAATCAATACTCCCTCTATATTCATATATTTATTTTTTTATATCAATTATTATCCTATTCCTTTTCTCAGTTATAATTTAATACTTATAATGGATAGTTTTTATAATTTTCGGATAAAAACTCTATAAATATCAGTGTTTAACGATCGTTCAGACACACATAAAAATATATTATCTCGAGGCTCACACAACTTCTTCGGGATATGGTTTTATATGTTACTCTTATTCTTAGTTTCATTGCTATTGTTCTAGCTATAACTTTTGTGCTTCTATCAAATCCAAATGATGAGAACTACCTGATCGACATCGTTGTGTTTCTCGATGGTCTTCCAATTATTTTATTATCGATAGCTGTGGGTTTAATGAGTTAGTTCTTATGTGTCAAGGATATTTTCTGGTTTTTGTATAAATAATGTTCTTACTACATACATTTTTGCATTTATAAGTTTATGTATTTTATTTCATTTTGAAACGTTGACGAAACATATAACTTACTTTTAAACCTGGGGTGTTACATTCTGATTGATAGATTTTATAAAGGAATTTCCATCTCATGAGATTCTTCTACATGTTTTATGATATCTTCTCTCTCATCTTCTTCCACTTATTGTTCTTATACTTCTTGTTGAGCTACCTATTCTTCCACAATAGGTTCTAGAATTGGAATTTTCTTTCCCGATGTATCTAAAGGAACTGATTCTTGAAAGAATGATTCTGGTTCTTGAATTTGTTCAGAATATTTCTTAGTATCCTTAAGAAGGTATTGAACGATATAACATAATTTTATTTTATTCTTCAACTTCTTCTCTCTTTCTTTATATTCAGGTTCATCAATAACTTGAATCTTTAAGGTTTTTTCCTCAGCAGGGTCTAAACCGAAGCTTACATCTCCCTATTTATTATGTTTTTTTAATATCATCCCTCCAATTTTCTACCATTTCATTAGAGAAGGTTTTTTTACCTTTTCAGCATAGGTGGAGATGACTGAGTATCTGGAACTATCACTTTTTCTTTTGATTCTAGTTCCTCATCTTTTCTCTTCTTCTAGGATATCGTGGAAGTTGTTCCTAATTCTCCTTTCTTGATTAAATATTGAACTTCACAATCAATAATATCATAAAACTCTCCTGATTTGGTTCTGAAACTGACATTCATCCTCCTCAGAGTGTCATCACTTAGAAACATGATCTTTATGGTTCAGGGTTTTGAAATGCAAGGAATTTTAAATGATTCTAAACAAAGAACTATGATATTCGACAATATCATTTTATACATGATTATATAAGACTTGAGGGTTCCATTATTTATGTTTTTTATTGTAATAAGGATGTAATTAACCATGTTTTCCTTTTAAGGATCACAAAAAAATCCATCATAATGATATTACTTTTCTTTATAGAGTCCTTGTCTCTCTTTCTCAGTGTGTGAATAGCCTACAACCATATGGATCACAACCTGAAGTTTGTTGAAATATGGTTGATCTTTGGTTATTTACTCCCTTGATTCATAGGATCTAAATTTATTTTACCTTCTCAAAACATCATACTTTATCGGGAAACTTGTGAGAACAAATGATTTTCTCACCTTGATAAGGAATACAAAGAATATTTACAGCTATATTGAATGACAAATTATAGTTTTCTAATATATCTTAAATTAAAACTCCCCCTCTTCATAAAGTCTTATTGTATCATAAAATTCTATAATAAGGTCAGTTTAAACTTGATCCTGACCCTTTGTCTTATAAACACATATAATTTCTCATCCATTTAGTTTGATATTCATTATAATAAATGAAATATATATGGCCTAAAAATTTGGTTCAACCAACCTTTCCATGTAGATTTTAATATCATTTATTTCCTCTTTTTATGTCATTTGATTCTGTGATAAAACATTGATCGAAATCCAAAATGTAAGGAAACATGGAAAAATGAACGACCAATTTGAAGAGGAGTAGAGCTTCATCAAACATAATTTTGAAAAACTAATGTGGGACACAGTTTAGGGGGGCCTTTATATAGGCTTCAATATGATTATTCAAATTCACGATTCAATCCAAATTTGATACAATTTTGATCTGACCTGATGGTTGGGATGAATACCGAAGAAGGATTTGGTAGTTTCTGATCTTTTTCGGTTTAAAAAAATCGGATTTAAGGAAAGTGAACTCAATATAGTTTTCTTAAAATAAGGAAGAAATACCAAGTAAAATACAATTATAAATATTTATGTAATGAAACACACCTTCCGGATTTCATAGAAAGAATTTTCAAAATTGATAAGGTTAAAAAAAATTGATTCACGAAAAATTTATTAAGAAAAGGAAATTTCTTATTCCAATAGCCTGGGTTCTAATAAAATATTTGATAATAATGTAAAATTTTGGGTTTCAAAAAAATTTATTAAGAAAGAATTTTTTTTGGTTTCAAACAATTTTATTATGAACCAAAAATAAACAAATTTACCCCCTATGGAAGAGAGTTTATAAATTTAAGGAAGTAGGTATAAAAAAAGTTAGTATGTAATTTTAACTTTCTTTTATCATTTCTATCTTCTGTTTAATGTATTCAGATCTATTGGAGGATAACTATTTTGTAAAAATATCAGCAAGTTGATCTTGCATTCAAATAAATTGATGAATTATATCTCCATAAAGTGTGTTTTCCCTAAGAAAGTAATGCCTAATATCTATGTGTTTTTCATGAGAGTGACGTGTATGGTTTTTTCATAGGGAAATGACACTTTTATTATCACAAAATATCAATTTTTTTAAAAAAACTCATGTCGTAGTCTATGAGTGTGTGCTTCATCCACAACACTTGAGCACAACAACATCCAGCTACTACATGTTCAACTTCAATAGTGGAAAGTGCTACTGAGTTTTTCTTCTTTCATGACCAAGAAACATGTGAATGTCCTAATAAATGAAATTTTTCTAATGTACTTTTTCTATCCATTATACATCCACTAAAATCAACATCCAAAAAAATTTAAAAAAACTTTTCTAGAAGAATAGAAAATCCTTAAATACATGGTTTCCTTTAAAAAGAAAAAATCTTTTAACAACATTTAAATACGATTCCATTGGATTGGATTGATATCTATCATATGAACATACTGTAAACATTAAGTATGAAGGACTAGATATTAGGTATAACAAACTTCATATCAAAACTCTAAAACATGTTTGTTCTAATGGTTTCCTAGCTTCATGAAGATCAAGATAATTTGAGTAATTATACTTTTAGTGTTGTCATATCCATAATTTTAAGGGGATATTTAATATACTTATATTGAGATATATATCTTTCTTCTGTTTTTTTATGAGATTTGAAAACCTAGGAAAATTTTAACTCACCCATCATACTCATTTTGAATTAAAATTTCATGAGATTCACAATCAAACCAGTTAAAGATTGTTGAGTTAATCTAAATCTAATTTCATCAATGGAATACCAATTTTCTAGTATGAACTACCATTCCAAAACCCCATGTAATATTTCATACTATTCTAGAATACTAATTTTCTAAAATTAATGGTCCTTCCAAAAATCAATATAGAAACAAAGTCTATCATTCACATATTTCTAGAATCATGAGACCATATGTCATTATCATTCTATATACATGTTTACAGATAATCATTATAAATATTTTATTGAGTAACCATGATTTATCTTCACTCATTTCATCCATATATGACCCTTTTAGAACAATATTGAATAACAACAATTACCAATAGCCACGATAATTTCCCAATCAAATCAAAAGAAAAAATAACCCCTTCTTGTGTGTTGAGTGATGAACCTAAGAGATGATAACCATGAATCAAGTGGATTTTAAAAAATATTTAATCTTAAAAATCATCCACTCTAAACTATGTGATTTACATAACCAAAAAAATCATTCCCCAAGAGTAATTTTTGGCATATCATATTCTTACCAAACTCATTCCGTTCACAATGATCGATGTGAAAATAAGAAATTATTAAATGAAATTGATTAATTATTCTAATACCCTACATATATTTAATTATTCCTATAAAATTTATTACTGATCTATAAAAAGAGATTATATATCCCATCACCTTAATAGACTTTCAAAAATAATTAATTATGATTTTTCATATCATGATTTCCCATTCTCTAAGCACCTCACTTATAGATGTTCTTTCTTCAATGGAAAATAAAAATTCCCCATGAGTATAAAAGCCACACATATCAAAAATTCCATTCTTCATCGTCGAGTTACCAATCCAAAACTACCTTGTAACTTCCAAACATAAACAAATGAGTTTGAAATGTAGTTCCACATGACCACATGTGTTCCCCTCTATATTAAAGGGGTTTCCGACTACTAGTGAGGGTCTGTGTTTGATAGTTGGAAGACTATGACATCATCACCATGTCATATGATTGAAAATAAAAAATCTCTATCTGATCAAATCTAGAGAATATGTAGAGACCCAAAGCCTGACGTACATGTACATTACATTACTTTTATGGAATACTTAGTACATTACAAAAACACACACACAAGGACCGTAATAGTTTAGAGTCTTTGGAAACTCGGAATATAATCTTCTAATCCTGGTGAAAGATCATCAACATCTCCCATAAAGATCTTCTTTTTTTATACCTAAAACCTTTCTTTATATCCTGGGGAAAAGAAAACATAAAAGGGTGAGATCAAATGCTCAGTAAGGGTAAAGAAAAGAAATATCAATCACATCTTAACCTGCAAAAGAGATCATAATTTCATAAAATGGGATAAATCATGGCGGTGAAATGTAATCACAATAATCATAACATAAAACATGAAACTTTGTGGCATACACACATAATCATAGAGAATCATTTCTTGTTATTCAAGACTCATTGCCAAGACTATCTTAGTGGACAAAGTCACTTTCTGAACCGAGTCACCCTCGTTTCAGTCCTGTTTCACTGAATCGGTATAACCTACCATTCCAGCCATGTCTATCTCATGAGATATAAAATCTTTACCCAATTCATTGGAGGGAGATATAGGTCCCACCCATCTTATAATGAAACCTTTCTTATGTGTTCCACATAATCATAAATCATACATCATCGCATAACACATGTAACAAAAATGGGATTCTTGAAACATCATGACATCATAAAACAAATCATATAAGGTAAATGACTTCATAAAAATAATTCCCTCAAAACATAATCAAATCAATGTAATAATAGGGATAAAAACAGAACCCTATATTATCCGAGACGGAAAATAATTTTGATAAAACATTTGAACTCCATTCTTGAGGAAAATATCTTTTCTACTTCAAAAACACTTTTCTTTTCTTAACATGTCATAAAATTATAAACTAAAAGAAGTTGATTAAAAATAAACTTGAAAACTTATAAAGGAAGATTCCTGGAAATAATGTTTTAAAAATCCATTCTTGTCGTATTAGTTAAAAAAACATTTTCACACTTTTGTCAGAAAAGTCAAAAAAGTACCTCGTACGAAAAACGACAAAAGATTCCTTTCATATCCTTTAATAAAACTCACCGAAGGGTAAAATAGGATTTAAAAAATTGTAGGTGAATGGAAATAATAATACATATTGAGGAAACATGGATGTGGATGATAAAATACACCCCAGTAAATACCAAAGTATAAACAATCTCGGATAAAAATGAGATTGTGACATTTCCCTTACCTTAGGTCCAATATGCTTCGTAAGTGTCCGAACCTCCTGTATAATGATTTAAATAATGTTATTGACTTATTCCAGAATCATAAGCATTGTTATGATATCATTTATGGTTCACTTATGACTTTATATTACCCGTTCTTTTGTAAATTCCATGTTAAAGAAGCGTTTTGGGTAAAATTGTTTCATTTATCGTAGGTGTTTGGACTTGTTGTTCTTGACATTATTATTACATATATCATGATTTACATACTTCCAGAATATAAAACATGATTTATATATCATATATATTCAGTATATATATATATAATATATAGATAAATGAAATGAAACACACCGTTCATGGAGACGGTAGTCCGTACGTACGCATGAATGCTGTTTTCCTTTCCTTATTATCGTGAATGGAAGTAAGTAGATGAAATATATATATAAATCCAGTATATTTAACATGTCATATATTTCATTATTATTCATTATATATACTTTATAATCATTCATGAATGGTTAATGTGGAGAATGAATCTCATCGCGTCGTGGAGACGGAATTCCGTACGTACGCACGAGCGATGATATCATTCTCATGATCGTGGTACTGTATTGGAGTGTATGTATACTATTTCAGAATAAATATCACTTTAAAATAATAATATATAGTTATTATTTACACCATTATACCCATCCAAGTAAGGTGGTGGTGGAAAATAGATTTCACCACGGTGTGGAGACGGTATTCCGTACGTATGCACGCGCGGTGATTTATTTTTCCGAAGGATGGATAGATGGTGAAATAGGGTTGTTTTATACATATAATAACATATCCGTATATTAGTGATACTGACTTTATTACTTCATAATGAAAAAACCTAATAAGAAGAAGTGGAAGAAGAAATAAAGATGAAAGAATCGGTAATGGGCTTTACCTCTTCATTGAAGTGCTTCTTTGAGACCTCCTTTTAGGGCACTAAAATGGGTCTTTGAAGAAGACCAGAACCTCTAGGATGTATCTAGGGAAGTGGAGAAGGGATTTTGGCAGGGGTTGGCCGAGCTTGAGTGCTCAAATTGGTGTGAGGAGGAGGGGGAGGAGGTGTCCTTTTATAAAGGAGGAGAGGGGCACCTTAGGAATATGTCAAAATATTATTTTATATTAAAGTCAAAATCGGTTTATAATGGTTACAAAGGGTCTTATTTCGAAGCTAAAGTGGGGATGGGTCGAAATCCTATCAACCAATAGGATTTAGACAAGTTTAGGTTATTATTTTAACCTTATCAATTAGATTTAACTCTCAGTTAAATAATTTAACTTTTACCGTGTCTTTTTGTTTTCTTACACTATATAGTTAATACACTTACTATAACATGCCAAATGAACCCCAAATGGTTTATTATTAATATATATATATCCTTATCTAAGTCATTTGGCCGAACCTTAGATTTTTAGGAATAAAATAACAATTAATAATATAATATTTGATTTAAAAACTATTTTGTGTCAATTTTGACACTATTTGATATATGATTTTTGTGAAAGTTATAACAGACTTATATGTTCAAAACAAGTTGATTAAATCAACACTACTATATCATAGTAACCTATAAAATTAGTGTAATTCATAAAAAGTCTCAAATTACAATTATTTTGGTGTTTATAACATCAATTATGTCAATATTTCATTAATAAGATAATTACTGCATCATCGTTGTGTCATAAATAAATTAAATTATTTAATGTCTAAAAATTACAAATAAAATACCATTATGTAGGAATACTTTTTATATTTCTAATGAATATTTATAGTCGAATTTATCTTATGTATAACCCCATATTAAAAATGTTTTAGTAAATAAACTTTGATTTTAACTCTTTTAACCCTTCTTTAAATAAATTAATAATAAATGTCCTAATCTAATCCATGTGGTCCTAAATGGTCATATTTTATTCCTAAGTTTGTTTTTTGTCTAATTACACTTGTCCAATAGAATTAGGACATGTGTTAGGGTAATAATAATATCATTTCTACCCTTAATTACCCTATTTACTTTTAACCATGGTAAAAAAAAGTAAAAAGTTACTATTCACCAAAAAATTATTTTCATCTCATTGAACCACATTTTACTTACTGACATCAACTGTGTCTCTCAGATTTTTGAAATTCCACTCACAGAAGTGGTAAAATTAAGATTTATGAAAAATTCAGTTTTTTAACTACCACTTAGTGGTTTAACTATTCATCAAAAATTGAATGTTTTCAGAAAAATGCCAAAAATTAGGCCTAAGCTATATTTGATATTATGAACTCAAAAATGATTTCTATTTTACCAAATTCAAACCATATCAGTTGCATTAATTAGTTTAAAAATTAATTCCCGTCGTCAAAACAAAAGGGGTGTTTTTAAGAGATAATAACTATCAAAAGATTGACACTTGTTTATAACTAGTTTAAATGTGAAATTACATCCAATGAGCAACATTGTATTAAATTGTAAAAATATATTCTAAATATACTTTAACACCACTCAAATTAATAATTTTTCACTATTCATTATTTCGATTGAAAAAGTTGTTTTTAATTAAAATTTAGTAATTTTCACTATTCATCAAAATGTGAATGTTATCCGAAAATTACCAAAATTTCACCCTAAGCTAATTTCGATATTCCGGATCCAAAAATGAAGTCCATTTTTAAAAATAAAATCTACAAAATTTCAAAAAGTGGTTTTTACTATTCATAACGGCTAGTTTTAATAATATTTTAATAGCATATCGTTGTTTAGTGAAATTCGGTATTGCGTACTACACACGCTATCAAGGAAGGCCGCGATTGCGTGTAATGAAAGGCAAGTCAAGGATGCGTGTTGTGGAAGCTCCTTTTGGTGTAGCGTACAACACGGGACATTAATGAAATTAAAATGAATATTTTTCATAAAATCTCGGGGTGTTACATTCTACCCCCCTTAAAATGAATTTCGCCCTCAAAATTCGTCGGGGTTATAAATGGTTTACTATTCGAACATTTCTTTAATCGAAACCGACATCGTAAAAAGGAATTCCAAAACCAATCATTAAAAACAAAAGTATGAAACATAACAGTTACCCAAATAAACTAATCACTGGGTTTCCACATAGGTGAAAATATAGATATGGAAGAAAAATCTAACAATCATGTTCTGATGGAGAGTGGTAGAGAACATGGCTATGGAAAAGCCAACAATCACAAATCCATAAATTTGTGACGATCTAAGGTACCATCTGATTAATCAGATATAAGATCACTAAGACAACATTTTTGGTTTTCAAGATCATTTCCCTAAAGTTGATGAAATTGGAATTAGAAGAAATACTTTCGTGATTTTGGAATAGTCTCACCGTTTGTCGTTATTTGGACAATTTCCACTTCATCTCTTAAAGAAATGAAGTTGAATTTGTCATTCGTGATGTGTTAGCAGATCATGTGATAGAATGATGGGTCATTCCATCTCTTTCAAACAAAAGGTTAGCAAAAGTTATAATTCCATCTTATGGTTAATCGTATATGGTTCCAAAAATGAACTTATACTTCATATATCATACCGCATAATAAAAAAAACTAGTATCTACTAACCGGGGACTTCCTGTAGGCCAGTGGTAGGCGATAAAGGCCAGTCGCATTTCGGTTGTGGGTTCGATTCCCACAGCCTTATCCGAAGCGATGGGCTGTCGCCCGTCCTGCAGGTTGTCCTTTTTCTAAAACTATACTACTATAACATCCCATCAATAATATCGAAAAAAAGTTCTATCCTTAAACAATACAAACTTATGTCCAACATAATCCATTCCAATCTTTAGGCTTACCCATAATACTACAGTCCACTCTCAAAGATTTAATACCATCGTTGATCCCCATATATCATAAGATATGTCTTGTTGGTCACATTCTAAACATTCAAAGACCTTAATCATGTATTCTCTTGAATACCCATTGAACCATAGTGAAAACATGAATGCAGTTAAACGTTAACACTTTCCACATACCAAAATCCTCAAAATTCTTTATTATCAAACCATGATATCACTTAGTCCTTATATCAATCATGAGCTCATGAATACTGTTAAACATTTCATTTTCTCATTTTCCCTTCTTTATGTGCATATCATCTTATCTCCAAAAATATCTCAATCACTTTGAATATCACATTAGACCAATACATAAATATTCCAATACTCCATGATACAATATTATTTTGGAATCCCATTACATAAACACTTAATCATTCCACCACATCGTTGTCATATTCAACATCGCCAATAGTGATCGCATGTGACTTCCCTTTATCCTTTGCCTTAAGCGGTTTCTCATGTCGATCATCACTAACCCTTGGATTAGTGCATTTATTAGCATAATTCCCCATTTCCTAGCACTTGAAGCATTGATGTGTTGGTGGTGCGTTCTCTGCAGTGTTTGCTTTATTCACATCATTAGAAACCCTTTTTCCAATACTTCGACACTCAGCTGCTCGATGACCTTCTTTTCCACACTTAAAACATATTCTAGTCCCTTTAAGACAATCTCCACCATGCTTCTTTCCACACTTTGTGCATAAGGAAACATTCATCTTCTTTTCACCATTATTCTGAGATTTCTTCTTGAACTCCATCTTTCGTTTCTTGTCAAAACCATGAGATGGATATGTAAACCAACTTCCATTTCTACCTTGATAGCACAATGCAAAATTTATTCATAGCTACTGAAGTCTCTTATAGCTAATGCCCTTCGAAGAATTTGTTTTAAGCCACTGAAAAATCGATCAACTTTACTTTCAGGTTGGATGATAATGCCAGATGCATACCATGCATGTCTTGTAAAATTCGCTTCGTATATACCAACAGATTCATCATCCTTTTGCTTCAGTTCAAGAAACTCCTTCTCCATCTTTGTTCGAAGAATACGAGGGAATTACTTATTGAATAATAAGTTCTTGAACTCGTCCCATTCCATGGACACAATTTCATCAATTTTCCTCGTATTCTTGATAAGATTCCACCATTGATCAGCTTCACCTTCCAAACGATATACTGCTAAGATGACTTTATCATGTTCAGAACATTGAAGAACTGAAAATATATTTTCAGTGGTACTGATCCATTGTTCAGCAACAAGTGGATCGGAAGTCCCACTGAAAGAAGGTGGACGTTGCCTCATGAAGGACTCAATAGAATATTGTTTCCTTCTCTGCTCATTTGGAAGTCTAGAATGATTCATAGCTTGTGTAAGTATAGCAATAATATTTTGCACTCCATCTCCCATAACATTTGTTTGTTCAGGAGGACAATCATTGCATTGTCCATTGCATTGATCAACACGGTTCCTTCGGGTTCCATCCATCGTCTAAAACCCAAAAAGAATTGTGTGAGAGGCAAAAATCTTGCTTGGGAAAATAACATTATAAAGGGGGAGTATCCTCAATATCTAACTTCTTAGGTTAAATTCTATGATCGTTACCGTAGTTCTAAGACCGTATCTTATACGTATAATTATCCTTAGGGACATCCCTAGACATACCTTAGAAATATCTCTAGGGATCTCACTAATGCTTTCGCATCCTAGTTTCTAAAGGTTGACTAAACCTTTCCTTTGATACCAACTGTAGAGACCCGAATCCTGACGTACATGTACATTACATTACTTTTGCGGAATACATAGTACATTACAAAAACACACACGCAAGGACCGTAATAGTTTAGTGTCTTTGGAAACTCGGAACGTAATCTTCTAATCGTGGTGAAAGATATTCAACATCTCCCATAAAGATCTTCTTTTTTTATACCTAAAACCTTTCTTTATATCCTGGGGAAAAGAAAACATAAAAGGGTGAGCTCAAATGCTCAGTAAGGGTAAGCAAAAGAAATATCAATCACATCTTAACCTGCAAAAGAGATCATAATTTCATAACATGGGATAAATCATGGCGGTGAAATGTAATCACAATAATCATAACATAAAACATGAAACTTTGTGGCATACACTCATAATTATATAGAATCATTTCTTGTTAGTCAAGACTCATTGCCAAGACTATCTTAATGGACAAAGTCCCTTTCTGAGCCGATTCACCCTCATTTCAGTCCTGTTTCACTGAACCGGTATAACCTACCGTTCCAGCCATGTCTATCTCATGAGATATAAAATCTTTACCCAATGAATTGGATGGATATATAGGTCCCACCCATATTATAATGAATCCTTTCTTATGTGTGCCACATAATCATAAATCATACATCATCGCATAACACATGTAACAAAAATGGGATTCTTGAAACATCATGACATCATAAAACAAATCATATAAGTTAAATGACTTCATAAAAATAATTCCCTAAAAACATAATCAAATCAATGTAATAATAGGGATAAAAACAGAAACCTATATTATCTTAGATGGAAAATAATTTTGATAAAACATTTGAACTCCATTCTTGAGGAAAATATCCTTTCTACTTCAAAAACACTTTTCTTTTATTAACATGTCATACAATTATAAACTAAAAGAAGTTGATTAAAAATAAACTTTAAAACATATAAACGAAGATTCTAGGAAATAATGTTTTAAAAATCCATTTTTTCCGTATAAGTTAAAAAAACATTCTTCGTACTTTTGTCGGAAAAGTCAAAAAAGTACCTCGTACGAAAAACGACAAAAGATTCCTTTCATATCCTTTAATAAAACTCACCGAAGGGTAAAATAGGATTTAAACAATTGTAGGTGAATGGAAATAATAATACATATTGAGGAAACATGGATGTGGATGATAAAATACACCCCAGTAAATACCAAAGTATAAACAATCTCGGATAAAAATGAGATTGTGACATTTCCCTTACCTTAGGTCCGATATGCTTCGTAAGTGTACGAAACTCCTGTATAATGATTTAAATAATGTTATTGACTTATTACAGAATCATACTCATTGTTATGATATCATATATGGTTCACTTATGACTTTATATAACCCGTTCTTTTGTAAATTCCATGTTAAAGAAGCGTTTTGGGTAAAATTGTTTCAATTATCGTAGGTGTTTGGACTTGTTGTTCTTGACATTATTATTACTCTTATCATGATTTACATACTTCCAGAATATAAAACATTATTTATATATCATATATATTCAGTATATATATATATAATATATAGATAAATGAAATGAAACACACCGTTCATGGAGACGGTAGTCCGTACGTACGCATGAACGCTGTTTTCCATTCCTTATTATCTTGAATGGAAGTTAGTAGATGAAATATATATATAAATCCAGTAGATTTAACATTTCATATATTTCATTATTATTCATTATATATACTTTATAATCATTCATGAATGATTAATGTGTAGAATGAATCTCATCGCGTCGTGGAGACGGTATTCCGTATGTACGCACGAGCGATGATATCGTTCTCATGATCATGGGACTGTATTGGAGTGTATGTATACTATTTGAGAATAAATATCACTTTAGAATAATAATATATAGTTATTATTTACACCATTATACCCATCCAAGTAAGGTGGTGGTGGAAAATAGATTTCACCACGGCGTGGAGACAGTATTCTGTACGTACGCACGCGTGGTGATTTCTTTTTCCGAAGGATGGATAGATGGTGAAATAGGGTTGTTTTATAATTATAATAACATATCAGTATATGAGTGATACTGACGTTATTACTTCATAATGAAACAACCTAAGAAGAAGAAGTGGAAGAAGAAATAAATACGAAAGAATCGGTAATGGGATTTACCTCTTCTTTGAAGTGCTTCTTTGAGACCTCCTTTTAGGGCACTAAAATGGGTCTTTGAAAAAGACCATAACCTCTAGGATGTCTCTATGGAAGTGTAGAAGGGATTTTGGCAGGGGTTGGTGGAGCTTGAGTGCTCAAATTGGTGTGAGGAGGAGGGGGAGGAGGTGTCCTTTTATAAGGGAGGAGAGGGGCACCTTAGGAATATCTCAAAATATTATTTTATATTAAAGTCAAAATCGGTTTATAATGGTTCCATAGGGTCTTATTTCGAAGATAAAGTGGGGATGGGTCTAAATCCTATCAACCAATAGGATTTAGACAAGTTTAGGTTATTATTTTAACCTTATCAATTAGATTTAACTCTAAGTTAAATAATATAACTTTTACCGTGTCTTTTTGTTTTCTTACACTATATGGTTAATACACTTACTATAACATACCAAAAGAACCCCAAATTGTTTATTATTAATATATATATCCTTATCTCAGTCATTTGGCCGAACCTTAGATTTTTAGGAATAAAATAACAATTAATAATATAATATTTTATTTAAAAACTATTTTGTGTCAATTTTGACACTATTTGATATATGATTTTTGTGAAAGTGATAACAGAATTATATGTTCAAAACAAGTTTATTAAATCAACACTAATATATCATATTAACCTATAAAATTAGTGGAATTCATAAAAAGTCTCAAATTACATTTATTTTGGTGTTTATAAAATCAATTATGTCAATATTTCATTAATAAGATAATTACTGCATCATCGTTGTGTCATAAATAAATTAAATTATTTAATGTCTAAAAATTACAAATAAAATAGAATTATGTAGGAAATCGTTTTAGCGTTCTAATGAATATTTATAGTCGAATTTATCTTATGTATAACCCCATATTATAAATTGTTTAGTAAATAAACTTTGATTGTAACTCTTTTAACCCTTCTTTAAATAAATTAATAATAAATGTCCTAATCTAATCCAAGTGGTCCTAAATGGTCATATTTTATTCCTAAGTTTGTTTTTGGTCGAATTACACTTGTCCAATAGAATTAGGACATGTGTTAGGGTAATAATAATACCATTACTACCCTTAATTACCCTATTTACTTTTAACCATGGTAAAAAAAGTAAAATGTTACTATTCACCAAAAAAATATTTTCATCTCATTGAACCACATTTTACTTACTGACATCAACCGTGTCTCTCGGATTTTTGAAATTCCACTCACAGAAGCGGTAAAATTATGTTTTATGAAAAATTCTGTTTTTTAACGACCACTTAGTGGTTTTACTATTCATCAAAAATTGAATGTTTTCAGAAAAATGCCAAAAATTAGGCCTAATATATATTTGATATTATGAACTCAAAAATGATTTCTATTTTACCAAATTCAAAACATATCAGTTGCATTAATTAATTTAAAAATTAATTCCCGTCGTCAAAACAAAAGGCGTGTTTTTAAGAGATAATAACTATCAAAAGATTGACACTTGTTTATAACTGGTTTAAATGTGAAATTACATTCAATGAACAAAATTGTATTAAATTGTAAAAATATATTCTAAATATATTTTAAAACCACTAAAATTAATAATTTATCACTATTAATTATTTTGATTGAAAAAGGTGTTTTTATTTAAAATTTAGTAATTTTCACTATTCATCAAAATGTGAATGTTATCTGAAAATTACCAAAATTTCACCCTAAGCTAATTTCGATATTCCAGATCAAAAAATGAAGTCCATTTTGAAAAATAAAATTTACAAAATTTCAAAAAGTGGTTATTACTATTCATAACGGCTAGTTTTAATAATATTTTAATAGCATATCGTTGTTTAGTGAAATTCGGTATTGCGTACTACACACGCTATCAAGGAAGGCCGAGATTGCGTGTAATGAAAGGAAAGTCAAGGATGCGTGTTGTGCAAGATCCTTTTGGTGTAGCGTACAACACAAGACATTAATGAAATTAAAAAGAATATTTTTCATAAAATCTCGGGGTGTTACAGAATAAGCCTATATAAAATAAGAATAAATGATATACATAAAAAATAAAAAAAATTAAATCCTACTACACACACAAGAGGAAGGATGAGGATAATTAGGTCATTACTCTTTGTGATCTAATCATAAATCATCAACCAAATAATAAAAAGCGATTCCAAGGTCCTTTGTTCTCATCCATATATAACACTAACCACAATGATTGATTAAATTATAATGAAAACACAAATACATGTGTTCTTAATTTCATGAATTTATATACATTATTTCAACCATTAAAAACCTAAAAATCAATTAAGAGTGGTTTATTTATACATAATAAGGTGTTTCTAATTTTAAATAATTAAAAATAACGATTTACAGTATTTTTATTTCAAACCATGAGAGTCAATGGATGTTTAAACATTTTTTGGAGAAGATGATATGAAGAGAAAGAAAAAAACAAATTTATTTATTTAAAGTTGTAATAATAATTACATAAATAATTAAAAGGTATTATACCATGCGATTTCACCAAATACCTAGAAAGGGAAAAATTTATATCATACTGCAAGTAAGAATCACACCCCATACCTAATATTGCTATCACATATGGCCTTTAATGCACTATCTGAGTTATATTAAATTATTTCCAAAGAAATAATATAATAAAATATTAAATTACATATCCTCAAATATGATCTAAACAAACATCTGATGTGGTCAGTAATTATGCTCTACTTTGGGTAAACCATGTGTCCCAGATCAAACGGTGTCTCTAATTTCTAAATTGATTAACTGTTTTGGATATATTCAATTTTTTTCTGAAAAAATAATAAAAATATAAAATAAGTAATCCCCGCATATGATCCTACAAAACATCTGATGCTAACAATATTTATATCCCTTTAAGGTTATATAATACATCAAAAAACTAATGGTTGTATCATATTTACCATATGATTCACCATTTGAGATATATTAAATTATTTTGGATAAATCACACATGTATAATATAATCTATTTGGTATATTTATTTTTCTTTTTTTGAGGATCTACAATCCTGATAATATCATACTAATGCAACATTGAACTACAAAAATATTCCATAAAATAGCCAAAGATAATTAGTGTGATTTCAAATTTACACAAAAATGATTAAAAAATTAATAATATACTTATATTGGAAAATGTATTTTCACATAATAACACATATAAATTATTAATAATTTGTTTTTTATTAGTTTTTAAAAAAAATTAGGATATTAAATTTCTCCCCCTATATAGAATTCTCATCCCCTAGATGTATCTTTAGTGGTCTTGACCGAACATATCAAGCCATTGAGCTTGAATATAAGACTCAAACTCCAACATCTCATTACAGATACGTCTATACTTCGATAGAATCTAGATTAGTGGGGTACAAGTTTCTCACAATACGTTCTCACTTCAATATATGATCTGTATTCGATTCTCCTCATTAGATTCATCATTATCTAGATCAATATCATCACAATATATAAGATATACATGTTGTGGCATGTACCTACGAAGTTGTGACCCATGGAACATTTTGTTAATACCTCAATAGAGAGAAAGGTTATACTAAAGATGCAGCACTTACCCTATCCACTCGATGATCTAAAAGGATACAAAAACATTTGCTGATAGATTTCTCTGTATCCCTAGAAGTGTCTTCCCTAATAGAGGTGTCACTCATAATATAACCTTGTAACACATAGTGAACCCTTCAGATATACTCCTATGGTCAATATTTAATAATATTCAACTCTAAGCAGGGATCAAAATCTTCTAATTTATATGTACACTCTTAAAATCCTCCTAAACCAAAATGGTCCCACAACTGCTATATCACCCTCCTCATACCAGTGATAAGTGATCAATATGGTCTCTCATAATGATCCTAGAACGGTACTACATGATTCGAAGCCCCAAAACATGTTATTTATTGTTAACTCAATAAAGAAAAGGAGAAAAAACCATGATCCATTCAAATCTATAAAGAAAGAATAAATTATCTCCTCTAATATATATATTGTCCACTAAAAATGTCAGTTAGTTTGAGGAGGGTAAACTTTTCCCAATATGAACATTGTCACATTGGATATTTGAAAGACATTCCAAAATAGATACATAAAACATGTGTCTTTATGTGAAAAATATTCAGTGGAATCCCATAAAGGTGTACGATATTCTTAACATAGAGATTTCCAAGAACATCCATTGAGTGAGTCTCTCTTATTGGTATGAAGTGAGAAAACATCATTAGGTGATCAAAATTCACTGAGGCTGAGTTATGAATCATTGGTTTCCAGTGTAAACCTATAAAAATTTCTATTGTGGCATCCTACCATTTTCACATTGGTATTAGGAGTGCATTTAAAAACCCTCCATGTTGCTGGTTTTGGGACATAACCCACTAATAGGTAAGGTGTTGGGAGAGAAAACTAGAAATACCACCCTTTATCCCTAGCCCCTTGAACATCCACCTAAAATTAGGATACATTATAGTCACAAAAAGATGTAATGACCATCTAGTGGTAGGCTAATCTTTAATTATATCCTCTTATATAGAAAAAGGAAATACTACTTTCTTATGTACCTATATCACATCATCGTTATATATTAACGGTCATGGTATTGAGTCACCACCAACCAAGTGTTCTCTTATAATAGGATACGTTGGGTTAGAATCCTGACCAGTCCACATATAATTCACAAGTTAAATGTGATAACTAAAGGGGGAAATTCAAATATATGTGATCCTAAAAATAATCCATCCTCGAATTGGAAAACTATATCACTATGCATCATTGCTCCTTCGAAGGCCTCTCACTATGCTTTTACTTTTTCTACATTTTAATGATATGAGTGTCCAATACAATGTTACCAATTATAGGGGTATACATCATATCAATTTTTAACATATATAGAACATGGGTGCCAACTCTTAGTCACTTTTAGTGTAGATCCTCTCATTGGGTCATAACTGATGAGACCCATATAATACTACCATCTCTCATTGCATCATCATCACTCCCAAACCAATTTCTAATGCATCATAGTACTCTACATATCCAATCATAATAAAAGAGCATGTTCATACCATAACTTTCATAAACCTTCTATTTAGTTGAAGAAACAAATATTTACATTGGTATGATCACTAGAACATCAAATCATTCTTTCCCAGTGCTTCCATGGATAATGATATCCATATGAAGTTGTGTGTAAACCGTCAGTAATATCTTTCTAAAAAGAGAAATATCTTAATTTTTAAAAAATTATAAGGAAATTTGTAGGAAATATATGCCTCAAATTTATATAAGTATATAGGTATACCAGTTTCAAAAACAACATGTACTTGGAACATCACTACTTGAATCTAGATATCACACTTCAACAAATTGGTGTAAAGACTTTGTTCTGTAAGTGTAACCGTGACTATATCTGGGATTATAGCATGTTTCCATAGTGTTTAGATGTTTACAATGATATTTTTTGGTGAAATATATTATGAAAAAGTCCATGTGTGTATGAAAAAACTTATTTACACAGGACATGAACATTTCTAGCGAGTTATTAAATCTAATCAGATTTACTAATTGATCACACAATACACACCTACTCAAAAATTCAATTTTTTGAATTTACCACCCTCTAAATCAAAACTTATGATAGTGTGATCAAATATAAATGTTTCATAACCACATGGATACACATATATAATAGAAAAGATTATCAATTCTTGGAAATAAATATTGGTTCTTCTCCATCACCTGGTTCATCTTCTAGTAATCAATGAATATTGAAATATTTACATCTATTTTATTGCATAAGAATATATGGGAACCAAAAAATAAATTATTTACATATGGTCCCCTTCACTCTATTTCATTCAGTTAAATATTATTCTCCATCATTTCAGTTGTTTCCCTATGATATTGGGTATTGAAATTTGATTCCATACCAATATGAATCTATTTTTAGATTAACATTCTGATCCTTTATATTCTTGAATTGGTAAAATATTCCCAATGATATTTCAACCAATCAATATAAAAACTGAGGGACTTTTGTTCTTAGGAATTATAAATAATTATGGATTTTAAAATCATTGTATGTTTAACCATAGTTATGAAATCATATTCCATGCACAGGAATTAGGAATGATACTTCTTATTGAAGATAATATTCCACCAAAACCATAGATATGGTGTATTAATAATCCCAAATTCATTCTCTTAGACATCTAGTGATAGTTATGAAAACTCTTTCTTTGTGGAATTATTTTTGTATGCATCCTTTGTTTTTTCAAAAGACTCTATAAAGGAGTAATCATCTATGACATGAATAATCACACATCAAAAGAGAAATATAGTAATTAAGATAAAACCTAATTAGTCTATAGGATCACATAGGGTTTCACATAAGATTATATGGGATCACAAAGTTTTTTCTAGGATTCTACACTTAACGCAATGTATACACATCCAAACACCAAACCTTGTTTTCATCACAACACATTAGTCACGGTAATCATATATATACTAAAAAACATGATCAGTTCAACTAATCAATGATAATAATGATATATCACAATAACAAGAAAACAAATATATCAAATAATGTGAAAATTTCCCTAATAGATAACATGAATCAAGGAATTAAATTGAGATCTGTAGTGCATCACAACCAAAATTATATATATAGACTATGAACTAATGTGAATTTTCATAATGCATGAAGCACCCAAAATATTATAAATTAAATATAATCCTCATTTTAATTACACTAGGTGAGTTTAGTAAATAGTAAAAAACAAACCATATGTTCCCCACTTTATGAAAAATTAGAGATCCACTATGTATTGATGGACATGACCTATCCCAGTTCTCCATCCTAGGTCCCAACCATACAATTTATTATATACCGTATCCTATACCAAGACAATAAAAGAATGAAGATAGTGAGACATCATCACCTAATACAATTTTTTAAAACCAAAAACTGAACTACTATGTCTGAGATGGAGCGCCACATGACCTCATGTGCACCTACCCATACAAAATATGCTACCAAAAAGTTAGCGAGGGATTAAATTTTACAATGGGGTGACTATGAACTTAGTATCATTTCGTAGAATCAATGAAATAAATTAAATAAAATAAAAAATCATTTGAGTAAACATTAAAAAAACTGAATAATTTTAATACATGACATGTAAATAAAATCAACTCTCCAAATTGACAAGACTATTCATGTAAATAAAGAAGATAAACCAATAACGATAATCTATAGGTCCCACCATTGAATGTCCTGACCAAACATAATATCCACATTCCTTATAAAAACAATATACCATAAGTCCCTTTATATTCACGGGGTCACTCATGAAATCTATAAGCACACTGAACTTTCTGAGTTGGGTGTGTGTTCAAGATGTAGTTAAACACCACCAATGAATCCTTAAGATGTGGTGATCAATTACACATGTATATTCCATAATAATGAAAAATGTGTGATTAGAAAAAACATAAAATCAATGTGTGATTAGGAAAAAATATAAAATCCAAACTTGGGAAGACTTCTTCTATCCAATCCTCCAAAAAACCTCAGTTATACCTACTTTTCCTACATCTAGAAGCAAAATCAATGGGTTAGAAGAATATAGGATTGTCCTTGAGGATAAGGAATCATACTACTCAACATCATGTGACCATGAAATTGGAAATCGGTTTTCATCATAGAATTCACAGTATCATCATTATTTAGGCATCGATAGTGACTAGACATCAGATAGTAATCGATAACATACCTATTGGAATACCCCAAAAATTGAGTCAATCACACGACATCCACAAAAGATCACTATATTCATACCCTATGCACAGGTCACCCAAAAATATCTACTCATAATTATATTAAGGTAAAATCTATAAAATAACCAAAATTATAAAGAACCCTCTAACTCAAAAGTCAACGATATCAAAAGGTGAGGAAAATGTAGTCAATAATACATCATTGTGGCCATATTTTCAAAAAGCATGGACATTTGAGGTTCTCCAAGGGTCCCCAGAGCAAAAAAAAACTATTCATTTCAAAAAAAACTCAAATGATAATTCCTCCCTCATTGATGATTTCTGAAATTATTAATTAACATATTACATATAATAATATTTCATCCCTCTTAGAAATTTTTTAAATTATCATTTAAAATATTTTATTCGATAATATTTTATCTATAATGGATACATTCGAAATTATCATTTAATATGTTAAATTCAATAATATTGTATCTGTCATGAATAATTTTCAAAGTAACATTTAAATTATTATATGTGATAATATTTTATATGTATATCACAATTTTAAAAATATAATTTAAAAAAAGAAATGTGGTATTATTTTTTATCTAATGGAAAATTTTAAAATTATCATCTTAATTATTACATGAGATAGTATTGTATCTATACATTATATTTTTTAAATTAAAATTTAAAATATTACATGAAATAATATTTTTTCCCTCCTAGATATTTTCAAATAATTATTTAAAATATCACATGAGATGATATTTATCATTCCTATAAAATTTAAATTGACATTAAGAAACAACACTTGTTTTTTAATTATCTTTCAATAATTTTCCTATCATAGTTTATAAAAAATATCACATTATAATTCTTCTATAGATTAACAAAAATATTCAATGTTTTATCCCTTTATAATTTTGATAAATTCTCCATTGTTAATGCATTGAAAATAATTTTAAATAAATTTTTTCCATTACTATACTTTGATAATTTTTATTGCATCTTTCGATAATTTATTTAAAAAATATCTCTTGATACTCCAATTAAACTATCATTTTATAATTTCAGGGCATTCATTTTCATTCAAGATCAAACTTATTATTATATTTTTTAATTTTTTAACATATTTTTTTGGAATCATTTAAAAGGATCAAGGGAATAAAATATGTACATGAAAATAAATAGAAGAACAACCTATTACACACATACAAGAAGAGGGAGGGGTGAAAGAATTCACTATAGCGGGAGAGAAAATAAGAAATCATCAACCCAATCAGGGAAAGGGTGTCTGATTCACTTCTTATGTGACTTGATAAACCATGAACCACAATGATTGGTTAGATTATAAAGAAAAAACTATGACATATATTTACCATTTCCTGTATTTAATTACCCAATTTAAACCATTAATCAACGTAAAAATAAATTCGGATTCATTGATTTTCACTTAATAAGGGGTTTTAAATTTTAAATCATAAAAAACTGATGAATTCAAAATTCTTGGATTAAAACCCACTGTACTGATGGCTGTTTCAACTTTTGTGCATAGAAGTTAAAGTGAAGATATAGAAAAGAATGAATTAAATAAATTATTTTTTTAGAATAATTATATAAATATTTAAAAGATATCATTATTTGGGATGTGACCAAACACATGATCTGTAAAATGGTTATGATTGTATTAGGGTAAACCCCGCACCCAATACCTAATTAAGGTCTCATATTTCTAATATGATTCTCTATTTGATAGATATTAAAATATTTAAAAATAATAATATAATAAAATATTAAATATATTATCCACATGTGATATTTAGCTGAACCTCATATATGAAAAACAATATGCCCTACCTAGTGTAAACCCCACACCCCAGTCCTTATGGTGGTATCATATTTCCCATATGACACACTTTTTGGAAGATATTCATTTATATTCAGAAGAAAATCATAAAAATATTAAATAAAATATCCTTTAACATGATCTGAAAAAATGTGAAATGATAAAAAATGTTATACCCTTAATAGGGTAAACACTACATCCATGACCTTATGGTTTTCTATGATTACTCATATGAAACATTTTTTGAGAAATATTTAGTTATTTTTTATAAATCATGTCTATATAATGTACTCTATTTAATATTTTTATTTATTCTATGCTATGTCTCTACAAACATCATAATCTCACACTATATCAACACCTAACTCCTAAAATATTATATATAATATTCCATGATTCTAACTGGGATTTTACACTTAAAAAAAATAATTTATAATTATCATTAATATATTTTAATTGAAAATTAAATTTTCACTTAATAGTTATTATAAATTATTAAAAAGAGTGGTTTTTTTATTTCTTAAAAAATATTCATGATATTAAATTACTTATATAAAACTCTATCCTTTAGAAACAATGAGCTCAAAATGAATTCGAAAAACATAACATATCAAAACTATCATCTAAAATCCTTAAAAAAAATTCTAATTGTGTTCTGAATTCCACCTCAATAACCAAACACACCACCACATTATGTCATGGAATTATTTTTGAAAACAATAACACCATGTAATCTATTCTATCATTTTACAGATATTATTCTAAAATTAGAAAAGAAAATGACTATCCATAAAACAGAAACTATCAAATCATGCCCAAAAATAAAATTCCATAGATATTCTAAAACACGATGGACCATTTTCCATAATCCAAATATCTTTGATATGGTACCACTTATTGGCGAATTCATACACCATAGAACCACCAATTCACTAATAAAACATCTTACAGAGATATTATTTTCAAATCTATTAAAACATGTTACATATAATAAAACAGATAATGAATTTTGAACCATAATTTTGAGACCACTACCACATGTGACTTCAATTTCATTGAAAAATAAAACATAAAGTAAACAAAGTATATGGTTTAAAATACTTTTAATCACCCCTAAAAATTCAATGTCCAAAAATAGGAAGACTAGAAACCCTAGAAAATACATTGATCTTCCCTCAACAATGGTTTTAATAACATCAAGGTCATTAATGATATCCTCCATATGAAATGGGCAAGAAATAAAAAAACACACAATAAATGGAACAAGGAAAATAGACAGAGGAATATAATTATTAAAAAAATATCATTTTACATGAGGGAACATAAGTAATATTATACTAAGGAGATAAACTAAGTTAAAATGGAACCTTATTTCCTTAAATTCATACCAACTATAAATTTACCTACCCTAAAAATTATGACCAACAAAAGCTCCCACCATATTTACTCTATGGGGATGTCCCCATAATTGAGATATATTCCAATCCACCATATTTTAAATCATCACCCACTCGATATAATCACATAAAACAAGAGAACCAATACATTGTCTTTATAGTGGTTTTATGTAGTCGTGATAAGTTTCTACCAGTATCATTTCCTTAAAAAATTAACAAATATATGAATATCTGGTAAAATATAATAGTTGATTCAAAATTCACAACTAAATCACCAAATGAAAATTTAAGTTATATCTTCTCAAAAAAATTCATCAATACTCAAATTACATCATTACGAACTGAACCCATTAGCTTACATACACTATGATAGTTTTTAGATTATCCACCCTATCTATATTAATCTTCTATATCCATTCAGAATAATCTAATGTATCTTTTTAAACATCAGGTACACTCTTATGAAAGATCAGTAAAATTTAAAATAAATCAAAAAAAAGTAATCTGACTTCCAACATCTTGTACATCCTCAAAAAAATTTCAATTCATTTAAAACTCCTCCTACATCAATTCCACTATAGCTGTGTGATTATTTTATAACCACTATCCTTGAGTAATACTTATCTTAGTGAATGTGAACTAATTCATCCTGGTTTCTATAGTGTAATTCTATAATGAAATGTTATTGAAGTTTATAGAACATAATAAGAAAGTATTTCCCACAAAAATAATTAATAAAATCTTCTTGATTGGAGTAGTGGTAATAAAAAATTTAAATTGAACCCTTTTTCAACAACGATTCTACCCAAATATCAGAGTGGCTACACCAATACAATGGGAAAATATATTGGTGTATAAAAAAGGATTCTACCATTGATTGGATTCACATTCAAATAATGGTATGAGATTTTATTTTCATACTCCAAAAGAGCCACCGTGTGTATACCTGGAGAATATGGGTCAATAACAATGTATAGATCATTTATTTCATGAATATATGAATTTAATAAAAATGGATATTCTAAAACTAAATAAGGAATCCCTTATATGTATTGAGGATAAAATCTCAAATTTCACAAGAAGAAATCATATAAAAATTAATTTATCATAGATAATGAAGATCTAGTTGTTAAACGCACTAGTATAAAGATGTACAATAGATTAAACTCATGAGTTTAATATTTTTCACAACAAATAAAATGAAATTAAAATTTAATTAAATTTTTTTTCTGATAAATGATGTAAATATTTATAATATTATGTTCTCAAGGGATCATACATTGATTCATATATTTATTTTTTGGGAACCCAAGAATTTTCTTCTAAAGGATTAGTCACTTTTATTTATAGATCATTTAGAGTATTGTAGGAGGAATTTAACCCACTTTATGAGATACTGAAATAATGAATGGAGAAGTGAAATAAATACAATTATATTTAATTATATAAACAAAAATAGTGAGGATAAATGTTTAATATTTATGGATATTGAATAAAAATATTTCAATATTGATTGTAAATCTAAATTTTATTCAGTATAAACATTAATTCATAAAATAATTTTCAAAAATGATCCATAAAAAAATAATTTTCAAAATAAATTAATGATAATGTTGAGATTAAAAAAATTGCATGAAGAGAATATTCATTCATTGAATGAAAAAATGTTCACAACTGATTTCAATAATGCTCAGTTGAAAATAAATGAAAAAATACAAAAATATTTTGAAAATTCATTTATAGTGATGAGTTAAATACATAAATATTATGATCATCATGTGTAAAAAAATATAAAAATTTTGTGATGAAAATTTTACATCAGTTGACGACGATTAGCATATTTTTAATTTCAAGTGTCTAAAGATTGATGTTATTTTGATAAATCTCAAATTGGTGCAAGATGAATCTTCATATGATATTGAGAAAATTAATTCTCCCAACTTGAATCCCAATAGGGGTATTAATAGTATAAAGAACCATTCTATTTTAAATAAGGGATTGAAGTCTTCCGATGATAAGTCTACAATATTTTTATAGAAATGTGAGGTAAAAATGATTTATAAAGTATTCTTTTCATTAATGTTGTTTCTATTTTGTATATATATATTTCAAAATATTGGGTGAATATGGATAAGTTAAATTTTTATAACCTCACATATATATTAAAGGTGTCTGTATGTAATTTCAAAAGAGTTAGTTCCCTAAAATATGTTTATATGGATGGTTTCTTTATACAAAAAAACTACATCATAATTATATATTGAATTCCTTCTATGGAGAAAATAAAAATTTATTGGATACTATTAGTGATATTATAATTTTGGAAAAATTTTGTTGATTTTTTGAAACACATTTTAATTATTTAATGTAAATTAAGAATGAAATCAATGGTGAGGAGCACTGAGTTAAAAAAATTATATGAAAAAGGAATGTGAATAATATGTCCTCTCGAAATAGATTTCTATTATTTGGATGAATTAGATAGAAACTAAAACTAGTGTGTTCATTGTTATCAGTCATGATGCTTTAAAACGACCAATAATTATATACAAAATGGTATTGAAATACAAACAAATTTTTTTTGATAAAATTTAAATAAAAAAGAATGTTTGTGTACCTTGTGTCATGAGAAATACATTTTTTTTGAAAAAAAAAATATTGGTTATAATTTTACCCCATATAAAAGAAGAATATTATTATACTATGGATGAAGAGGTCACACCATAAAATATTGAAATTTGGTAATGGGTATTGATATTTATGAAGGCGATATGTGAAGGACCCCAGAACACCCTGAGTGGGGAGGGGTGAATCAAGGTTTCAACTTTTTCTTTTTAAATATTGAGGATGTTGTTCCGACATTGGTAAGAACATGTAATATCTATCAAAAAAATGAAAGTAGGAAGTTAACCCGATTCTTTTACTTGGTTCACCACAATGGGATACGTCCAAGAAGCATACACCGATAGTGTGTCGGTCGTAAAAAAATCAACAAATCTTCACTAGTTTATGAATTAAAAGTTTTGTTCACAATCACACTATGCCAGGCACACTGCCATTACAAACATTCAAGGATATATCACTACGTCCCTCGGGTCACTCTCGTTGACCCCCCTGGCTCATTTTCTTTGGTGAAGTCCCACTCAGATTATAGACATCAAGGTACCTTCAATAGATATGTATTGAAGTCTTTTCCTACGTTAAGCGCGAGACTCTACTTGCATCGAAGTCTAAAAAAACAATGCACTTGAAAGCACTGAACCTCTGAGCCAGATATTTGGAACGTGCAAACAGGTTACCCTGAAGATTTTGTGCAACAGCAACCGTTTGCACGAAATATATCACTTTTTCATTCCATACATGATTATCATGTGGAAAAATAATTTGTGCAACATCCTCCTTTACAGGAAGCCTCAACATTTATGTGTGGCCTCGCCTTTTTCGCACAACATCACCATTTATGTGTAGCTTTACGTGCACTGTCCACTTTTTCATGCACCTTCCACTTTTAAGTATAACTTCAAATTTTACGCGCAACGTCTGCGTTTTCGTAGTGCTTAAAATTTTACGCACAATATCTTTTACATGCAACTCAGACTTTTTTTGTGTAGCTCAGCCTTTTTCGTGCAACCCCAGTTATGTGAACATTTTACGGGCATCAACACTTGGATCTTCTCTAAGTCTTCAGCTCTATGGAATAAAGGGTTTCACCTCTTACTTATAGGCGTAACCGACCCCCGCACGTAAAATCCATCTTGGCGCGAAAAACCTTTCATTCAGTGCGCAATACATTTCATGCAAGAATCGTTTTTCACGCACATCTTCATGTTTTTTCACGCAGCCCATGCCATTGGAATTTTTCAACGGTCTGATTCTGAAACACCTATTGCACGAAAAACCTTTTCCATTATTTCGCATAACAAATTGTTTTTTGCGGACCCCACTGTTTTTCACGTACCCCACTGTTTTTCGGGCACCACGCTATTTTTCACGCACCGCGCCGTTTTTCACATACACCTCACCTATATCGCACACCACTTCAGTACTATTGTCTGCTTGAACTATATGATCACTTTATTAGCGCACATTCCGAACTTCCACTAAGGATTGACAACAAACACAAACCATACTCTAATTCATGCATAGAATAGTCATGGTTCCAAAAATATGGAGGTACAAAAAATTTAATCTATCAAAGAAGGAAGAAATAGTATTAATTTTAATGAGTATACAATTTAAAAATTGAATTTCTTTTGATCTTATAAAAATGGGTAAATCATAAATTCTAAAGATAGTGGGTGGATTGCAGAAAAATCTGGAAGCATATCTATATATTTCATGATCATGTTTCATTCCTTATTTGAAAACAAAATGAAATAAATATATAAATGGGGATACATATTTTTTTATGTAAATTTTGAAGTAATGGGATCCTAATCATTATAAATTTTAAATAAAGTGGGAAAAGATGCTACACACAAATATTCGAGTCTGGTAAATAAATAAGGTATCATTGAAGTTTATCAAAATACTGGAACTAAAATAGAACATTATTTTGGTTGAGAAGAAACTATCAACATTATTTTTATCAATAATGATAAAAAGAGAAAAAACTAGAATCCCATGTTTTTTATCATTCTAAATTTATAATTTATGGTAATATATTCATGGATAGAACTAATATATTAAATACTATTAAATTCATAAAACAAATGAAATATTTTCATATTGTAATGATCTATAAAAATTTAAGAAAATCATATTAGTTACATTTTTAAAAGGATTTCTAGATCCCATTTTTGGAATATATCTTTCTTGAAAAATAAAATATGGGGTGTACCCATGAAGTCATATTTTTATTAATAAAGATGATGAAAAATATTATTTAATATATATTTGGTAAATATAAAAGTGTTAATATTATCATTAAATTGTTATATATGAAATATTTTTCCAATACATGAATTTGATTGATTAAATTAAATAATTAATGAGGAGAAATATTATTATTCTATTTTAAGTAAAGTGATATGTGGTTGAAAAATAAAACGATTGTGAGAATACCATTTGATAATTAATTTATTAATCTTAGTTTATATAATCTGATTTTTTTATATAGACCTAGAATTGATTTAAGGATGAATCCTATTGGTATTTTAATTTATTTATCATTATTACTAGGTAATCAAAACAATATGTTTTTTTGAAAATATTGATATGTATATCTTTTTGGGTATTCGAATAAATCTAATTGGATGGTATGGTGGTCTATTATTTTGTTAAAATGCATGTTTTTCAATAAGTAATGATGTAAATATGGGTTTACTTTAGAATGTTCGGTGTAGAAAAAATACTAATAAATATGGATACTTGATTAATAAATATGTTAATGAAACCGATGTTTTAGATACATATTTGAGTTCTTATTGATTTATATATTATTCTCTATATGTTAGTTTTTTGGGAAGATAAATATTGATGTGTCAGATACTTTTGTTAATATATCAATTTATGTTACAATATATTTTCCTTGATAAGTTAGAATATAGTGTCTTTATGTAATATTTTTTCAAATTCATGAGGACTTGATGTCCTTAAATTTTTTTATATAATGAGTAAATTAATGAGTTGAATAAGCTAATGGGTAAGTTGGAAAATTAAGCTCAAAATATTGTGGTGATCCTTAAGAAGATAGAAGATATTGTGGAAAAATGGTACTTTATGAAGATGGGATAGATATGGCCCTATATTCATAAAAATAATAGGGTATATGGATTTGAGTTTAGATTTCATTATAGTGTTCATGCAATATTCATGATATGGATGTATCAAAGGGAATATAAAGATGTTTGGGAGATGGGTTGTTGAGATTAGTGTTATATTAAATAATGAAAAATATCGACACTATAAATAATATGAAATTGATTAAAAATATATTATTAAGGTTTTTGGAAACATTTATGATCCAAAAAATAGATATTTTTTTGGAATCATTCTAGGATAACTTACGATGATTTGAATATTTCATAAAATTATTTTCATCAATTTATAGTGGAAGAGATTGATTAAATCTGAGTTGATGAAGTCTTAATCCTTCCGAATATTTAGAACGATTTTATAAGTTAATGACATTGATGTTTTGGAAAATCCATGGTGTAACAATATCATATATATATATATATGTAAGATAACTATTCTTTTTCACCAAAAACTTTTGATTTCATGGAGTAAGTAGTTGGAAAAGTACTTATATATGTGTAGGAATTGGATATATAAGAATTATTTTGGGTTAAATTGTAAATACAGTATTAATTTCAATATTTCTCAACATATGTATGATCAATTTGGAGGATATTTTAGAGTATCCTATAGTTTTAATGGATAAACAAGATCATTTTGGTTGTCTTGTAAAACTAAACACATTTTTTAGGTGGAGTATGCTTAAATCCGATGATTCTATTCCAATCTTTATGTGTTAAATATCATTATGTTTCATGTGATAGAGGTATTCTCTAAATATTTTGTACATGTGTTATAATTGTTCCTAAATAATAATATATGGTAAAAAAATGTCTTATAACATGGAATATGGAAAAATTTCACGTATTTTTATATTATATGGTGATATAAAAATGTATTATCCATTTCTAATCACAAAGATGAAATGCCAATATCATTATTATATTTTATTTTGAGAATCATATTTTAAAAATATCATAATACCCGATGATTAATAAATTACATTTAAATATTTATGGTTTTTGTTCAAATATATTCCATGTTGACTAGAATCAAGAATAAATGTTCATATGATGAATAATTAGGGACAATTAATTTCTTATAATTTCATGAGATTTTTAAATGATTCCATTTATTTATTTTTAAATAAGATATTATTAAATTACATAGTGATTCGGGAACAAGAATTTTGGTAATATAATGAGATAATAACAATTAATATTACTCTACAATTTATCTATGCCCAAGTTTATAAATAATATCCTGATGTTCTCTTCATTTATATCCATAGATACTAAAGGATACAATAATTTACCTATTTAAAATAGGATCCCACCCATGAATGTTTTGATTAATTTTATTTCTAGATACACCCTTGAGGGGAGATCCATTTTCTTATTCACCAACAATCTTCATCAACCAAATTGACTGAGGAAAGGGGTCAGTAATCTATAAATAAAAATACATGTTCATCATTTAGTTTATAATTTGTTTTGGTTTTCATAGAATAATTCTCATGGAAATTGATGACTCTGATGTCTTCAACTATGATGAATACATGTTTTTTGATCATTAGAAACCCCTCAGTGGTATGAAATCCTTAGAAATATAATTAAAACATGATATTATGTTTTTTTATTACCCATATTTATATTACCTGAACAACACATGAGTGGAGACACTATAATACCTCGTGCTTTCCACCCTAAATTCAATAGACTACAAACTAACAATATGCTTCTGAAGGTGTAGTGGGGATAAAATACCCTTTGTAACCATAATCATTCAATGTAAACATAAATAAAGTTCAAAAAACATAAATATCATAGTAATGGATAATGTAAAACCAATTTAGTAAAAAATAAATCTCATGTCACACATATAAATAAATCAAGATCCCAATTTTCTTGCCAATAGAGAGCAGAAAATGTGTAAGAAGACAAACAAATAAACTTAGTGGAATCATAGAGATTCCATCCCGTTTTTATACCTGATCCATTCTCCAATGTATAGTTATCTATCTTTTTCCCATTTAGCTTACCCTAATCCCAAATAATGGCGCCTATAAATGTATTGATATTCATATACATGGAGTGTGAAATAAAATCTAGTAGGGTTCCATTAATAACTCCTTAACACGTGTCTACAAGTATAAAATATTCATTCCATAATTAATGTAAATGAAAAAGAAATAATTAATAGTAATACGGAGAGAAATTGTTTTCTATCTAGGCTGCCATGGGTCCTATCTATACCTACTATGGAATCAAGGAAAAGGAATACTGACAAATGATTTTATGAGGGATCATGGGATAGACACAAGGGTGTGAATACTATATCTTAGTAGCCATATGTCTTTGAGTTAGATCAGCTCACAAGGTTATCACATACTTTCTCCATTATAGGTTAGATAATAAGATCATCATAACTCATTTCCATCTTATTTTGGTCCAATTGGTTGTTATATGGAAACACTACTTCAGGTGAAGCCACATGAACACCATACCCCAACTGACAGTATCATGGGTTTGACTTAAGGGATGTAATTTTTTTTCCTTTTTCTAGGTCTTTTTTCGCCATCATCTCATGATGCACACACTCCCCTTCTAAGGGATAATCATTTCATGGTGTCACACCACTTCCGAATACCTTTACCAATACCTCTAATGTTATAAAAATTACCCATAGTAGGGTATATAATATATAATTGGAATGCAAAATTTTATCATGAGGAATATTAAAATATACATGTAGATGTGATCAATAAAAAACAAAATTTAATGGGCTACAAAGGCATGTTCTTTGAATAAAGCACCACATATAATTCTCATGGGTTACACACACATGTGATTAAAATCATGAATTGTCTATCGTGCTATAAAAATTATCATATCAATGAAAAAATACTATACAAGTTCCCATGATGGTAAGGAACATCCTATGTCAAGATAACAACTAATAATCTCTAATACCTATAAGAAAGAAATACATGACCCATGCCCATACATGAACAAAATTGATCCCACATGCCTAGGACTTCTAGAATCAATTTCTACTAAAAAATATATAGGTTATAGAATGAGATTTAAAAATATTCTTAGTCTATGGATTAGATTTAGAACAACCTAACTCTGAGGAACTACAAATTTCTCTAGATCTGATATTGATCAATGGATGTGGAACTAGAACACTTGATCAACCACCATTGAAGAAAGAATCCAAAAAATTGTCGTTAAATGGAATTTTAGTCCATATATCTAGCCATGAATTGTTGTGTCTATAATTATTGTCAAGGGAAGAAGGTAGATCTATGAAAAATATATTGCAAAATGTTCATGGATCACATAACTCAAATCCTTGATAATGAAAATTGTTGGGTCCAATATAATTAAGCCCATAATGATTGTAAATATATTGTTAAATCAAATGGATTCTACTAGATAATGAAGGGGTAATAAATGGAATAATTTTTTCCACATTATGTGGTTTATGGAAATAAAATAAGATTATTAGATAATTATTTCACAAGAACATACTTCATTCCCCTAGTTTGGAGAACCGTGTGCCAACTATGTGAGACCACTATCTCTATAAGGAAAAATTCATGATTTTTTCACATGGGGTTTCTGAATATTTTCCAACCATGATATGAATTGGAACATGTTTAATGATTTCAAGCAAAATATGAATGGTTTTATTGACCTTGAACCGTAACCAAGAATTTTCACAGGGTTACCTAAAGAAATGTCTCCCAATTATAAAAATCAAGCACCATAACCAAACACCACCCAAGGTGTATCTAACATAAGAATCACAGTTTCCTATAGAATCATTATTGATAGATAAAACCATGATCCAACCATGAACCATTATAAAGACCACAAAATCACTAAAGAACTAACCAGAGATCCCTAAAACGTATCTGATGAATTTTATATTTCAAAAACTCATGAATAAATGATGAAATTAACTCATAAAACACATGAAAAATATAAGGTTTTTAAAATATTCATCATTAAAAAACATATCATCCTCAAGAATAATATATATGAATATTTATTGGATAACTCAAGACACTGAGTTCAAATATAAAGACCCCACAACCAATTTTACCCTTGAATCAATCTTTACCACTATAAGATATAAAAAAGTTAAACTATCTTATAATGAAATATATTCTCATATTATCTACAATATAAAAAAATCATTTTACGATTCATTTTTATTTATGATCATGATCCTTATTATTTATACCATTCATAGGATTAGTAATGTACCCATATATATGAGACACATGAGACACATTGTGGGTACCAAAATAGTAATGTTAACGCTGCAGACAATAAATCACAGTCCCGAACCACTCGGTTTTCTAAAACCATCCAAAACCTTGTACCATAGATTTTATTTCTTATTTAGTTTTCAATTTTGTAACCTTTCAGTCATCTATTAGAATACTACGTTACAAATATGAAACTTCAAAAGTCTCCACCTATGGTATAAAGACAATTTATTGATTCCCCATGTGCCGATCAACTACTTTCGGATTAGATGTGTTGTCTTGGATGTCTCCAACACTAAACTTAGTCAAACAATATCTATGTCACCCACCTTATGAAACTGTAGTAATAAAAATCATATAAAATCCCAGAGAAATCCAATATGATCCATCTGAATACAAATGTGGAAGATATTTTTGCACATAAATTCAATCTTGGGAATATTATTATACAAAGATTCAATAAAATATAACATTCAAGCTCAAAACCTATACTCAAATATCTAAATTATCTTCTATAGTAAACCATCAATAAGTGGATGATACACATTACTCAGTTTGAACTTTGTTTTCAAATCCTTTTATAAGTACTACAAAAATAAGAATCTGAAACATTCATCTCTATTAGATATAATTCTTCAGTAAACAACACAATGTATTATAATCTTCTATACAAAAATATTTCCTAGGTCATACATTGAAATGATATCTTAAATCAGCAATACATGGTCCACTATTATCTTTTGATTGTATTTAACTCAAATTTTATCTTGTATCTACAATGTCATGGGTAACCCCATTATGAATTTCATCACCACATTATCCCACATCAAAATTTTCCCCAGTAGTGGTCGAAAAAAACCACTAGGAATCTGATGATCCACCTTTAACCATTTTCTATTATATCATATTGAAAAAAACTTGCAATGTTCCAATTTAGTTACAGAGCCATGAAATGAAGAGGAAAATTTCATGTTTTATTTTAATATACCATACCCTTAAATTGATAAGGACCAACCTTAAACCAAACTACCTACCACTACATGTTTCCATAACATCACACACTCTAAATATGAATCATGTATTGATTTCACATGGTCCAAAAAATAATATGTTATTATAAAAGAATTTATATCATGAATGAAAAATCATTAGATACATGCATATTCTATTCTTCATGTAATATCATCTAATACCATTCCATTTTAAATTACCAATCACAAAGATCCTAAATCCATATAATATTCCTAATAAGATAATATTTCAATACATTCCCATTTCCTGTAGAATAAGAAATATCAATGTAAAATGTATGTTTTTAATATACCCAATAGCTATGAATCATGTTTATAACCCTCCTAAAAAACTATATTAGATGATCTTGGTGACAATGTAGATGATAAAAATATTTCCAATGAGAAAATGTTTAAAACACATCAATTCATGAACCACAACTTAAATATCTAAACTATCCATCTGAAAGTTCATATCATGGGGTCACAATTGATGTTGCCCATAAAAAATTACCTGATCCCACTACATTATGAAAACACTCAACCAAAAATCTAAGGCATTAAAACACACTATTTGTTTATCCTAGTTTTTAGAATAATAAAAAATATTGTATTCCTCAATCTCATCTTTAACTCAAGAGATGATTCCTCACACTAAAAAGGATGATGATGTAATTATATTTTCCATATCTACAACTAACAAACATCTTTAGAATATTAATCTTTTTCAATTATAAATGATGGTAGAAAAATAAATGTTGGTCTTAGAGAACAACCAAGGTCCCCAGAACTGATCAAAGACATGTTAATTATAAATAAAGAATACATTTTATATACTATAACTTGGTTTAATTTCTGTTAGTGAAAAATGATATATATATTACCATATGACTTCATTAAAAATAACATGGGAGCACCACAAAGCGATGTAATCAATTTAGTAAATCCATTCACCTCCAAATCCTTTATATTCAAATTAAACTGTCTTAGATTAGTTAGTTCCATAAGATAGATAAGAATTGATATCAATTGTTCTCTAGGTACAAAATAAATATATATATATATATATATTCCATTTTTTATAGGATGACATGATAAGTCATCTCATAAAAAATTCTGATAATGATCCACCACTGCAAGAAAAGTTGAGAGGTCTACTGTTGATTCCATTATGAGGGAAAAACGTCGATGATACCACTAATCTATGTACGATATGGTCTCACTATTATTGTTTCTACACCCCTAACCATTCATCACACACATATCCTACATATATGAAATAAATGTTACTCATCTCTGATAATAGTGAATATGAGAATGTAAGCTTGTTAGTTAGTCCCTTCCAAGGATAATATCAAATATAGCTAAATCAATGATTATGAAAAATCAAAGATGTCCATAGATGAAAATAAATACACAAAACATTGGTTATATATTGATATGATCAAAATTATTTCTCCACGGTGTGTCAAGACAATGTAACTCCTAAGATAACTCAATTGAAAATTCGAGAGGAGGAAAAATTTCATAAAATATAAAATAATAGGCTTAATAATTATAAATAAAGTTAAAAAATGTGGATAAGTGATCAATATCATACCATAAATGATATATAGTCCCTATACAAATTTATATAGATCATAGAACATTATACACACTTGAAATTCCATAGATATATGGTATTAATCCTCATTTTCATTAATTTACATGGTTAATTTCTTATAAGCAATATGAACATACCACTATGGACCCCGAAAAGATCCCTGAGTTTTTGTTCACAATTTTCCTACAACACTACATTAACATTATATCAAATCAATAATGTAGTACTACTAAATATGGATTATATTTTCACATAACATTCAATTTCTCTAAGGTGTTGAGCATGATATGTGGTATTTTCGACCATCCCATAGTTGATTTAATGTGGAATATCTCCATAGGGGATTAATGATCCCAAAAACTTATCCACCTTCCTGATACCACCCCACTATACATCCTAGGTCTCTATTACCCGACTACCACATGTGATTCTCACCACTATAGTAAGAGGATTACCCACCTGAGTACTAATGTTCAACACAATATCATCATATTAATCATCCACCATACCCCTATCAATAGTCAAGACCTTGTAAAAAACCATTTGGTATTTCATTTTGTAAGAAATAATTACCATCCATTTAATAATATAGTGTTGAAAAAAATTTAACTTTTAGGAAATTTTCACCTCATTTTCGTCTAAGAGGGAAAATGAGCAAAGTAGTTTGGTAAAATATGTTTAAAATAAAACTACCATTACAGATCACTACAAAATCTCTATAATTTTTTGAGTTCTATCAAATTGAAATTTTCTAGAAACAATCCCCTTGAGAACAGTTTCTTGAAGGCCTCCCATGAAACAACCTCAAATCTACTTTCAAACAACATGAGAAATGATTATCTCATGGAGGGTCGATGAAAAAATATTCAACTATCTTACATAGTCATTCATATGGTGTCTCAACCATGTTTAATATTCCATAAATTAAGTCTATATAGTCGTTGAAATTATGTGGTATTCCAGTTCCATGGAAAGTTAGTGGATGTTGGATTTGGAATTCCTGGGCATAATAAACTATGCTTCTTTATACTCATCAACCAAGGAAATTCATAATCTAAATGTCTCTAGGATGTAGTACATCCAACACTAGAAACACCAAAGCAGCTTTGTGAGAATCCTCAGGAGAATCCTCTCGCACAATATATGGAAGTACATGCATATAAACTGTAGATTTAACATTGTGGCTTGCTTCAACATGTGGTCTTGTAAATTTTCTCTTAGAAAACATTTATTGTATTTACATATGAACATTTATAATTCATATAACTACAATATTACATAAAAAAATAAGACGTTATAAATAAATACTAAGGTATTATTATCAGAATACTTATTTGTAGCTCTGATCGAGGTCTCCACATGACATCAAGTGAATCTCCTTGTATGATAGCAATTAACGACTAGTAGTGTGGGTCTAATGGATCATTTGTGGAGACTATACAATTTTACAATAGTCATACAAAGAATATGACACAAAAAATAAAGGGAAAAAAATCAAAAAACATTCATTACCAATCATTTACCAAGTAGGTAGTAACCCCCACCAACAATAAATGTTCCATTTCATACTAATACTTCCAAGAGTGAAGAAAAACACAAAAAAAAATACTAAAAATGAATCCCCAAAATGGGTCCTAATCCAAGTTTGAATCCCCATCCATGCACATACCAATCCCAAATCAACTCTATAAAATAGGGAATTTTCCCTTATCCTGACCTAAAAATAGGAAATGTACTTGTGTAACAAATAGAGACCCAGGAAGTGTGTGTCTACAAATCAGTAGGCCACCACCAATATCGGCTACACAATATCCAATCTAAACAGATAGTGAAATAATGTACTAAATAAATGATATGATAACCAAAAGACAACACATGTGCTATTAGTTAACAATATTCACCTCATCTATTTTCATCATTTGTTTCCTGGGTGGGGAATTTACATCTATTATACTAAATCCCAATATGGTAAGTTATTATGAATAAGGGGATTATTCATGTTTTATTCCTCACTAGGGATAACAATTTCATAAATAATTACATCACACTTACCTTAGAGCCTTGGTCTTGGTAGAATCATCAAACCCATCTGTTAGGGGCCTAGATCCTCAGTCCAACTCCCTAACTCATGAATTATAGGGGAGGGGTTTAGAGCCTTCATCCAACCTGACTCATGGAAGGTGCCTCAGTTCATTATCCCAAATAACCGAGCCATGTTCACATACTTATTTATCCATTTACCAATTATACCATATAAAACATCAAACAAAATGATTACAGATGATGTTCAAAATTCACATTTCATTTAACACAAGAAAATTGTCAACACTTAATAGTTTAGAATATTTACTACATAGGAAAACCCATTAAAACCATTTCAATTTTCAAAACATAGCCAATTTAGAAAATTCGTAATATTACAACATTATCCCATTTCACATAATTCATTAATTCTCATGTACTACCCTATATATGAAATTCAATTATAAAATCATATATCAATTGATACTTTGATATTATTTTATTTAAAAATTTATCACATTTATCCAAATAATCCCTCATACCATTTTTATTGACAAGAAAATTATATCAATAGTTCCTTGTTATAATTCGAACAAACATGAAAAATCATTTATCATGGTCTCTATTTCGAAAAAATTAACTTTATCCTTATCATTAAAATTTTCCACATTTGGTAATTTTGGCACACCCAATGGGTGGCCTTAAATGTTCTAATAAATCTAGATGCATCCCATGGGAATCATGAGGTGTTTAAATCATCACATATACAACAATTTAAACAAATATTAAAAAAATAAAATTCATATCAAGAGGGAATAAATATCACAACTACACATGCAAAAATAGATAATAATACCATGGTATATAAATTTTACATCCCATAACTCAAATCCATATATTAACTCCCCAATATTGATATCTTTATTTCTAGATTTAAGAAGCTTGTGAAGCTAAAAACTATGATCCTCTAGATAAATAGTTTTTTAGGTATTCAGAAGAAGAAGAATGAAACCATAATCCGTAATCTGGAAAAGAGAAGCCAGAGAAGAGTTAGAAATATTTTGGATCTTTGATCCACACCCAATGATAATCCAAAAAAACATTTAAATAATGGATATCCACTCTTGGGAAGATTTAGGAGATTTTTTTTCCACTTGGGATACCAGAGAAGAAACAGGGGGAATAAACCATGTAGAATACAAAATATAATAAGGGGAAAAAGGGTAAAATCCCACTTTTAATGAGGGGTACGTTTTGGCCTCATGCTTTTCCAAGCTATGCTTCAGCTGTGTGCCACCCTCTATCTAAGAAATTTCAATGCCTCACACTTATTTGGGAATCCTATATAAGTTTGAAAATTTCACACCAACCATAAAAAATTTCAATATCCAATGTTGCACGGTTTGACATTCCCCATTGCACGGTTTACACTAACAGTGTGCCCATTCTGTGACATGAAATGGATGGCCTAATTTCCCATTCATTAATGTCCCAAACCACAAGAACACCCATGAAATTCTTCATACACCTGGTAAAAAATTAATTTGGAAACATTAATGCATTCATGGAAAACATTAAATGATAACATAACTCCCTAAAGTCTGTGATATTACAACCTCCACATCTTATAATGTCTTATCTTTGAGCTTCACTCCCAATCATCACTGAGCTTCCAATGTAAACAGATTGTTCCATTGGTCCTATCTATCAAACTCTCTCTCCCATGTGTCTTCTTGATCATTACCATGATTCCAAAACACGCAAACTAAAGGCATAGTCATACACAACATTATTTTTCCACTTCAATCCACCATACAAACCATTTTATCCTCAATGGACACATCATACTCTAGATAAAAATCCTCATCATAAATAACATTAGAGGGGTCAAAGAGATACTTCTGAAGGTGTGACACATGAATAACATTATTTAGACAAATATATCTCAACGTAAGAGCCAATTAGTAAACAACCGGTTTGATCCTATCCATAACCCCAAATACCCCCATGTACTTGGGTGCAATATTAACTTGTTTATGAATCCAATGGTGACACATCATTATAGAAAACAAAAACAAAAACAAGATCACCCACCATGAACTCAAGAGGTCGAGGGCACCGATCAGCATATGAGTTTTTCCTACTCCAAGCCATATCCATGTATTTCCAAATCAACTAAAAATACAATGACATCTCTTGCACGAGACATTATCCTAACAACTCCTATCCCCCATCCTCAATCCAACACAATTGAGATCTACAAAGTCTAAAATAGGGTTCCTCAAATGGTAAAATCTGAATCATGGATGAGTATTGTTTTGTAGAAAAACAATAACAGCTGATATGTTCTTCCCACATGATCCACCAAAATATAAAATTTATTCCCCCAACATTTCCACTAATACCTAATTAGGAAAACATAACTACCTATCTATTTGCATGTGGACAACCATATTCCAAAAACGTTGTGTACCAAGAGCCTTTTGTAGTCTCTACCAGAAGCAAGAAGTGAAATATAGAGAACAATATGAAACTACGATTCATGGAACCATATGAAACCGCACTAGTTATCAAACATATAACTAACCCAAATGATCCATGGTTAAATTCTTTATAATTTTAAATAAATGAGCTATCATAGTCAACTAATCCAAAAATAACTAAATGAAATCATTTATTCTGATGTATCCTTGGAAAAACCACCATGAAATCCATAATCACATCATCCTATTTCTATTCCATAATGGAACATGGTTTCAAAAATCCACCAAGATAACAATAATCAGTCTTTAACTACTTGAAGGTAAGACATCGTGTCATAAAACATGCAACCTATTTCTTCATCCCTTGCCACGAGTATTTCCTCCAATGATAACGATACAATTTTTTCTAGCTATAATTCCCTTCCCACTTCGATTCTTTAAACTCACACATCAAATATCCCCGAAAGAATGTTGGCACCACACCACAAACATGATTGTAAATGATCTCATCATCACTAATGGTCCAACCGGAAGGTGGATCCATAACTTCAAGATGATCCCTTAAATAAAAAAATCATGATCCTCACACTACCTCTCCTTAATCTGGCTCAAAAGTGTGGAATCATTAGCCAATGATGAAAGGTTTATCTTCAAATTCCTATAATTTACCTCTAGATGAATATCAATAAACAATACTATGATTCTCCACTCAAGGATCAGTTCCTGAACTGTCTCATTTGGAGTTATTTGATTATAATAATCTAAAAAAGTTTTCCCCATTCCTAGAATATAGGCCATCTCAAAATCATAATACTATATTTACTCAACCCACTGTCAGTACTTAATATTAAGATAACAATGATAGATAATACATTTTAGTATTTTATGATCTATATATAGGGTACACCTCTCTCCTAACAAGTATTGACACCAATTTTTCAAGTATTATACCACTAAGACCAACTCAATATCATGATTATAGTAATTTAGTTCATGGGGAATAAATTATTGTGATCTATACACAACCACCCAACCATCCTACATCAACACTTCCCCAAACCAAAACTAGATGCATGATAAAACAATTTATAACCCTTACAAATATTGGGTAGGATCAGAATCAATGTGGTAGTCAACAACATATTTAAATCATGGAAAGCATTCTCACATTCCACAATCCATTCAAATATGGTGCCCTTCTTGGTCAGACTGTAAAGTGGTGATCCAAATAAGAAAATTAATTGATTATCCTTCAATAATATCTATCCAAACATAGTAAAAATCAAACATTAGAAACTGTCATTGGATAATACCAAGGCAAAATTGCCTGCAATTTTATCGAGGTTACTATAACGACATACTCTATGATTATGTTTCTAAATAAAATCACCCTATAGATCCAAAAATGAAATATAGATATCTTAGTGTATTGAATATGCTCTCATAGTGTACTCATAAATATTTAATGATGATTGGAATTATCATCATGAGTCTTATATTATTCTAATATTTCATCAGCAAATAACATCACAAAATGATATAGGTAAGGGTGAAATATTTGGTTAATTCGGTTTGTAAATACTAAAGGATAATTGGTCAACCAGAACGACAACACCAAAAATTCATATAAAATATTCATGCTCATTTTGTTTTTCAATGGTATATAATAAGGTTTTCCCCCATATGAGGATATCCCAACCTCAAATAAATCTTTGAGAACACCTAAGAGCCTCTCATCTAGTCTAAAAAGAATTGATTCAACGAATAGGGTATCTATTCTTAACATTCATATGATTCACCTTCCTATAATCGACACATAACCACCATGATCCATCCGATTTATTAGAAAACATTACTGGAGTTCCACAATGTTATTTACAAGGATGAATAAACCCCCTGTTCTTCAGTTCTATCAACTGACGTTTTAGTCCCTGGATTTCTTTTGGATATATCCTATATAGAGGAATGGAAACCATTTCTACTCATGGAAAAACCAATATTGTGAAATCAAAATATCTCTTAGACATTAGACATGATAAGTCCTCAAGACATACATCCTATAACTAATCCCCCATTAGTTTAAAGACCAGATTCTGTACTCCCCCATCATCAATAATAAGAAAAAACACATTTTTTGTGATATCACCCATCTACTAGAAAATTTACCCATTATGGACTGCCTTTACATCTCATTCCCCATGATGAAAATAAAAATTCCCTTCTTTTTAAAAAATTCTCACTATATTGTGGTAACAATCAAAATGTATTTGGTATTATTCTAGACAATCCATTACCAAAATTATAAAAAAAACTGACATCATTATCACATAAAAGTACCATAGAAAACAATACTCATCAATCTCATGAGCACACCCCTTACACTACTAAATATTATCTGATCATACACCTAACAATTTATTGATCATCATGACCTAACACAAATGTTCCACCACTAGGACCAAGACACTCAAAAACTGAGTATATTTAAAATAATTCAATGTAATTTTATAAAAAAAAATCCGTAGTAAGCATGGTATCTATACTGATTTTACTATGAACTGTTGATGTTTCAGCCTCAATACCACTAGGTGTAGACTAAACTACAAGAAGCTAACATTACCCTCTACCCTAGGATCTAGTATGAGATCCTAGTGGTGTATTACCCTGCTAATATGGATGCTCCCATCTTGGGGTACCTCAACTATATCCTAAAAAGTATGACCAATAGAGTTTCAGATGCCTGCCTGATATGGGGTAACTTCTCCCATGAATCCACTCTACATTGGACTCTATCCTCTATCACAACCATTTTTTTGAGGGTTCCTACAGAACCTCTGCATGTTCCATAACATTACATATGCTCAAAACTCAACTCATGGTCAGAAACACTATCCATGAATGTTCCTCAACCTTCAGCACAGATAGCTTAAAATTTGATCACTATTCTATGAGGAGGGTTAACTTTTATGACTACTCTATCCACTAATTTGATGGTGTAAATGATTGAAGTGGAACATCCTGTTAATGGAAGACACACCACTGGCTCACCCAGCTTGAATTGTTTACCCACTATAAGAAGCCTCAGTTTTTTTTTCAAAAATAAGGGCATGACCTAGTTCCCCAGAAACCATCTTAAAATAGAATATATTTACATGTGACTAGATCTCATGTCTAATTCCGTCCTAGAAATTTCTTGTATATCATCCTCAGCCCATACTAACAACATGAAGAACTATTACATGTTAGTGAAGTGTCCAACATACTACATCAATAACATAGAACCTTGGGTTACCCTCATAAACTCTACATCATTTACTTAACTTATGGTGTCTAGATAGATATTATCTAGATTATTCTCTTAGAAGTACTTACAAAAAATTCCATCAACATGATGAGTCTATAAAAAAACCTGACACCAATGCATTTCTTTACTCCACAATATGTAAGCCGACAACATGACTATCTTCAGGGGAGGAGTCTCCATCTGATCAAAAATCCTTTACATTGAACCAATCCAAAATTTGACTGCATCATTTCCACCCCCTCCTACAAATTTCTGAGGGTGTTGTAGTTGAAACTCTTTAGTCAGCACAATCATACTCAGAATGACGAGCCTTAGGTCCCCTTCCACCATCTAGATAAAACAGGGGATGTTATCAAGGAACTAATCCTCTCATCATTTTTCTTGGACAAATAGATATTCTTGTTACTGGTGTATAATTTTTGGACATATCATCTTCTCGCCAAAATAGTGCATGATGTATTAGTGGCATCTTCTTAAAAAAAATATGAACCTCATAACACATAACACATAGAATCCACAATTTCATTGGAAAATCCCTTCCCTAAGAATAAAAAACAAATTCTACACTCTCGTAAAGGATATCATCACATGTCTTTTCAAATTACCACCCCTGAGATTTTAACACATTTGAAACCTTTTATTAATCCCAAAACATTAACCTTACTTCACATTATTTCAATTCAACCATTCTGATTATCTTTATTAGACATTATTTTATTCAAATTCACGAGGAAAATGAAATGCATTCTAAACTTCAATCCCCATACATCTGTCATGTGTGTGCCTATCATGATGCATGCTGCCCATATACATAGGTTCCAATCATGATGAATGAATGTGAAATATCATTTCAATTTTTACATGAGAAAATTACCATAAAACATTCATATAACACAATAATTGAATCTCCCATTAGTGAAATATCATTCAACCATAATAACACACATCAAGAACAAAAAATTATAAATATGTTTACTTGGGTTTTTTATAGTACACGGGTTAACTACTCCCATACACGATCTCATTTACAAGGCTCAACACATCCTAATATCGTTTCTACTAGACCCAAATAGTTTTTCACATAAAATAATCCTTTTATACCACTTTTTAATGTCCCCAACCATGAATACACTAAAATGGTTCTCCATTTCAGGTTTCCACATGACCCCAAGCATGCCTACCTATATTCCATAGGTTTCTAACTATCATTGATGGTCAAATGGATCATTTGGGGAGACTACACCCTATTTAAAAGAGTATGAAAAGCTATATAACATAAGAAATAATGGAAATGAATAACATTAAACTAGAAACATACATTTCTGGACATTTCACAAATAGGGTACTAACCACAATAAATAATAAATATGCCATTTCAGGCTAATAGTGCTTAGAGTGAAGAAAACCCCAAAAATAAATACCACCACTGAATCCAAAAAATAGGTTCAGACTTTATGTATGGATCCTCATCCATCCACATCTGAAGACCAACTAAACTCACTATCATAGGTCTTTTTCCCTTGTACTATCCTGAATCCCATATATATGATCGGGTACCCAATGGTGGCCTTGAAGTGTTTGAGTACAACTTTGTAGGCCACGACCAATAGAATATAAAAATTTTATAGTCTAAATAGATAGTTCATGAATGTGAAAAATAAATGAAAAAACAACTAAAAGAAAAAAAATAGTTCCATTAATTAAAAAATCTCCCTTATCCATTTTCATAATTTTTTCCTCATATAGGGTATTTACATCATTTTCAACATGTCCTAAGCAAGTAAATTATCATGTATAAGGGGACAATTCATGTTTTATAAATCAATATCGATAAAAATTTCATAAAAAATTCCATCACACATTGCATTGAGCCCTAGTCTAGGTAGTATCATGAAATGAATCTTTTAGGGGCTTAGATCCTCAATCAAACACAATATCCTACACATTCTATGGGTAGGGTTTAGAGACTCGGTCCAACCCAAAGTGTGGTAGGAGACTCATTCCATTATCCCATACCAAAAAGGCCTATGGATAGTCCTATTTATATATTTGACACATAAACCATATCACAAATAATACACAATCTACACACATAACATTCACAATTGACATTTCATTGATCAATTAAAACATCATCAAGCCATAACCATTTAGTAAATTTACCGCTACATAACATAACCCATGTAACCCATTTAAAATTTAATAGCATAACACATTTAGCATATTCAAAAATTTACATACATTATCCTCGTGATAATAATTCATCAATTAACATGAATTATCCAATTTATGCAATTACATTACAAACTCATATGTCAATTTACACGTTCACTTTAGTCCATTTAACCCTCTCTCACATTTTATAAAAACAAATACTTATACCATTGCTAATGAATAAACACAACTATTGTTGGTTCCTATTTATAATTAAATTAACATGTAAAAGAATTTATCACCGGATATATTTTAACAAAAATTAAATTTAAGCATAAAATTTTAATTCTACATGTTCGATTATACTGTCACACCCCATGGGTGGTGCTAAACCGTAAAATAAATCTCGATACATCCCACATGAATCATGTGGGGTCTAGAACATCATTTAGCAATTATTTTTTTGAAACCATAAAAATTGAATTAAATACACATAAAGAGGGGAAAAAATGTCACAACCAAACATGCACAAATATGAAATAAATCAGTGGGATAAAACTTATAGGCCATCAACCAGGAATCTGTAGTTGAATTATCTCTTATCTTTAGAGTCAGATCTAGATTCAAGCACACTGTAAATACATAACATAATATCCTAATGATAAGTTTCTATTTGGTATTAAGAATAAGAGGAAAAAATAAAAAAACTAATCCAAAAAAGAGATGCAAGAGAAGTAGGAGACTTACCCGTAGCCTCGATTCCCAACCAACAACACTAAAAATAGCCTATAAATGAAGGTGAATGACCTTTTGAAATATTTTGGAGATTTGATTAATCACTAAGGATACTAGGGAAGAAATTGGGGGAAGAATTTTTTTTGGATAATTAAAATACCTGAAGTTGAAATGGATAAAATCCCACTTATAAGGAGACACACAATTTTACTGTATGGTTTTCCAAACCGTGCACCAGCCGTGCACCAATCTAGTAACAACCTCTATCCAAGAGGGGTCCATGCCGCACAATAACATAGAAATGTTGAATAGTTAGATTAACCATGAACCAACTATGAAAAATTCCTCTTCCCAAGGATAGATGTTTTTTCTACCCCCTGGAATGGTTTACACTAACCATGCACCAACCACATGACGAGAATAGTATGGCCCGATTCCCCTTTTTTCATGTCCCTAACCCCCAGAATATCCCCAAAAATTCTCATACACCCAATAAACAATTAATTAACCATATTTAACGGAATGAAACCAAAATTTAAAGAACACACCTCCATAATGTATGTGATCTTAAACCTAAATCCCTAAACATGAACTCTAAATGTGCAATGAGATATATGTATAGGGATTTAGTAGTAACAACTAATGGGAAAACACCAGTGCATCATTAAATTGAATTAAGATGTATAATATTTGTATTTGATGATAAATATAAATAAAAAAATTAGTATTATTAAAAATATGTTTTGCAATCATCTGATAACAAAGACACCATTGACCACAACCAAACATGCTCTATCTCCAAGCCAGTGTGATAAACATAATGGATGTTCAGAGTGATCAGTAACAAAGCAGAAGGCTGGTGAGCATGACCCTAAAAAAATTTAGGAATCAATTTGGACCAGGTCATCGGGCCATCCCATCCTTCCACTATCATGGTTTAAACCACAAGATCAATATCCCTCATTTCCACCTTGGTCCCATCTATATAGACATTCTATCTCGGAACCGCCTTAGGTCAAAGAACATGGTCTTCATACCACAACATTCAATACCACTGACCATGAATCAAGGATTTCATGACCATACCCTATGTTCAAGTGCACCTTATTCATCTTCTAATGGCATATTCACTCCTCATATAACTGATAATAATATCCTGAAGGGACTCTTTTTCCGAATACATGTAGAAAATTGTCAAATGGTTTGGTAATCAACATAGTAGGGTAGAACATATATTGGAATAACATAACATGTCATAATGATAACAAATAGAAACATAAAAGATCATATGATCAACATTAATCATGATCTGACATTCTATATAGAAAATATCTTATAATCAAAAATCCAATATGGGTCTCAAGGACTGTAGAAAAACACACATGAAATTACAATCTAGCATGGTCAATCATGCTACATCAACAAAAGTATCATATAATAGAGACATGAGTATATATGTTTCCAAGATAGTCAGGATCTATCTAGCTCAATATCATTGATGATAATTTTAAAGACCCATTGAGATACAGTATCTAATTCATTCTTGTACGCCAACATAATCATGGATGATTTTCAAGGTTTCCTAGAACCAATTCATACACATTTACGTCAAGTATCTAGAATGGAATTCATGAATACACCAAAAAAAATCTTAATATCCCCCAACATCACTAGATATGTTATTAATCAAAGGATGTTATGTCAACACACAAGATCCACCAATAATATAGAAACAATAATGGAATTAATTATTAGAAAACATAGAAATCGATATATCTATCCATAAAAAGTTAGATCTATGATTTTTATCAAGGGAATAACATTAGATCTAGATTAAATTATAATAATATATGTTCATGGATTGGGTACCATAATAAAAATATCCTAAACATTCTTGGATCTGCTAGAATTGAACAATGAAGGGAAATAAATTAATAGGGGAATCCTGTATAGTATCTAGTATTAAGAGTGATGTAGGAAAGAATAGTATTGGGTAAAATATGGTTGTTTATGGCCATAAATAAGATTTATAGATCATTAATTAACTCGAGCATGGTATGTATACATTGTTACAAAAATATTTTCACAACCATGTGATACTACCACCTCTCTTCAGCACCCAAATAGTTTGGTGGAATGAGTTTTCAAACCTTGTGCCACATATACTTTTTCAATTGGATCAAATTTCTTGGTTTAAAAGAGTTGGTCTGATGATTGATAATCATTGTACCTTAATTAATATTGGTTCCATGGTGACCTAGGAAATTACATATGGGTAGTATAACCATGAATCGTAAGCTTTCTCCACCGAAGGGACCTCAAAAATAGGTTACCCAAATTAATGTATAATCAAGATGGATTGGGAAAACTGTGCTCTAACCATGCACCCATAGAAAGACCTAACATACACTATAATACAAAATATTCTTATGAAACAGCCAATAAATTTAATTTTTTAGGAACAAATGGATAAGAATGAATTTAAATAATAGCCCACCTAAAAAAGTGAAGGATATTATATTTTAAAAGTAATAAATTTTGTTATTGAATTATTATCATATTTAATATAAAAATATATATAATATTGTTCTGTTGGGGGTAATATGACATCGGATGTCATAAAATATGATAAAGAGGCTTCATATGATATATAATATTGTAGGAATTGACACAATATAACCCATATAATTTCATCATGTTATGACATAAATTATAAGGAATAATATTTGGTGATAACGATGATCTGTGTTTAGAAAACAGAGACCCTTTTCACCATTATGATAGAAGGTATACCATAAAATACTATTCCAAAATTTATGAATGTTATATTTAATTATAATTATAATTAATCAAAATATATAATATATTTCATGAGATATGAATACTTATTATATAGCTTTATCAAAAACTATAATATAAATGAACATTTTATTTTTTTAGTTGAAAATTATGAATTAAATTATATAATTTCTATTTTTTAATATGAAATATTACATATATAAATAATTATTTATTATATAAAGTTTTTTAAATTAGTTAATTAAAAAATACTATTAATAAATTTTATTTGTTTTTGAAATATTTTTTTAAAAAATATTCATATTTTAAAATGTTAACTTTTAATAAATATTTTATTTACATAGCTTGTAAAATAATTTATATATAATCTGATAATATATAAATTTTATACATAATTTAAAAAATGTTCTTAAATTAATTATTAATGTAAAATAAAATAAAGTTTATATATAAAATTATGAATATGTTACAATTATTAATTAGATATTTTGAATTTAAAAGGTATTATTCGAAAAATTAGTTATTACTTATGGAAAAGAGTTTACAAAATTATATGATCAATATTTAAATAAAATTAAATATGTGTTATTTATAATAATTACATTTTTTACAAAATGATATTGGAATATAAAGTGTTTATAAATTATTTAATTTTATATATTGATACTAAATTACAAATATATAGATATCATTAAGGATTTTAAATGGAAAATAAATATAAAGAATTTATATTTTTTAAAATATTGAATTTCCACAACACATATCTAATTTATAATGTGTTTATAATTACTTTAACTATGAATTGTTCAAAAATAAATATATATATTTATACCCCATGTATAAATCAGGGAATTTATTATTTATTTAGTCATCTTTATGCATAATTAATATATATTATTTTTATGTTATTAATTATTACGTATGATTTATTTTGAGTAGTCAAACTACATTAATCGGTTTTCATACATGCATTTATGGAGTGACATGGTTGATATGATAATTGATATTTTGTCATCTATCTTGAAATTCGTTTCTACGAGGTAATATAGTTAAATAAATATGTTAATTATCCTTTATTCATATAATATCTTATTATTGGGAAGTAAATGTTGCCTCAATTGAGTAAGGATCCATGGGTAGATGGATTGGGATTCATGAAACTCACCAACATAGAGGCCTATATATTGTCTGAAAAAATGTTTGTTGGATATCTATCATGTCATTCTTAATCTATTGGGAATTATCAGTTTCACAAGACTCTACGAAATTACATGAATGAGCCTTAAATTGCATTTTTATAAAGAATATTTTGATATGATTGAATATAATTGGATTTTAATTTGTGTTTGTAACAAAAGATATTGCTTGTGAAAATCCTTATAGATGAATATGTCTTGAACATATTGATGATGTTAATGGAATTAAATTACATTTTAAATAACTATAATCATTCATACATGTAAAATAATGTAACAAGATATTTATTGATGAGATTAAACCCCCATTAAAATAATAAAAATTGGTACACTCTTTCAAAAGATAACTCTTTTCAAAACCCTAATAATTTAAAAGTGTAGTTCATACTAAAACTCGGTGATCCTCCATATTAATATTTAAAGGAATTTTTTAGGGATACCATGATTGGATTAGGTTCCAATTCATGGTATTATATTTTGTTTACAAATATCAAGGAAATAATAATAGGATTATGTTTCCATTTGAATAATGTTGAGGGAATCATTATGCATGATTAATAAAAATAGTTTTCCAAGAAATTAATCAATAGTCATATTATATGATTTTCTAACTAACTAAATAATATTAGGGAAGAATTATAATAAACCTGAAGCATAATTAATACAATATTTTGTGAAACTAATTGGAATAATATAAATATAAACATGTTAAATATTTTTAATATAATAATATTTAATAAAATTTAATAAATTAGTATAAAAAATAATTATCATCTTAAAAAGCTTCAGTTGTAGATAAAATTAATTATTATTATTACACATTATTTTAGGATAATTTATAATGGAATTTGAATGATAATTTCAGAAACATTATACTTCTAAATTAGAATTAGAATCATTTTTCATAATGGGGGAGTGTTTTATCTATTATCATAATCCCATATTGACTAACCATGTGTTGATCTAGTTAAATAACTAAATCTAGATTCTTATGAGATTTATATTAGGATTCACTTAATTTTTAATTTGAATTATTTAATAGTGGAAATAAAAAAAAACCTTAGTTTCTACTCTTGTATTCAACATGAATAGGTATGTTAATTACTTTTTGAGACTACAAATGTACTTTTAATAATTATTTTTTGAATGAACTCATTTAATGATTTATTTTTTAAGGGTTATAATAACATGGTTTATTTTTTTAAAGGGTAATTATATTCCCTAAAACAATTGAATATTCTTAAGGATTGTATGTTATATTGAGGTATTTGTGATTTTCTTATAACAAAAAATAGCAATGGTTAATGTTTGAAGGGACGATTGGATTTGCCTAAAAGTTAACCTTAGTCATTGAAAACTAATCTAGTTATAATGATGTTGGAAATATTATTCTATATGTGAATTCATTATCAAATATACCTATATTGGTTTTAGAAAAACCATAGAAAATTAATTTCAGGTATTATTATTAAAAAATAGTATATCAATTTTGATTTATATGTGAATGAAACTATTTATTATATTAATGTTGAAAATATATTGGAGTTAAAAATAAAGATTACAAGTGATGGATATATTATTTTTCATCTGGTTTATGGTATAAAGTGTTATTGAAAATATGTATTTGAATGAAAAGGAATATGTCAATATCATATTATTTTATATAAATGATATTTGAGAACATTTTTCAGTTATGAAAAATATTAGATGGTGGATTTAATTATTATGGTCTACGATTCATTGGATTATATAACATGTTTGAATAGAGGACAAGGGAAACAATATTTTTATATAGGATCATGTAGTTTATCTAATAATATTGTTAAAATCTGATGGAAAGAGTTCCCACCTCTCAAAAATGACACAATTTAAAGTATATACATCTTTTTTTAGATTAATGATCAAAACTCATACAATACCATATAATAGAAAAATATTATTATATTATTATTTTAATATTATAACCACATTTTAAAATAATGATTATATTGTAACATAAACGAGTTTAATAATATCAGAATTATATTACGAAGGAATGTAGTATCCAAGAGATTAGTGGGTGTACATTTGGGAATACAGAAATATAAGGATAAATAAGTAAAATATAATGCAAATAAAAATTCTTCTTGAATGTTATTAGATATATTTAAAGGGTTTGATGTATTTTTGTAAAATAAATATAGGAATTTTATTTACATTCCCCAATGAAGTGAATAAAATTCTATAGACTAAATGATTTTATGATATGATGCTAATGAAAAATTTAAATAGAAGCAGATTACTACCTAAATGATCATAAGGAAAGTAATTACCTAAAAATGGTTTATAAAATATAATGATTATAAATTTAAAAATACTTTTACATTGATAATAGATTTTATTAAAATTATGAAATTTTATTTTTAAATTTAATAAGATTAAATTGTTGTTCGATGAGACAATCATTTTGAATATGATTCATAAATATCAACATTATTCAAAATAGTTTAATTTATAGTTTTTAATCACTAAAACGTTTTAGTGTTAGAAAATTATTAGATGATGACATTTAAATTGATAAGAATTACATAGATATGTAATGAAATTTACATAACATAAAAATTTAATCAATCATAATTCATATCTAGTGGTCTATCATATGTGATATGATTAAATAGTTTCATTAATATTGTTTTTTTATAAATGTTAAGAATATAAAATTTTCCATGCTATATAAAAATTTGACTCTAAATTATCATTTTTCTCATTAAGGATGTATATATTACATGATAGAAATGATAATGTTATACTCAAAGAATGATTTTAAGATATCCTTCTCCAATGTTCATCATAGAGTATTAGTGTATTCTAAGTAATATTAAGGGTAACATGAGAAAGACTTGAAATAATAGAAACAAAACATACTCTTGAAGAACAATAAGTTTTTTTTTGTGTGTTCAATTCCCTCTATGTATACTAAGGAGTATTATACACTATGTATTTGGGTGAAAAGTATGTGTGTTTCATGTTGTGATTTTCACATAACTGTGGTTGGAAAGATTCCTTGAATGAAACCATTAATACAATGACACCATTATTACACAAGCTTTGTGACTAGACTAATTAGGTTGAGTATGTGAATAGTTTTGATGAGTTCACTGGATGAGGCTTAATGATGGTGTGATTTGTCCAATAATATGATTAATATGACAACTAGGAACTAAATTGAGATATATTGAATGAGTATATGATCATATATTGACAATATATGTGATTTAATTATCTATTAGATGAGGGACATGTGATATGTACTTCCATTAAGGTAATTGACCTAATATTTTTTCATTAACTTGCTCAGTTTATACATGATGAACCAATAAAACATGAGTAGCTATATGGGATTTAAATAATCCATGTCCCATGGTTAATAGATTTATTTTTAAGATGTATCATATGAAATTTATTCTTTTATATAATTAAGTTATATGAAATAGGTATATATTTATGTGTTAAATGGATATCAAGTCAGGTAATCTTATATTTTTAGGTAAAATTGTGGTAGTGTAGAGTATAATATTTTATTACTTATATGTATTTGAGAATTTATATATTCTTTCAATTCATTAAAGGCCCATGTGATCACACTTTTTGGTTTACTCAGTTGGTATAAAGTTTAGAGAAACCTCAAGATTTGCAGTAAAATGAGTTCTATTGTTTATTTGAAATGAATTTTCTATAGATTTTCACAACGTATTATAATTTTTTTTGATAAATTGTAATGTTGACTACATATTTTTAAAAGTGTTTTGGAAAATATTGAAAAGTATTTTTTATGATATTGTTTTTAAAAAATATTATATATGGTACCTTATATGGGGAAATGACAAAAATTATATGAGGTTTTAGTGTATGATAATTATTGATGGTGGTATTACCTAAATTCCTTATACATGTGATATATTTTTGTTTATATTCTAATTAAAAATATAAAAAATATCTTGAGATATGACATGGATAAAAATGTATATAATTATAGATGATATAGTGATATCGTATTATGACAACATTGGCTAATCATAGTGTATAATCTGTCTATATCATTAGGTTGTTTTATTTTGATTATTTAATTTTATGATCCCAATTAAACCCTATGATTATGAAATGAAATATAAAAAGTATGTGTTAATATTCAGATATCTTCTATATTGGATATCATCAATGTTGTTATTCGATAAGCATTAGGGAGAATTAATTTTTTCTGTGGTTGTAACAGTTCTAATCTAAGACATTAAGTAACACATTATTTTACATACATGTAAATTCTACAGTGGAAAAAAAAGAAATATATATAATAAGGTAGTATAAATTGAGATGGTGGTTTATGTGAACCATTACCAAATGAGTTCAAAATTAGTTAGTGATCTATTACTTTTTGTTCCTTATCTCCCAAGAGATACAATCATGTTATAGTTTAAAGTGAATCTTACCCATGTGGTGGGTGATTAATTCAATTCATAGATACACTATAGTGCAAATATTACATTAAATAGTTTTCATTGATCTTCATCAACCATATATATTGAAGAATTCTTCTTGACCATCTATGGTGAATGGTATATCTTATTTATTTAGTTTATTAATGGTTTCAATTTGTCTTACGATGATGATATTGGGAATTAATTTTTTTAATTTATTTCGTTTCCTTAAATATGTATTATTAAATACATAGAAACCAATCACTGAGAGGATCCTAGATTCAAGATATTTCATTGGTAATATTTAACCACTAGTAACCAATTTTCACAAAAACTATTATTATATTACCTTGAATATGTGGAAAATACCATGATGATTTTTTTTGAAAGTATGAAAGAAAAATTTGATGAGTATAAGATTATTGTTTTGAATTATATTACAACATCATCACGATTTTTGGGGTATCCTTATATGAGAATGAATGTAATGCATAAAATAATATTTGGTATTATTTTTTGAATATTGATGCTGAAGATTTTATGAGATTGAGTATATGACCTATTTCAAATGAGGTTAGGTCACATTAAAAATTTATTAGGAGATTTCAAATTTGAATATTGGAAAAAATCCACATGATCAATGTTGAGTTTTTAAATCTAAAATGTGTTAAATAATATGATATTTATAAGGGAATAATACAATATAGAAGCTTTAGTAAATGTACTAATGAATATCCAATGACTAAATGATACTAAAAAGGTGTGGGAGAGGAAAATATGTGATATATCACCATGTACTATGAAATGAAATATAAATCATTTAACACCCCTTGATTTCATAGTATGTTATATCTTCAAAGTAATTCAATAACTAGCGTTACACGAAACACCAAGTTCGAGCAGACCATGACTTCTCAAACAAGCCGTTCAAAAAACGGTTATGAATAGTATTAATAGAATTTTAAATTTTATATACTTCATATAATTTTACAATCCATATGATCTGTTACTTAGACATAATATAAGAACAAATTAATTTTTTTAGATAAAATAAGTATTTTTCAAAAAATGCAATTTTACCGCCTTTTAATGGAAAACCTCTTTTAAAACGAATATTTGACCCTTTTATATATATAATTAAATTAAATTAAATAATTATTTAGAATCAGTACATAAATGATTATTTTGGATAATTTTTTTACATTTCTGATAACTTTCATATTTTGATGAATAGTGAAAAATACTAAACTTTATTTAAGAACAACATTTTTAATCAAACTAATTTATAGTGTTAAATTATAAATTTGAGTAGTTTTAAAGTATAATTCGATTATATTTTTATAATTGAATATAATTTTGGTCATTGGATGTAATTTCACATTTAAATTAGACATAAACAAGTGTTAATATTTTGATAGTTATTATTTCTTAAAAACACGCTTTCTGTTTTAACAATAGAAATTACATTTAAATTAATTTCTTCAATTTTTTTGTTTTGAATTTGGAAAAATGGATTCCATATTTGGAATCAGGAAGTTTAAATTTTCTAAATAGGAAATTTTTATTTTTTTTTACATAATGAATATTTATTTCATTAAATATTTTATTAACCATGGTTAAAAGGTAAATCTGGTAAATTAGGGTAAACTAATAATATTATAATAATATTAAATTACCCTAACATGTTTCCTATTCAAATTGGTTGATACATGTCCGACCATGGGCATCCATGGGTCGATTTTGGGACCCCATGGAGCCACTTGAGAGTGATAATTACACTTTATATTAATTAATTTAATTTAAAGACAAAAATGGCATAAACACACATCTTTTATTAAAACAATTTTTACATGGGGTTATATAAGTTATCTTTTAGACTATAAATACTCATTAATAATATAAAAATATTTAATAAATAATGATATTATATTTATAATTTTTATACATTAAATAATAAAATTTATTTATGACACAATGATGATGAAGTAATTACCTTATTAATGAAAGAATCAAATAAATGATATTATAAATATTATAATACATATAATTTGAAGGTTTTGATGACATAAGATAATTTTCTAGGTTAATATGACATGTTTTTATTGATTTAGTATATTTGTTTATAATTAATCATGTTTTAATGACTTTCACAAAAACCAAATACTAAATAGTGTCAAAATTGACATAATTGAGTTTTTAAAAAAAATATTATATTATTAAATTATATAATTGTATTAAAAATATAACGTTTTTCAAAAGAACTTATATAATAATAGTTATATCATTAGATAACCTCTTTAGGTTCTATTGGAATTTTATATAAGTTTTATTAACAAATTATTATAATAATAAAATAATACATGGTAAAAGTTAAACTATTGAACTAAGAGTTAAATCTAAATGATAAGGTTAATATGGTGACCCAAACCTACATAAAACCTATTGGTTAAGAGTTTTTTCGACCCATTCCCACTTTATTCTCAATAAAGATCATTTTTGAGAAATTACAAAATGAAAATTATTTTATTATATAATAATATTTCAATCTTTTCCTAAGGTGCCCCTCACCTCTCTTATAAAACGACACTTACCCTTTTCTCATAATCACACCACCAAAATCATTTGGCTAGGCCAACCCCTGCCCAAATATCCTCCCAATTTCCTTCACTTCAAACTAGAGGCCTTAGTTTTATAATATTTTCAACTTAAGAAGCCCTTTTTATCAACTCAAAAGGAAACACCTGAAGAAGAGGTAATAATTTCACCACCCACTTTCAAGTTCTTTTCTTTTTCCAGTTCCTCTTTCTTTGTTGTTTTCATACCAAAATAATAACTCCAGTATCTCCAACATTATATGATTTTTCTATAAATGTGATACAACCGTATTCGTTATTCTATCCATCCAATAAATGACAAAGTCACCATACATGAATACGTACGACTTGTCGTCTCCACGTCATGGTGTAGTTTGTTATTCAAACACTTAATTATTTGAATGGGTATAATAATGAGTATAACTGATGTAAATAACAAAAATATAATTTTAGTTATTCTGTATATATGATATAAAACCCAATTAAATATGATTTCTTCATAAATATAATTATATTGTCGCCCGTGCGTGCGTACGGATTACAGTCTCCAGGACACGATGAGATTTATTCCCACGTTCACCATTCAACGATGATTATAAAACTATATATTACTAATATGTATGTAATATATGACATAATAATTCTACCAGGGATATATATGTATGTATGTACATACATATATCTCATTCACTTACTTCCGTTCAACATGATATGAAAACGGAAACAACGTTTATACGTATGTACGACCTACCGTCTCCATAAACGGTGTATTCCATTTCAATATATATCTTTTATAAATAATTATATTCTAAATATATATGATATATAAATCAAGGTTTATATTCAGTATTTATTTAAATCAGGTTCTAAATGTTTTGATCAAAAACAACAAGTTAAAACATGTATGAAAAAGAAAGCGATTATTATCCAAAATGTTAATTTTACGTGGAAATCAATATTAAATGGGTAGTATAAAGTCATAAATGAATCATGTCTGATATAATAAATATTAATATGGTTATGGAATAATTTAATAACATACTATCATCATTATATAGGAGGTTAAACGTACCCTCGACCAAAGGAGAGTGCTAGGTAAGGGTTATTTCGTCATCTCATTATTATCCGAGATTGTTTATGTGTAAGTATTTACTGGGAAATATTTATCATTGATACCCATATTTCATAAAACTGTTTTTAAAAGGAATATTTTATGGTTTTATTGGATGGTATATTTAAATATATCATTATTTTAAATTCTTTAAAGATTTATCTTTCTAAATCCTTTTAATTAATGTCCATGTTTTCAAAATGATTTTAAAGATTTATTTATATGGACATGAATATTTTGAAATGAAAATTATTTTCAAATGTTTCAAAGTGGTATGGGACACTTTGATTCAAAAATTTCTTTCAAATTACTTCCTTTATAAACACGTGACTTTGAAATGATTTAAAAAAAGGGATAGTTCTGTCAAAACGTTTTACTGATCTTTTTCAACTATGTCAGCATCCTTTACAGGATATTATTCTGGATTGAGGTTGATTTATTATAATACAATATTTTATATTGTATTTGTAGAGACCCGAAGCCTAACATACATGAACATTACATTACTTTTGTGGAATACTTAGTACATAACAAAAATAAACACACAAGGATCGTAATAGTTTAGTGTCTTTGGAAACTCGAAACGTAATCTTCTAATCGTGGTGAAAGATCTCCAATATATCCCATAAAGATCTTCCCTTTTTTTACCTAAAACCTTTCTTTATATCCTGGGGAAAAGAAAACATAAAAGGGTGAGCTCAAATTCTCAGTAAGGGTAAACAAAAGAAATATAAATCTCATCGTATACACAAGCACATAACTTTTGGAAATCTTAACCTGCAAAAGAGATCATAATTTCATAACATGGGATAAATCATGGAAGTGAAATGTAATCACAATAATCATAACATAAAACATGAAACTTTGTGGCATACACACATAATCATAGAGAATCATTTCTTTTTAGTCAAGACTCATTGCCAAGACTATCTTAGTGGACAAAGTCCCTTTCTAAATCGAGTAACACTCATTTCAGTCCTGTTTCACTGAACCGGTATAACCTACCATTCCAGCCATGTCTATCTAATGAGATATAAAATCTTTACCCAATGCATTGGAGGGAGATATAGGTCCCAACCATCTCATAATTAAACCATTCTTATGTGTACTACAAAATCATAAATCATACATCATTGCATAACCCATGTAATAAAAATGGGTTTCTTAAACAACATGACATCATAAAACAATTTATATAGAATAAAGGAATTCATAAAAATATTTCCATCACAACATAATCAAATCCATGTAATAATAGGGATAGAAATAGAACCCTTTATTATCTTAGATGGAAAATAATTTTGATAAAACACTTGAACTCCATTCTTGAGGAAAATATCCTTTCTACTTCAAAAATACTTTTCCTTTCTTAACATGTCATAAAATTCTAAACTAAAAGAAGTTGATTAAAAATATACCTGAAAACTTGTAAAGGAAGATTCTTGGAAATAATGTTTTAAAAATCCATTCATGCCGTATAAGTAAAAAAACATTCTTCTCGTACTTTTGTCGGAAAAGTCAAAAAAGTACCTCGTACGAAAAACGACAAAAGATTCCTTTCATATCTTTTACTAAAAACTCACCAAAGGGTAAAATAGGATTTAAACAATTTTAGGTGAATGGAAATAATATTAAATATTGAGGAAACATGTATTTGGATGATAAAATACACCCCAGTAAATGCCAAAGTATAAACAATCTCGGATAAAAATGAGATTGTGATATTTTCCCTTACCTTAGGTCCGATTTGATTCGTAAGTGTCCGAACCTCCTGTATAATGATTTAAATAATGTCATTGACTTATTACAGAATCATATTAATTGTTATGATATCATATATGGTTCACTTATGACATTATATTACCCGTTCTCTTGTAAATTCCATGTTGAAGAGCGTTTTGGGTAAAATTGTTTCGTTTGTCGTCCGTGTTTTGACTTCTAATTATTCATATGATTACTTAGATCATGATTACTTAATTCCATAATATAAAACATGATTTATATATAATATATATTCAGAATATACATATATATAATGGATCGATAAATGGAAAGAAATACACCATTCATGGAGACGGTAGGTCGTACGTACGCATGAACGCTGTTTTCGTTTCCTTATTGAATTGAGTGGAATTAAGTAGATGGCATACATATATACACACATAAATCCAGTAGCTTTATAATGTCATATATTTCATTATTATTGCTTATATATACTTTATAATCATTCTTAAATGGTTAACATGGAGAATGAATCTCATCGCGTCGTGGAGACGGTAGTCCGTACGTACGCACGAGCGATGATATCGTTCCCATGGTCGTGGAATTGTGTTGAAGTGTATGTATACTATTTAAGTATCAATATCATATTATAATAATCATATATAGTTACTATTTACACCATTATACCCATCCAATTAAGGTGGTGAAAGAAAATAGATTACATCACGGCGTGGAGACAGTATTCCGTACGTACGCACGCGCGGTGATTTCCTTTTTCTGTAGGATGGATAGAAGGTTAATTAGAGTTGTTTCATATTTATAATAACATATCAGTATATAAGAAATACTGATGTTATTACTTTATCATGAAACAACTAAAGAAGAAGAAGTTGAAGAAGAAAAAAATTGAAAAGGATCGGTAATGGATATTACCTCTTTTTGACGCGCCTTCACTTAACCTCCACTTAAAGAACTATGGATGGTCTTTGAAGAAGACCAGGACCTCTAGGATGATACTGGGGAAGTGGATAAGAGATTTTTCAGGGTTTGGATGAGATTGAATGCTCAAATTGGTGTGAGGAGGAGAGGGAGGAGGTGCCCTTTTATAAGGGAGGAGAGGGGCACCCTAGGAATATCTCAAAATATTATTTTATTATAAAGTCAAGTTCGGTTTTAAATAGCTACAAATTGATTTATTTCGAGGATAAGGTGGGTATGGGTCTAAATCCTATCAACCAATAGGATTTAGACAAGTTTAGGTTATTATTTTAACCTTATCAATTAGATTTAACTCTAAGTTAAATAATTTAACTTTTACCGTGTCTTTTTGTTTTCTTACACTATATGGTTAATACACTTACTATAACATGACAAACGAACCCCAAATTGTTTATTATTAATATATATATCCTTATATAAGTCATTTGGCCTAACCTTAAATTTTTAGGAATAAAATAACAATTAATAATATAATATTTGATTTAAAAACTATTTTGTGTCAATTTTGACACTATTTGATATATGATTTTTGTGAAAGTCATAACAGAATTATATGTTCAAAACAAGTTGATTAAATCAACACTAATATATCATAGTAACCTAAAAAATTATTGGTATTCATAAAAAGTCTAAAATTACATTTATTTTGTTGTTTATAACATCAATTATGTCAATATTTCATTAATAAGATAATTACTGCATCATCATTGTGTCATAAATAAATTAAATTATTTAATGTCTAAAAATTATAAATAAAATACCATTATGTAGGAAATATTTTTATCTTTCTAATGAATATTTATAGTCGAATTTATCTTATGTATAACCCCATATTAAAAATGATTTACTTATTAAACTTTGATTTTAACTATTTTAACCCTTCTTTAAATAAATTAATAATAAATGTCCTAATCTAATCCAAGTGGGCCTAAATGATAATATTTTACACTTAAGGTTGTTTTTGGTCGAGATAAACTTGTACAATAGAATTATGACATGTTTTAGGGTAATATTAATATCATTATTACCCTTAATTACCCTATTTACTTTTAACCGTGGTAAATAAAAGTAAAAAGTTACTATTCACCAAAAACTATTTTCATCTCATTGAACCACATTTTACTTACTTACATCAACCGTGTCTCTCGGAGTTTTGAAATTCCATTCACAGAAGCGGTAAAATTAATTTTTATGAAAAATTCAGTTTTTTTAACTACCACTTAGTAGTTTCACTATTCATAAAAAATTGATGTTTTTCAGAACAATGCCAAAATTTCATCCTAAACTATATTTCATATTCCAAATTCAAAAATGAAGTCTATTTTACCAAATTCATAACATAGAAGTTTCATTAATTAATTTTATAATTAAATCCCGCTGTTAAAACAAATAGCGTGTTTTTAAGATTCAATATCTATCAAAAGATTGACACTTGTTTATGTCTGGTTTAAATGTGAAATTACATCCAATGACCAACATTGTATTAAATTGTAAAAATATATTCTAAATATACTTTAAAACCACTGAAATTAATAATTTATCACTATTAATTATTTTGATTAAAAAAGTTGTTTTTAATTATAATTTAGTAATTTTCACTATTCATCAGAATATGAAAGTTATCTGAAAAGTACCAAAATTTCACCTTAGGCTAAATTCGATACTCTGAATCCAAAAATGAAGTCCATTTTGAGAGCTAAAATTTCTAAAATTTTAAAATGTTGTTATTACTATTTATAATAGCTAGTTATAATAATATTATAATAGCATATCGTTGTTTAGTGAAACTCGGTATTGCGTACTACACACGCTATCGAGGAAGGTCGCGATTGCGTGTAATGCAAGGCAAGTCAAGGATGTGTGTTGTGCAATCTCCTTTTGGTGTAGCGTACAACACAAGACATTAATAAAATTAAAAAAGAATAGTTTTCATAAAATCTCGGGATGTTACATTCTACCCCCCTTAAAATGAATTTCGCCCTCGAAATTCGTCGGGGTTATAAATAGTTTACTATTCGAAAGTTTTTATTAATAGAAACCTACATCGTAAAAAGGATTACCAAAAACAAAATTATGAAACTTAACGGTTACCCAAATAAACTAATCACTGGGTTTCCACATAGGTGAAAATATGGATATGGAAGAGAAGTCTAACCATCATGTTCTGATGGGGAGTAGTAGAGAACATGGCTATGGAAAAGCTAGCAATCACAAATCCATAAATTTGTGACGATCTAAGGTACCATCTGATTAATCAGATATAAGAGCACTAGGACAAAATTTTTGGTTTTCAAGATCATTTCCCTAAAGTTGATGAAATTGGAATTAGAAGAAATACTTTCGTGATTTTGGTATAGTCTCATTGTTTGTCGTTCTTTGGACAATTTCTACATCATCTCTTAAAGAAATGAAGTTGAATTTTTCATTCGTGATGTGTTAGCAGATCATGTGATAGAATGATGGGTCATTCCATCTGTCTCAAAAGGTTAGAAAAGTTATCAAAAAATACATAAGTCCATCTATAGTGAGATTAATGATATATGGTTCCTAAAATGTACTTATACTTCATATATCATACTGCTTAATATAATAAAACTAGTTTCTACTAATTAGGGACTTCTTGTAGGCCAGTGGTAGGAAATAAAGGCCAGTTTTACTTCGGTTGTGGGTTCGATTCCCACAGCCTTGTCCGACGCGATGGGATGTCGCCCGTCCTGCAGGTTGTCCTTTTTCTAAAACTATATTACTATAACATCCCATCAATAATATCGAAAAAAACTTCTATCCTTAAACAATACTAATTTATGTCCAACATAATCCATTCCAATCTTTAGGCTTATCCATAATACTGCAGTCCACTCTCATAACATAGTGAAAACGATTACCAGAGATTTAATACCATTGTTGATCCCCATATATCATAAGATATGTTTTGTTGGTCACATTCCAAACATTCAAAGTCCTTAATCATGTATTCTTTTGAATACCCATTGAACCTTAGTGAAAACATGAATGCAGTTAAAAGTTAACACTTTCCACATACCAAAATCCTCAAAATTCTATATTCTCAAACCATGATATCACGTAGTCCTTATATCAATCATGAGATCATGAATACAATCAAACATCTCATTATCGTCTTATCCCTTCATTATGCGCATATCATCTACATTCCAAAAATATCTCAATCACTTTGAATACCACATTAGACCAACACATAAATATTCCAATACTTTATGATACCACGTTATTTTGGAATCCCATTTCATAAACACTTAATCATTCCACCACATCGTTTTCATATTCAATATCACCAATAGTGATCGCATGTGACTTCCCTTTGTCCTTTTCCTTAAGCGGTTGCTCATGTCGATCATCACTAACCCTTGGATTAGGGCATTTGTTAGCATAATGCCCCATTTCCTTGCACTTGAAGCATTGAAGTGTTGGTGGTGCGTTCTCTGCACTGTTTGCTTTATTCACATCATTAGAAACCCTTTTTCCATTACTTCGACACTCAGCTGCTCGATGACCTTCTTTTCCACACTTAAAACATTTTCTAGTCCCTTTAAGACAATCTCCACCATACTTCATTCCACACTTTGTGCATAAGGAAACATTCATCTTCTTTTCACCATTATTCTGAGATTTCTCCTTGAACTCCATCTTTTTTTTCTTTTCAAAACCATGAGATGGATATGGAACACCAACTTCCATTTCTACCTTGATAGCACAACGCACAATTTCTTCATAGCTCCTGAAGTCTCTAATAGCTAATGCCCTTCGAAGACTTGGTTTTAAGCCACTGAAAAATCGATCAACTTTACTTTCAGGTTGGATGATAATGCCAGATGCATACCTTGCAAGTCTTGTAAAATTTGCTTCGTATATACTAACAGATTCATCATCCTTCTTCTTCAGCTCAAGAAACTCCTTTTCCATCTTTGTTCGAAGAATACGAGGGAAGTACTTACTGAAAAAACAAGTTCTTGAACTTGTCCCATTCTATGGACTCAATTTCATCTCTTTGCCTTGTATTCTTGATAAGATTCCACCATTGATCAGCTTCACCTTCCAAACGATATACTGCTAAGATGACTTTATCATGTTCATAATATTGAAGAACTGAAAATATCTTTTCAGTAGTACTGATCCATTGCTCAGCAACAAGTGGATCAGAATACCCACTGAAAGAAGGTGGACGTTGCCTCATGAAGAACTCAATAGAATATTGTTCCCTTCTCTGCTCATTTGGAAGTCCAGAATGATTTATAGCTTGTGTAAGTATAGCAATAAGATTTTGCACTCCATCTCCCATAACATTTGTTTGTTCAGGAGGACAATCATTTCATTGTCCATTGCATTGATCAACACGGTTCCTTCGGGTTCCATCCATCGTCTAAAACCCAAAAAGAATAGTGTGAGAGGCAAAAATCATGCTAGGGAAAACAACATAATAAAGGGGGAGCACCCTCAATATCTAACATCTTAGGTTAAATTCTAAGATTTTTACCGTACTTCTAGGACTATATCCTATACGTATACTTATCCTTAGGGACATCCCTAGACATGCCTTAGAAATCTCTCTAGGGATCTCACTAACATTTTCGCATCCTAGTTTCCAAAGGTTGACTAAACCTTTCCTCTGATACATACTGTAGAGACCCGAAGCCTAACTTACATGAACATTACATTACTTTTGCGGAATACTTAGTAGATAACAAAAATACACACACCAGGATCGTAATAGTTAAGTGTCTTTGGAAACTCGGAACGTAATCTTCTAATCGTGGTGAAAGATCTCCAATATCTCCCATAAAGATCTTCCCTTTTTTTACCTAAAACCTTTCTTTATATCCTGGGGAAAAGAAAACATAAAAGGGTGAGTTCAAATTCTCAGTAAGGGTAAACAAAAGAAATATAAATCTAATCGTATACACAAGCACATAACTTTTGGAAATCTTTACCTGCAAAAGAGATCATAATTTCATAACATGGGATAAATCATGGAAGTGAAATGTAATCACAATAATCATAACTTAAAACATGAAACTTTGTGGCATACACACATAATCATAGAGAATCATTTCTTATTAGTCAAGACTCATTTCCAAGACTATCTTAGTGGACAAAGTCCCTTTCTGAATCGAGTAACCCTCGTTTCAGTCCTGTTTCACTGAACCGGTATAACCTACCATTCCAGCCATGTCTATCTAATGAGATATAAAATCTTTACCCAATGCATTGGAGGGAGATATAGGTCCCACCCATCTCATAATGAAACCATTCTTATGTGTTCCACAAAATCATAAATCATACATCATTGCATAACCCATGTAATAAAAATGGGTTTCTTAAACAACATGACATCATAAAACAATTTATATAGAATAATGGAATTCATAAAAATATTTCCATCACAACATAATCAAATCCATGTAATAATAGGGATAGAAACAGAACCCTTTATTATCTTAGATGGAAAATAATTTTGTTAAAACACTTGAACTCCATTCTTGAGGAAAATATCCTTTCTACTTCAAAAATACTTTTCCTTTCTTAACATGTCATAAAATTCTAAACTAAAAGAAGTTGCTTAAAAATAAACCTGAAAACTTGTAAAGGAAGCTTCTTGGAAATAATGTTTTAAAAATCCATTCATGCCGTATAAGTTAAAAAAACATTCTTCTCGTACTTTTGTCGGAAAAGTCAAAAAAGTACCTCGTACGAAAAACGACAAAAGATTCCTTTCATATCTTTTACTAAAAACTCACCAAAGGGTAAAATTGGATTTAAACAATTTTAGGTGAATGGAAATAATATTACATATTGAGGAAACATGTATTTGAATGATAAAATACACCCCAGTAAATGCCAATGTATAAACAATCTCAGATAAAAATGAGATTGTGATATTTTCCCTTACCTTAGGTCCGATTTGATTCGTAAGTGTCCGAACCTCCTGTATAATGATTTAAATAATGTCATTGACTTATTACAGAATCGTATTAATTGTTATGATTTCTTATATGGTTCACCTATGACATTATATTACACGTTCTCTTGTAAATTCCATGTTGAAGAGCATTTTGGGTAAAATTGTTTCATTTGTCATCCGTGTTTTGACTTGTAATTATTCATATGATTACTTAGATCATGATTACTTAATTATAGAATATCAAACATGATTTATATATAATATATATTCAGAATATACATATATATAATGGATCGATAAATGGAAATAAATACACCGTTCATGGAGACGGTAGGCCGTACGTACGCATGAACGTTGTTTTCGTTTCCTTATTGAATTGAGTGGAATTAAGTAGATGACATAAATATATATACACATAAATCCAGTAGCTTTATAATGTCATATATTTCATTATTATTGATTATATATACTTTATAATCATTCTTAAATGGTTAACATGGAGAATGAATCTCATCGCGTCGTGGAGACGGTAGTCCGTACGTACGCACAAGCGATGATATCGTTCCCATAGTCGTGGAATTGTGTTTAAGTGTATGTATACTATTTCAGTATCAATATCACTTTATAATAATCATATATAGTTACTCGTTACACCATTATACCCATCCAATTAAGGTGGTGAAAGAAAATAGTTTACACCACGGTGTGGAGACGGTATTCCGTACGTACGCACGCGCGGTGATTTCCTTTTTCTGTAGGATGGATAGAAGGTTAATTAGAGTTGTTTCCTATTTATAATAACATATCAGTATATAAGAAATACTGATGTTATTACTTTATCATGAAACAACTAAATAAGAAGAAGTTGAAGAAGAAAGAAATTGAAAAGGACCGGTAATGGATATTACCTCTTTTTGACGCGCATTCACTTAACCTCCACTTAAAGAACTATGGATGGTCTTTGAAGAAGACCAGGACCTCTAGGATTATTCTGGGGAAGTGGAGAAGAGATTTCGGAAGGGTTTGGCCGAGCTTGAATGCTCAAAGTGGTGTGAGGAGGAGAGGGAGGAGGTGCCCTTTTATAAGGGAGGAGAGGGGCACCTTAGGAATATCTCAAAATATTATTTTATTATAAAGTCAAGTTAGGTTTTAAATCGCTCCAAATTGATTTATTTTGAGGATAAGGTGGGGATGGGTCGAAATACTATCAACCAATTGGATTTAGACAAGTTTTGGTTATTATTTTAACCTTATCAGTTAGATTTAACTCTAAGTTAAATAATTTAACTTTTACCGTGTCTTTTTGTTTTCTTACACTATATGGTTAATACACTTTCTATAAAATGACAAAAGAACCCCAAATTGTTTATTATTAATATATATATCCTTATCTAAGTCATTTGGCCGAACCTTAGATTTTTAGGAATAAAATAACAATTAATAATATAATATTTTATTTAAAAACTATTTTGTGTCAATTTTGACACTATTTGATATATGATTTTTGTGAAAGTCATAACAGAATTATATGTTCGAAAAAAGTTGATTAAATCAACAATAATATATCATAGTAACCTAGAAAATTAGTGGGATTCATAAAAAGTCTCAAATTACATTTATTTTGGTGTTTATAACATCAATTATGTCAATATTTCATTAATAAGATAATTACTGCATCATCATTGTGTCATAAATAAATTAAATTATTTAATGTCTAAAAATTATTAATAAAATACCATTATGTAGGAAATAATTTTATCTTTATAATTAATATTTATAGTCGAATTTATCTTATGTATAACCCCATATTAAAAATGATTTACTTATTAAAAATTGATTTTAACTATTTTAACCCTTCTTTAAATAAATTAATAATAAATGTCCTAATCTAATCCAAGTGGGCCTAAATGATAATATTTTACACTTAAGGTTGTTTTTGGTCGAGATACACTTGTCCAATAGAATTAGTACATGTGTTAGGGTAATATTAATATCATTCTTACCCTTAATTACCCTATTTACTTTTAACCGTGGTAAATAAAAGTAAAAAGATAATATTCACCAAAAATTATTTTCATCTCATTGAACCAAATTTTACTTACTGACATCAACTGTGTCTCTCGGATTTTTGTAATTCCATTCACAGAAGCGGTAAAATTATGTTTTATGAAAAATTCAGTTTTTTTAACTACCACTTAGTAGTTTCACTATTCATCAAAAATTGATGTTTTTCAGAACAATGCCAAAATTTCATCAGAAGCTATATTTAATATTCCAAATTCAAAAATGAAGTCTATTTTACCAAATTCATAACATAGAATTTGCATTAATTAATTTTATAATTAAATCCCGCTGTTAAAACAAATAGCGTGTTTTTAAGAAACAATATCTATCAAAAGATTGACACTTGTTTATGTCTGGTTTAAATGTGAAATTACATCCAATGACCAACAGTTTATTAAATTGTAAAAATATATTCTAAATATACTTTAAAACCACTCAAATTAATAATTTATCACTATTAGTTATTTTTATTAAAAAATTTGTTTTTAATTATAATTTAGTAATTTTCACTATTCATTAGAATATGAAAGTTATCTGAAAAGTACCAAAATTTCACCTTAGGCTAAATTCAATACTCAGAATCCAAAAATGAAGTCCATTTTGAGAGCTAAAATTTTTAAAATTTTAAAATGTGGTTATTACTATTTATACCGGCTATTTATAATAATATTATAATAGCATATCGTTGTTTAGTGAAACTCGGTATTACGTACTACAAACGCTATCGAGGAAGGTCACGATTGCGTGTAATGCAAGGCAAGCCAAGGATGTGTGTTGTGCAAGCTCCTTTTGGTGTAGCGTACAACACAAGACATTAATAAAATTAAAAAAGAATAGTTTTCATAAAATCTCAGGCTGTTACAGTATTGAATCAGTTATGATATGTGTGACCGTGAATGTTATATTTTTATACCATTCATGGTTTATGGTTAATGTATTGACATTTTGTATGCTATTTTTAATACGAATGTTTATGTTATATTTCAAATTTTTTATTTGAGGAATGGAGTGGACATAGTAATTTATGGGTGGAGCCCGCTGTTTCTCCTCGATGCATCAGTATGTCTCATGATACAAACTTGTGTCTTGGAACAAGGCCTTGAAAAAAAATTATTTGTAGTCTTGGCACAAGGCCTTGACTATGTGGTAATGATGTTTGGTGTTAGGCAATCCCTCATTATTAAATTAGTTATTACATGTGATTATTAAACATGTAGAATATACATGTACATGTTTATATGGTGATGTTTGATTTACATTTTCCATATTATATTCAGGATTTTTTTTTAAAAAAGGCTGTTATTTTTATTGCATATATTTCCTTAAAAGTTTATAGCTTCTGCTAAATTATTTACCCTTAATAAGAATCTGAGCCCACCCCATTCTTATGTTTTATTTTCCCAGGATTCCTAGATGTGTGTTATGATTGATATCCAGGGTAAAGCTAAAGTGAATAATGTAACTATCAATGAACTATCTATAATGTGTTTTATGTTTGAAATTTAAATGTAACATTCAGGTATGTAATCTATTTTCCAAGACCGCTAAACTGATCAGTCCCTCGGGACTTGATTCCTTGTAATCATGTCAATGTATTAAAATAATGCACCGACTCTAGGATTCTGGGGTCAGGGCATTAAATTTGGTATCAGAGTAAGATTAGTACATTCCTTGGAAGCTATATTTAAAAAAACTCTAATTAGAGAATATTACCCTAAGATAGAATTTGTGGATTAGTATAGAAAAACTTCCTATAATTTTGGTAATGTAGTTATTTTTTGTATTTTTTAAGAAATACATCCCTGTCTGGATACGAGAAGGCAGAGGAGGCTCTGGAACAGATGTACCTAAGAGTGAAAACTCTGACAAGGAGTTTCGGGCTTGACCTGGGGTATCTTGGTACACAACAACGAGCCTTGCCCCACTCTTAGTTATGACACACATGGAGGATATGCTTATGATAATTTACATTTTCCTTACAAGACATTATGATGTATTTAGGAGTAAATACATCCTCAAAGCAAACATTTTATTTTTATTGATTATATGTGTAATATTTTTAATTTACTTTAGGTATTTTAGAAGTTTTGAAGTATGCATTGTGATTCATAAACTAACCTAGTGTATGCCATTGTTTAGAAATGGTCCCTAGTAGAAGGAATGAGAATTCCAGCAATACGCATGATCGAAATATTAAGAAGGATCATATATTTCATAGTATTAAACCAATATTTATAAGGGAAATATTCTCCCACATATTCTCATCATATGAAGAAATAGTTTTATGTGTTAAAAATATATGTAAACAATTCTCTTAGTCATAAGGCTTTGAAGGGTAGCAAGAGAAGAAAAAGCTGAATGAGAGAAAAGTGGATAAATGGATGAGTGGAAAGAATTATTTTCCCATATGTGATAACTATGGAAATAATCACCTTGGTAATTGAAAGAATGTAATTGGAGTTTTTATAAGTGTGGAGAAAAAGGACAAAAAGTACGCAATTGAAAGGGTAAGAAAAAGGTTTCAAATCTACAATGCTTCATCTATAAGGAGTTGGGATACTACACGAATCAGTTTTCAAATCATCAGAGTATACCTCAAAGGCTGCTATTGGATAATAATAAAGTTATGATACTACATAAGATAAAGAGGAATGAATAGAGATCTTACATTGTCATTAATGTATTGTGCCATTTTAATATTGTGTTAATAATGTAAATGTTATAAGAATTATAGGGTGTATAAGGATTTTACTACAGTATTATTCTATTAAAGACTTTCGATTGTGTGGAACTAAGAAAAGTGGCTCAATAACATGTTAATTTTTTTTGTAAAATATATGGTTGAGAGAAAGATAAACCATAATATGGTCCTGATATTGTGGTAGTGATTTTGAAATAATATATGATTTATTTGGATAAATTATATTAGATATTTTTGACTACTTGGAAACTGATTAATGATTTGTATATTCCATCATTGTTGGAGTTTATAACAATTTTGGATAGGAGTATATCCAGTATTCTATAAGGAATATGGGATAATGAATGTAATCGGTAAATTTGTTTAGTAATTCAGGGTGTTACAGTGTTTTAAAATAATACATTATGAAGGTATTCACATGTTATTACATGGAGAAAAGGATCTTCATTGTGTTTACCTTCCTTATAAATTTTGGACTGTGAGTTTGGATATAAGTATTTTGGATAAGTTTAAAGGTTGTAATTGATTAAGATTGACATTGGATACTATTGTTAAGGTAAAATAATTTCTTAAGACTATTTTTGGATTGTTATAAAAAGAACAACCCAGAGGCAGGGCGACAACCCATCACGTCTAAAAAGGCCCAAAGGCTTGAACTCACAACCGAAGGGTGACAAGGGTGAATCCCCTACCATGTGCCTACGTGATTTCCTGAATTGTATAATATAGCTTTTTTAAAAGTTATGATAGATGAATTTTAAATTAATTATTTTTGGAACCTTTTACGATTAGAATAAATTAAATATTTTGGAATTCTATTATATTTTAGAGTGAAAGATGAGTTTGGGGTACGAATTAGTTAAAGGATTAAACTCTACTTGTAAAGTATATATTTTTTTCCTCTTATTCTATGAATAAATTAATTCTTAAACATTTGGGAAGGGATATTAAAAAAAATGTGTTATCTTTATACCTTATGTTTTGTTGAACCGATGATATTTTAAATCATCATAGATTTATTGGTTTGAGGCCCTAAATTTTACACTTGTTTGTCATTGATGACCTCAACCACTCCTTATAAATATTTACGTTTTTCCTCCAATTTTGTGTCTCTAATTTCTACCAATTTTCTCATAATTGAGATTATAATTTTTTGGAGACTTTTAATTTATTTGTCCCTGTTATTGACACTAAATTTTATTAACCCAATTTCCGATGTGGGTTTTCCACGAATGTAATTTTCGATTTTTAAACCATTATTTTCGAAGAAAAATTTAAATTGTTAGGATGAAATTTATTGACGGATTGGATTATTTATCACCCCATGATTTCATAGTATGTTATCTCTTCAATGTATTTCAATAACTTGCGTTACACGCAACACCGAGTTCGAGCGCACCATGACTTACCAATCTAGCCGTTCAAAAAGAGGTTATGAATATTATTAACTGAATTTTGAATTTTATATACTCCATATAATTTTAGAGTCTATATTATGTGTTTCTTATACATAATATAAGAATAAATTCATTTTTTAGATAAAAGAAGTATTTTTCAAAAAATGCAATTTTACCGCATTTTAATGGAGATCCTTTTTTAAAACTAATATTTGACACTTTTATATAATAACTTTACTGAAATTAAATTATTCTTTAAAATTGGGACATAAAAAATTAGTTTGGAAAAATTTTTGGTACTTTTCTGATAATTTTAATATTTTGATGAATAGTGAGAAATACTAAATTTTAATTAAAAACAACTTTTTTAATCGAAACTATTTATAGTTATAAATTATAAATTTGATAGGTTTTGAAGTATAATTAGATTATATTTTTATCATTTAATATAATTTAGGTCATTGGATATAATTTCACATTTAAACTGGACATAAACAAGTGCCAATCGTTTGATAGTTATTATTTCTTAAAAACCCACTTTTTTGTTTTAACAACGAGAATTAATTATTAATTAATTTCTGCCAATTATTTGTTTTCAATTTGGAAAAAATGATTCCATATTTGGAATTATGAGGTACATATTTTATAAATTTGTAACTTTTATTTTTAGACATTATGAATATTTAATTCAGTATATATTTTATTTACCATGGTTATATGGTAAATATGGAAAATTAGTGTAAACAAATAATATTATAATAATTTTAAATTAACCTAACATGTGTCCTATTCGTATTGGATGATACATTTCTGACCATGGAAATCCTTGAGTGGATTTTGGGACCCCATGGAGCCACTTGAGAGTGAAAATGATACTTTATATTAATTAATTTAAAGTAAAGACAAAAATGACATAAACATATATCTTTTAGTAAGTAAAATTTTACATGGGGTTATATAAGTTATATTTTAGACTATAAATACTAATTAGAAATATAAAAATATTTCCTATATAATTATATTTTATTTATAATTTTTATACATTAAATAATTAAATTTATTTTTGATATAATGATGATGTAGTAATTACCCTATTAATGAAAGAATCAAATAAATGTCATTATAAATATAAAAATAAATATAATTTGAAAGTTTTGATTCCATAAACATATTTTATAGGTGAATATGACATGTTGATATTGATTCAATGTATTGTTTTTGAAATAATCATGTTGTGATGACTTTCTGAATAACCAAATACTAAATAGTGTCAAAATTGACATAAATGAGTTTTAAAAAATATATTATATTATTAAATTATATAATTGTATTAAAAATATACGGGTTTTACAAAGAACTTATATAATGATAGTAATATAATTAATGAACCACTTTTGGTTCTCTTGGAATTTTATTGTATGTTTATTAACAAATGTTTATAATAATACAAGAATACATGGTAAAAGTTAGACTATTTAACTAAGATTTAAATCTAAATGATAAGGTTAATATGTTGACCCAAACCTGTCTAAAACCTATTTATTAAGATATATTAGACCCCTCCCCACCTTATCCTCTAAATAAATAATTTTTTATCCATTTGAAACAGAAAATTATTTTATTATAAAATAATATTTCAATCTTTTCCTTAGGTGCCCCTCACCTCTTTTATAAAAGGGCACTTCCACTTTTCTCAAAATCACACCTCCAAAGCCATTTGGCTTGGACAAACCCGTACCCAATACCCTACTAATTTCCCTAAATTAAACTTATATGCCTTAGTTTGTTCATAAAGCCAACCTATGGAGCCCTTTGGATCAACTCAAAAGGAAACACCCTAAGAATAGGTAATAATTTCACCACCCTCTTTCAAGTTCTTCTCTCCTTCGAGTTCCTATTTTTTGTTTCCATACCATAATAATAACTCCAGTACCTCCTACATACTATGATGTTACAATAAATATTGTACAACCATATTCGTTATTCTATCCATCCTAAGAATGACCAAGTCACCATACGTGCGTACGTACGGCTTACCATCTCTACGTCGTGGTGTAGTTTGTTATTCAAACACTTAATTATTTGGATGGGTATAATAATGAGTATAACTGATGTAAATAATAAATATGGCACGTTAAGTATTCTTTATATGTGATATAATATACAATTACATACGATTTCACTATCAATGTAAACATATTTTCACTCATGCGTACGTAGGGATTACTGTCTCCACGATGCGATGAGATTCACTCCCACGTTCACTATTCAGTGATGATTATAAAAATATATATCATTAATAATTATGAAATATATGACATAATAATTATAAAGTATATATATATATATACTTACATATATATTATTCAGTTACTTATTCTCAATATGATATGAAAACAGAAACAACGTTTATGCGTACGTACGACCTATCGTTTCCATAAACGGTGCCTTCCATTTCAATATCTATCTTTTATAAATATTTATATTATAAATATATATGATATATAAATCAATATTTATATCCTGGAAGTATTTATATCATGTTCTAAATGATACGATCATGAATAACAAGTTAAAACACGTAGGATAAATAAAGTGATTATTACTAATAATGTTAGTTTTACATGGAAATCATTATTAAATGGGGAGTATAAAGTAATAAACGAATAATTTATGATATAATAATTATTCATATGGTTTTTGTGTAATTTAATAACATACTATGGTCATTATACAAGAGGTTAAATGCACCCTCGACCAAAGGAAAGTGCAAGGTAAGGGTTATTTTCTCAATCTCATTATTATATGAGATTGTTTATGTGTAAGTATTTACTAGGACATATTTATCATCGATACCCATATTTTTTAAAAATGTTTTCAAAAGGAATATTTTATTATTTTATGGTAGGGTCTATTTAACTAGATCATCATTTTAAATGTTTTAAATATTTATCTTTCTAAATCGTTTTAATTAATGTCCAGGTTTTCAAAATGATTTTAAAGATTTATTTATATGGACATGAATGTTTTGAAATGATAATTCTTTTAAAAAGTTTAAAAGTGGTATGGGAAACATTGATTAAAATATATATTTTAAATTACTTCCTTTATAAATTTGTGACTTTGAAATGATTTCACAAAAATAGGATATTTCGCTCAAAAAGTTTTTCTGATCATTTTCAACTATGATAACATCTTTTACTGGATATTATTCTTGATTGAGGATGATTTATTATAATAAAATCTTCCATATTGTATTGAACGAGTTATGATATTTGTGACTATGAATGTTCTATTTTAATACCCTTCATGGTTTATGGTTAATGTATTGACATTTCATATGCAATTCTTAATACAAATGTTTATGTTATATTTATACTTTTTTATACGAGGAATGCAGTGGACTTAATAAGTGATGGGTGGAGCCCGCTATAGCTACTCGATGCATCGATAAGTCTCATGAGACCAACTAGTGTCTTGAAAAAAGGCCTTGAAATTTTTTTATTTGTAGTCTTGGAACAAGGCCTTGACTATGTGGTAATGATATATGGCGTTAGGAATTCCCTCATTATGAAATTAGTTATTACATGTGATTATTCAACAAGTAGAATATCCATGTTCATGTTTATATGGTGATGTTTGATTTAATTTTTCCATATTATGTTAAATATTATGTTTAAAAAGGCTGATATTTTTATTACACATATTTCCTTAAAAGTTGATAGCTTCCGCTAAATTATTTACCCCTATTGAGCATTAAAACCCACCCCTTTATTATGTTTTGTTTTCCCAGGATTCCAAGATGTGTATTATGATTGATATGCTGGGTTAAGCTAAAGGGAATAATGGAATTCTCAAAGAACTATTTGTGATGTGTTTTATGTTTGAAATATAAATGTAGCGTTCATGTATGTAGTCTCTTTTCCAAGACTACAAAACTGATCGGTCATATGGGACTTGATTCCTTGTAATCATGCCAATGTAATGAAATAATGCACCGACTCAGGGTTTTGGGGTCGGGGATTTACAAATCATTTATATAAATAAATTAATAACACTCTATTACTTTCAATACTTTTAGCTATCAATGTTAACTTAACAAATTTTCATTATAAATAACCTTTAGAGGTGGACAAAAGATTACCTCCACTTTGGTGTGTCTTCACATTGAAATGAATCACATGACGCTAATTTATGGTCGTCCTCTTAATAATTATGTTATGTTACCTCAATGAAAAAATGAGAGAGGATGCATAGAGACTAGAAGAATAAGTAGAGTTTTGAAAATGACTTCACACACCAAAAACTATTCATGGCCTTCTTTATATTGGCCTCATGATAGTCCACATCAATTATATACATTTACATAAATATTATGAAATTTAATTATAGATTGAAAATATCACAATCCATACAACCATTAGGCCAGCATAATATTTTATTATTTATTCAATTTCAAGATTCTCATCCATTAAAACTATTTATATTATCTTTTAGAGGTAAATTAATTATAATATATCAACAATTAAATCTCACGATGAAGCATAGTGTCCAATATTAATTATAACAAAATTTTCACTATACCCTGTAACAAATAAATAAAATACATTAAGATAAACTCAAGTATGTGGAAGGAAATATCAATTTAATGCCATATAATTTACCTAAACCAATAGAATGTGATATTCATTGTTTTTCTATATATACTACCAAATTACACACACACATTACATACTATAAAATGTGATAGTTTGTATAATATATAAATAAGGCTCTAAGGTATATCCTCTATAACCCTAGACATTAACTAAATAGTCATATATTTAAATCCATTTCATTTTACAATGCATCATATACAACAACTTGTAATGATATATCCAAAATTCCATTTTGATATCTTCCCGAACACTTTTATAAAGTTAATATCATATGTAATACCAAGAAAATATCCATCCCTAACTCCTTTTGAATAAATTCTATCATGTTTTAGAGAATCTATTCTAGGATCATAAAAATAAATCCAAATACATTCAAAAAAAATGCATTCCATCATGATCCTATTATGTTTTGAGAAAAAATATACATTCCCAAATTCTTAAATTTAATAAATGTCCAACTTTAATGGAAAAAAATTGTTAATCAATATGTAGTGAGATTTAGAATGATTTCCATTAAACATATGTATATCTAAAACAATTCTCACTAGATTTATCAAATACTTCCAATAATTTTCATTTAATTTCTTCTCCAAGACATCAAGTAAACTTAGAATATATATCTTTTCAACCGAATATGTAAAACTACTTTATCATTTATTTTTTGAGAATATGCTATCCAGGTTGATGAATATAACACATTTCAATCACCCTTATGTATTATATAATCACATAGCCCTCATATGATAGATACTTACATCACATGTCTTATAATTTCATAAAAATACACTCCTTTGAACTATCTCAATCGAGGGATGAACTATTATAATCCACACATGGGAGGTCAATTCCCACTTTAATTATTTTTCAACTAAATAAATGATGAGTAAAATACCCAACCACTCTTGATTATATAATCATTAATGTTTTCATAATAATATATTAAACATAATTTTATTCTAATTCTTGTAATTTTTCCAACCTCAATTATGTAGAAATATAAAAAAAATGAATTTTTCCCCTAGTATACTAATAAAATATTTTATAAAAATATTTGCTGTATATTTTGGGAAAAGTAAACACAAAAATCTCTTTTTCTTCCACATGATAGAATTTTCTATATCTATACTCAAACCATTATTTTTTCTTCAAATTCTAAAATATTCCATGATTATCATCAATTAGGTATAAGTGAAAGTCATACTTTGATTATAAAATTATCATTTAACTTGTTGAGAATATAGAAACAAAATGAATGAATGAAAATGCGATGTAAGAATTTTATTGAACTTCATAAATTATACAGACATAAATTCCATTAATAAATTTTAAACTACCATATATAATAACTCATTTCATTGTACACCATATTTAGACCACCATATATGTTGAGTTTTTTACAAATTTTATCTGTTTTTAAAATAATTTTTTCTCAATGTAACTCATAATACTTCTCTATTCGACCATATCATAAAATCCTCCCAAAAAAATATATTCTTCGTAAAATATTTGATCAAATGTTTGATTGAATAATAGTGGGATCTTGAAAACATAATCCTATGGTTTAACTCATTCAGTATTTTATTCGAGCTTGTTTACCACAATTTTTTTTTATAATTATAAGAAAATTTGTTTTAAATACATATTTATTTTTTCTGATCATCATCATTATCATTTAAGACCATTTACATCCATTTTTTCTATAGATCATCATGGAAATTTTGTCAGTATATTTCACTATTTCATTACTTATCTATTATAAATACTACTTTGGTATACATAGTGATATTCCAATCATTATGTTTACTAAATGGAACCCTTTTATATTTAACTTTACTTATATATCATAAAATAAAATTAGGATATTATGAGAAATTTAATTTGAAATTTCACCAGTATAATCCATCACATGTTATTCTTTGAACATCTCAAAGTCCAAATGTTCTCCCAATAACATCATAGAAACTATATCCTTTTAGAAAACTTTCTATGACACAAAAAGAAATTTGTGTTCAATAAAAAATAATTCCTTCATTAAATTAGAATATTTATCAAAAAACTATTGTATCAATATCATATATGGAATTATATATATTTTGGAATGTTTCTTAAAATTGACACATTTTTACATAAAATATTCCCTTGATTCGTGTTACGATTTGATCCTTCAAATTTTAATGAATATTCTGAATAAAATATACATCCAATATGGAAATCAACTCATCCTTATCCTGTTTTCAATACATTTTTTAAAATATATTTTTTGAATAATATTTTTTTGTAATTTATTAATGATCATAATATAGGATGTGATAATCCTAAATAATGTGACATAACTATACATATCCCAAATTCATCGTAAATGAAATCCCACCTGAAGTCAAGGAATTTCCATGTATACAAAAATGTAGCCAAACATTTGAAAATCCACCATGATTGTGATTAACAACAAGGTAAAGAAATGGTTGGGAATGAGAGGATTTTAGAATCTGGAATGAGAAGTAATACTTCAATTAACCCATTTGATTGATATATTTTGTCTGGACGAAATAAAAATTTGATATAGTTTTCCAATTATTCCCATAAACCTTGGATACTAATGAATGATCCCCAAAATAATGATTGAAATCTAGAATCAATAACAATCAAGATACTCTGAGCCCATTGGAGGGGGAGGCATGTAATTGATGGTTTTGGAAAAGGAAACCTATGAAATAGTGATTAAACTATTCAGATAAACATCTATTTCTACTAATGGTGTGATTATATATTTTTAAAGTCACTAAAAAAACCATTGACCAAGAGGTACACATTGAACACCTATTAATCCCACTACAAGATGTGGGGGGGATATGACGTCAATTTCCCTATAATTAATTGTAGAAAAACCCTGAAATCCACAGAATCTAGTAAAAAAACCCCAAAACAACATTTAAAAATACTAATTCAACAAAATTATGATGATTATCACATAGACATCATTAATGGTACATCAAAACTAAGTTGTGAGCATCTTCCAAATTGGTCCTGGATGAGAATCATGCCCCCAGATATGGTATAAATAGCTCATATTGTATATATGGGACATTAGTATTATAAGAAACATGAATTTGGATCCCATTATGCATATAGGTATGCCAAAATATCACATCCAAACTCGAAAACTCGCATTATAACACCAATGTTGCCATTAAAAAAATTGATGAATGAACAACTCAAGAAAAATAAAATCTTGAAAAATCATGGGTAGATGATGATTATAAAAAAATAAATGAGACCATTGAAAATCCTATAAAATAATTTATCATCTTATTGTGATTATTAAGCCCATCATGGGAGAACTATGATGGCATTGTATTTTATTATAGGAAACCGCATTAATAGAGTTGTCACCATGATGCATGTAAAATGAAAAGAATCAAAATATTCCACATATTCCATTCAAGAAGATTTTTACCAGAATAAAACTATATGAGATCCCATAAAGAAGAGATATCCACACCAAACATGGTATGGAAACATTTTATAACCATTTGATGTTCTATATTTTCACACTGATATTATTCAACATTATGAATACTAAGCTTTATATACTAATTATAATATCTAATAATTATCATATCAATTATACGTGAAAAAATATCATCTCTTATCACATAATAAAATGAGGTAATTATACACATCCACTAATAATATTCAATTAGGATAGATTTTTTTTCATTCAAATCAATGGTTTAAAATCCATTTACCTTTTCATTTGAACAAAATCTATAATATAAATCAATACTTGACTTCTTTTTAAACCCCTATATGTATACATCATTTTGGAACTACACATCTGTTATAAAATACCTATAAAGATTTTCAAACTGATTTCTATAACTCAATACCTGATATTGTCTCTCTGATTAGCCTCCATACACCATTTAGGTGTCGTAGAAAATTCCATTCCATATGAAATATTTTCTACATACTCTTAATATTTCCATTTTTATTAATTGTTCTTGATAATTTTTTGAAATTGATAAGCAGATTATATGATGTCCTTTGGACCCTACGAATAATATTTATTCAATTAGATCTAACTTGTACCAATTTTTACTATAAGTACAATACAAAAACCTAAAAATCAAATAACCAGTTAATCATTACAAAACAATTTTAGATAATTAGGTAAACATTTAATGATATTATTCATCTTTTCAAAACATTTCCAATTATAATTATAAACAGAATCTGAATTCAAATAAATCATTAATGGAAACCATCATTCTCTCTAATATATTGAAATACATAATCATGTAAAATATTTTAGCAATGAATAATGTTTATTCGAACATTATGTATCTAATTACATTGAAACCTTATATGAATCCATAGAATATTATTATAATAATCAAGATATACTTTTTAACAACTTTGACATTTAGTTACTCTGGAATTTATTTCTCTAAAAAATAAGTATTCATCCTGTTTCGTAGAAATGATTTTTAGGAATTATGCTTTTATGCTAATATTATTACATTAAGATCCTCCATTCTGTAAGATATACCTCAATATAATTGTTAATGAACATGATTTCATATCCATGTATTAAGTTTTTACTACAATTGTATGAAGCATAAAATTAATCTTAAAAAAGACTTTTACTAAATTTTATCTCACAAAAATAATGGCCCCATCAATGTTACATCATATTAGTTAGTGGTTAAATCATAAAATGTAACTATTATTTGAGTTAATTTTTAATTTTTCCAATAAAATATCTTTTTCAGTTATTCTATCAATCCAATAATATCATACATGAGTATTGGATAGTTGGGATGATAAATATTTATCTTAATATATCATATGGATTCTCCAAAAACTATTCTTCTAGAAACCTAATCCTATTATGTTCTCCCCGACATGTGTAAACAAAATAATATTTTAAAAATGGCCACATAATACTAATAGGGTTACCTAGTACATATTTACCATATGTACGATATTATAGGGGTATTAACTTTATCATAACCTAATCGATTGGATGATCAGGGTTTTGAAAAGTGTTTTGTTTGGAATAAATCTAACAGATAGGTGTTTTAAATGGGATTTAATCTCACTATCAAATCTCATGCATTCCCTTACCATGTTTAAAAAATTTTAATTATATAGTTTTAAATCATAATTTTTTTTGATTAATTTATAATGATAAAATCATATCATTGTGGCACTCATTACACAATACACTTATAGTGTTTTAGAGAAAAATTAAAAGAAAACTATATTAATAGATATTAATATTGATATCAAGAATAATTTACATGAAACATTTCTATATAAGCTGTTGGAATTAATAAAAATAATTATTCATAAAATATAATACATGGAGGGATAGATTGTAGATCAAAATTTTCTAAAAAAAAGGCTTAAGTCTCAAAAATAGGGGGATGTCCACCCCAAATTCTCTCAACCCAAGGATACCTTATTCATGAGAGAATAAATTTACACAATAATTATAATATCTAATATATATAAACTACAAACAACCTTTAAATTTAATATCATAACCTAGTATATATTAATTCAAGGTGGATGAAAACTAAATCAGTTAAAACAGATAACATGTAACTACATATATGGAAACATGGAAATATATAAATTTATTAACTCTTTACAAAAAAATACATCAAAATTAATAATATAAAAATTATATCAATTAAAAATTATTAGTAAAAAATAAATAAATTAATAATTCATATAATTTGGAATGATATAAACTATTTAGGAATAATTATTAAATAATAAAATTATAAATACTTTATAATGAATCCATGAATTACAGACATTGAATAATTAAATAAATATAAAAACTTATGATTTATTTTCAATATAAACTAATTTATATTGTTCGTTTATTTGGAATACACTGAAATATATGATATTAAATGTTATAAAAAAATTATTATTTAAATTATATTATATGAATAAATTACATAATCTAAATATCAAATATTTAATATTATATAAAAATTATTCATATCAATCACCAAAACTCTTTTTGATATACTTTAAAAAAAATTATCAACAAAAAATTTTAATATGAATCATTCCAAATTAAATGTTTTGAAAAAATTAATAATATTATATACAAAAACTTACATATTTTCCCGCATTTTTTAAATTATGAAAATTTTATAAATTAATCTTATTATTTCTATATATAGTTTTTATATCTAAATTATATGTCATTCCATATAGTATTCTAAATTACATAGAATTACAAATTATTATTACATTTTTTATTTTATAAATATTTCATATATAGTTTGAAATTAATCATAACATTTTATAATAAATTAATTTATGATATTTTAAAATCTAAATAAATATACAAAAATAACTTTTTTTAAAAATTTTAAAAAATTTATAATGTATAGAGTTCAACTGAATATTTAAATAAACAAAACTAATTTTTTTCTATATATTGATTTTAACTATATATGTATATCATACCTCATGATTGATAAGTCATGATATACCAAACTAATGGTGGTGTGATTATTCGTAATTTTATATTGATAATGTGGTATATGATAGACCCAAATCCCATACCATCATTAGATTTACTCAACAGTTAATCTTGTGAATTCTATTATAAGACCTGAAAAAAGCTTTCCATGTTTGGTAATTATCCTATATAAAAAATATTCATGACATGGGAGTTTTATTTTATGATATGAAACAATATAATCAGAATGTTATGATTCTCTATTGCATGGTCTTCAATTTGTTCTAGAAAACAAATTTAATTTGTACTATCATATGCTATGAAGTAATGACAATTGATCAATAGAATTGAGTTACTTACATTGATATCCCATATCATATAGTGTGTTTAAATTACATATTTCAACATCTTATATTTCATATAAATCCAACAATAAAATTTTGCATCATATTTTTTGAAATATATTACAAGAACATTATGACAATTGTTTTCTTCATTTTTCAACACAATTTCATGAATACATCAACATGAAATTGATATATTACAACTACTTGGAATTAAAAGATCTAAAAATAGTCATTAAAGGTATTAGAGGAAATTAAATAGAAAAAATATTATCCATGGAATGACAAAAAAATATTATATAAACATAAATAAATAAATTGGGTACATTTAACTGTTATATGTGATCACTGATATCATTAATCACCAAGCATGAAGAGTATGCCTAAATAATATCCAAAATATTCCATATATTGTGATGTATATATAGTCTAATTGAATAACCCAATGTTTTAAATGGAACTCATGACAACTATGGAATTATAGATCCTCAGTACTTAAAAAATGAAGATGGAAGAGTTCTCAAGAAAATTGGGTGAGCTTCAGTCATGAATTAATACACCAAAAAAATTTCACAGAATTTTTTATCAGCTTCATGAAACTCTAGATCCATCATGTCACATACATAGAGTATTTTAAATGTATTTTTATTTTAATTTCCATTAATTTTTTTTGTTTTGGGGGTTTCCTATACTTTTATGGAGTAATGGTGAGTTTTCATTAATTGGGCCAAACCGCGAGCCCAATTCAAGATTTGAAAATAAATATTTTTTCTTTTATTTATTCTTAATTTTTAAACATTTTTAATCCATTTCAATTCCTACTAGTACTCCCCTGACCTATTAAGACCATAATGTAAATTTGGATCTTTTAGAAATCCATAACCAAGGTGTATTTGAGGTTTTATTTAAGGGAATGGGCCTACCCGGAATCCAATTTCTAGTTTTAAAAATAAATACTATTTATTTATTAAATTACTAAATTTTAACGATTTTTGGTGATTCCAAGTTTCATACAGTCCCACCGAACGCATCTGCGAGCCTACCCTCTTTACACCCTCTTTGGATCTCGTTTACATCTCAATTTGGTGTAGAACTTCATCGGGTTTCTTAAATTTTACGAACATGAAGAGGTAAGTTTTTCCCTTAATAACTCTTTCAATTATTACTATATTTCCTCCATTAAAGTTTTTAATTCAACCCTTCCTTATCCCCTTCGAACCTAAAATCCATGTCATCCCTCCATGTTTCTCAAAACCTCTTTGTAACCCCATTTTGAAGGGGTATTTTGTGGAAGAACTTCAAAGAATCTCAAGTAAGTGTCTCTCCTCCTTAGTTCCTCCCCTTTCCATGAAGTTTCATTCAATTTACTTGAATTTCCAAATGACCAGGGGGTAGGTTTTGGATCCTAGGGTTTTACCTTTGGGTTTTTTGGTCAATTATTGTTGTTTTATGTTTGATATATGTCCCTCTTGGTGTGACAGTGGTGCGACTTAACTTTCACACGGTGATTCAAGGGTTTCATTTGATTTGGTAGTTGATTCCAATGTTGATGTAATAATTGTGTATTATCATGTTGTATTTATCATATTTTTAGGTTTATATCATTTTATTATTGCTGAAAAAATTGGTTTTAATGATTTTTCTATTGCAATTGAATTTTAAATGCAAATTTGATGTGAAATTGGGGGTTTTCCAAAGAAATGTTCTATTGGTTTATTTGGGGATGACCTAAAGATACTTTGTTGTTTTTATTGACTGGTAATGAGGCTTGAAATATTGTTTATAATGGTTATCCCCATTGGTTGTTTCATCAAAAATGGGTTTTAATTGTGTTTGTAAAGAAAGTGAAGTTTTGGTTCAACTTTAGTGTGAAAATAAAGGTTTAACAAAGTTATCACTTCTTGTTTAACTTGGGGATTACCTAAAATTGGTTTTTTGTTTTAATTAAAATGTATTGGGATCCTTTTACTATTTTGGTAACTTAAAAGTGTGAACATAGTGTGCAAGTGGGGTTCTTAAGGGGTTTTGTGTGCAAAACAACACGAGATTGTGAGAAATTGTTTTATTAAAAATCAAAGTGTTTGTTGTGTGTTTTAAGTAGTATAAAATGCGATAGCTACTGTATTTTGTGTATGTGACTAATAGTGGTGTTTCAAATTAAAATTATTATGTGTTAAATGCTGAAATTTTTTGACCACAAAGTGGGAAGCCTGAGTACCTTGGTGGGGTGGATGTGTACTAGTACGGCTAGTGGACCAGATAGGTTTTGTCCCTATTTCACCGAGCATTTATATAACAACAACTCTAACAAATCTATATGGATGATTACTGTGGACCAATAGGTTATGAGTATGTTACCTACTAGTGGCTCATCTACAAGAAGGGATTTTACTATGATTACATTACACTGAGGTATGAGGTACATGGGGCCCGAGACTATCTAGTGCCTAGGGGCGTTCTTGATTTTGTCGGTCATTTATTTTTTGGTATTTTTCCTTTTCATGAGGGTGTATTTGGAATTAATTTATAGTACATAAATTTTCTATTTAAATGTGTTAAAATTTTGAATATTTTAGTTTGAAAACTGTTTTCAACTGAATGTTGCATTTCTTGGAAGTTATCACTACTTTTATTTGAGTATTAAAGCTACATGATTTTCATAATGTATTGCATGATATTTGGAATAATTGGGTGGTATCCTACTGGGAATTGTCTCACAGCCTACTTACACCTTTGGGTGTAAGTAGACTTGGTTATTTTTGTTGTCGCAGGTTGGGTATAGTTTTTAGTTCCAGTGGTTCGGGTTTATAGCAGGTCCTTGGTCGTGAAGTCTTATAGAGATGGCTTGAGGCCGGTGACCCTTTCCATGAGGGTTATTGGGATATTTACTTTTGGTTTTGTACCTTTATCATAGCCTTGTAGATTTTTTTGAAAATATGTAATTTAGTTTGATTTTTTGTAAAAGATTGTTTGGTTTAAAAAATCTATATTTGTTTTATTAGATTATATTGTTGTGTTAAGTTTATAAACTCAGGTAAATCATTCCCAATTCTCATTTTATGATACTCAGGAACTTGTAATAGCCCGTGGGGATTGGGAATGCCCTTCGGGCCTTGTCACGGGCCGGGTTTGGTGCCAGTTTTGGTGGAAAACATATTTGGTTCATGACAAAATGGTATCAAAGGAATTTCGATCTCTTTGGGTCATGTTATTTGGGGAACATTCGAGATAGTCTGGATTTTGGATTATCGAGACCTGGAATTTTGGTTATGAGTAGTTTGGCTGATCACCACACCTCATGATGGGATTCAAGTCTCTAGGTGATGTCGGTACCTTTCAAAGTCCTTTGATTTTATTGGTTTAATGATGATTAGGGGAAATGAAGAGAGAGTTCGGTTAATGGTCTCAGTGAGCTCGTAGGGCCTAGAACGCCATGTAGAGATGGGGATATTCCCTAGAACACTCTCTGTGATAGTGAAGTGATTGAAATATGGCCGCCAACCATATGTCCAAGTCACCCATTGAAACTAGTTTCCTCTCGCATTATCTTGTGTTCTTTAGTTTTGAAATCGTGGAACATTGGTTTTAAAGTGACTTGGTTTTAAGAAGTGTAATGTTTTTTTGAAGTGATTTTAAAATAAAGATATAATGGTTTGATTTATGATATGGTGGAACTAAATATTCAGAATTATTTTGAAATGTAAAATTGTGTGCTTACACCTCTTTTGAAAGTAGAAACTATATTGAAGTTGGTTTTGAAAAAGTATTTCCAATAGAGTTTTCTAAACTATTGAAAGGTGTTTTAATGGGATGAGATGTCTTGAAATTGATTTAAATTACTTAAAATTGAGTTTTCATGGGAATTATTGTGCCTTTATGAGAAGATTTTTTTAATGCGGTAATTTAGGTTAGATCTCCTAATTAATGGTTTTGATAAAAAGGATGTGTTGGTTGACCGTTTTTTTTTGAAAAGTGGATAAAATATTTGGTTTAACCTTTGGTATTTCCGTGAGGGACCACATGCATGGGGTTATATGGGATTATGGATGGTTTATGGCATGTATGGATGAGTTTCGGGATTGAAATGAGGAGGGTTCCCAGTGTGGCACAAAAATGTGCATGTGTGAGGCCCATGGGGTTCCATTGGTGGATACGCTTACCGCAGAACAGTTTGTTTTCAATGAAATGGTTTTAGAGAAAAACATGATGTCTTGATGAATAGTTTGGGATGGTTTGTATTATGGGTTTTTAAATTTTTTTGATGTTGTGGGATGTTTTGAGTCCAAGAACCCCTCCTGTTTGAACTGTGTTTTGGGATTGTGTTTGGTCGGTAAGCTGTGTTGTAGGGACGGTTAGTGGTCTCTTCCGAAAAATGTTTTGGTATGCCTTTATGGTAGTTCCCTTCATGTGTTTTAATCTGATTTCTGGTATATCATGACCAATGGACCATCTTGGTTGGGTCCTTGGGTTCAATCGTTGGATAAGGTACATCCCATTAAGGGTTATTGCACAACTGAAGTGGAACCCAGATTGCTTCTCCGTTTGAAGACCCTCCAGTTGATCATTATAAGGAATCTTTTTCTTGAGATTTTTAGACTGAGGCTAAACCCCTCCCTTTCTTGGTTTTTTGTATTATCTTGCAGTGGGAGAGTGATCATTGAAGGTTTAAAGAGACCTTAGCTTCTTATGTTTCTTGATTTGCTGAAGGTGGAAGTGGTCTAGGGATGTTAGCCTAGTTGAGTATCTAGATACTGGCTAAGTGGTCCTCTCAGTACATCGTAGTCTTTTCGAAGAAGGAGTTCACGTTAAACTAACAGTGTGAGAAATGTGGGCATAAGAGGATATTGTGTCCACTTTCTAGAATTGTGTGTTTTTGTGGATGTTGTATATGGTCCCTCTCCATGCATTGTTTATATCAGTCACAATGGTCATGTTCGGTGACACCTTGTGATGTCATTTGCTCGATTGACCATAATGGTGAAATTCATGCAATCCTATGAGAGTCTCTGTTATGTTGGGAGAATGTCTCCTTTGGAAAAACATCAAAACATTCCATTTTAGAGGATGGTGATTATATGTGTTCTTTACTTCTATTGTTTCTCACCCAAAGAAACATGGTTGATTTGTGTGAATCTTCAAAGCCCTTGTTTCAGTGAATTATCGTGTCCGGGTAAAGTGAGTCTAGAATGTGGTATGTCTGGGAAAAACTATCGGGGATTACAGTGTAGTTGTTGGTGAAACCGAATGAAGAATTCTTGTTCAGGGGGTTTCCAAAGCCTAACTACAAGACCAAAGATGCTTCAATCACTTGAGCTCCAGCCATAGGTCCCATAGAGAAGCTGGCTCATAGTCAGGGGAAATCCCAGGGTTGTTTAAACCCTTGTACAACGTCCTATCATCAGTATGAAAGATAGGAAGAGTTTAATCCTCTTGTGTCATCATATTTCTTATATTTTTCCCATTCGGCAGAAATAGGTGGAGGGTCTTGTACCCATGTCATCAAACAATATTATTCCCTCCCCCTTTGGTTTTCATTGAGTCTTTGGAGAATGGTTGGAAATTTGGCTAGACAAGTTCAACACGAGGTTTTCAAATTGTTAGTTGTAACCATTCCCAAAAAAAATATCCATGCAGATATGAGGATCCACATAGTTATCGCACAGTTTCCCAAACTGTGGAGACTAACCGTGCGGTCGTCCAAACTCTGTAATTTTAGGGACTTTTCGTGTCAGCCCATGTCAGTCGGTTAAGATGATTGGTTCTTATGGTAGGGAGACCCGCCATGGGTATAATGTATATTATTTTGGAAATTTCTAGTGGATGTATACCCCCTATACTAGGGGGTCTATTTGGGACTCCCCCTGTTAGTGTCCTGATTTTGTCTCTGGAAAAAATTTAAGTTGTCTCTTATGGTGGGGTGCCAATTTATGTCTCTTCATACAAGTAACTCAGCTTTTTTCCTTGTTCTTGTCTTGGAATTAGGTACTATCATTCAGATATATCTAACTAACTTCATATTTCTTGGGTAAACATTGAGATTGATGAGTTCCTGATGGTTTAGTTCTAGTAGGGTAAGTGTAACCTTGTTCGATGTTGTTGTTTGTTTGGGTAAATTGATTGAGTATTGTTTAGATTGTGTATGAGGAGTTTTCATTTGGGATAAATCATGAATGCGCTTGATTGTTTTAGTAAAGTGGTATAAGTTTGGTTTGTGAGATTATTCCTTCCTTCATTGATCACTGGAGGTGTTTTTTCATTTGGGGGAGAAACCTTGCGAGGGAGTACCTCTTGGTTTATCAATTGTGTTTGGTTGTTGGTTTGACCTTTCTGTGACTTTCTGGGGAGGAAAGTTTTCATTGTGGGGGATAATTGTCAAATAAATAACTTATTTTAAACTTATTTTTATTTTTATTTCCATTTTTTTGTTTTGGGGGTTTCCCATGCTTTTATGGGGGAATGAGTGAGTTTTCATGAATTGGGCCAAACCATGATCCCAATGACAGATTTAAAAATAAATTTGGATTCTTTTATATCTTAATAATTTTTAAACATTTTTCATCCATTTAAATTCCTACTCCCCCCCCCCCCCCCCCGCCCTAACCTATTAATACAATCATGTAAATTTGGATCCTTTAGAAATCCATAACCAAGGAGTATTTGAGTTTTTATTTAAGGGAATGGGCCAACCCGGAAGAACATTTCCAGTTTTAAAAATAAATTTTGTCTATTTAATAAATTACTCAATTTTTACTATTATTCAGTGATTCCAAGTGTCACCCAATCCCACTGAACCCAGCTTCACGCCTCCCCTCTTTTCCCCTTCTCTGGAGTTCGTTTCCATCACGATTTTGTGTAGAAAGTCATAGGCTTTCTCAAATCGTCTAAATTTGAAAAGGCAAGTTCTTCTCTTCATAATTATTTCAATTATTACTATCATTCCTCTATTATAGTTTCTAATTCGACCCTTCCTCATCCCCTTCGATCCTAAAATCCATGGAAGCCCTCCAGGTTTGTCAAAATCTCTTTGTAACCCCATTTTAAAGGGGAATTTGGTGGAAGAACATCAATGAATCTCAAGTAAGTGTCTCTCCTCCTTAGTTCCTCCCCATTCCATGAAGTTTCTTTCAATTTCCTTGAATTTTAAAATGTTTAGAAGGTAGGGTTTTGTTCCTAGGGTTTAAAATTTGGTTTTATTGGTAAATTATTGTGGTTTTAGGTTCGATATAAGTCCCTCTTGATGTGACGGTGGTGCTACTTGATTTTCGCATGGCGATTCAGGGGTTTCATTTGATTTGTTAGGTGATTTCAATGTTGATTCAATATTTGTGTATTAGCATTCTGTATTTATCATATTTACAGGTTTATATCATTTTATTATTTCTACTTTCAATTGAATTCTAAATTACAATTTGGTGTGAAATTGGAGGTTTTTCAAAGAAATGTTTTATTGGTTTATTTGGGGATGAACTAAAAATACATAGTTTTTTTTACTTGTAATAAGGCTGATAATACTGTTTATAATGTTTATACCCTTTGTTTGTTTCTGCAAAAAATGGGTTTTAATTGTGTTTGTAAATAATGTGATGTTTTGGTTCCACTTTTGTGTGAAAATGAAGGTTTTCCAAAGTTATCACTTCTTTTTTAACATAGGGATGACCTAAAATTGATTTTTTGTTTTAACTTAAATTTATTGGGATGACTTTACTATTTTGGTAACTTATAAGGGTGAAAATAGTGTACAAGTGGGGTTCTTACGGGGTTTTGTGTGCAAAACAACTTGGGATTTTGAGAAATTGTTTTATTAAAAATCAAAGTGTTTGTTGTGTGTTTTATGTAGTATAAAATGTGATAGCTACTATATTTGTTATATGTGAAAAGTATTGGTGTCTTAAATTAAAATAGATATGTGTAAAATGCTGAAATTGTTTGAGCACAAATGGGGAATCCCGTGTACCTAGGTGGAGCAGATATGTACTAGTACAGCTAGTGGACCGAATGGGTTTTGTCCCTGTTTCACTATGAATTTGGATAATGACAACTCTAACTAAACTATATAGATGATTATTGTGTAAAAATAGGTTATGGGTATGTTCCCTACTAGTGTCTTGTTCAGGAGAACAAATTTTACTATGGTTACTTTACACTGAGGTATGAGGTACATGGGGCCCAAGAATATCTAGTGCCTAGGGGTGTTCCAATTTTTCCGCTCACTGTATTTTTGGTATTTACCCTTGTCTTGAGGGTGTTTTTGGAAGTACTTTACAGTAGATAAAGTTTCTATTTAAATGTGTTAACATTCTAAAAATTTTAGTTTAAAAACTATTTTCAACTGAAAGTTGCATTTCATGGAAGTTATCACATCTTTTCTTTGCATAATAAAGCTGCTTGCTTTTCACAATGTATTGCATGATATTTGGAATAATTGGGTGGTATCATACTGGTAATTTTTTCACACCCTATATACACCCTTGTCTATAAGTATACTTGCTTATTTTTGTTGTCACCGGTTGGGTAAAGTTTTTAGTTATAGTTGTTCAGGTTTCTAGTAGGTCATTGGTGGTGAAGTCTTGTGGAGATGGCTTGAGGGCCGTGCCCCTTACCATGAGGGTTCTTGGGTAGTTTCCTTTTGGTTTTGTACCTTTTATATAGTCTTGTTGAGTTTTTTTTTAGTATGTAATTCACTTCTGATTTTTTGTAAAAGATTGTTTGGTTTGTAAAATCCAGATTCGTTTTACTAGATACTCTTGTTGTTTTAAGTTTATAAACTCGGGTAAATCATTCCCAATTCTCATTTAATGATACCCGGGCACTTGTTATATCCCATGGGGATTAGGAAAGCCCTTTGGGGCTTGTCACGGGCTGGTTTTGTGCCGGTTTTGGTGGGAACTGGATTTGGTTTGTGACAAAATGGTATCAAAGGTAGTTCGCTCCCTTTGGGTCATGCTATTTGGGGAACAGTCGGGATAGTCTGGAGTTAGGATTCTCAGGAACTGGTATTTCGGTTATGAGTAGTTTGGATGATCACCACACCTCATGATGAGATTAAATTCTCCAAGGGAAGTCGGGACCTTTCTGAGTCTTTTGGTTTTCTTGGTTTAATGATGATTAGGGGAAATGAAAAGAGAATTCGGTTAATGGTCTCAGTGAGCTTTCATGGTCTGGAAAGCCATGTGGAGCCGTGGATATTCCCCAGAACACACTCTATGATAGTTAATTTATTTTAATAAGTACGCCAACCATATGTCCAAGTCACCCACTAAAACAAGTTTCCTCTCGCATTGTATTGTATTCATTAGTTTTTAAATCTTGGAAATTTGGTTTTAAAGTGACTTGGTCTTAAAAAGTGTATTGTTTTTGTGAATTGATTTTCAAATAAATATGGAATGGTTTTATTTCATAAATGGTGGAACTGAATATTTACAATTATTTTGAAATGGGAAATTTTGTGCTTACACCTATTTTGAAAGCAGAAATTATACTAGAGTTGTTTTTGTAAAATTACTTCTAATAGAGTTTTCTAAACTATTGAAAGGTGTTTTAATGGGATGAGATCCCTTGAAATTGATGTAAATTACTCAAAAGTGACTTTTCATTGGAATTATTGTGCCTTCCTGAGAAGATTTTTTTAATGAGGTAATTTGGTTTCGATCTCCTGGTTAGCTTTTTTGATAAAAAGGACATGTTTCTTGACCATTTTGGTTTTGAAAAGTGGAAAGAATATTTGTTTTAACATTTGGTATTTCCATGGGTGACCAAATTCATGTGGTTATATGGGATGAGAGATGGTTTATGGCATTACTGGATGAGTTCCAGGACAGATATGAGGAGGGTGCCCAGTGTGGCATAAAAACCTACATGTGTGATGACCATGGGGTTCCATTGGTGGATACGCTTACCGCTGGACTGATTATTTTCAAAGAAATGTTTTTAAAGAAAAACATGATGTCTTGATAAATAGTTTGGGATGGTTTTTATTATGGGTTTCTAAAAATGTTGATGTTGTGGGATGTTTTGAGTCTAAGAACCCCTCCTGTTTAAACTGTGTTTTGGGTTTGTTTTTGGTCTGTAAGCTCTGTTGTAGGGACGGTTAGTGGTCTCTTCTGAAAAACGTTTTTGGATGCCTTTAGGGTGGTTCCATTCATGTGTTTGGATCTAGTTTGTGGTATATCATAACCAACAGAACATATTGGTTGGGTCCTTGGGTTCAATCGTCGGATAAGGTACGCCCCATTAAGGGTTATTGCACAACTGAAGTGCAACCCAGATCGTTTCGCCGTTTGAAGACCCTCCAGTTGATCAATATAAGGAATCTTTTTCTTGAGATTTTTAGATTGAGTCTATACTATTCCCTTTCCTAGTTTTGTGTATCCTCTTATAGTAGGAGGGTGATCAGGGATGGTTTAAAGAGACCATAGATTATTAAGTTTCCTGATTTGCTGAAGGTGGATGTGGTCTTCGGTTGTTAGCCTAGATGAGTATCTGGATGGTGTCTAAGAGGTCCTCTCAGTCCTTCATTGTCTCTTTGATGAAGGAGTTCACGTTAAACTTCCAGTGTGAGAAATGTGGTCCTGATAGGATATTGTGGCCGCTTTCTAGAATTGTGTGTTGTTTGGGGATGTTATATAAGGTCCCTATACATGAATTGTTTATATTAGTCGCAATGGCCAAGTTCGTTGACACCTTGTGATGTCATGTGCTCGATTGACCGTAATAGTGAAATCCATGCAATCCTATGAGAGTATCTGTTATGTTGGGAGAATGTCTCTTGTAAAAACTTCAAAACCTTCCCTTTTAGAGGATGGTTAGTATAATTGTTCTTTAATTATATTGTTTCTCACTATAAGAAACAAGGTGTGACATGTGTGAATCTTCAAAGCCCTTGTTTTAGTGAATTATCGGGTTAGGGTAAAGTGAGTCTAGAATGTGTTATGTCTTGGAAAACATATCGAGGATTGCGGTGTAGTTGTTGGTGACACCGAAAGAAGAATTCTCATTTAGGGTGTTTCCAAAGCCTAACTACAAGGCCAATGATGCTTCAATCACTTGAGCTTGAGCCATAGGTCTCAGAGAGAAGCTGGCTCGTAGTCAGGGGAAATCCCAAGGTTGTTTAAACCCGTGTACAATGTCTTATCCTAAGTATGAAATATAGGATGAGTTTAAACCTCTAGTGTCATTATAATTCTTTTTTTGTTCCCGTTTGGTGGAAAAAGGTGGAGGTACCCATGTCATCACATAATGTTATTCCCTCCCCCTTTGGTTTCCATTCAGTCTTTAGAGAATGGTTGGAAATTTGGATAGATAGGTTGAGCACATGGTTTTCACATGGTTCTTGTAACCATTCCTAAAAAAATATCCTTGAAGATATTAATATCCACACAGTTATCGCACAGTTTCCCAAACAGTGCAGACTAACTGTGCGGTCATTCGAACTCCTTAAATTTGGGGTCTTTTCTTGTCTGTCCATGCTGGTCGGTTAAGAAGGTTAGTTCTTGTGGTGGGGAGACCCACCATGGGTATCATGAATATTATTTTTCAAATTAATAATTGATGTATACCCCCTGTACTAGGGAGTATTTTCGGGCCTTCTCCTATTAGTGTCCTAATTCTGTCTTGGGAAAAAATTTAAGTTGTCTCTTATGGTGGGGAGCCCATTGGTGTCTCTTCATACGAGTAACTCAGCTTTTTTACATGGTATTGTCATGGAAGTAGGTATTATAATTCAGAGATATTTAACTATATACATCTTCCTTGGGTAAAAATTGAGATTGGAGAGTGCCCAATGCTTTAGTTTTAGTAGGGTAAGTGTAACCTTGTTCGTTGTTGTTGTTTGTTTGGGTAAATTGATTGAGTATTTTTTAGATTGCGTTTGAGGATTTTTCATTTGGGATAAAGCCTGAATGTGATTGATTGTTTCAGTAAGGTGTTTTATGTTTGGTTTGTGAGAGTATTCCTTCCTGCATTGATCACTGGAGGTGTTTTGGCCTTTGGGGGAGAAACCTGGCAAGGGAAGCCCTCTTGGTTTCTCAGTTGGTTTTGGTTGTTGCTTTGACCTTGCTGTGACTTTCTGGGGTGGAATGTTTTCATGGTGGGGATAATTTTCACATACATAGCTTATTTTAAATTTATTTTTATTTTAATTTCCATTTTTTTTTGTTTCAGGGGTTACCCATGCTTTTATGGAAAAATGTGTGAGTTTTCATGAATTGGGCCAAACCGTGATCCCAATTCCATATATGAAAATATTTATTTTTCTTTTATATCTTCATTATTTTTCAAAAATTTTCATCCATTTCATTTCTCACATGGCCTACCCTAATCTATTATTATCATCATGTAAAGTTGGATCATTTAGAAATCTATAACCAAGGTGTATTTGAGTTTGTATTTAAGGGAATGGGCCTACACGGAAGCCCATTTTTAGTTTTAAAAATAAATTTCGTTTATTTAATAAATTACTCAATTTTAACTATTTTTAGGTGATTTCGTGTGTCACAGAATCCCACATAACCCAAATGTATGTCTCCCCTCTTTTCCCCTTCTTCGGAGCTCGTTTCTAACACGATTTGGTGTAGAACATCATAGGGTTTCTTAAATCGTCCTAATTTTAAGAGGTATGTTCTTCCCTTCATAACTATTTCAATTCATACTATATTTCCTCCATTCTAGTTCTTAATTAGACCCTTCCTCATCCCCTTAAAACCTAAAATTCATGGTCACCCTCCATGTTTCTCAAAACCTCTTTGTAACCCCATTTTGAAGGGGTATTCGGTGGAAAAAGTTCGAAGAATATCAAGTAAGTGTCTCTACTCCTTAGTTCTTCCCCTTTCCATGAAGTTTCATTCAATTTCCATGAATTTCCAAGGGTGTAGGGTTTAGAACCTAGGGTTTAACCTTTGGGTTTATTGGTCAATTATTGAGGTTTTAGGTTCGATATATGTCCCTCTTGGTGTGACGGTGGTGCAACTTGATTTTCGCATGGCGATTCAAGTGTTTCATTTGATTTGGTAGGTGATTCCAATATTGATGCAATCTTTGTGTATTATCATTTTTTATTTATCATATTTTTCAGGTTTATATAATTGTATTACCACTTCAAAAATTGGTTCTAATGATTTTTCTATTGCAATTGAATTTTAAATGCCAATTTGGTGTAAAATTGGGGGTTTTCCAAAGAAATGTTTTATTGGTTTATTTGGGGATGCCCTAAAAATACTATGTTTTTCATTGAACTATTATAAGTATTAAAATAATATTTATAATGTTTATCCCCTTTGTTGTGTTTCTAAAAAATGGGTTTTAATTGTGTTTGTAATGAAAGTGATGTTTTGGTTCCACTTCTGTGTGAAAATGAAGGTTTTACACAGTTATCACTTCTTGTTTAACATGGAGATGCCCTAAAATTGACTTGATGATTTAATTGAAATATATTGGGCTGAATTTACTATTTCGGTAACTTACATGTGTGAGCATAGTGTACAAGTGGTGTTCTTAAGGGGTTTTGTGTGCAAAACAACACGTGATTTTGATAAATTGTTTTATTAAAAATCAAAGTGTTTGTTGTGTGTTTTAAGTAGTATAAAATGTGATAGCTACTATATTTGGTGTATGTGACCAGTAGTGGTGTTTTACATTGAAATGGATATGTGTTAAATGTTGTAATTGTTTGATCACAATGGGGGAAACCCAAGTACCTAGGTTGGGTGGATGTGTACTAGTACGACTAGTAGACCAGATGGGTTTTGTCACTATTTCGCTGAGAATTTGGATAATGGAAACTCTAACTAAACTATATGGATTATTATTTTTGACCACTAGTTGATGGGTATGTTCCCTACTAGTGGAGCGTGCACGAGAACATATTTTACTATGGTTACTATACACTGAGTTATGAGGTACATGGGGCCCGAGACTATCTAGTTCCTAGTGGTGTTCCCGATTTTGTCGCTCATTGTATTTTTGGTATTTTCCCTTGTCTTGAGGTTATTTGTGGAAGTACTTCACAGTATATAAATTTTCTATTTAAACGTGTTAACATTCAGAAAATTTTAGCTTGAAAATTGTTTTCAACTAAAAGTTGCATTTCTTGGAAGTTATCACTACTTTTTTTGCGTATTAAAACTTCTTGCTTTTCACAATGTATTGCATGCCCTATGGAATAATTGGGTGGTATCCTACTAGTAATTGTATCACACCCTACTTAAACTATTGGGTGTAAGTGGACTTTGTTATTTTTGTTGTTGCAGGTTGGGTACAGATGTTAGTTCCAGTGGTTCGTGTTTCTAGCAGGTCCTTGGTGGTGAAGTCTTGTGGAGATGGCTTGAGGGCGGTGCCCCATGCCATGAGGGTTCTTGGGAAGTTTCCTTTTGGGAATTTCCCTTTGTTATAGTCTTGTTGAGTTTTTTTAAAATATGTAATTCAGTTCTGATTTTCTGTAAAAGAATGTTTGGTTTGAAAAATCTAGATTCTTTTTATTAGATTCTCTTGTTGTTTTAAGTTTATAAACTCGGGTAAATCATTCCAAATTCTCATTTTATGATACCCGGGCACTTGTGCCAGCCCGTGGGGATCAAGAATGCCATTTAGGCCTTATCTCATGCTGGGTTTAGTGCTAGTTTTTGTGGGAACTAGATTTGGTTCGTGACACTTCATAACAATTTAATCTTAATTTATCATATGTAAGAAATAATATTAATGGTCACAATGTTTGTATCCCTTTGAACATCATGAATTTTTCTAAAATTTACTATTTTTCTTCCCCCATAAATTACATGTATTTTATATATATAATATTCTATATATAAATATGATTATTTCACTTTAATTTACACTTATAATCTAAGGTAGTGTCTAATGTAAATCGAAATATATTATTCTTTAAAGATTTATGATATAATCATGCCATATATTATGATATAAATTAGTTAGTGACATATGATATCTATTTCAAAAACATATAATTTACACCAAAAATGTCATGTGATAGGACGTGGTTTTCTCTATTTAATATCATTTCAAAAATATATATACACATATAACTAAACCTGATGTTACAATTTAAAAAATATTTAACTAAGGCTATATAGAATATATTCCACAAATTTTTTTATTATATAATATCATATGTTCTTAAATGTTCTTGATGTAAAGGATCTATTTTATTACCAAAAATATGAACGATCATACTTTTTATAGGAACATTAACATGCATATTCTCATGACTTATAAACATGTTGATCATGTTAAAAAGAGGTATCTATGAACATATTTCAAGGAAACTAAAGTGGATGATCATGTATGAGAAGTAAAATGGATACTAGGGAATGTCTTCGTAAATTTTCTTCAACAATAAAATTCATTAAAGTTAATATTTAAAAGCATTATTATTTTTAGTTGATTTTTTTTGAAATTGGGTTTAGGGTCATACCCTTTACTTTGATTGGTATTGATAATAAAAGTGTAGTATTGTGTGGGGGGGGGGGATAAAAACTACCATGTTTTGAGGATATAGTCAGCTAAGTTTGTTTTGACCCTAATAAACATATGTTATCTTTTTTTCCATTACTATTTTATTCCATAATGTATTCATATAAACTGAGGGTGGGTTTATAGATTGATATATAGTAACTAAAATAGATTCAGAGTTAAAATAAACAATTTATAAATTACAAAATTATTATTCACAGTGATTCACTAACTCTATTTTTCTGAAAATTACATTAGGAATCAATCAAAATTTCTTGTGTCTACATCATAAATTTACCGTATATATTTAATAATATCATTTTTAACCCCTTTTTCATTATTATATTGTAATAAAAAAATTATCAGAAGATATCTAGTGTGATTCCTAATCACACAATCCCAACGTAAATGAAGAAATATAAGGTTTTATTGCATGTGTTGAAAGCTAACCTCATCTAAAATTCCATTAAAAAATATCTGACACCATTAAGACATGTAAATAGAGAAAATAAAAAATATAAAAGTATCCATGGATATGAAATATGTCTATATTTAAAAAAAATACATGAAGTGTTTTTACAACCACAATACCTGAAGACACCCTAACATCAGTGATTTAGGATTAAAATTTATTCTCCATTATTAAATGTTATTATTGTACAAATAAAAATTAATTATTCCTATCAAATCCCATCACCCATTCAAAACATCAATATATGAATAAAATAGGTGTGATGAAATAATTATTTTAATTGATCCACTCAAAATGGAAATATCCCAAGACATACAATAATGAATTTTCAATTTACTAATATCGTTAAAAACTATTTATAATTATTATGTATTGATAAGGTAACTTTTAAATAAATTTTAAATAGATATTTTATCATATCCATGCACTTACATAAGACTAAATATTACAATACGTTTAAAAATGCATTTCTTACAATAATTTCTCATAATCATCCCATTGATTTATGTTGGAATTATTTGTTCTCGATAATTTTCAATTTTTTCCTTGAGTGTTTTTTGATGGAGAAGGAACTACCCAATAATATCAGATAATGATTCATACATAATAAATGGAAAATACTAAAAAATATATTTGGTGAGAATATCTATAAATCATATTATTTTTTGGGATATTTTTATTTTGAAATATATTTATCGATGCTGGATCACGACCTACAACAGTATTTGAATGATGGTGGGTGATGTTGGTTGTTGAACTATTGTCGAAATTCTTATGTAGATATAGTTAAAAACATGTATAATGGTGTTCGAATTGGAGAGTTTGTGATAGAATTTGTATATGAACTATCATTGGATTATATATCAAGAAGGTTATGTGTTATATTATTTTATATGATTTGGATGATTTTTTTATAAAAGTTGAAATTGAAGATGGAATTATTTATGTATTATATATATCTTAAATACCATGAATTGATTGTTTAAATGAAAACAATTACCTAATAAAGATGATTTGAGGTTTAAAATTATTATATAAATTATAAACATTTTTTAAAGTAGTTATAAGATTACTGTAATAAGTTTAGAAGGACCTATGATGTTTTAGAGGAATTTTGGTTTGTTTCAAAACTATACAATATTAATAAAATTCAAAAAATGTAATGTCATGAACCCTATGAACTTCATTGAGTTGAGATGGACTGTATAGTGTTTATATTTCTTCACAATTTTCAACTATAAAATATGAAAAAAAATTCCCAAATCCTATGAATTTTCATAGTATTTAATCTTAGATCTTCATAGGTTTATTGGAGTTCAATAATTCCTTATACATGAATTTATAGAGTATATGAAAAGATCAGTGATTTTTTAAACAAAAAAATCATAAGGATCAAATAGGATAGTATGAAGATCACTCCTAATGTTTTTAAAGATTATTTTACCCTTCATAAGGATCATTTCAATTTTCACATGGATGAATATTTGATTCATCGGGATCTTTTTACTCTTTTTAATAGTGATTTTGAGTGCATAAGGATTAATCCAAACATCATAAGGAATTATAAAATTTTTATTTATGATATGGAGTAATTTGGGATGTTTCATGAGTATATAAAGATACTATACATTTGTATAAGGGTCATATAAGTCATGGTAAGGATCAAGAAACTCATCATAAAGTTCATTTTTGAGGGAATTTCGGAAAGTTTGGGCAATAGTTGAGAACTCCGTAAGTATTATTTCTAATATCGTAATGTTTATATGTGTCACTATGAGAGAAATTAGACTATAGTAAAAATAAATACATTGTGAAATTTTCATAATTTCGTTATGATAAAAAATTAAATTTTATAAAATCAAATATTCTAGATATTATATTTAAAAAACGTGATATTAAAAATATTATTCATCAATTAAAATATAGAATAAATTAAATGTGTGTTTGACCAATATGAATAATGTATAAAATGGCCTTCTTGGATGTGGAAAATAATATTAAATCTTAATGAGATTCTAAGAATATATGTATTTCATAAATGATTATATTCCATAAGTAGTGAATATGAAAATAAATCTATTGATTCTATAGTATTATTAAATGGATAAAATAAAACAATGAATTTTCATAGAATATAGGAATGAAATGATATATATGACTTTATATCTTGATATTGGTGACTAAAGTTTAATTTTATACTACTTATTTTGAATATCTCATGCTATGAATGTGAAGAGCTATGTTTTAACTATATTTTTATATGTTTGTTCATATCTGAATAATGATATTTTAATATGAAATTTTATGGAGAATTTTAAGGTGAATTTTATGAATTCTATTATCTTTATAAAATATGTTTTAGATGAGACAAAAATGAGTTTGAATTAAATAAGTATATTTGTTAAATTACAAATAGAACATGCAATGGAGGTAAAAATGAAATTTGTGTGTCACATTTATTAAACAACGCTCTATCCATGAGGGAAAATGAAATGAAAATGTGAATAAACCTATTTTATTTGACTTATAATAATGAGTTGTGGGATCTGAATTCTAAAATTTTAATATACTGATATTTTACGTGAAGAGATCCATATCTGATAAGCTGAATGACAAGAAATACTGAACCTAGAAAAACTGTGAAGTATTATTATTTAAATATGACCATTATGTCTTAGAAATTTAATTTAAGCGTATAATAATTATTAAATATGTTTTTTTAAAAACTATGTATCTATATATATTGTTTTTATCTAATAAAAATTTGTTGATTAATTTTAATAAAATAAACACTTGATTTCTAGTAGAACCAATTTGTTTTAATAATTTTTTTTTCAAATATGATTTTATTGTATTTTGAGATATAATAATTTAATAAATTGATAGAAATTTTAAAAAATTTATTTTATATATTTTTGGAATCATTATATCAAAATAATCATATGGGGATATTTTGAGAATTTTCTGAAAATATTGACATTTCTATCAAAATTAAAAAATATTTTTTTATTGAAAACTGTATTTATATTAATTTATTTCTAATGTAAAAATTTATTTTTGATTGGTTTTAAAATTAAAATAGTTAATATATATTTAAAATAATCTAATTTTTGTTTCTGAAATGAAATCTATAGATGAATTTAGTATAAAATATTTTATATTTAAAATAATATTTTTATTAAAATCTATTCTTCATTTCATTTTGATGGTTTTATTTAAAATTAAATTCAAACATGTTTTTCCAATTTTTGAAAAATGGTTCCATATTTGGAATATGTTGGACGAACTTTTGAAAATATTTGCCTTTTAGTTTTTGGTCAGTATGAAAAGTAACCTTAATAAATGTTGTTACCCCGATAAATGGTATATAAAGTTAAAAACAAATTGGAAAAGATTATAAATATACCCTAATAATTAAAATAATTTTATTTTGGGATTAAAATTTATCCAATTTAATCTGAGATTTGGTTATATGTAATTCATGTCCATTTAGATGAGTATACATCCTTTATAATATTTTATTGAATAAAAAGAAAAAAATGGCACACTCTTGATTTTACTAATAATTATAATTTAAAATAGATATTAATATTGAATATGTTCCATTATAAATATTATTTTTAAAATATAATTGATTTTTATTCATCTTGGTTATTAATTTTTGATTATTACGTAATAAATAATTACACAAAAAATCAAAACAAATATTATACAATAATTGTTCAATTAACAAAAAACTAAAACAAGTTATATGAAAAATATCAAAATTAATAGAATATGAGATATATAATTGTATAAATGAATTTTTTATTTTATAATGAAATTTTATAGATGTGTTAAGATATATTTTTCAAATTTACTTATTTCATGATTCTATTAAAATTATAGTAATGAATAGTTCTAAAAATTGATATTAATTATATTTTATAATAAATATTATTTCATGATATGATATAAACTTCAAAAAAATAATATATTTTTCAAAAATACTATTATACTGTTTAAAACATAATAGAAAGTTGATTTATGGTATTTTTTCTATTTATAATTTTTATATTTACCCTCAAATAGAAATAATGCAAGTTGTAATTGTAAGTGTGAAAGCGGTTAACATGGGAAGAAAACTCAAAGATTATGGTAATGAAAAATATATTAAAAAAATGTGTAGTTTTTATTTTATTATGTTACTAAATTTTATCCTAATCCTATCTCAAAATTATTTTTTTAATTGGTAATTTTAAACTTGTTTATATTATTTTAATATTTTGATTAATTCCATGAGTTCCCCTCCTCTCTTTTATAAAATGACATAACTTCTTCCCCTTACGTCACAAAAAAACCCATTCGGTTTATAGATACATAAAATAATTACATCATATTATTCTTCCCCTCATTATATTTGTTATTTTTATGTAGAAGGATATCCTTAGTGGGATTCGTGTGTAAAGAAAATGAGTTTTACCAAACAAGAGGTATCATTTTTAATTGCGTGTTTACGAATCAATTCATTTCCACGTCCATAAAATATTTTTTAACCATGACAAAATAATAACACCCATATATTACATATACTGGGACATTATAATGCTAATATATTATTATATATCCATCTCAAACCTTTTTCAAATTTGAGATGAATTAATCATTCGTTTGAATGGTGTACATACACCTTATGAACCGGTGAAATTAGTTTTCCATCGTCATATTTCTATAGTGGTTATAATGATATAATTAATGTTAATATATGATATTAATACAATATTTATTTTTATATAAAAATAAAATATTAGTTATTTTCATACCATTTGATGCAATGACAAATCAAGACTTCCCTCATACATACGTGTGGACAACCACCTCCACCAACTGAGGTGATTCATTTTTCATTACGACAACAAATGGATGATAAATAAAAGAAAATATAGAGAGGTCATACTATATTTAGAATATTAGGATCTTTACTTAAATCTTAAGTAATACATAACTTCTTTCCATAAGGATCGTTGAAAAGTATAATGTTTACTCATGCATAAGTATGGCCTACTTTCTGTAGGAAAATAACATATTTAATTTTTCTTAATCATATTTAATAGTTGTATTTAAAAGAATAATTTATATTTTAAAGTGATTATTTTTTCACTGATATTATTTTGAAAGTGGTGGTGTAATTAAAACATTTACCATAGTGAACATACTCATGTCATTTTGGACTTATGAACTTAATATCATCAAATAAACCTGTGTGAATCTAATTGAACATGTAAATAAATATAGAATGGGAATATATAAAATAAAAGTAATAATAAAGAATAAAATGGGTTTTTAATGAAGTTAATCATTATCATATGTTTATTATCCAGGAAGTTAATGATAATATGTGAAGATCCGAACTCATGGTAAGCGACTATCTTTTAAAAATAATTTTCTAATGTATTTATTTAAAACATTCATTTTCATTCATATCCAGGTTATCTTTTTTTAATTAATGGGTTTTTAATATTATACTATTTATTTTTAATTTAGTTTTATCCACTATATAATTTTTAGATGAAAGTTTGAAAGGAATTTTTGTCTTATAAATGAGGATCAATGTGGCTTTTCATGGACATGGATGAAAGTAATGTTTTTAGTATATATGACATAAACATATTTTCATACTATCTTGAATAATCATTAATTTTAATCTTATATTAAATTTGTATAGGTTTTGTATCCAATAAAATATATTCCTTTTTCAAATGTATAGTTTTTCAAATAAAGAATTTCAAAATGGAAAGATTATTTTCCTTAAGAATGTTTTTAATGATATTTTCCTAAAACAATAAAACATTTATAGTTTTATAGGTATATTTCAGTGGAAAATTGTTTTTACATTAAATGGGTATTTTTATATCCAAAATAAATTTTTAATTGATTTTCGAGGTGTTTTTAAAAGAGTTTTATAAAAAAAAGGTGAAAAAATATTTTTTTTACTCGTGATAATGTAGATGAGAATTATATGAGAACTAGGTGAGCCTAATATTGTTTATACAGAGGGTTGATACCTTTTTTAGCTCATGAGTTACCCAGATATAGAATATGCAATTGGTAAAGCCCCATTAATTCTCATATACTATGAATGATCCCGATATATCATATATGAATGGTGATCCCAAGTATAGATCTATAATAGAATGGGATATTATAATGTTCTCTGAAGAATTATATTGGAATTCAACCATATAGTTATTTAAATTGAGAGGGTTTCAAAAATGATTTATAAAAATGGCAGTTTATGATTCCAAAAAGGTTTATTTTTCATGTTATGGGGTTTAAAGGTTTTATGTGTTAAAAAAGTGTGTTTGTTCTCTTCTAAAAATGATTTATTTAATATTTTCAATGAATATAAATGATAAAGGTAAAAATTACACATATTTTCATATTTTTAACTAGACTAATATATTTCATTCTTCTATGCACCATAATGAGTTTTTTGTTCTCAACCAATGTTTTAAAATGTTTTTCATAAGCATTATTGATATGTAGAGTAAATAATGATTTAATTTTGAGAGTTTTGAATACTTTTCATAAAAAGAAAATTATTCATTTCAATGGTAATTTATTGTATTATAAATTGATAAGGAAAAAATGTTTCCACATTTTAAAATATTGGTTTTCATGTAATTTTTATTGCCTAATTCTATAAAATATCAAAACTAAATGAAAATTGGGATTGAAAAAAATTAATATATAATCTAAAGTAACTAGATTATGTAATTTTTACCGAGGGGTACTTATAATTGGTATTAGATTATTCTTAGATATCTGTAGACATTTGGCTGTTAATTGAGAATAAATTATAAGTCTTTAGTAACCAAAATGGAAAGAATTTCATTTCACATTATATTTTTTTGGAAAAATCGATAGAATGGAAGATTACACATATCAAGATATATTTTTATTTATCCTCTTCATACGATAGTTTATTTTCAATTTATTTATTTGATCACACTATGATGTATGGTTTTATAAAATAGATGGATCCAACAAGAACCAATGTAACATTGGATGTGAATGATAATGTAGTGGTTGTCTAGATGAAAACCCGAATAAAATGAGATCCCATGTGAGACCTCTTGTGCTTATTCATAACCCGATATTAGGTTTAATGATTGATAACATGAACCGAGGTGAGTTACCTAATGTAAAAAATATGTGAGTAATGAACCACTTTGGAAGTTCATGTGATAATGATAATAAAAGTATATTTATTCAATGAAATAAGTATAATTAAATTAAAAACAAATACCCTTGATAATGTCTTAAAATATGTCAAAATTGTTTATATTCTGTAACAATATTATAAAGATTTAATCTTCAAATAAAAAATGAATCATTAAAAAAACTTCATAAAGGGTAAAGAAGTTAATTCTAAGGGACCAATTGAATTTTTTTAAATAAAAATATAATAATTATTAAGAAATTCTATTTTTTAGTGAAAAAATATCATGAATGGGATCCAGAAGAAAAATATATATATATTTATAGAAAAAAATAATCCCATTATATAAGAATATAAATAATCCAATAATTAAATATTAAAGGAATGTATAATTTATTATCATTTGTATTTAATTTTTTGAATTTTAGGACATGAATCATATTCTTTTAGTGGGAATGATATATTAAGTAATTAGAGGAAAAAATGGTTATGGGATTTTGAATAATGTTGAAGAATGAAGGATTGTTCATTAAATAGTTATTATGTAGTTTTATATTTTTTTATGATCATTAGATTAAAATAATTAATAATCATATTATTATTATAGGCCTTTGGGATACTACTATTGGGTTTTTATAGATTTTTTTTGTATATGAAACCATTACATTTCAAATGTGAAAAATTTATTTGAGGAAAAATTGATTTTAATGTTTTGGACATAAATTTAATGTTATGGACACCCTTTTTTGGTTTATATGATATTTTATTATGAGACAATTAAGGGTTGTTACATTATTTGGATGAAAATTGAAATATTTGAAATCAACATAGACTTTAAAATTTTTCATTAATATTAAATATATTAATTATTTATTTTAGTATGTTTATCACATTTATTAGAATTTTTTAAGGATTTTAGTTTTGAAAAAAATAATCCCATACTAGTCAAATACCTTTCACATCCAACAATACTGTGAGGCATTAATCAACAACTGAATGGAAATAATGGTTCATCGCATACCCCTAGTCTATGTCTTGTCCGGGTTAGTAAGAAATTATTTTAATTGTTTTAATTTATTTGATGGATAAATGTTATGTTAGTTTTGGGGATATAAGATTTATCATATAGATAACTATATAATTAGAAATTTATTCTAATATTAAGTGATTAATATTACTTAGGATGTAGATCACTATAATTTGGAGAGAACGACTAGATTAAGGTAAATATATTATTATGGGATTTTATTTTGTAAATAATGATTGAGTAATATTTTGAAAAAATATATTATTATAACGAGACATTATGTCAATTTTTGTTATTTATTGAAATGACTTGAAAATAATGGAGATTATGTGATTAGGGAAATTAGATTTTTTGAATTATGATTTAAAAGTGATTGATGTTATTTTAAGATAAATGTAAAATTAATTAGTGAAGACTATGTGATCAAATCCTTATAATATTTGGGTTCAAATATTATTCTAGAATATTTTGAGGAATATCAATGTTTTTTATTGAATGATATATGTTTTAACTTTAGTATTATTGTTGAATTTTTTAAATTACAGTAAACGATTTTAATATAATGATTTTTTGAGTTTAGAAATTATTTTACCTTTTCCAAGCCATTTTTTAATTTCAAATGATAAGAGGCACAATTTATTAATTTTATATGGATTTATTTATCCAAAAAATATTATTATAGTGCTTTAAGAAAAAATAAATTAATATTGAATAATCATCATTTGAGGGAAAAGATGATTTTCTTGTGGGAATTTATTAATGGGTGAAATTATAATTTTCATGTAAATATATTTCCCAATTCCCCAAGTCTAGATGGAAATGGAATTACTCAAATATCAGCAAATGATATTTTAAAAAAATAACTTATCTTTTTTACTTTTATTAGTGAAAAATTCATTAATTTTTATCCATAAAGGATTTAATGCTTCTGGATGATTATCTTTATCATGAATATGTTTTCTATCACACTCTAATAGTCCTAAAAATTAGATTCTTCTTCCATATCCTTGTTTTTACTTTAAAATTATGTAATCCTATTTAGAAACCAGTAATATGTTATCATAGATGACCTTAATAATTCACATTTTCTCTTTTTAAGATGTTTTTTTAATTCTATTTATGATGTGGGCATTCACGAGATGAATTTTGAAAAGGCAAACATTTCTCATCATAATTGATATCTAATTATCAGAATAAAATCTATAAAACTATGGATGGGGAATGAAATGTCCCTTTTTTTTAAAAATATATATTTGACATAATTTATAGCATACAATAAAGTTTTCAAACAAACTTAAAGTGTTATTATTTAAAGATCATCAGTTTAAATTGAACGTTAAATTGGTGGGTATGAATATGATTAATTTTTTATAATATATATATATATAATGATTCTAATCAATACAAATTTTTTGGTTAATGCATAGGAAATAATCACACATTTTTTAGTAAAACCATTTTTTCTTCCGATTTATACTATCTTCAAGAATATTATTTGATTTCATTTTGTGAGAGAATAATAAAAATAATTTATAGATCTTTCAGAAATTTAGTTTAATTTTTTTAGAAATAATTATATCAATGTTTTACCTATGGTTATTTTTCTGAATTTTATGAAATGTTTTATTTTTTAGTGAATAGGAAAAAATAATCATTTCTGTTGAAAACTATTTTTCATTTAATTTATTTGTAATGTACAATTATATTATGCATTAGTTTTAAAATTTAATTTTCAATTAAATTCAACCTCTTATATGTCATGAATTTGGATAAATGGATTTAATATTTGGAATATGTGGGTCCATATTTGGAAAATTGTTTTCTTTTATTTTTGGTCAATATGAATAGTAACGTTAGTGTTCTATGTTACCATGATAAATGGTAAATCATGTAATTATGTTAAATATAAAATGATAAGGATTATAAAATTACACTAACAATTGAATTTACATTATTTTATGAGTCCATTTAGTTCTAAGTCATCCAAGATTCTATTATATGTCATTTATTGGCTATTTTTAAGACATTATTTCCATTATAATATTTTATATAAAGTAATGTTAAAAATGTCACACTATTGTTTTTATTTAAAATAATATTTTTATCATGGACATTACTATATTATATGATATGTTATAAATAGTAAATTGAAAAAAATATCATTATCAGGGTCATTTATTTCAAATTTTTAGTTTAAAAAATGATCTTAAACATTTATACAACACTAACATAGTAATTATTAAATAAATAGAAAAATGAAATAAATGATATTAAAAATATTAAAATTAATATAAAAATGTATATATTTGTTGATACAAAATTTTTATAGAAGAATATTATATTTTAGGGATTTATTAAAATATTTTTTTTCTTTTGAATTTTACTTCATTTCATGATGCTCTTAAAATAAATTGAAATTATATTTAAATAAACTCACATTAATGATATTTTTAAGTAAATAAAATTTTATTAATGGATATAAATTTCCTATAACTTTTATATTCATCAAAAAATCTTCAATATGTTTAATAATACCATTTATCTTCCATCTATGCAATGTTTTCCTATTTAGCGTAACTATCATAAAAAATATATATTAAAAAACCTTGTTGTCATGGTAAGTGTGAATGGGCATAACGAGGGGGTAAAACTAAAATATAAGGCCTAAAACTATTAAAAACATATTAATTTTTTTTATAAATTAATTTTGACCCATACTGATCCTATATTAGAAAAAAATAAATTGTATAAAATTTTAATAAGGATTTCATTTATTTGAATTTAATATTTTTGGAAATCCCATGAGTACCCTTCCACCCTCTTTTAAAGGATATATTTTCATCCATTTATTTAAAAATAAAATGAAAATTTTATTGGCAATTAACGACCTTCATAACTTACGAGAAAATATTCCCTAATTTTACATGACATGATTTAGGTAGAATAATAACCTTAGTTGTCATTATTCGTTAAGAAAAAATGTTTGTTTGAAGAATAGTTGTTGTTTATAATCAAATTTTTCAGATTTTTTTTCATATTCTACCTACATAAAATCATAAAAAATTATTATAAAATAAAAAATATATTATCCTCCAAATACAAATAAATTATTATGATAATATAACAACCTATATACATCACATATGTCACGAACCAAGCTTGGGATCCACCCAACCCGAGACCCTAATCGATTCATGGAATGGAACTAATGGAATTATTGATCCCCATGGATTGAAAACTAGTTCCTTAGTATCAAAAATATATATTAGTAGATATTTCATCCATTAAAATAATTATAAAAACCCAACAAGAATAATCAACATAAAAACTGATAACTATAACTAAATGAGGTACAACATTTTTCATATTTAGAATTTACAACGTTAACCAAAACCAAATGATCAAAAAAGGGGAAACAAGAACAAAAACATCATAGAAACCTCTATGAAAAAAGATTAAACTCCACCTTAGCTGACCACCACCAATAGCTGCATGAAGTGGGACTCTACAAGCTAGATCCTCCATTACCTCTACGATACATCTTGCCTTTACCTATGTTATACATAAAAATGTATACATTCACTCAAATGTGTATTTTGGGTGTGAGACATACCATAGAAGTATTAAACACAAAAAATGATTCTATGCTATAATATTAGAAGAAAAATCAAGATTCCCATTTCCATAAGAATATTTTTAAAATTTAATGAAACAATTTTAAGGAAAAATGATCAACAAATACTTTTTAAGGAAACCCCTTTTTGAAAATAATATTTCTAGAAATAAAAGTGAACATATGGTATATTGTATACCAATTGGTAAAACTATATAACAATAGAATCCTATCACAAGATATGACCATTTGAAAATCTTTATATGCAACAAGTACAAGTGAGAACATATTAACCTCTTACCTCCCTGTTCAAATCCTCCAACTAAACTACCAACAATGTTCCCATGCATGATACACTATAGGGGAACATCTATAAAAATTACAGTGGTTTCTAAATCATAATAAACTACTGATAATTTTCTCATGAAAAATCCTCTATTTGGGATCCTATGTCAAATATCTAGTGATCTCTGATATTATCACATGTTTATTCAGTATTGTAACTATCAATCCTACTAGATGAATATGGGCCATGCAACATCCATGTTTAGTAGTTTACTAGTTCTAGTTATCCCACATAGATGCCCAAGATTCTCTTTTTTCACATATTACATTTCAAATTTCACATAAAATATAAAATTCACAAACACCTTCAATGAATCATAAAAGCATATGAAATTCACCACATTCACAAATTCACATTGATATGATGATCAAAATCCTAATGGAAATCCACCATTTTCCCATAACAAATCCACATTCCATTTTTAACACCCACCAAAACCATTTTGAAATAAATTTCACACCACATTTAAAATTAATGAAAATCCCTTTGGAAACAACATAAGATGAACACTTATGAACTACTGCCATTTCCATGAAAACCTCCCTTAAAAATTCATACTCACTTAAAATCCATGTTATTATGTGATTCACATCACCATCATAATTCACAGACACATTTTAGTTGCATAATAAATATAAAACATGAAACAATAATCCATTTCCCTAGGAAAACCCACATTTAACACAATTATACCCTTAAATATCATTGAAAACTGAATTCTCACATTTCACACAAGGCAAGAATCATATTCTAGAAGACCCAAAACAATAGACACATGAAGCATAACCACATTACTTTAAAAACCTATTTAATCACATTTTCATATCAAAACTTTCCCAAAACATATTTAACAACACATAAATAATATATATAACACATTTAAGCATCCTAGACATCATAATAAAATAATCTCAAAATGTTAAATCATAGAACCACCAAACTTCCCACTTAGTATATTTTGGAAACTAGTGGAAAATCATAATCACATCACCGTAAAACCCAATCTTGGAAATATTAAAAGATAACCATCATGATTTCACATAAAAAACATGATCAAACCCTCTTTAGGTCAAACAACATTCGGGAAAAGAACTACTCATGAAAGAGGGAAGAAGAACCCTTGAATGGGGGAAAATAGAAGGTGAAGATACTTACATTGTGATTCGTGAAGAAAACACACCAAATACATGGAAATATTGATGATAAAGGGGTCCTTGAAAGATAATAGAGAGATTCCAAGTTTTCAAATATCAAATGGGGAGGAATAGAGGAGATTTAGGGTTAAAATTGAAGAGGGTAGAAAGGTAAATATTAAAATTTTAATGACCTGGAAATGTCAAACATTTTTTCTACATGGTTTTACAAACTATGAAGCAACAATGTTTCCATAAATGTAAAATTAGAATAAGACACATGGTTAGAATCCATGGTCTTCCAATCTTTGTTAGAACCATGCTTTTTCCAATGCCTAAATACCAAATTTCTTACACGGTTTCCTAGGAAAGGGTGTATGGTTCCCCGTAACATTTCACCACCCGTGTTCCACATGCATTCAAGCCAAAAATCTCTATTTTATACAAAAAATACTTGTATCCTAATGAATAAATATTAATAAAAAATATAATAATTCCCTAAAACAAAATCATAGATGTTAAAATTCTCCCCACCATGAAAACATTCCACCCCCAAAAAGTTACTCCAATGTATGATCAGAGAAAAAAAATACCTCTACTAAACCCAAGAATTCCACTCCCATGTATCATTCACATCTTTACCATACATCAAATTAAATCAGAACAATATAATAGACTTCCCTTGACTCACTTTCTTCGGAGAATACCAAATCCGTACCAATCGTTCAAGCACATATAAATCGGGCACGAATTCTAGCTCTTCATAATTCAAAACATGGAATATATTTGGGTTATAAATTCTCATCTGAGGGACATGAAACATCTCATGAATTGAAGATAGTTTAGAGGGAAAATATAACCTATTTTACCCCTTACCAACTCTCTCAGTAATTCCAAATGGTCTGATATTCCTTACCGTTATCTTCTGTTATTTACCCAAATGATGATGACCTAAGTGAGGTTCCAAATTTAGTAGCACCCAGTAACCCATAAAAAATCCAAATCTTAGTTTCTATGATTGAAAAAATATGTAGAGTGACTGCCTTATGAATTTGACTTTGTCAGAAGTCTCTTGCACTAGGCTTGGTCCTAATAACTAGGTACCACTCACCTCATTCTAACATAAGGTTACTGACACCACCAAACATAATGTTCGTCAAAATAGCCATTGTAATCGAGGATTGGTAATTATTGTTATATGAAAACTAAAAAAAACTGAATGGTTATCAGACAGACCAATAAGATATTGCGTACATGCCCGAAGCATACCTTCCAAAATCTGATTCACACGATCTATCTGACCATACATTTGAGGGTGGTCTTCCATTCTCAACTTTACATGTGACCCCATTTCATCCTTATGGCCTTCCCAAAAAACACAAGGTAATATGGTATTCCTAATAAGAAAAAATTGCTGATGGCACACCATAAATCCTCACAACATTCTAAATATACAACAGACCCAACTCTCCAACTTCAAATGAAACCCTGATTGGAATGAAATGGTATTATTTGCCCCGATGGTAAATCCCCAACAAAATGGAATTCACCCATTGGGTTGTGTGAGGTATGCCAAAAAACTTAATCCATGGTGATCATGTCCCACTTTTTGGATGTAATTGTTTTTGGATAAAGCAAACTGGCAGGTCGTTAGTGCTCTTTATTAACCTGCTGACATGTATAACAAGAAGAAATGAATTCATATATAAATATATATATATAACCTCATTACTGTCCACTGGAACTATCTAAAAAAGTAAGAATAATTGTTGATATTAGTAGTTGGAATTTCCCACTTATTCTTGTGCCTATCGGGAATCACCATCTTCCTCGACAACAATGGAATTTCATAGAGACCCTTGATGCAGAAAACTCCCTAAAATTACAATGACCATTCACACTAAACCTATAAAATATTTAGGAACATCATAGAACATTAGAACAACTCATCACCTGGATACTCTCAGAGAATCAATTTATGAAGGGATGGTTTTAGCTTGACACTAAATTAGAAGGAACCTTCAATATGGTCCTTGGTCTCGAGATGCATTTGAGTGAATATACTAATAAATTTCCACTCGTAACTTGAATCTTTCAACACTTGTACTTGAACTATTCCCTTCAAACCATATTCCACCACATTACCCTTACATGGTGTATAGACTATATCAAAGTCAAACCCCCAAAGGCACTTGACCTAATAAAGTCTCCATTGATTCAAGTCATTCATGGATAAAAATTGGGAATAAATCTTATGATCATAATAATCCATAATCTTCTCTCCAAAAAGATAACAGTGGAACTTCTTTGGGGAATGCACCACCACCAATAACATCATGTTATGAGTAGGGGAATTATTTTCATGCGGTCTTAGTTGGAGAGATCCATAAGCCACTACATGACCATCTTGCATCAATACACACCAAATACCCATACATAAGAAATTATAATAGACCATATATCCCTTTCTAAAATCTGAAATGATAAAAACAGGGGTTGTGGTCAACCCCCTCTTAATATTCTTAAAGGAATATTGACACACCGAACTGTTGGATTAGTGTAGCCCGATTTGTTTGGGCCGAATTCCTATGGCCCACAAAAGTAGCAGAGCTGACCACTATAACAGAGTTGACTGACTAACACCAGCAGAGCACTTTAGTAGTGGAGACATCGGAGTCAACTTTACTATAGCCTTTTGGACTTCCAGCCAGTAGCCACTATAGCACATTGGACTTGGGTGGACAACTTTCATTGTAGCGATGCAAACATCCTGTGCAGAATAGTGGATAATGTGTCTCCTTTTTAAACCCATTTCAGGCTAGGTATTGTGTGAGAAATTTATGTAATTGGTGATCCCAAATCAGAGTGGTGTTCTAACTCTCTATGGATGTAGGTATTATTCCCGAACCATGTAAATTTGTATGTTCTGTGTGTTTTCTTTTCTTCTACATTTTTTTTCATATATCATTTCTGTTGTTTCTACTCTCGACATTTATACAAGAACTAGTATCAAAGGGTTTTGTTCATAATTTTCCAATGATTTCTATCGATGTAGCAAAATTAAAGATTGATCACTTGGATGGCAATGACTTTAGTTTATGGAGGATGAAAATTGAGGATTATCTTTATAAAAAAAGAAGCAGTTTTCTATTATGGTTCTAAATCCAATAGGAATTGTGTAGTTAGAGTGGGTGTTTCCGGATTGGTAGGTTCTAGGCGTTTTGTGTCTTACGTTGGAAAAAAATTGTGGTGTTCAACATCAGATAAGAGAAAAGGATGGTGGATCTAATGAAAGATCTCATGAATATGTACGAGAAGCCTTCTTCATAAAACAAGGTGCATTTGATGAGTCAATTTTTCATCTTGAAAATGGTTGAAGGGAGTATTGTTACAGACCACATCAATGAGTTCAATAACATCATAAGTTAGCTGACATCGGTGAAAATTTATGTTGGTGATGAGGTATGTGCATTGGTCTTACTATCTTCTTTACCTGTCATTTGGGAAGATACTATAACAGCATTGAGTAGTACTTTGGGAAACACCAAACTAGTAATGAAAGATATACGAGACTTAATTATTAGCGAGGATGTGTGAAGAAGATAATCAGGTAGATTCTCTAGTTCTGCTTTAGACTTTGGAGGAAGAAGAAGGTACTCCTAATGAGGCAATCATAGAGGGCAATCAAGGTCAAAAGGGAAAATCCGAGACAAGGAAAAGGGATCCAGCCCTACTTTATAGACTTTCGGGATGAAAGGACATGTCAATAAGGACTACAAGATTATTGGAAGGGACCTGGAACTAGTGGAGCATATATGGAAACCCAAGGAACAGATTACGTGATGCTGTTGAGTGTGGATAGACCATCAGAGTCTTGGATTTTAGACTCTGGGGAGTCATTCCATTCTACATTGGAGAAGAGATTCCTGAAAAATTATGTTTATAGTAATTTTGACATGGTATATCTTGATGATAATGAAACCTTATATATTTTGGGGAAATAATATGCATGAATCAAGACCAATAGTGGGAGTCTACTAGTTCTAGAAAATGTGAGGTATATCCCTATCATGAGAATAAATCTTATTTATATTGGATATCATGATGTTGTAAGGATGAGTAAAAAATTCACTGGTGGTGCATGGAAGATCACCAAAGGAGCTATGGTCATATCTAGGGGAGAAAAGAATGGTACCATATAAAACATGATAGAAACTTTCATTGACATGGCTGCATCATTGAAAGCTATTGGATATTCACAATTGTTGAACTACAGAGTTGGCCACATGAGTGATAAGGGGATAATGGTGCTATAAATAAAATGGTTGCAACCAGATCTAATGTCAGTGGATGTTGGCCTATGTGAATATTGTATCTTCGGAAATAAGAAGAAGGTGTCTTTTTCAAAATCAGGCAAAACAATGAAGGCTAGGAAGTTGGACATGGTGCACACGGATGTTTGGGGGACGACACCGGTACATTCGCTTGGATGGTCACAATACTATGTGACATTAATCCATTACATAACATGGAATGTATGTGTTTACTTTCTGAAAAGTAAATATAATGTGTTGAAGATGTTTTTGAATTGGAAGGTCATGGTGGAGAATGAGTCAGCAGCGAAGTTAAAATGTTTGAGGTCAGACAATGAGGCAGAGTATGACTGTCAGGAGTTCATAGAATTCTATTATAATAATGTAATTCAGTGGGAGAAGACTATATGAGGAACACTACATCAGAATGGTGTAGCTGAAAGGATGAATATGATATTGGATGAACGTGCCAGAAGTTCCAGGTTATACTCAGTTTTTCCCAAGATATTCTGGGCCGATGCAGTGAACATGGAAGCATATTTGATCAATAGTAGTTCATCTGTTCCAACGGGAGAATGTCTACCTGATGATCTATGGTCTAGTAAATATGTAAAACTCTCACATTTATGAGTCTATGGCAGTTTATATTCTATACACATTGATTCTAACTCAACGGTCAAGATTGATACTAAGTCCAAGCCATGTTTTGTTATTGGAAATAGTGATGAGCAATTTGGTTACTGCTTTTGGGCTGATATTAAGAAGATGGTTATCAGAAGCTAGTACAAGGTATTAAATTTAGGTGTCATGTACAAGGATCTTCATAGACTTGAAGATGAAAACGGGAACATTGAATCTGATTAAAAAGAGAAAGTGGACCTTGAAGGTGTACCTAATCATGATATATCAGAACCGATTGAACCTACAACTCCAATGGAGTGTAGGAGATCAACATGAGTGAAAAGTCTTCTGCAGAGGTATTTACAATCCTTCCATTATTTTTTATTGACTAATGGGGGAGAATTAGATTTCTTTGAAGAGGAAATGCAGTTGATGGAGTCAAGCAAGTTTGAGTTGGATATGTAGGAGAATGTTTCCTCATTGCATGATAACAACTCTTGGGAGCTAACACCTCTGCCAACAGGAAAGAAAGAATTATAGAAAATGTTGGTATACCAGGTCAAGGAAGAACAATATGGAAAGAGGAGGTACAAGGTAAGACTGGTAGTGATGATTTTCAAGAGATATAATATGCGTACATCACTACAATTTTTTCACCGGTAGTGATGCTTACCACAATCCGAGTGGTTCACAACATTTTGGCTTCAGAAGACCTGTACCTTGAGCAGCTTGATGTCAAGAATTCTTTCGTTCATAGAAATTTGGAGGAGTAAATCTACATGAATCATCCATATGGATATGTAGAGTTTGGGATTGAAGACGTAGTCTGCAAACTCCCAAAGAGCTTGTATGGGTTGAATCATACACCCACACAGTGGAACAAAAATATTTATGCATTAATGAATAAAAATGCATACAAATTATGTGTAATGGATCAATGTTGCAACATAAAATCCATTGGTGATGAATATATTATATTTTTTTGTATGTGGATGACATGCTCATTGCAGGATCATGTATTCATATGATTAATGTGCAGAAAGGGTAGTTAGCTAAAGAGTTTGAAATGAATGATCTTGAAGACGCTTTCAAGATTTTGGGGATGAAGATCAAGAGAGACTGCACAAGTAGAATATGGATAACCCTGGATCAACCACTAAAGAGGATATAAGAGGTTGAGTACATGGAAAATGTTCCATACACATCAGATGTTGGAAGCCTGATGTATTCCATGGTCTGTGCTCGACCTGACATCGCTCATGTAGTGGGAGTTGTGATAAGGTATATGGATAACCATGGAAAGAAACATTGGGAATCTGTGAAGTGAATACGGATGTATTTTAATGGAATAAATAGGTATACATGCGCTTTGGGAAAGAAAATTCATTTCTTGGGTATGTGGATGTTTACTTGTAGGCGACGTCGATAGAAGGAGGAGTACCACGAGTTATGTATTTACCTGTAGAGGGACTGCGGTATGTTGGATATCACAATTAAAGAAGGTGGTGGCTTTATCCACCACAAAGGAAGAATACATTGTAGTAAAAAAAGATGGGAAGGAAATGGATTGGGTGAATAAATTCTTGGATGAATAGGTAAGAAAGCGAGAGGAGAATGTATTGCATTGTGATAGTTAGAGTGAAATAAATCTTAAAAGAACCCAATTTTTCATGCCCAAATGAACCACATTCAGTTGAAGTACCATTTAATCATAGGGTTGATGCTAGATGGGTTTCTGACATTACAATAGATTTTGGGAACCAACAATCTGGAAGACATGTTGATGAAGCCCATGGTAATACAGAATTTGAGGCACAATTTTTCCTTTGCTGGTCTCCACTGATGAGTGGAGGATTAGAGGAAGAAGAAGGGGGGAAATGTTGGGAGAAAAAGAGGAAAACAATTTTTATTTCATGAATTGTCAAGATGAAATTGAAGTTGTGAATGGAAAGCATGCACACTGGTGAGTGAAGAAATTGAAGAACTCAGATTAAGTAAGTTGTCTTAGTCTGTGGAATCTATGTAGAGATGTGTACTGGATTAGGCTTCAAGTGGGAGATTTTTGGAATGGTGTCCCTGATCCAGTTGGGCAGAATGCCTATGACCTACAATGGTATCATAGTTGACTGACCAACACTGACATAGCACTATAATAGTGTGGAATTCAGAGTCAAATTTTCTGTATCCTTTTGGACCTCCATCCGACAGCCACTGTAGCAGTTTTGACTACCGTGGCCACCGTTCACTGTAGCGACGCGGAATTATGGTGCATAATAGTGGATCATATTTCTCCTTTTTTAGCCCATTTTAAAGCAAGTTTTTGGGTGATAAATTTCTTTAATCTGTGCTCCAAAATCATAGTGAAGTTCATCCTCTCCGTGGTTATAGGGATTATTACCGAGCAACATAAAATTGTGTTATCTGTGTGTTTTCTTTTCTTCTTAATTTTCTATCATATCACATTTATATCTTTACAACTCTTGACATTTCTAAAACATGAACTCTATTAAAACTTTACCCCATTCTGGGGGAGTGTGGTCATGGACATATAAAGCTATGAGAAATATAGAATGAACAATCTGTAATACCCTACTAGGCCTAATAATCATTGGATCTAAAAATAATTTTTCAATTGTTCCCATGAAATAACTACACTAATCTTCTCAGGGTCTATTAAAACCCATTGTGATGAGATCACATGACCTAAATACCTCATCTCTCTAAACCATAGGGATCACATATAATTTTTTTTTTATAGAAATTATAATCCTGAATGGTGTCTAACAGAATTCTCAAGTGCCATTAATACTCATCCTCGGTCCTATAATAGAAAAAAAAAATTATCCAAAAATACCATGACCATGTCCCACCACATTCTTGACTATTTACTCATTCTTCATAGATTGTACCACTGATTGACACCAATTTCTACTATGAACTTCCAAAAAATAAAGAAAACTTCACTTTGACAATCTTAGGAGTATCAATGAACTTGAACTTCCATTCTATTTTCTCAAGCCTCTCTTCTACTTCCCGAGGTTCTATGCCACCCCAAAAGTAGGAGCCTTGTTCTTGAGGATCTCATGATATTTTTACTTCCCAAGACATGGTTCATATTCTTTTTCATTATTAGCACAATATCCATCCCCTTATCCCAAAGATTGAACATCCCTAACAACCGGTTCTAAAAACTATTAATCAAATAGTGAGGGAGAACTCTCTTCTTCCTCTTTATGCGGTTTGATAGGAATTCTATAAGTCATGATTTTACTTCATCATGTAACAACCAAAGGAAAAGGCCATATACACACATTCTAAATTTTTTTACAAAAACAAAAAAATATCAAACAATTCCATAAATCCTAACATAAATAAATCCATTACAATACAAATACCCACCAAAAAACTCCACCTCACCCTGTGTATATATATACATTCTTCTCCTAGTATGTCTCACCTGGAGGATAATTCAAACTAAATCCCAACATCCCATGGAGTCTCAAGTCCTATCATGAAGTTTTTTTGGACATACACCCCACTCAAAACAGAAACAAAGGGACCCAATAATCCTTGCTCCATTCTATTAAAAAACAACCAAACCAACATGACCCCAAAATAGTGTGACTTTCTCAGAATCCATTTTTTCACGAACCATGTCAGGGTTCTATCCAACCTGACACCCTACCTGATTCATGGAATAGGTCAATGGGTGTTCCCAATCCCCATGGACTAGAAACTAGTGACTGGGTATCAAACATATACTTTGGGAATGATTTCCACATTTTATATAATTATAATCAACCAACCGTAATATGAATCACACTATCCTATAACCATAACCAGATGGGGCACAATAATGTTCAAATTCAATGATTTCTGCTTAAATAAAAAATATAAGTACAAAAATGGAAGATAAAAAATAAAACCATCCCAGAAACCTCTATATAAAAAGAGGGACATCACTCACAAGTCGCTACCACAAAAATGTGCATTATTTGGAACACTAAAAATCAGATCCAACATCACCTCCATGACACTTCTTTCCTTTATCTAGTTCTTACATAATAATTTTTACACACACCCAATGATGTATATATGTTGTGAGATAAATCCTAGTCAAATGCAACATAAAAGTAATATTCCATGCTATAACATTAGAAAACAAGTCATCATGAAAATTTCCATAAAAATTATTGCCACATTTGTTAGTAAAAAATTGAATGAAATGTTTATCAAAAAAATGTTTTTAAGGAAATGTTGTTGTACAAGTAAGCATAATTAAAATAATATTAAACAAGGTATAACACATACCAACGGTTAGAACCACATCACGTAAAAATCATTCAACAAGATAGATCCATGTGAAATCCTTATTGGTAACTAGCACCAGGGGGACCCTATCAACCTTGTACCTTGGTGATAAGAATACTCCAACTAAAATACCGACAATGTTCCCATGAATGAACCACTAGGGTGGAACGTATCCCAAAATTTAGTGGTCTCTAAATCATATGACAATACCCACATTGTTCCCATATAGAAGCCACTAGTGGGGATCCCTTCCCAAAGATATAGTGGTATCCTATCATATCACATATTTAGTTAGTTTTTTAATCGTTAATCTTATTTGATGAATCCGGGACATGTCACTACCGATTCAACTAGTGTACTAGTTTTTGGTCACCCTCTGAGATACCCAAGATTACCTTTTTTCACAAATTCCATTTCACATATCATAAATATCAACACATTAACCAACACTTGCCAATAATCATAAGAACACAAGGAAATCACAACTTTCACTATTTCACATTGTTCAAATGATCAATATCCATAGGAAACCAATATTTTACATCAAAAATAAACTTTATATTTCACACACACACCAAAAAAATGTTGAAATAAATTTCATACCACCTACACAATTTATAAAAACCCCTTTGAGAACACATTAAGAAAAAAAGTATGAAATACAACTATATGCATTGGAAAATAAATTGTGAAATTCATATTCACATCAAATTCCTTTTATAACATGCTTAACAGCACTTTCTCAATGCTAAAAAACATTAATGGTGCATAAAAAATAACTAACATCCAAAAAAACCCATTTCCATAGGAAAATCCCCTGTTAACAAATTCACACCATTAAATTTCAAGAAAAACTCATTTCATACCTTCCAAAAAAGGAATGAAATATTTTCATGGATCACCCCAACAAATCAAACATCAAACCTAACCACATTCCCTTAAAAACATACATTTTATCATATGTTCATATCAAAACATTATCAAAACATATTTCACACCACATAAAAAATATATAAAACACATTTAAGAATCTAATAAAGAGTTTGAATATCATTTAATAATTTAAAAAAAAGGGAACCACATAATTTACATATTGTAACATCCATAAACTAGTGGAAAAGCACAACCAAACCACTATGAGAACCCATCAAGGATATATTGAACACTAGAAATCAAGACTTAACCCAACAACACGAGATCATACACTATTTATGTCAAACTATGCATTGGAAAATTATAACATTATAAGGAGGGAATAAGAACCCTAGAAATAGAGAGAAATAAAATGAGAAGAGACATAATTGATGATTCTTGAAAAAAACACACCAAATAAACCCAAATATTGATTCTAAAGAGGTATAAGGATAGTTATAAGAAGACATCATGGCTTAAAATCCTGAATATGGTATAATAGAAGAGATTTAGGGTTAAATTGAAGAGGTAGAAAGGTAAATTTCCACTTTATAATTACCTGGATAGGTCAAACGGTTTTCATACATAGTTTCCAAACAATGCAAAAAAAGTGCATCCCTCATTGTCCATGTGGAACAAGAGTCGCCGTTATTCAATTTAATTTATGAAACTGTGCAACAATCATCTGGTCCCCACTATCAAAAAATAAATCGGTTGTACAGTTTCCCGGGAAAGGGTGCACAGTTACACCTAACAGTGCAGTAACCATGCACCACCTGATTTCAAGCCCAGAATCCCAAATTTCTCTAAAAACACATTGGGAAGAAAAATTATAAAATGAAGGATTAAAAATAAAAAACACAATTTTGTGAAAAAAAATAATGTATGTGACATCTTATATCAATCAAATGGAAGAGTTATTCATCATTCATGTGTAAGGAGGACTAGAACCTTTCAAATTGATGTAATTCATCCCCGATCACTATATTTCAAGGCTGGTTATAATAATGAAATTAATTTTTCAATATGATATCCATGAAATATTACATTCTAAAAATTTAATATAACATTTATCTTCTTACATTTCCTCTCAATGAAAAATCATAAAACAGTTGATGTATAGGTCTTTACTACCACCTCCACAAAGCAATGTGATTCATTTTTCATCACCAAATCTCATGGATTGTATATTTGTTCCACCTTTGAGGTGGTGTGTCTGGGGTGATTGTGAAATGGTCCAACGAGAATCAACACCCGTATCTTTTCTTAGAGACAATCACTCATCTAATTCTCCATTTATTTTGTTTCGACCTGTCATGCGACATTATACTTTAAAAAAGGGTTGGATTAACCCCATGGGGACTGTGAAGTATATCACTTCTGTATTGTGAGGGGGACGCCATAGTCAAATGGTCCCAATGGGCGATTTCATGGGGTCATGTAGTTGTGCAATGGGCCTCCTCAGATGGTCTCCAATGGGTTTACTCGTGGATCTAAAAATACCCAACGACATTGGTATCCATTATTCATTTACCTACATTCTAAAGGGAGGCACTCCTTGGATGAATATTTGGACAACAACACTAAAATACTCCATTAGTCGAGAGGATGGGAATTTGGGCTCACCACACCGTTTTGGGGGAGGATTATTGCATGTTCCAGGACTCTCTTATAGATTTAACTTGTGTTCATATGTTTTTGAATCCTTGGTTTACTCCTGAAGAGTTTTTCCTTGGTCTACCCTCGTTTTTTAGGATCATCATAAGAGGATATGTATTTTATTCTACAAAGGCGATGCTGATTTGAGCCATACAATAAGGCGCTCTGTAGTTTATTTCCATCCATGGGGGATGAAAGTTGACTTGATGTTGGTATTGGACCCATAATATGGGTTTCCTATGTATCATTGAGATAGGAATTAGAACCCACGTAATTTGGAATGGCGGGGGATTATGCATGGATGCTTCCCATTGGTGGAGAAAAGATTGGGTGAACCATTTTGGATCTTGACCCTTTTGAGCTCAGCCTTCAATTAGGCATCCTATGTTTCCTAGTTGGGTATGGAATCATATTTCTTGTAGTTCATAATTGTGTGGATGTTATAATCATCACAAAAATCTAATCCCACATGAGTCATTCTCATTGTGAGAAATAGGAGGATACGATAGATCCATCCAACCACATGCTTACTCTCCTACTGGTGGGAAGGGCGAGCCTACGATAGAAGAGGTCAGGGTGACAGTGGGAAAGGGAACATAATAATGAACCCTTCAAAGTTGAATGGAATTGGACGACATATAGCTCAGACTTCAGTTGATTAGAGGCATACCCCAGGGGAGTTTTCTGGAACGTTTTTTGGGGAGGGGAGGGGTGTCGTACTAGTCAAAAGCGAACGAGAACATAACCCCTTTGACTGATCACCATTCTTCATTGAATGGAAAATAAGGTGATCGACCAGAATTGCTAGAATGGAGAGGTTCACATCTGCATCCCAAGTTTGGAATATGAGTTACCTTGGGAATGTAGACCCACATACATTCCTGAATCCCAAACCATTGTGGGGAGAGCCCTGGTGACTTTCTTAACATGGGCATGTAGACTCAAATAGGAACACTGATGCACCTGATGGCCTAATCATATGGGGTTAGTGTCTTTGGAGGAGGATTTGTCCTAATGCTGGGGGACTGGTTCGTGGCGGGACTAAGGATTACTGAACAGTAATGGAGTGGCAAGGTTGGAAGTAGAGGAAATAATACTCGAAAACACCACATTCTAAATACTGGTTTCTTATGCGTAATGGGGGATGTTCGACATACTGTAGTGGTATGCAGGTAGAGGGGCTATCCTCGTACTGATGTGTTATGTGGTCATGGGTATGGATCACCACAAACCATAGTGGTAGGAGGTCTGTCATACCATTTTGGGTTCCAACCACCTACTGATGCAGCATGTGGTGCTGGGTTAAATATGCATAGGGAGACACTATGTGGAATGTAATTTTGAAGGAGGGTCTAAGGGTTTATCATTCATGGGGTTTTCATCCATGATAATTTTGTGGTTTGTGGTTTCACAATGTAGGTTCAAAATTCTCTTATTATTATTCTGTTCCCCCATTTTATGGTTCGCGACCATCTATACCTGCCAAGAGTGTGGTTCGTGATTCAAGATTTGCTGATGATTCAATGATGAACCATGAATCTTCTTCGAGTTCTTTATTCCAACCTATGGGGTCCCATTCAAGATCTCTTCATATATCAATTCTAAATTCCTTTTGTGCCCCTTTTATAGAGAATTTGGGTAGTCATATCTATGGGCATGTTGTTCTATTTGTGGAGGCCCATGAATAGATATCCTGACTTGAGGAATAATTGGTCAAACATGTTTTTCAGAGGTTACGGTTTGTGATCGTGGTCCGCAATTCCCTGTCGATATTTCTTTTTCGGAAAACTAGTGAGTGTGTGAGATGGTATGTGGATGTCCTTTGCATGAATGAGTCCTTCAGAAACACAGTTCGTGGTACACAATGATCTTTGTCCATCCCTCCCTAGGCTAGTGCCTCATGGATCGTCCCACGTACAAGTGTTTTGTGATCCATTTGTTCCGCAAACCCATCCTGGTGATGGTACATGGGCCACATAATTTTTTTTAAAATGAATTCTATCTTGTTTCGTCTGAAATTTACAACTACATTTGAATCCATTCTCCTTGTTAGACTAGTATGATTAATTTCTTCCTCTTGTAAAGTGATTTTGAGAGCATTTTCTTCCCTCGATTTTTTTTGGGACCATACAAATTCTACCCATTGAAATGGGGTCCGTTCAGAATGAATAGGGGACTACTCCGGTGGAGAATTAGTCCTGATCTGAAATGGTTTGCGGTAGAATAAATATTACTAGAAAAAGGGGACCACAACTATATATTGGGTCCCATTTCATTTTTATTTTACCATTTCTTATAGTGCAAAGTGATCTCGACTTCCCCAACTTCCAATGCGTTTGCATACTCTGCTTCTTGTGAAAATTCTATTTCCGAACCACTACGTACATTCTGTGAACTGAACTTTTTTCCCTTAATCCATTTTCAAACCAAATTTGGGTCTTTTTAATGGCATTGTGGAATTTTAAAATTAAAATATAGATTTTTCGTTGGAGAATGATATGATTCTTGTATATCCACATATCGAGCATGAACCGGTGAACCAAACATTAATAATTAATAATCTAAACTTAAAAATTAAATCTGAAATTTTTGAAAATTTACTTAATGAGGCCTAGGTTTGTTGTATCCACCTTCAGTGACCCTTTCCTATCATAGGAAAACAATCTGCGAACCAGTGCATCATAATTGGATCTCATACCAGAGTTGTACATAGTACAATTCTTCTGCGTACTGTAGCCATATGCGAAAGTTTCATTCACAAATCATGTAGTACAAAGGATATTCTTACTACATACTATTTATTAGAATAGTACTTGGAACCTTCTGTGTATTTATTTTAAGTCCTTTATCCCTTCCTTTGTATCCTTTATCCAACATCGTTCATTGTTCTAATGTTTTTGATGACTTTTTCAATTCTATTATTCAAAATACAATGGTTGCTTCATTGGCTATGATAAAATTGATGAAGACAGGGGAAAAATTGTGGGAAATAGTGAGGATCATCTTCAAGTCTATATTATTCTTTTTGATAACATCTTAAGGATTTCTTGATTCCATATCTCCTAGAATAAACTCTATCTATATAGCTTCCACATTACATCATTGCTCTCCCTAAAGAAATTCCTCTGCAATTGGCTGACCTCGATACTCCTTTCTTCCTCTTAAAAGATGCTCAAGGACATGATCGAGCCAACATTTCTCCAGTAAGAGAAGTCATGTCCACTCTGATTCTAGATAACTTCTTCTTAATAGGAGTCTCGACATGGACTTAGGGAAACCACAAGTGTCGTGATTGTGTCCTGATATTAGGTACTCGATAGTACCCATCCATTATCAACATCTCCCATGAAAATCCTAATGGCAATTGGAGTAGAATGTGGGATTTTTGGGCTGGAGGATGTTCTTACAGTGAATGTTCCTAGGAATTCTAGGTACATATGACATGTTTGGAGTCCCTTGACCAGTTGGAGGTTGTGGGATTGTATCAGGTATTATGGGTTTCTCAGTTTGTAGTCTTCTCCCCTAGAGAAATCCTTCCTTAGCTGTTGATCTTCTATTTTTCAAGCACCAACTCCTTCCATTTATTGGATGGGGATGTGGGAACCATCTTATGGGACATCTACAATCTATGAGGACTCCCCAACCTTAGAGATATATATTATGAGTTTCTCCCTATATTTGCTATATGGAATGACACTGACCATGTGTCCTATTTGACAAGGAGTTTACTGGTTATGGAAGATGAATTACTTGATAATCCCCTCCTAGATCACTCCCTTATCCACTTCAAGGTGTGGATAGTTTCAGTCTTACAGGATAATGGACCCAATCCTAGGGCTCACCATAGTTGAACTCATCCATCCCGTTAGACCTGACAGACTTCGGGGTCATATTGCACTGCCCTCAAAGCGGGGCATTATACCACATGGGGATATGATCTTTGACCTGACATATCTCATGCGCTTATATTAACAGGATTTTTTACCATGTTTCTGATTGGATGTTATTTCCCATCCCATGATGTATACACTATTTTTTGGGCAAGTACTTTGATAGTGGCAGCCACGCTGGCAGAGGGTCAGCCCATTAATTTTGCCTTTCCAACTCTCGCTGGCTTTGCGAGTTGTTTGATAAATACAAGAAGGTAGACACCCACATCATCTCAGTAGACCATTTCAATTCATTTATGTGTGGATAGAAGAAAAACATCACATATTATGAATTTATACATACTAAAATGATTCCTCATTCTACCTTTCAACTCGCCCTTCTCAACACTTCCAATGATCATCCTAAGACTCTAAGCATTATTGATGCGACTGGTTTTCTCAATATTGCTTATCTCTTCTCATTTGAAACACATCCTACCCCTCATGGGATATTAAGAGGTGATAGGGGATGGTTCTTTGGAGGAATGATCATACCTCACCACTCTTTGGGACGAGATGCTCTCGGCTCGTAAAGATCGAGTAATCTTTTGTGTGCCATACCTCCCTCATCGGTTTTCCAGAAAATTTGGGTACCTTCAAAAAGCTGCACTTCTTCCTACTTCATAGTTAAGGGGAGATTCACATCCCATAATTCATCACTAGTTATGGCATATGATGATTCATGAAGGTGCCTCTATGCAAGTCATCATCGCCAATATGATAGAATCTACTTTTCTGTCGTCGGAATATGCCCAACTGTGGGAGGACTGTAACCCCAATGAGATGCTGAGAGAACTAGTTCATTGGGTGCAGAAAACATTAACCATTCCTCATATAGTCCTTACGCCAATAAAAATTCCACAAATTCCTTCTACTATGAAGATCACAATAGCTATGCCTTCTACTCCTACCCTTGTAGCGGCAATGACATATTATCCCCCTATTCCTACCCTTATGGTAAGAATACGCTCAATTCATCACCAAAAACATGTGGAAGGGGCTTCATCAGTACAACCTATCTCAGTGGGGAGAGATTTAGACTAATCCATTCCTTATAATACTAATCATAACCATAATGAGGTTGGCTATAGTAGAGTTTCTCCAGACATCCCAAAAGTTGTGGCTAGTCCTCTGCGTCTGGCCCCAATACTCGAACCATCTTAGAGAAAAGAGAGCCTCCCATCTTGGGAGACTTGTATTAGGACCCTTCCCAGTCCTATGATGATACTTCATACCTATAGACATGTTGCTGTAGGGTAGGATCAAAGTACTGGTGCTGCGAGGAGGCACCAAGCAGTGTGAAGATTTTCATGGTGCCAACTATTTTCTCTTTCCACAGAAACAGCTATGGCTAATTTTACTGCTGAGACTGGAAATTTTCATTCATTATTCATTGAGCTGAAATTCGATCGTTTTGACTATCATCACATAAAAATCCTCATATACCAAATCTTCATAGCCCGAGAATACATCACATCCTTCGAGGAAAAGTTTGCCAAGTTCAATTCTTCCCATCCTCAGGTGAAGCCCTTCCGAGAAGTTTCTATGGAACTACATCCCTTAACGGCTGAGGGGGTGAAGGCTCTGGATTTAGTTGATACAATAACTCATGACCTATGGGAGTGTGAGGCCCCCACAACAGGTTTTAGGGATAAAACTAGCATCTTCGTGTTCCAACTACACAACAATCCAAAAAATGGTAGGACCTTAAAGTCGTTATGGAACTGGTGCTTCCAACGGTAAAGGCTGAAGTGGAGGAGAGATCTTATTTGGATTAGAATATTGATGGCACATAGAAATCACTAGCCATTTTTATAGAATGGGAGAGACAAGCCTTAATGTAACTCTTCCCCAAATCATGATGTGTACTTTTTCTTTTTTCTTTTGAAACTCTAGAGAGACTTTGAAATGGGGATGTTCATCCATTTTTTCAAAACTCAATGGAATTGATTTTCCTTCAAATGATTCTTATTTTCCTTTTCCTATCATATCAATTGATCACAATCAATCATATAAATAACATTTCAACCAGGTATTAATTTTAATCCATGACTAGTAAACTAAAATAATCGACACATGCTGTAATTTTGTTCAGAGTTGTGCGACTCAATGAGGGTAGTTTGATTACTGTTAATATTTTGTTGAACAACCTCATGAACATTCATGTATTTTTTATTTATTACCACAATATTTTGCTAATAATTCTTGGCAGAGTCCTAAAATTAATAACATGAATTTTTCTTGGGATTCCCTTGGAATTTTTTCGTTCTAACATGCTTTATGCCTCTTCAAAACAATACTCGACTTTTACCCAGATGTGCCCTTTGTGTATTTTCTCTCTAGAATGTATTGTGTCTTTTTTATTTCTGGAAGTTCATAGTCGCTCCACTCAATCTTATTACTAATGTTTGAAGTCGAATGTTTTTGACCAAAATTAATGCGGAAGGGGTCCCAATTCAAGATTTGTCAGTCGGGAATCCTCTAATATTCTTCAGAAAAGGATTATGGATTTTTCTAGACCTTTAATTTGTGAATTATGGACCCACATGAGTCTCAGAAGCAATTTTTGCATATTAAGGTAGAAAATGACTCTCTTTGGAATTAATTTTTCTTTGATTGGAGGCCATTTTTGTAGGCAGAATATTCAGAGGCACTAGGGGATGATATGAATAGTCCAAAAATGGTGTTTTTAGGATAGTGGCCTTCCATCTTTTATGGACTAGTGGGGTTTAGAAAAATTTAAATTTATTTTTTTGTTGAGAGCGACAATGGGTATTTGGTGTGAGTAATGGTGGACGAAAATATTAAAGACATTCATATCAGCTTTGAGTGGGTAGTTATTCCTGCACAGTTTTTTCTCCCAAAAGGGAGAGCTAATGACTTGTCTGTTTAGTTAGGAATGCTTTTTTACATTAAGATAATTTTGAAAGAGGAAGATATGTAAGATGTTATCCTAGGGTTTTCCAAATCCGATGGTTTGACAGGACATGAATGTATTACAGGGATACAAAACATGGAAATGAATCTTGTGAGAACAAATTTCCCATTTATTGAAAGCCGTTTTGTAGGAGATATATGCATATACACTAGGGCATGATGTGCATAGTCAATCAAAGGTGTATGTAGGAAATTGGCCTTCCATCTATGATGGCTTGTAGGATTTGGATATTGTGAATTTTTTGAATACGGTATGTGACTTTGGACAAGGGGTTCACCTGAACCCAAAAAAAGAAATTTTAACTGAACTTCTTTAGGGAAACGTAGAAATGAGTGGGGGAATTCTTCTTTTGTATGTGAATCAACTTCACCCATATAGATGAGGTATCTTTAAAAATCTCAAAAGGGATTAGAGAGAGATTGAGCCTGATTGTTTTGATATATCTAGGATGTGTGTATGGAGAAAATGTAAACCACGAAAATGAGGGCCCTTGAATCATGAGGGATGTCATGAGGCTTAGAATTCATTAGTAGTACTGAGATAAGAGAGGAATCTCATGGGAAAAATTGTCCTTTGATTGGTGCCCATTTATTTGAGAAACATATGTAGATCTATAGCGGCATGATTTTCATATCCAAACAAAGGTTTCTTCCAAACACAGGGATTCCATCTCTGATGGCCATGGAGGGTTATAGGGATTCAAGATCACTCATATAAAAAAGTGTGAGGTATTATAGGAATGTATCCAATCAAATTATAGATATTTGAGCTAAAAGTTTCTCATAGAATTAGGTGTCCTTTACATAGATCTGACTCACATGAAGAGTGTGGTGTTAGTCCCATCTTTCGGGTTCCCAATAATTTAACGTCACATGTCCAGGGCATGGGTTTCCTCTTAAGGAAGGGGAATCTTGACATACCTTTTAGGGTTGTGATGCTAGGACCAAATTCCTGGACTATTTTTCCATAATGTCATGGGGGATCTATCGCTATGATATTTTATCTCAAGTGAGCTATGTTAGGTGTGAGAAACAAGGGATTATGATTGTTCTGTATCACCACATATGAATGGAAAAATAGGTATCAGAGAGAACATTAGGCTTAAAACATTACTATCAAGTTTAATGTTATACAACAAGGATGGTTTTGGCCTTGTAGTTCAATGTCATGCGGTGAGGAAATGATGTTGTGCAGTTTAGTGTCATGAATCGAAGATGATTTTTCTATCATTATGATAATTTATAGTTATTTTCATATCACAATTATGATGTTCTACTGTTCCTTAGGAACGAGTGATTATAGAAGGTGTAAATCCTAGTGTCATGGGGCAACTTGGACCTGGAGGTATGGCATGAGGCCTGGAAGCTATTTGGTGAACTGTGAAAAGAGATGAACCACCTAGGGACACAATTTCTTTTGATTGACCAAATTTTTTTTGGAAAAATATGAAGATCCACTGAGGCATTATGTTTATATTCAAACAAAGGTGTCCACATGACACTGTCCTTCCATATAAGATGCCCATGAATTATTATGGGGATCATTGTTTTCCCGGAATATGATGTTTGAAAAATGAGAAATATGTTCCTGGGAAAATAAAGAATACCCTAATAGTGAATATCTTTGAAATACTGGGTATTCTATATAAATATGAATCATATGTATTGGGGTAATCGTGACCTTTTGACTTCCCATGTGTGGGCGGATTGTGCGAGATCTCATGAAATTGAGAACTAGGCAACACATAAGTCTTAAAGAATTTTTTAGTTTATTGTCACGAGATTAGGACCTTTACTGGCCTCCCCGTACAAGTCTAACTTATGCATGATGAAGGGAGAAATGTTTTATGATTTCTAGGTTGAGATTCCAAATCCAGGGGTCACTATGTATCTTGCAAGAGCTTGAATCAATATGAATATAGTTTTGATCATTCCCTGTACTGATCTGGCTCTATCCATGTGTAAGGACATGTGAGAGAATTTTTTTTAATGATCATGGTTGTGCATGGATTCCAAATCTAGGCATCACTACATATCCTTCAAGAACATTAATCAAGCTATAAATAGTTCTGAACAATCACCTGTATTGATCTGGCTCGAACATGGGGGTTGAAACATTCTTGTTTCATTTTCTATGGGTTTTGGGTCTTCCACACTCCTTTATTACTTGTTTATGTAAGAGAATCCTTACCACTGACTCTAATATCACGTGAAATATACTCTATGTGACAAACAAGGAGTGGATAATGTTATTTTTTCAATAAGTAATGGGAGGTAGAGGATATGATGGAGGAATATTTTGGTGGGGGTTGGTCTAAGATCAAGAATCTAGGTGACATTACGTATCCTGCATGAGAAAGAATCAAACCATATGTAGTTCTATTGGAGATCGTGAAATTTATTGTCATGTTATTATGACACTTTGTTCTATGTAGTTTAATGTCTTACATTGAGCTCATGAGTCCCATTTTAATGCAATGTTTCAAGGATGATTTCCTTATAGTTAATGTCGTGTATAGAGGACTATGACTCATAGTTTAAGGTCTTAGAGTTTGGACCATGAATTTAATTTATTTCTACTCATAGTTTAATGTATTAGTGTTTGGACCATGGGGATAATACCATACATGTTAATGTCATATTGGTCAGGGCTACAACTCATTGTGTAGGGTTATAGAGCTTGGACTATGGCACTCACGTTACTATTACGTAGAATACTTCTTCAGAAACTTTTTATTTTTGGGATTTGAGATGAGAAATCTGTCCATTGATATCAGGGAATAAGCTCTATTAGAATAGATACTATGTATGACATATGGTCCTTCCAAATTTGGTTCAATGTTCAGGGGATTCTTCTTGATAATCATCAAGGTTCTAAGGACTAACACCATTTCTCCTTTGAGGAAAGATTGATGGATAAGCTTTTTGTTGAAGGCTTGTGAAATCCAATTTTGGTAGATTTCCAAATGGTGTAATGTGTGAAACCTTTATTCATCTAGCTACCCAAACTCATCAAACCATCATTGGGATTGAAAATTCATGGACAGTTCATCACAAATGGCCACACGAAGTGATGGAACTTGGATTTTTATAGGTTAAACTACATATTCTTGTTATACTAGTCAGTACGGGGTTTTCTGGGTGGTAGTGGGGGTTATGGTCTGGTAATCCCACAAATCATGAAGGATCTTGTCTGGACACGATTTATTATCCTCATCTACCATTATTTGGAGTTATTTGGAAAAAGTTTTTTTGAATGCTTCTATCCTCCCATTGGAGGTAGCGTGGTAATGGGAGGAACAGCTGAAATTGATTGCATACTCCTGGTATAACTTATCTAACTACTCAGAGCAGAAGATGGTTCTATTGTCTATCAATATTGTATGAGGGACCCCAAATCTGGTAATGATGTTGGCCTTTAAAAGCTAAAGATGTTTTTCGTCCCTACTTCTTTAAGGGGTATGGATTCTAGGTACTTGGAAAAGAAGTTGACAGCTATGAGTATGAACATGAATTGTTTTCTTGTGGTGGGAAGATATAGTCCCACAAAATCCATCCCCTAGATGAAAAATGGCAAGGAGTACATAGCTGTACGAACCAAATCCAGGGGTCAATGTATAAAATTAGTATGAACATGGAAGGAATGAAACATTTTAGTGAATATTGCACAATCTTGTATCATTGTGGGATAGTACTAACCAAGCCTTATAATTTGGTGAGAGAGCTTGGTACTGATTGGTGCGCCATAAGATCTGGTATACACTTCCTTAATGATGGAAGAAGTCTCTTCTCCATCAATTCACAAGATAAGGACTCTATCAAGGCCTTGTTTGTAGAGAACCATTTCTTAGTTTATCGAATTTTACAAAAAAATATTGATTTCCCATCTTCATACATGTTCCCTTCTAGCCCTATCTGGTGGGAGTTCCCCATTTTGAAGGTAATTTTAAATGGGTTTCATCTAGTTGGTGTTGTTACCACAAGGCTCTGAAATGGGGATAATTTCCTCAATCTCCTCTACACTGCTCTGAAAAATGTCAAGACTATCCAGGAGTGGGCAATGATAATGATCATTTGAACCTGGTCAGAATCAGTCTAGGTAGTGGCTGCATTTTCCAAAAAATCATCTTGGGCATTTTGATACTGGTGGACATAAGTCAACGTTGGTTCTGATGGGACTTCTATCATTAGTTCTCGAGCATGGTTCAACACGAGGGATAATACTTTTTACTAAATGTAATAGTCACTATTGACATGTTTTGATGACTAGCTTTGAATCACCCTTTATCATTAGATGTTTGGCTTGCATAAGAAGTACCATTTCCGGTCCCGCAATGAGGGCCTGATATTATTCATCAATATTTATACACCCTTCCATAATCTAGAAAGAGTAAGGAAGTATGGACTTTTCGACTGATACAATTATAATTCCTAGCCCCACATTGTTGAGCATGTGATCCTCCATCCTATTCCCTATCAGGCTTCAGGAGGCACCATCAAAATACATTTCCTGTGTCTGGGCGGCCTCCTCGATGGAGAACACATTTTCATATGAATGTTCTACATCCAACAGTTTTGTTTCAATTGAAGGGTGCTCTTCCAAGAAGTGTGATACCACCTGTCCTTTGATGGCCTTCTGTGGTACGTATCGTATGTTCAACTATTGAAGGATGACCACCCATCATGGTATGTGTTCATTTAGCATGGGACAATTGAGGATATATTTTAGTGGGTTATAGCGGGAGTCTAGGTGGACCTCATGGTTCTGCAGGTAATGCCTGAGGTTCTTAACTTTGATGATTAGGGATAGGTAGTTATTTTCTATTTTTGAATACGTCGTTTTAGCATTAATCACTATTAGGATGAGGTAATTGAGGATATAATAACTAACGACATCATTATTCTTTGAGAGGAAGGAGCCTAATGATTGTTCCAAGGTGGTCACATTCAAAATGAGAGGTTTCCATTCAACTTGTGAAAACAAAACTGGTGTGATCTGAAGATATATTTTGAAATTGTTGAACGTTTCATGGAAATCATTTTCCCAGTCATATGTAACCCCTTTCTTCATTAACTTAGTGAAAGGTGAATAATTACTTTCTAGGTTGGATATGAATCACAAGATGTAGTCCAGGTGCCCTTGGAGACCTCTCAACATAGTGAGGTTGTGAGGTGGGGACATTCCAAGGATCAATTTTGTCTTCTTGGGGTCAAATTCGATGCCACGATGGCGTACGCTGAAGATGATGAAATTTATAGAGGTAATTCCAAAGCAGCATTTTAGGGGATTCATATTTAAACTGTGCTCCAAATTTTTTTGAAGACGACTTCATGATTGTATGGGTGATTTGAGTTCTATCATGATTTATCCACCAGATCGTCGAGATAACAATCTATGAATTTTCCCAAGAATGGATTGAAGATATGATGCATGGTGTGCTGATATGTGGCAACAAAATTATTTAGACTAAAGGTAATTTCCTTATAACATAACACTCTTTTAGAGTCCCTAAAAGCAGTATCTTCTTCATCTCCTCTGGTCATCTGAATTGTGTTGTATCTAGAATATCCATCCATGAAATAGAGAGCCTCATATCTGGCAGTCACATCAATTAATAATTCTGTGATCTAGACCTTAAAATCACCTTTCGAACATTGTCGATTAGGGTCCCTAAATTCAATGAAGATTCTAATCAACACATTCTTCTTTTCAATATGGACTATGTTTTCCAACCAGATTGGATACTGGACTTCCCACATGAATTTGTATTGAATCAACTTGTCATCTTCATCCTCGATTTAGGCAGTATTAAATAGGTGGGTCCTTCTGGCAGCATGTTTTATCCTCGTTGATATTCTGGTTCTCCTAGATGATGAGTGACATCCTTAAGATCATGGACTAGAATTTATGTGTAGTTCCAGGAAAACAATTCTCTATTCTTCTTTATGAAGAAGGTATATTCCTTCTGATCGTCGATAGTCATAGCCATAGTAATCAGAGTGGGACACAAGTTGTCTTTGGTTCCTAGGTTTATCTCCTTAAGCTCATCAATTGTGGTTGATACACTTTCTTCAAATGCTCGAGGGGAATCATTGATATCTTCTCCTCCTACTTCTTCCTCTTCATCCTCTTCATCGTCTTTATCTTATTCATCTATTGATGGAGATATGATACTTGAGACGAACTCTAAAATATTGGGAGAGGAATTGTCTTTTTTCCTTTGTGTGAAAGGCAAGGGAGGTCTGGGGTTATGATGATTGATTGAGAGTTTCTTTTGTAAGGGCCTTTCTTGATATCATGGGATTCAGCCTGCTCATAAATAACTTTAGACTTGGCGGCCATAGCAGAGATGATGTAGACAATTGAATCTGTATTAGGGAATGAACTTGGGTATTCAATATGGTTTATGGGTAATACATACTCTTCCCCATTCTACAGGAAGAGGTAGGTAGGAGCCGTTTCCAATCCATTCAGGATAGTAATCCAATAAATGTCTTTGGCTGAAGGATATTTTTATTCCGATTCATAGACCCCTGTGTCGACATAATGTGACTCATAGGACTCGAATGAGGATTTATCGGCTTGCAATGTCCTATTTTCCCCATTAGTGAATCATTTCATGCACTGATGGTATGATGATGGAATGATGGTGTGTTGATCATCCAAGTCCTCCCCAACAAGACATTGAAGGTTGTACTTTTCTTCACTACCAAGAATTAGGAATCCGAAGTGAGGTCTCAAATCCAAGTTTCATGGTTGATTTGTCCTCAGGGTTTCTGTTCACTTTTTTCACATCCTATAATAGTTTTAGTGATGGGTGTCAAGATGGCTTCATCATATCCCAGTCGACGAAGCGTTCACAGAAGTAGATATTGAATCCAGATCTGTTGTCGATGAATATGCTATGTACACCAATTCCATTTATCATACTAGACACATATAAGGGTTTTATGTGACCTTTCACGATGGTATATTCATCTGAGTCTATGAAGGAGATGACGACATGACATTCGTCGAGACAAGTCTCTGTCTGGTAGACTTTTTCTACTGATACTTTGGCCTTGAACACCTACGGACTTTGTATGTCTTTAATGAGTGCCTCCCTAAGATCTAAAGACATGGTTAATGGTTCTAGGATTGAATGTTTTTCTGGTACTAAAACCATCTACTTTAGAATATCATATTTCTTCTCTAATGGTCGGTGCCGCCAGACTTTGGGTTTCTCTTTCTTAGACTCATTAGGGGCTTGGGCATTGGATGTATGTTGTTCTGCCCCTCTGACTAGAGCTGGTGGCCATGTGGTCCTTTTGAGTCCTAGATGAACTGGTCTACCCATATTCCTTGGGAAATTTTACATTTTCTCATTCTCTGATGGATAGTCTAGGATAAATACGCTTGTATTTCCTCTAGTGGGAGTGGAGGAGCATTATAGTTCATGTTATGTCTTTCGGTGGTACCTTCCGTGAGTTTCTGTGATGCTAACAGTTTTAATTATGGTGAGGCTTGGAATTGTCCTCATAACATGATCGTTCCTTCTAGGAAACCTCTTGCCTCTACGACCTATCCCACATGCTCTCCGGTTCGGTAAGGGAATTTTGTTTCATGGACATAGTCTCCATCTAAGAAGTGTTCCATCAGGTGAATGAAATTAATGTATCCAATGATCAGTTCATGATCCGATAATTTTTCTGTCTGACTGCCTCCTTCTAGAGGTTCCATTTGGTGGGGTGGTTCTTATGTTATCATTTTTTGGGGAGTTTCCCATTGTACCATTTGGAAGGGTGGTTCCTAATATACCATTTTTCTAGGAGGTTCCCGTTGTATCATTCGGCGGGGTAGTGCCTGTTGTATAATGTTTATTGGCAAGAAGTTTGAAAGTGTCAACACTGACATTGGATTTGTAGTCATCCCATTTTCATGATACTGCATTCTTCCCTTCTATCCTTTAGAGGACTGGAGGGCCGGGGAGGGAGGTTGTGTTGTATTGGGATCTTTTAGGGGCACAATTGGTTATTTTGACTATGCCTATAGGATTCCATGAACTCGGTTGACTATTTTTTGGGACATCTAATTGTCATATTAGTGTTCCTTATTATTGGAGACTGTTTTCCATTCCTCTTCCTCTCTTGAGTCTAAGGTAGAAACATATGCCACATGATGTGGTGGTGGGGACTGCATGACTTGCTCGTAAACCACCCTCTTTTGTATGAGATCCTTTAAGTTCAAGAATTCATGTATTGAGTGTCCTTGTATTCGGTGATAGGGACAATAATATGGATGGAGGTCGAGACCCACTTTTTCGGCCCACTTTGTCTCTGGTAGCTAGAGAAAAATTAAATTCATAATGGCTAGGAAATAGCCATGAGCCTGGTCATCTCAAAATCAGTAGAAATTATTTCTGAATTCTTCGAAATGATTTATTTTAGCATCCCATTTCTCATCTTGCTGAGGTGGGGGTGGATTCTAGTGTCTAGGGGGCCCTACACAGTTCGGTGTGGGCCTCACAACATTTGATGGTTCTGGGGGTGGCTAAAGCATGACATAAGACACTTAATATTTTATCATCCTTTTCTCTGGTGCTGATAGGTCCACTAAGTACTTGAGTTTGGACTATTACAAAGGGTCTTTTGTCCTTTGGGAAATGACATAAAAGCCTTAGAACCAACTTTTGTTCATTACCAGGATGAGATCTATTTTCAATTCATCCTAAAGGTTATCAACGCACATGGAGAGAATCTCATTTGTGGAATTGGACAATTTAGGGAATATGTAAAGATATTCTATCTGGTAGTGAAGTTTCAGACAGTTTCATTCTCTCACTGATTTCAGTTCATGAGATCAATGACTGTCATCTTAGGTAGCTTTGAACTGAACTAGAAGAGAAACTATGGCTGATGGTCTTCTATGCTTGTGATTGAATTGTCCAGATAGCTAGTATACCATATAAAGGCTGAGCCATATAGGTTTCATATGAATCACCTGAGTTTTACCTTTTCCTGCTACTCTAGAGTGCCCATCATGAGGTTACAAATAAGAGGTGTAGGGAATTAGATGTTGTTCTGGCTCCCCATAGTCATTAAATACTATGAATACGGGGTTCTCAAAGTTTGGTGGTGGAGGAACATTGCATTCCAAACCAAGTTAGGGTTTATGCTCTGGCTATATCAGAGCGCGCCACCCCTCCATGAATTCTAGTCAAGTTATTAGTTGTTCGATGATTTTCATGATCCCTTTATTCATATCCTTTTAGGATTGATCTTGGGATGGTGTGGCAATGACCAAAACTGGGCATGCCGATGTTGTTGGAATTTGGGGAAGATACCCACTTAGGTGTATCATTTGTGGGTTTACATGAATATATTTCAGCTACCTTCCATGTGGAGGAAATCCTTTATGTCTATTTAGGACCGGGTATAAGTAGGTTTTTATTTACGCTGTCAGATTTGACTAGCCTCCATGCATGGATTTATTCAGCAAGACGAGTGCATGTGGTAAGGTAACCTCTTTTGGGATCACCTACTGACGTTTCACAGGGGAAACACATCCTTCAAGGTATCTCCCTCGAAGAATCCCAACATTAATTTTCCTAATAACTTTCATTTTTTCCTCCTGCTTGGAGAACCATTCCTCGAGGTTGAGAGACACATATTCCGAGGGATGAGGAGGTGGGTCATTGACATCCTTAGATTTATTCATCTACTTGTTGTGGTCTAACATGGGAGGTAATGATGGATTAACTGAATGGGTTCTCAAATTTATGACCGCTCCCTATTTGGGTATGCAAACCATCCATCTTAGTGTGGGATGTGTCTGTGAGGGAACCATATTCCCATGCTTCCTATCGCTTTATTCCATTTCATGTGAGATCTGTGGGGTTTAATTTTACCATGTTCACTAATACATATCTCATTTGGGGTGGTGTACTCGGCGTTGAATGTTAGGAAGAATTTATGCATCCTTTTTTGGACATTATATTTCTATTATGTGTTATTCATCAGATTTATTTGAAGAATGTTGACCTGAAGGGATCCCTGGTTCGATCATGTAATGCACCTTTATCTCAGGGGGTGTGATCCACAAGAAGCAGTGGAATGGGAGACTCCTTTTCCCATCATTATTTATATATAAGAGAAGAAAAATATTCAATGTATGGGGACTTGAGGTAAAAATGCCCCCGTTTTTATATTTTTGCTAAAGACCTAGTTTTTTTGTCTTGTGGGGGAATTTAGATTTAAAAATTCCCCCAGAATTGTGGGATGGGGTTGTTGTCACATCACGGTAGTAGCCGCTGCTACTTCCACATTTTCAATTTCCCGTACTATCCTGTGGGTGTGATCCGAGTAATAAATTGAGCATGAATAGATTTTATGGTCTTTTGAGGACATGAGAACTTCCTTTTGGTTGGATTCCCTTAGGTGAGAAGCCCTAATGGGTGTTTTTGGTTCCCTGACTCAGAATATTTTTGAGGGATTAATCTCTTTGTTCCTAGTGCTTTTGAGTCTTACTCCAGGAAATTTTTTTCAGTGTCCCATCTTTCTTGAGAAAGGGTTTCATTTTATTGTTGAATTTGGGTAATGATATTTCATTATGTCATTGAAATGGGGTATTTTGGATGGGATATGGGTTGAATTGTAGAGCTCCATGTTCTCTAAATCCCTGAATTTGGACTCTAGTTGGGGTATCACCAATGAGTCGACCTAACTTTTGTAGTGTATGGAGGAAAACCAGTTCAAGGTTTTTCATTCAACTTTATGATTTAGGATGACATGAAATGGGAAGGGCTTCCATTAGGATTAGACAATGTATCTCTCCTATCATGTTGATGTGGTCTACATAACCTTCATAGAGATGGGTTTTTTTTCATTTGGTGAAGAGTTGTCCATATATTGAGGTGAATGTCATGTATATATTCCATTGAGAAATCTCTTGGTATGTTAACGTTAGAAGTGGATGTAGGCCAATACATTACTACTATATTATACTTAGCTTTTAGTCTTCTCACAAGAAAAAAATACTACTATTGTTCTTCTGGGGCCCCATTACTTGATATGCCCAGCTCAATTTTTTATTAATAATTTTGTTCAATGAAACTGTGCTAGTGGGAGCCTCGTTGATATATGGACATCGCGGGGGTGGCTCAGAAGATGAGCATGGAATTGGGCCATCCATTGGTTGAGAAAAAATATCACTCGTTATAGACGGAGTGCCTGATGTATATAACACCATCTTTTTGAACGCCTCTGCATATAAGGGATTTCTCACATTTGTTCTGACTGGTGGAGGACCATCTTCCAGAATGAATTTTGGTTGTGGATAGGAACTTCATAATTGGTGCTTCAATGGAGGGGGCTACTATTTCCACTTGATGCTTGACCGTGAGAATTTCCTTTATGACATATACCCTAGGGAGGTTCTTCAGGTCTAGCTACAGTGAGGGGAGGACTTTCTTTCTACTTGCTATCACCAAGGGGCGGACCATATCAATGACTACTATAATAGGGAGGACTACAATCACAACTTGATAGCTAATTTTAGGGAGAATTTTTGAAGTTCACATACTAGGGAGGGCCTTCAGGATGTACATCAATGAGGGGACAACCTTCTAATTGCATGCAATTTTTATGGGGAGGGCCTTCACAGCTACTACCATTGAGGGGAGGGCCTTCGCAATCGATTTTATAATGTCAAGCAATACCATCACAACTCAATGTCTCACGACAGAGAGAAGCATATCTTGAGTATATAATCTAGGGATGACCATTAGGGAGTACGACATCAAGGGGTGGACTTTCTTTCTTTCTGATCATGAGGTTGATGGGAGGGCTACATTGAAACGCATCAGGATATATGCTCTTTTGATTGAAAATTTCAGGACCATGGAGTGAGCCCCAGTGGGTTCCATAGGGAGGACCTTCGGAGCTGCTAGTAGAAAGATTGCGTGGAGGGCCTTTTCAACTTATAATGATACTTTTATAATTTGTTAATGGACTGACATGTTTTGGATCCTTTATTGGTATACGTTTGAGGGATTCATGAACCCTAGCCTGTAGTAGACCAGGATCATATATTTTCTCTTTATTTTCTGATTGCCTTTGGCGCGTTTCATTTTTTGGGACTCTCTAGTGGGTAACTGGGTTCGTCTATTATTAGTAACATTCTTCATATACGGGTCCCTATCGTGTTGGGACCCATGATTCCATCAGGTTATACGGACATATATTTTGAATTTTGGCAGGGATATATGCATTCCCTAGAGCAGCCACCATGTTGGACCAACATCCCCCAATTGGAATGGATATTTGTTCCTGATCTGGTTGTCTGTGTATCTTGGGAATTTCCATTGACCCTCCTAGACGAGAGCAAGGATTCATAGCTTCACCATATTGAATAACTTATTTTGTGAGTGAGTCATCCCATTCAGGGAAACCAGGTCATGGGATTTATTTATTGCCTTTCCCAACGATGAAATAATGTCTTCACATGTTTTAATGATATGGTCTGGGATTTATGTCTGATATTCTCTAATTTCTAGTATTTTATGAGATATATCTTTGGCTGTAATTGGTATTAAATCCCATTTTGATTTCGGGGTAGGTGTTTGTACCCACTCCAGTCCTCCATGAGAAGCCAGTAGATACTGATAGTTCTCTTGTACTAGGATAGATGAACGAGTCAGCCGCCAGTTTTCTTCTCTAGTTGACACTATATTTGATTGATGGAAATTATATTCACCAACGGAGATTTTCATCAGCTATATTTCCTCAATATGTATCTTACAGGATTTGTATGAATCTGCTGGAATTTTAATCTGCACATATTTTCTTGCCTCCCTATTTGTATGGAAGATTTGAAATGTGTCAGCAGGTATTTGTGCCTACGTGTAGCTAGTTTATGCCTCGTTTGGATGGTGGTTTAGAAATACGTCAGCAGGTATTTGTAGGAGTGTGTAGCTATTTTATTCACTATTTTGATGGAGGGCTTCTCGGGTGCCAGCAAATGTCTGCATCTGCCAGAAGTATTAACTCTGTCTTCACAGTGGGACTGACGACCACTAGAAGGAATGTGTGTGTGCTCGTATTGTGTCACCCAATTTCAGTGGTGGGATTTAGTGTAGGGGGAAGAGTTGCGTGTCTTCACATTGAATCCTGTCGCGTTTGTATGACAAATTGGCTCTTTAGTAACCACGGTGATAGTCTGTTTCTGATTATATATTTTCCACCAATGGCGGGCAGCGTGGGGGACCTGGGTCTCCTGGTCTTTAGCAGGTGCCCTTGGCATAAGGTCATCTTCAGCAAGAGGATGTCTAGTTTCTTGATGTCAGTGGCGATGCTCTTTGGAGGAGTCCCATGAGTAGGACCCATGTGAAGATGAGATTATTTTTTCAGCATCGACTTCATCTGACTCCCTATGAAAAGTGAGTTACTTGTTTTCATGCTCTTGGGATAGTCTCAGGAAATAGTTTGAGATGAACACTGGGGCAGCCTTGTGCTGGAGTGCTAGCTAGGGCTGAGGAGGAGGCAGGTGAACCATTTCTGACTAGACAACATGTCTCATAGCCTCTATCTTTTGAAGAGTAAAATTTCAGCGGTACTCCCTGATCTGTGTGTTGGATACCTAGTGTTGAAGACATTGGGTAGGAGAGGGGGTCTTGCTCTTCATTGGGGCCCCGACCGCCTGTGGGATTGCTGATGTGTCCATCTATATTGGTTTTTAAGATGTCATTCGGATTGAAGGTTGCTCTGCGGGAACCTGCAACAGACATATAAGACATAAAGACCACAAAACCCTGTCAAAGTAGAATTCTTTTAAACATATTCATATTTGATGATTCAGCTTGGCCCCCTTCCTTTTTTGTTGTTGTGGGGTGATGTGGCTTGAGTGGGGTAAAGATGCCACCTTGGTCAGGGATTCATGTCGGGTTCCCCTTTTTTGTTCTGCCTCCGTGGTTGCGTGTTTGGCTCGTACGGGGGAAAAATGGTCTGAGGTGTTGTATCCTTTTATCTATTATCATCAGGGTAGAACTTCCACCTTGGTTAAGGATGACATTGGGTTCACCATTTTTTTCACCTCTAAGGTGGTGCATTTTGGGTGATGGTGAAATGTTCCAATGCGAATCATCACCCATATCTTTTTATAGAGACATCCTCTAATAAAATTACACATTTATTTTGTTTCAACCTTTCTCGTATCAGTATCCTTTATTGGATGGTTAGATTAACCCCATGGGGATAGGGAAATTTATCCATTCTGTATTGTGTGGGTGACTCCATATTCAAATGGTCCCACCAGGAGATTGCATGGGGTCATGTAGTTATACAATTAGTCCTCCACAGATATAATTTCATTATATGTTCTCCAACGAGTATATTCATGGATCTAGAAACACCCAATGACCCTAGTATCCATGATTCATGGACCTACATTCCAAAGGCAGGTGCTCATTGGTTGAATAATTGGTCAACGGTAATGCCCCGACCCCAGAAACCCAGAGTCAGTGCATTATTACATATCCTTGGAATGATCACAAAAGATCATGTCTCAAAAGATCGATTAGTTTAGTATCCTTGTAAGTACTAGATACATTCATAAGGTTCACATTACATCATAAAATAGAAAACTACAAAAAAAAATTTTCCATAGACAACATTGAGATCCCATAGACTAGCCCTGTAGGTCAGTCATAATATACTTCTTCACATCCTGGGAAAATAAAAAATAGAAAGGGCTGAGCTCAGATGCTCAGTAAGGATAATAATGTAGTGAAAACCTTCATAAATAAGCATATACATTTAAGGCAATGTATAAGACTAAAACAAAAGACTTTTAAACATGAACTTCAGCATATTATGGAAAAGATAAAAATCAAATAATTCCATTTACATATTCACATGGATATTCTACCAGTCTAATAATCACATGAAATATCAATAGCTACATTAATAATGATGGAATGCACAATGCCAGAGTTCCATAACCCCATAGTCAAGGCCTTGTGCCAAGACTACAAATAAGATTTTTTCAAGGCCTTGTTCCAAGAAACTAGTTTGTCTCATAAGACCTATCGATGCATCGAGGATCTATAGTAGGATCCACCCGTCACATACTAAGTCCAATGCATTCCTCATATGAAAAGGTTTAAACATAACAAAAACATTCGTATTAAAACTAGCATATGAAATGTCAGTATATTATCAATAAACCACGAATGGTATAAAAATAACACATCTACAGTCAAACATATCACAAACCCTTCAATACAATATGGATGTTTTGTATCATAATAAATCAACTTCAAATAAACATAAAATCCATCAGAGGTTGTTGACATAGGTGAAATCAAAACCTTTTTTAGAGAAATATCTCTTTCTATTATGAAATCATTTAAAATTCAAATAATTATAAAATAAAACATTTTTTGGAAATATTCTTAGAAGTTTGTAAGGTAATATTTGATGATGTTATAACGGTGGAAAATAGCCGCACCCACCGTATAAGTTAAAAAAAGACATTCTTACCATAATTTTGTCGAAAAGGTTATAAAGGACCTTGTTTGGAAAACGACGGAAATATTATTTTATAAACATATTATAAATATTCAAACAAGGGTATAAATGAATTTAGCCATTATTCTATAAAATAATTAGAATGTTTTGAAATACATTTTTATGAAACATGGATGTGGATGATAAAGAAGTCCCAATAGATACTTATGTAAAAATAACCTCGGATAATAAAGAGATTGTGAGATTATCCCTTACGTTGTACTTTTCCTTGGTTGAGGGTAGGTTAACCACCTATATAATGGTGAAATAATTGTTATTAAATTATAAAAGATTCATATACATTAATATGATATCATATAGGATCTTTTAACATTTCTTTGTTAATAATATCTCAGTATTATCGTCGTTTCAGGTGTTAACTGATTCGTTTTCCTTTATATGATTTGTTATGTAAGTAATGATTGTTATGGATAGGATATATCTTATTCATATTCAGAACTATATTAAGTCTTTAAAAATTATTTTTAATCATCTGATAAAAATTAGTCTTGAATGGATATGATGGGAAATGAATCTCATCGTGTTTGTGGAGATGGTAATCCGTACGTACGCACGAGTGAAAATATCATTATTTTGATATTAAAATAATATATAATTGGATGTTATATAATATATATAAAATCATTATCGTGGTATATTTATTATTTACATAAATTACAAATCATTATTATAACCATCCAAATAGTAATGTATTGAATAACAATTACACCACGACGTGGAGACGGTAAGCCGTACGTATGCACGTATGGTGAAATGTCATTAAAAGGATGGATAGAATAATTAATATGGTTGTAACATATTTATAAAAACATCACAGTATATATATGATACTGGATTTATTTTTTAGAATGGAAACAACAATGAAAGAGGAAGTGGAAGAAGAAATGAACTTGAAAGAGGTGATGAAATATTTACCTCTTCTTTGGGTTCTTCCTTTTGATTTGATCAAAAGGGATCCGTAGAATGGATTTCTGACTAAAGGAAGGCATCTATGATTAATGGAGGATAGTTTAGAGGGTATTTGGGCAGAGGGAGGTTTGAATTAGAGAGAAGGGTGAGTGACCTTTTATAAGAGGGGTGAGGGGCACCATAGGAAATTCTAGAAATATTATTTTATAATAAAATCATTATCGGTTTATAAAGTCTCCAAAATAAATTATTTAAAGGATAAGGTGGGTATTGGTTGAAAAACACTCAACCAATAGGTTTTAGATAGTTTTGGGTCACTATATTAACCTTATCTTTTAGATTTAACTCTTAGTTAAATAGTTTGACATTTATCATGTCTCTTTGTATTTTTATATTATAGGACTAATAAACATACTATATACATCTAAGAGAACCCCAAGTGGTTCATTAATGATACACCTATCATAATATAAGTCTTTTGGCTGAACTTTAGATTTTTAGGAATAGAATATCAACTAATAATATAATATTTGTTTTAAAAACACTCTTATGTCAACTTTGAGAATATTTGGTATTTTGTTTTTTCTAAATTCATAAAAGCATTATTACTTAAATAATAATAATAATATAACCGACCCTAATATGTCATATTCACCTATAAAATTCGTGTATGTCCTAAAAACATTGAAATTACATTTATTTTAACATTTATAATACCATTTATTTTATTTATTTTATTAATAATGAAAATATTGCATCATCATTGTGTCATAAATAAATTTAATTATTCAATGTCTAAAAATTTAAAATAAAATACCATTATGTAGGAAATATTTTTATATTTCTAATTAATATTTATAGTCGAAGAGATAATATGTATAACTCTATGTAAAAATTGTTTTACTAAAATATATGTGCTTATGTGATTTTTTGTAGTTACTTTAACTTAATTAATATAAAGTGTCATTATCACTTATAAGTGGACCCACGAGGTCCCAAAATAGACCCAAATATGCCCATAGTCGGACATGAATCATCCAATAGGGTTAGGACACGTGTTAGGGTAATTTAATATTATTATGATATTATTTTTTTACCCTTATTTACTGAATTTACCCTTTAACCATGGTAAATAAAATATTTACCGAAATAATTATTCAAAATGTCTAAAAATAAAATTTACCTATTCACAAAATTTGGATCTCCTGATTTTAAATATGGAAACCATTTTTTTTAATTCAAAACATATAAGTGGCAGAAATTAATTTAAAATTAATTCCCGTTCTCAAAACAAAAAGCATGTTTTTTAAAAAATAATAATTATCAAAAGATTGACACTTACTTATATCTAGTTTAAATGTAAAATCATGTCCAATGACCAAAATTGGATTAAATGGTAAAAATATAATCTAATTATACTCTAAAAATACTTAATAGTATAATTTATCGCTATAAATTATTTTGATTAAAATTTGTTATTAATTAAAATTTAGTATTTTTCACTATTCATCAAAAATTCAATGTCTTCAGAAAAATACCAAAAATTCACCCTAAGATAATTTCGATATTTCGAACCCAAAAATTAAGTCATATTTGAAAGATAAAATTGATAAAATTTCAAAAAGTGGGTATTTCTATTCATAACGGCTAGTTTGATTGGTCATGATGTGTTAGAATCTCGAAGTTGCATACAACGCAAGTTATTGCATTATTCAAAGGGAAACGTATCACAGAAGATTGGGGTGTTACATTATGCCCTCCTTCAAATAATTTATTCCTAAAAATTTATAACATATTACTACATAAAAATACTCAGGTGGTTCTTCATCATAAGTTCCTCGGGTTCCCACGTTGCGTCTTCCATCTTATGGTTTCTCCATAGAACATTTACCAGACGATTCGTTCGGTTTCTCTACACTTATTCTCTTGTTTCAATAATATTGAAAGGCTCTTATCAGTAAGACATATCAGGTTCCAGTTCTAATTCCTCATAGGTGATTATATGCTTTGTTTCAGGCATTTATTTTCTCTACAGTGATACGTGGAACACATCGTGAACTTTGGAGAGACTTGGAGGCATTTCCAAATAGTAAGATACAACACTAATTCGGTCTAGAATTTTGAAAGGTACGATGTACCTAAGACTCAATTTACTATTCTCACTGAAAAGTATAACACCCTTCCATGGAGATACCTTCAAGAAAACATAATCTCACACCTGAAATTCCAAATCCTTCCTTTAGTTATTTTCATAGTTCTTCTGCCTACATTGAGCTGCTTTGATGTGGGTTTAGATTACCTTCACCTCTTCCATCATTTAATCCACATGTTATGGGCCTACCAGTTTTCTTTCACTAACATCATCCCAACAAGTTGGTGTGCAACATTTCTTTCCATATAACGCTTCATATGATGCCATCTGAATACTTGAATCGAAGCTATTGTTATTGGAAAATTATACGAGAGGTAAATATTGATCCCACATACCTTGAAAGTCAAGTGATCATGATCTCGACATGTCTTATAAGGTTTTAATAGTCCGTTCTGATTGTCCATCAGTTTGGGGGTGGTAGGCAGTGCTCAAACAATGTTCAGTATCCAGGGATTTCTGAAGACTTTTCCAGAATCTTAATGTAAAACAGGGATCACGATAAAAACAATCGATACTGGTACTCCATGAAGTCTTACAACTTCATTAATATATATTTTTTCTAAACGTTCAAGTGGTAAATCATCTCTTATAGAAAGAAAATGTGTTGACTTGGTAAGATTATCAACAATGACCCATATTGCATCGATTATTCTAGGTGTATTTGGTAGTCCCATGACAAAGTCCATCATGATATTATCCCATTTCCACTCAGGTATGGGAAGAGATTGCAAGACTCTTCTAGGTTATTTCCTTTGAGCATTCAATTGTTGACAAACCATACATCTTGACACAAAATCATCAATCTCCCTCTTCATGTTGTCCCACCAAAAATGTTCTTTCAAATCATTATACATTTTTGGGGCTCCCATGGTGTATCAAGAAATTGGAACTATGAGCATCATCCAACAATTCTATTTTTAGATCAGGTATATCAGGAACATAAAGTTTCTTCCCAAATTTCAAAATTCCATCTTCATATATGAAGTCAATCAATCTCCCATCGTTCACAGATTTATTTTTCTTTTGAAATTCCACATCATCAGCCTGAGAATGTTTTATCCTTTCTAGTAAATATGGTTTGGAAACCATTTGAAAAAGCATTAATGTTTCACCTTCCATGGTTATTCCCATATCCATATTTACTATATCCATGAAATAGGATATCTTTAAACTCTCATCTGGATCAAAAGTTCATGTTCTTTTTAGCTCAAAGAATCTGCCTCCTTATTTTCCTTCCCCAGGTGGTAGTGTATCGTGCAATCATAATCCTTGAGTAGTTCGAGCCATCTCCTTTTCCTCGTGTTGAGTTCTTTCTGTGATAAAATATACTTCAAACTCTTGTGGTCGGTATATATCTCACATTTTTCACCATAGAGATAATGTCTCGATATCTTTGAAGAAAAGACTACAGTTGCTAACTCAAGATCATGAGTAGAATAGTTTTGCTCATGAATTTTTAGCTGTCGTTATGAATAGTAAATAACCCTATCATTCTGCATAAAGACACAACCAATTCCATTCTTTGAAGCGTCACTATAAATACCAAACCTATTATTTACTTATGGTAGAGTCAATATAGGAGCATTGACTAGTCTTCTCTCCAGTTCTTCAAAAAAAAATCACACTCTTTTGTCCAGAAAAATATAACCCCTTTTCATGTGAGCTTTGTTAATGGGTTAGCCAACCGGGAAAAATTCTGGAGGAAACGTCGATAATAACCAACTAAACCAATAAAATTGTGTACCTCAGTTATACTCGTCGGTGCTGGCCATTCTTGGATTGCTCTTGTCTTAGAAGGATCAACAGAGATTCCATCCTTAGAGACAATATGACCAAGAAAAGAAATCTCCTGAAGCCAGAATTCACAATTGCTATACTTCTCAAATAATTCATGTCTTCTAAGAGTCTTCAGAACAATGCACAAGTGATTTTCATGATCTTCATAGCTTTTGGAGTATATCAAGACATCATCAATAAGTTCCACTACAAATTAATCAAGATATTCCTTGAAAAATATATTCATTAGATCCATGAAGACAGAGGCTGCATTAGTCAATCCAAAAGGCATTACTGTAAACTCATAATGCCCTTACATGGTTAGAAATGCTGTTTTCAGAATGTCTTCTTTCTTCACACACAACTGATGATATCCAGATCAAAGGTCAATCATTTAAAAATATCGAGATCCATGAATTTGGTCGAATAAATCATCAAAGAGAGGTAAGAGATACTTGTTCTTTATTTTTATAGCATTGATCTCTCTGTAGTCAATGAATAACCTCATAGATCAATATTTATTATTAACAAAAAGGAAAGGGGCTCCCCAAGGAGAAACACTAGGGTGAATAAATCCATTATGACTCAATTCCTCTAGTTGTTTATTTAGTTCCACTAATTCTACAATTTCAATTCTATAAGGGTCTTCGATATGGGCCTTGATCCAGGAATTAAATCAACGGAGAATAGAATTTCTCATTCTAGAGGATGTTCAGGTAAATCCTCTAGAAATACATCAACATACTCTTGCACAATAGGTACATACTCTATTTGAACATTCTTTTCCTCACCCAAAGTTATTTTATTCTCATCCTCCCCAATAATTGAATTTAGTTGAGCTACTAGGGGTGGATCTAGATAAGAATTAGGTGGTGATGTTTCTGTACTAATGATAAGGTACTCCTTATCAATATCAAAAATTGCAACCTCCTTCTTCTTAAAATAAATTTTCACATCATAGTCCGAAAGCCAATTCATACGAAGGATTATATCAAATTCAATCATGGGTATGACGATGAGATCAGCCGATAAATAATGTTTATATGCCTTAATTGGATCAAATACACAATTTTTTTGCAATGATACTTCCCTTATGAGTTTTGACTGACAACTCCTTTTCTAAATAAAATTATAAATATCTAATTTTCATAGAAAACATGGAATATATGAAACAATGAGATGATACAGAATCAAATGAATTATTGCCTAAACTTGAGGAAAACATTAAATTACCTACCACTACAACTTTCGGAGCTTCAACCTCAGCAGTAGTGATAACATAAGTTTTTCCTTGATCCCTTGGACTTTTCTGAGGTAATTTCCCCTGACTCTTAGGACATTCATTTGTATAATTACCCCTTTCCCTATAATTGTAGCATTCAACATAGACAACCTCTTTCTTCCCCTTGCAATCACGAGTTTGGTGTACTTTTTCACCACACTTGTAACAGACTCCCATTCCCTTAAGGAAAATACTAGGGTGTTTCTTCACACATTTACTGGAGGATGGATATTCAAAATTTCCTTTATTCCCCTTATTTCCATTTCCAGAGTGTTCAGTAGATCTCTTCTTCTCTTTCTTTTCTTTAAAGTCGTAAAACATAAATAATTCTTTTTCGGTCTTGATAACACACGAGACAATATCTTTATACGAAAAGAGGCATTATGAGACTAATGATCGATGGAGAAATTATATTAACCCATCAAATAAATGATAAATCTTACTTTTTGGGTTACGTATATAATTTGTAACATGCCTCGCTAACCTTGTAATGTTTTCTTCATACTTTGAGACATTCTCATCCTCCTTTTTCCTCAAACTCAGAAATTGTATATCCATATCTGCTCGATGGTCATGAGGAATGTATTTTTCTAATAAAATTTCTTTAAACTCCCTCCATTCCATATTTTATATTTCATCATCTTCCTTTGTGTTCTGAATCAATGACCACCATTGATTAGAATATCTATTGAGGTGGAAAACCGCCATGAAATTTGTTTCACTTTCACTACTCCCCAAGGTGTGGAATATTTTCTCTAAAGAATTTATGTATTGATCAACTAGTAGTGGATTTATACCCCCATTGAATGTTGGTGGTTTTTGCCTCATGAAGTGATCTTACATTGATCTTCCATGCTGCATATCAGGGTTCTCTGTATAGGTAAGGTAATTATTCATAACATGAGTGAGTTGTCCCAATATAGTGATAAGATGATCAGCACCAGTTATATCACCATCTCCACTATAATTATCTTAAGTAGGAGAGAAATCCCTTCAGAGAGTGTGCGCATTGATACATTTTCCATTCCTTACACTAGGTGCCATTTCTAAACAATGACATAAACTAGATTAGTTTATGAATCGCAATACATAAATCCAAACTTGTAAAACCGTTAACATAAATTGAACAGTTTATGGATAAAATTCATAATCATAAAAAATGTTTTCTTTGAGGAAGTATATACTCATAAACCCTTCATAATGGTTTTTAATGAAAATTGGAATTATCCTAAGAATATCCCCCAGGAGTGTCATAACTAAGAGTGCAGCAAGGCCCATTGTCGTGCACCAGTTCCCATTTGAGTCTAGCTCAAAGTGGTGTTTTTCAGTTTTTCCGCTAGGTACATATGTTCTAGAGCCTCCTCTACCTTCTCATATCCAGGTAGGGATGTATTTTTGGAAAACTCACAAAATATCTTCAATACCATAATTCTAGGAAGTTCATCTACACTAATCCTCAAAGACTATCTTAGGGTTATGATCTCTAATCAGAGTTTATCTAAATCTAGATTTCAAGGTTTGTACTAAACATCCTATGATACCAACTATAATGCCCAGACCCCAGAAGCCCAGATTTTCTGCATTATTAAGTATCATTGGCATGATCATAAAAGATCAAGTCTCGAGAGATCGATTATTTTAGTAGCCTTGGATGTACTAGATACATTCATAAAGTTTACATTATATCATAAAATGGAAAACAACAACAAAATTGTTTCCATATAAAACACTGAGATCCCATAGACTATTCATACAGGTCAGTCATAATATACATCATCAAATCCTGGGAATATAAAACAAAGAAAGAGGTGAGCTCAGATGCTCAGTAAGGATAACAATATAGCGGAAAATTTCATAAATAAGCATAAACATTTAAGGAAATGTATATGACTAAAACAAAATCCTTTTAAACATGAACATCAACATAATATGAAAAAGATAAAAATAAAATAATTCCATTTACTTATTCACATCGATATTCTACTAGTCAAATAATCACATGCAATATCAATTACCACTTTCTTAATGATGGAATGGATAAGGCCCGACTTTCTTAACCACATAGTCAAGGCCTTGTGCCAAGACTACAAATAAATTTTTGTCATGGCCTTGTGCCAAGAAACTAGTTTGTCTCACGAGACCTACCGATGCATCGAGGAGCTATAACAGGCTCCACCCGTTTCATACTAAGTTCAACGTATTCCTAATATAAAAAGGTTTAAACATAACATAAACATTCGTATTAAAACTAGCATACAAAATGTCAATAAATTATCTATAAACCATGAATGGTATAAAAATTTCACATCCACAGTCAAACATATCGAAACAACTTCAATACAATATGGATGTTTTGTATCATAATAAATCAACTTCAAATAAACATAAAATCCATCAAAGGATGTTGACATAGATGAAATAAAAACCTTTTTTTAGAGAAATATCTCTTTATATTTTAAAATCATTTAAAATTCATATAATTATAAAAGAAAAAATTTGTTTTTGGAAACATTCTTAAAATAATGTAAGTTAAGCTTTGATGATGTTATAATGGTGGAAAATAGCCACACCCACTGTATAAGTAAAAAAAGACATTCTTACCTTAATTTTGTCGAAAAGGTTATAAAAGAGCATGTTTGGAAAACAACAGAAATATTCCTTTATAGAAATCTTATGAAAAGTAAAACAAGGGTATAAATGAATTTAACACATAGTCTACAAAATAGTATGAATTTTTTGAAATACATTTTTAATAAAAATGTATGTGGATGATAAAGAGGTCCCAGTAGATACTTACGTAAAAACAACCTCGGATAATAAAGAGATTGTGAAATAAACCCTTACCTTGTACCTTTCTTTGTTCAAGGGTAGGTTAACCTCATGTATAATGGTGGAATAATTTTTATTAAATTATAAAATAATCATATAAATTAATATGATATCATATATAATCTTTTAATATTTTTTTGTTAATAATATCTTAGTATTGTCGCCATTTCGAGTGTTAAATGAATCGTTTTTCTTTATATGCTTTGTTACGTAAGTAATGTCTATTATAGATAGGATGTATCTTATTCATATTAAGAATTATATAATGTCTTTAAACATTATTTTTAATAATCTAATGAAAATTATTCTTGAATGGATACGATGGGGAATGAATCTAATCACGTCCGTGGAGACGGTAATCCGTACGTACGAACGAGAGACAATATCATTCTTTTGATATTAAAATAATATATAATTGGATGGTATATAATATATACAGAATCATTATCATGTTATTTTTATTATTTACATCAATTAAACATGATTATTATACCCATCCAAATATTAATGTATTGAATAACAATTACACCACGACATGGAGTCGGTAAGACGTACGTACACACGTATGGTGACATGTCATTCAAATGATGGATAGAATAATGAATATGGTTGTACCATATTTATAATAACATCATAGTATATATAAGATACTGGATTTATTATTTTATAATGTAAAAAACAATTAGAGAGGAAGTGGAAGAAGAAAGGAACTTGAAAGAGGTGATGAAATATTTACCTCTTCTTCAGGTTCTTCCTTTTGATTTGATCAAAAGGGATCCTTAAGTTGGATTTATGACTAAATTATGGCCTCTAATATTAAGGGAGAATATTTTAGAGGGTATTTGGGAAGATTTTGGCCGATCAAAATGGCTTTAAAGGTGTTAATTAGAGAGAAGCGGGAGTGCCCTTTTATAAGAGGGGTGAGGGGCACCTTAAGAAAAGCTAGAAATATTATTTTAGAATAAAATCATTTTCTGTTTATAATGTCTCAGAAATTTATTATTTAAAGGATAAGGTGGTTATGGGTCTACAAACACTCAACCAATAGGTTTTAGATAGGTTTGGGTCACTATATTAACCTTATCTTTTTTATTTAACTCTTAGTTAAATAGTTTGAGATTTACCATGTCTCTTTGTATTTTTATATTATATGGTTAATAATATTACTATATAATTCCAAGAGAACCCCAAGAGGTTCATTAATGATAAAATTATCATAATACATGTCTTTTTTCCTATCCATATATTATTAGGAATATAATATCAATTAATAATATAATATTTGTTTTAATTACTCTTTTATGTCAATTTCGACACTATTTGGTATTTTATTCTTTTTAAATTTATAACAGCATTATTACATCGAAAACAATTAATCTAACAAACCATAATATGTAATATTCACATATATAATTAGTGGATGTCATAAAAACTTTGAAATTATATTTTTATTTTATATTGATAATACAATTTATTTGATTCTTTCATTAATAAGGAAAATATTGCCTCATCATTGTGTCATAAATAAATTTAATTATTAAATGTCTAAATATAAAAAATAAAATATAATTATGTAGGAAATAGTTTTAGATTTTTAATTAATATTTATAGTCGAATAGATAACATATATAACCCTATGTAAAGATTGTTTTACTAAAAGATATATGCTTATGTCATTTTTGAACTTACTTTAACTTAATTAATATAAAGTGTCATTATCACTTACAAGTGGAGCCATGGGGTCCCAAAATCGATCCAAATATTCCGATGGTATGAAATTTATCATCCAACGTGGTTTGGACACGTGTTAGGTTAATTTAATATTATTATAATATTATTATTTTTACCCTTATTTCCTGGATTTACCCTTTAACCATGGTAAATAAAATATTTACCGAAATAATTATTCAAAATGTCAAAAAATAAAAGTTACATATTTAAATCATTTTCACCTCATGATTCTAAATATGGAAGCCATTTTTAAAAATTCAAAACATAGAAGTTGTAGAAATTAATTACAAATTAATTTCCGTTGTCAAAACAAAAAGGGTGTTTTTAAGAAATTCTAACTATCAAAATATTGACACATGCTTATGTCCAGTTTAAATGTGAAATTACGTCCAATGACCAAAATTGGATTAAATGGAAAAAATATAATATAATTATACTTTAAAACTACTCAATAGTATAATTTATAACTATAAATTATTTTGATTAAAAAATTTGTTTTTAATTAAAATTTAGTGTTTTTCACTATTCATTAAAAAATAAATGGTTTCATAAATATACCAAAAATTAACCCTAAGACAATTGGGAAATTAAAAAACCAAAAATTAAGTCCATTTTGAAAGATAATATTGATAAAATTTAAAAATGTTGGTATTACTATTCATAATGGCTAGTTTGATTGGTCGCGATTTGTTAGAATCTAAAAGTTGCGTACAACACAAGCTATTACATTATTCAAAGGGAAACACACCGCAGAAGCTTGGGGTGTTACCTAAACAACACATTAGTAATCCATTGGTTAAAAGGATGGTAATTAGGGCTCACCACACCCTTTTGGGGGGATTATATCTTGTTACGAGAATATCTTATAGATTTAAGTCATGTCCATATGTTTTTCAATCCTTAGATTATTCCAAAAATTGTGTCCATTGGCTACCCCTGGTTTTCAGGAGCATCATAAGAATATATGGATTTGATGCTATAAAGGTGATGCTGGCCTGATCCATACAATACGGATATCTAGATTTTATCATCATCCAGGGGGTGGATGGTGACATAATGTTTGGATCAGACCCGTATGATTGGTTTCTTATAAATCCTCAAGAGAGGAATATGATCCCACATAATTTGGAAATATTGGGGCTTACACAAGGATGTTGCCCATATGAGGGGACATGATTGGGTGAAACCTTTTGGAATGGCACCCTTTTGAGCTCGGGCCTTCGATTAGGCGTCCTACGTAACCTGGTTTAGTTAGGAATTAGAATTCTCATAGTTCAGAATTGTGTTGGTGTACTAATCATCACAAACCTCTAAGCCCAAATGAGTCATTATCGGTGTGAGAAACAAGAAGATGTGTGACATCCAACCAACCACACCCTTCTTCTACTACTGATGGGAGAGGGCGAGCCTACATCGGAAGAGGTCGTGGTGATGGTGGGTGAGGGTGCAGACTGGTGAACCCTTCAACGTGGAATGACTTTGGAGGTCATGCGGATCAACCTTTAGAATAATAGGCACTTACATCAGTGAGAGAGCCATGGAATGCATTTTGGGGAGGGATAGATTGTCTTCTTCATCAAAAGGAGAGGCAGACATAACCAATTTTATTGATCACCATTCTTCATTGAATGGAAAAGTAGGTGATCACCCTTAATTCCTATAACGGGGAGCTTAACGTTGGCATACCAAGGTTTTAATATGGTTTACCATGGGAATTTAGACCCACAACTATTTCAAAATCCTGAAATGTAGTGGGGAGAGCTTTCGTGAAACCACTTTTCAAGGCTATGTACACACAAAGGGGCATTTTGATGCACCCAATGGCCTAATCATACGGGTTCGGTGGCATTGGAGGAGGATTTGGCATGAATTCAGTGGATTGTTTGATGGAGTGATTATTGAGGACAAGACGATAATTGAGGGGTGAAGTTTGAACCGGAGGAAATAATTCCCTAAAACTCCCCATTCTGCGTAATGGTTTCTCAAGTGGAATGGGAAAATCTCAGCATACCATGTTGGTATGTGGGAAGATGGGTCATCTGCATGCCGATGCAGAACATGGTCATGTGTATGAATTATCGCACACCACAGTGGTACACGGTCCATCACACCGCATTGGGTTCCATCCACGTACTGATGCAGTGCACGGCATAAGGTTAAATTCATCTAGCGATACACTACACAGAACACCATCTTGAAGGAGGGTCTAGGAATTTATTATTCATGAGATGTTCATCTGTGAGAATTATGTGGCTCACATTTTCACCATTTATGTTCCTCATTCCCTTATTATTATTAAATTTCCCTGTTTTATGGTTCGCAGCTGGCTATACCTATGGAGAATGTGGTTTGCGATTCAGGCTTCACCGATGATTCAAGACTGAAGCCAAAATCTTTTCTGAGTTCATTCTTCCATCCTCTGAGATCCCCTTCAAGCTTTATTCATCCATAATATCTCATGTCTCCATTTTGTAATTTTATAGAGCATTGGAGATGTCATATTTTTGGTCATGAAACACCATTTGAGGAGGCCGATGAAGTAATATCCTGGACCACAGAAGTCTCGGACAAACTGGGTTTACGGAGGCTACGTTCATGATTGTGGTTCACATGACCCATGTCGTTCATTATTATTTTTTTAACCATTGAGTTCACAAGATATTATTCATATGGAATTTTCACACATGATACCTTCAACTACACGATTAACAATCCACCGTGTTCGCAGGCCATCGCTCCGCAGGCCAACTCATCGCGGATTGTCCCTTGTACTGGTGGTTTGCGATCTAGTAGGTCAGCGAACCCTTTACAGTGATGGTATGTGGGATAGCTAAAATACACTGTAGAAATTAATTCCTTCATGTTTATTTTTAAATTTTCAACTCCATTTGTGCCTATTCACCTTTCTAGACTTGTAGGAGTACTTACTTCCTCCTGAAAAGTGATTGTGGGAGAATTTTCTTCCTTTTGAGAAATTTTTAAGACCCTATAATATTATAATATTTAAATAAGTAACATTATATTTTTGATATTATTTTTATTATAAAATGATAAAATAATACTTACATACTTTCAATGATGATCATCGATTAATGGAAATGTTACTCATGCATATTTATAACTTATTGTCACATTGATTGTAACGCATTTGATGTTTCATAGCTATATTTAATGGTTTGATTTAAAATTATAATTTATTTATAAAAGTATTACGTATTTAATTATTTATATTATTTATATAGTTGAGTAATGACCACATTGGCCTTAGTTAATATGCCCAAGTGGTTCTGTAATTATGAACTAAACAATGTCAAAACATCCATTGTGAATTTAATTGATTATATAATTAAATATAACATCAAAAGATACAAACATAAAGTAATAACAAACATGTAAAATTATCTTATGAAATCAAATAATTATCCTAAATTTATTATTATGGTTTATAAAAATAAACGTGATGAGAGATACTAGTGGTAGGTGATATTCTTTTAAAAACCATATTTTAATGTTTCTATAAAATACTCTTTTTTTCCTCAATGTCTGTAATATCTAAAAATGATATAAATTTTTTTTACTATTTGAATATTATTATTAATTTTATTTTTACCCATGTATGTTATTTTAAATTTTTTTAAAGAAATATTTTTTTCTATTTTCTAAACAAGGAACTTTGGGACTTTTTGGAAAAAGTATAAAAGTAATTTTTTTAATATATATAGAATGATCAGATATCCCTACCACAATTAATAATCATTTCACAAGTTATTACTTTACATGTTTATTATCATATTCTGGGAGAAAATTTTTTCCTTTAAAATTTTTATGTATTTCAGAGAATAAGAAATTACAGAATGGAAAGGTTATTTTCCTCATAATTTTTTTAATGACCAATTCTTCAATGGAAAATCATATTTCATTTTTTTGTATTCTGGTGATGAAGATGATTCTTTAAAAGAAAAGTGTATTTTGATATCCTAAATTATTATTTTCATGTCTTCAATGGTGTTATTCAAAGGGTTTTATGATGAAAAAGTGTATATATAAAATGCATTTTTCATGATATGGTTATTGAGAATTATATGAAAAATATTGATCCAGTTATACTCAATATAAATGTTTAATCCCCATTATTTCTCATATGTTATTCTGATGTGGTCTATATGAATGGTTTATCCCCGTTATATCTCGTGATAAGTTGGTTATCCTGATATATCTTATCAAAAGGTTCAGGCCCATTATATACCTTTATTGTAATGGGTATTCATTTTTTTCTGTGGATAATTATATTTGAAGTTGGAGGTATAGTTATTCTAATTGTAATTACTTTGAAAGGTTTTTAATAATACGATTATCTATGTTTAAAATATTATTTTTATTTTCATGATATATATTTTAATGGTTTAATTTTATCTAAATGTTTTTATCTTTGTCATATTAGATTTTTTTTATTTCATATTCTCAAAGAAAACAAAAGATAAAAGTAAACCCTACATGGGTTTTCAGGTTTTATTTGGAATAATATATTGGGTTATTTTATGTAAATTACTTATAATTTTGTAATCATCATATTTTTAAAAAAAAATCAAATGATTGATAATTGATAAGAGAAAGGATAAAGTAAATTTGAGAGTCCTGAAGATTTTTTAAATTAAATAAAATTATATTTTTTAACGTTTTTATATTGTGAAAAAATGGATAATGATTAATAGTGTCAACATTATAAAATATTTTATTTAATTTAAGAGTTGAGACATAATAAAATAAAATTACAAACCTAATATAGGCTTTGGAATGAAAAAAAATTACATGTAGTAAAAAAAATATAGATTATGCATTGATTTATTCAAGGTACTTAAAAATTCTTTCATGACCTTTCTATACAATATATATAGAAAATATATCATTATAACATACATATGGAAGAAAAAGAGGAATAAAGGGAAAAAATTAGAGAAAATTGACCCTCTCAAGAAATTTTTTGTTTCTCTCAATGATAAAAATAAGATTATTTAGATTCTAAACGAAGAGGTAGATTAGTTACTATATAAAATAAGAGAAGTAGAAAATAATAATATCCTGACACCCTCAATATTATTGAATCTTAAGAAGAGGAAGAAGTAAAAATTGTAATGGAGAGAGTAATAAAAAGTAAATTATGATATTCATCTCAGGGTGTTGAGACGTTTAGACCTTGGAGATAATAGTTCCTGAGGATGATTTTTGATCAAGTGATGGAGTACACAATGATATTTTTTTGGGATTATGAGGAAGTACATTAGTATAAAATAATTAATATGTTGCATGCTATTTTTCATGAAGATCTTATGGCACTAAAAGACTTTCATTAAGAATAAATATATCTAATATATTTATGTAGAGATATTCATTTATGAGTGAAGATCCACATCAATGTTTGAATAAAGTTTGGAATAGGTAATATATTGTATAAATAACCCATTGTAGGTGAGAGAAATTCATCTCAACAATTTTATAAACTCACACCTATGTAATATATTTTGAATGATCTCAGCATGATATATGAAAAAATAAAATACTAATTTATTATAAAATTATAATATAATGTCTATAAATATGATGATTCCACCCATTCTAATGAGTAGTTTCCTGTGTGGGGTTAAATAATGTTGAAACATAATGTGTGACACCTTATTTAAATTAAACATTAAAATAAAAGTTTTTGTTTAGTAAAAAAATAGATCCCCAAATTTTTGTAATCGATAATATATTATCAAATCCAATTGGGGGAAATGATTATAAATTATAAATTTAATTTTGTAAAATTTTTAGAAATAATTGAATCACCCATATCAGTTCTCTATATAAGTCTAAATAAAATTTCAATTGGAATCATAGAAAAAGGTTTTATTTAGAGGTATCTAAATTTTATTTATTTCTCTTGTTTTTTTAATTAAATTCTATTAGATTTATTATTTTATAGGTGACCCTCATTGGGAGATTTTATTTTCTAAACCTATTAGTTTATATTTGTAGGTCCTAAGTAAGACCCTAAAAAAGTAAACAATCTTGGTAATGAAGTAGGAGGAGATCTAAAATATGATTAATGTAAAACATATAACTGAGGGAAGTCAGAGTGATACATGAATTAATAACTCTATTAATGATTATTACATAGATGAATCATGTTTATTCTTTATAGAATATTAATAATACAAATACGAGTAATCACTCAGTGATATCTATTTATATGTGATATATTTTCTTTAAATGACCCATTAGTGTGACATACATACAATAAAATAATAAGGGAATACAAAATTATAAGTCATAACTTGAAAATAATGTTGATAAAATGGTTATGAGTTTTTCAAAATTGTGAGAATATCTAACACCCTTATAAAACATGTGGAAGAAAATAAAAATCTATGATACATTACAATAGAATATACTATATATCAAATCAAAAATTTTAGAGGTATCTTTGTAAGATGGTGGTATTTTTGAATGTAGCTTCATAATTTCTCCAGGCATTAGAGAAATTATATAGAATCTATGAATATCAAGGATTTTCTAAAAGATGTTTTGTAAAGGAAAGAAATAATCCATTACAAGAGGTATGTTAGGGGCCTGAAAACTAGAAAAATATGATGAATAATGAGCGTGAATTGATTTTGAGATTATTTGAGGGTGATAAGAATACTCTTAGTAAAATGTTCCCCCAACATGATTATAAATAGATAAATGTAAATTATGTTAAACCTGAAACTTCTCAAGCTTATGAGAAAAAGAAAATTTGCTATAAATTTAGCTGAGGGGATTCTTCATTTAATAAATTCTCAAAATGGTCTAAAAAGGCTTTAAATAATTTAAAAATAAATAATTTTGTAAAATTTAAAGGCATCCCACTATCATTATAAATCAATTAATAATTAGTTTGTCTTGATTACTAGTTTAGGATGAAATTAAATTTTTGGAGAATTGTGAGGGAAATGGAATTGTGTGAAATCAACCCACGTTTAAAGGGTAGAGATAATATTGTTCGAGAAGTGATTCTACCAATGAAAACCAAAAAGAGTATTGAAAATATCCAACAATAGTAGGGAATGAAATTTCATACATTTGAAATAACTAATATTACTTGAAAATAAATATTATTTTTGGGTCATTGATATTGGTTCTAGATTATTGGACCAAAGGTCATAGGTTTTTGGAAACAAGGTCATTGGGTTTTGGAATAAAATTTCAATGTATAAAAATTAGAGAAGACATAAATTAACAAGGATAAGAGATAAAACTTTTATGATACCTATTGAATAGATACAAAAGTCACTGAATAATCTGAATCAAAATTTTAAGTATAGATTTTTTTTAAAAAAAATTCTACGAGTATTGAAACATAATTATGAAGTATTATAATAAATTAATTTATTTTACAAATAAATAAAAATATAATTCTTATGAAAATAAATGGCCATAATAACTAATGAAGTGGACAAAAATTTTACAACAGGGAGTGAACAAAAAAATGTTCATTAAACCACTCCCAAGATGATAGTTATGAATTTATTTGTGGTTATTAAACTAATCAGAGAACATTTATTTTCATTATGGAAGGATATCCTAAAACAAGTTCCACTTTAATATGTTGATGAATTTAATGAAATAAGGGAGAATATAGAAATCAAAAATAGAACCAATCAAGGAAAGATATAAAATAATTATATCACCATTGATTCCCCTAATAAGCATTTTAAGGGCTACCCAAGAATGGAAAATTAGAGGCTAATAATTATGTTTGTTGAATTATCATATATGATAGAAAATTTACAATAAAAAATGATAAATGGATACATGAAAAAAAAAAGAATTTAAAGTCAAAAAGAAAATATATAGTGACTCCAAATTATACAAAAATTTCTTTAATGAATTTCACATAAAAAATAAAGATAACCATAAGCGTTAGAATCATGGGAGTCCCCTTTTGGGTGGTGTAGTGGTGAAGGAGAGTGGTACAACAACACCGTTCTTTGGGAGGTTCAGGGATTGAATCCAGGGAGTCCCCTTACAGGGTGATCCTCTCCCCCAAGATCCACCCATCATTCCTGGTAACTTAGTCTCAACTAGGGGGGGAATAAGGTACGACTCAATGTGTTGACTTATTGCTTTGATGAACCATTACTTATTGGGATGTCACCCTCTGAGAAACTCTTCCATCTCGGCTGGCAACAGCTCCATCCCCGGATGGGGCTCTACCTCAGGGCAGTGACCTATTCATAGGGAAGGGGGTTACCATGTGTAGAGGGTTCTAAAAGACCACACATGGGAATCCCCTTTTAGAAAAAATGTATCTCTCATATATATTTCCCTCATTATATATGTGATGGAAAAAACTTATTATGATATGTTTATGGTTGTAAATTATCAAAAAAAATATTTAATGTAGATTAATGGAATAGGATATGTAAAAAAGTCTATGAGATTTAACAACCCATCATGGGACACATTGATGTGTACTATATTTTCTCATTGAACACATGATGTGACTTATCTAAATTGGATTCATACCTTAATTGGTTTTCAAAATTCATGGAGATTATTTTTAAGGAAAAAAAATAATAATTAAAATTATTAGAGAATATCCCATTAGTATAATTTAAAGATGAACAAGCTTCTAGAGATCTTTCACATTATGAAAATTATATAATTCTAGATAGTATTTAAAATAATTAATTTTTAGGTTTGATTGATTCCTTTTCATATATTTTTTTATTTATATTACATCTTTTCAATATAAGGGATTGTCAGTCTAACAACATAGGGAATTGAAAAAAAAATTCACATGAATATTTATGATTTTTACATTGAATACGAGTATATTATAGTAAAAGTTTTCAAAAATATTTATTAAAAGACTCCCAGAAGTTATATTAGTGGTTTTAGAACATTTGTTTTATTTATGGACATATTTTATGTTTCAAACAATAAAATGTTTTTATAGTATTTGGTTATTTTATTCATACATTGGGTTGATTTTATTATAGAATATGAAGAGTTGAGAATGAATTCCTCTATTTTTGTAGTATCCTCAAGGTGTGCATATCCAATCCTTGTTTCTTTTTTTATTGTTAATGGTGATAAAGATAAATGTGATCTTTAAAAATAAACATTGAAGTTCATTTATGTGATGTAGTTAATGGAATTGAAAAAAAACATAGACGGGTTGGTTGATGTGAAAAATGGTTTGTGTTGGTAATATTTCATTCAATAATATTCATAGAGTGTTAGGTGATGGATGAAAGAACATCCGAATGATATGTGATAAAGTCACTGATATCATGTGTAAAAGGGGTTGAAGAACCAATTTTGTGAAAATATCCTTAAATCATATGACCATTATGTTTCACCTTGTACAAATGAAATGTGCTGATGTTTGAGAACCGTATACCACAATAATGAGTTTTGTTTAGTGATGAGGGATGTTAATATTTTACTATACAACTTGTTTATTTTTAATTAAAATTTTGAAAAAAGTTCATCTATCAAATATAAGTTGTATAATGGTGTTAAAAAACCATCCTTTTATGATCTCGTATGAATTTTTCTAATTATAGTGTTTAGTACCCTTTAGATAAATGTTTCGAATAGACAAGTTTTAAGATGGAATTATTTAAAAATTCCATAGGTTTGAAATACACAAAATTTAGTGTTTATACATTACAATGTAACTTTTAAATAATTATTAAAAAAGTAATTATAAGCGGCTCAACTTATCTCATTGTGAAAATAGAGGTGTAACTTTCAATTTTTTATAATGAATCTATCTCCATGATGAATGATATATTATAAGAAACAAATAGTAATATGTGGCTCAAAGTAATTGGTAATAACTTGACCATTTTAAATAACCCTCACAAAGATAGGATGGATATAAAATGAATCACATACCAGTATAATGAGTAAGAAATCATATCTAGGTTGTATTAAACGTTTGTTCAATTTATTAAATACTACCAAGATCATTTTAATAGTGTTTATATTGAAGAATCTAATGATTTAAAAATTATCATTCCTTGAGTTTTTGATATATTTGAAAATGTGATACTCATGTTGCTATTGGATTTAGTCGATGCCATTGTGTCTTTTTTTATCCTAACTCTAATAGTGAACATCTACTATAGGATTTACATTTTTTTCTTGAAAGTGTACTTGGAATTTTTTTAGGCCGATCATATAAAAATTGTAGATATATATTTTTAGGAATTATACTTATATATCGTAAGATATAAGCTATTTATTACCTCTATTTTTTCATCCTTATTTCATAATAAATCTTTATTTAGCAAAGTCTAAACCAGATCATGGGAACTAGAATATCCACCATTCTTAATGTGGTGGTTTTTGAAAATCAATATATGTTTTTACGGAGAGTATGACCTAGGATTCTCTTATATATTCCTACCAAAAAATTCATCTATATAAAATTCCTACAATGAATGGGATAATTTTTCTTTAATCATAATGTTTTGATAAATTTTGATACAATTAACTATGACTTCTTGATTGACATTTGTCACATGTGTTGATTTAAGGTGTTCTTCAATTACACAACCCACTATTTTCTAAAATTAGATATAATGTAAACATTAGTGAATAAAAATCTTGATACATATATTTTCCCATTCATTTAGAATCATAAATGTTGATCCTTTTTTAGAAACCCTCTATAGTATTTCTAGACTGTTTGAGAAGGTACATAATTGAAATGGTTGACTAGGATATTCAAATAAATTCAATATGGGAGAGTGGTGAATGAACCATCAAACATATTTTATGAATATAAAGAGATTTCTTTTATGTGGGGAGGAATTGGGAAAATAGAATCTATGAAGGAGATTATAAAATCATTATTTACCAAGCTCTAATTATTATATTAGGTAGGAAATATTAATGATTTTATTTACCCAAATTGTCAACAAAGTTGGGAAGTTATTTTTTAAGATAATAAAATGTAACAACGAGTGACACCACCCATATATATTTATATAAATTATTATTTTAGGGGTATGAACTAGGGAATATAATTTTAGGTAATCTATTTCTAGATTTTAAGAGTAGTTGATCTCATGCATTGAAAAATATATACATCTATCTCTTTCACTTATAAAATATATTGTTCTAGGGGAGTTTCAATAACAAATCCCTTTTATTCATTATAGAATATAAATATAGTATAAATTAATTAAAATCATAAATCAATGTATACTGAACATTATATAGAGTTTTACTACCCATGAATGAAACATGGTGTGAAAAATTAGTGAAACAATAAAAAATATTTATCATAGGGAGGCATGGGAATTAATTTTATTTCCATATTTAATAATAAACTATAGTCTCAATTCCTCTAGAATATTATAACTGATATCTTATACAGACACCAATTTCTAAAGAATAGATATGTCAACGAGGTTTTTTATGTGTAGTATTACTACAATCATTTCTTAACATGGACCTGTGTTAAGAAAACATACACAATTACGATGATGCATAACCGTATGATTACTTATCTGAATTATAATATAAAATTATAGAATGGTAATTGGCTCTACCATAATCTATTTTATGTAAAAAAATATTTATAATTGTAATAGAAATGTGTGAATCGTTGAAAAATTCAGTTACACTTTTGACCAACTATACAACACTACTTTGAAAAATAGATATGGTTATTATTTTATGCCATTTTAAGACACATGAATTTCAGAGCTAGTGAGGCATGACACTTCCACTTGTAATATCTTCTAAATATTTTTTATGTTTAATCCCTCAAACATGTATTTTTTTCTTAATTAAATTTATAAATACTATATTTCCATTACAACTACTTTCTTATCTAGAGGTTTTCCTCTAATATAATTCCAACTAATGAATGTATTATTAGTAATAGTAAAAATATTTTAGAAATGTTATCTGATTATATATTTGGTATAGATTCAATCAAAATTACAATTTTCCTAATGTCCATTTTATTTATAGATATGGATCATAATGATAGATATATTTGATTCATTGTATATCAATATAGCTAACACTAGATATATTATTCATTTTACACATTCAGTATTGATATACTGAGTTCAAAAACCAATTCTGGAACATTATTCCTATTATATCATATGGAGAAATAATAATTTATACATGTAGGATAACCATTCCTTGAAATTAAGTCAATAATAATGAAAATTCCTACCATAATTAGGCTAGATGCCTCTATGAAGGATGGCTCAGTTGGGAACTCTATTCAAGAGGTTAGTCAGAATAATATAATTTATTTTTCTCTATTTTTTTGTAAAATTTCATACTCACATAGGATCATGACAAAATATAATGGCATTTTGAAGATCAATTTAGGAATTTCATGTTACGATGGGATATATAGGGACTAACAAGTGGGAGAACTCTCACAATTAAATGAGGACTATTGGATCCCCATTACTTATGAATATTGGAGAGAAAATATGATCTTATAAATTTATATTGCGTGACTTAAATATTAGAGAAAATTATGGCTTCAACTAGACTCATCTATTATTGGGTCTTCCATAATGTTTTATATATCCTCTCCCACTTTGAGGTTCATAGTAGAATGATAATAAAATAAGTATTAATATAATAATATTATCTTTTTTCCCTATACTAATGAGATGTTAATATAGTTGCGGACACATTTTACAATATGTTGGATTGATCAGAGGCTGTGAGTGGCATTATTCTACTCTAGAGTTAGACAGGGTTATTTTTTGTTCTTGATATATGTAGAGATACATCATTATTTTTATGAAATATTGTATAGGGAATTTAGTATTATAGTTGAATATTTATTAATAATTAAACTATTATATGATTTTTTTTGAAGTGATTATAAAGGATTTATGATTATCAAGAGGTTTTCTTATTGATGACGAAAAATTATTCTTTTTATAGAATTTACAAAATACGAAAAGTCATGATCCTAATATACTCAAATAGTTTAGAAATACTAAAAGGTGTTATGATTATTTTATAAGGTTTTTCACTCATTATAGTCCCAAAATTATAAAATCTTATAAATAATTAAAAAAATTATTGAGATCAATATGAGACCTTTATCAGGTTAATTATTTTCATAATGTTCAAATAAATACATTATAGAGGTATATCAATGATGAGGTATGTAATATGAACAAGGAATGTGATCATAAGGATCATTATAGACATTTTAAGTATCATTCCCCGATTTTATAAGGATCTTCTCCAATTTTTTAAGAGTCATTTCATAGTTCTTAAGGATTGACTATATCTTTGAATAGAATATTCAACACTATGTATAAATAATTCATTAGTCAATAAGTGTTAATTAATACTGTATACGAATAATATTATGTTTAAAAATTTGATACCAAATTCATAAGGATTTTCATGTTTTTAAAAGTATCCTCTCTTTCTATATAACGATCATACCAAATTAACTAAGGATAATAAAACAATATATTAGACTCATTTGAGATGGAATGTTACCAAATGCATGGATTTACATAGAGGAATACTTAAGGATCATTTAACTGATCGTAAGGATAATGTATGTCTATATAAGAGTAATAACATTTATAAAATGATGAACACTTTATGAAATATTGATAGTCTTAAATGGATATAAAATATATTTTTTCCAAAATTAGTTACCCAAAAAAACATTTAAAACAAATTATTCATGAACTATTCAGTTTTGATTAAAACATTAAAACACTCAAAGAGTGTGTTATTCAAGTTAAATTATTGAGAAGAAAATCATCATGATCATGTGAAGTAAGATAAAACCTAAATAATATTATTAGATAAAAAATAAGTTTTAGATAATGAAATTCCAAAACTAATAAATTCGGAATTAAATTAGATGATGATGTAATATTTTTATAAAAATAAAATATTAGAAAATGAATTGTGATTAAATTTTGGAATGAGAATATAAATATGATATGGTTTTAGAATACTGAAAATTAATTTTTAAAATCATACTACTTTTTTAAGTATTTATTCTGTGAATTAAAATATCATTTTCACAACTATGTTTTAAATATATCTTTCATAGAAAAATAATCAATATTTTAACACAAAAATTCATGTCAATATTTCTTATAATTAGGATCTCAAGACTCATTCTATAACCAATGGTATTTTTATTTGGATGAGATTAAAATGAGGTAAAATTAAGGAAGGGTATTTTAGGAATTTTTATGTGGACTATTTAAGAGGATTGGGTATTTCTAATCATGGAGAAAATCCCTCACATTTTCCGTAAAGGTAAATGGAGAGAATGTGGTAATACACCAACATGGTTCGATTGAGTAGAGTGAGTTGGATGATAATGAAACCAAAATTTATTGGAAGATTATAAATATTAAATATATTTAAAATATACTTCCTGACCAATAGAAAAAATAATGTAATAAGAATGTTAATTTACTAATAAAGAGTGAACCTATTGAAAGAACATGTCATATTAAATATGTTAATAAAAATAATAAAATGATGACAAATTGTAAAGAATCTAAGTCAAACTATTAATGAATGTATAAATAGAATATTAAGATCTACAAACACCCAATATTTTGATTTATTATAATTAAAAATTAAATTATTTTTTTAATTCAGAAGTAAATAAAGATATTAATATTCTTAGCCAGGAGTCAATACATATAGATTGAAGAGATACTTGTCCATGAAGATCACAAATTTTAATGTGATAGAGATGCTAACAAATAGTTTTTGATTAATAATATTGTGTTTGGATAAAAATAGAAACCATGTTTCATGACGTTGTTCTAATAGATCTGAAGGCATTGAAAGACTGTAATTCAGAATAAGGATGTTTAAATTATTGATATAGTGACATTAAATATTAAGTGAAGATATACATCAATTTTCGAAGGAAGTTGTAAAATATTGGGATAAATTATAAAGAACTTATGGGATGAAATAACTGTGTATATATATAATATGATGAACACTAAAATATGTAAAATATTGATAATGTTTTTAAGATGATATGAGGAAATATACACTTGTGGTTTATGGTAATATCATCGTGAAAAATATATAAATTAGATAGTGTTTCTACCTGAACCACCATATACTTCTATTGTTAAAAGAGTTCAATTTCAAAACCATTATATTTTAATTAAAATCACTAGAAAAATATTTTTGTGTTGAGAATCCATATTTTTTTTGTCACATTAACATAAATATCCTTAAAACTAGAATAATCATGTTCTCTATGAATTCTATCATACTCTAGTACATCTTACCAAAAAATCATTCAATTAAATTATTTCTAAAAAGACTATTTTCCCATTAAACTATATCACATTCTCTCAAACACCTATAATTTTAATCAATTTTTTGTACAAAAAAATCGTCAAGACTCACAATATTGGAATGTCTACCACCATGGCCTGATTTTTTATAGGTTCCATATTTTAAATCGTTTTTGAGGATCATATACACCTCCTATGATTAAAATTATGTCATGATCTATGATTTATACCAAAACCATACCTCTAACATGGTTTACTTCTATCCCCTTTCCCATAATTATTTTAAAAACAAATTATGCAAAATAATAATTACCCTATGATGGTAGTTTCTAGTGATCATTTTATATTATAAAACCATAATGAGGTCCATGAAATTATGTGGTGGTTAGTCCCACATCATTAAGATACCATCAAAAAAATTCTATATTAACTCAATGCTTACCTAATAATCTAAATGGATCTTATTTGGTCCTTAAAATTCAGTTTGTATCCATTTCCATATAACTAGTCATCTGCTATATGTTATTCATCAACATGTAAATTCACTATAACAATATCCTCTTTATAATATTATGTTTCAACATTAACCGCCATTTTTTTACAATCATAATTGAAATTAATAACTCTGCATGAAAGATAAAATCGAAATAAAAATAGATTATATTTAATACAATTCATTTAAAAGTGAAAAATTATTCCTTTATAAAATAATAGTACATGTGAGAATTTTATGGCCTTCTACAATAAATGAATTTGTGCCCACTAATTTAAGATAAATACATTACATTTATTTTTATTTATTTTTCATTCACATGAACTATAAATACCATTGTTTCTTTTATAATAAACTCACACTAAATGGTTGATTACTACCCCTTGGTTTGAGTGTAAAAATCTGTTTCAACTTAACACAACACCACATATTGATTTACAAGATTTATCATATAAAAATTTCAAACATTACATTAAATCACATATTTGTCATTATTTTACAATATACCAAAATGAAACAATTTTAAAGAAAATTTTAATATAGTTTGAAAAATATTTAAAAATTGGGAGTGGTGTTATACCAATACATATCATGATTTGGGAGGTAGTTGACCATTGAGTATCAACCAATTATTTCCAAATACGGGAGAAAATATTTGTTTAAGGAATATTTTCACAACATATTAATGATTTTTTGATGTTACCCACATTTATAATACCATTGATTACAATTTATTTGATAAAATGATAACAAATATGAATGTATTTCATACAAGTGTACTATATCAAATGTCTCATTAGCTCAAATTATGTTTTTCTATGACACAATATTACCATAGATAGTTTCAATGTTTTTATAATATCTTATCATTAATGTTACATCCATATTAATTGAGAAAAATATATTATTATTAATATATACTCTTATCCCTAAATGATATCTGAAGTCATCTCTTATGTCATGCTAATTAAACCATCACACAATTTTTTAAAAAATAATTCACTATAACTTGTGTATTATTCTACACATAATATCTAATTGAAAATCTATTTTTAAAATTGAATCCAATCTCATTTTTTACATCACGAAATAAGAATACATTTCTAATAGTAGCTTTAAATTATCTCAATATTATAACAAAACAAATATGGTCTTCATTAATATTTATTTAAATCATTATGATAAAAATTATGAATAAACAATATTTAATCATCCTAATACCAAATATAATATACTTCCGACCATTCATTGAAAAAATTAAACAAAATTATATTCCATTTTTATTATTCTTGACAATAGATACCACTATTATTAGAGTAAGTAATATATTGAAATATTGTTTTTCATAACTATCTATGAACATATATCCATACAATATGTGATAAATAATGCAATTCCACCCCTTTGATTTAAATAAATCCTTAAAAATAGGAAATCATTATAATCATGACATGTTATGATAGAATTTAATTGATTATGATAACTCCTCTAATGATTCAAGTAATATACCGATAAATATTATGTCATAAATATATATATGTTCCATAAACATCTATTGTTTCTATTATTTCACAGAGTTTTTTTGAATCTAGCTATATCAAAATATGGATTTCTCAAGTAAAAATATGTTACTAAAAGGCTTAGGTTCTTTCATCAGACGATATAATATCTTTCTTATTGACACATATTAATGTTATTATAACTTATTAAATAAACCAATTATTATTTAATCATACTTCTCCATTAAAATTCATATTTATGAATACTATCATCATATCCAGTTGATATACTGTGAAGAATATTTCAATTGAAATTAAAACAATAATTCAGTTTGAGGCAATTATTTCAATTTATTATCATGTTTTTTAAACATTAAGGTGCTTAATTTGGGAATTATTTTCTCAAACTAATCTTTTTTATTTATTACACATTCCCATTCTTGCCATAATTATTTTTGGACACTAATTATTCTCAACTTATATATGGATCACACGACCATTTATAATTCCTATATGTTTTTTTTCGATTCAATTTATCTATTAATTAATATATTTATCCCATGATTCATTCATTACCAATTATTTTAATTCATTAATATAAACTAGTGATAAATTAATAGTTTCACTATATGAATTATCCTCTATGTAAATGTTATAGCTAATTTATCTCCAATGACACATGGTTTATCAATTTCTAATATTATCCACATTCTTTGATTTAGTGGTTGACCTTATTTAGGTGAAACAGAATCATATGATTTGCCTTCCAATCAATACTTATGTGATTTAGTGTAAATAACATGTTTCATGTTTCCATGCTCAAAAACATGAGCCAACACACTTTCAAGGCATTAGGAACCTTACTTGAATAATAGATTAAATCCACAAGCACTAAAGGATATCCAAATAATTAGGTAATTATTTACCTCAAATATAAAACCGTTTAAAAGATCATGACCAATAAATTTATTTAAAATGTAAAACCATCAATAAAAAAATTTAAGTTAAAATGAAGACTATTTTAATATATAATTAAATATATAAAGGTACAAAATTAAAAAACATCCAAGATGAAAACACCCACCCAATTTGAAGAGTCTAATTCATCCTTCAATATTTTCTTGAACACCTCTATTTCCACAATTAAGTCATCTACAAAGATCCTTTAATAAAGAACCCAAGATCTATTTTAATAAACTCATAAGAAATAAACCATCTAAATCAACCTGAGATCTGTGAGTCAAGGTGAATACAAATACCCAAATAAGTTTATTGGATCCAGCCTCAAAAAATTACATTTATAATCATTATTGATCATGTAATCATTTTAATTGAATACTATTTAGAATATTTAAAACAACATATTTTATCAATAATTTTATAAATACCATAAAAATTATAATTAGAACATCTTATTATTTCCGAACAATGTAACCATTCCCAATACCACGCCAAAAAAATTTTAATTAAAAATTTAAATTTATAAAGAAGGGATGAAAAATAAATAAACACATAACAGAAATTCCATCATGATTTCATAACATAAACCCATTGGGGATCATCACTAACTCAAGAGGATAATGAATTTTTTGTTTTGACCTGTTTGTATAAACATTTTCGAAAAATATCAATCAAAATAAAATATATATCCCATCCTTTAAAAATTGAAACTTATCAACAATTTTTTGTTATGAAACAAAAAATATTAATTAAAAAAATATTACATCTAAAAAATTGAAAACACAAATAACCCATTAAAACCAAAGTCAATAATTCACATGATTCAAGAATAAAAAATCATATCCGATTTTTTCTTATATAATTATAATATGATGATAAAAAGGGAAATTCCTATTTTCGAAATTCATTAATAAAACAAAAATACGATGGCTTTAATTAAATCCAAAAACCATAAAATCCATGGTTTTTTAATTCCATGGATGATTTTTTAGAACATTTTATAAAAAATTATTGGAAAATTACACATTAATAAAAAAAAGATATAGACGAAATTTAACCACAAAAAAATGAATCATGGTCCCTTAATAAATAATAAATATTCACATACATTAGATTATGACCATGAAGAGATCTTAAAAGACTATATAAAACCTCCACAATAGTATTTTAATCCTCTAAACCATACTAAATAGAACATGGTATCATGAATATTTTTGTTCATAATTTAACTAAAATATATAAAATCGTACATATAATAAAAATGGATAAAAATAAAAAATAATATAAATAAAATGAGTGAATAATATTCATCCATTAGAAATCATATGGTCATCAAAATTAACAATTATATCTCATGTTGATTTGATCAATATGAGTGTGAATTTTACTGATTGATGATGATGAATCGAAATCATTCTCCCAAGGAATCGTAGAATCATTCTATGTTGAATTAAGTAATGTTATATGACTTATGGGAGTATTTTAGAGGTTTAAAAGAAATAAATTTTATGTTATTTGATTTTCTTGGAGAATAATCAGCTAGGGAATTTTTCTAATTGTATAGGCATCATATCCCATAAAACTAGTGGCACATGGTCAAAGTAAATAGTTAATCTGGTCTGTACAATAACTGTAAATATTCAACTACCTATCATGGTGTCTATAATGGTCTTGATATATGATCCCTATGACCATTTATGAGAACATTATTGTGGTCACCACAACTATTGTTTCTCATAAGAGAATAAAAACTAATGAAATATCATTGGGGGATTTACCCATTAAATTGATGATGTTATAATTATATCTATAATAGGTTTTAATTTATAATGAATTGTCAATATATAAATTATTATAAAAATAATATCTATTTAAATAGTATCAGATCACGTCCCAACTATGTATCTTCCTAAATTATACCATTTAACCATAACACACTCACTAGGAAAATATAACATACTATCATTATATTCTTTATCCTATCAGAAATGTTCACTAACCATTTCTAAAACGATTAATTTGGATCTAATTCTACCACATCCTCAAAAATAATGTGATATGTTCTTGGTATGTACACATTAAATAGATAGTTATGTCACAATTTAAACAATGTATCATAGTTTTCTGAAAATTCAATAATATAATAAAAACAATAAATTTCATGATTATATAAATTGGAACCATTTTTAACACCCCATGATTTTTAAATAAGAACATTGTATTTGATAGAGTATGTAAAAAAAAGAATATAATAAAATTTAAAACCATATATTTTACAATACATTCATTTTAAAATAAACACAATCTCATTAATATCTTTCATTAAACGAAACTATGAGTTTAGCTACCATTACGCAAAAAACAGATTTTAAATGTTATGAGAAATATTATAGAAATATTAATATTTAATATAATACCTATCACATATGAGTTGGAATAAAGAGAAATAATATAAATAAATAATTTATTATATTTATGGTTATATATTGATTAGAAAAAAAATGATAATCATTCAAAATAAAAAAATGGTTTGTTGAGAAACTAGGTTTTTCTAAAAGACGATCTAATCATGATTTTCCCAAATAAATAATTTTTTTAAAATATTATAAAATTTATAAAATAAAATTTATTTTTGAACAAATAATATCAAAATTATCTTAGGATGATGTTTTTGGTTTTTTTGAAAAGTTTAGTTTTTTATGTATATTGAAAAACAAAAACATTTAATTAAAAAATGTATTTTCTTTTAAATATTTTTAATGTTAAATTATATTTTCAGAAAGTGTTAATGTAAAATTAGTAAAATATTATATCATTTTTTCCAATTTAGTTCATTGGAAGGATTTTTATGTTATATTATGTATTGAAAACATTATTTACTTTTGGACATTTTTCATTTAAAACCCCTCATTCTCGTCAAGTCTGTGAGATTAATTTTAAATATTATTTTTTCCTTCTATGAATTTATTTTTATAGATTGTATTTATTATTTTTATATTGAATAAATTATAATTTCAAATAATTTCAGCTAAATATTTACCAAAAAAATTGTGAATGATGTAAAAATTAGTATCCATGGTTAAGGTAAAAATGCATATACTGTGGGTTTAAACAGAAATAATAACGTAAAAATATATAATTTTGTTGTCTAAATACTATTTCATGGACTTATTTAGACCAATAATCTTTTAACGTTCAATAAATTCCCATTTTGTACTCTTTTTATTTATGCGAAATATGGGAGAACTCAATTAATTTCACAAATACCATGCTTGTCCTTTCCCCCACTAATAAAAGGATACCTAATATCCACTCATCTTCATAAATTCACACCTATTTTTTCCAATCCCATCTGAAATTAATTTTCAAATTTCCAACCCTAATATTATAATTCTTTTATTTTTCATAAATCTATCCTTAGAATGCTTCAATGAAATTATAATGAGGATACACTAAGAATGTGTAATGTTCATAAATAATCATTTTTAATTTATTTCTTTCTCCACGAATTTAAATATTAATAAAACGTCATTATAAAATCAAATTAGTATATTATATATTCATGTATGTTTTATAATATAATAATTTCTTAAAACCATATCCATTTCCATCAATAGGTTACAGAATCATTATTTTTGTGTACGAAGGATTACCACCTTGTGAACAGATGCCTTTCATTCTTCCTTTACCACCATGCACAATTGGGTATGATGATGGATATAAAAAATATATATATGATATTGATGAAATATTTATAAATATTTATTCATTATATAATTCATATATTTTTCTATTTTCTATTCTGTAGTGGTTACGATAACAACAATCATGTATATTTGTTGGAAGAAAATGGTTCTTGCGTAAAAAGAATGGGAGTTTTATAAGTGAGTGGATATAATGGCCACCACTATTTGAATTTAAATGGTAATAAAAAAGTGTCCAATATAAAATGAAATAGATTTAATATGATGGGACACTATGGAAATCAATGTCTCATGATTCTAAGGAATATACCTCCGATGAAGCTAAAAGGTCATGGTCAGGAATTTTCTATTACCATAGACGAGGATGATTTATTAATTTATTAGAGTTTGGATTCAATAATTATTATATTTAACGTTTTTTCCAATGCTACACTGGTTATAAAAATTTTAGAATATATAAGAATTGTAATATAGTACATTTTTATTAAGGATTTGAAAGTGTATGTTGAACATTACCGATTACATAGAAAAATGATTCTGTAGAATGTTTAACATTGTAGAAAACACATGATTTTGACCCTCAATATATTTATAATTTTTAGATAATGATTTTGGGATAAATTTAAAATTTAAATGTATAAAGTAAAAAGGATAGTTTTAACTACATTGAAATTTATTAATGAATTTTTGAATGTGTTTATGTTATCATTGATGGAATTTATCAAATTTTTTGGATTTTAGGACTATATCAAATAATCTAAATTTCAATTAATGAATATGGAATAATACATGAATTATATAAAAACATGGGTAACATTATAATATATCATTGACGTATTTATTAAAATTATTTAGATAGATAAAATTGTTGAAATAATATTAAGTAATTTTTTATCAAAACGTTAATTGGTCTAATAAAACACATTTTGAATAATGTTTTATTTAAGATAATATTTTCTAAATTTTTAAATTTAATGTTTATAAAATTATTTTAATATTTTTAACTATAATATCAAAATCTCATTTTGGTGATATTTTGGTATTTTTAGAATTTATTTATTTTTCACTGAATACTGAAACATACAACTTTTTGAAAAAAAACATTTATTTTTAAAAAATAATTATTATAAATGATATTGATATGATTTGAGTGTGTGTTATAGTGAAATATTTTTTATTCAGTTTTATTTAATCTACTTAATTACTTTTTAATCTTAATTATATTGGTTTTTTAAAAAAAGTTTGTTTTTTGGTTGAAGATGAGTTTTCCAAAAACTATTCAAAAATACATAAAATTTAACATTTAAATTTATTAGCATAATTCATAATGTGGAATTTTTTAATTGAAATTTATATATTATATATTATTAAAATTTAATTTATTTTCATTAAATTATTTATATTTTCATATAGTAAACATAGTACCATCTTTTCAAAAATAAGGTCTACTAAAATGATGTTGTCTCGCCGCGTCCGTGATATTAATATTAAATTAACAATTTCCAATTATGTGATTTGAAAATGGTAAAATATATTAAATATTTGAAATCATTATAATTTATAATTTATATGATGGTCAACATAATTTTTTACAAATAATATTAATGAAATCAACTAAAATTAATAATATCAATTAAGGTAAAAATGGGTTTACATAGTGTCTTATAAGTAATATTCAGGAAAAAATGTTCTAAAAACATTTCAAAAACATATTGTATGGATATATATAAAATATAAAATGTATTGTCTATATTTTTTCTTTATTAAATCCTTTTGGTAGTTAAAAACGATGGTTCACCTTAGATTATTTTCAAAAATACCAAGTGTGTTCTCTCCCCCTCTTACAAAAGGCACCGACCTCTCATCAAATAGTTTGATCATAAAAACAAATAGGATAAGAAAATAACTACAAAAAATAACTTCTCCACTTACCTACCCACATACTATGTTATTTACACAGGGTAGATATCCATGCACGGAAGCCCATTGAGGAAAAATTAATGGTGTTACCCAAAGAAAATGTAACATTCATCAAACTGCGTCTTTGTTTAATTCTCTATCAACCAATATAAATTATTCTTATATAAGGATTATATAAAAAAATATGTATCAAAAATATACTAAGGTGTTTTTATGTTATTTTTATAACATAAAATTACACACAATTCTATAAAATGGTGTTTAAAATCATCATTCATGTGTAAGGAGGACTGTCCCCCCATAAAATGATGTCATTTGTTTTTCAATTACCACCTATCATGGTTAGGAATAATATTGTAAATAATATTTATAAATTATATCTTTGATTTTTTAACATTAATATAACTCTTATATCATTATATCCTATACATCCTTTTATTTTTCATACCGTAGCGGACACGATAACGTCTCTCATGTGTACAGATGACAACCGCCTCACGAAGTGTTGTGAGGTATTTTTCTATAATGTTTTACAAGGATGGTAATAAAAATAATAGTAATTAATATAAATGATATAAATTACATAATTATATTTATTATAAATATATTATATTATTTTCTTCTTATCCTTTCACACAATGAAGAAGTTTTAACATCATTCGTGGATGTGTGGACCCCCAACTCCTCAACGAAATTTGAATCTTATATATTCCTAAAAAAATTACAAGAATGAGATACATAAGTATAATATGGTATTAATGATACAATTATTATTATTTAAAGATAAAATATTATATAACTTCTTTTCCCAAAGATCATTAAAAAAATAGAAACATTACTCAGATGCACGCATGACCATCAATCGTCATGATCATATTGTTAGTGAATTTATCATTACAAACATCCATGATAGGTATCAAAAGAATAATTTAAATATAAATATTCAAATAATTTCATGATTATTATAATAGATATGACAAAATAATTACATTATTGACCTTAGTCAATATACCAAAGGATGTTTTAACAGACAAACTGAATATGATCAAAACATCTGATAGAAACATAATTGTTTATGTAGTTATTATTAACATGTATATAAAATAAATAAATTTAATAATAAATGTTAAAATATTTATTAATTGAGTAAATAGTTAACATAAGTTTATTATTCTTGAACATAAATACACACGTGACAAATCAGACTCAAGGTAAGATACTTCTTCTCAATATCCTTTCACTAAGCCATATTTTGATGTTATACACATATACTATTTATTGAGGTGTATATAAAATCCCATTAATATGATATATTATAAATTTATATATTATCAGGTTATTTAAAGTTTTTTAATGCTAACCTTCATGATTTTTATGACTGAATAATTTCCAATGTGATAAGGGACCATTCCATTAAAAAAATATTTTAATGTTTTAACTCAAACTCTTCATTTTCCATGTCTTTTATTTTAAATATAGTTTATCAGAATAAAATTATTGTAAATTATCTTTTATCGAAATTTTAACTATATTTTTATACATTTCAAATGGAATTATTTTCCATCTTATATAAGGAATAATTTTGATAAATTTCGGAATGAATGTTTTAATATTAATATAAAAACAAAAATAAATTCTCCACCATCATAACTATTGATTCATTTCTAGTTTCATTTGAATGATTTCATGTTTTTCTGATAGAAAAACAATTTTTTGGGGGTTTTGGTAAGGAATGTAGGTTTTGAAAAATCATAGGTTTTTTTTATATCCAAAAAATATTTTCTTATGTGATTAATATAGTTTTTTGAAATTATTTATGATAAAAAATTTAAATCATAAATATTTTTTAATAATTATATAGTACATAAAAATTGTACAAGAGAAGTTTCTGTTCCCAAATTGGGATGGGTAATACCACTATAGAATTACATAGGGTGGCCTAAAAGTGATGAGTTTTCTCGTCATAACATAACAAGAGGTGACCTAGATAATGTCGGGTAATCCTGTTGTAGGTTAAACTATGTGTTCTCCCAGATAAAACTCTAATTGATTTGGTAATTATAATATTGTAATTTGGATTTATGGATATTCTAATTAATATGTTTTTGAAAGGAGCTTATGTATATGATTCTCTTACTCACCCAAAAGGATTTAATTCCATTATATTCATTTTAATTACATTAATTCAAGAAAAATGTGTATTTGTTTTTCATTTGAAAATGTTTATTTCTAATTTTTATAGAACATTTAAGAGAAAGGTAAAAATTATATGAGTTACATGTTTTTACGGGACAAATAATTTACCCTATTTTTATAACCATTAATGATCATCTATTCTCACCATGTTTTTATAATTGATTTTCCATGGATTTAAGGATGTGATGTTGGTATATGAAGTCAAGTTGGAGTTTATATAAATTTTCTATGAATTTAAATCTGGATTTATGTTAAACGTTTTATATTGTAGAAAAAAATTAATCTAATGTGTGAAAATTGAATTTTAGGGATTTTTTTGTATGATTTGTGGAATAATTCTATTAAAATAAATATATTAAAATATTTTAAAATATAATAGAATGAAATCATTAATTAAAACCCAAGATTATGTATTGCTTAATGTTGAACCATATAGATAATATCATATACTTTTGGATAACATTAGAGGTTATGATATTTATAATAACATTACTTTGAAATACTTTTAATTAAGTTCAAGTTAAAATGATATAGCATTTCAAGATTACCATGTTTCTTCTTCTAAAATATTTCTATTCAGAAAGGTTTTGCGCTGAAGAAACAATGAATAATTAGTAGAAATGAACGATGAAGATAATTTACTTCTATATCAGTATCTTGAGATGGTAGGAATAAGAATAGAAATATTTTTTTTTGTGATGGCTCAGTTGACACATGTAATGAATACTTTTGGTGACCATTATAGAGATAAACCCGATCTAACATGAAGGAACGTGTATTATTAGACCATTTCAGGAGAAAAGTCCCTCATAATTTCGTGGATCATTTGACATTTTGGTGGATGAAGGACAGATCAATGATTTGGAAATTATATTTGATGAAACCAGATGTTCAAAAAGTCGAAATGTAAACCTTCAAATTAATAATTTGGAAGCAGAATCTGTTCAATCATGGTATTTGGTTAAGAATACTAGAGATAAGTGTGATCTTTATTTCATGTAATGAGAAAAAATAAGGATCCTTTACACAATAAATGCATATCTTATAGTTTTCTACATTGTATTTTAAAAACATTCATTGAACTGTGGTATATATATGATGAATTTATATCTATATATGATAAAAATCTCACAATATTGGATATGTATGTGATAGAATAATCTCATGTATTATGCCCAGAAGTAGTTCAGTTGGTAGAAAATATTTTTATGAGGAAGATATAGTTTACAGTCATCACATATAGAGTATGTGTTTTTAACAATGGTGATACATCATGTAAATGTTTTATAGAAAACCCATATGGTTGAAGAGGGACCATGGAACCTTGAAAATTACAATAGGTAAAGATATCCCCACTAATTTGACATGTGAATACAATTAAGAGGACACAATTTATAAATGTGGTAAGGATATAAAATCCATATCAAAGATAGAATAAATCATCTTAATAATTGTTAATTAGATTTAGTTAATTATTAGAGTTTTATAAATATTAAATAATTTTTAATCAAATAGGAAAGCGTATTAACCAAACTGTTTTATAATAATGTTTTCATGAAATTAATAATTTATAAATTTTATAAGTTTAATTTTATAAAATTAATATCTTTTTTTTAAATCATTATATCAGAATTTACATTGTGTCAAATTCTGTAATTTTGGGAAAATATTGTTTTATCAATGAATATAGAAAAAGTATGATTTTTATAAAAAATAATTTCATATAAAAAATTAATAAATTTAAAATAAAAAAAATTATTTTTTTTAATGTATCCTTTGTAATATTTATTTATATATTACACACTAAAAATATTTTTAATTAACATTATATTCGCTTTTGACATATGTATTTTAGGGTTTAAAGAATGGGTTTTCAAAAAAAAGTGTTAAAATGAATAATGTTTCACCTTCGAAATTTTTTAAAGTATTTCTTAATGAGGAATTTTTTAAATGAAATGTATTTATTATATATTAGTAAATATTAACTTTGTTTCATATAATTATAATTTTTAGTAATATAGTTAATATATAATCATCATTTTGGAAATGATAGTCTTCTTAAAAAATTGTTGGGTAACCTCATCTATATGATTAATATGAGATTATAATTTTCATCTTCTTTGAACTGAATTTGGAAAATTATATTCCATATTTGGAATATTTGTAATTTAGAATTTATATAAATTTCAACTTATTTCTTTATCAATAATACTAGTGAATGTAATTATAATTAATTACGATGATCAAATTAAAAATGATTTTACAAAGATGTTAAACATTAATCATAAGGGGAAAAATGAACTATAAACGTATCTAAAACCCATTTTATGGAAATATTTCAAGCATACACCTTATATGATCTATTTTGTTTTATTATTGGAACATTTTTGTATGTAAAAACATGGATTCACCTAACATTATTTTAAAAAATACCATGTCTGTCATATGATGAACATATAAAAGGAGACCACCTATCCTTATCTCTTCACACCTTCATAACCAATTGTTTTATGGAATCCTTCCTCAAATAAATTATCCCTTTCACCACCTTCATCATATAAGAATTAAATTGAGAATAAATCCAACCAAGGAAGTCCTTTGGTGAATCCCAAAAGGTGTTACCTGATGAAGAGGTAACATTTATAAACATGTGTTTTTGTTTTATGCATTCTCCACCCCATGAGTTATTGTTATGACATCCTTATATAATAAAAAAGTATACTAAATATAATGATATGTTTCCATGTTTTTATTTTAATGTTTCTACATACAAAAATACACAAACACACACACAATTCCATTAAATCAGGTATAAAATCATCATTCGTGTGTGTGGTGGACTAACAGATCATGAAAATATGTCATTCCTTTTTTACATTACCACATTTCATGGAAGGACATAATGATATATAAAATATATACATATGATTTTAATGATGTTTATACAATATTTATACCATTATATTCATTATACTATATAATATTTTTTTTACATTTCATTCCATAGGGGATACAATAATGTCACTCGTGTGTACAATGAACTATATCCTAACAAAGTGATGTGAATCATTTTTCATTAACATGTCACATTGTAGTTAATATGAGTAACTATAGTGAATATATATTATATACAAGATATAATTATGATATTAATTTCATTAGTTGGTTTCATCAATTATAATATGTCATTTTATTCTTACCATTCCAAGCACTGACAAAGTGATAAATTCATTTTTGGATGTGTGGACTACAACCTTGATAATGTGATTAGATTATTATTTTTAATCACCCCCTAAAAATAATGAGATATATATGTATAAAATAATACTTATGATATATTTATCATTATTTAAATAAGTAATATTACATTTTTTTATATAACAATCATTGACCGAACCGAAACGTTACTCTTACATATGTAAAACCTACCATCTCCACGATCCTAATGTCAGTTCATTTTTAGAAATATATTACGTGATTTGTTTAAAAAGATTAATTTAAATATAAATATTATAATCATATAAATATTATTATTCTCAAAATTTGCAAATAATTAATTTAATAACATTAGTCGAACTACCAAAGTCAGTTTTGACACACAAGCTGAATATTGTCAAAACATTTGACTTGACCATAATTGAGTATGTAATTGATTGTAAAATGTTAATATGGTAAATAATGGTAATAATAAACATGAAAATGTTTCTATAGGAAGTATATAGTTAATATAATTTTTCTTTTCAGAATATTAAGACACACGTGTTGAATTAGGCTCAAGGTAATAGACTTCATCTAAATCTCCTTTCAATGAGGTATATTCTGACTGTATACACCTATTATTATTTATGTGGTGTATATACAACCCGTTTAAAATTTTATATCATGAATTTAAATAATATAGTGGTATTTAATTATTTTTTATTGATACCCTTCATAGGTAATATGATTAATATATTTACAATGTTAGATGAGCATTTTTATTTATTAAAATTCACTTCAATTATTTTTCTTCCAATATTAAATTTCCATTTCTATGTTTTTAAATTGATTTAATGGAAAATAATATTTATTTATAATATTTTATGTATCTATTTAAATCATTTAAATACGGTTTCAAAGTTATTTTTTATGTGTTTTATAATGAATGTTATCATAACTGAAATAAGGAATGTTCAATTCTTAAGGTAAATGGTAAGAAAAAAAGTTTCACCGTAGTGACCATTATTTGTTTTCATGATTACATTGTAAGAATTCATGTTGTATTCATAGATTATACCCCCTTTTTGTATTTTGGTATTGAAAATTTAGTTCAAACATAGAAATAGTATTTTGATATCCAAAGGTATTTTATTATGAGTTTAAAAGAGTATTTGAAATTATTTATATTGAAAATTACAAGAATAATTATTTTTATTCATTATATGGTAATTGAGAATTATACATGAGAAATTGGTGCGCTGAGTTAGCATTGGATAAACTCATTATAGATTTACAAGGGGTTACGCAGATACCGTCAGGTAAGCCTATTATTGAATAACTTGAGGTGAACTATATTGTACTGGGTCATCCCATTATATATTAAACAATGGGTGCACCCAAAATGATCTCCAATGCATTGGGTAATTATAATATTGGATTTTTACAATATGGTTTTTCTAACTAAATATTTTTGAAATGTTTTGTCAAATATGATTCTATAAGTAACCAAATGTGATTTTAATTACTTAATATGGGGGTACAAAACATTTTTTTTATGCCAAGGTAAAATTTCAAGGGGATTTGAATTTTTTTGTTTTGTGAATTGCGTGTTCAATGAAAGATGATTCAAAACCTAATTACTAGAGTTAGAACGCATAATGTGTTTTTTACACTTCTGTTAGGGCCTGAGGGGTTCCTTCCATGCTCTATTGAGTATTAGAAGCATATGTAACTATAAATAACTAGTTTGGGAGGACTGGTCATGGAATACGGTTTTTCTGAAACTATGATTCCCCCAATAAAAAACCTTGCGACACGTACCACAGGTGGAGCATGGGTCGAACGGGTTGTCCACGTTTTAACCAAATTATGCACTTAGTACACAAGGTTAGTATAAAATAGTAAGTATTTTAATACTGTTAATCATATAGTTTGCACACATTTAGTGAAAACTGAGTGGGAAAACTTTAAATGGTTGGGTTACAATGTATTGGGAGGTGCACAGTTTGGACAAACTATGAGGCGAAACCATACGGTAGTGTTTTGTGGGTGAATTGACAATTATTTCTCTCATGAGGTTAAAATCCTTTTTCCTACATTAGTTATTATCCCTTTATCAATTATGGCTTCCTCCCTTACCCCATAAAGCTCTTAAACTTCACCTCCTTGTAATTAATTTATATCTACCATTTCAAGTCTGAATCTATTGTGCTTGGTCACAATGGATCGCCATCAGTATGCAATATAATCATTTAACATCCTTTATAGGTTTCTCTTAGAATTTATTTTCTATTTTTATGTAAGATCATTTTATATATTTTCATGGAAAATTTATATTTCTTTGATTTCATCCAAATCAGATTAAAGTATTCCATAATAATGGATAAGGATAACATCTCGAGAATATGGTTGGTGGTCTATGAAATTTTCCTCATGTTTTTGTTATTTTATAAATACTATTGTTATGCCACATATTTTCCATTTCCACACGTTCCCCTAAAAATATTTTCATCAATATAAATTATATCATGGACCATATATTACTCCTATTGATCCGTATTTAGTACTTTGTGGTTTTCAACCTCAATCACGGAAACCGCTTGGCCATGACTTCATATTTTTTTCCCTTATTTCATTAATTTTTTAAGTTTCCTCATTAAATTATAGGATTTATTCTTAGATAAAAAGTTTAATTTCCCATTGTAGTCAAAATTTAAATTTATAATAGGACCTACTAAGATTCATGTAAACCCTTATATTATTTTTCCATGTTTGTTTTTATATTTTCTAAAATGAATATTATGGTGAATTTTGATTTTATTATTGAGTGTGATTCTTAATTGGTATGAATGAATTATTTAATTAACAATCACATGCTTTTAAAATAAAACCCCTCTAATGAGGTGCACTATCTTCAAAATTACAAAAGTGATTATTCATGATTTAATACATAGTGGTCTATATTAGTCTAGTTTTCGTATAAGTTATATATATATATATATGGAATTAATATACATAGCCTTTTATATTTTTCTAAAATTGATTTTCCCTACTTATAAAAATAAAAAAGATTAACTGAACCATACACCTTCTAAAGGATTATTTTGACTATTAAATGACATTTTCCCTGTAGGAAATAACATATTTTTTGAAGTCATATTATAAGTTCCCCTTTTAACCTTGTTAATGAATTTCCATGTTTTGTTAAATGGAATGGATCATATAAAATGTAATTACATTTACATTATCTCTTATTTTTATTTAATGAATTAAATTATTTAGAAAAAATGGATTTTGAAATGGTTTCACATCCATGTCATTTGATCTTGTTTAGTTAAATGATTAAATTATAATGTTATGCCTTTATTATAATGTAATTATATATTTAAATATTGAGAGGTAATACCTCATAAATATTATTATAAATATGATTTTCAAAAGATATTGGTTTTAGAAAGTTGTAAAGGGATTTGTTGTGAATGTCGATATCACGGTCCCTTAAATTGCATGTTGAGAATCATGTCTCACACTATTTTCAACATTTAATATTGGGCATTGAGCACCACATCCCTTATTGAGTTTTGGAATAACTACTCACTCACGACTTCGAGTGTTCACATGATTGAATACTCACCATCTCGAGTGAAGATAATGATGACCTCCACTCGTTATGATAAGTAGGGAATGTACACATATTTATTGATCATGATAGATCATATCCGCTAGTTACAGATGACTGAGGTATGCCACGATCCATGAAGAAACTATTATTCTAGGTTTATGGACACTTAAATCCACACGTACATGTTTCATATATGTGGACAGAATATATTACAATACTATGTATATATAATTACTATATTTATATGGTAACTGATGAGATCATCATTCCATCCTTGATACAATGCATGTAGATTTAGAAAATTGTCCTATTAAAAATTGATCATACTAGTGTTTATTTATTTAATTACGATTCAATAATGTTTTCATACAACAACACACTTCTTAACATTATATTTATAGACTAGAAGTAGTCTTAGACACCATTGGTGGTAACATAATAGGATTTATATATCACACTTATTGGGCCACCATTGTACTAGGGTACCATAAAGGATCCTTATATTCATATATATCTGGTTGATTGGTTGTACTATATTTCATGTACATGGGACATATGTGTATATGACTGAGGTAGATCATTGTATTCTAGTAGTGTAATCCCAAGGGGTTTTTATTTTTTTATATGTGAAAAAAAAATCATTGTGTTTCATGATATATTTATTTATTTTAGTTTATGTATCACCATATGTACATGAATGCAATGAATATATTTTCGTTGACCATCACTTGTTTTTCAGTCTATATTATTCTTCCACTGCACTATAATTTGTTGATTTCTGATTCTGTTGTTTTCTGTTATCTGTTTTCTAATATACCACTATGATACTGTAATAATGAGGGTATTGTATCTCAAATATCACTTCCTTCGACCCTCATAGCTATTCGATAGCCTCTGTCATAGGGGTAGTCATTCTAGAGGCCATGTGATCTACCAGTATAGCTACCGATTTAGTGGTCATTCTTGCTGGGACATTACCAAGTGGTATCATATATTTATTTTTTAACAAATACCTTTCTATTTAGTATTGGTTTATATAAGACAAGGAATGTGTCAACGCTTCGTAAATAGTCATGTATGGGAATGATCAACCAATTTATGTGGAAATGATCATGTGTCTCGGGTTCAGATTGTTGTTTGAACTGTTCATTATTATATTGGAATATTATTTCACCATGAGTGATTAGTGTACATTCCAATGCTTATTGATTTATGAAATAAATGAAATTTTTCCCTTGGCATGGAATGATATGGAATTACAATTATATGCATAATTATATATTATTCCCCATCCTTAAACATTACATAATCTTGAGTTAGGTCAATAATTCGACAATGAGGATCTTTTCAATTTTAGAGTTTTAGATAATTTTACCATAACTATTACATTACATCTCAAAAATTACAATGTATAAACTTCTACTCTATCCAAATTTTTTCACAATAACAAAAATCCATAAATTAAAAACGAATTATTTTCTAAATATAAATATTCTTGATTTCTTCTTTTATTTTACCCTTCATTATACATTTTTAAAAAAAATTAAAAAATTTTGGATGAGCATAAAAAGCTTAGTAAGGGTTATAAAATATGTAAAGAAAACATTAGTCCATAAATACATAAAAAGAAATTAAATAAAACCCTTCACTCATAGAACATAATATCTTTATCATACAATATGAAATCATAAGATTTTTGAATAACACAAAAAAATTATAAATCATAATGGTAACTTATGGAATCCATAACATACTTACATTGTCGCTTTCATAGCAACATAGGGAGTTACATTTGGAGTAACCATCATAGTATATTACATAAATATATTTGGAAAAAAATTAATGTTTACCTCCATCATGTTACCCAATGCATCAGATACCTATCTTAGTCTCACCCACCCTCAGTTTATCAAGGAACCACCCGTATAAATAATCTATGTCCAAGAACTATTACATAATCATAACACATAAAACAAGCATAAAGTAAAGATATCATTTCCATATTGAAATTACAATATATAATTTCCTGATATTGACATAATTACTGCTTTCTCAAAACCATATTCAATTCAAAAATTAGTAAAAAGTGTGTATTGTATTTATTTTCATTTTAATAATAGTACGACAGGTTAAGGAAGAAAAATATCAAATAATGATCGCAGTGGAAGAAAGGTTTTCATCACCACGCATGTTTAAAAAAATTCCTTTTTTATTAGTAAAACACTTAATAGAAAAATATTCTTTTAGAAAATCATTGAATTAGATTAAATGAAAAAGGGATTAATTATACACAGTATAAAATATTTCCGTGTATATAATAAAAATATGCCTCAATGAAAGGAGATGGAGACGAAGTCCCTTAAAAAGATAAATGTGTAAATAATATATATAGATTATGTGTATTAATTATAATTAAACATAAATAAAGATAAATAAAATATATGATATCAAAATTTATTTCATACATAATCATAGAATGACACAATCACGAAGTAGAAGTTTAACCCAAAGAATGGAAATTAGATTATGAATTTCCCTTACCTTGAGTCTGAATGATCACATATGTTCACCGTTATTTTTTTAATAATAAAATAATATTAATTAATACATACTTCATAACATTTTTCAAATTTATTATTACTTTTATATCACTTATTATAGTGTTATAATCATTAAATAATTATTCATGTTAATATCGGTCATTCTGTTGATATTTGTTATTTGAGTCAAAAATGAACTTGTTATAATTACAAATTGACCATTTGGTCAAAAGTACATTATCTAAACAATGATATTCATGATTTAAATATTATATATATCCAATATATATATTTATTTATAAGAGTACATTAAATTTGGAGACAAGAAATGAAATTCACCATTCATGGAGACAGTAATTCGTACATATGCATGAACGATACTCTCATTTTTTTCATATTTAATGGAATAAAAAATAAATGATACATAGGTATATTATAATTCCAATATAATATCATATTTTATATATGTTACATATGTTAATTAACTTCATCCTTTAAATGTTCCATTTATGCCATGGACAAGTCATATCAATTTGAATTGGCGGTAGTCTGCACGTCCTCAAATGAAATTATCGTATTTGCACATTATGGAAAGAATAAATGTAATTTTAAAATAAAAATAAAGAAGAATAATATATATATATATATAATATATGACATATAAATATAGTTCCATCATATAGTCCACCATAATAGGAAGTTTGGGAAATGTGAACAATCATCATTCCATGAGGAAGCGGTTCACCGTACATGGAAAGAATATGTTATTTTCCAGTAGATAGAGGTTTATGTAAGTGTAGTTTTAAACCATTTAATAAAAATATACTAGTATATTTATGATACTTTTGTTGTTATGTAATAAAATAAAAATAATATAATAGTGAGTGAAGATTTAAAACAATGGAAAGGAACTTTAGAGAAGATGCTACCTCTTAAATGTGCAACTCGATTTGATTTGATCCAAAAGGATTTCATGAATTCCCTTATAACTATTTTATGGCTTATATGAGAAATAAAGGGATTTTTGGATCTTATTTTAGTAGATTTTGGATGATCCAAGGGGATTTATAAGATTAATTAAATGTTTAGAGGTGATTCCATCTTATAAGAGGGAGGAGGGACACTTTAGGATGATATTGAAATATTATTTTATTGTAAAATGATTTTAGGTTTAAAATGGTCCCAAAGTCATTTATTTTAAAGATTAGTTGTTTTTGGGTCTCAAACCTCTCAAGTGATAGGTTTGAGACAAGTCTAGGTCACAAATTTAACCTTATATTTTAACATTTACCCTTAGTTAACTAATTTAACTCTTACCATGTCTTCTTGAACATTCATACTATGTGGTTAATATAGTTTCAATTAAATTACAATATAACCACAAATGGTTCATTAATGTCATTTTCAATAGTATCTATGTCATTTGTCCGAATCTTATATATTATGTACTATTATATAATTTAATAAAATAATATTTATTTTAAAAACTCATTTATCTATATTTTCATAATATTCATATAAAGACTTTTTTTATATCCATAAAAACTTTATTATTTCAAAAAAACCTCATTAATGAAAATATAGAAATTCATATGCATCCATAAAATTCATGCAGGGAATAAAAAGTTTTAAAAATAATTTATTTAAATATTTATAATTTCATTTATTTAAATCATTCATTAATAAGGTAATCACTACATAATCATTGTGTAATAAATATATTTATTAATTTGATTTCTAAAAATTATAAAATAAACTACATGTTGTAATAAATATTTTTATACTTCTAATTACTATTTATAGTCGAAGATATAACTTATATACCCCGATATAAAAAAAATTTAGTAAAAAGATACATGTTTGTGTGATTTTTCCCTATACATTAAATTAATTATTATAAAATTTCATTATCACAACAAAGTGGATCAATTGGGTCCCAAAATAGACCCATGGATTAACATGGTCATACCTATCTCATCCTATAGGATTAGAACATGTGTTAGGGTAGTTTTATATTATTATAATATTATTTGTCACCCTTATTTACCAGATTTACCCTTTAATAATGGTAAATAAAATAATAACGAAAGTTTTTATTCATAATGTCCAAAAGTAAAAGGTAAGTATTTACACAATTTGGACCTACTAATTACAAATACCGAATCCATTTTTAAAATTCAAAACAAAAATGTTGCAGTAATTAATTTAAAATTAATTCCTATTCTCGAAACCAAACAATGAGTTTTTATGATGTAATAACTATCAAAAGGTTGACATGTGTTTATGTCCAAATAATAGATGAAATTACTTCCAACTAAAAAAATGTTTCAAATGATAAAAATATAATCCAATTACTCATTAAAATAAATTAAATTTACAAGATAAATATATAAATAAATTAGAAGAAATGGTAGTTTTGACAAAAAAATGTGGTATTGTTCATTATCCATTAACAAATGAACTTTATCAGAAAATTACCAAAAACTTAACCAAAGTAAATTTTGATGTGCTGCTTCTATATAAGAAATTTATTTTTTCTAATAGAACGTATTAAATTGATAAAAACTATATTTAAAAAGGGTTCACCATCAAAAGGGGGTAAACTGACCTTTTAAAAATATTAAAGTATTTCACGCTTAAAATTGGATTCATTATTATTTTTAGCCCCTATAATTTATTGGAAAAATTTAAAGAAATTTAAAAAAAACATTTATAATCATGTTTTAGTTATATCTATTCATTCATGACTATAAAATGATGAGGCATTAACTACCATTTAAAATAATTTTATTATTATATTACTTTTTCATATAACTCAAAGTTGTGTGAAATGTATGTTTTTAGTGAAACCCATTATTTATTGTTGAGTATGTTACCAGACAAAGAATACCTTTAATGTAAAAATAAGACCTTATTTATAAATATAAATAGAAATTAAAAATAATTATTCAAAAAATACCTGCGTTGTTACATCCTTCCCCCCTTTTGGGAATTGTGGCCCTGAAATTCTATTCACTTATCATATAAGTGGGGGTATTTATCCATCATATAATTTTCAGATTCCCATGTTTCTCTTAAAACATATGGTTTTTCCTCAAAACCTTTACATGATGAATTACATTATTTCACAATAGTTTCTCTCTTAAATCCAGAATCAGGACTGGTTATTCCTCATTAGAATGATTCTCATCCAACTTTACTACCTCTAGACCCAAAACATGACATGGATCCAGCATATACTTTCACAACATTGAAAAATAAAAAAAATTACGTACCAGGGATAAACATGGAGGTAAATCCACTTTCCAGTCAACTGATCCAACTTTCTCAAAGATTTTGTAGGGTCCAATGAATATCGGACTCAACTTTCCATTTTTACCAAAATGCATCACACTTTTCAATGGAGGAACATCAAGACAGACATGATCAACTACCTCTAAAAAAAGATTGTTCCTCCAGTTATCCACATAAAATTCATACCAGTTTTGAGCTGTTCTCATGTGCTTCTGAATCAACTGAATTTTTTTCCCATCTCATTTACCAATTATGTTCCCATCAACATTCTTTCACCTACTTCATCCCAAAAATATAAATTTAGACACCTTGTTCAATATAATTTTTTAAATGGTTCCAGAAATATACTAGAATAAATACTATTATTATAACAAAAAATCAACCCAAGAATGATGTTAGTCCCAACATCCATGGTAATATATTGAACAAGCATTTAGTGTATCTTCCAAGGTCTGAATTTTTTGTTCTAACTACCCATCTAATTTATGATGAAAAGTTGTACTAAAATTTAATTCATTACCCAATGACTTTTGAAAGCCCTTAAAAAATTGAAAAGTAAACCTAAGATCATGCTCAAATTTAATGGGGAGGGGAACTACACGTAAACCAACTATCTCATTAATATAAAAATGATAAACTTGATCTAGAGATAGGGTGTCTCTAATAGAATATAAATGAGCATATTTAGTCAATCGATCAATGATAACCCAAAATGAATTTTTACCTCAAGAATTTATAGGTAATAACACTAAAATATCCATGGAAACATTCTTCCATTTCCATAATAGAATTCGAAAATAATGAAGGAACCCTTTATGTAACTGTCACCCTGGTTTAACCATATGACAAATCAATCATCTTAGGGTAAAGTAAGAAATATTTCTATTCATTCCGTATGACTAGTAATACTTTCGAATATCACGTTACATCTTTGAACATCCCAAATGGACTGAAATTGGACATCAATGAGCTTCACATAATGACTCTTTCTTTAACCATGAATCACAAGGCACACATAATCTCTTTACAAACCTCAAAACATAGTATTTATTAATGTTAAATTCAGTTAACATAACCTTCGGAAAAAATTATACATATTTCTGCAACTCACTATATTATTTCTGTGATTGGTTAATTTTTTTTGATAGAGATCATTTCACTGCCACCTGAAACAATCAAGGGAATTCCCTAAACCAAAAAACTCCAATCCAAAATTCATCAAATGAAAAACTAAAGGATCTCGTTCCAAAAGTAGCATGGTTAATGTAGCATTACTATTTTGACTGAAATCACAAGACACATTATTTTCATTTCTCGTATGATAATCAATCATGCAATAATAATCTTTGATTAGTTCTATCCATCTCCTCTGTATCATGTTTAATTATTTCGGATTGAATATGTACTTTAGAAGTTTTTGATCAGTAGATATTTCAAAATTTACACCATATAAATGATACCTCCAAATTTTTAATTCCAAAACTGTAGAAGCTAATTCAAATCATTTGTATGGTAATTTAATTAATGAGGTTTCAACTGAGATAATGCATAAGAAATTACCTGATCATACTCTATAAGGAAACAATAATATACCTTCAACAAAACATAACAATAGATATAATATTTACCATTTCTCGAAGGCAGTGCAAGAACAAGATAATTCTCCAATATTATTTTCAATTCCTAAAAACATTCATCATATTCGTTTGTCTATATGAACTTAAAACAAATTCATTTTAACTTAGTTAGTGGGCTAGATAACTATGAAAAATATTCAACAAACATTCTTAAATAAGATACTAAGCAAAGAAAACTATGATTCTCAGTTATATTTGTGGTTCTTGACCATTCATAACAAATTTCGTTTTAGCGTGATCAACAATTATGCCTTATTTATAAACAATGTTACCATGGAATGAAAATTGTTGGAAAAAAAACTCACACTTTCTGAATTTCCCATACAGTTTCATTTAATATAAGGTTTTATAGACAACCCAAAAATAAATTTCATTCTCCTCTTAAATTTTAGAATATACCAATATATCACTAATAAACAAAACCATAATAATTTCCAATAACTCAAATAAAATTCTATTCTTAAGATCCATGAATACAACCGATGCATTGGTTATTCCAAAATAAATAACTAAAAATTCATTATGGACATATCTAGTATGAAATGAGGTATTTGGAATGTCTGGTTCATTTAATTTCAACTGATGGAACCCCAAACTCAATTCAATCTTTGAAACATACTAAGCTCCCTGGAGGTTATCAAATAAATCATAGATATGAGGAAAATGATACTTGTTTTTAAATGTTGTGTTATTAAAGGATCTATAATCAATGCAAAGTCTCATTGAACCAGATTTCATTAAAAAATATAGGATCACCCTATGGTGATGTGCCAGGTTGAATGAAACCCTTATCTAATAACTCCTACAATTTCTTATTTAACACAAAATGATCAAAATGATCTATTTGATAAGGAGGTTTTCAAATTTTCTTAGCACCAAGAACCATGTCATCAGTAAATTCAATATCCCGATCAAGTATTATTGTCACGACCTGCCTTCACCAAGATGAGAGAAGGGAAAAAAAATTTCTAGACCCTTCCATCTTCAAGTTTAAGCAGATATAATGACCCCCAAGACCCGCGTTCAATTATTCCCGGGGGTGGGGACTACCACAAATTTTATAGAATCATATGAAAAATGGAATTCATTACCCTTTTTATTTAGTATGATCAGGAGATAGATAGAACGTCCCAAACAACACCAAAACTATAAGTCAAAGGTTGGACCAAACAATCCTTTCCAATATACATGTTTCAATAATACATGAAAAAATACAATAAAACATAGAATGTAAATACCAAAACCAAGATAAACAGAACCAATAGATTCCCCATTGTTTGAAATAGTAGGGTCAAGCATAGTCATCAATGTCCTCTGGGAAACTTGAATGGAGTTTTATATACGTTGGGTGAGTATATAGGTATACTCAGTAGGAAAAACCAAAATCTCCCATGCATAAGTGGGGAGGCATTCTAATGCCCCTTTAGAAGAGAAGATAACCCGTCACCTTATATAGAAACAATGCACCCAAACCTCACCATGGAACACTGCCAAATAAAGCAAGGCAGTTAAAGTAATAGTAATAAAACATTGATGTTTGGGTACCCCACACCACTTTATGACTAGTTATTGAATTCATCCTATGAATCATACCTCCCCCACCATTCTCACTAAAATCCCACAACTATAAAACACCAGCACACACCTGGGATACCACAACCAGACGTCCTGACTGAAAACTCTTGGGCTATAACAACCACTCGTAACCACACCCACAGACACCTGGGTCAGAATAATGACCACTATGCCTGAACGCACCTTAGCATCATACCAAAGTCACATGGGAAACAAAATGCACACACAAACCTAGGAAAACCACTACAACTTCCATGCCCGAAGAATCTTGGGATTTAATGGACCTCAGACCATCACACCAAAGTTTCTTGGGCTACTTGGGAAAGGGAGCAAAAAGTGAGCTAATAACTGGCCACTCATAGGAGTGTTGAATAAAAAAATCCTCCCCCATGAGATGGGGGTGTTCGGCACTAAGTTCTCAACAAGGATGGGGTGCTAATTAGAAACATAAGAACTAAATCATACATATAAGTAAACAAGAACCCATCCAATCCTAGAGTTTCCAAAACCAGCCTATACACAAACACCCTTATTACTATTCATTATTAAAAGGCACACCACCCACTGCAATGTCACAACTCATTCCCTAAAAAAATTCACAATTGAACCCATTATTCTTATCATATTTGATGGGTTCTATTTTAATTATTTCATCGCTTATTGGAAACTAACATGCAGAGCCACAAACCAAAGAAGATAAAAATAGCCATGTAGCAATTTAAGAATTCACACCTAGTTCTCTTGTGAAGTCACAACAATAAAAGGGATCCATGAGATCCCTAAATGTACTGGAACCAATCCAAGACCCACAATACGGTCTCAAAAGGCCTCAGATCTACAATCCCTCAATTGCACACAACATGGGATCTCATCCCTATCCATATCACCCCTCAAGAATGAAGCAGAACAACCCCACATATTTCCTAGGCAGAACAAGGGAGTTTCCATATTATATCACATCTTTCATTAATTTTTTCCTTCTTCCATTTTGTTATCTAGGGTTTCCATAAAAGGATTATTATTCTTTGGAATCCATTAATCAATTGAATCTACATGATTAACTAGTTTACATGTTATATCCATTCAATAATAGAATTAACCAAAAAACAAAGGATCATTACTGAACAAGGAAGGTCCACCAATGGCCACGATTTTCAGTGGATATAAGCCCATAAAATCTAGAATATATAATGTTAGATAAAAGAGTACAAAAGAATCATAAAATACGTCCCTTAATTATTTAAAATTATTTTTATTTTCTTTATTTTGGTTTGGTTTCATCCATACCCATAGACACATTAGCATACCCTCCCCGCCTGATACGGTGTAAAGATAGATGAAGGATGAACCCTACCTGGATGATCGATGATCGAAGTTTTTCTCCACGTACCAAGAACTAGAGATGCATGACTCACAGGGGAGGATCTATGGGGACTCCAAGCGTGAGTAGAAAAGATCCATCACAGGCGAAACACTTGCCTTGGGAAGGGGGTCTCCAAATTCACCAAACAAGGGGAAAAAGATAGCCATGAATGGGAAGAAGAAGTAGAAATTATCGTGCGATAAAAAGGTGAGGACATGGAGTTAGAGAATAAAAAATTTAAACAACATAAAAGGCGGATCGTGGTTTCACCACACCATTGGGCAGTTACGCACGATGGAATTAATGGTTATTTAATAATTCTCATTGAAGAGGTGGCCAAAATAGTTGTACATTATATGGTTTCATTTAATCATAGTAAAACGCATAATATGGGTGGAACTGAAAAGTACAAGAAAAGAGAGACTTCAAGAAAAGCCACATGTTTTGGTAAGTTAAGTGTTTTCCATCTATTGGGGGATTTTAGATATCATTTATGGGATTTTAATGGCTTTAAAAGTGGTTTTAAAACACTATTACATAAAAAGATATGTTGCGAGAGCAGAATTGGTAAAAGAAACATGGGTGCGACACCATTGGGTGAGACGCCGTAAGTGGGGCCACGGTCACGGTTCCACCATCATGGTGCCACCCTCATATTGCCACCTTAAGTAGTTCCACCATTTTGGTGTGCGACCGTGATGGTGAAACCGTTACAGTGCCACCCTCACGGTGTCACCATTTTTGGTGTGGATCATGACCACTGCCACCATTTCGGTGGAACCTTTTGAAAGAACAGAGTTTTTGGAAAAATCCTTAATGAGTCAATTCCTAGACCATTACATCAGATACCTCTCAAAAGTATTCTTGCCATCGAGAATCAATCTAGACCCAATGTGAAGGGAGGGGTCTGAACAACCACCTCGAAAGATACCTCTTAAAGGGAAAACCTCCTTGAAATCTAGGAGAACCTTTCCGTCATGTGACCACACAACATGTAATGGTCACTATTGAGACATACGTGTAAGGGAGTCCTCTCTCCCATGAAAAGATGCTATCTTCTTTGGGTAGCACTGACTCAACCGCACGAGTTCAATATCATCCACTCTAATGCATCTTGATTAAGGGTTGGGTCCTTAATTATCCACAGTTAGGACTCTTCGTACTCATTAAGAGAACACAGAAATAGACACATTTCATAGATAAACCGGTTAAGCACTACATCACAAACAAGTATGAAACAAAAAATGAAATGAATCAAAACAACTTTTGGTACTGGGCGCACATCTGTTCCTCCCGTTCCAGATACTCTCTTCCATCCCACCATGCCTCAAAAAAAACACGAACCAAGGGAATGGTTCATCCACAAAGAACATTTTTCTCATGACTTTCGATCATCACTGGTCACTCTACAAACGTCATGTAGTCCTCGATCTTTATATTTCCCCAGTAGAGGACAAGTTAATCATCGTGTAGATTTCAATGGAGATGAGACATATGGATGACGTCATGCATTCTCAGTAGCGAAGGTGGTAGCGCAAGATGATAAGCCACTACGCCGACCCGCCACAAAACCTCGAAGGGTCAAATGATCCTTGGAGAAAGGGTACTCCAACTGTAAAACCTCTGTTTTTCACTTTGAGGGGAGACCTTCAAGAGGAGGTGGTCCATGGAATTGAACTCCAAGAGTCTCCTCCTATTATCAATATATGACTTCTGCTAGTCCTGGGACACATTCATCCTCTCTCGTATAATATGTACCTTCTCCATCGTGCTCTCCACTACTTTCGAGCCAAGAACACATGCTTCCCCGACCTCTGTCCAGCACATGGGTTAGCGACACGGCCTCTAGTACACTGCTTTGAATAGAGCCATGCCAATGGTAGAGTGATATCTATTATTGTAAGAAAACTCTACCAGAGGCAAGTGTCACACCCAAAATCCCCCCAATTCCAAAACACATTCACGTACCATATCCTCCAACATCTGGATGATGTGCTCTGTCTGTCCATCTTTATTGGGGTGAAAAGAAGTATTGAGCCATAAATAGGTGCCAAATTTTTTTTCAATCCATTCCAGATCTGTGAGGTAAACTGGGAATCTTGATCAGAGACTATGGACCTCATAACTCTATGAAACTGCACCACCTCATTCACATACCACCGTGCTAGGGTATCCACTTCACTCGACTCCTTGATTTCTAGGAGGTGAAATGATTTTGTCAGCCAGTCTACCACTACCCAGATAGTATTGAAACCCCCTTGATCTCTAGGCAGTCCCGTGTCAAAATTCACCGAGATGCCATCCCACTTAAAATTAGTGACATCTAAAGGGTGGAATAGAACCCCTTGGATGCGGTGATCATCATTCCCATACTGACATACGAGGCACTTCGCCATGAACTCTACCACTACCCGCTTCACCCTGGGACACCGAAACTCAACCCTCAAGCCCAGGTATATCTTGAAAACTCTGGGATGTACCTCTATGGGGGAGTTGTGGAACTCACCATGAACTCTCTCACACATCATCTCTAAGTAAATCATCTTCCCTCGGAAAAGAATCTGATTCTAACCATCCTCCAACCACCCTTCCAGAGCATAGCCTTAGTTTACCCAATCACACACCACCTAACTCTTTGAGTCTCCCCACTGAGACTCCTCAACCTACCACAATAGAAAGGACTACACTATCATCTGAAATATACAACCACTACCACCATCCACCCTTGCATCTAGGTGTAGGGTACCCAACTACCCCATCACCTTCCAAGAATCTGCTGACTCTCGAACCAAATAATTCTTTGACATCATCCTCAAGGAAATAGCCACCAAGTTCCCCTTTAAGGATGTGTGGGAAATTTTGATGTTTTAGTCTTGAAGAAACTCCATCCACCTCAATTGTGGCATTTTTGGGTCCCGCTGGGAGAAGATATACCTCAAGAAATTGTGATCCGTGAAGAGTGAAAAGTGCTCCCTAATGAGGTAGTGCTGCCAAAACATTAGCGTGAACACTAATTCTACATGTTCTAGATCATGGATGGCATAGTTACAATCATTGGGATGTAACTGGTTTGACCCACAAGAGATCACCCTCTGTAGCTGCAATAGCACACACCCCAAGCCTTCGAAAAAAGAATCGCAGAACACCAAAAATTTCACCCCATCTTATGGAAACCTTAGTACTAGGGCACTAATCAGATTCCCATTTAGATAACTGATGTCTTCTTGGAACTTCTCAATACATATAAAATCCTGTTCATTCATGTTCAAGGCTTTCAAAGGTGCTGCAACTCAGAAGAAGTTGGCTACGAATCTTCAGTAGTAACCTGCTAGTGCCTAGAAACTACGAACCCTTAACATGTTCTTGGGGGATGTCCAAGAAACAACCGCTTTAGCCTTTAAAAGATCAACGACTCTTCCCTGCTCAGACACCACAGGTCCAAGGAAGTTCACCCTTCATGTTTAGAACTTTCACTTGGACATCTTCCTGTAGATCTAGTGCTTTCAGAGGACCTCTAAAACCATTATCAAATTGTCAGCATGATCCTACTATGATCTTGATTTGATCAAAATGTCTTCAATAAAAATGACTACAAAATAGTCTAGATATTCCCGAAAGAAGAAGTTCATGAGCCCCATGAACACGGATGGGGCATTTGTAACGCCGAATGACATGACCATAGACTCAAAGTGCCCATATTTTCACCAGAAGGCTATCTTTGAGATGTCACCCTCCTTCACCTTCAACTGGTGATATCGAGACCACAGTTAGATCATGGAGAACCATCATGACCCCTTCAACTGGTCAAAAATATAATCTATCATCGAAAGAGGGTAACTGTTCTTGATTGTTACCTGATTTAATCACTAGTAGTTTTTGCACAGCCTGAGACCACCATCTTCCCTCTTTTCAAACAGGATCAGAGCGCCCCATGGTGACATGATTGATCGAACAAAACCCTTCTTCATCAAATCATCAATATGGATCCATAACTCCTGCAGCTTAGAAGGTTCCATCTGATAGAGAGCCATCAAAATAGGATGGGCACCAGGTTGTAAGTCTATCCTAAACTCAACATCAAGTTGAGGGGGTAGAGTCACCACCTCCTCAGAGAAGTCATCCATGAACTCACTGAAAATCCCCGATACATCCAAAATCTTTGTATTTATCAACTCTACTGATAGTTCAGCTAACATGGAAATATGTGGCTTCACTCTCCGGCTGCCCTCCTGGCAACCCCTCTCGCCAACGATGGTCACATGTTGTCCGCCCACATCTAAAAAAAACAATATTCCTTCAAAAGTAGTTGATAACATAACATACATAGAACAACTAGTCAATTCCTAAAATGACATCATACAGCCACATCTTTATAAAATGAAGTTCCCCACTAGATTGATGTGGTCCCAATATCAGTCTACATTCTTGAAAAATAGGAGACAAGCTAGTCTAACCTATAACTAGTGTACTCAAAACCAGGGGTATAAAAAGTGTCTCTATGTCTAGACCCAAAGAATGGGATAGAATGGGTGAAATAAAGGAGTGTGAATCTCTTGAATCAAACAAGGCATAGTCAATATTACTAAACAAGTTGATCATACCTCAGATGACTTTTGGCCCTGCTAGAAACGTTGTATCTGCGGCGTGCAACTGACTCCACTTAGTTCCCCTTCCCCCAGGATGTCAGAAGACTCCTCGACCAAACCCTGGTCGAGGTCCCTAAGGAGCTTCCTAAGGTCATCCTTCTCCTACAATGTCTACTCTCAGAGGGGTGAGAGCTAGTTGTCCCTGCTGCTACTGCTGAATGGGCCTAGTTGGAATCTGCTGCTGCTGAGGTGGACACTAAATTGGCCCACCCCCACTGTATTACACTCGGTCTGGGAACTGATTCTGAAGGTTCCCACTTCCTCAGACTAAAAATACTGGGTATGGACCAGGAGATCGAAACTGGAATTGCTCGGGCCTACTCCCCACTGGCCGAAACCTAGAAGGCCTTGATGTTGGAGGCCTATTTCATAAGGCCTTTACCTTTGATGATCCAAAACTGGATCCCATCTTGTGGAACACCTCCTTGCATGTGAATCCTTTCCAGCACATCCTCCTTCTTCTGGAATTCCATGTACATCAGTAGGGTGAAGGGAGTAACACCATACTGAAGATAAGGTTGGAGTGCCTCTTCTATATGTCTCTCACAATACTCCTCCTCCATAAAGTGGTCTGAATCAAAGTGAAGGATATCCTTGACCATGATCCACAACTCTCTCATCGACATACTCCCCTAATAAAGGGTGAGTAGCTCTTGGCTCTTCGTAGCCTTCATCGTAGAAGATAAAAATTCTTCCCGAAACTCACTCTCGAAGTCAATACACGTAACCTCAGCCTCCTTATTCTCCCCAAGGTAGATCATCCACCACTGACATGTTGCTCGCAAAATATATCTTATAGACAGAGGAACCCAGTACTCCTTTGAAGCCCAAATCAAGCTAAAATTTATCCCCATCACCTTGATCCAACAATCTGTCTCTATATCAGAGATGCCTCCCTCGTACTTCAACAAGGTCTGCCACTGAAAGTTACTAATCATCCTCTTCCACTGATCATCCTCCTTCTCTCAGTCTTCTATCTTCCGATCATCCAAATCAACCTCATGGTCCTTGATCGTCCTCATTACTCATGGTTGTCATCCAAGTGCCATAACTACAAGGTAAACAAGGAATGCCTAAGCCCGAGTAGTGTGAAAGGTTGCTTTTAATTAATTTCTTAGACTGATTATTAATTTTAAATACCTAAAGTACCCAAGACACACAAGAACACATGTCATTATGATTCGTATACATTTCCTAGGGTCTCCACCCTGCAAATAGTGTAACCTCACTTGGTCATTTGGTAGGCCGAGATTCCTTTCATCAGATCACAGGGGCCCTTAAATACCGCGTCCTAGATGGTCTTCCCTAGCCTATTTCACGCACCAAGATTACCTAACATTGTTTCCCTACCATCCCATGTAATCCTCACTGTTCCAAACCCCGAGCTCCATCCTATCTCTCAACTTCCTCTGATATCATTCTGCCATGACCTGCCATCACCAAGATGAGAGAAGGGAAAAAATATTTCCAGACCCTTCCTTCTTCAAGATGAAGGAGTGATAATGACCCCCAAGACCCACCTTCAAAGGTCCTAGGGTGGAGACTACCACCAAAAGTATAGAATAAATTTAAAATGGAAGTCATTACCATATTTATTTAGTAGGATTGGGATATAGATAGAAAGTTCAAAACAACACCAAAACTATAACTAAATGTAAGGCCCAAAAAAATCCTTTCCCATATGCATGCTCGGAAAAATTGAAAGGTAAATACAAAAGAAAAGAAAAACAACAATAGAAACATCCCAAATGTCCAAAATAGTAGGGTCTGACATGGTCCTCAAAGAGCTGCTGGAAGCCTAAAAGTAGTTTTATATATATAGGGTGAGTATAAAGGTATATTTAGTAGGGAAAACCAAAATATCTCATGCACATGTAGGTAGGCATTCAAATTCCCTATGAGAAAAAGAGATAACCAAACACATAATAAAGACACTATCCACTGAAATATCACCAAGGAACACTCCCCAAATAATGGATGACATGTAATTTAATAGTAGTAACACATAGAAGTTTGGGTACCCAACATCACTTTCCCACTGGGTATTGAAGACATACAATGCATGATACCTCCTCTACCATTGTCACCACAGTCCCAATACCATAACCTTCCCACACAAACCTGGGATACAAATCCGCAAAAACCTGGGCCACAACAACCACACGTACCCACTCTTTTAGAATCTTGATCTAGAATAACTAACACCACACCCGAAGACACCTAGGTCCCATCCCGAAGGCACATAGAAAACAATATGATCACACACACCTGAGAAAACCACTAAAACTACCCTGCCCGAATAATTCTAGCCTATAATGGACTTCAGGACGTCACATGCTGCCTAAAGAGTCTTCGACTACTTAGAAAAGAGAGCAGGAAAGGAGATAATAACTAGCCCCTCAAAAAAGTGTTTGAAAAAACACCCTCCTCCTTGGGATGGGGGTGTTCAGCACTAAGTGCTCAACTAGTGTGGGGTGTGAATAAGAAACATAAGAACTAAATCATACATAAAGGTAAACAAGAACTCATCCTAACCTAGGGGTTCCAAAACCAGCCTATACACAAACAGCCTCGTTACTATTCATTCATAAAAGGCACACCACCCACAACCAAGTCATAACTCATTCCCAGAAAACAATTCCCCATTCAACCAATTTATTTTATCACATTAGAGTGGTTCTATTTTAAATAATTCATCACTTCAATGAAACTAACAGGTAGAGCCACAAGCCAAGGCAAGGAAAAACAACCAAGAAGCAATTTAATGATTCATACTCGGTCTCTTGTAATGTCACAACAACAAAATGGATATGTGAGATCCCTCAAAGTACTAGAACCAAACCAAGCCCCACCAAATATTCCAACATGACCTTAGATCCACAAACCATCAACTGCACACAATAGGGGATTCCATCCCCATCCATGTCACCGCACATGAATCAAGCATAACAACCACACATATTTTCAATACAAATCAAGGTATTTTCCATATTTTATCACATATTTCATTAATTTTTTCCTTCTTCTATTGAGTTAACCATGGTGACCACACAAGGATTATTATTCATTGGCACCCTTTTAATCAACCGAGTTTATGTGATTAACCAGTTTCTATGTTACAACCATTCAATCAAAGAATTTACAAGAAAAACTAAGGATCATTAGTGCAAAAGGAAGTTACACCAATGTCCATGATTTTTAGTGGATATAGAACCATAAAATCAACAACATATAAATAAGGATAAAAGAGTACAATAGAATCATAAAATACACCCCTTCATTCTTTAAAAGCCCATTTGTTATCTTTATTATGGTTTGGTTTCATCCATCCCCATAGAAACATTATCATACCCATCCTGCATGATACAAATTAAAGAGAGATAAAGGAAGAACCCTACCTCGATGACCAATGATTGATGCTTTTATCTACACACCAATAACTGGGGATGCATAACTTGTAGGGGAGGAACTCTGAGGACTCCAATAGTGAGAAGAAAATATCCTGCACAGGCGCACCACTTGCCTTGGTAAGGGGACTCCAAATGCACCCATGAAGAAAAAAAGAGACCAGCCAAGAAGGGGAAGAAGAAGAAGAAATTCACATGCGATAAAAAGGTGAGAACATGGAGTTACGAGATATGAATTTTGAATGACATAAAAGGAATATCATTGTTTTACAACATGTTTGGGCTGTAACACATGATGTAATTAATTTTAATTTAAAAATTCTCATTAGAGAGGTGGATATAATAGTTGTTCATTAAACAACATCCTTTAATCAGAGGAAAAAGCGTAAGAGGGGTGGAACTGGAAAGTACATTATAAGGTGTGACACTGAGGAGAGCCATACATTTGTTTATGTTAAATATTTTTCAAATCATGAGGGATTTTAGATATCACTTATGCTATTTTAATGGCTTTGAAAGGGGTATTAAAACACTCTTACATCATAAGATACATTGTAGGAGAAGAACTATAAAAAGAAACAAGGGTGGGACACCGTAGGGTGAGTCACTATAAGCAGTGCCATGGTCGCGGTTCCACCGTCATGGTGACACCATAAGCGGTTCCACTATTTTGGTGTGCGACCGTGATGGTGCAATCGTTACGATGCCACTATCAAGATTCCCACCTAAATGTGCCACAGATTCAGTGTGTGACCATGACGGTGCAACCATTACGGTTCTACTGTTTCGGTGTGAGACTGTGACCGGTTCCACCGTTTCGGTGGAACCGTTTTAAGGAATTGAGTTTTTGTAAAAATATTTAATGATTCATTTCCTAAGCCATTACAACTATCCTATAAAACTCGTAAAAAACATCATGATACTCATGGACCACTCACATATCATTAATTTGAACTGTTCCATTTTTTTCCAAAATATTTGAAAGGTAATATTCATTTACATCTTTTACTAGTTTTCAGCATCATAATACATTATCAAAAGTAAGGGTTCATTTTTGTACACAAATAGAAATTCATTATGAAAATAAACCTCTTTATCTCTGTTATGAATTTAATCATGATACATGGAATGATAATCCATTCACACAAAAACATCAAGCTATACTAGTGGGAAAAATGGGTTTGTAGGTAGATTCTTTTAACACATAATGACAATATGGTTATTACAATTTATTTTTTCCTCAACATTTCCTCTATGTGTTTTAAACACAAGTTCAGGATTCATATCTTGAGAATGAATTCCCAATTTACTAGAAAATTTCATAGAAATGAAATAATGTGTTTAACCGGAATCAAAAAGCACATTCAAATAATATGAGAAAAAAAAACAATTTTCCTGATACTACTTCATTTGATGGCCCTATATATGTTGAAGTAGTTTAAATGGAATTTCAACCCCTTTTTTCTTGTTGTTTGGCTAAATTCCATCATTTGAGTTCTTCTCCAGACATTTATTTTCATAATGAACCATTTCATTTCACATAAAACATTTTACTGACTGTAAATAAGATTTTTTCTTATCCCCAGCCTAATATTTTTCTCTAAAATTATGAGTATTTTGTACCATTTTTTCACTTTGTATGAACATAACAAAATTAAAAAGGAGTTAACTTGTTTCTTTTTTACCATAATTTTCAAAAACTATAAAATTATTTTTCATAACATCAAACATTTTTGAATATTTATTCCCTTTCATCTGCCACCTCATCCTCTTAATATGTTGTTTTTCAAAGAGCACATTATCATCAACAAAATCCATTTCCACCTTCTTCGAACATCGAATAAGTTTCTAATAACTTTTGAACTCATGAGAGGCTAAATAACTTTTATACATTGGTTTTAATCTTGAGTAAAAATGATTTATTTCACTATCAATATCCTGTATGAAATTTTGAGTATACCTTTCGAGTCAAGTGAATTTGTTTCATAAGCTACCCATGAGTCATTCTCCTACCTCAATTCCGGGAATTTTTTCCATCATAAGTCAAACCATCTTGGGAAAATAGTTTCTCAAGAAAAGTACCACTAAATACATACCAATCTAGAGAAAAAATCTCCACATTATGCATGGTATTTTTAACCATCAACCACCACTGATCGGATTCACCTTCAAAACAGGTAATAACAAGAATAGTATTTTGATGATCTGAACAACCCATGACATCAAAAATCTTTTCAAGTGCATTAATCTACCATTCATCTATCACAGGGTTAGATGATACTCTGAATGACGTGGGATGTTGCCTCATGAAATGCTCCTCTACTAACATGTTCCTTTGTGGTTAATTTAGATGATATTGTCCATGGATACCACCACCATTTATTGGTAGAGTAAATTTTTTCATCAATACAAAAAACTATTGTATTATGATTCTAAACAACTCAGGATACTGATTTGGAAGGTCATTTCCCTCTGTATGCCTTCCCTGCACAACTACCCTATTTGTTCTTTGATAATCCATTCTGAAAAAACATATCTTAGACAAAGTGACATGTTAATCTTCAAATTATCTATAATTTCTATCTTAATATAAGGTAAAAAATAATTTATAGATAATAATTTGACAATATCATAACTCCTAATGTTGTGTAAACCGACATATGATACCCAAAAGAATGACCCATCATTAAAACTTTCATAATCATTAGTTAAGTTAATAAATCCACATTGAGGATCCTTTTAGAAATATAGTTTCATATAATTAGGCCATAACTATTACATTACACCACAAAAATTACAAATTAGACTCTTATACTCTATCAATTTTTTTCACACTAATAAAACTACTTAAATAAAACATAAATTATTTTCTTGATATTAGTATTCTTTAATTATTTAATCTCTCAAAAAAATTCGTAAACCCTATGAAAAATATTTCAAAAATTTCCAATGAGCATAAAAATCTCAGTAAGGGTTATAAAACAAGGAAAGATAACATTAGTCGATCAATACATACAAATCAATGAAATCAAAATTTTCATTCATAAAATATAATCTCTTTAGAATGCATCATGAAATTATATGATTTATGAATATCACATATAAATCATAAATCATAAATGTAACTTGTGGAATCCATAACATACTTACATTGTAGCTTTCACAAAAACATAGGGAGTTACATTTGGAAAACCCATCCCAATATATTCCATAAATATCTTAGGAGAAACATTAAAATGTACCTATGTAATGTTACCCAATGTAGTGGATAGCTATCTTGGGATCACCTTCCCTCAATTTATCACAGAACCACCCATATATACAATCAAATCCCATGATACATAACATAATCATAACACATAAAACTAGAATAATGGAAAGATAACATTTCTATATTGCAATAAAAATATATCATTTCAATATAATGACATAATAAATTCTTTATAAAAACCATATTCAATACCAAAATAAGTAGAAAGGTTATATGGTATTTATTTTCCTTTTAAAAACAATACGAATTGTTAAGGAATCCAAATTTCAAATAATGGTCACGGTGGTGGAAAGGTTTTGGTCACTGCAAACGATAAAAATAAACATCTGTTTTATAATTTACTAAACGATTCATAGAAAAAGATTCATTTTGAAAATAATTGAATTAAATTAAAATAACTAGGGTATAATTATAAAGAGTATAAAATAATGTATTTTATAATACCAAAATATTCTTCAATGAAAGGAGATTGATAAGAAGTCCTTACGAAGATAATTTTATAAATAAAATAGACTGATTATGTGAATTCACTATAAGTACACATAAAACAACATAAATACAAGATAATATATCCAAAGTTATTTCTCACATAATCACAACGTTACATAATAAAGAAGTATAAGTTGAACCCAATGAATGGATATTGGGAAATGTAGTTCCCTTACATTGAGTCAGACTCGTCATGTAAGTTCCTTATTCTTCCTGAATAATAAAATAAAGATAATTTTTAATTTAATAAGAATATTTTTCAATTTTTGTATTTATTTTATATCACTTATTATCCTTTTGTAAACATTACATAATTATTTATGTTAATATCAGTCATTTTGTCGACATTCAGTACTTGATTCAAAAAATGAACTTGTTATAATTACAAATGGTCCATGTGGTCAAAATTCCATTATCTCTAGAATTATATTAATGATTTAAATATAATATATATACATTATATATATGTATTTATAATATTACATAACATTTGGAGATAAGAAATGAAATTCACCGTTCATGGAGACGGTAAGTCGTACGTACACATGAACGCTACTTTCATTTATTTTTCATATTTAAAGGAATGAAAACTAAATGATTCATATGTATATTATAATTCTAGTATAATATAAATTTTTATATAAATTGCATATGTTCATTAAATATAGCCTTTATACATTCCATGTATGGAAGTAACAAATCATATTATATTTAGTGGGCAGTATTATGCACTTCCTCAAATGAAATTATCATATTTACACAATATGGAATGCATAAAGGTATATTTTAAATGAAAATATTGAAGAATAGAGTCAATATAAATATGATATATATCATATATAAATACAGTTCCATCATAATTTCCACTATGAGAGGTGGTAGGGGAAAATTGAACAATCATCGTTTCGTGATGTTGTTGTATTCCCTACATAGAAACAATATGTTCGTATCCATTTGATGGAGGTGTGTGTAAGTGTTGTTCAAAAAAATATCATAAAAAAATCCTAGTATTTTAAGGATACTGTTTTCGTTTTGCAATCAAAGAAAAAATAGAATATGGAGTGAAGAAGTAAAATAATAGAAAGGAATGTTTGAAAAGATTCTCCATTAAAAACATATAGCTCTATTTGATTTGAGCCGAATGGGTTTATTGAATTGAATTATTCCTATGGTATGTCATCTAGAAGGAATATAGGGATGTTTGGAGATTATTTTTGTATAGTATGGATGAGCCAAGGGGCTTGATAGGTGTGATAAAATGGGTAGAGGTGGTTCCCTTTTTTAAGAGGGAGGAGGGGCACTTTGGGAAGGTATAACAATATTATTTTATTATAAAATGATTTTACATTTAAAATGGTACCAAAGAAATATATGTAAAAGATAAGATGATTTGGGTTGAAAAAATATCAACCAAAACGTTTAAGAAATGTCTAGGTCACAAATTTAACCCTATCTTTTAGCTTTAACCGTTAGTTAACTAATTTAACTCTTTCCATGTATTCTTATATATTCATACTATATGGTTAATATAGTTACAATAAAATGCCAATCAAACCTCAAGTGGTTCATTAATGACATTTTAAACATTTTCTATATTATTCTTTTTAATATTATATGTTTAGGTATATTATCTCATTTAATAATATAGTATTTTGTTTAAAAACTCATTTATGTCAATTTTTGTACTATTTATATCATGAAATTTTTAAAAATCCATAAAAACGTAATTATTTAGAAAAACTTAATTAATTCAAATATAACATGTATTAATCATCATTAATATTCGTGTATGACATATAAATTTTTAAAATGAATTTATTTTAATATTTATACTTTCATTTATTTAAATCATTCATTAATAAGGTAATCACTATATTATAATTGTGTAATTTATATATTTATTTATATGATGTCTAAAAATTATAAATAAAATAACATGATATATGAAATATTTTTATATTTTTAATGAATATTTATTGTCTAAGATATAACTTATATAACCCCATATAAAAATTGTTTTAGTAAAAAGATACATGTTTATGTGATTTTCCTCTTTACATTAAATTAATTATTATAAAATATCATTATCACTCCCAATTGGATCAATGAGATCCAAAAATCGACCCAAGGATAGTTGTGGTTGGAAATAACTCATTTAATAGTATTAAGACATGGTTTAGGGTAGTTTTAAATTATTATAATATTATTTTCTTTCCATTATTTACCTGATTTACCTTTTAACTATGGTAAATAAAATAATTATAGAAGTTGTTTTTCATAATGTACAAAAATAAAAGGTACCAATTTACACAATCTAGACCTCCTAATACCTAATATGTAATCCATTTTTTCAAAATAAAAACACAGATGTTTCAGTAATTCGTTTTAAATTAATTCATGTTGTCGAAACCAAAAAAAGGTTTTTAAGAAGTAATAACTATCAAAATGTTGACATTTTTTATGTCCAATTCAAAAGAAAAATTATTTAAAATGACAAAAATTATGTTAAATGATAAAAAATATAGTTCAGTTATGCTTTAAAAAATTAAATTTACAATATAACTATATAAATAAATTAGATGAAAAGGAAGTTTTGACTTAAAATGTGATATTAGTCACTATTCATTAAAATTGAACTTTATCAGAAAATTACAAAAAATTTATCCAAAATATATTTTGATGACCTTATTCTATAGAAGATTTTTATTATGTAGAATATCAAATATTAAAGTGAGAAAAACCATATCTAAAAAGTTTAATCCCTCAAAAGGTGTTAAATCAACCTTTTAAAAATGTTAGAGTATTTCATGCTTAAAATCAGATTAATTCTTATTTTAGGCCTATAATTTCTTTTTGAGAAATGTGAAGCCATTTATAAAATATGTATAATAATATTGAAATTATTTATAATCAAAACGTCCAATACAACAACTAGGAAATAACTATCATTTAAAATAATAATAATATTATATCATTTTTTGGTATAACTCCATGATGTGTGCAACATATGTTTTCAAAGAAACCCATTGGTGTGTGTTGAGTAAGTTATCTAAAAAATAATAATATTTAATGTAAAAATAATATTTTATTCATAAATATTAATATAAATAAAAAATTATTATTTTATAAAAACATGGGTTGTTAAATTATACGCCCATAATGATTCACATTTCATATATTTTCATTTGTTGGTTTTCTACGGATTGAATTTTTTTGTATTATATGACTTGAAAGATATAATATGGTTATTATTAGTTTTTTACGATTGAGGTAATTATTTATTATGGTTGTTTATATATAATTATGTTGGAAAATAGTTATTAAGTTTATAAACATCCCTCATTAGGTGATTATATTCCATGCTCCCAGATTATTTAGCATGTTTTTCCTCTTTAGAATGATGTTGTTTTTATTGGTCTATTCCATAATATTTAATACTGGTGATAACATTCCTAGTTTTTTTATATGTAATTAGTTGAATGAGATGATTTTATTGGTTGCAAGTAAACATGAACCGGTTTTCAATTGTAAGGTGTACATATGCCTTTTAATTGGGTAAAGTTAACTCGTGTACATAGACTATATTTTTGTCCTTATAAATATATATACAGACCATTTTTTGAGTTAAAGATGCAAAATTTCTTGTTTTATGGTGAATTAGTTTCAATTAAAGGGAAGATATACTTCAGTTTTTAATGTGGAAGGGGAATTTATATATTGGGTTATGGGAACACATGTAATCAAATAATTATACAGGACCTTGTTTTCTTTAGTAATGGATAAAATGTAAAAGGTGTTTAATTTTGAAATGAAATGAAGTGGTTTCCTTTATAAAGGATTGTTACTCTATCACAGTGACATAAATATTATGTGGTTGAATTTTAGAATGCACACCTAGACCTAAGTAGGTCATTTCAAACAATATTCTTATGGGATAACCCCCTATGAGTGTGTTAAAAAATTAATAAATAGGTAATATATATTTGGGTGCATTAGGATGAATCCATGTCTTCCTAATTAGACCCTTGTAGGTCTCCGGATCATTTATCATGTACTTTTGGTTTTATAATTATTACATGATATTCTATTTTAACCATTTTGAATGTTTAAATATTAAATTTTAATCAATTTAATGGTTTGAAGTGAATCCTTAGGTGGTATCCTTTGTCTAAACACTCTTGTATGTGTAATTTAAACTTCTCTTTAAGTTTCCTTTTAAATGAAATGGGAGATTTTTTTAGGAATTAATCATTTTAGTGTCGGATTCAAATGATCGGTGTAAGGACAAAAGGAATATTTTTGGTGTGATATAGTGATAGGGTAATATATTTATATTTTTATGTTGATAACCGTAGGTATGTATAACCCTTAGATATTAAAATCCTTATCAATGCTTTGAGATTCCTAATGCATGGTACTATCTAGGTACCGTTTCACCTGATAGGTCTCTTATCTTCAAAAGGACACCCTTGATTGGATGGGTAGTCCTTGTGATCCTTAACTCTATTTATGTCCATTATAATAAAAAATAATTTGGGTTTACAAGGTTATATAAGGATTTAGAATGGTATTCTGGTTAGAAGGTCTCATAAACCTCCCATCATCTTCAGAACAAAGTGACATGGTACATCATCCTTCATGTTTGTGCTCATATGAAGCAATCAGAATATTGATTAAAAAAATCTTATTATACTACCTGATACATGGATTCAAAGGGAATATATTATTTGGATACTATGGGGGACGTTTTATCTGGATTCTTGGCCATGGGGTAGTGTGTGGCCTCTTACAAGGTGCTCGTCGAGTTGTTAAATTATTTAACATACCAGATGAGTTCATTGGGATCATTGAGATTTGCGTTGTGGAGTAAATTCCTCAGTAATCATCATAGTAGAGTGGCATGAGAGTAAGTGAGATCAAATTTGTCTCGATTCATAAGATTACAACCTAGAGAATCAGGTGATTTGACTTGTTGACCAGTTTTTCTTTGGGTTTCATACCAAGTACATAAAATATTACATTTGAGTTAAGTCTGATGTGGAAATACTATGGGAATCTAGTATTTATCTAATATTTAATAACTAAGTAGCTAATACGGTGGGAGATCCATGTTATTTATCGTTGATATGTGTCCTTATAAGTGGAAGGAACACAACCAATGAGAACCATTGTAAATGGTTGTGCTTGATTGAATTCCCATGAGGCTTGTATGTTTTGAATATTGGGGGTGCTTCATCCGCAATATCATATTGATGTGATTGGATGTGTATGAAAATCTTGATAAACACCATTTTACATGGATGGAATTTGGCGGGTAAGATTGACTGATCATGTAATACTTTCTATGGTAAATGATTGTGATCACTTAGCGAGGATTCATCAAAAGGCGAAGTCGAGATTCTTCCAAGAAGTCATCCAGTAGTGGTTTGACTGGTATTATTTTTTGTAGTTGGGTATGGTTGGTTTTAAACAATAATTACCACTTCATCTTAATATGTAGTGAGTGTCACAAGCCATCTCGATAACTTTTTATTGTACACTTTTTAAGCGACGATCATGTCCCTCATCTTGATATCATCTTTGATACACTAAGAGAGAATCGATCCTATGTTTTTATAATGTTTTAAAATATATTGTTATTGATAAGTGATCTCTATGAGATTTTTATGACAAAAATGGGTTTTTAAAGTGACATGGTCATTCTAGAGTGATACCTAGGTTCAACTGTAGGAACACTATCGATGGACTCCAGAAATCTGACCATTTTTTTCTAATTTAATAGTTAGGTGGATGCCCATATTAACTCAGTCAATGATCTAATGTGGATGTTGGGTCATTTTTCTAACATATTACTCATAAACAATCATTATTGAATAGCATGGGTTAGTTCCCTATACATCAGTATATAAATATGTGTTTAACCTAGACTTATTTTATGCTCGTAGGTGATGTTTAACTGTTGATTATTTTAGTGTGTTGGATTTGGGTTTCAGCATTGATCGTGACAAGGAATGAATGGTTAAATGGTTATTTGGTGTATTGAATAAGGAACTTCAATGAATGTATGGTATCATCTTTAGGGAAAATCTTATTTGAAAACACAACATGACTTAGAAAAATTTAATGCAGTGCTATTGTAATACATTGACAATCTATTCTATGTGTTTTAAAGTTACATTCATCTGAGTGACTCAACGTGTTATTTTTTTTGTTTGAAGTATACTATTGATTATAGGACTTTGAAAACACATCTCTAGGTTATGTATGGTGTGGTGTATGGGATATCAATTTATTCAGAGAAATCTTGCGTGGCGTGTTTGAGTTAGGTCATTCGACATTCAACCATTTCACTCTGATTACACAATAGATATGACCTCGAAGGTAATCAAGATCACCCAATTAAAGAAATCATATCTGGAGAATCACTAGAATGTTTAGAGTCATGCATTTTCAGGACATTCATATGGTGGAGTTACGATGGGTTGAATGTGGCCCCTTTTTTAATGTTAAAACATATGGTGGGGATCAACATCAACATGAATTTTAAAGGGATTAAGACATGATCATGTACCTAGAAAAATGGGTGTGTGTTCTCCTCGTTTTGGTGTTTCAATTTTAAAATGAGAATTGGATCAATTTTTAATATATTATGTTCTGTTTTCTTAACAGTTTCTCAAACAATATTTTGATGTTTTGGAAAACAACACGACCTTTGTAATTAGACTTCATGGCCCTTGTAGGTTAGGAGTATTTTTTGTTGTTCCTGAATTTTTTTCAGGTGAACGATGTTCTAATGTGGATAGGTTTTAATGAACCAGGTTTTTTATTCAATGTAAAATTCCAAGAGGATCTGAATTTTGGTGTATAGTGGATGGGTAGTTCTTGGAAGGGAGATTCATAAAGTAATTATTAGAGTTTTAACACTTTAATTTGTTTTGACCTAGTTAACAGACCAAGGGGTTTCTCAGGTGCTCTGTTGAGTTATTGGAGCACCAGACCCTAGAAATCACAAGTTTAGGTGGGAATAATAGGGTGAAGGTCTATCTAAAACTATGACCCCCAGAAAAAAACAATATGTCCAAAACCATAGTTGCAAAAGGTGTTTCACAATCTATTCATGGTTTACTAAAAACATCTAACTTGACCGCACAATGTGTTCCAAATAGTCACTATGCTCAAACTATTAATTTTATTATTGGGTAATGATTAGGAAATACCATATGGGGAATCCCTGTGATATGGGGTTCCAAAAGAGTAGGATCCACGGAGTTGCCACACGGTCTAACCACACCATGTTGCTAAACCGTGTGGCACATTTTTGGGGGTGAAATGACCACATTTACATTAATTAGTTAAAAATAAATTTTCCTTCTTCCCTACTTCTACCTCAAGACATTAGGGTCCTCCCTTCTCCCATGGATCTCTCAATATCCTTCTCTTAATATTAATAGGTTCTCTTATATTTGGAGTCTAAATACAATGACACCAATCTCTATGAATCTACATCAGTAATCTATCGAATAATATTTCTTCCTTTTTATTTTTCTCTTCCAGCCTCTTGAGCTATGTTTCTTTGATCTCATTAATCTTATTTTCATGGAAAAAATCTAATATATCAATTTATTCAAAATCAGACTGACTCAATCCTTTATAGTGGATGAGTAGAACATCCTAAATATGAGGATTATTGTCTACGGATTTTTCCACATGTTTCCATAATTCTGTGAATATCTACTTGGCGATACACACCATAATTTTCCATGAATTTCCATAAAAATGTTTTAATCAATCAAAATTGTATCACACACATTTTATTACTCATGTTGAGGCTTGAATAGAAGTTTTAGGATTTAAACATGATCACAGAAACCCCTTCAGTGCTCCATCTTGTTTTTCCCCTTATATATTAATAATTTTAATGTCCCAATATCAATCCATGTTTTCATCTTATATTTTAAATTTCATTTCACCTAATGGTCAAAAGGCAAACTGAAAATGACACATCCAATTTTATATGTAATATATATATAATTTTTACATGTTTGGTTATTTAATTTGTAAAATGCATATTTTAGTGATTAGAGATGTGATTAGTTAGTGTGACTCTTAATTAAGATAAAGGAATTGTTTAATTAATTATGTAATTTTTTATAATTAAACCCCCAGGTGAGGTGAATTATATTTGAAATTAAAAAACTTATTATTAGTGACTTTATACATTTTTAGTTGTATTTATTTGGAATTTTATTACGGTTTTGTATTGTTAGATGCATGGAATTCAATTGAATTACATTTTCTATTGTTTTTAAATGGATTGGCCCTCATTTTGTATAAACAAATATTTAACTAAACTATGAGTCACATATGGGATTTTTCATACTTATAAATGAAATTTACCATATAGTAAATTTATTAATTTATGAAGGAACCTTATAAGTTCCCCTTTGAACAATTTAATTAAATTTCATTGTTTTATTATATTAAATAACAAGTGTTAAATGGAATGCCTTATATATGATCAATTAAATTATTTTAATGAATTATATTATTTAGATGAAAAGAATTATAAATTTGTGCCAGGACCAATATTGTTTGATCATGTATAATTAAATGGTTAATTTAAAATGTTTTTCCTTGATTATGATAGTTCTATAAAAGTAAATAATGACATCTAATTCCTAATAGATATTATTATAAATTTTATTATTCAAAATTATATGATGTGAAATGATGGTGACGGTTATATTGAGCATGGTTGTATCACAAATCCATAACATTAGGTGTCATGAATTTTGTCTCACACTATTAATAGTATAGGATGGTGGGCATGATGCACCACATCCCTGGTAACGTGTTGGCATGATGGGACACTCAAGAAATAGTGTGTTGAAAACATGTAACACTAAATATCTTGAGTGATGTGCAATAATTCCTTCACTCATTTTGAGAAATAGTTCATGTCCACTTATTTAGTGAGATTATGAGATCGTTTAGATTAGTTATTGATGACTGAGTTATTCCCCCAAGATAGCCGACAACTGGTATTCAATGTATATGGAAGAATACATCTCCACATACTTGGTTCATATTGGGGGATGAAATATATAACCATATTATCTATATTTAAATAAAATATATAGATGACTACTGATTAGATCATCATTCTGGAAATGATCCAAAGTGGGTGCAGTTGTCGAAGTGTCCTATTGGGACATAAGACAACTTGTATTTTTTATTTAGTATTATTTTTTAAATGTTTATATTATTTATACTCAATACATTACTATACATTTACATACTAGAATTAGTCTTAGTTACCATAGGTGGTAACCTACTAGGATTTATATCTGACACCCTGATCAGTCTTCCAATTCCCTCAATCCCCTGAGTAGATCCTTATGCTCACTAGTTTATGGTTGACTTCTTGTGATCTTTTTCCTTTTCATGGTAGGTAACAGAATAGAACTATTTTTGATAATAAGATTATCATGGGGTTTTACCTTTGGGAATTGATTTATTTTCTATTTTCTTGACCTTTACTATATTATATTTTTCGTTGTATGTATATTTTTTTGGTGTATGTATCACCATATGGGCATTCATGGATTGTATATATTGGGGTTCATCTTAATTTATTATTAATTTTATATTATTCTTCCACTACTCTATACTTCATTAATTACTACTTATATTCCTTGTTATTTTTTTTGATATACCGTTGTGATACTATGGTTGTGAGGGTATAACCTCTACAATATCACATTTGTAGAATGTCATTACTATTCGACAACCTCTGGTGTACGAGGAGGCACACATGAAGCAATGTTTACTGCCAGTATGGATACCAGTTGATTGGTCATTTAGGCCAGGCAGTTATAATGGTTTTTAATTATATTTACTGAGAATATGTGTATGAATTTTATATGTGAAAATATTTTATTTCAAATTCACAAAAATCATTGATGATAAATTTCAATGGTATAAGAGTTACATACACGCACTGGACTAATAGTTTACTTCTTTTTATATCCCATACAATGATTTTGTATAAATTTGAGTTTTTTAATTTAAATTTATATGATTTAATAATTTGTAATGGGAAGGAAGGAGTTAGTTTTAATGCTGTAGATATTATCCATGAAATTAAATCATGATTTATTTTAAAAAGTCTATATTAATGAAAAATGGATACAAATTGACTGTGTCCACTTTTTATTTTATTATTTTAATGAATGAGTTGTGGCTTAATTATCTAAAACTATAGACATGAAGGGATTCTCAAATATAATATAATTATTTCATAACATAATGATAAATATTATGTAATGTTTAATTTCACTGGCTTATATTTTCAATAAGGTTTAATGGTAATTTAGTTTATTATCAATTATGAAGGGAACACATGATAAGGGTGATCACATGTTTAGTATGAGATGAAAAATAGGCACGTTATGTTGTTTGAGAGATTAATGATAATTTCATTTTCAACTTTCAGTGAAATTCTATATAATTTTTTGTATCTTAATCTATTAGATGGGTCATATAATAAACTATTAATGAAATGGTTTTTATTGAACATTGGAATTATTTTAGAGATTATTGTATAACATCACAAAATAAAAATTTATAAATATTTGAAATCTTGGTTAATAGTTTTTTAATAATAAAAACTAAATATTGATTGATTTACTCATCATCCATTTATGGATGTTTTTATTTATTAATTTATAATTTTGGTGCTTCAAGGATAAAAAAATTATTTCTGTTTATTAATTTGTTCAGTAAGGGTTGATTTAGAAATTGATTAAAGAAAAACTAAAAGAATAACTTATTCATATGAAATAGAAGAGTATAAAATATGTTTGTTTCTGTATATTAATAGATATTAAAATAAATCATCATCTTTAAGAAGATGATATTTTGAAAAAAAATTATCCTATTACATTCTTTACCAATTAATTAGATTATATTTTTCATCATTGTAGATGTATTGTTTTGAGCACTAAAAAATTAAAATGATAATTATCTTTCTTCTGATCTGTATCCTCAATCACTATCTATAACTATTTAATCATTTATTCCATTCCTATATCTTTAGATTCACTTAATGATATCCTATGTAGAAACCTAGTTACGATTTATTCAATCTGATCTTTTTAATCTGTTTCCTATATTATTAAATTCTTATTGTATTAACCCTTTTACGATGTTGGTATTTACAAATTGCAATTTTCAAATAAATGTCTTTTGATTATTGAGAAAAGATTCACTACTAGATATTTAAGTTATAACCATGGATCTATAGACAATGTTTTATAGATCCGTGGATATAGCATGTTTATAGACACAATCTAATTAATAAACCTTGGAAACCCATTCACCCCCAACAAGTGTTGGGATCCTCCTCCCTCAATCAGCGACTCCTCCTCCTTTGACCTCGGCTCTCTGATACCTCCTCCTCGCTCAGGCTCTCCGCGACCTCCTCCCTGCCGAACACCATTTCTCCTCCCTCGACCTATCTGTGCCATCCTCCTCCCTCGACCTCTCTATGTCATCCTCCTCCCTCAACCTCTTTGTACCCTCCTCCATGCTGAATGCCACGACTCCACCCCCAATCCCCAACCCTCTGAACCCTCACGGTGGCACGACTCATCTCGCACCTAGAAACCCTTTTCCCTCACTATAGAAGATGGTTGTGGTTATCCTTCACTCCAGCTTTTCTGTCAAGTAATATATACATATCTATAGTGATCGTTCGACCATACATATTCAGTTGAGGGTGATTGTCAAGGTTCTCCCCCTAATAAAAATGTGGCAATGGTATGATTAGTATGGTTATATTTCATCAGTCCTTGTTAAGAGTCTTCCTTTCATCTCTATTTATTACCTTATATTGTTCTTCCCATGATTTTGGTATTTTTTTGGGTATTTGAATATCTAATTTCACAATATAATTAATGAAATCACACTAATAATTTGTATTTTGAATGTAATAGTTAAAGGACACTTATAAAGGAATAATGTGTATTGATACAGATTCTTTCAATGGAGATAAGTCACTAGATTCATTTATTTATAGATTTTCAAAAAAATTCATGAAATCTATATTTTATTGGGATTTTTAAATTTGGGATTCTACTTATTGTATGTGATGGTGTGCCATTATATTTCTACACCACATTTCTCATGGTTTCTGTTTCGTTATTCCATATGCTGAGTATTCTATTATTTTTTCCATGTGTAGGACATTATTTTAAATATATGACAGATATATTTATAGGGAATTTGAAGAGATAGTGGATCATTTTCATTGAAACTGGTTGGTATGACCTTTGATTTATATTATATGTATAATTAATGTTGGTCGTATTTATTCATTGATGATTTTAATCATTTTTCTTTTATGAAATTGCAACAAGTTATTTTCTATTCTTTTTATTATTTCTATTATTTCAAAATAATTTTATGACATTATCTAACTCTATAATTGTGATGGGATATTATTATACTACTAGTCACTAAAGGATACATAGATTCCTAAATAGTATATTAAGTTTCACATTAGTAGAAAAGTTATTAGTGGCCCATCATATAGTTCACAGGGTCGTGTGAGGTGAGGATTTGTTGTACTATCTAAAAATAATTTTTTAACGATAAAATGAAATTTTAAATGTGAAGAGTTTTTGAAATAAAATTTCATTATAGAAATCATCTTAAAATGAGTTTTTTGAAATAATTTTTTAAAATCGAATTTTTTTATTTTCTATAGGATATTTTAAATAAAATTTTTCATGGAACTCATGTGTATAGTAGGCATGATATGGCCCTTTAAATTGTTCATAAAAGTGTTTCTTAACTTATTTATTGATATAACATAATTTATGATTTTTTAGAAATTGACTGGTCTTATTAACCTCATGTAGTAGTTGCATTATTTATAATGGAAATATTCTCATGTGTTATCACTTTTTTGTTGAATTCCCCTTGAATTTTACTATTGTTCTATTATGTATGATCTAAATTTCATGAATTTCTACTATAATATGGGTTGGTTAGGCCAGGATGAGATTCTCCCTAGGTTTCATAATGATCTCACAGTCTTAGGGCCTTGTAAGGTTCCCATATGGTTTTGAGATAGATTTTTGGACTCTTAGGTTTCCTGATGACAATGAGAATATTCATGGGATTCTAATAAGTATTTTTGAGTGATATGTCACAGTTTTTATTAGGTCATGGTATGGACATCTGATAGTGTAAGAAACATTTTGATGATTGACTGGTGGTGAAGTGTCTCACAATTGACCTTTAGGTTAATGAGTTAATTATTGTAGGTTATACATTGGTTGTTTTGATTTATTGATTAACCCCAAATTGAAAAGATAGTCCGTATATTTAGTAATCTATATAGGGTATGAAATCTTTCAGAAAGAGAAGAGTGAGTCTCCCCAATTTTTGTTTTTTCATTTTCTAGAATGATATAAATTGTCTAGGTATGAAGCCTTTGAGAAGTGTTTTGGTTTAGTGGTATACCATAGATATAGAGTTGAAATTTATTAATACCTCACGTATCATAATTCCGCCTTTATGAGAGTTTAATATTATGGATGACTTTCGGGATTATGATAAAGATCATCAATAGTGAATACTATTTTCTCTTTTAATGCTTCATGAAATGAATATAATATTCCATGTTAATTGATTTGAATCTACTAATAGTTCTCTTCCTTGTTAAGGAATATATATATAATGATGAATGATTTAGATCAAGGATCAAAGGTTTATTTGACTAATAGAAATGAGGTTATATTCTTGATAGATTCTTTTTCTCCCTAAACGATTAACTACAGTAATAAAATATTAGTGGAATAAAATATTAAATGTCAGGATTTTTTATGTTTAATATGATATATTGGTGTATATCCACAGTGACTGAAAATCATAAAATGAGAGCATTCCCTTATGATGAAATTCTATATGTGGGACAATTCAAGAGATTTTCAATGGGTAGTATTGCAGATTGTTGGGTGAATACTTGGGAGGTGAGATAGATTATAACATGAGTGTAGGGTTTTTTAATTTAATATGATAGATTTAATTTCTCACTAATAATGTTCCTCCCACTTCAATTTTTAGGTTCAATTAGTGATTATTCATCAGATCAATGGAATTTTGTTGAAGTCTCACGGGACCCGTTCGTGTGTGTTGTGGTAACCAGAGTCAAAAGGACACTCATCGCATATGCATAGGTAAGAATATATATAATAAGTTCTCCCATTTTATGTATATACGTCCATGGTAGCGCGATTACATAAATGGATCTATGTGTGCTTATGTATATATACGGAAAATGCATACGTGTGTGGGTGATAACGAGCTTATACATGTCCGCATATAAATAAGGAAACTCTTGTGTGTGTTCAAGCCTATGCAGACATGTACATAGGGGTTAGGGCATCCTTATGTATATGAAAAGGTGCATATGCTTAGATGATGGATGAAGCATCTTAGAGTTTTTGCTGATAAAAGTGTCAAGTTCCGAGTGTCGCTTGGGTCATCTGAGGTAGGGTCCCTCTCCTAGACTCTTTAATTCAATAATGTTTTAAATTTCATTTAGTTTCCTTATTAATTCTGCTCATTTATATTAAATTGAAGTTCTTGAATAATTGTTTGATAAGATAATTGTTTTGTTTGATAAAAAAGTCATCGTTTTGTAATAAATTCCCTCCAATGGAGGTTCTCTATCTATGAAAACTCACAATGGTATACCTTTCTTGACATTATTGAATTGATGTTTTCCTTATACTTGATTTCTTTGTAAGTCATAAAGCACCCATCGTACATGACCCTTTTTATATCCCCGTAGGGGATTTCCCTCTATTTATTAAAATGGTTTTTGAACCAAAACACCTATTATGTTCATTTAGTCTTTTAAGATAGAATTTCCCAAGTAGGCAAGGGTTGTAATGACCAAGTCACCACAAAGATGGAATTTCCCAAGGGGGATACAGTATTAGAAATCCTAGTTATATTTAGATCTTATGTCAATAGAATATAAAGTTTCTAATAAGGTAAGTAAATTTATCACCATCAAAGTGTTTATTGAAGCTAAGGATACATTTCTATCACTTCTCAATGGAAACTTTTCTATAAATGAATAAAATTTGAAAAAAAAAACAATTTTGAGGAGGTTGTTGTCATATAAGTGGTCTTTTCACTAGAAAAACTAAACTGAACCTCTATGGAGGTCAAAGATTTATAGATGGATGTTAAAGATAATAGTATTAAAGAACTAGATAGTTCTTTTATAAAGGCTAATAATGTGTATGGAGTTCTGATTCTGAAGATTCAAATGGGATATGATGAACTGTTAAAATCTCTTGAATATGATATGTATTATGTAAATATATAATTATTGGAGTATGAGGTAAAATTGATAAATCAAGAGGTCACCCAAGTTGAATCATTACATGTTTTTAGAAAAATAATATTAACTTACACACAAACTAATGACGATAATATTACTAACAAAAAGACTCATAATTGTGTCAAAATAATTTTAATTGATCCAATAATTTTTTCAATGTAATCTCATAGAAGAATATGATTTAATATCATGATAAATATGTTGTTACTCATGCATATTTATCTATTACCCATGGTTTAAAAATAAATTCTATACAAATATGGGTGTGATTAAATATTGAAAATCCATCCATATCATCCAATTTGGCTATGAGCATGAATAAAATACTTGGATCTATAAATAAATATCAAGATCATATTGTTGTTGTCCAAAAATATAAAGCAAGAAAAAGTATATATACTACATAAAATAGAAAGAGAAGGTCATTTATTTATCAATAATAGTGATACTAGACATTTGGACAGGAGTATAGTGAATGTTGGCATAATAATGTCATGACTAATGGAAGTGAAGAAGATGTTGAAATAGATATGAACATCCTACACTATGGAACAATAGTCTAGATCATGTACCATTTAAAATTGGCCATTAAGATCATGATCGATGTTAGTGAGCTAAAGTAACAAATGGAATCAGTGCAGGAAACGAATCGTAGAATTCGTTTAATTAAAGATATACTAGAAGAAGATGAGTAATACTGACTTCTAAATAATGGTATTCTAAATAATACCAAAGAAATCCTAGAAGAAGAATTATAATACTGGTGCAAGAGGGTAGGGGGTGCTGAGGGGAGTGGTGCAGGGGGGTGGGGGGGGGGGGGGTTGGGTGGGTGGGGGGTGCGTTAGTGGGGGTGCAGGTGGGGGGGGGGGCGCTAAGGGATGGGGAGGGGCTGGGGGGAGTAGTGTAGTAGGGTGCGGGGGGGAAGTGGGGGTGGAGGGGGGGTATTGGAGGGGTATGTGGGGGGGAGGTGTAGGGGGTGTGGGGGGGCATGGGTTGGGTGGTTTGGGGGGGTGGGGGGTTTATGGGGGCTGGTGCAGGGGGGTGTTGGGGGGCTGGGGGTGTGGTTCATGGTAACTGGTGTAGGGGGACTGGTGCTAGGGGGGTGGTGTTGGCGGGCATTGGGGGTGCAGGTAGGGGTGGGTTATGATTCATGGATGTGTTATTTCTATTGTTTATGCATGTAATGATGCAATGATTATTGATATTATGATAAAAATAAGCGTGCTTGTAGCTATTTTGTGTTGAGGTATCGGGATGGGGGTAGTGGGGGTGCAGGTGGGGGGGTGTCTAGTGGAGGTGTAGGTTGGGGCGAGGTGTAGGGGGCGGTGCATGGGGGTGGGGTGCAGCGGGTATGGGGTGGGGCTGTTGGGGTGGGTGGGGGTGGGGGTGGGGTCCTGGGGTTCTAGGGGATACAATAGGAGGCGGGGGGGGTAAGGGTGTGGTGCAGGGGAGCTGGTGAAAGGGGACTGGTGCTGGGGGGGTGGTGCAGGGGGGAAGTGGGGGTGTAGGTGGGTGTGGGGTATGCTTCATGGATGTGTTATTTCTATTGTTTATGCATGCACTGATGCAATGTTATTGATATTATGATGAACAATGTGTGTGTTTGTAGCTGTTTTGTGTTGACATGACTACCATAAATTCTCAGTCCAATGTGGGTGACTAAATGATGATATTGTGGTAATAATAGAAAGGAGTTATAGAGTATATAACGTTAATGGATTCTTACGTATTTTATCATCACATATCACATATATATAAGAAGTTGTTATTTCTCATTTCTTTTTCCACTATTTCCTTACAGGTGGTTTCTTATGATGGGGTCAGTTCTATCCACCACCATCGATGACAGTGAGTTCAACATCAGATTTCGGTAAGATTTATTTCATTTTTATTCTTTGGCCAAATTTTAATTAGTGATTTTGGTATTTTTGGGTTCTTTATATTTTTCTAGTGCTTTCTGAGAGAAGGTGATAATGATGTTGGTGTTTCTATAGGAGATGATGAGGGTCATGATGGTTTTGGTGATGCTGATATTGAGGTACATCTCATATGTAAATTTGATTCTTGGTTTATACATTTAATTTGATCAAATAGTTCTTTTTATTATGATGATATTGATATCGAAATTTTATATTGTTTATATTTGAGATAGTTTTAATTCTTATGATATATATTGTATTTTGTTTGAGTTTAATTTTATTTGGTAGGTGGTGTTTTTTTACTCGTAGCGAGAGGATGTGAGTACTGCTATAAGGTGTAGCTATTATGGAAGCATTTGGTGATTAAGTATAGATGGGTAGGAATCAATTTACATGGTTATTAACTGTGGCTATATGGTCTACATTTCATGGTTTCTAAAGTGTTATTAGGGACCCATATCCATTGTTTTGAATGTGTTATTCGAGACCACGATCCATGGTTTAACCACGGGTGTAGTTAAAAATCACCATTTTTAATATCATTGATTTATCATATAATTTCCATGGGATTAACCATGGTATTATACTCTAATTTTCAAGGATAACCCATGGCCATACATGTACTACTTCCATAGTTCAATCCATTTATATACATGAAATAATTACATTGATTAAAATGCGGAAGTTAAAAACCCCTACTACAACCGATTTGGTAATGATTAGGTCATGGGGGGCTGACAGGGGGTGGGGGGCTGGCAGGGGGTGGGGGGGGGGATGGCAGTGGGGGACTAGAGGGGGGAACAGGCAGGGGGGCTGGCATGGGGGGGGGATGGCAGTGGGGGACTGGAGGGGGGAATGGGAAGGGGGGGTGCTAGAAGGGGGTGGGGTGGGGGACTGGAGGGGGGAATGGGTGGGTGGTGGTGGTGGTAGTGGGGGAATGGGCATAGGGGCACTGTGGGGGGCATGGGGAAGGCAGGGGGGCTGTCGAGGGTGTGTGTTACCATGGGTTTCACCTGTATATTAGTTAACAAGATCATGATCGAGAATAATTATATATTTCCCCATATTAATGTTTTATTATCAATTATGAGGATCATAATAATTTTTCATGAATCTTATTTAATCTATATATTTTTAGTTTATGGTTAAAATAGAATATATAGTGAAAAAACCATTCATTCCAGATAATCCACTATAAATTTATAGTGAATCTATTTTTTCTTACTAATTCCCATCCTACCTTTTTCAATTTAATGAATAGAGTGTTTATAAATTACATTGATCGGTTTTTTGTAGTTTTAATATATGATATTTATATATATTCTATTATCAAGGAAGAGTTTGAATGGAACTTTATAATTTTTATAAAGACCCTAAGGAAGGATAATATTTATGAAAAAATTTCCAAATGTGAATTTTTTTGGGAAAAAAATTCATTTTTGTAACATAATCTCAAGAAATAGAATACCAGTGGGTCCACTAAGGATGAATGTTATTAATCATCGACCCGTTTCATCCATGGTGATTGATATATGTATTTTTATTTTATTAGATAAATATTATAGGTTCTTATGATATATTTATTATGTCTATATATTTAACTCACCAAATTAACTTATACGAGAGTTATGTTCCTTTAGGATGATTAATGTGAGGATAATCTCGGGGAATGGACTGGGGGACTGGTAGGGGGGTTCATGGGGAAGGAAGGGGGTAGGGTGAGGGGGGAATGGGTAGGGGTACAGGCAGGGGGTGCATGAGTAAGGCATGGGGTATGGTGGGTGGGGGTGTCCAGGGTCTGGGGGGGTTTGTTCTTAGTTAGGGGGGTCTGTATAGGGTCTGGGGGGGATAGGAAGGGGGGATGGTAGGGGGTCTGTCCTGGGTTGGGGGATGGCAGTGGGGGGGATTCTAGTGGGGGACTGGAGGGAGGAATGGCCAGGGGCAGGGGGGGACTAGCAAGGGGTGGGGGATGGTAGGGGTGACTAGAGGGGGAATGGTAAGGGGAAGGGGAAGGGGAAGGGTGTGCATAGGGAAGGAAGGGGGCAGGGTGGCGGTGTCCAGGGTCTGGGGGTCTGTCCTGGTTGGGGGGATGGAAGTGGGGGACTGGAAGGGGGAATGGGCGGGGAGAGGGCTGGGAGGGGTTGGGGTGGGGGAAGGCCGGGGAGGGGGGGAATGGGAAGGGGGACTGGAAAGGGGTGCAGGGTGCATGAAATGTAGTTTAATGAAGTGTCGTGCACTGCAGGGTGCCGACAGTGCAGGGTGCAGGGTGTAGGGTTTAGGGTGCATGCAGTGGTGGGGATGGGCGGAGGTGGGGCCGGGAAGGGGGTCTATCCGGGGTGTGTGGGCGGGGTGTCAGTGGGAGGGGGATGGCAGTGGGGGACTAGAAGGGGGAATTGGCAGGGTGGGGGCGTCTAGGGTCTGGAAGGGGGGACTGGGGGGAATGGACAGGGGTAGGGGGGACTGGTAAAGGGTGTGGGGGATGGAAGAGGGGACTGGAGGGGGGAATGGGAAAGGGTAGTGGGGTGCATGGGGAAGGAAAATAGAAAGGTGGGGTGTGGGGTTTCTAGGGGCTGGGGGGATCTTCTTGGTGTGGGTGGGGTGGTTGTGGGGGACTAGAGGGGGGAATGTGTGGGGGGGGGATAGCTGTCATGGGGTTGGGGTGGCAAGGGTTGGGGTGGGGGAAGGCAGGAGAGGGGGGAATGGACATGGGGGACTAGCATGGGGGTGCAGGATGCAGGCATTGCGGTGTAGTGAAGTGTCGTGCAGTACAGGGTGCCAACAGTGTAGGGTGATGGGTGTAGGGTGCAGGGTGCAGGCAGTGGAGGGTGTAATGTAGGAAGTGAATTACAGGCTGTGTAGGGTGCATTGGAGGGAGTGTAGTGTACGGCGCAGTGCAGGGTGTTGTGCAGGGTGCAGGCAGTACAAGGTGTTTTGTAGGGTGTTGGACATTGCATGATTTAGTTTTCATTCATGCAGTTTTTTATGTTCACGTGTTCCGAAAATGAGGTACATAATATCATGTACTTTGGGAATGTTTAACTTATATACGAGGTGTTGGTCACTTAACTTGTGGATGAGTTTTGGTATATTGTGGTCACTCATGTATGAGTAACCAGGTGCAGGGTGTCGTGGAGTATAGGGTGAAAGCTGTGTAGTTCACTATCTAATTCAGGTAATGTTTCTTCCTTTTTTATTCTTTGGCTTAATTTTAATTAGGGGTTTTGTGGTTTTTGGGTTCCCTATCTTTTTGTAGTTCATTTTGGCTCTCATTGAGGACATTGAAGCACCACATGAATGGGATGTCCTCTCAACCTATGGGAATGAGGCTTTTTAAAAGGTCATCCCAAGGCCCGACACCTTGGTTCAGTTTGGGTCATGTTAGGTTTGCTATGTTATTTTTATTGGGTTCATTTTTTTGGATTATGTCAATTTTAACTGGTTCATTTTGTTCAATTTGGGAATATTCAGTTCAATTAAACCGATTTTAAATTATACTAGGTATGTTACATTACTTTCATTTTTTTCTTGCTCAATTATGCTTTATTGAAGTCAGTTATGATTGGTTTGATTTAGTTTGGTTACATTATTTTCAGTTTGGTTCTGTTTCAACTTTTTCAAAACCATTTGGTTTGGCTCCACTATACTCAATTTTCCTTGATGATTTTTTAATTTAGTTCTAATCATATTTGCATGTTTTTTTATTTATTGTAGTTCATTTGACTGAAATTTTTTGTATTATAACCATATTTGCATGTTTTTTGTTTTCGTAATTCAATTGACTATTGTGTTGGTAATGTTGGGGGTGTAGGGTGGGTGGATGTCTGGGGGGGTTGTATAGGAAGGGAGGATGGTGGGGGTGTAGGAGGAGTGGGGGTGGTGCTATCGAGGGAAAGGGAGGGGGGTCTGCAGGGTGAGTGGTGGGGGGAGGGGGTTGTCCAAAGGGGGCTATAAGTGGTGTAGTGGTGGTGGTGGGGGGTCCATGGGAAGGGATGGGGCTATCCAGGGAAATGGTTGGTGGCTATGGGTGGGGGGGTTATCCAAGGGGAAGGCGGGGGCGATAGGTGGAGTGGTGGTGGGGGGGTGTTGTCTAGGAGAAGGGGGGTGGCTGTCTAGGGGGATTGGGGGGGGGGGGGGGGGGTTCAGTGAGAATGGGGTAGGGGTGGGGTGAAAGGTGTAGGGAGATGTGTGAAGGGGGGTGCAAGGTGCAAGGAGAAGTGTGCAGGGGGGGTGGGGGTGCTGGTGCTGGGTGTGGGGGGGGGGGCTGTCCAGGGGGGCTGTTTTGGGGGAGGGGGTGTGCAGTGAGGAGGGGGTAGGGGGTGCAAGGTGTAAGGGGGTGGGGTGAAAAGTGCAGGGGGGGAGTGTGAAAGGCGGAAGGGCAGGGGAGGTTTGTAGGAGTAGGGGGTGGCAGTGATTGTGCAGGGTGGGGGAGCTGTGGGTGGGGGGAGGGGGAGTTGGTAGTGTCCTCCCAATAGCCAGTATGGTGAACTCTGCTTGTTTTTTAGGTAGTGGAAAGGCCTATAGCCAAGGTTTGTAACCGTGGATAAAGACCTATATCCACGGTTTGAATCGTGGATATAGGCATATAGCCATAGTTTTAGGAACCATTGCCTTTATTGGGATGGCTATAGGGCTATAACCACAGTTGGAGTTGTGGATTTTGGGATATAGCCACGATTCGAACTGTAATTGTGGCTAGGGGGCTATAACCACGGTTTCAAACCCTGGCTATAGGCTCTGACCTATATCCATGCCAATACCATCCACGGTTCATGAATCCATGGCTATAACCTATATATATGGGTTTTGGGGCTATAGCCATGGTTCTATACTGTGCCTATAACCTTAATTTCTAGTAGTGTTTAAATTTTGAGTGAGAAAATTATTTATCGTGGGGAGAATGTAACACACTGAGATTTTAAAATAAAAATATTTTTTGGATATAGTTCGTTACAAAAACTCCAAGAATAGAAGAAAATATAATACCCTAAGACTTTATCATAATTTTATTTTTAAATAAATTTAGTATTCTCAATATTTTTAATTACATGAAACCGTGAGTTTAGATTGTGTTACACACTACACTGATTTTAAACGACTCATGAAATATTATTAAAATATTAGTACTAATATAATATTTATTACCTAGCCATTAAAATTGAGGGAATTTATAGAATAACTAAATTATCAATAATATATTTATCTATTTATTAGAAATAAAATAATTATCACACAAAGAAAAAGAAAATGATTTTCTGAGAAACAATATTTTATGTAACAGATGTTATACGTGTAATTTGTAAGCATAATTTAAAATTAATTTTTAATAATCATAGTAAAATTATTTATATAAATATAATTTATTTTTAAAATAATATTTTCAAAATTATTTTAGGGTGTATTTTGGATTTTTCTGAAATGATTACTTTTTTGGTGAATAGTGAAAAAATATTATTTTTTATTGAAAACTGCATTTTATTTGAATAAATTTTAATTTTAAATTTGGTTTTTAATTGTATTTAATGTAAAATTATTTCAAATATATATCTATTAGTCCAATTTAGGTCATTTAAATAGTTTTTATTTTTAATTTATATATAAAAACATTATAAACTTTTTGAAATTTTCCATTGCAAACTCTTTTTCTCTTCGCATCAATGATATTAATTTAAAATTATAAAATTACAGTTATAAAAATTGAATATTAAATATGAATTCCATCATTTTAATTATAAAAATTTATAATTTATAATAATATAAAAATAATCATTAACAAAAATTAACAATGAATGAAGTAATTTTTTTATCAATGTTTCTTTAAAAAATGGGTTTACATGAGGTTAAACGAAAGAGATAATAGTAAAAATGACAAATAAAATTATCTAAAATATATTTTATATCTATATTTATACCAATAAATATTAAATGAAGGATAAAAGTACATTTTTACCCTCATGATATGTGAAAATGTGAGATCACTCATTTCATTTCAGTGATACCGTGTTTGTCTACACCCCACCTATAAATAGATCCCAAATCTCATCTTTTTCAAACATTCAAACCATTATGGATCAAAAAATAAATTCAATAATAACATCCCAACATCCCTAAACTAAACATAGATTCATTATCTTGGGAATAAATCCAACCTAGAAAAGCCTTAGTGCAAACATAAGGAGGGTACCAGAAGAATATATAATGTTATTCAATGACCGTCTTTATTCTATATCATTCTCCACATCCTTAAATTCTGATTAAACCATGATAATATAATATTCGTAGTATCTTACATAAAATAAGATTATTTAAGTATATTTTAATTACATACAACCATCTTAAATTCCATCAAATGGGATATGAAATAATCATTTTTTTGTACGGTAGACAAGGGACTCTCTATAACAACATGGGTACCGATAGAATAATTTATTATCAAATTTAAAATTGTTATTAAATTAAATTAATTAGTATTAGAAAAATATATTAAAGTTATTTATATTTTTTATTTTCATTAAAAATTTAATAAATTCATCCAATAATTTTGATATACCTAAGGCAAGATTAAATCCTTTTTTAGGTATAATATATATATTTTTTCAAAAGGATGTTTTTTCCACATTTTGATTTCACAATTGTTTTAGAAATTAATTTTCAATTTTTTATTAATTTTATTTTAAAAAATAAAAATAAATTTTTAAATCATAGAATCAATATTATCTTAAGGTGATTTTTTTGGTATTTTTTCGATAAGTTTCATTTTTAGATGAATAATGAACAATATTACATTTTCATTGAAAAATTCTTTTGCATCTAATTTATTTATATATGTAAATTATATATTATATTGGGTTTAAAGTATAATTTTTCAAATTACATAGCAATAACAAAAATTTATGTAATTTAATGAATTTCTCATTAAAATATGATATAAAAACATTTCAATATTTTTAACATTTCACTTTACACCCTTAATTTTTTTGGTGTCTTTGATATTAATTTTAAATCTAATTTTACAATTATGTGAATTTAATTTCGTAAATTGGATTAAATATTTTAAATAATAATTTATAAATTATGTTTTATGGTCCATTTAATTTTTATGTATACAAAAAATACCATGGTAAATGTTTTTTACTATAGTATAGGGAATATAAGGTCAAGGGTTAAAGTTAAATTTAAAAAAATAACATAAAAAATTTATATCATTTAATGGATGTATGAGTTGTTTATGGACCCTAAAAATTCTCTAGAATCACAATTTTTATCTAATTTAATTAAATTTAATTTAATATCAATGTGGTTAGATTTAAATATAAAATAATAATTATTTCGATTAATTAAACTCACCTACCTAAAGTATAAATACCTCCCTTCACCACCCCATTTATACTCAAAATACTTGGATCACCTAAAGTATCTACCCAATCCTCTCTAACTCAACCACATAACATAAATCATCTTCTAGTCTCAAAAAATAATATTTTCAATGTCGTAAATGTTCAATCAAGGAGGTGGTCTTTAAGAGGTAATTTTCTATAAGTTCATCTCTTAATGACATTTATTTTTCTTATTTCTACTCACCTCTATCATCCATAAATTCAAAAAAACAAATAATAAATTATATAATATAGTTTTATGTTTCCAATGAAATATCTGAAATCCATATCATTTCTCTTATCCTCTAATTAAAATAAATGAAACCATTGTCCAAATTATGTTGGATATCCTTCTACAAGAATAACTATTTTATGTTTTCTCTTACCACCTTCATGGATGAACATAAATGTATAATTCTGGTTATATAAGATTTAATGAGGAATATTTTAACCTATTTCATCCTCTTAAACTAATATACAAACATAATATTAAAAAAGATGCAAGTAGTTCGTGATGTTGGGAAAATTCACCTATATAAAATAAACATTTGTCCCCAATATTTTATCTAATGAAGAATCCTCTTATAAGAAATAGAAATGATATATGGGATCATTAATAATTATAGAAGATAATAATCAAAATTTCATTGCACTTCTAGAGTTTTAATTTCATTTTATATGAACATCAATAATTTATTAAAAAATAAAAATAACCATGAAAAAGTGAAATGAATACACCTAAAACACTGAAAACAATGAAATATTATTAATTAATAGGTTTTAATATGTTATAGAATTAATAAAAAGGTATTATAAATATTAATATATTTCTACAATGAGTTAATAATAATATTTCAACCATTATATAATAGTTTGGAATATGTTTTAAATAATTCAAATTTGAGGTAAGGTAATTATTAAAGAAACTTCAATTCTTTGTGAAAACATAAATTTTTTTAACAATGTATTTATATTATTATGTGTGAAATGAATTTGTATTTTCTGTAATTTTTATTTCAAATTATTTTATGTGGATTTATTTTTAATATACATAATATATTATTTTTATTTATACACTCTTAAAAGATATGATATTTATAAGGAAAATTCCTGTTAAAATAATCATTTAATGTTACATTTGAAAAAAAAATATTAAATATATAGAATCAATGTAATTTTTCAATGTTATGATAATTTAATATTGGTATGATTACAACATATTTTTATTATGTCACATTGAGAGAAATGATTTTTCATTATACATTCTTATTTTTTCAAAATGAGTGATTTCAAAATGAAATATTCATCTTATTGAATGATTGTTTTTATGATGAAATCCATCATGATTAATGCTTATGTTATGGTTAGTTGGAATTTTTTGTAACAATTGGTGGTTACAAGATAATATAATGTCTGTTTATTACATGATCGACCAATGGTGGGTGGTTATTTAATAAACCAATTATGGGTGGCTCTATAATAAACTAAGGATATATGGTTATGTGAAAACCTCTAATGCATTGTGTATTACTGAGTTAGAGTTTTACCATATTGGTGACATCATTTATAAGAGTGATTTAAAAAATCAATTCCCAAGTTACCTAAAAATATATTGGATTCTTGAAAAAAGTCTTCATGAAAATTAGTTTATTTCCAAAAGGTAAGATATTAATTTTTTTGGAAAGAATATTCATATTTCTGAATAAAAATGTAAGTTTTTATACCAAAGATTTTTTTTGAAATTTAGATGGAATAATGTTTTCCATTCATTTATGTACCTTACTATGATTTTTTACAGATGCCATTTTTTTAAAATATTTTTATAGGATTTAATAAAGAATAGATATACGGATGAGAACACGGGGAAAAGTGTGAATATTATACATGAAGAGAAAAAATGTTTTATTTATAAAATGATTTCATTTTGTGGAAGAAAATAGGTATTGGTGATAATATTCAAATGCAAATTTATGGGTTTAATTTGTACGTGTTGACTTAATTTTCCTAGAATCTAAACTGAAAATTATGTGAGGAATGTAATAATGTTCATTCTTGTGGAAAAACAAAAGAATATGTAATGTCTATGACTATTTCTCAATATTTGGTATCAGAGCACGATTTAGCAACATTTGGGTTATGATAATGTTAGTAGAATACCCATTAATGGTGTTTAATTTGGGGTTAATTTTAAATGATATTTAATTTGACGATTACAAGGTCTCTTTTTGAATGAAATGTCTATTAAGAATGGTTTTCTACACAAGGAACAAGGAAGATATGGTGGGAAATTAAATTGAGGAATAAATCCATTCAAATTAGTATCCTAAGATGGTTAGAATCATAACATAAACATTTTTTATAGTTATGGATTAGTTAAAAGATTCTATAAATAGAGGTAATATCCATAAAATCTAGTAGTAAAATCAACAATAGTTGAATATATAAATTGTGAATATTTTTATAAGGAAAAAATCCTCTGTCTGTCAGTGGAAACTCTGATCCAGTGGTAGATAAAAGATGGATTACAACTCTATAAATAAAATATTATTTTATGTGATTTTGGGAGCACCAAATGTAACCCTATCTATTTATCATTTTGATACTGATTTTTATCAATTGGTGTGACGTACCAGACCAAGATGTAATTGCAGATGTTACCCATGACTGGTTGGCCACATGGCCTTAAGTACATCTTCCCATGATCTAATGGCTGCTGACTAGTAGTGAGGGCCTAGGGTGTGTCCATGTGGAGACTATTCCCTCATTACCAAAGTGTATCATTGTAGATAACATACCAGAAAACATAAGTAAATTGAACACAAAAGGTAAGTTAACATATAGAATAGAATAATATTTCATGAATAGAAGTAGAACAATTGTAAATGATATAAATATAAAAAATTTGACAATGTATTGTCATGTAGATATAACTCTAGAAAATAATTATATAAAGTATCATACAAGCATGCTAACCAAAGTATAAAAAGGTATATAAAACTATCTCATGAATCTTGATCTCCTTCTGATTTATTTTATACCATCTCCATCTTTATAAATCATTAAATAAGATTTAAAATCTAACCACATTTTTTTATCTGACACCTACATCCAAATAGTCTTTATATGTACTTGAGGCACTCAGATATGGTGTGAGATAAATCATAATAGGAAACCACCAATGGTGTATATATTATCATGTTTCTGTAATATAGTTGAAATAATTCATGCCTGAATATATAATGTAAGCATTACATTAACATAAATACTAAAGCACCTTCTTTGTCCCCCAACTAGTGTCTGAATATGTAAAAAACTCATTTAATAAATTACATTGTAGTTCATATGAATATGTCACATGATGCATGCCATCACTGAAATCATGATGTTAATGAGGGATATAATCCCTAAAGACACATCCTATAATTCTATTGATCAATAATTGTTTTAATGGTGATGACTAATGAAACCAAGACCTCAAGGGTTTCCAACTCAGTGGTAACTACAGCCTGGATAAGGGTAAGGGGGTAATACATGGAGCAACATATAAGGAATTTCACCATATAATGATATAAACAACCCTAAATATTATATATAATGTATGAAAAGATAATATATCGGTGGGACCAATAATATAACCAAAGAACCTAGGGTCAATAAAATCCCTGATGGATCTAAGGAGTGTATCCAAGGAATACTATAATAACAAATAAGGGATCTTATGGGGTTATAGTAGGAATACACTAATAGATGAGGGCATATATTCAAGGTGGGTATAACAATGGAAATATAAATCCTTTAATCAGAATGGTATCCTTGAGTTCTTAGGTAATTCCCTTAGGAATCCAAAGTATAAATCAAGTGAGACCCTTCTTATAAGTATGTCAAGGTCCATGAGTAAATATGCACCTTACATTTAATTCCATTAAATCATGTAGACCAATTAGAAATTGTTCAATTTAAAAACTCAATGGTAAATTAATTTCTTCTATTAATGTGAAAAGGAATCTTGATACAGGAAACCATTTGTTCAATTGATTTTAGTCAATGTCCTTCAATAAAGTTAATTGGGTTCATGACCTGCATTTTGTTAGTGTGATAATGCCAAAGGGACATGGATCTATTTAAAAACACCATTTAAGTCATTCTCAATTAACATAGTTCAATTTGATAGCTTCCACAGTGACTGGAATGGGGTGCTATATCATTAAACCAATATAAAATTCCATTTCAATTAGCCAATTCATAAATGTATATCTTACATTCCAATTAAATTTACAAAATATTAAAAAAAATTATTAAGTCACTTACCATATATGGGTTATTTGGGAATGGACTGTTGAACTATTCACTTAATTATTTAATAGATATTTAATATGAGAAGGAATACCATAAGCATGGTGATGCACAAGTACGACTGAATGATGAATAAAATTTTCAACAACGCTAAAAACCAAAATTTGGAAATATCAGTCAACATGAGGTGGTTATGGATGTTGACATAACTTCCAACAAGGAATTACATATATGAATAGTTATATGGTACATGGTCCTAATGACATTAAGAATGAAAAAATAACTCAATAATTGAGACTAATGATATCCCCATGATGAAATGAGACTTCCTAAATTATGGATATTTAGAAATTAGCTATAGACAACCCACATCATACTCATATAACTATCCTTTTCCATTATCTACCATTAGTTTGATGTGGATTAGATTAGATTTTAAGAACTAATAAATTCCATAAAATTTGGGTATATGCGCTTGAATCCAAATAGTTTTGTTAATAGAAAGAAGAATGATGAATGGTTAAAAATTAATCAAGAATGTACTGGTACTGATTCAATGAGATGAATGATAGTCAATTCAAACTCGGGATGAAAAATCTATATTGAATCCAAAAATGGTCTTAAAAACATCAAAAACAGGATAAATTGAGTCTTTTTCTGTCAGGAATCCAAGGGAGATAGAATATTGAGATTAAATACATTATAAGAGAAAAAAAAATGTAATTTTCCATAAATTTTATTTTTCATACAGTTTTCCCAGATAGTTTTCCAAACTATGCACAAACAGTTCATGGTCTATTGTAATAAGTGGAATAGTGCATGGTTAGGACACATGGTTAGGGAAACTGTATGCCATCCATGTGAAAATGAACTATTAATAATGTAATAAATCTTGCATGGTCGTGTTCCCAAACACACATGGTTAGATCAATATGTGTTCACTATTCAATCCCATTTCCAGCATCGCAAGTTTAAAACAAATGTTGAATATTGCCTCACATGGTTTACTATGACTATTCAATAGGTCATTTTTACAAAAAGGTTGGGTTCTAAGATATGAAGAAGCTCCAGAAACCTTGGAACCTCTGATTATACATTATAAATCCATATTAGGTCCATAAAAGTGAATTAGACAAAAATTTAATGGATCTATAACTGAGAGAAAAACTAGGTTCTTACAGTCTCCCCCATTAAAAGAAATCTTCCCTGAGTTCACCTTCCTTGGGCGGTGAAACACTGTCTTAGAAAAACTATAGCCACTGGGTACATACATTGGCTTCACACACCCATGTATCATTATTTACATGGTCATACTATCATATCACTTATACTAGTGGGACAAAGAGACCACAAAGATCCATTGTTCTCTGGTCAATGATGCATTTATAATACTCCTTAATGGTTGAATTAGCATCAAGATCATAATCCTCAAGATAATGTTATGTGATAGGTTACCATGATAACTTCAATTCTATGATTCCTAGAATACAATGTTCAGGTAATCATACCTCTGAGGTTGTAGAAACTAACAAGATTTTGGCTAAACTCTCTCCAATATCTCAAATGAACCAAAAAATCACGATGACATCTTCCTAGGCATTCAAATTCTTCTATGACCTAACCTAGGTGATACCCACAAGAAAAGAATATCCTTGTCCTAGAACTCTATAGGTACTAGATTATGATCGACATACAATGTTTTCATCGATATAGATGTATACTTACACTTCCTGATCACCAGAACTAGCTCGGATGTCTTCTTCTTGAGATGGGGACCTATTAGGGTTGCCTCACCAACCTCTACCCTGTACAGGGGTGAAAAACATGACCTCTCTAATAAGGCCTCCAATGGATCCATTTTAATTGTTTCTTGAAAGATATTATTTATGATAGAGTGATGAGAGAGATATGATTCTCCCAAGAACCACCGAAATCATAGACCCATGCCCGAAGCACATCCTCTATAAATTATAGCATCCATTATGACATTCCATCAGTATGAGGGTGAAAGGTTGTTCTCATCAGCACCAATATACCCATAGAATTCTATAACATCTTCTAGAACCCTGCCATTAAAGTAGTATTCTTATTTGAAATGATAGCATTAGGGACCTCGTGTTGTCGAATGATCTTACAGAAATATAGTCTTCTAAACTCATGGACAGATAATGTATCCAAGATAGGAATGAAATATTATACCTTCATTAGGTTTTCATGGAAAACATATACATCATTGCTACTTCTTGGTGACCTAGGTAACTGATAATGAAATCCATGGAAATATCTTTACATTTCCATTCTATGACTAGACGTGACTATAACATGACTACATTTCACTAGTTCTCCCCCTTAACCTACTGACAAGTGGTACACCTAGTGATAAATCCTGATATGCGATGCTTCATCCAAGGACACCAATATTGTTTTCCCATTCCTTGATAAATTTTGGAGATTCATCGATAAACATTCCACTAAGTAGTTTGGGACTTGTGTATCATCTCCTATCTCATATCTGTAGGATCCTAAACACAACCATGTATACGTTAGATGTCATATCGGACCATAGAACAATATAGAGGCAGGTAATCTCTAGTAATACTCTCAAAGGGAACCATGCCCTTAGGATCTGATTTTTTACTCTTCCCATTCTCATGGAAGGAAGAGGTAACTATCAAGGAAGAGAGAAAATACAGATTTTGATTATTGTGATAATCCATATTTAGTATAGACAACAGGCCCTTCAATTTTCTTTCATCACAAGCTTCCAATTCAAAATGTTCCTTAGTATTCTGATTTATTGAATTTTATACCACATTTCCCATTATAGGTATATTACAAATATTGAAATTTATGGTTTGAAGATATTTGAACAATTTATTATTATTATAGATTCATGTCGTACAGTGTAAAGATTTATTTGAGGATCTAGTGGTTTATGTACACCAAAATCAGTCTCCCATTATTTAGTGTGTCATTTAATGTATGGAATAAAAAACTGGATCTAGCTTGAGGTCATGAATTTTATAGTATATCTAATGAGGCCCTTACTACTGAGATTCAGGAGTAATGATTACTTCCTAATTTCATAATCATGGCTTCTAATCCAATGCCTGATATATCAAAGATCACTACGTTTCCTTTTCTAGGAATATGAATAATTATAATGGGTATCTAGATAAGTATTCCTTTTAGATATATAATTTATTAATCTCACTCTTCAGGCCACAAGAACGTAACACCTTTCTGTTTAAGACTAGTAAGCGGTTAATAAATGTGTGATAAGACCAGTATGAAACACATGTAATATCAAAAAAACCCAAGACACATTATATATCAAACATGTTCAATGGATACTCTAAGGAAATCACAACACTGACCTTAGATGGGCTAATAACGACTATTTATTCTAAGGTAATATGACATAATACGTTAACTTTGTCGATCTAGAAGTGGCACCTAACAAGATTTTCATAAAGATGATACTCACATAGTGTACTCATAATGATCTCATGCTGGATTTAATGAGACTATGAGAATGGGAATATATCATGATGTCATAAAAAAGTCCATAAAAAATAATCAATATAGGGTTATAACACCGTATTCATCAAATACATGAAAATGATCAGTATTTTCATAAGACCAAACAATAAAACAATGTACTCATTCATGCCACACATGCTACATAATATTGTATGAGGAATGTTTAATGACCTTCCACACGTGCTACATAATGTTGTATGAGGAATGTTTAATGTCCTGACATGTAGTAGATGATAACCTAATATCAATTTAACCTTATAGAAGACCCTATCTTCTCCATTCTAGTAAAAGAGATCATCAATATGAGTTAGTGGATTCTTATAATTGACCATAAGCAGGTTAAACCTTATGTAATCCATGAATGAGTGAGGGGTCTCATTTAAATTATTTTATAATAACATGGGAGAAACCACAGAGGAATAGTTGGGCTATATAAATCCTGTAGAATCTAGATACGATGAAATCTACTTGAGCTCATGAAGCATAGTTTGTACCATCATTTATAGAGGAATTTAGGTTGGAGTTTCTCTTCAGATTAGCACAATCTTAAACTATACCTACCTTACATAAGGTATGATAGAAAAATATTTTGGGAAAACATTAATGAAACCATCTACTACTAGAGATAATTCCACTTGATGTAAACCCAGATCCTCAAAGAAGAGATTGTCAATCTAGGAGGTCACTCCATAGAGCCCATGATGCTCTGGTCCATCTCTACTAGCATCGACAACCCAATAACCCATATGTATATAATTGCTTCCCTCTAGTTATGTAAATGACTCCCTATGGGTATAAAATTCTACATATGCATGTTATAGAACCAACCTATTCATCAGGAGAATGACAATGCCTCTCAACATCTTGAGAAACAATAATTTTCCCAGAAAGTGGTAGTATCTATCTCAAGGGGAAGTCCTTGCATTGGTATATTCCTTCTAACATTACTCCAAATGGTGTATCAATGGTCATTACACCACATTAATATTGTATTTCTATCCCAATACATTCCACGATATAATAGGAAATAAAAGAGTGTGAAAATTTATATCAAATAATGTAAATAGAATTGTGGACACTACAAGAGAAGTACCTCATACTGTAGATGGTCATATTGCCCAATCCCCATGTATCATTTATAAAGTAAGAAACCGACCTAATACATGGCCTATTAAAATAAATGGATTACCATGATCAAAACTAATCAGATAGAAAAATTGGTGATAATGAGTCTTGAAACCACATCCATGAACTCCCCCTCAACAATTCATATCAGCGATACTCTAACTAAAAACCTGACACATTGTATAAGAACCATTTCCTGACATTGCAGATGGTGCAGATCCTCTTCCACAATAATATGATGGAATAATCCAAATGAAATGATAAAGATTCATCATGCAACTAGAATCTTGAAAATCAAGAGGGTACTTATCATACTGAGGATTCTGATGCCTTGGTTTTCCACACCAGTGACACACCACAGAGATACCTACATGGGTACTTTAACTGCCACTTCCATAAAGATAAACCTTAATGGAATTTTTAATGCAATTATAAGTACTATTGGAATATTGCGGTGCTTGTCCTCACTTTTTGGTACTATCACCATCCCTCCGGATGTATTTAGTGACTAAGACTTAATAACTTTTTTAGAAATGGTCAGAAGGAGAATGACATTAACCTAAACACATATGGAAAATTTAATCCCATCCTTGATGAATTTAGCACACACAATCTCATCAAAATCATGAAATGGTTAAAATTACAATAATTTATTGAAACATGATAAATAATTCATAACTAACTTAAAACCCAACTCTTGATGCATGGATTCTCTAGATCTATTAGCTCTTAGTATCTAAGGAGACAAGTGATCAAAAAATGAAGTCTAGAAGTTAGGTCGTACTATGCCCTGATAGAGACCATCTTTGGTAATTATATCTAACCACATTTGGTTGAATAATTCAAAATTTATGTAGAAATATTGACACTCTACTCTGGATGTGCATCTAGATGCTAAAAGAAAGACAGAGTTTCCTCTATCCATGATTTAGAATCCTGCAGACCACCATCCCTCAAGAGGGATGGTGGATGCTATAGTTGTAACAAAGAAGTTAGAGAAGACATAATAGGTGTAATAAGTGGGGCACCACACATGGACTATATCCAAAATAAGAAACATTATAGGACTAGAGTGTTAGTGCCTAGAGCATGTAGAGTAGGTGGCGCCTCAAGTGGAACTTCTGGAGGTGAGACTTTTAGTTGAGGGCGCAACACGTCTAGTGTATGATCATCACCACCCTTCTAGATAATGACACGAGGATTTCATGGTAGCATCAATATAAAACTACCAAAATAATCCTCAAAACCAACATAAAAGAGTAAATATATAAGAAATATTTAAACCCGGACATATGAAAGGATCACTATGTAATGAATTCTACCCCAACAACCCACAAATAAGGGTTGGTATCAGTAAGTTATAAATAATAAGTTACATGGTTTCTAGTAGAAAAACAAACAACTATTACATACCTCATCATTAACTTGAAATCATTTCAGTCAATTTATGTTAATGTAATAGTTTCACTCTATTGACATTAATAATCCTGAAACGGAGAACTAAGGGTGTGCAACCATTCCTTCTAAAAATCCATGGTTCTCTATCATTTTTTTCTTATATCAATATACCAAGGTTCATTGAAAAATAGGGTTTAATTAAAATTATTTAGGGACCATACTCCTTGTCACTATGATTATAACCCATGTAAATTTCTATTTATAGCTTAATTTTGTAAATTACACATTACCACACATGAGGGTAAATAACACATTATGAATTGAAATTGGAATCACTCAATCACATCCCAATATTAACACAATAATATATAAAAAAATAAAGTCTCACTCAAAAATCACATGTTTAAAATGAAATAAAAATAGTGAAAGGAACCTATATGGTATGACAACATACCCGACATGAAAATTCTAGGTGCCTATGATGATGGATATAAAAATCACCCTTTCACTCATATCATCGGGATAAATATGAAATAAGATACTCAATCAGAGTAATAATCAACTACACCACATACCATGTGAGTCACCCAATGGTGGAATGATATCAACTGTAATAGTAAAAAGATGATCAAGAATGATAATTCCTTAAACAAGGATATCACACCAAACATGGGATGATTATGCCCAAGAACATCTTAGGACCATGTTATATAGAATCCTTAATATCCTGACTATTGTATCCAAATAGTAAATCATGAAATTTTGCTCTGATACCATTTTGTGATGTCTCAAACCTGGATGCCACATATGAGGTTCTATAGGCCCAATGAGCTACATGGAATCAAGAAAATCTCCCCAAAAACGAGAGTTTTATTTATAATAGTGGTGTCCTAGGGGTTTTCCTTGGGGTAATATTCCCTCATTATCAGAGTGTGTCACAATGTATAATAAACAAGGACAAATAGATGAATTGAGGACTCAAGATATATAAACTGATATTAAAATGGATGTAAAAAAGGAATAATAATACAACATGTGTGACTGATATATATATTATTAATGATGAAGTGTCATGTGTCGAGAAAGATAAAAAAAAAATTAAACAAGAAGAATAAAAGTATTCTATAACAAAGTACATAAAATATCCCAATAATATGAACATCCTTCTCAGTCATCTATTAACAAATCTATCCAAATATAATAAGAAATCAAGAGTCTTAATCTCACCACACCCCTCTGACTAAACTTGAATGTATACAGTCTTCTCATTCTTCCTGATTACTGCAGGCCCATAGAAAGGGTTTGAGATAATCATCCATGTAATTCCACAATAGCATGATCTATCAGACTATAAGGAGTTCATACAAGGTAAAATAATAAAATCAGTGGGTTTTCCCAATGATATAACCAAAGAACCTCTTTTACATTGAATCCATGCTACATATAAGGAGTCTATTAAAAAATCCTTTATGAGAAAAGGAGGGATCCCGTGGTGTTATACTGGGCATCCACTGAGAGAAGAGTATTAGTTTCCAAGGTGGGTATATCTATGGCAACCAAAATCTGTTAATTGGAATGACATCCTTGAGTGCTCATGGAATTACCTAAGGAATCCAAAGGCTGTCTCAAGTCAAGAAATTACTATTAGAATGTTATGGTCCATGAGTTATTAGGCACCTTACATTTAATTCCATTAAATCAAATCATCCATTTCTTAATTAGGATATTAAGAAGTCAAAGGTTCATTCAATGTCTTCCATACAAATGAAAATGAATCCAAAAAACATGCATTAATTTTTTCAATTCATTTAATTAAATATCATTCAAATAATTCCATTGGGTTCAATAAATTACTTTCATAAGTGTGATAGGGACATGGGGAAATGAATCCTTTTACATAATTCATTTAATTGATGCACATTTAACATGGTTCAATCTAATATGTTCCTCCATGAGTGGAATGTGGCGATACAATATTTAACCAACATAAAATTCCATTTCAATTGTCCACGTTGTGAATGTATATGTTACTTACCAATTACAATTAAAAATTATTTGACAAGATCAATTGAGGCACCTAACAAAGATGGGTCATGTAGGGATTTGTATATGTCACTAGAAAATTAAAAATTCAAAAGTAATGTAATATGTAAAGGCTTACCATAAGTATGGTCAAACATAATCACACTCAAATGTTTTTCCAAAAGTGTCAAAACAATAAAAACCAAACTATGGAAATATCACCCTTTAATAGGTGGTTGGATTCATAGACATAACCCCCCAAAAAATTACATATATAAAATGTTTCATGGTACATTGTCCAAAAAACTATAATTATGATATATTAGTTCAATAAATTATCCCTGATGATATCAAGATGATGAAAAAATAATATCTGAATTGATGGAAATTGATAAATGAGTTGTAGACCACTGACATCATACTTTTTTGACTCTCCTCATCTATTATAAATATTCAGCTTGTCTAGGATTTTAGTGTATATGAACAATCAATCGAGTTCCTAATATTGGGGCATATGAGTCTGAATCAAAATAGATTCATTGATCAAAAGAGTAATGTCATATGTTTAAAAAGGAGTCAAGATTGTATGGGTGTGGGCCAAACTAGAAGAACATCGGTAAATTCATACATCTGTTGAAGGATCCATCTTCATTCTTATATTAGGAATCAAAAAGTTATAAAAGGGGGAGAAATTGAGGCTATGTAACTAGTAAATCCTATAGAGAAGAATTATTGGGTTTAAAGATATTTTAAGGGAAAAATGTAAATTTACCCAAAATAAACACTACAACCATTTTGTCCACACAGTTTTCTGAACCATGTGAATCCCACACATATTAAACAAAAAGTAAAGACCATATAACATGGTTTAATCTACACATATGAAAGGCCATTTTTTTTTGAAAATCCAGGTTATGATCTCCGAAAAAGTTCTGGACGCCCATAGGACCTCCACTAACACATTATGAATCAATATTAGATTTTTTAAGATAATTGGAACAAAATTTAAAGGATTCAAACCTGATAGAACAAAAGGTTTCTTAAAATAGTGGTGTCTGTTTTAGAATACCATAGAGAATGATGATCTAGTTGATATCGAATGGGACGATTTTAAGTATATCTGTTTATAAAAGTGCTTTCTTAAGACTGTACAACTCAGAATGGAGAAAAATTCAGTTAATTAAGACATAATGATAAATATTTTTCTGCTACATGTGAATCAATATTGACAATATTGGCTAGGTACGTATCTAATTTTTTTGAGGATAATGACAATAAAAATAAATAAGTTTACTCTATATTGGAACCAATATTATTAATATATTTGAGATCAAATGAGATTAAATTTAATGAGAAATTTATTCATTTTTATAAAAAACATGAGATGTTCGGATATGACATGTACATTCTTAATTATTACAGGAATATGAAGTGGGTAGATTATAAGGTGTCCTGGAATAATTCATCAATGATATTTTTATATTACAAAATTTATTTATATACTTGTGAAAATTTGGTTATATTTCCATAGTGGATTGTCTCTCAAAATCTGGGAAATGATTTTTATGTGGAAACACTGGTCACATGGATTTTTTCTATAAGGAAAATGAGAAGGCAAGTAATGAAAAGCTAATTGTAAGATTCCTTAATTGGAATGAGTTGGGAAATTATGATAATGTGTGTCCAAAGTATGTCTCTATAGGGAAAACAAAAAGATGGGTGATAATATGGTATGGAAATGCCTTTTTCAACTAGTATAGTTGATGTGGGTTCATAAAATGAATTGGTTATTGGTATATTAATTGTGTTTAGAAAATATACCAATAAATTATTTGACTCTAGATATTTACATTCATTCATTTTTGAGAAATTTACAAGAAAAATAAAAATAGATAATTTTTAAAGTATGATAGAAGTTTTGTAAAAAGAACTAAGTATAAGTATTAAATTAGCCAAGATTTAAATGAATCTTCTTATTATTTTCAATGAAATAATCATTCCTTGAATATATGTTGATCTACCAACAATTGAGTTTAATATAATTTTGGTTATTGATTGGGATTCAAATTATCATGATATTTTATATTACAGAGTTATGAAATTTTTGGTCAACGAATTAGTGAATTTAATAATCTACCAATATGAAGGAAAATTGATAAGAAATTGTGGTGAATGGTCCAAATCTCATCTCATTGAAAAAAATGGAACTGTTAAAATCAGTGATGTAGAAATTGTAATGGAATACATGGATGCTTTCCTACAAGAATTTCCTAGCGTAATTATTGATCGTGGGGTTTAGTTTACTATTGCATTTTTCCTTAATGGTAGAAAATTTCAAAAACCCCTTACATAATGCCACAAATAGAACTTTTGGAACTGAAAATGAAATTGAGAGAATTTATAGATAGTGTTTTCATCAAACTAGTAAATCCCCATTGGCTGATCTTATTTTGTTCATTAATAATAAATGTGGTTACATGAGAATTTTTGTATTTTAGATATTTCAATATCATCACTATTATGAAAAAGTACCCTTTTACTCATATCGATGATTTGTTTTATCAAAAAAAGGGAGAGAAGTAATTTTAAAGATTGATCTTAGTTTAGGGTACTATCCCCTGAAGGCGAGGGAGGTTTCCATTATGAAAATAGAATTTTAGACTGCATATTGGAATTGTGAGTTTCTAGTTATTCTATTTGGGTTGAAAAATCCCCCTGATGTATTTATAAATTTAATGAACATACTCTTCCATTAATATTTGGACATGTTTCTAGTGGTTTTTATTGATTATATTTTAAATTATCAAAAAATATATAAGGATCCTGAAAATAATATAATTATTTTCCAAAAAATACTTAAGGAAAAGATGTTATATTGATAATTTATCAATATAACGTTTTCTTACAATAGATTTATTTTGTTGGGACAATTATAATTATTAGTGGAATTATGTATGATATCTCTAAAGAAATTATTTTATGAATGTAAACAACCCAAAAATATTATATAGGATTAATGTTTTTTTGGATTACATGGCTATTACCAAAACTTTTTAAAAAAAATCAAGTTTATCTAGCTTAATTACTAAAATAACAAAAAAAATAAGTATAATTTATTTGGAAAAAATAATGTGAATATTGTTTTCGATAAATAAAAATATGACAGATAAATTCCCCAATATTGGCCCTACCCTCACTGAATAATGATTTTATTATCGACATTAATGCTTATATTGTATGGATCTATGTGTGAAATATATACTAACAAAAAATGTTTAATGTATAAATTTATATAGAATGATTTGAACATGAGGTAGTGAAGACAGATGAAATTTCATATGGATTATTTTTTCTTTATCAATTACCATATTAGAAAAAAAATGTTGAAAATTCATTGAGTTGAAAAAATAATGCTTATAAACCATATTACCTTAAAAGGCCATTTTTTATTAACATAATTAATTTTGGATAGAAAGATATATATATATATATATATATATATATATTTAGTGGCTTACACTATTTTCTTTGGTGTCACTGCAATCATATATGTTTAATAGAATTAAGAAATTTGGGAAGGATGACCATGAGTTAATGAAAAAGGAAGAGTTGGTTAAAAGGGTAATTTTCCTTAATTTAACATTGATAAAGAATGTATTTTGATATTTGGGAAGAGGTTATGTCTTCTCTGTGATTTAATGTTGTATAAATTGTTGTTTATTGATGATGGTAGTTCTCTATTTTCAGTTAATTATTTTGGCACTATGATGTACAGAGACCCTCGAGTATATTACGTGTGGGATGTAATGAAAAATATAAATTACTAAATTTACCATGAATTTTTTGAAATTTCACCATGTTAAGGTAGAGTGGATTTTATTGAAGGCAATGATTTGACCTTTTCAAGAATCATTGTGGAAATGGGAAAATATACCATTTTATTTTGTAATGGGATTAATAATGACTCCTTAAGGTAACAATGAAATTTTGGTTATTGTTGATCAATTGATTAAATATTCAAAATTCCTTCCTATACGAGATAATATTTATTATGATCAAATATATAGACATAGTATAAGGGAGATATTCATGTTTTAGGGAGTTCTTGTTTTAATTTTATCTGACCATGATCCCAGGTTTACCTATAATATATATATGGAACTACAAACGTTTGAAGGTATTGAATTAAACTTTAGCATTTATTTTCATCTGTAATCTCATGGAAAATATGAGAATTTTTTGACATTGGAGGATATGATTAAACATGTACTATGTATTATTATGGAAGATGAGATAAACTACATTATTAGGTTGATTTTTTAAATAATAACAATTTTCATTTTAGTATACAGATGACACTTTTTGGGGAATTAATTTTAAAGCTGTCTCAAATGCTAGTTTTTTTGTGATGAATTATAAGAAAAGAAGTTATGGTTACCAAAATTTGTAGAGGAAATGGTTGAGAAGGTAAAGATAATTTAGAAACACGTAATGTAAATTTAGAGAAGTGCGAAAAGTTTTGTAGATAACTAGAGGAATGATATTTATTTAGAGGTAGGTGACCACGTATTTCTCAATGTTTTTTTATAGAAATGTGTAATGTGTTTTAGTATGAAGGGGAAGTTGATAATGAGGTTTTTAGGACCCTAAGAGAGATTGTCTAAATAAGTATTAGTTATTTACCATGTGGATTTTTAAAAATATTTATCTTATCTACATGATATTTTCATGTATAGATGTTAAGAAATTATGTTGCAGATTCACCACATGTTTCGAGCCCTAGTGTAGTTCAGTTGGAAGAGAAAATTTCTTATGAGGAATAGACAGTTTAGGTTCTGAACCATAGAGGGAAAGTGTTGAGAAAGAAGGTGATTCATCATGTTAAGGATTTCTAAAAAAATAATATGACTAAATAATAAATAATGGAATATGAAAATTATCTAAATGAAAAATGTAGCCACTTGTTTTTTTATTGAATTAAATTGTGATGACATAGTTTATAGAAGTGGAGGATAATTTAAAATCCCATGTACCTATAGATTATTTATTCTTAAATTTTAATAGAATTTTTACATTAAATTAATCACTATTAGTAAAATATACTATCAAAATTTATATTTTATATATTAAATACTTTTTTAAATTCATCTAATAAGTATGATAGTTTTATGTTATTAAGATATCATATTTTATGCATAAAAAATATTTTTGCCAATAGATTATTTACTGAATTTTGATGGAACACTTTCTGTAAAAGTAAATTTTTACAGTTTCGTAAATTTTATTTTACATAATATAATTTAGTCTTGGTTATTATAATATAAAAATTATCTTATTCATAATTGTTTTTATTTTTTCAGTAAGTTTTATGTTTTTTTGAATTTTAAAAAATAGAGCATTTTCTTTAAAAACTATTTTTATATATAGTTTATTTATAAGAAAAATTTGTATTTCAAATTGTTTTTAATGAAAAATTAGGTCTCTTTTACATATATATAACCAATTTTATTCATTAGAATGATTTTTAAATTGAAATTTGATAAAAAACATTTAAATCTTTGGAAATTTCCATTTTAAAACCCATTTCTTGTGTTTGTGGAATTAATTTTAAATCAAGTATTTCCAATTATAGGAAATTAATCAGGTAAAATGGATTCCATAGTTGAAATAATAATTTATAAATTATTATTTAAGGGAAATTTCATTTTATGTAATAAAAATATTTAACAATTAAAAAAATTATTGACAGTAGTATAAGTAAAATAATGATAATATTTAAATCTAAAATGTTAAAATTTAGCATACCTAAAAATTAGGATGGATGAGGTGTGTATCAAACCGAAAAATCCTATAAAATATTAATTTTTATCCAATGTCATGGAATTTATATCCACTTGAATGTGTTTGGTATTAAATATAAAACTATCATCATTCTAATCACATAAACCCACCTCTCCTTAAGTATAAATAACACCACTCACCACCACATTCTGACAAAAAATCATTTATGATCCAAAAATATATTCCCACAACTCTTTTACAGAATCTTCCAACATCCAAGTGCTTCTGTTCTCACCAAATGACCATTAGAAAAGACCTATAGTTTCTCTTATGGAGGTGATATTCAAGAGTGAATTTTCTCAAAGTACATCTCTTAATTACATTTCTTTTTTCTACTTTCTCCTCACATTGTTCATCCACAAATGGATGATAATCATAAAACAATTTATATACTGGATTTTTATTTTTATAATTTCATATATCATATATGATTAATTTCTCATATCCTCTTATTAAATAAAACATAATTGTTGACCACATTATGTAGGTTTATCAGTTCTATGAATAATGATTTTTGGTTTTCCATTACCCCCTACACGGATGGTTATAAAAGAGTAATTATGGTTATATAAAATTTTAAAAATTATATAATAACTTATTTAATGACATGGAACAAATTAAAAAACATAATATAATATAAGAAGACACTAGTTCGTGATCTTCAACAAAATAGCCTAAATAAACTAAATATTTATCATTAACATTTTATCAAATGAATTTTCATAATGTATGAAATAAAAATCATATATGTGATCATAATTACAAATACATGATCATTACTATAATTTATTTTAACTTTTAGTGTTGAAATTAAATTTTACATGAAGATCTATAATTTTAAACCAGTAAAACATACCATGAGATGATGAATATAAACACTCAAAACCATGAAAATAATGAAATATTATTAATGAATTCGATATAATATGTTATAAAACCTTAAAATAATGAATTTTAAATGTTAATATAGATCATGAACAAGTTAATAACATTATTTAAACCATTATACATTAGGTTTTAACATGTTTTACGGAAGTCAAACATGAGACAATGATATTCTTACCCCAATTTACATTCATTGCGTGAAACATTAACTTATTTGATAATTTATTTATAATATATTATTAAAATGAATTATTAATTTTTTATGTTTTATTTAGACTTGTTTAAATTAGAGTTAATATGAATACACATAATTAATTACATTGATATATGCACACTACAAAGGTAAAATATTTATAAGGGGATTTATTTAAAAAATTACTATTTTCCATATACTTTTTCAAAAATATCGTTTGTATTAAATATATAGAATGAATGGAAATTTATGATTTTATTTCACATTAATTACTTTAATATTATGTTACAATATTATATAGATACTTTCAAAGAAAATGTTTTCCTTTTTTAGTTCATAGTTTTTTAAAAGGAGTAATTTTAAAATGAAAATATCATTTTCATTAAAGATTGTTATAATGAAATATTTCATTAGATATTTTTATATTATAGTTATTAGTAATTGTAAATTTTTACATGTGTTTTGGTGATAAAACATTGATTTTGTTTCATTATAAACCAATGATGGTTGGTTATATTTTAAACTAATGATGGATCGTTCCATGATAAACCCAGGATGGGTGGTTAAGTGACAACCTTCAATGAATTAGGAACTATTTAGTTAGAGGTTACCAATATTGGTTACCCAATTTATAAGAGTGATTATGAGAATTATTTCACACAAAACCTACTTATATTTTATATTCTATCAATTTAGTATTCATGAAAAACGGTTTATTTTAAAATGGTATGATATTTTTTAAAAAGATTATTATATTTATCAAATAAATACATATGGTTTTATGAAAATATTTTTTATGGATTATTAATAGAAAAAAAAATTTCCCTTCCTTTATGTAACATACTAAATTTTTTTCTTCTATCGTGTTTTAAAATATTTTTTACAAGATATAATATAGAATGGATAAAATGATGAGAAAATGGGAGGACTATAAAGATTTTAAATGAATAAAAAAATTTCGGTATTTTTAAAAGGATTTATTTTTGTTGAAAAATAGCTAAGAGTTATCTAACAATGATAGTCAATTAATTTTAATTGAAATTTTGATAATTTATATACCCTTATATGTTGATTATTCCTATGGATTCATGACACCTTCCACTAACAATAACCCTTAATAATGATGTTAGCCTACCTGTAATATTTTTCTGTTCCCTAGGATATTAAGACGAATTATTGGAATGAGATTCAATGATATTTTTTTTAAAAAACGATATGTCTTATTTTCTATTCACAGTTTAATATGTGTATTATGTATGTATCTAGTTTTTGAAAACATCTAAAATATTTTATCCTTTAGTAGGTGATTCATTTTATCTAGTCCAATTTAATAATTTCATACACTGACTTCAAGATACTATGGATTAGGTCATTAATCCTACATACATGGGTTCCATATTCTCCTATTTCATTACAAATCTACAACCCATCAGAAGAAATTAATTCATGAAAACTTTTTCCACAACCGAAAATACCATCAACTGTGGACAATGAATCAGATAATACTATTTACATGTCCATGTTTCCAGTAATCACATTGAAACTATGTGATATAAATTCAACTTATTATACACTAATCTATTCCCATAATGTGATATCAACTATAATAATACCCAAAAAGTTGTTTTTGACATGATATTCCATAAATGTATCCTAAGATATCTCCAAAAAGTTAGTCATGATTGCTATTAATAAGTATTTAATATAATTCTCCACACAATCATTTATAATATTTAAATTTAGGATATATATTTTTTTTATCAATTTCATTGTTTTTGTAATTATTAAAACTTATTTTAATATCATTATTTTTACTTCAAAGTATATCCTTATTTTAATATCACATGTGACAACATTGTTTGACTCAAATATTATCCACCACGATCATGTCAATTTCCATATAAATTATAAAAATAAATAATGAATTGAATTTTCACCAAATCAATCATATATATATAAATTGACCAATTTAGGGTATTGTTATATCTCTCCCAACCGGGTTTCAAATATAAAATATATAACTGAAAAAACATACCTTTTGAATTTGAATAACATAAATAAATTGGATATTTTTATTTTATTAATGAATATCTTCAACAAGATGAGGTGATCCTAAAAAACATGTTTATTTCATATAAAGTAGCCAGTATACTTTAATAAATCTTGTACAAATAACATTCAATATCACATAGTTCTATAAAAACTATACTATTTTCTTTAAAAGTTTGCTTCAAAATTTCAATAATTATCTGGAAAATAAATATTAAATTGAACCAAGAATATTAACTATCATAGTGTTCCTACCACAATGAAATTTACTTATTTATCAGATTATTTTCCAATAAATTATCCTTCGTAATGTTTTGAATATTATTTTTATTTTTTTCGTCACCTTGATTGTGAGTGTTTGTTGTCTCAAGTGAAAATTATTTTCTAAATAATTTTATGAAAATTCTCATATCAGATGTAAGAAAATTTCATAAATCCATAACATTATAAGTATATATTCATTTTCCTTTAATTTTAAAGATATTTAGGACCATAGATTAGTCTATATTATTTTGTACAATGTGACTAGATTATAAAGTGAAATAATTATAAAGTGAGAAAATTCAAACTTCAAGATTAAGAGATTATATAGAATTTTTTTCTATAAATTTGATTTCATTTAACCTATATATTTATATTAGGTTTTGTAGAAAAAAATATACAATGTTTATCTTGAATAATGTAAACAGTCGATGTTTCATATTTGAAGATGAACGTGGCGTAAAGTTCGATTATATAAAGTCAAAGAGGGAAATGTAATATAAAAAATTTCTAGGTGAGTCCATCAATCAATATTCTATCACAAAAAAATATATTAGATATATTTTCATTATATATGTATATGGTGAGTTTATACAAATATTTAAAATGATCATCATACATACAATTTCAATGTATCACCAAATAGATAAATATAAAGTGAAAAAATTATGGTGATATTCTATGAAATTTAGGATCTAATTCTGTTGTTCCCATGTATTATGTTTCATCAGTCATAGATTGTTCATTATTGTAGATGGAATGATAATCACCCTATCAGAAAAAGTTTTTATATAGATACAATAGAATGATTAGAATTAGGTAGAGAGCCATGCCATAATTAGATGAATGGTTCTACGAAGTAGTACTAGTATGAGTGTAGCTAGCCAAGACCAATTTCATTTTAATTTTTATTATTTTTAATGTATAATGTTCATTAATTGAACATATATAAGGTTATTAGTCATATGATTAGAGAGTATTGAATCTGATGGAGAAATTTTTCATAGAGTTCTTGATTATATTGAGTTAGACCAGAAATTGGGAATATTACATGGTACATAAGATGATATTTTTCAATGACCATAAGCTAGAGGAAATATTTAAAAATAACATAAATAAAATTTTAAGATAAATAGAAGGATGGATCCTTATAGGTTTAACCATTCAAAAAATTTGTAAACAAAATCTTGGTATTCCATGTTTACCAATGGAAGTCAATCTATCAAAGTAAAAAATTCGATAGATGAAATAAATTACACTAGGATTATATGATCTTATTGATGGACGTGGAATAAAATATTCCAAGAAATGATATGATAGGCTATATATTATATATGTAATGTTTACAACAATGAAAATTTTATTTTATTCATTCAATATTTTTATTATTCCAAAGTTAACAATGTTTTTATAATTTAAATAATGAAATTTTTAAGAATGTATGATTAATGGTTTAGGGTTCAGTTTTAATGGTTATTCAAGAATATTCTTGGATTCATGAAATTAATCTATTTATGTTGATTTTCAAAAGTGTATTGAATTTCTTGTATTGCTTAGGAAGGAAATTTCTTTTGATTTGTCACCTTTTCTCCTAGAAGCATTCCAATATAAAAGGGTGATAATATAATACGAGTGTGAAACACTCTTTATACATGTGAGAGATAAAAAAAAGTTTCCAAGGATTTATAGAAACATGGGTTTAAATTCAGTGTTTAATTTTGTTAAGTAAAATGTACCTGAAATAGTATTTCATCATGGTAATTATATAGAGTTTTTTCAATCATTGGTGAATTAATTATATATTTATTTTTAAAAGTAATTGGATAGAGAACTGGTTATCATCATATTGTTTTTTCAACATAAATATCAAAAAGAAATGTCATTTTATATTAAGGAAAATTAAATAGAGTATTAGTAGATCATGATTGAGCACACCAAATATAGTCATATATGATGGAGGGTAAAAAAAGAAGTTATTTCCAAAAAAATTGAGCTACCTTCTTATTTTTTCTTATGTTGTTTCTAAAACATTAAATAAGATAAAAAATTGGTGTAAGTATAATTACCTTTTGGGAGATAGACGAAGCTTATTGGATGTGAGCTTTTTTTATTCACTCTCTAATGTATAATATTTTTCTAGAATGATAAGTCCCACTTGGGAAGGATGTAGTAAAAAACAATGGGGTTAATATTTTAAATCATATGTTTTATTCTTTAAATTCCAATCATTTCAAACTTATGAGGTCATTATTAATATATTACACTTATATAAACACTATCATGTTTCAATGGATTATTTAAAGAGAAAGAAATCATAATGTATCCCAAGTAATTCACCCCACCCTCCATTTATGTTGTTCTCACATTCAGGGTAACATCAATTGTTATCTAATAGGAAGTTTCCCCTTTTAATATCTATATATTAGACAATAAACACTCAATTAATAACTAATATATTCCAACCATCAATTGAAAAAAAATAATGGATGGAAACAATAATGATCACCTATCTTATATCAATCATATTGGATGTAAGAAATGAAGTTGTAATAGTATTTCTACCCATTTATAATGATTCACCTATGACATTGGCAAACAAAAATAATCTTTTGGTTTATGGGAATGCTCCGAATTTTATTATAAATTTGTTTTCTGATATTTTTTTTGAACATGATGGGAATCATGATGGTTATTTAAATATCGTATAATCTTGAATGTATATTAATTTTAAATATAAAAGGCATGCAAGAAAAACATAAAATCTAGAAAATAAATTTTCAATTCATCATTATGGATTACGAATAATCAATCGATGATTTGTTTTACTGGAGGTAATGAAATTTTTAAAAAAATACATGGATCTAGGGTTGTCTTAGAAGATTAATTCAGTGTTTAAAATGTATTGAGAATAATTCTTGATAGGTTTGATCATAATATTTCAACTTTATAAGAAAATGGAAATACATCTCATGAGGAACTAGACAACATTCTTGTTACATATGAGATAAGGAAAGCTATGACATTTAGAAAGAATATTAAGAAATAATTGGGTATTGATGCTTTGAAGAAGGTTTTAATTCACGAAGCTGAACATGAGATAGTACGTTTTGGTGATTCAAAAGATAATGATGATTATGATAAAAAGACTGAGAATATTTTGTCTCTTATATTAAAAAACTACACCAATGGCAGAGACATTCAGTAATATAATCTCCCATTGAATTAAATTCATTATGTAGGAGTTGGAAATGTTGATATGAATTTTAAAAATAATAAATATAGAGAATATTATAATGATTTATATGAAAATTTATTGAGGATTAAGTGGAACAAAACATCCAGTGATAAAAAGTATTCCACCAAAAATAATAATTATTTTTTCTAAAAAAAATATATGTTTGATGAGTATGGATGTTTAGTAGGAATCAATCAAAAAATGTTACTCAAAGTATGGAAATAAAACAGATTTAATAACCTTATTTTCTATCATTATATGAAAGGAATTTACTTCTTACAATGATGAATAATAAGGTGATAAAACCTATATGGAATATTGGATATGATTAGATCTTGTGAAATGTTTTGAAGAAAAAAATAAAATTCATGATTGAGATCATAACACCAAAGAAATAATGTGAGAAAATTAATTAGTTAAATTAATATTTCCATGAAGAGGAATATGTTTACATTGAAGAGGATTGGAAACTTAAGATGAAATTTTATGAGTATAGAAAGACAGTGGAAGATCATTTTATGAAACTCACACCCAAGAAAGATGAGATTTGTTAAAATCGGTTGATAATACTTGTGATAAAAATTACATAATTGAATGTGAGGGATAATTTGGAAATGTATTCAATTGTAAATAAAGAATCATCTCATAATATTAAAAGAAATCATCCTATGAATAAGGTTACTTTACACCCACTAAACGTAAAAATTAACTTTATTACTATAATCATGTGTGTGTAAGAAACAACATTTAGAAAATATGGTTGATATAAGATGTGAGAAATACATAAAATCCAAGGGTGTTGGCAATAAAATTCATATGAAGGTATATAATATTAGTTGGTATTTTATATATAATTTTGTATCGAACGTCAAAAAATGTACGATAAGGATAACAAACATTTATGTTGTAGATTGTGTTTTAAAGGGTTTTTAGTGTTGTCATATATACTATTAAAAGAATATAATTTATGCAACCTTATTTATCTCCCTATAAGTGGAAATATTTGGGGGGGTGGGGGTGGTGTGGTAATGGTATAAAAAAATACTGAAAATTCCTTTAGTAATAGTAATAAATAAAACAAATACCATCATATGTTTTAATGTTCCCACTGAAAAAATGAATTAATTTTCTATATGAATTTTATTAACGGACTGAACCAATAGTTATCTATGATAATTTTTGTTTAATGAATATATAATACATGTTTATTATGATAGAAATTAAATTGAAACTATAAATATTAAAATTTAAGAAAGATACTTTTTTATTGGAACTATTATAAAAGCCAAAAATAGAAAAAATCATTGATTCTTGACAGTGGTTGTTCCTAAAAAATGGAAGGTTATATAAAAACCATGAATATTCTAATTAATATTATAGAGGATAATTTAATTTTTGAAAATATAGTTTTAAAAACACTTTATGATAATGGTTTAAATGAAAAAATGATATAAATCATGTTAATAAGGGGCACATTTTTTCCATTTTTTCTACCTAATAAAGAATTCATAGTTAATCAATGTTGGAATGAAGTAGTAATTAGGTTGGGCGACCACCTGGAATGATTTTATAGGATACGTATAAGTTAAGATAAATCAAGCTAAAAATAACATGTGTAATACTGTGAGTTCATTCATTAGTTTTATGGCCCCTTCAGACACACGGGTTGGCCACTGAGTGGAGACCACATGTATATATGGAAACTGGTGGAGAATGGTGGGGAAAGACCAGAAAAACATGTTATAGTGGGGTGCATATGGTAACCACATGTGTGTGGTGAAATTCATGTTTTATCAAGGGTCATGAGATGATATACACATTAAGTCATAGTGTTTTTTCTATTAGTGAGGCCCAGTTTTTAAATTGGTATCAGAGGTGGAACCCATTCTTAAGTGTAGTGGAACTGAATGGGTTTAGATTTTGGATACACAATGATGATTTTGTGCTCTGGGGGGGGGGGGGTAATGTATCATGGAAACATGAAAAAATATTAAATGAAAAAATTATTTGACTAATCTCAATAAGGTGAAATTTTCTTTTAAGGAGCCTAGATAATTAGAACCTAATAATTAAGAGTTCATTGATTAGAGTAGTGATATGGTGGGCGACCATCTAGGAAGATTCCAAGGGAGTGTGTGATTAAGGGAAAAACTAAGAAATAACTTGAATTGGCCTATGTGGACAATCATTAGTTTGATAAACCATTCAGGAACATGGGTGGGACCTTGGGCGGTGACCACTTATCTCTAGGGAAACATGTTATTCCTATCATGCCTCGGCTTGGTGACCATGTTAATCATTATTTTCCAAGAGTTTTAATCAGGTTAGGTTACCATATGAGATTTTTTCAAGGGTGTGTGAAAGTAAGTACACGGAACATCATAAATAAAATTCACTCCCATATAGTAATATCATTAGTTTGATGACCCGTTCGAGCATGTTGGTGGGTCTTAGGGAGTGGACCACCTTTATGTGGGTAAATTGGTGTTTCCTGGAGGATCATAACTGGATTACCATGTAATATATGGATTATTGTACTATCCATGGTTCCCAATTGTTACAATAGTTCATTTAAAACTAGTGGATTTTATACAACATAGATTAAAGAATATAAACCAAACTAAAAGGATATTTTTTAGTTGATGGGATAAAAATTTCCTTACTAAGTGTTAGACATCCTCCCAAATATGGTAAGTAAGTTATCTTTTGAATAAAATCATGTATCATCAAATGTTTAAAATATATAAATTTGAAACAAAGGTAGAATAAAATAGTTAAAATATATTATATATTTGATATGGTTGAAACACTTTTTTTTTGTATTATGGATGGAAATAAGCTATGGAACTAAACACTTATTCATATTGGATAAAAAATGTATGGTAAAAATTTATAGTGATGATACTATAATAAAAATAACAAAAATAAAAATAAAAATGATGTTGTTTAAAATTTTCATAAAATTAAGTACAATATGTAAAAAACATATGAATTTTGAAATTCAATACACTAGAACACATTATCTCCTACACATTGATATCTATGGGATAATTATATGTCAATAAATAAAATATGAATTTTCACCTAATTACATTCACTGATGACATCACTTGATTGACCAATATAATGTTCATGAATCATAATTCACAGGATCTAAATATGTTCATATGTTTCAGAGGGACGCCGAGAGAGAAATGGGTTTTTATATACTAAATTTGAGAATTTAAAATGGAAAGGATTTGACAAGAAGAACATTCAACTACTGTCTAAATAATAGAATCAAATACCAATATCAGGCTCCCCACACAACTCAGTAAAACAGGGTCATGGAAAGGAAAAATAAAAGTTTATTTGAAATGGAAAATAACATGTTCAATAAAAAAAATAATTATAATTTATCTTGGATTGAAGATGTACGTATAGTTGTTCATGAACAAAATATATATCTATTGTTCCCAAAATCATTAATGATTTCTTATGATATATTTTCTAATAAATGTACTATTGTGAAATACATTAATGTTTTTATAATCATTTATTAATAAAGATAAAATATTATGATATTTTAATGTTTAATGAAAAACATTTTTGGAAAATTTTTCATTTTATTAGGCATAGAGGAAAATAATATACTAAATATGGGAAACAAAAAATACAAAGAAATCAAGGAGGAATAAAATAGTGGAGCATCAGTGAATCAGAATGAACAATGGTTGTGCACTATATGGTCAGGAACTAGGGATGGATTATATATGAATAGGGATTTACTGGGAACCTGTAGATGCCCTAGATATTGCAACATGGTGACCATAATATTATGAATACTAAATTTTTCCATGAACAATAAAGGAATTTCATCATCGATTAATGTTGATATTGGATCATGGAGAGAAATACCTATCGTTGATGTAGTTTAGGAGTACTAGAGAATTAGTTTCTACCACTAAGGGGTAATATTGAAGAATCAACACAACTACATGCCTTTCATAAAATATTTTAGATCTTCTGTAATAGATTCACGTTGACCATATAAACCATTTATGGAAAACAACACAAATCTATTTCAGTCATGGACAACCCATCCCCCTCTCATAATTCCATGGTTTCAGGAACCATCATAGTTGATCTTGAACCCATGCATTGGATGATTCTAGTGAATGCATCTGTCGAATAGAGTCAGTCTCTTCTATAAGGATACATAACCCCTAAAACCCAAGTCCATCCATAATGCAAGGTTGTTTTTAAAATGTCTTAAGATAGGGCCAAGATCAGCAGTCAAACACATAGACCTAACATCTAATGAAAATCTATTACTCATATAGCCTTTAACCATAGACCTATTCATACAATTCCATATCCACTAGTTGCAATTTTAATGTAGGGGTACTCTCACATTAAATTTCATGGTTTTTTCTACCACCCCCCTAAAACAACGCATGGAGAAAAAATTCTTTATTCCCTTCATAAATCTCAACACCACTTAGAATACTTATAATGCGCCACAAATATCTAAACAAATCGATATCAAAGAACAAATGATAAAAAGTTTCTTCCATGTAGTCATGGAAACAAAAGTATTTAGAGATCGCATGAAACTCATTTCATTGGATTGAATATCTAGTTGGAATAGACTGAATCCATAATCACCAGAACATGAATTAATACATTATTGATATGTCTTTACACCAAAGGTTCTTGTCCGTTCTAACATCGAGATGCACCTGGAGGTCCATAAAATACTCCCTAGAGGAGAAGTACCCTAAAAGTGATAATGAATACTAGTTTATCTGGATCGTGTGAGATCTTTATGTTTCTGAAGACCTCACACTTTTCCATGTCGAGAACATCTTGAATTAACTCATGGTTAGAACTTTCTTGATCTACACTAATATCATACATCGAGGAGGGAGAAAAACCCAATGGATCACCCAACCAGTTATGATTTTAATAGATATAGTCACCACATCCCATAATCCCCTATGAACGTTGATTACATATTAGAATGTATCCTCATATAATTTTTAATATGGTGAATATTTGTCCTTTACTAGTTTTTAAATCATCTCCATTCTTTGTCACAATTAAACATTCCCACAAATACCAACCTTTTAGTACCTCCCAAGCATATTTGACATGAATATTTTTTTTATGATTTCTACAATATTCCTTAGGCAAATACCTTAAGATTACACCAACTTGTCCATTTTAGGATAGGATGACCAATGGAAGTGAACTTACAGATAAGCATACCAAATGAAGGAATTCAATATTTTTTAAATTTTGTAGACCATCGATTTTGGGACTTTAGGTAAATATAGTACATGAAACAGGATTGAGGTAGGGATGGAATTTTCAAAAGTGATACGATCCCAAATAGATAAAAAAAGATCTTCTAGTTTACTATATGTGTTGTAATCCCGGATAAAAGGATCTCATATTGCTGAATGTGAAGGCCCCCTAGAGATATTAGGGCCCCAACGTGATCCAGAGGTAAAGATATTTTATTGATTAAAAAAATATCCACTATATTTTTAGTGCGATGCTTAGTGCACGATTTCTCAAATAAAATTTGTTCATTCCATAATTAATATATTGAACACTAATAATTTAATATTCCATCAAAGTATTAAACATGCTACAAATAGATATTGTATTATCATTGCTGAAAATTAAGAGACAAAAACCATTAAAATGCCAACCAGAACTATTATGGATGATTCTTATATCATTGAAATAGGAGGACATGAATTTTATAAATGAATTTTGATCCATAATAAAGAGACACGGTGACATGGGGTCACATTTTCATAAGTTACACACTTATTTTGAATAACTTCATATCTTACCCATGATATTCAATCATATCTACAAACAACTAAAACCAGAAATGAAGAGATCAGTTACCCAAGGTGAAAAAACCTTAAATTTCATCACCATTAATATAAAGCCCCCTTCGAACTGGTCTTATTCCCATTACTCTTCAATTTTTATTGATATGTTAGAGACCGATGTATTCTTACTTATGTATAAAATCATATACGAGTAAGGGAGTTGGTAGATTAGATTGATCTACTTCTAAACAATACATGTTGTTCCTCTGAAATCCACTCGAGTAGATAGACTGACAACCTCCAATTACTAAAACATACAAGAAAATTTTACAAAAAATTACAAAGTATAATGGGTCTATAATTCTTAATGCATGTAGGGTCCCTCAACTTGTGTATAAAGACCTGATTATTAGCACTAGTCACCCATGGTAGATTTCTCCTGTGGATAAAATCTTATATGATTCCCAGAAGTTAATTTTTAACCACATCACATGAGGTCACATAGAATGTTCTGAGAAACCCATCTGATCCTGGTGCACATTATAATTTAAGGGAGTTAACCACATCCCAACCCTCTTCCTCATCTATAATTTTTGTAATTCAATGATTTAAAACATTAATCACCAACAATGGAATACCCTAAAAAATAGTGGTCTCTTATTTATCCCTCCTACATATCCAGATATAGTTTTTCTAGTAAAAAATAAAATTGATCCTCCACCATACATTGAAAAAATTCTAGATATTTATTAAAAAAACCATCCTCCATGATAATGTTACGAATCACAACTATTTCCATGTATTTGATTCTATAACGAATAAATGTTGTATTTCTATCAGAAAAATTCTACTAGGGAAGATTTGATTTATCTTGATCCATCAATTCATGTTCTATAAGCTTATAAAATATATATTTCTTAATGTAAATGTTTTGAGGGATAATTACATCATTCCAAATATCTTATTGTCTAGTATCTACACGTTCAATATCTTGTTTCATAGACTCTATATCATAAATCCTCATAGGACGATCTATTGAGCACACAAGAAAATCATATTTTAGCATTATGCTTTTTTTAATTCCAAAAAAAGAGAGATAAATAATTGATATGTTCAAATATTTATAAAAAATGAGGGATAAATATTATCTAACATTAATATTTTGGAGAATAAGAATTTATTCATGTGGTATGTATGATTATCAAGGAAAACAGTCTATGGAGAGTGGTCGGAAAATGTGAACACCAAGTGAGTCACAATTTACTTTTAATGTGAAGATATTTCATGGATTTTATCCATGTAATGATCACTTCAGCACCACATCTATCTACAACCCTTTTGGTTTTGACACTAAGTGAACATAACATATGATAACCTAAAATCTTCTTAGCCCTTCCATTCTATGAACTTCTGAATCTCATGAATTTCATCCTAATTTACTATCCCTCCATGCTTTTTCTCTGAACTATCCATGATTATATTTAAGCCTCCCCAAATAATCCAAACCCTTTTTACATAGATTAAATTATTCTGAATCAATCCGATGTTAAGATCATAGAACGAAGTCACAATTGGAATATTAAAATAAGATAAAACACATGGGATTCCATTGAAAAACATTCACCAAGACATGTTGGTCAAAGGTATTCATAATAACAATTGAAAAATTGTTCCTCCAAAAAACCTTGATAAGATGGTTTAGTGGTTCGACAATCAAATAGTTATGGAGCTCCATCCTTGTATAAAACGATTCAATCTTATATGATTATTTTTGTGTTCTTATACCACAAAAATAGATTAATTATTCATATATAATTTAATGGACACAAAATATGATTTCTCATGAGCATAAAGAACATAGGAATTCCAAACTATGTAGGAGATCAATGGAAGATAATACACCTAGATTTTCTCCCTAGCTTGGATATACTCTTGGACTGATGAAAGGGGAATGAATTCCCCCACATGTAATGAGATCTTGTACATACTCGGTTGGGATCCATAGAGTGATCAGGAGAAGGAAGATCATCATCCCTTAAAACATGAGATAAAATGATGGAAGATTTATCTATATTAAACAATGAGTTATCTAAAGGGTTTTTATCATAGCAATAAGGTAATATGGTAGTAGTTTTCTAGAATATATTTATAGTAATATTCACATCCTAAGAGAAATCATCAGGGCTCGGAAAACTAATAGGGATGCTTAGAAGACGAGAAAAGTTCATGGAACAGAAGGATACTGTCTCTAGGACACTAACTAAAGAGCATCCATTGTTCACCAAAATGATAGATACCCACTCAATATGAAGACACGGAGGTGGATGAGGCTTATAGGGAACTATCTCTATTCATGGAATCAAATTTAAAGGATGACTAAGAATAGGATGGGAAGGATTATTTAAAGAGGTAATGGAAACCAGCAAGTATAGTTGTGAACATAATGAAGAACCATCAATGAACACTAAAACCATTGGATATGGGATGCTCAAGGGAGTGGGATTTTCTATTGACAATGGAGTGGACCACTAAAGTTTGAAGGATCCAAATTCCACATATCTCTAGTATTTTACCTCTGTCTTATACTGGATGGAACATGGTTACCAAGGATGTGATATAAAGTGTAGAACTGATGAGGGTTATAATAAAACAATGATTTCCTCAAATAGATCAATCCATCAATGCAGAGGAGAAGATTAGAGGAGAGAGCCTTGGATATGACAATTTAAAAATAGATTTATGAAATTAATTCCTCTTGGATATTTTGGGATGACTCATCAATACAGAGGAATTATCCTAGAGAGTCATTGATCTACTATAGGAAGTTTGGGTTGAATAATGGAAGCAAGAGATTATGGTGAAGAACATATATTATCGCTAAGGTGGAATCATTTCTACAATGATCCTACTTGGACCAATGTGTATTGGTGAGGTACAAGTGGCCGACAGATAAAGGACAAGAAGACTTGGAACTAACAAAGTCCACCCTAGAAGAAAATATGATGTAGAATGAATGACTATTGAGTATAGAAAATAAAGATGGAGTGTCCAAGACCCATTAGACAACAAAATCCTGAAAAAGGTGATAGATGGTATGTTCACCACGAATCATGAAACAATTATCCATCATTGATATTCTGAAGCTACAAAAAATGAATTATATAAAATTTTATGAACTAGAAAACCCTCCAGTAGTTCTGATCTAACCTATGAATGTGGACCCTCAGTAATATGGGGAGGGAATGCGGCTTGATAAGGGGGTTTGAATGAAGTAGGACCTCCTTCTATGATGAACTAGAGGATTCCACCACTTCCGAGCCACACAAGCGGTCACACCATGAGGGAGGTAGATAGCCCACAACGTGTTGAAAAAAGAATCCACTAGCATCACTATCCAGTAGTGAGGAAATGTTGTAGTAGGGCTGTGTACAACTATAGAAATGTTCAAAATAAAATAAAACTTTCAAGGCCTATAAAACCTATAGAAACCTTGCATTTTAAAACATTATTGGAATATAAATTTTAAGTTAAATTAGTAAAAAGCGTTACAAAACCATGATCCAAAGGTTTATTATCCTATTAAATTTCGGAGAAACATAAAATTTACAGAATAAAACAAAAATAAAATGTATTAAAATCCTCAATATCAAGCTTCTTCGTGGCCCTTGTGTAGTCCTTAGTATAGTTAATCACTTGTGGATATACAAAAGAAAAAGTGATGTGAAAAAGTCCCAATAAGAGGATAGATACAGAAATGAATCAATATAACATGGGGGAGAATATGGTAATCATATTCATAACATATGCACGCGATCATCATCATAATCATGAGATAAATACTTTAGATACAGTCATGGAATGTGGAAATGCATAAAAATGAATCATCATGACATAGTGGTCAAATACCACACACATTTTTGAACAAATATCTCATCAATTTCATGTATAACATATGCACATAATCATAACATCATAATGTTTTTGAGACCATTTGTCATTATGTTCTTTAATATTTCACATTATCTCATGATATAAATCACATTATTCGTATAATTGGTGAACAATTTAATTACCAGAACACCCATCACATCATGTGATTATCATAATCATGTATGCCAGATAGAATGTATAAAAATAATGTCCATAACATAACCCATGGAAATTAAATGGGTTTAATGAAAATTTCATAAAACATTTACTCCTATATAAAAATTTGGGTTCCCAAAATAAAAATGAAATAAAATATGTGGTATAAGAATAATAAGTCATCAGTGATTAAGAAAAAATGTCATGAGAAATAAAATAAACATTTTTAAAAGCACGAGTTATTATTGAAAAATCATTGCATTTGTAATAAAATACAATTAGAAACATGTTTTTACTATAAAAGAAATGGTAAGAAAAATAAAATTATGATTTAAGAATATTAAAATGACAACCATAATGAAATTTAAAATTAATAATGAGCATCCTAATAAATGGAATTTGGGTTATAGAATCCTCATACCGTAATTCAGATTGATTAATTAACATTAATATCATGGATAATAAAGTTAGATTAATTAATTTCAAAATCCATTACCTCTTCAAAAAATATTTGTTTCATTATAAATTAATTATGTTTTTTATATCCATTCTAATTTTTTGTGGTGTTAAATTGTATCATTCTGATAGTGTTCATTTTCTTTGGTTTTATGATCATCTCACCTATATACATGCCTGAAAGGTCATTTCAAATGGGGACAATTATCTAGAATTGATATTGTATATTATTAATGAACTTACAAAAGTTATATTGGTATTAAATTATTTTTTATAGATATTAGTAAGATTCATTAGATAAAATGTTAATGATAATTGTTTAGATTAATTTTGGTGTTTTTCAATCACAAAGAAATCGTTTTGTTTTATCATTTAGTATTTTGTATATCTGTTAAAAAAACATAAAAATATTCTTAAATAAATTATACATTCTATTTAAACCATTGTAATGGTTTTAACATAAATATTTTAATTTGGTTAATAAAAATGAAAACTTTTCATCCTTGAAGGAGATAAAATAACACCTCATAAACAAAGTTAAACATTATAGAATAAAAGAATAGGGGAAGAGGTTTTATAATAGATTATTACATCAATATAATACAATTCCAGTATATAGAAGATAAATATGTTATCAATCCCCTTTTATAAGGTGATATGAGGCTAGGAAAGGACGATAAAAAAAACTGAAAAGAGATTTAATGAAAACTCAGAGGATTTTACCTCATAAATTCTTCTCCTAGAGAACCTCCTTAGGTTGACTGGTTTCAGAAATTTTGAAATACAAAAGGATCTTGGAAATGTGTAAGATCCTTGGGAAGAAAATTTGGTAGGAATTTGACATGTTTCATGGATTTGGAGGTGTGAGTAGATGGGATGGAATTTTTTACACGAGGTGGCGTTTTTTGGATTATTTTATTCAATAGTTCAGTATTTTGTTAGAGTACATGAATAGTTTATATTATAATGAATAAATATATTAAAGGGGGATGGAATGATCAATATTATGGTTCTTATATCATATATACACCATACATGTCTAAATAAATCACATATTTTCTAAAAACCACAAAATAACGTATTTCGCTGTTAACCATAAATTCATCTATTTTAGAAAAAACCTAAAAAAATCACTTTAACCTTTTGTTGACATGCATAATTTAAAAATGGACTAAATTTTATGAAAAAATATTTCTAAATATGATTAATTTTTTTTTTATTTTAAGTCATTATTTATTAAAAAAATAAAAAATTTTAAATTATAACTGATTTTATGACTCTTTGAAAATTTAAAAAGGTATCATAAAATTTTCATATAATCATAATAAAAATAATAATAATTTATTAATATTTTTTTTGAAAATAAATGTTCTATTAAATAATTATATTAATTATAAAATTTTAATTAAAATCTTATAACATAAAATAATACTAACAGTAAATGTGGCATTTGTAAATCATTTATTTACATATAGTAATAAATAAAAATAATATATATTCATTTATAAGATACATATAATTTATTAACACTTTTGTAGGTGAGGTTACTATTATATTTGATGGATTACAAGTCTTATTGATCACATTACTATTCCAAAGGTCTAGTAACTAGTCCATCATTATAGGTTCTTTAAATTATAAAAATACCTCTTATTACATTCATTATTCATTTATAATGTTTTAATTTTGTCTTATAAGTGATTTAATGTGATTTATATTATATGAAATAATTATAATATGTGAGTTTCCCTTGATAATAAATTGGGTCTTAATATTCTTCCGCATTATGAAATTTATCCCTCAAAATTTCATTTGAAATTATATGAAGAAAAAATGTGTGTGTACTTATCCTTCATCAATTATTCATATTTTAATGTTTTCTCTTTGTACTTATGGGTTTTTCATAAAACATTGATAGGGTGAGTAGTCTTATTTCATAGAATATTATTTATGTGGTCCAAGACATTAATTGGTTACTCCTTGTAAAAGAGATCATTTCCAACTATCAGCCCTAGATTTTATACATGTGAGGAATGCAATATGTTTTACCTTAATAGGGATAAGATGAATACATCATGTACTTGAGTCACGGTAAATAGAAGTGTTAGTTGATAGGCCACAAAATCAACACAATTAACAATCTTGAAGGGGATCATGTAACAGGTACACAAATTTTCTTTATTCCCAAATCTATTGATGTTATTATAGGGGGAAATTTAGAGGACTAACATGTATCCAACATGAAAATATCATTCTCATTGATGTTTTTTGTATAGATATTCTATTGAATTTATGATTCCTTGATGTTCTAAGGAATATTTTTCAAATTTTACACCATTTTTATGACCATTTTAGGATCTATAAGATGGTTCCCTGAACACGCTGAGATAGGAGAGGTGAAATAGGGTTTGAAATTTTTTTCTAAGATGATGGATCTTGTACCCACGTTGGTTGGAACCTGTTAAAATTTTATGATGAGAATGTGAATAAAACCAAAAGTCACATGAAAAGAGAAGACATATCAATTTTACATGGTTTAACTCTAATGGGTATGTCAAAAGAGAATTCATGGACATCTTTTTTGTCATAAAAAATTACACTAATCATCTATCGTTGTGTAGTAATGTTTTTAGTATAGTCACATTATGGTAGGTACACTTCCTTTACCAGGTTTTCAGAATAACAATCCGCATTTGTTAGATCCCTTCTTTTAACTCCCCTTTTCTCACTACATTGGGATGAATCTGAAATAAATTTATCGAAATGAAGTTTAATTCAATGGGTTGACATTAAAAAATGTATATTCAACTATTGATAGATTCTCTATTGGTGTATTGTTTTCTCCTATATAGGTAATCTATTTTTCAATAAATTGTGTATTCATGAACATTTCATCTTCAAACTAGTCTTCTTTTTCTACATAATGTACTTCACTGGGTACTGCATGTGCCTCATGAACCACATTTGTAAACCGCCACTGCAAACCTCATCCGCATACTTCACTTGCAAACCACATCTTTGTACTTCTTCTTTTATACGAACCAATTCCTCACCCGATAACTATCTTCCATGAACTATATTTCTTGAAAAATGTTCCTCAAATACTGTTCCAAAAACCATATTTTGTGACCCATTATGGACATTAATTAATTCCATTCAAATTTCTAATCAATTTCTCCTTTGTGTGCTTGTCATCCAATAAGCCGCTATAGACTTCATCGAATTCCTCCCAAATTATAATCTCAAGGCCACAACACTAATGAAGGGATTAGTTCTCCAAATATTGGAAAATATATCTGCATAATCTATTAAATATATATTTACCAAACCATTGATACTGCACCACCTTTACCACATACCATGAATCTCCCTCAAACCATTTTCCCTATACATTTCGTGTCTCGTCACACATCCTTGGTGGTGGTCGATTTTTTTACCATATGTACCTCATTTCTTCAAATTAAATCCTATCCCACTAACTATCTTACTTCAACCTATTTCTATCCATCATATGAATCATAACTCTTCACCGCAAATTGGGTTACACTCGACCAACGATTCTTCCTATGTGGTTCATGGTTCACCATTCTGCATACCATATTTTTTGGAAATGAAAATTGTTCCAAATATGTGGTTTGTAGTTCTCCTCCCCTACCAAAACTATTCATTTTCCAAAAAGATACTCTCGATTTTGAAGCCAAAAATTATGTCTAAACACTTGGAAATTGTGCCACATTTTTCACATGATTCAACATATACCATAATATCACATGACTTGAAAACCCCTTGATCAACCAAATGTGGATTGGAAACAAACACAAACCATTATCTACTTCCAATAAAGAACAGCCATGGTTCCAACATTAGACACAAATGTTCCCTATCTTCATCCCAACATGTAGGTGTTATGAATATTTTCTCTTAAATCTTTTTATATGGTTCTATTTAGATGCTTGAGTAGAAAATTTTATTTTAAGAGAACTTGAACAGAAGAAAATATTAGTTATATCCTCCTTGAATTCCATAAAATATTCTCTCAGTAAGTCTCCCACTGATTAAATTTCTACTCATACTGAGAATTATATTGAGGATGATAAGATGTATTGATGTTCAGTTCAGTGTCTAGATCATGTTAGAGACTTTTACAGAGCATGGAGTTGAATATATTATCTTAATGGGATATTATTGATAGTGGTACACTATTATTCCTTACCAGTTATCTATTATATATTCATTAATATTGATCCAATGAGAAGACCTATCAAATTTTAACGAAGTGAGTGGTCTCTTATGAGACGATCCATAATAACACATATAGGATTTTTTCCTCAGGATATCTATTTATGTCCAGTGAAAATTCCCATGGAGAAGTTTTCCTAATTCCATTTTGGTATGTGTATTGGTTAAAACATAATTGTATACTTTTCTTCTTTTATCCATCACTTATCGATGTACCCAGAACGTTGATGTATGTTCTTTAATATCCTTCTTATTATTTCCCCCCAATTGTTTTCTCAGATATCTAGATTCATCTTTCTGATCCCTGGGTGAATATAGAAGGTTGAGAAATGTGATTCATTTAGAAGATACTATTTTATATTTTTAAATTATGGTACATATGGTCTTGGAAAAAATCATACAACTACATCCTCATAAATGTTTATGTCCAAGGATTTCTCATTTTTAGGAGCCTCTAAATTTTTATGAATTTCCTTATCATTAATTTGAAAATAATTTATTTTTTCCACGAGAGATGGTTTGAGAAAGCATTTTTGAAATGATTGATGATGTTCCTTAAATAATTATACTCATGTATATCATTTGAAATAATAAAAAGATTGGATCCTTCTCAAATATCATCATTGTTAAAGTTGTTGGATCATTTCTACATAGAGCATTTCTCACATTATTTTATTTTCTTGGATATAGTGTACTGAGTAGTCATGATCGTTGATAAGATATAATGATCTTAACTGGTTCATATTAATATATTTCCCTTTCAATATATATTTTACCCACTTATGATCAATATATATTTAACAATTATCCATTATTGAGATATTGATGCCATATTTTAAAAGTACAGATCAGAGCTGCCAAGACCAGTTCATTTGTGGGATACTTTTTTCATGTATTTTTAGATTCCATGAGGCTTGGGCTATCACTTTATCATTTTTCATCAGCGCACAACAAAATTATTTAGTTGATTCATTGTTTTACAACATAAATAGTTATCCTCTTGTCGGTAGTATGGGTACTGGTGTAGTGATGAGCTTCTTTTCAACTCATTGAATAAGTATTCACATTCATTCATCAGTAAAAATATTTCTCCCTTTAGATTTATCTTGGTAAGTGGGTTTGAAAATAAATAAAATTTCTTCTCTGATCACTAATAAACCCATCAAGACCAGGGAAAAATCACATATGTATTACAAATATTGTCTTGGGCCACTATTCAATTTCAATTTTCATGGATGGGTCCATAGATATATCATTTCTGGGGAAACATTACCCATGAATTCTACTTATTTTAAATATAAATAACACTTACTTACATATCATAATGTTTATTCCTTCAAAAATTCATTATAACTGTATTCAAATGCTCGTTATGTTTTTCATTCCTCATGGAGTATATCTGAATCTCGTTAATGAAGACTACCACCAAAATGTCAAAGTAATCCCTAAAAACCTTATTCATTCTTTATTTAAATATTTCAATATCAATATTGAGTCTGATAGGAATCACTATGAACTCATTGTGTCTTTACCTCATTCAAAATGATGTTTTAGAAATATCTTACTCCCTCATGGATAATCGGTGATATCCTAACCAAAGGTCTACATTAGAGATTTATAGGGACACACACATTTAGTCAAAACATTTCTATATTCATGGAAGGGAATACTTGTTCTTCATCTTAATTTTATTGAGCTCATGATAATTAATTCATTTGTGCATTGATCAACCCATCTTCTTGATAATGAGGACATGCCCACCCAATTGTGAAGATATTAGGAATATGAAACCCTTATCCTGGTTCTCTTGTTACTAATTCATCAGTTCAACCAATTAAATGGTTACTATTCCATAAGGTTTATTTTATATAGGAAGAGATATAGAATAATTTCAATTGAGAGTTCAAACTATCAATCATTAGGAAGACAACATAATTTTTTTGGGAAGACATCCATGTACTCCCCCACAAAGAGAATGTCTTTCATAATTATTATCAACATTGTATTAATCATTTGTGAAATACATTCTTTCAAATAAGTCACTAATATACACACTTGGTATAGTGATTATTAAGGAGCTTATTCGTCCTCCTTACACTTATATAGAATTAGAGGATTCCCGGGGATGTGGAGAGTAATTTTCCTTAACCAATAGTTGATGTTCTCTTCAAAAAAAAGACATCCAATACATGCCTAATATATCATAAAAATCTTCCATAAGAAGAATTTAAAATATTCTATATTTTCTTTATCCTAGAAACTTTTTTAGATTTTTTCCACAATGATAACTCACCCTCCATATTCTGAGGTGGTGTTTGAATTGTTCTACTAAAGATGAAAAATATGAAATAATGAATTGAACCATAATAAGATGGTACAATAACAATTTTTGAATGAATAACTAGTGTACCTATCACCACATCATTTTTAGGATCCACCATAGATTTAGTGGCAGGATACACTTTTCCGTGCTCATTATTCTTTTTTCACTACTGATGTTGATTACCCTTTAGGAATTTAGGTCTAGTAAAATGGTCTGTCTAATGCCCTTGATCCCAACAGTTTATGTGTTGGAAACTAGGTGGTGCTATTTTTTCATCCAAAAAATTTCAATCTTCCCCATATCTCTTTGAAATTCATGATATTTGTTTCCTTCTCTCCCACGAATTAATAATTTCCCATCCCATTATGGTATTTCCAATGATTCATTTCAATTCCTTTTTTAAATTTAAGTGGTTGAGTTTTCTTTGCAAATTGGTAATTAGATCATATATATTGACACAACATATTTTGTTTTTTATCACTATATACATGGGAAAATTATTTATACTCTATATCCGCTTTCAATGAACATCAAAAATCTTCTTCACAACCCCAAATGTCCTAAATAGGTAGATCCTTCCAATGTTTTGGTATTAAACCACTAAATAATATATCAATTCTATTTATATTTGTTGATAATAGAACCTCAAGTGTATCATTCAAGATTTGTGATGATTTCTTCTTAATGCAAAGAAAAATTATTCTCTCATTTTATTCATCTATAATAATTTTCTCTATATATTTATAATAAGTGTTTGGGGAAAATATATTTTTTATAATTAATTTCTTATACTCTTCCCGCACAATATATTCAATTTCATCATTTGTATTGGTGTTATTAATCAACAACCAGCATTGATTGACATATCCATATAAAAGATAACCGACCAAAGTCACCTTCGATATCTTTGAACATTGAATCACAGAAAAGATCACATCCATTGAGTTGACCCACTATTTTTATACTAGTGGATTGAAAGAAAAACTAAATGTCAGTGGTTGTTGTCATATAAAACACTTGATACAAGTTTCAACTTCTTAGTTGAATATGTAAATTACACACTATTCAATTTATTGTTCAAATTCTGAGAAATCTGGGACATAATCACCATGAAATTTTGAACTCCACCTCCAAAGGCATTGTGGATGTTTTTTTTGGGAAATAGATGCATTGTCCCTCAAACAGGTTGTTAGCTTATTTTCTCCTATTTCCCGCCATTTAATAAAATAGAAAATTATCTAATGAAATATAAGTTAAAAGATATTAATAAATAATTTATTCAATTTTATAATTAACAATAAATGCATATCTAGTGGCATCCCATTGTTTATCATTTTTTATAAAACAATTCATATTGGCTCCTTTCATATAAATAGTCTCATACTAAGGGTTTAAAATACTTTATACTAATCATAATTACAAAATTTACTAAATGTTAATCTGATTCCAAATATTGGGACCCCAATTTTTTAGAAATTATAGTGACATATTTTAAATGATAAAAATATTAAGGCATTACAAATCAGGATCTAAGGCTTTAGTGTTTATATTCTATTCCAGAATATTTAAAAGGCTGAAAAATAAATTTTAAATTCTATTTCAACCATTACATCTTCATTATGATTATCTATGAAGGTGTTGAATGAAAATGAAAATTTTTCATCCTTTAAAGTGGTAAAACAACTCATCTCGGATGATGTGTCAACTTTTATAATAAATGGGATATGAGAAGAGGTTAGATGATAGAATATTAAATTATCTCAATAATATAATTCTAAATATATGGTAATATATTTATAATCCTACTTGTATAATGGGATATGATCATATAATAATGAAAGAAATTAACATGAAATGAAATTAAAATAAATGGAAGTTTGTTTTACCTATTGAATTTAGGTCATTAAGAACAGCCTTATGGATATTAGTTTTTTTATTTTTTTGAGATAAAAGGATCCTAGGTGTGGGTAAAAGTATTGGGATGATAATTGGTTAGTAATTGTATAATATTCAAGGCTTTGGAGGTTTGAGGATAAGGGGTGTATTTATAGTGGAGTATGTGGTGTTTTATTATTATTTTCATTATTAGTTTATTATTTTGGATCATTATTATGAATAGTTATTAATCCATTGAAAATATATAGTAAATGAAGAATATTTTTCCTATATAATTGTTCATATATCATACATTCATGGTAAATGAGCCAAAAACTCACATATTTGATACAGGTCGTAAATTTCCTCATTTCACTATTAATCATAAATTCAACTATTCTTGAAAAAAGTTAAAAAGTAAAACCTAACTATTTTACGATGTTTATAGTGAAATATTTTCCTACTTTTTTTAATGTAATTTTAAAAAGAAGATTAATTTTTTTTTAAAAAAAATGATCATTTATTCAAAAAATACCAATTTAAAAATTATAAATGATTTTATGACACTTTAAAAATTAAAAAAGGTCTCTTAAAATTATCATATAATCATAAGAATAAAAAATCATAATTTTGGAATACATAATATGAAAATAAATTTGGATTTAAATCATTATATTTATTATAAAAGTTCATTTAAATATTTATAACTTTCAAAAATACCATCACTTAGTTTTTCACATCTAAAACATTTATTTCCATTTACCATTAAATAAATTTATCTTATTTTTCTTCCTAAGAAAATTATTTTTATACTTATATATGTGAGTATATTTTTATAATGGCTAGATTACTATTCTAAATGGCACATTACAATTAAAAAGCTCAATTTTCTATTCCATAGGTATAGGTTCCTTAATTTTTAAAAATACCTCTCATTCTATTCATTGTTCATATTTAATTTTTTATTATGTTATATATGTAATTTTATGTGATTTATAATATATAGAATAATTATTTTTGGATATTTACTTTTATAATATTTTGGGTTGTTACACAACTTGTTCTTTTGAAAATGAGAATGGTGAATTTTTCAATAATATTTTTACTAATGAAAAGGGTGAACGGAAAATTTTCTTGTGGAATTTATCCAACTACGGTAGTAAAATGTCTTGAAATTAAGTCCTATAAAAGTTGTTTTAATTATTTTATGTGAATGTTATAGGAAATATGGGTTTATATGAAATAAATACTAAAGATTATAAGGTTGATGTTAAAAATGATATATTGTAGAAATCTGAAGAAGATAAAAATAATTAAGAAGATTATGAGTCTAAACATGTAAAAGATGATTCATAATAGTATATTGGTGAATAATATTTTAATAGAATAAAATCACTCTCTATTTGATCTAGAAAAATTGTTTGAAAATAATAACATCATAAGATATAAAAAACATACAGTTCAGAGAAAAAGGAAATTAGAATTATGGAATTAGGCATCACATATAATATATGCAGAACCATAATATATTTTAGAGGTTGTTGAAAATGAAGTGTGACTATTTTTAATGATTAAAGAGTTAGATTACTTTTAAAAATAGGCACATGGGATCATGTTCCATGACTAGTTGGAATGAATATTATAACAAAAAACTAACTATTTAAAGATAATCACAAAGAACATCAAAAAAATTCATGAAATCTAGAATTGATTGTCTTTAATGGTTTTTAAGGTGGAAGATGTTAATTTTAAAGAATCATTTTCCAATATTTTGATACTTAAAACTATAGAAATTTTGTTGGTAGCTACGACACATTATTTTTATGTATACTGTCACATGGATGTTAATATATCATTATTAAGTGGATAAAATAATTAAGAATATTACACTGATAGTACTAGTTGTTTCTCAATGAAAATAGTTGAATAATTCTGTCTACGTCGAAGAATGCATTGTTTTAGTTGAAACATGACCCTCATATGTGGAACTGTAAAATTAAATCATTTCTGAAGTATTTTGACTTTTATAATGGAAATTTTGATAGGGAAATCTACATTAACTATATATGAACTCGTATAATAATTATCATTTTATAAATTGATGATATATATATTATTAGATAATAGTGATAAAACATTTGAATAATTTTATGAGAAAATAAATAATAACCTCATAATGTATTTTTATATATAGATAACATAATATATAGTAAAATTATTTCTAAAAATGGGGTAAACATATAATAATTTCTTGAAAACAATACCAAATAATTGTTAATTTTTTCTGTAATTATAGATTCCAAGGAGTTTTCAACTATAAAATATATTGTTAAAAGGATTTTTAATTATAAATCTACACATATTGCAAATCAAACACACCTCTAAAAGATTATATGATGTTTACCCTATATTTTTCGTCAAGATAAGATATTTAATATATAGTTTCTCTGTGTTCCAGATATCCAAGTGAGATGAAGTAAACAAATATACAACTATACAAGAAATTATATAATTATATTATTAGAACATCAAATTATGGAATGATGAAAAGACTAAGTAATGATAAGAACAATCATGGGTTCTGTGATATTGATTGGGCTAGATATTGTAGTGATAGAAAACCAAAACAAGGATTAAATTTCTCTTTGAATAAATATTGCATAATATTGTATAGAAAGAAACATGGTTCAGTTAAATTGATTATATAAAAATGAAAACATGTTGAATCCACCCACACATATATGTATGCTTTATTTATAAAAATATTTCCGGAAGATTTAATAGTGAATCATTATAAACCATTAATGATTTTTTGAATAACAAAATATGAACTATTTTTTTCAAAAATCATGTACAATATTCTATTTCATAGTAAATTATTAAGAAATTTATATTTATAGAGTATAATGCTTTTTTGGAGATGTAATACATGAATATATTTAATAAAATAATGAAATTTTTTATGTTTTCACCAATGCTATTTTGTGGGAATGATTTGAGGAATTGAGACTAAAACTACTTGTACAACCTCAACCAATGAATTTTTAATATTTATAAATAATTTTAATCACCTTAAAATGTATTCTATTACCTAAGTGGGGGATGAATATAAATTATATTATATGAAATATAACTATAATTTTGAAAAATTAAATTTGGTGTTATCTAAAAAATGGGGTTGATAATATTGAAGGTGGTTTTATCTTATCATTTCCTAAAAAAGAATTTAAATGAGTAATGAAATTACTTGAAAAAATATATAAAGATATCAGTGTGGTATATAAATATTATTTAATATAAAGTTTGTGTTTTGATTATATAATAAATAAATTATTGATTCATTATGAATGTTTTTAAAAAAATACTGTGGGGAATAATGAGGATCCCCAATGTTGTTTTGAATATGATTTGTATTTTTTGTGAATATGTTGTTTATGAGTCTTTCTTTTCTTCAATTGAAATGATTATTTATAGAAACTTAATTAAATATTATTACATATCGTTGAATCTATAATATAAATACGGTTAGAATATATGAAGTTATGGAAGGTGATATGGTATGATGACTATCATATTGAGTCCATATTTCATAGATTGAGTTGAAGAAAAGTTGATCAATTAATATTTTTTATGTGGGAAGATGAAATTATTATGTATTTATATTTAAGAATAATCTAAATGAGTATTTGAATGATTCATCCGAATGGGGGATATGAATTTCACTGGTCAGTATGATACTTTGATAATGTTGAGATGATTGTTCGGATTTAAAAAAAATTTAATTTTCATCAATTATAGTTTTCTCATGATATGAGGTGACATGATTTTCATTTAATCAGAAAAAACATTATAAAATGATACAATGGATGAGAGAGAATAAAAAAGAGAAACATGATGTTATCATGGAGATTGAACTTTGAGGAAATTATAGTAATAGTATTGTGAGCCATACCCTATATGATATTTATGTGTTATGATGGCGAGGAGTTTGATGACCATTAATCAACCAAATGTGATGCCTTTAGTTAGGGGATTCTGATGAAGAGAACTATATGGGGAAAGTTTGTACACACACTTTATTGAAATTGGGTTTTATCATACTATGATAATATTATATGAATATATAGAAGATATATTAAAATGAACATCAAATTGCGAAATTATTTTAATCTCATCCATGAAAGCATTGTCATATCATTAGAAGGAGGCATCCATATAGGTACCACTATACAAAGAAATTGTGCACTATATACAGAGAGTCCAAGTTTACAATACTATGTAAATTAGTTTATGTAGGTTGTATAATGATAAAGATAAATATAGTGTTCATAAATTATCTTATTAAAATAATTATACAAAAAAAATCTACAAAAATAACTATGATGTATTAAATTTTCCTTATAATGTACTTATCAATAATGATTCTAAGATGTTCACTAGGGATTTGTTTTCAGGAAAAGGTTATAAATTTTTATAGAAGTTACATAATTAAAAAATTAAGTGTTTTGCTTAAAAAAAATTAGAATTCGATTTTCATGAACCTTTAATACTATTCTAGAATTCTTGAGATGATTGAATTTATGTTGAGTTGAGGGGGAGTTTCAAATTTCAGGATTTGTTTATACAGGAAAATGATTTTGAGTTCACAATAGTTATCTTATAAGGATATCTAAATAAATCGGTGGAGATATATTATTGGAGTTAAATATTTCAAATACATGTGTGAGAGAGGTGAAGTGATGGTGGTTTCAGAGTAAAATGAGTTTCCAATAAAGGTAACATTTTCCTAATAAGAGTTTCAATATCACGTTTTTTGTTATAGGAATGTTAGAGTGGTGTGTTTGTTATAGGCAAAAAAATCATATATTTATAGATTGTAACTTTATAATAGTGTAATAGACAGAGTAATAGTTTTTATCTAATCAGTTATATAACCTATTAGATGCACAATATTTTCATTAACATTGGATATATTTACACTAGGAAAAGATAGATCACCCAAAACAGAGACATATCTGATAGAGGGTATCAAACATATATTTTTTAGGATCATGTCTAATGAGCTAATGTCCTTTTTATCTTATTTTGGATTTGGAACATAATAAGGTAATTCCATTATATATATATATATATATAAATTCATATTGAAAGATAAAATAGTTTTGACACAAGTCATCTATGATGTATTTACATTATATCGTAGTGGATTTCCATGGACTTATGAGAGTCACCATGGAAATGGTGTAATCACCCACACTGGGGGAAAACCTTATAAATATTTTTTTCCTTAGTAAAATTTAAAATAATTTCATTATTGTAAGATTAATAAGTATATTTGATAATTATATAAACTTTTAAATTTTCTAGTGGATAATTTATAGTGAAAATGAATCATAAAAGGTCGTTATTGATTCAAACCTCGTCTCAATGGTCTGCATATTCCAAGTAACGTTATTAATCATAATTTGGGACTATAACTATTAACTAAAACAATGAATAAATAATTGTTTTCCATTGAACCATTAACTTTATCCAATTTTTTTTATCTTATATCTTATAGGGATATATAAATATTTTTTACTAAAAATTTAACTTCAACAGTGGTGGTGATTTATAGTACACATTATGGTTCACCAATCAATGATGTATTTTACCAGATTATAGTGTTTCCCATCCATATATATCAAGATAATATTTATGCCTGTCTAGGTAAAATGGATTCATCTTTATTCATATAAATTAATCATATAACATCTTTAATATTTAGATTCAAGACATCACTGATATGGAAATTTTTTGTTAACACTGAATCATCAAAAAAAATATCAAACATTAATCTCTTAAATATCATATTGTTGAACAATTAAGATGTATGAAAACATGTATATGTCATGAAAAATAATAAATATCATATATAAAATATCTCAAAAATAATCCTAATTCACCCATGTGAAACTATGCATAATATTTCCTTTACCAAATCCCAAAAAAATTATCTATCTAATCTCCGAGATTAATTATCCATAAAGTGTTAGGGAAATTACCTGCCCTTAATTATGAATAATAATATCTAATCATATTTTAAAGGATATGTGTATGGTGTGTGTAAAATGTTCCTGGTATGTAGTTATCACCCAACATTGACCAACCTATCAAAAAACTAAAGGAATGCTATAATAAAATAGTCTAGGAATATAAAAATATAGTTATAGTAATAAATGTATAATTTACATAATATATAAAAATTAAAATCATTTCTTTTATATTGCTTTTTCATATGATATGCCCGACACCATGAAATCCAACTATTCCTTCTTCAAGAAATAATGAAAACCTAAAACATACTACAACTTATTCAATGGATATACCCACATAGAAAAACTCTTATAATAATCATTCCCTCTAAGGAAGAGAATATTCATTACAAAATATTTAAATATATACTATAAAATATAAGTATTACATGTGTGTGATTATGTGTTTATATACGTGTCTACACATATATATAACCATATACGATAAGATGTATGTTTATTTCTATGAAAAGAAAAAAAATTATAATTTGTGAATAGAATATGAATTCCCTATCACAGATCATGAATTTTAAAAACCCATATCTATCTACACAGATACTCCACATACGAATTGTAACATATTAAAGAATATAAATACTAAATAAATAATGATAATAATAAATCTAACACTCATAGAACCATGACAAAGAAAAATATAACTTTATACATAGTGATCAAGATACATTTTTAGTTTATTATTTTAAATTGTAGTTGTCATAACGAAATTTTTAGAAGGAATATTTTTTCATGAATATGTCATAGTATAATAATACTATTTTATAAAAACCACTATAATAGTTGTGGGTGAGGATGGGACGCCTTCCAAAACACCAAATTATGACTTTCATTAGAGTTTTATAATAAAGAGATTCCATCACATGAAAAATTTCTCAAGACTGAAACAAGGGAATTTTGGAATTTTCCATGATGTTAAAGTAGACAGAAAAAATATGGAATAAAATAGGAAAACCATACCATTTAATTTCAGAAGTATATTTCCAACAATATATTTGATTTATATATGAAAAATTGTTATACAAATTTTCAACTACAAAATTAATGGATTTGGAAAGAACATTTAAGAGAGATTCATATGTGGAAATAAAAAAATATTGAATAAATGGATTTAAAAATATATATGGTTTTAAATTTAATTAATTATCATGTATCAAACAAAAATGTATTTAAATTTACCATATACTCATACAATCTCCCATTTCAAAATTGCCACTCAAATCCCATTAGATGAGTTTCCCACACCTATAACCAATAGTTATAAATATTTTTTCATCACCTTCAATAAAACATTACAAAGAATATATGTTCCCTATCTCAATTAGCCACCAATGTTAATTATAGTAAAAATATAATATCTTTTAAATTTAAAATAATATAACTCACATATTTATGATACTAAAACTTAACTTTCACCACCATATAAATAATTAAATTTAATGTATTCATCAAAATTTAATATTTAACCACATCATATTATTATATTGTAATATTTTACATGAATTTAATTTATCTTGAATAAGTAAATAATGTAAAATATTTCTCTCTTGGAATTTACATATGATTCAATTCAATCGATCTATTTATCCAACACTAATTCTTTATTAATGTAATCCTTACCATAATAAAAAATAAGATACCTCACACACATCCACTGGTGAGTGTAACCCTTAGCCACAAAATCATATCCAACTAATATTTTTATTTTTTGAGACAATTTGGCAAATATTATATGATAACAAAACCTACATAAACACTAAAAAAATAAAAAAAACTACAAAAAAACTAATAATAATATTAATATTATTTTATACCAAAACATGTCTCTCTCCCTCTCAATCACCCACAAGGATTGACGTGCATCTAAATGAAAAAAAATAACCAATATATTTTTATTTATTGAATTTTAATCTATATCATTCTATTTTCATATGATATTTCAAAAAATATATTATCATAATATAAATCTATTAAATCCAAGGAAATAAATATGTTATACCCATAAAATACTAATTTTCACAATCCATGGATAATGTTACGGATACCCAAAAATATTCCTTTATATTAATTAATTATACTTTTAGGATATCTAACCTATAATAAAATTTATCATATATAATAACCACAGAAATATAAAAAAGGTTAATCTGTGATATATTCCAAAACAATTATATTGGAAATACATTCACTGATAATAAATTTGTTTCAAATAATTGATCTAATAATAATAAATTAATTCCAAACAATCTTACATTTCATCATTGAAAAAAACTTATCTTATATATGGTGTTTTTAATAATTTAGGTAAAAAAATCCTCAAAAATACATATAAACTAGTGGTAAATGTCTTCCACAGATGTAAATGACAATAAATGATTGAAGTTAATAAAATAATTTTCGTTATCACAATCTATCACATTTAAACTACTCATATCAACCACTTGGATGCTAATAAATTAGAATGGAATAATGTAAAAATTGAAGGGGGATGAGGGTTCCCAAAATAACCATACCAAAGATATAGTATTATACTAAGTATTCATTATAATGGTGAAAATTCAATTCTTCCCCCATTTAATAAAGACATTAGCACGAAGAAATTATTTCCTTTAAAAAAATTTCATTGAAATAGAACACTAAAATCCTACTTCCTAATCATTGATGAAAGCACTAAATAGAAAAAACATTGTTGAATCCCTTAGCGAATATATAGAACCACACCTGATCTTTAGTGGGTAATAAAAATTTTGAACAAGTTGTTAATATATATTTATAAAATCAAATTTTATTATAGTTTCATTTCCATCTATCCTAGGAAGGAATTCCATTTATTTATATATGTATTACCAAATAATATCTCCATCATCATTTTCATATATTTTATTTCAATTTGACAACAAATTCCTAAACATAAACTAAAATATTCATCCCAAAATAAATATATCATTCTATTTAAAAATTATAAGATATAATATGATCCCAAAAAAATATTAATTTACTCTCTAAAATAAATGGAAAAAATATAAGACAATATAGGTATTATTTATCTTCACCTTATATTCCTACTAAATATCCCAAAAATATACCATTCTTAATAATGATTCAATATTCTATCACTATGTTAAAAAAATATAATTGCCAAATTTATGCATGATATTTTTCTAATATCACAGATTTACATAATAAAAATCAACTAAAAACTATATATTTTGTTTCCTAACTATGAAATATTATATAGACCATAACACGAGGAATAAATAGCCTCAATACAAGGTTCTTTCACCATCAGATTCTTATAAGTCTTTCAATGTTATTTATATAAGATGTATTTATCATATTTCTAATACAAAACAATAAATTTCCCTAGATTAATCACTATATACTACTACATCACACTAAAATCACTCATGGAAGTGTAACCTTTGTTGAATTAATTAGAGTATAATCTTCAAAAATGTTTTTAAAATACAACAAATAATCTTTCCTAAGTAAACTATTTTATAATTTTAACCATTTTTATAAAGAGAAAACTATAATTAACTATTTCATAAATATAATTCATTAAATATGTTGTAAACATTTAATCTATGAAAACATAATATCTTTATATTACAAAATAGAGATATCATAAGTTTGACCAAAAAATAATAAAAATATTAAATATTATGTTAATATAAAATTCATCATATAATATATTTAAAATAATTTTAATATTCAATAGTAAATAATTATGTTTCCAAATAAGAAAGTAATTTAAATTAAAATATATTTTAAAATATTAAAAAAATTTACCATTTTTCAAAACCATTAATTTTTTTTTTTCAAAATGTAAAACCATTCTTTTAAAGGGGTGAAAATAAAATCCCATATTTTTAAGATATTAATTATCATAAATTATATTATTATTAATGAAATAAATCCAATACATTAATGTAATTTATAAAATAATATCATCTAATTTTGATTAATTTTATATTTAAGTATTAATTGTTTAATAAAATATTGAATAATTCATAATAAATTTTAATTTCATTGATTCATCCTAAATAATCAAATAAAAAAATTAGAAAAAAGAATATTCATTCCACTCTGCCTAATTTATGACTATATGTTTCTTGAATTCAATAAATAATTAATGTCATTATTAATCCATTGAATCTGCCATTTTTTCACTTATCCAAATTTTGGAGGTTTTATCATTATTATCTGACTCATACATTCTGTTTCAATACCATGATCATGAACTTATTTAAAAACCCATCATTTAAACTATACCCATGTAGGTAATTCATCTTCATAGCTTACATCCCGTACAACAAATTCCATTATATATATCACTAAATCAGAATGTTAAAATTACCTGAGCATGAATAGTTTTGTAATAACAATGCATGCCACACTTTATGTTATCATTCCTCAATCATTGACCCCAGATGAATTCATAAATGTATGGGGGTTGAGGATTGATGAATATGGTAAATGAGAAATATTTAAAAATAACCTCTCCCACTTTAATATCTTCCAATGGATATTTACATTTTTTTTAAAAATAGACTAAATACATTCCTAACCCAAAATTTTAAAAAATATATAATGGTAAAATATAATATACATTTGATCCCATAAAACTCTAAAGTGTTGTACGTAAAAATATCATGTATCAAATTTTTTTATTGAAAATGTATTCACCCATATTACAAAATCATAATTTTTTTATAAATAATCGATTCCCCTAGTATTGTATATAATGAAATAAACAAATATGGCCTCTCTACCAATGTAAGAATCCATTTTCCCAATTTCTAAACCACTATGAATCCAATGAATTAATATTTTTGATACTTAAATCATTAAAGAATGTAATGAATCCACAAGTAAAATAAATTTCATAGTCAACATATTGGTGACCACAATATACATTGGTAGTGGTTGAGTGAGAATTAGTCGATTTGTTTCCCCATGCCCTCATCTATTTAAGTGAAAATTATAAATATAGTTTCATGTAAGGGATATGTGGCACATTATATTGTTTTTTAACTATATGATCTTGTATAAAATTTTAGTTAAAACAAAACAATAATCCATAGATTAAAGTATAATATATATTTTCATGCTTTATCATAAGAAAGGTAAATAATTACATGAAATTTAACACCTCTTGCCCCACCTAGAAGGGATATTCAATATCTATATCTATAAAAATAAATCATACTTTAAAAATTTTTAAAACTAATTCATTAACTCATACATAACCTGTATCAGAAACATATAGCGATTCTTAAACATGGATACAATTAAATTTCCATGCTATTATTACTTCTTCCCCTAAAATATTATATTTTCACCATTAACATTATAAATTATTATATAAATCTCAACCCATTTCCTAATAAATTACTTACCCATAGAGAAATAATATTATAATCCAGATAGTATCTCATCCCTCAATCACATTATTAATTAATAATATCTACTTGTCAAAACATTGAATCATCATCCTTGGTAAACACATTTCACTCAGCTAAAATATAATCCTCTGGTAATAAAAATAATTTACCCTAGTTTTTTCTCTTCACCACATGACCCATTAAAATAATAATAAATAAATAGTATATATTTTTATAATTAAACCATCACCCTTATCATTATTAATAGAAAATCAATCATATATTGTCCCGTCAACTTGTAATGATTTTTTATTATTAAAAATCATATTATTTATTTTTTATGTAATTATTTGCACTAAATATGTGACATTATATGGCATACCAGTGAATTGTCACTTCAAAAATTAAAATTAAAATGATTATTTAAATGAACAAATTAGAACAAAAATTAGAGATTGAGATCACGGAAATAAAAATAATAAATAATTTAAAAAATGTAATTTATTTGATAGAGTCTAGTTAAAAACAAGGTATTCCATTTATTCCCAATACATTTTGAATAAAGGGATAAATATAAATATTTTTATTCTAGATTTTGACACCAGAAACTACTATGTTATTGATTTATTAATTGTATACATTGTAGGATTCCATTTGAATGAATAATTTTTTAACTACGAACCCTATGTAATTATTTAGAAAGTAAATATTTGAGACATTTAAGTGAAAGACACGTATAACTCAATGGGTTTTGAGGATTTTTTATCATGATCCAAGAAATAATATTTATAAGTATTTTATTATACTAATTATGTTTTGATCACATAATATAATGTATTGATGGATTTTTAAGATGCTAATTAACCAATAGACATCTTTTATTTTATGTTAATAAAAAGCACAAAATATTTTAACTTATTATGTTATTTTAGTGTATAAAATCATTCATGGTTATATTTATGAGATTTTGAAAGTATTTTATTTATAATTTATAATGAAGGATTTTGTTTGTGTAAGAAATAGATTTTTTGAAGTGGCTGAACTATTGGGTAATTTCTTCTGAAATTTATATGTTAATAATATATGAGATGTTTTTTCACATATATTAAAATCATGGATTAGAAATTTATTTTATAAATGGGTATTACAATATTCTAAATTTATTTAAATACTAATGTTAATAATATTTCATAAATGAAATTTTGGAATTTTTTTATATAATGGAATAAATATTACAAAACAAATTTTAATTAATTATTATTCATATGGGAAATTTCATCTCATTTATGTGAAATTTATGGGAATTTTTTATTATTATTGTATAAAATTACTAGTAATGGATATAATATTATTTGAGAAGAATATTTTTTAATTTAATCTTAGTTAACTCAGTTCATTTCTATTTAAATTTTATTTAGATTTATCAGTTAAAGATAATCATACATAAACAAAAATTTGATAGCACTACACTTACATGAAGATATGTTAATTATGGATTTATTTTAATACAGATAATAATAAATTTTTATTAATGGTAATAAATTTTATAAATAATAATATTAAAGATATACATAACTGAGTTTCATGAGTTATTTTAAATAATGGATGGTCTAAGTACATACTCTTTCAATGAAATTTCATTGAAGTAATGTCATTATTTTTTATAAATAAATTCTTATAGATATTATTTAAATATTATAATAAAATGATTTCAACTATATTAAAAAACAAGAATCAGGATAATTTATTACATTAGATATATTCTCTATAAATAAGAGAACTTTAGGAATTACATAAAATAATAATAATTTTGGAATGATATTCATATTCCTTATAAAAATTATATTACATTCAATTAAATATAATTTTCAATGATTATTAATTTGATTAATTTTTTTTTCAATATCATAAATTTTATCCTAAAAAAATATCACCCTTCATTTAATTTTTTATACACAATTTTGTTCTGCATCCAATCGGGACCCCAATTTTCTCTTGATCACGTCTGAGATTATCTTTCAGTTTTGATGTCCCATGTCCTTAAAAGTGTAAAATGGTAAAATAAACACAGTAGAAACATACTTTTATGAATGTGTAGTTCAATATAGAAAATGATATTTTGAGTTATGTTGAACATTGGTTTTTTTATTATCTTTAAAAATTTTAGGGACTAATAAATATTTATTAATAAGAAATATTAATTATATAGAGAAAATATCAATACCACTTATACATGTGTTTTGATAAAAATCTGACACACCCTATTTATTTATATATTGGAATTTTTTTAGGCGAGGACTAAAATATGTGCATAGATGTCTATAAATGGCCTAATTAATTGTTTTTTTAATTAAATAGAACACAAAATTATTTAATTAAAATGATTTATTTTTATATATAGGGGTTGAATTATCATGAAAACGTGACGATGAAGTGGAATAAATATCCCGTAATGGGAATTAAAGAGATTATTGGATGATCATATAGAAATATTATTTTAAAAAATGGTTGTCAAGTATTAATGAAAGGAGATAATTCATGGTATTATGAGTGGAATTAATTATTTAATTTATAAATAATTTTTAATTAATGATGTCATTCAATTATTTCCATCTAATACATTCTCACCCTCATTCAAAAAAAACATTAGACAAATCATGCATCTTTCTCCTATGAAATAACAAATAACATTTATTCTTTTACATCACCATGGGTCTTAGAATGATAATACAATATTATTATATTGGTTTCTATGACAAAAAAATGTTCCAAATACAAATGAATGTTGAAGATATGACTGTTAAGTTATGGATTAAGACTCTTTCTACTACTCATGAAATACTAATTTATTTAAAATTCCGTACTCTATTTCACTAAATTAGTTAAAAAAGTTACTTGATATGAATTTTCTTTAGTAAATAAATAAATCTTTTCTTTGATAAATTATTTTAATCAAATTTTCCATAATTAATTTTTATTTTTATATTTCATATCCAATATGATATAATTTACGAGCATATTATGATTGTTCATTTTTAATTTATTAGAAATAAGTAAGGGATATAAATTTATGAAATATTATTCTAATTAATTTATCATATTAGATTGTTTTATTTATTTTTCTATCCAATTAAGAAATATTATTTCACTTTCTAATGTATGATTTTTTGTAAATAATTTCATCAAATATTTCTAAATAGAAATATTTAATTTCCTGATATTTTATTTTGGATAAAATTTTCTATTATGGTAAATGATTGTGGGATTATATTATAATAATATTATAAATAAATATTAAACGTATAATATTTAATATCAGATTTTTAAATTATTTTGGTTATATAATCAACTAATAATTAATGCCCATGATTATTATCTCACTCATATCAATATACCATGTTATTTATACCCAGCCCTCGACTTGGTTGGGTGTACACTTGACTATCACAATTTCATTGATTATTTATCCCAATTCTTCACATTTTTCCATTACTAAATTTTCTAGTTCTACAATGATATTTGTTCAATGACATGGGTTTGAATATGTTCATACATAACATAATAGTGATGGTTTTTGGGTGGGTTTCAATGAACAGACATCAAAAAACAAATGGATGATCTATACCAAAAAAATAAACATAGAAATTTTATATGAAGAGATTTAATGTGTTTTAATTTATTTTTAAAAGTATAGAATATGAAGTGGGATGTTAATGTTCAATTCATGGTGAATTGTTTATATGTTTCTTTTATCTGGGTTTCCATGACTACCTGGCATGTATTATCTAGTTTCACAATATTTATATGAACAAATAATTTTTTCTTGCTTACTAATTATACATAAAATATAATACCCTATATAATATCTCTATGTGACCCTAGCATATTTTCATATGGTTATATTTCTTTGTTAATATCAAATAACATTTATCACATAACTTTTATATTCAGTGTGTACTCTATATAGTTTACAGAACAACATTTAGGAATCACATGTAATATTCACAACCATAAATCATAAAATTTATGGGAATTATCTATTATAATGAATATGATGAACATTCACTTTGAGGATGCTAGAAGACCATTATTTTTATGACACAATAATGCTATATAAAATTATTTTATGTTATATTCTATATTACAAGATGCATAATCTATGGAATAAGAACACCTGAGTTTCTAGATTGTTCAAGATGTCTTTTAATCCTCTAGGGGATATGTATTCAAGGGTTTCATGATTTGGTAGATGAAATTACATTTATATTCTTCTCATGTGATCGATCTTTTATTTTATAATGCAATGACATACCATGTATGGGGTTGGGTTCATTATTCTTCATATATTTCAATAATAGTGTTAGTTTTTTATGAACGAGTTTTTTATTCAGTGTGATTTTATTTATAAAACATGATAGAGTTTATACATTTATCATCTAGTTAGGTATTATATTAATGGATTTAATATATATTGATTCTTATAACTTCAATAGATGTAGAAATGTGTGGGTGAAATATTATATTATATACATAATCAATAAAACATTTGATCATATTTCTCTCTTGGTAAATAGACCTCTATATATTGGATTTTTAACCATCCTATATGTATACTTGACATGAAATTATGATTTTTATTTATTAATTATCACGAGAAACTATAACCTAATACCATGATTATGGGTGAATGAAATGTTGACTGAGAAAATCACCTCACACAATTCCACACATTCAAGGGAAGGTATCCCAAACTATTAAATATGAAAATAAGACACCCAGAATATCCCAAAAAGTAAGGAAATGCAATAACTTCTTTCATTCGTTCCATGTGTGACTTGTATGAACCTTTCCACTCAGGAGGGGATTTGTGTTTTTGATGATATATATGATTCTCTAGGGGATAGATGCATGCATGTGAAGTGAGTAAAAGATAAAGAATTAATTTATCTCTACTACATCCAAGATTATCATACTGCTATAAAATTGCTCTATACAACTGAAAAATGACGTAGCTTACTCTATAAGAGAGTCACCATGAAAATAAACAACCAATAAAGTGAGCATCACTGAGCCCCTTTTATCACGTACCACACCACCACCCCATGTTAGACCATTTATGCATGAGAGGTCAATATTAAATTTCAGATGAACAGATGGCAGGTTCAATTTCATCCACTTACCTTAGTTTGGAGACCATTAATAGAGGGATACATGATATCTGTCATAACACATTTTCTTCAATGATGGGGCCTTGTTCCATATCATCCAGATTAAAACAATTTCTGTCACAATTCCAATCATTCCATTCGTCAATGCATGAGGTAATCTCTAAAAATGATAATGCTATTTTTTATTCCTTTCCCTCTATATGGTCCAATAACCCTCCACAAACAACACATATCAATCCATCTATTCATGTATATTATTCCATGAAAGGCCAACCCATCCTTGGATGAAATCTTCACGGAATATACTATGTAATATATTCTATAAGTATAAAATCTCTATTAAATAGTAACTTTATATGTATATATATACTAGAATAGATAAAACTCATATCATGACATGGAATATGTGGTGAAATTTATTGGGTTGTTAACACTCTCAGATGGTTACCACTACAAATGGTGAGGCATGGTTAAATAAATGGGTTAGTACTCCTTTCACATTAGTGTATTGTATTGAGGAATGATCCCCCAATTACTGCCACTGTCAGGGGATCATTCTGATGTGAATGGAATAAGTGTTTTGGGGATCATTATGTTTTTAATTCTTCAAAAACTCCATAATCTATAATGGTATTTTAAATATATGTAGTTTAATTATGGTGATCAATATAAAATTTTCTAATGAGAAAAAATAATACTTTTTAGTTCTATATTTGAAATACATTGTTTTTTATCTAGATTTTTTACATACTGTTGTTTTTTTGAGGTTTATGGAGTTTTTCTATCAAGTGTGATATGAGATGATAGAGTCTAGTGGATCAAGGATTCTCCCTATTTCCTTTAATTAGAACTAATACATGACCTGTAAATATTATGTAGGAATCTGATACAAAAGTCCTTTTACTAATATGGTTTCTTATATTATATGATTCATTAGAGATTTTATCTTAAGTAGAAATAAAAATCCATATGTTCCTGTAGTACTTCTCGTAAGGTATACCTGGTATTTTGATCATTTATTTCCCTTCTAGTTACTAATTTATACTAAGGGTATTGATATAACAATTTATTTCATTTTTCATTTTTTTATTTCATGGAACCCCATTAGAAATATGTTTACTCAACCCTATATGGAAAATGTTCCCACATATGTTGTATGTATAAAGAAATTTAATTGAACAAATATGGACTGAGAGATCATGGAGTGATATCTGTTTATATAGATTTTATACTTAGTGTCACTTGGCAGGATTCTACATTGTGATTTACTATTGGTGGATAGTTACTTATATTTCATAGTTTATGGTGTAACATAGTGGCTCTTCATAGGTTTCCCTTATATGAGGAAACAGTATTCCATTTTACAAGTATTTTTTCAAATGTGGGTTGTCATTTGTATTGATTGTCTTTAATGTTTTCTAATGATGTTTATCAATGTATAATTTTCAGTCAAGAGTCATTTTTTATAAAGATTAGGTTTTTATTATATATTTTTTAGTTATTTTTTATATTATATGACTTGTATTGAATGAATATTACCGGTTTTTATTGGTCAAGGCCTCCTATATATGGTTATGATTTATTAAAAATAGTAGTTATCCCTAGTCATTTAAAGGTATGATTATAGTGGAAATATTTTCATATAAATAGATTAATATGTGTCATTGTGTGCCATGTAATCTCAATAAACTGTTACACTAGTTAGATTTCTTGGCATATAGTATGGAATAAATTTCTTATTATATTTATTCTACTAAAATAAGAAAATGGTCAAAAGTGGTTTAAGTTCGATTAAAAATCTATGGACGGAAATTTTTTTGGAGCTTATAAATTATCCATTAACCCATAATTTGATAATATACTAATTGAAATAAGACTTAAGGCATCAATCCCTACATATTGTAATTGTGGTGCAAGCTTCATAGAGTGGATAATCATGGTGTTAATATTCTTTTCATGTCAGTACACCTAGATATGATTCAATCCTTGTGGGTTAATCATATAAAATAAAAGATTCCATCCCCACATATCCAAAACAAATATTAATGTCGAGTAGTTCGAGAATGTGTCACAGCTTAATTCTGTCTTTGAAGATTAATGATGTGTTGAGTTATTGATTTTAAAACTACATTGACGGATATGTTTTCACCATTGGTATATGAGTATAATAATCCCAAATTTCATATATCAAATATTTTATTAGTAAAATATACTTGTCAATGAGTTAAAATACTCATTCCCTATATAGAAGACCATATGTTGGTTCATATAGAAGTGGCTTTATAGACTCTGAGACCTCATTAACCATCCTATAGTATTGCGATGGATAGATTTAGTGGATCACACCTTTAATATAGTTTAAATAACCATTTAATATATTTTTATCTATTTCCCATAACATTCCATAGAATAGAAAACCATTAGTGTATTATGTTCTCATAAACTAATCAATATGGACTATTATACAATAGCAGGGGTTTGAGCCCTTCGTCAAGGTGTTATACTCATCATAAAAGTGATGATTATCCAAATTAAATATATGACTGACCATTAATTAGAATTTAAAAAAAAATTAATTACATATAGATGACCAAAAACATAATTAACAACTCCATGGTGTTTATTCCTAGTGGATTCTGTTGAGATTGGAATTTTGACCATTGATTTTAACAAGTGGATTCATGCTGGGGTGGTGCTATTATAAAAAAATTCATATATTTCGGTCCATGAGAAATAATTCTAGTTTAGAGTTCCTTAATATTGATTCATAAAAGTATTACAAATATTCTATAGTTCTATGTAAAAAATACAATATTAATTTAATATGAAATGCACTATATTATAGATAATGATGAAACCATGGTCCCTCATGTATAGTGAACTATCAGAGGTGTATTTTTGGTTGGGGTGATGGTGGTGTGAGAGTGTCCTATTGTTGATGACTATTTGATACAACAACTATTTTCCCAAGTAATGAAGGTGAATATAATATAAGGGGTAGGGGTGAATTGTAGTTTAAAATACAAAAAAAATAAAAATTTCAAACTGTTCATGTCATAATTTTTAAAATGATTAAAATTACGGATGAAGTAAATGATTGGTCGGGTTTTTGAAATACTTATTAATCCAAACATCAAAGTAAAAATATTATATATAATATTAAAAATTGTTTTAACCAAAATAAATAAATGATATATATTTTTTCTATCACTAATGAAAATGAAAATTAAAAAGAACATTAATGTAACTATATTATAGAAAATGTAACAAAAATAAACTTCATAGTAATTTAAGCTAGAATGTAGAAAAATACTAAATGAACATGATGTACATGTTAGATTACAAAACATTCACATAAAATGATATTATAATAGCATTAAATTTATAATAAATTGAACTATATATCTATAATCATAATATGAGGTATCAACAACTTTTTACTTTTCATATGGTGTCCCTTTTTTATACCTATATGAAGGTTCTTATTCAAATTACATGAATACCTTGACTAAGCCTAATAATAACATCTCACTTCCATACGCCAGATGTACTTGAGACCTATATTATTGTCAATGAATTGCCATGATATGATGATCAAATAATCCACTATCATCCTATCACTAAAACAAAAAATCATGAAGAATAAAAATAAAAATTATTACAATATAAATACTAATATTTTTATATATAGAAACAATAATTTTTTATTCTCTTATTATAAATCTGAATAATTAAAATGACTATACTAATTATAATTTCATTCATAAATAATAAATTTCTATGAATTAAAATGAATAAAACATTCATAATTCTAAATTATCATGTATCTTTTATATATGTGTACATGTGATGTTTCTAGTGTGGATTTATTTATCTGAATCATTATAAAAAGAATAAAATGGTTTAATTCTAAAAAACATTTTGTCAGTTGTAACTACACCATTATCAAATTATTCATCTGGTAATGAACATAGTGTGTTTCCTCATCTACTGATATGTTAGATAATCATTACAATAATAATTCTAAATTATAATGAAGTAATCTTGGACATAAAATTTAGATCACCATATTATTATAAAATTATTTCATACCTATATTATTTAGTTACTTGAAATAATTTATACATAAACCTAAAAAATTCAATTGACACTATAGTCAAATCATTTTCATAGGATTTATATTGGGATTTAAAAAATATTTAATGAAATGGGTCATATATTAAACAATATCTTAAATATGGACTTCGATAAAAACCTTCATATTTATCATACTAAATTTACAACATTAGAAGTCTGAGAGGTATCTTGACACATAGAATAGTTTACTTTATGGTAGGGATTAATTTTCATGTAAAAGGTATGATTAATTTAATATACCTAAATACCCATATGTTTGTCAATTTTAAAATATTCTATTTATCCTATAGTATTTATCATAGAGATAAGGATTCTAGTTAATCTTATTGCTAGAGTCATGTCAGATTGAGAATATCCACTAATAGCAACCATATGATACTCATAAATACTAATTACGTATGTTTAACCATGATTGAAGAAGTGATATTTAATACGATATAATCATGTAAGAGATTATATATAGTGGTGTAATTGTTGTTATGGATTTAGTACCCATTTCATTAATTGATATGATTTTTTGTAGTTGAACAAATAAAGTGATGTCTAATACATTTCTGAGTTTAAACGTGAGATATGGTTATCAATAATACAACATAGATGTTATGTCCAATGAACCACTTGGTTGAATTTTTGGATTATTTCTATTAAAACATTATTGGGTAATTAAATTAATATGATTATGGTGGTTCGATACACCCTATTCTTCAGGAGTATGATGGTATTCCATTTCGTGATATTGTTGTGTGTTTCTATGGAAAATTTGAGGAAGGATCTCCCCAAGATGTGTATTCTTCTCTATCTTTAATATATAGTATGACTTTTATACATTTAAATATTTATTATATCTATTAATGAAATGGATTATTTTCACCAAGGGTTATTGGTTTTAGTCAATGACGTTCATAAGGAGTTATCCTTATGTATACAGCTGAAAATAAAGGGTCAGATAAATGTTTATGACCATTAACATTGAATTATTAGAAAATGGGCCAATTATGAGTAGAAAAATGTGTCTAGATATCTTTCACATATTTGGGGGGTTTGAATTTTTCATCATCTATATATTTTTTAATACATTGAAACACCACAAAAAGGCTATTTTGGATGGAAATGTGATCATATTTAAAGTCTTTGGAATAGAGGTGGAATTCCAATTGATGTTTAAGAATTATATTGAGAGATAATTGTTATATAGACCATATTATTTAATGGAAGGATATTTTTGCATACATATTGACAATAGTAGATGATAAATTTAAAATAAAATGTTCCATTATTATTCTTATTTTATGTTTAGATATATCATTAGTTTTTCTGGTAGAGGAATATGAGGAATATTATTTTTCCCAAATAATGGATATCTGATAAATTCTTAATGTTTAGAGTGTAATTATCCCAAAGGATGTATGATTGGATACAAACCATTTACTGTTGGATGTTAGTTCTTTATAATTTGATTTATTTGTTATTGTTTAATGAACATTGGATGTGGTGAATGTTTTTTTAATTTTTTATGAGGTTCATGTGAAGAAATCATTCACTTTATCAAAGGAGATTCTTTATGACAATCAACATTCAATTTTTACTCTTATGTACGTGTACCATATGGAAGGATGTATCATGTGTGAGTGGTTAAATAGGTTGTCACATTTCAATATTGATGTGTCTCATGGTTTCATTGAATCCAGATCCGCATAGATAGGAAATGGTCATGTGAGGATAGTTTTTTCCACTAAATAATGTTGTTTAAAAGTATAATGGCAATCACATTTATAAGAAAATAGATCTTATTTTCATGTATAGATCTTGTTTTAATATTGTTTAGAGGACAAATAAAGAAAAGATGATTTTATAAGTACACCCTGTGTACTTTTGAGTACACTCCTTGCACCTAGCATTCTGCATATAGCCGTGTTTTGACCATATAACAGACGAGTACATTTCTGTGTGGTGACCTGGAAGGCCCGCTTAAGTTGTAGTTCGGTTGAGGATAATACATGGTGTCTAGTTTTTATGAACACATAGTCCACATTCCTTTTTAATTGATATATTGGTGCGAGATAACATATCATGTCAAAAAACATATTATTTTTCCCATGGTGCATACAAAATAACTCTAGAATGGCAAATGAAGTTCAATCTCCCGATTCACCATTCGATCTCTGATCGAGATGTCGTAGGGTGAACTGTAATCGCATCGGTGGGTTATGAAACCCACTTGAGAAATTCTTCCTGATACATACTCTCTTGTGAGTTATTCAAGGTTGGACATTTTAAATATTTTTGTAAATCTACGCCGATCTAGGCTGATTCAAGTTCTAATTTTAAATTATATCGATCATATGAAATCGAGGTTAGTGGATTGTTCCTTTCATTGATTTTCTTTAGATTATATATGCTAAAAGTGTTGCATGACAAATTTATCAGTATTAAGTGATATGAAATTGAACTTTGATATTACCAACTATGGTTGATCGATTGATAAATGGTTGTTTCATAGGTTTATGTTTATATACCTTCTTTACGAGACACCCCATGGGTGAGTTTCCATTGATTGTTTGATTTTGGCCATTTGGTCTAGGTTTCCTATAAGGTATACCTTATTTTCTATGCTTAGTTTGATGAATATGGAGTTTTATTGATTATATAAAATTCTTGTGATATGAATTTTGAATGTTTAGACATGTATTAGTTTCAAATTACATGAGATGCTTTGATATAATATGATATTTATTTTTTCCAATGGAATGTGAGTGCCTTGAACTAGGAAGACTGAGAGTGATTCCAAATTTTTTACTTGGATATGATATCCACAATATTGTTTTCACTAGGATAGGACTGCCTTGGACAATGAAGAGTGGGGGGACTTCCAAATTATTTACACAGGATCATGAATGTCATGGTGTAGATGACACTTCGGATGGGAATAGACCATGATAGCTTTCCCAGATGGACATTTTTTATTGAATTGATGTTATGTGGAACCAAATGGGTTAAATCATAAAATATTTATCTAATGGTATTTATTTATTTAATTTATTTTGTGTGGGTCCAATGGAGTTCATACTATGAGGTATTTTCTAGAAGGTTATTTGTGAATAGTTGAATGATTGTGATGTGTCTGCCAAGCCAAAGCAAGAGCGTGGATTCAGTCTTACTTGAGTGTTTAGATGGTCTTATGAGATTTATTTTTTAGTTACTTTACAAGGGGAATGTAGATCTTAGGCTAGATCCTAGGGTTACATGATTCAAAGGATAAATAACTGATGTTAAATAAATGTAATTGAAAATTGTGTTATTTTTTACTTTTGAGTACTTCCTCATTTAATTTGTCATTCCTATATACTACTATAAATATAAATATTCAACAATAGTTAGGCATAGAACTTTTGGTGGTTGCCTACCGGGATTCATATCACACCATTTTGGGTCATTATTTTGTACCCAAATAGATTTTCATGATTGTAGGTATAGATAAGGTCAAGCACCCATCTTAATCAGGTACTTGATTTCTATTGTAGCTAGAGAACATGGGACCAAGCTCAGGATTGTGATGCTACTGTATTTTACTTTCTTTTCCATGTATTTTATTTTATTGTATTTATTGATTTGGGGACCTGTTTTTACTTATTTCCTAGACACATATGACATACATCATATATATATTCTCCAGTTGTTTCATTACTTTTAGTTTTCTGATGTTTACTTCAATTCATTATGTATTAAATCCATTGTGTATACTTTACTAAAGTGGGAATAGTTTACCCATTATCAGTCATCTTTCCTTTATTCTAGTCATTAGCCTCTTTCATTTAGAGAAACACGCTTGAGGTTTTGTGACCATCCAGTCATGGGGCACCCATGGGTGGCACTCAGATCTAAGAAATTAAAATGTGGTATTTGCATAATTTTATTTTCGGGTTTATGTTTCTGTTTGGAAACATTAAAAATGGATAAAAAGGAAATGGGGTTTGGTATTTAGATTTGCCTCAGAGTAGCTACCCCATGTACATATAAAATCGAAATTACCTCGAATTGAATTGTAATTTTTGTTTTTGGAAAAATTACTCTTGATCCGCTTTCACTGTTGGGTGACACACTTGTTTTGTGTTCTTAGTATTGATATAATTGTGGTTATGTTTTATTGAAACCTGATGACATGAAGGTATTCAATCTCTTGCATCATATAAGAAGTTGTTAGAAAGAACATTCCATTAATTCGTTCCATGCCATTTATAGAGAAACTCTGACGGCATTCTATTATGATAGATGTTGTGATAGATATGTATGTTGTTATGATACATTTAATTATATAAATACTTTATATTTTGATAGTGTATTGGTATTTGTAATTTTTATATGGATGGATGCCAAGATTTGGCCTCTAGGGTGTTATGGGCCCTCTTGGATCAGAATTTGGTGAATCTTGTTTGAAATTTAATTGAATCATGTTAAGATATGATAAGAAAAAGGATACCAAACATTGCTTCGTGGGGACTATGGGGTCTCACTGATCCTAAATTGGCAGGAATTTGAATGATTTTATGGTTTTCGGGTTCTGGAGAAGTTTTAGAGGATTAATATCAAGAAAATCATGGAAAACACAATATGTGATGTTATGAGCACAAGCCATGTTTACTAATGTTTGGGAAGAAATGACTTGTCTTAAGTACACACTATCTAATATATGTACACACCATATAGTTTTTTTACCTTGTGACTGACTATGTGAGAAAATACACGAGGTTGGTAAACATTTGGTTGAACACGTAGTGTACTGGTACTACACACTATGCTGTAATTGACCATGTATAGCCGTGTGACTAACAACACAGGTGGAAAGAAATTTTATTGTACACGGAATGTATAGAGTGTGCATGTCATGACATGTTACACCAAAAGAACTGTGTCATTCTATCCTTGTGGAAGTACCTGAGCAGGATGGAATATTTATCTACACACTGAGTCTTAGGAAGAACATTCCTTGTTTATGGGTTGTTACATGACCATTTTGAAATAGGTACACTCCCATGTCAAGGTATAAGAGAACACCCTATGTAGTTGTTCTAAAAAATATGTAACCCTATATTGAAAACAAGAATACATTCCTACACCAGTTCCGTTCATGGTCTTATGAGTTCTGTTGTTCGTTAATCTATTACGGAGGTTCGCACTTTAACTCACAGAGTCATACGACCAAGATATCCTCCGGTTGAACTCTAGGTATATGGAATTGATAAGACAACTGAAATAGTAGATCAAGGAATACCATCAGATCATCTTGTCATGCTCGTCTTGGCACGAGCTGTTATACTAGTTGTAGGTCTTGATGCACTATATTTTGAAGGCTTTATGAGGATGATGCATGCCTTTCAAGGAGAACCACATCCTATCCCAATGACAGAAATATTGAAACATGTGTTCTAGAAATAGAATCCTACCAATTTTTCTAGGGTTGAAGGACCAGAGGTTGCAGGTTCATGGTTGGATGCTATGTTTTCTATCATTGAGGATCTGGATATGCCTCCTGAGAGGATGTTGAATCTTGCGACTTACATGATGCATGATTCCACTATGAGATGGTGGGATATTGTTTCACTGGTGGAACATCATCGGTATATGTTTTGGGAAGAGTTTTAGAGGACCTTCAATGATTACATCAAACATGAGACGTTGTGGGTTGACCGAGCTCCGGAGTTCATGCATTTAGAGTAGGGTGCTCTTTCAGCAATGGATTACTCTTCTCGGTTTATTTAGTTTCAGCGCTTCACACCAGTTCTACTGGGAGATGAGTTATCACTAGATAAGATATTTGAGGATGATCTTTGGAAAGATATCTGAACATAGGTTAGTGTTTTTAGTTTAACATCGGTGGCTGCTATAGTAAACTAGGCACCAATTACCGAGCGCAATCTAAGGGAGTTTGGAGTCGTGAGCCACAAAGGTTCAGCATCAAGGGCTGGTACTCCTTCGACTGATAGAAGGAAGAACAATAGAGAGCCTCTACGTGGTGATTATAATATTATGGATGTATCTATAGGTATAATTTTGAGGTGCTAAAAATGTGGGAAGAGTGGTAACACGAGACCACCATGCCCGAGAGAACTAGTTGAGTGCCAATCTTGTAGAAAGATGGGCCATCTTTAGTGTTTTATCAGGATGTTCTCATTAGAATCTAGTGAGAGGGGATCTTATATAACTCCATGTACATGATAGGTGCCACCCATTCCTCATCAATCAACGAAATGGAGTTCATCTGGCCATTCAGTAAGAGGAGGTGGTCGTGGACATGGAAGTCAAATGATAGATTTTGAGTGATAGTAGGATGGATCAACTCACAGTATCTAGGAAGGGTCATAGGGTTATGGTACAGGTTATGCTTTTGTGATGGAACAGACCTAGTAGAATCTGGATCCCGAACCCTCTATGGTTAGAGGTATGATTCTAGTTTTTTAATTTTTAGCTTCTATATTTTTTGATATATGGGATTCCTATAATTTTATATCGGTTTCCATTGTGTATAACCTTGGGCTCCATATATTTTCTTATGATGATGTTATGACACTAGACACTATGTTGGGGTTGATTACGGCTAGTGTACATCAGTGAAAGGTGTTCCCACTTGAGTTTAGTGGGTATCACAAAAAATGGTACCCTTATATATTATAGATGATAGGATTCAATTTCATTCTTGGAATGGAAGGGTTGGTCTCATTTTAGGCCTCTGTTGACTGATATAACCTAAGAGTGAGTTTCACATCAATAGAGGGATGATATTTTCAACAAAATTGTGAATGGGATGTCCTGGAGAGAATAGTTGTACCCGAGTGTCATGGGTTGGGAGAAATCACATCCTATATTGATAGCATATATTTGGATGATTATGGGACTGCATAGATGGAATTTTCTCCAATGGTGGATCATTTCAGATATTTCATTCCAGACATATTTTCAGGTTTAAATTCAGAGGTAGGGGTGGATTTCTCTATTGAGAATATTCTAGGAGTGGCACCAATGTAAATTAGACTTTATAGGATGGCTACACCAAAATTACAGGATCTGAAGAAGTAGTTAGTGGAGTTACAACAAAGGGTTTCATCCAAAAAAGTACATCTCCTTGGGGTTCGCCTGTCCTTTTTCCGATGAAGGAAGACGGTAAGCTCAGACATTATGTGGGACATTAGAAGTTGGAACAATTTACTATCAGGAATCATTATCACTTTTCGGGAATTGATGATCTCCTTGATCACCTTTGAGGAGACATGGTCTTCTAGAATACTGACTTGAGATTCAATTACAATATATTGCGCATTAGAACATTAGATATACCTCTCACAACATTTCATAATAGGTATGGTATCTACAAGTATTTTTTTATACTGTTTGGTCTCACGAATGTAATGATTGTTTTCATAGAACTGAGGAACAGAGTGTTTCATCCTTACTTGGATTATTTTGTGGTAATGTTCGTGGACGATATCATGGTGTACTCACACACTCACCATGACTGTCACATCATTATTGGGATCATATTGTGCACACTGAGAGAAAATTAGTTATATTCTATGACAATAAACTTCCACTTTTGGATTGACTAAATTCATTTCATGGGCCATGTCATATAAGAGAAAAGAGTATCAGTATACCCATAGAATGTGGCAGCAGTAGTTTCCTGGGAGCATCCAAATAATGGATTCGAGATAATCTGTAGGGCAGTTCCTCTCATGTGGCCTCAACTGATGAGACACATACACAATGACTCGTTCCTCTAAAAGATAGTACATTTTCTAGGGGTTCCGAACTCTATCATTTCTTACAAGGATGTGTGGTTTACTTCCATTGTATGAAAGGGACTATAGAGGACTTTGGGAACACATTTACTTCTATGTACAACTTTCCATCCCCATACAAATAGCCAGTTCGAGTGCACAATTCAGGATTTGGAGGACATGCTTCGATCATGCATCATAAATTTTGGGGACTCATGGGAGAGACACATACCAAGTTAGAGTTTTCTAACAATAATATTTTTCATGAAATGATTCATATAGAACATTATATGGATATGTATGGTAGCCCATTCCAATCACCATTATGTTGGATGAAGGTAAGATAGGAAGCTATGTTGGGACCTCATCTTGTCACGAAGACCGCTGAGCATGTGGAGTTGATGTAGAATATGATGGATACTATGCAATCTCTCTAGAAATCTTATAATGAATGACATAGATGACATTTGGAGTTCGAGGTCTGAGATCAGGTTTTCTTATGTGTCACACCAAGGTTATGACACAAAAGGATTAGGAGATAGGAGAAGAATTCGCTAAGGTATATTGGGCCAGTTGAGGTTTTAAAGAGAGTAAGGACAGTTGAATTTCAGTTTCTATTACCTCAGAGTGCTAGGATACTAATGATGTCTTTTAGGTTTCTCTTCTATGCCATTACTTTTTAGACTCGTCTCAAACTTTTCAACAGGAGGAGGTTGAGTTGGAGGTGGATGCAGTCTTCAAGGAGTAGCCAGTTTGGATTGTGGATCACATCAAAAATGATCTCCATGGTTTTTCTAATCCTACAGTATATGTGTGGTGGCATCATATGTGAGTATAGAATGAGACATGGGAGATGAAGGTAGATGTGTGATCACACGGGATGGAGTTGTTATCAGATTCTTCTTCACCACCCTTGGTAGCGAAATTCAGGGACAAATAGCTTTAAAGGGAGGAGTTTGTATGATCCATGATCTTATTTTCAGATATGGATCTTGTTTTCGTTTTTTTGGAGGAAAATGTAAGAAAATATGATTTTCTATGTACATGTCATGTACTTCTGAGTACACACCGTCTACCTAGATTTCCATGTACAACCACATTTTGACCATGTAATGGATGAGTACATGGTCATGTGGTGACCTATAAGACCCACTTATGTCGGCAGCCAGTTGAGGCTAATACACTTCATGTAGTTTTAATGATTACACCTTGTAATTTTCTTTTTAATTGATATATCACTGTGGGGTATGAACTCATGTCTGTAATAACCTTCTTCTTCTCGTGTTTTGTACATGAGAGCTCCCTAACGACAGTCAATGTTAAATGTCCCGATTCTCCATACGAGCTCCGATCGAAACACTGTCTGGTGGGTTTGAATCCCACTGGTTAGTTCTGAAACCCTCTTGTGCCCTTATTCCGGATTCATCACCTCTTGTGAGTTTTCAAGGTAGGTTTTTTCATCTTCTGTAAATATAAGACTATTTAAGGGTTGATGTTTATTTATATCGATAGTATGACCCCAAGGTCTATGATTTGTGCCTTTCATTGTTTGTACTTGGATTATTTGGGCTAAAAGTGACACATTCCCATGTTTTGGGTATTGATTGATTTGGAATTAAAAATTGTTATAACCATCTATGGTTGACTGATTGATAAGTGGTATTTTCCTGTGTGTAAGGTTAGATACCTTGTTTCAGGTAAACCCCATGGGTGTGTTTCCATTGATTGTTTGTTTATGGCCATTTGGTCTAGGTTATTATGAATATTAACTTATTTTCTATGCCTCATTTTATTAGGGTGGAGTTTTATTTATTAAATTAAATGCCTTTGATTTTTATTGTAAATGTTTAGCCATTTAGTTGTTTCATATTATATGAGATACTTTGAAATAATATGATATTTAATTTTTTAAATGGACTGTGAGAGCCTTAGACCAAGAATACAAAGGGTACTTCCAGATTATTTACTTTAATATCATGTGTGTGCCATTTTTTCCAATGGACCATGAGAACCTTAGACAAGGAATACTGAGGGGACATCCAAATTTTTTACACAAGACTGTGAGATCCTTTGTGTACATGATTGACTAGAAGTGAATAGAACATGAGAGCTTTCCGAGAGGGTTGTTATTTATTGAATTGATTCTATATGGGTCTAAATGGGTTATCCTGGGGGGGATTTCTCGTAGGTTCATTATGTTTTTAATTAATGTTATGTGGGACAAAGGGGGTTTATACTTTGAGATCATTCCTAGAGGATCATTTCTGAATAGTAAAATGATTTTGATGTATTTTCCAGGCTAAAGAAAATTTTTGGAATCAGTATTACTTTATTGTTCATATGGTCTTATGAGACAACTATTTTGGTTATATTAAAATGGGAATACATATCATATGATCGATCCCAGGGTTACATGTTTCAAAGTATAAATAATAAATGTTAAATTAATGTAATCAAAAACTGTAAGATTTTTTATATTTGAGTACCTCCTAGTTTATTTCATCATTCTTGTATATTACATGCTATATATAATCACTGACAGTTAGGCACAGATCTTGTATTGGGTGGCTATTGGGATTCATCTCAAACCATATTTGGGTTGTGCTTTTGGAACCAAATAGATTATATTATAGTAGGTATAGATAAGGTAAAGATCCATTCTTTATCAGGTAATTTATGGCTATTCATTCTAGAGAAAATTGGACTAAGCATAAGCCTATGATAATGTTGGAGTTTACATGCTTTTTCCTTTAAATTTTAGAGTTTTGTATTTCAATATTTGGGGACCTATTTTTTCTACTTTCCTAGACAGATGTTCCATGAAACATTTTTAGATATATTCTCTTGTTTTTCGATTACTATCTATCTTACACTATTTACTTATTTGGTTTATTTATTAATTATGCAATGTATACTCATATAATAAGGTAATATTTTTCCCATTATTAGATCTTGGCCCTCACTGTTAGTTGGAATCCTCTGGAATTTGGGGAAATACGCTTGTGGTTATGTGAACAACCGTGTATTAGGAACCCCTGGATGGAACCTAGATCTGAGACAATACGACCATAATTTTTTTTCTTTTTGATGATTAAAAGCATTAATAGTAGGGGTGATATAGTTACCATGATTATTTTAGGATCGAGACTTATTTATTTTTGAGAGTTGAAGACCAAGGACCGTAAAAGGGTATAAATGTCATTTAATTATAGTAATTAATTCTAATTTTTCTCCAATTATTCTATTACTATATAAAAGATGTATTTACATTTGTGGTAAATTATTTTTATTTTACGAGATAGTTGATTCTTGTGGAGTAATTAACATTTATTAAAATGAAATATTAATTTTAGGAAAAAATTCATTAACATTTCATAAATGAGTTCTCAAATGAATATTATAAAATAAAACCTATTCCCATAACATGATTTTTCTCCAAGGAGAGGTATAAACTATGTGATTAGGTGTAGAGTTGTGAATGAAGTTATTATCACATATTTAATTATACTACTATAATGTGAAATAAATTAGATTATTATTTATATATATATATATGTGGAATTATAATGGGAACATGAAACTGACATGGAATCTATATTCAATGAATTAAACAATGTATCTCATTGTAATATTGTATAGAATGATATTTTTATGTGGGTTTACTAGAATGGATAAAGGATTTAGTTCATCATATTATGAGGGGATATAATTAGAGAAATTAATTTGGGTGTTTAGGGAATAAAATAATTATTCCATTTCAATCTCTTTCATTTTCACCTATATTTTAATATGAATGAGTTAAAAAACTCCCCTACCTCTCTTTTAACAAATATTAAATGTTCCTTATTTTAATTATGGTTTTTTTAATGGATTTGAATCCTCATAAACAATGTATCAAAATTAATGGTTCCCCATGTTTTTTTATATTTTTTGATGGAGAAAAAAAAATTTACTGTAAGGTTTTCATAGATTTAATGATATTACAACATATAGAAGAAGAAATCATCTAGTAAAAATGGTGGTTAAGATAAGAGATATAACCCTTTTTCTAAAAGAAACATTGGTTTTTTTAATTCAATCATATAAATCTCATGATTGATCAAGTAAATTCATTTACAAATGGATTGATATTTTTTAAATATTTAAAAATTTGATGATTGTATTATTGGTATGTACCATATAATCTTTAATTAAATATATGGGTTAAAATATATTCCATGGAAGGAATTTAATATGTATTTTTGTAGTAATGTATTATTACAAATAATCAATTGATTTGGGAAATCAAGATGCATATTTTTCAATTCTAGATATAGGGAATATAGTAAGAAAATGTGACTGAGGGTATTAGTAGTTATAAGTAGGTTTCATGGAATGATTTAGTGATTGGGTGAAACATATTTAGGTGGTGAATCATGGAAAAAATATACATTGTGGATTAGTATTAAATGGAAGGGGGATGTGTAAACTGGTGCAAATAAACCATCCTATAATCCACATTAAATTTTATATATGGTAAATTGGGTGACCATTTTATATAACTATTTACATAGAGGGACCAATAAAACAATATATTGTAGAAGGAAAGAAATTAGTTTAGGAACTATACAATCATCACTGGGTGGGAGGCTAAAAATAGATATTAGTGTAATTACACATATAATCCATCCCTCTTCACAAATGAATATTTGATGTATAATAGTGGGGTTACCACTATTAATTTTATAATTTGTACAACACAATTATATTTATTTATATGGGGAACCCAGTATTTGTGGTAGTGATACTATGTAATGACTTCTTGATGGGGTGAAGTAGTGGCTTACTGGGAGTGATATGAATTATGTTATTTTTTCATTTAGACCATTAGGACGTCTATTTCTGGTGCCCTCATGAATCATCTATCAATGAATTAATGAAACTAATATCCTACGTCTTCATATTATATGTATGTAATAGAATAGGTCCTTTGGGTGCTAGTCGTTCATTGTGGAAAGGGATGAGGCTTGGCTGACTAGGTTTCATGTGTGTGTGTGTGTTTCCACAGTCTGTAGTCCCCTGTAACTAACATATACATATTCAAACAAGAATGAATACAAAAAGAAATATATATATACTTCATAGAATATTTTAAATATAAAATATTAATTAAATATTTTCTGGTAAATGAAATGAGGTTTTTTTCATGCATAATTTTTTGAATGATTTAATATAGTCAACTTGAATTTAGATAAACATATTAACCATAAATGGTTTGAAGATAATAGTATAGTAATTAATTTTATTAAATTAACTAAATTTGTAAATAATAATAAATTTTAATTTTGAAATGAACTTATATTATATTATATAATTTATTATTTACAATTTGATTCAATTACGAATGTTTATCTTGATAGTGGATTTTTTGTCTGGTGCAACGCGATATTAATTTAATCCTTCTGATTATAGTTAATGGTTATTTATTATAAATAAACATGAGATATTAATATATATAATAATATTATATAAAACTTACGATAATGGATTTTGGTGGTTCATTTTAGGAAATAATGGGTGAAATTCATTCTCTTTTTAAGAAATGAGTATTTGGAAAGAATAATGTCATTAACAATAAATATATAATAATAGTGTTGTTGAAGTTATTTTTTTAGATAATGATTTCCATTTACAGTGAATGAATATGAAATTTTATTATCATTATATTATTTATAAATAAAAATAATAATAATAATACTGTAATCCATGAAGAATCATGATAGATGAAAATGAAATATTAAAAAAACATTATTATTAATTACTATTGGATTGTTGTATCCCATGTTCTTCCAAATTGACAGGAGTCAGGGGTTTCCATAAATCCCACTGAAGACCATTACATAATTTGTTTATCTTCCTTATTTTCAGATTGTTTTGGACTTCATTATGCATGGATATAATAACAAATTATCGATGTTTCATGTTCACAATTGATCCAACATAACATTTGAATTTATAGTTTTAGGGATGGATTGATGAATAAATATATTTCAATAAATTAAAAAAGTATAATAAAAAATTTCCATGGCTTGGTGAAATATTGATCTAGGGTTTTCAAGATAATTGAATGTTGGTGGGAAAAATTGAGGAAGGGGAAACAATAAAGTTTACTATGAATAGTCATAGAATTCAATATTTTATGTTTTAACAAATTACCCAAATTGCAGTCTTTATTCCACAACCATATATGTCACTAATTTCACGTTAATGGATATCATTAATTCCACAAAACATTTAATCCATATGGGAATATTTTACTTCAACATTATATTAGTTACACTAAGGATACACATCATTATAATTATCTATGATGAGTGACTCTTGGTTTCGTGTTATTTTCTCGAAATCATTATAAATGGTCTGTACATTGCATACAAACTAGTCTAATGTAGGGGACACACATAATGAATGAAATACCAAAAACATATATATATACAAAATGATAGATCTAATTAGATAGAATGAACATGACCAGTAGTCAAATAACACCCACACATGATGTATTTCACTAAGACATCATGTATTGTGAGTATATTTTTTGTACTATGATTCATAACAAAGAGTATTCCAAATTCACATGAATGAGTTTTTAGGAAGGCTCCGATGTCTCTTGTCACTAGGAAAATAATATGTATGTATGAATCACATGTGTTGGGTGATGGTAGAAGAAAACTAATCATCCTGAGTGATTTTAAATATTATGTAGCCCACTGGGAAATATAATGTATTTGGTACGGTACAATACTCTTTATATATTTATTCAAAAGTCCCATTTTTTGATATATGAGAAGTCCACTATGGTAAATGTTATTTATAGAATTATATATGTGTATATCATTATCATTATGGGTTTATATTCATTTATTTCATGTAAATGATATTTCTTATCATCTTAGAGACATTGGTGTCTCTAGGCATATAATTTGATCAGCAAGAGGGTGAGTAATCATCTTGGATCATATAATTATCTAGGTAATGATTACACTGTATATATATTTATATCTATGGGATAGTCAATACATATCATCTTATTATACTATATCAAGGGTATATATCCATCTCAAAAAATATATAAATAGTGGATTGTGTAAGAATATTTTTTGTGATAGGGGACATGCCCCCACCTTTGGAGTTGGTAACCCTCTTAGATATTGTATGTTTCACATTACAGGTAATAAAACCTCCATAGGATTCAGTATTACCAAAACTGAGGTTTTTTCTAGAATGGAATGGGTAACTCATTACTATTACATTCAACTGATCATGTCAAAGTTCATGGTGTGAGTTATTTCAGGTGCACAAGGTAATAAAATTATCTAGTAACATCAAATTATAGTTATAGGTCAAGATTCAATATTGATTTATCGTAGTTACTTTAGTGAAATTATATAATTTGGAATGGTCCCTCTCATTAGCTCTAGAGTGGCGATGAAATGATTTTTTTCTCTTAATTTTTTGTATTTCACGTATTTTAGGATGTTCATGGCTTTCCTCATCATAATATATATGGGATGATTAAATTTAATGGTTTGAGTATTATCTCAATTAGTCTAGATGACCACCCAGACATGCATTGCAAATATTTTTCATAATTTCGACACACTTGGTCGTCTTATAAGGAATGTGAGCCCAAATAATTTTTTACATGATTTAGATTAATGATGATATATTGTGGCACCACATACCCATACTCCCATATACACTTCTCATAAACACATAATTTACATTCATTCATTAATATTTGTTATAAAATAATTTAAATAAATATACATAAAAAAAAAATTTAACCGAATATGTACAATTTGAAGGATATTTTCTAATTTAGAGATTGGGAGAATTTGGACAGAAAATAAAAAGATAATTCCTATGTTATTTTTATAAATTGAAACTTTTCCCATTATTTATAAAACTACATAATTCATGACTAGTATTGAATGAGCCCAATAAATTAATTGACACATGCTACACTTCTAAAAATGAAACATTTACAATTTTTCACTATAACATGATGAAATAAAAAACATAATATGGTGTGAGATAAAATAATATTTTTGGGAAAAAGACAACATTAGAAATAAAGGTAAAAAAATTGAATAAATACTATAGAAGGAATAAATAAACTTATTGAATCCATAATTAACATGAAACTGAGTTCTTGATATATCAACATAAATGATTGAAAATATGAATATCGTTAATACTGGTGACATATTGAAATAATGTATAATGAAAAACATCAAAAAACTATTTGTCAGGGCGTTGTGTCGAGAAATATTATTTTTTCTCGAGAAAATAGTCTAGACATCACGATAAACTGGGAAATAATACACTAAATACCAAATACTATTTTTTCTTGTGATACTTTTAGATTTATCAAAGGGATATTTACTTTTATCCCCCACCCACCACCTTTTTATGTCTGATACATTAACCATATGCGTTAACAATACCTTTCAGACCATTCCCCAAGGAACCATTGTTTGAAAAAACATGGATTTCCATATAATGCATTATATTGAATATTAATACATAATAAACAAGTATTAGAATCCCGTCTTCATTATGAAATACAATTCCTTTCCCATTTACATTAACAGATATCATAACAGCAACCAATATTTAGAAATAATGTGTTTTTTAATATAATATTTAGCTAACCTTCCAATTAACATCCATATTGGTATAAAAATATTTAATATAATAATACATTTACCCCATGTTTATTGAATATAATATGATCTAGGTCAATACAGTCCAATCATAATTATGTAAAACATGATTTTCATGTAATATAATACAATTATTATAAAACTAAGTCAATACTAAAATAACATGATCAAAAAACATCCAGAGAATGAAAGTTAATGGTTTTGAATAAATATATCCCAGGAGGTGAGAAATATTTTTTAAGAAGATTAGAAGGAATGAATGTATATCCCTTGAAAAAAAAATGATAGAATACCACATGATAAAATCAATGTTTATATTTTACCCTACATATATCAAATAAGTTCTATAGTATTATTATAACTCAATGATGGAAAATTATACTACTAAAAACTATTACTACTGGAGAAAAAATGATGAAATTTCCACATGAACAAAAATTGGTGATTTTGATAGTAAATACTATAAAATAAAAGGAGTGTGAATATAATATACCCTTAGTTATTTAATACAGCAATCATGGAAAATAAGGTTCACAGAATGTATTATGTCTTCTATAATCCTAATTAATGCCCAAAAAACCCTCACAGCTTAAGGAACAGATTAATCAAAACCCCTTATAATATAGTAAATTTAACAAAACATAAAATAGCATTATAAAAATGTAATTCATGATGTTATATCCTCAATTGGATGTATATACAAAAAAAATGTAATTTGGTTCATTATTCAAAACTTATATCAATAAGAGGAAATTGATACAATCATACATAAAACCTTAGGAACATTGGAACAAAAATCCCATGAGTTAGAAAAAATGAAATGGGACATTTAATATCGGGGAATATAATAAAGAATGATATATATTTAATAATGTAAGGATATATACACCATACAAAATAAACAATGGTGTATCAATTAAAAATGTATCAATGAATGGAAACTAAAATTGAAAATGTTACCTCATATTTTGACATCAATGAACATACATTGACAACCTATATCATAGAAGTTTCTATCTATAAAACTTAATTCCAAACCTTACTCAAATATTTTTTAATTAATATGATTCTTAATTAGTCAATCTACGTAATTATTATTATGATTCGTCAAATTGAGTTTTAAAAATATTGAACGTAGGTCCTATATTTATAATAATGTTGTTAATAATAATTATTTATTATATATTTACATAACATGATATTTAATGTTAATTTTTGGAGTGATTTATAATTATTAATGTTGTTTCAACTCCTTTAATTAGTGTTTTAATCATTATCCTTGAATATGAAATTACAACAATTATATTTCAAGTATTCTTCATGATCAAAGTGGGTGTCATTAATTGACGATTTAAATATTTTTGTAATCATTATTGAACAAAAAAATCAATATTAAATTATTTTTTAATTACTAAAAAATTAATTATGTTTTCATAGTCATCCATGATATAGATGTAGAGTATTATTCTAGTTGTTGGTTACTCCAACCCAAACGTTATGTTACTATTATTATTTAACCATTATGAGATGGTTTAGTTCCAATATCATAATACTGGAAACATATTAAACATATTATATTTTCATTAGTGTGATATATTACAATTTTATTGATGTATAATGGGATTTATAATTTTATAATTTCACTATTTTGAAAAAAAGATCACTTTCATATGATTTCTCTCATTTTAATAATTGAATTAATGATAATTATTTTTAGATCATATCATTAATTGGGTCTATAAAATTTCAAAATACTTGTTTAATTATATTATAGATATAATATTTCACCATGAATACCATTCTTTTATATATCCTTCATGGTTTTAAAGGATGAAGAAACATGTTATGTCGTTGATGTGATAGTTCATACAACTAATAAACAACAATATTATTTTAACAAATGAAAAGGGTATATAAATAAATATTTATGATAAACTAAATATGATAAAATTTCAATACATAAAATATTATAATATATTTATATTAATGTCTCTTGAATAAATTTTATTGATGATAATTACATAGAAATCTAGACAGTCGTTAATACCTACGTCGATGAATTGGATTTTCTATAGAAGTATCATTGAATTTGAAGGTTTTCGAATAACTATGAGTGACCATCAGATTACATTTTTGAGATAGGGTTCACGTTAATGTTAAATTTTATAGTCTAAATGTGTAATTATATGGTTAATTGCATATTTTAAGGGTGCAAGGGGTGTATTCATATAAGTGAAAAGAAGATAAATTTTGCGATTTATTTGATATTTTTCAATAATTCAATGTCTTTTTCAAGTTAAAAATGATTAGAAAATAAAAAAATTTAGTGATAACTTGTTTCTATTGAATAAAAGATGATTAATTGAATTCAATGCGAATTTTTTTATGTTTTTGATTTCTCTTATAGTGGGAAAAAATTAATTTACTTCTTTACCTTTGACAATGATAAATTTCTATTTTACTAATTTAAATATAGAACTATAAGATTAAACTTTTTACCTAATTTTATGATTATAATTATGAATATAAATATATTTTTATGAAATAAAATTTCTAATCATTTGAAAAGTAACTTTTTAATCAAATATACTTAATCAAATAATAATGTTTTTTAAGAAATAAAATTATTAAAATATAAATATATATTAAATAATGTTATCATGGAAACATATTTTATTGAAATATTTCTTTATTATAAATAATGTGTATTAGGTGTTAAAGGAAATATAAACAAACTCTACCTTATAAATACATGGTTAAATTAAAATAAATAAAATCAATTATTTATAAAAGTGACATTATAATAAGGGTTTATAATATCTTATTAAGGTTTTATAGGTTTTAATACTATTCTAAAATTAATAATTTAAATCATAAAATTCATATTTTATTAAATAAATTTTTATTTATAAATTTATAGGGTAGTATTATAAAATCGTAAATTCATATAAACTACAAGTGTAAAAAAATCATGTTTTTTGGAATAAGAAATTACATTTTATAGATTACTAATAGAGTTATAATATCATGGATTAACAATGAAAATAATTTTCATTAATTACAAATTCCAAAATTTATAAAATTATGATTTTTAGTTAAATTATATAATATTATGAAAACATATATTTTTTTAAAATTACATTTTCAGACATTAACTAATATTATTAGTATTCCATATCATTTAACAACTATATTTTGTTAAAATAATTTAATATAAAACATAATTTAACCTAAATCATATTTTTTTTAAAATATTAAATTGTATTATATGAATGTAAATTTTGTTTTAGGAATGTTCACTTTAGAATAGTAAATTTTTATATTATTCATTTTATGTAAACATAATAACTTTAAATAATTTTTAAATTTTTCTTTTTTTAATTCTACATATATTTAATAAATAATTTATCAATAACCCATCCCAAAAATTAATTTTCTGGGATTTAATGGTCATACATAAAAAATAATATTCTATTTAATTATATGACGGTTTCAATTATATTTTGTTTTGTGTGTGGTGGAATTTATTTAACATGTTTACTTATTTAATGGTAATTATATATTATAATATTATGGATTTACAATATCAACTTAAATAAACTTCATCCAAACAATCTGACTCATAATAGATGAGTAATTTATTTTGGGAACCTATAATTAATCATACACAACTAGATTGTCATGGTTTTGTAAAATATGTGGAAAAAAATTTATCTATAAGAAAATCAATTTGAATTATTTACATGGAGAGGTAATAATTTGGTAATTTATAGTCGAACACTACTATGGTATTTATGTCAATATATATAGGGAATAAACTCCAAAAAAATTCTCAAAATGATTAATATAATATTCATATCATTCAATATTCATTAGTTTGTAAAAATTTAGAAGACATTTCACACTTGAAAATTTGGAGTGCAAACTCACTATTTGAAAAATTATTAGTAGTATCATTTTATTTTCCTTACATAAATGGATTTTGGTGACTATACCCCTTATTTTCCCTTGGAATAAGACATTAATCAATTTAATTCCCAACTATCATATAATTAACATGGATTATTTTTGAATATTAACTCTTTTCCACACATTTGTGAGTATGATCTTTGTCACCTGACCTTTTGTGAGTCTAAATATGTCTCTTCCTTGGTGTTTTTGACACTTATACTACATTAAAATTGTTAATAATATTTTTTATATTTGCATTGGATTAATAATGGGATCTATCACTCTAGATCCCATTCAATTGGTTTATTCTTTGAAGTAATATTGAAATTTTCCCTCAAACAAATAGTTACTTCTTATTATAGATATTACTAAAACTAAAAGGATTGAAATGAGTGATAATTATAAGAAAATTATCATAAATAACCATTGTAAAATATTACCTGAATATGTATCCCTTTATAAAAATATAATATTAGCATGTTGGTCTTAATACTCAACTTATATCGGAATCAATTCAACATATAAAACTTCTAGTTTAATATATATAATATCAGTAACATCAAAAGAATCTTTGGGTCAGTTTCCCTCACACATATAAACCTAATATCTATAATAGTGATTCCAAACTACCATAAACATCCATTAAATATTAAAAAACAAAAATAATTAAAATATATGCTCTTAAAATCCATCTTTTCATTAATAAAAAACTATCATTTACTCCAATAAGATATCCAAATATTTATATACACAATGCATTTAGCCTAAAAATCATACCATACAAAAAACCATTTAAATATATTGGATACAAAGCCACACCTGTAACGACCCGAATCTGGAGCCACTCAACTGGTTCCCCATACCTTGTTCTCCACATGACCTCAAGCGCATTTCCACAAACGCCAGAGGATGCTGACTAGCAGCGAGGGCCTTGGTGAGTCATTGGGGAAACTATGCCCTCATTTGGTAAGGTATACAAAGAATGGAAATAACAGTCAATAGCAGAAGTAGTAAACAACATACAAAAGCTAAAAATAAATAGCAGAAGCAATTTATAATATAATAATGATGAAAATGAAGAAGTAGGTACAAGTATCTATGGAAAGCAGCAAACACAACAACGTGCTGAAATTCAACTGAGAATAAAGTACTGAAAGTAAACATCAACTCCAACAGCATCACAAGCCTAGGCTCAGTCCTATGCTCTCCAGATCCAACCAACAATCATGTACCTGAAGTAGAAGGGCCAAAATCCTTATCCACACCTGCAACCATATAACCTGTTTGGGCCAAAAAGTAGGACCCAAACAGGGTCTGAGACTAATCCCACTAGGCAATAACCACAAGATCTATGCCCTGCTGTCAGTGAGCAATATAGAAAAGGTAAAATAAATAAATGCAATAGAGAAAAATAAGTACAATATAGTAAACAATCCTATCAATCTCCATTCACAATTATTTATTAATTTAATTCACTCATTAAATTATCAACCAAGGAATCTAGCAAACATCTTTATATCCTCAAGGAATATAAAGTAACACAACAGGTAACTCAACAAGCTACCTAAACACCAAGTAGTGAAAAACTCAAGCTTGTTCATTGGCTTGGAGGACTCATCACAACCAACCAAACAATATTCAAGGTGACTCCCTAGGTGGCTCACACTGGCAGACCCCTCTAGTCAAGTAAACATACAAAGGCATAGACACTCTGGGAAGCTTTAATCTTCAATTACCCTGCGGTCTTGCAACGAAAGATGTAGACTCTTTGAGGAAGCACTTACTTCAAATTCCCCCTATAGTCTCGATACGTAACTAAGGACACTCTATGGAATTACAAAGTCTCATTCCCATAGGTCTTGCGAACGATAATAATTTATAATAGACTCTCTAGAGAAGCCCTGATCACCAATTCCCTATTTAGTCTACCACACCAGGTTCCCACAACCTTGAGTAGTGTAGTTGTGCGTAATAGACTTTTAGCAGCCCAAAGTAATCTCAACAAACTACTTGGGTAATAGATACAATGCATCAAAAGAATATAAATAGCAGGCAATACATGCAATCAATTATATCAAGGCATGAAAACAATGCAACAAGGTATGGCTCACGGGCAACCTAAGTCAAATGGCAATAGACATCCAAAACAGGGGGAACACCCATGGGGTGATCCTCAAACTTGCTAAAAAGAAATTATAAATCATCTAATAACCTAAAGCATACAATCAATCTATGGTAGATAACAATACAGAATCAAAACCCTAACCAGAGATACCCGATACATGGGTATCCGACACTTTTTCACCTAAAACTCAAAGGCATTCAACGTAGGGAAAAAACCACCTACCATGATCCTAAGAGATCTATATACTTGAACCATGAGTCTTTATTCTCCTTATAACGACGTAGATCTATGAAAACGCACAAAACGCTCAACACCAAATAACTTGAGAAAGAAGATGAATTGGGAATCAAAGCTCAAATAGAAGAGAGAGCTTACTTTTGTGGTCCCAATGCAATAGAGGGCAGTCGATTCGAAGAATGGATGGAAGCTAGGAGGCTCGTAGAAGATTTGTGGCCATATAGAATGCTTTCGGTTGAAGAACCTGGAGTAGAATACGGTTCTGTCGATGGGGCACGACCTTGGTCTGTTTAATGAAAAAAAGAAAATACACGGCGTGTACTTCTGAAGTACACTACGTGTACTTAGCTTTTCCTTACTCTACTTTAAGCAGCCTCCACATCACCCCTACACACCATGTGTGTGGTCCAGACATGGCCAACCAACGGTCTCGGGTAAAAAACGAGTACATGGCATGTACTCATAAAGTACACGGTGTGTACTTCAAAAATTTCTAAAAACTCATCATTTTCCAAAAAATGACCAAAAAGTGAAAAACGTACCAGAAAAGAAGGTTAGAGTTCTTACAAACTTCCCCCCTTAAAGAAATTCATCCCCTAATTTCCCTAAAAAGTTAGCGATGAAGAAACCTCGAACAACTCTGGTCACTATGATCGCATATCGACCTCCCTCTCCCAAGTCTCGTCCATTACACGGCCATGCTGCCATAACACCCGTACCAGAGGGCCAACCACTGAGTACCTTTGAACTACGATCAACAATCCTAATATAATGCTCCTAAAACGATGCATCCTACTCCAACTCAACCTCCTCGGGTCGAAAAACATGAGATGAGTCTGAGAAATAGCGTCGAAGATGAGAAACATGAAAGACGTCCTGTATAGCCTGATATCTCTGAGGTAACTACAAACTATAAGTATCCAGCCCGACTCCCTCCAGAACCTCAAATGGCCCGACGTATCTTGGTGAAAGCTTGCCCTGTCTCCTGATCCTCTTGTGTCCCAACCTCAGGGTAACACATAAGAAAACCCGATCTCCGACCTTGAACTCCAAAGGCCATCTCCGCTGATCGGCATAAGACTTTTGTCGAGACTGTGCTGTAGCCATCCTCCTCCAAATCAACTATATCGGCTCCGAGGTCTCATGAACAAGACGAGGTCCCAACAAAGCTGCCTCTCCTGCCTCCAGCCAGCACAAAGGTGATCGGCATGGCCTACCGTACAAATCCCCATAAGGTTCTATCTGAATAGTCGCATGAAAACAATTTTTATAGGAGAACTCCACAAGAAGAATATGCTTCTCTCAAGAACTTCCAAAGTATAGAATGAAAGCTTGGAGCATATCCTCAAGCACGTGGATCATGCGCTCTGACTGGCCATATGTCTGGGGATGGTAAGCTGTACTCAGAAGTACCTATGTACCCAAGTCCCTCTGTAGCCCCTGCCTAAAATGAGACATGAAACGGAAGTCCCTATCTGAAATGATAGTACTTGGAACCCTATGCAAGTGAACAATCTCATAGATGTACAACTGTTTAAGCTCATTGACACCGAAGGTATCCTTTATTAGTAAGAAGTGAGCAACCTTCGTGATCCTATCAATGACAATCCATATCGCGTCGTTCCCTCTCGACGATCTTGGTAACCCTATCATGAAGTCCATCACGACATCATTCCACTTCCACTCAGGAATGGGTAAATGCTACAAAATCCCTGCTGGCTGCTGGTGTTCCGCCTTCACCTACTGACAGGTGGAACACCTCATGAAAAAACCACCCACATCTCTCCTTATATCTAGCCACCAGTACCGGCGGTGTGGATCACGATACATCTTGGTAATGCCAGGATGAACTACCCAAACTGAGGAATAAAAGTCTCTCCATATGCTCCTCTCATATATCTTCTAGCACCCATAAGCGTCCCTAGAAATGCAAGATCTCATCCTCCCAAACGGTCCATCTGGGAAGACATTCCTCTCCTGACACACTTTCCCGTAGGACTAGGCCTTCAGAATCTGACAACTACCTCATCAGAACTCGGTTGAGAGGCATAGAGTTAATAGCTACATAAGAAAGGGATGTCTGCCACTATCTATCATGCACCTCCAAATGCATCTTAGAGAACAGATCTATAAGATGCCACTCACTGCTGGCCTCCTGCACTGCCTCTGTCTGAGTCCTCCTGCTTAGTGTATCAGCCACTACATTTCTTTTCCCAGGCGTATAGGAAAGCTCAAAATCTAAAGACTGTATGTACTCAACCCACCTCCTCTATCTCAGATTCAGGTCATGGTGTGTGAATATGTACTTGAGGCTCTTGTGGTCAGTATATACCAAAAAACACTATCCCATAAGATAATGCCTCCAACAACGCAAGGCATGAACAACTGTAGCCAAATCCAGGTCATGCGTAGGATAGTTCCTCTCATGTGGACTTAACTGCCGAGATCCGTACGCAGCCAAACGATCCTCCTGCATAAGAACTACTCCAAGCCCGATGCCAGATGCATCACAGAAAACTGTGTAACTCTTGCCCGACTCTGGAAAAACCAGAATCGGTGCGGAAGTCAATCTCCCCTTCAGCTTCTAAAAGGCTGAATTGTAGGCTTCTGACCAAAAAAACTTTACCCCCTTCTTATTCATGCCCGTAAAAGGTTCTAATAAGTGTGAGAAGTCATGTATAAACCGTCTGTAGTAACCAGCAAACCCTATGAAACTTCATACCTCGGAGATATTCTTTGGCTGCTCAAAGGTAACTATTGTTCTCACCTTCTCTAGGTCTACGGTGTAGAGACCCGAACCATGACGTACATGGACATTACATTAATTTTGTGGAATACTTATTACATAACAAAAACACACACACAAGGATCGTAATAGTTTAGTGTCTTTGGAAACTCAGAACTTAATCTTCTAATCGTGGTGAAAGATCTTCAATATCTCCCATAAAGATCTTCCCCCTTTTTTTAACCTAAAACCTTTCTTTATATCCTGGGGAAAAGAAAACATAAAAGGGTGAGCTCAAATGCTCAGTAAGGGTAAAAAAAGAAAAATCAATCACATCATATTCATAAGAACATAACTTTTGGAAATCTTAACCTGCAAAAGAGAGCATAATTTCATAACATGGGATAAATCATAGTAGTGAAATGAAATCCCAATAATCATAACTTAAAACATGAAACTTTGTGGCATACACACATAATCATAGAGAATCATTTCTTGTTAGTCAAGACTCATTGCCAAGACTATCTTAGTGGACAAAGTCCCTTTCTGAATCGAGTAACCCTCGTTTCAGTCCTGTTTCACTGAACCGGTATAACCTACCGTTCCAGCCCTGTCTATCTCATGAGATATAAAATCTTTACCCAATGCATTGGAGGGAGATATAGGTCCCACACATCTTATAATGAATCCTTTCTTATGTGTGCCACATAATCATAAATCATACATCATCACATAACACATGTAACAAAAATGGGATTCTTGAAACATCATGACATCATAAAACAAACCATATAAGGTAAATGACTTTATAAAATAATTCCCTCACAACATAATCAAATCAATGTAATAATAGGGATAAAAACAGAACCCTTATTATCTTAGATGGAAAATAATTTTGATAAAACACTTGAACTCCATTCTTGAGGAAAATATCCTTTATTCTTCAAAAACATTTTTCCTTTCTTAACATGTCATACAAATTTAAAATAAAAGAAGTTGATTAAAAATAAACTTGAAAACTTGTAAAGGAAGCTTCTTGGAAATAATGTTTTAAAAATCCATTCATGTCGTATAAGTTAAAAAAAACATTTTTCGTACTTTTGTCAGAAAAGTCAAAAAGTACCTCGTACGAAAAACGACAAAAGATTCCTTTCATATCTTTTACAAAAAAACTTACCGAAGGGTAAAATTGGATGTAAACTATTGTAGAAGGAAGGAAATAATATTACATATCGAGGGAACATGGATGTGGATGATAAAATACACCCCAGTAATTACCAAAGTAAAAACAATCTCGGATAAAAGTGAGATTGTGATATTTTCCCTTACCTTAGGTCCGATTTGCTTCGTATGTGTCCGAACCGCCTGTATAATGATTTAAATAATGTCATTGACTTATTAAAGAATCATATTCATTGTTATGATATCATATATGGTTCACTTATGACATTATATTACCCGTTCTTTTGTAAATTCCATGTTAAAGAAGCGTTTTGGGTAAAATCGTTTCATTTATCGTAGGTGTTTTGACTTGTTGTTCTTGACATTATTATTACTTATATCATGATTTACTTATTTCCAGAATATAAAATATGATTTATATATCATATATATTCTGTATATATATATATAATAGATAGATAAATAAAATGAAAAACACCGTTCATAGAGACGGTAGTCCGTACGTACGCATGAACACTGTTTTCCATTCCTTATTGTCTTGAAATGGAAGTAAAAAGATGACATACATATATATATATATACATAAATCCAGTAGCTTTATAATGTCATATATTTCATTATTATTTCTTATATATACTTTATAATCATTCTTAAATGGTTAACATGGAGAATGAATCTCATCGCGTCGTGGAGACGGTAGTCCGTACGTACGCATGAGCGATGATATCATTTTCATACATATTGAATTGAATTGGAGTGGATTATACAATATATCAGAATCAATATGATGTTGTAATAACTATGTATAGTTATTCTTTACACCATTATACCCATCCATGTAAGGTGGTGGTGGAAAATAGATTACACCACGGCGTGGAGACGGTATTCCGTACGTACGCACGCGCGGTGATTTCTTTTTCCGTAGGATGGATAGATGGTGAAATAGGGTTGTTTCATACGTATAATAACATATCAGTATATGAGTGATACTGATGTTATTACTTCATAATGAAACAACCTAAGAAGAAGAAGTGGAAGAAGAAATAAAGATGAAAGAATTGGTAACGGTAATTACCTCTTCTTTGAAGCGCCTCTTTGAGACCTCCTCTTAGGGCACTAAAATTGGTCTTTGAGGAAGACCAGAACCTCTATGATGTTTCTAGGGAAGTGGAGAAGAGATTTTGGCAGGGGTTGACCGAGCTTGAGTGCTCAAATTGGTGCGAGGAGGAGGGGGAGGAGGTGTCCTTTTATAAGGGAGGAGAGGGGCACCTTAGGAATATCTCAAAATATTATTTTATATTAAAGTCCAAATCGGTTCATAATAGTTCCAAAGGGCCTTATTTCGAAGCTAAGGTGGGTATGGGTAGAAATCCTATCAACCTATTGAATTTAGACATGTTTAGGATATTATTTTAACCTTATCAATTAGATTTAACTCAAAGTTAAATAATTTAACTTTTACCATGTCTTTTTGTTTTCTTTTACTATATGGTTAATAAACTTACTATAACATGCCAAAAGAACCCCAAATTGTTTATTATTAATATATATATCCTTATCTAAGTCATTTGGCCGAACCTTATATTTTTAGGAATACAATAACAATTAATAATATAATATTTCATTTAAAAACTATTTTGTGTCAATTTTGACACTATTTGATATATGATTTTTGTGAAAGTCATAACAGAATTAAATGTTCGAACCAAGTTGATTAAATCAGAATTAATATATCATAGTAACCTAGAAAATTAGTAGAATTCATAAAAAGTCTCAAATTACATTTATTTTGGTGTTTATAACATCAATTATGTCAATATTTCATTAATAAGATAATTACTGCATCATCGTTGTGTCATAAATAAATTAAATTATCTGATGTCTAAAAATTACAAATAAAATACCATCATGTAGGAAATCTTTTTAGATTTCTAATGAATATTTACAATCGAATTTATCTTTTGTATAACCCCATATTAAAAATGATTTACTTATTAAACTTTGATTTTAACTATTTTAACCTTTCTTTAAATAAATTAATAATAAATGTCCTAATCTAATCCAAGTGGGCCTAAATGGTCATATTTTATTCCTAAGTTTGTTTTTGGTCGAATTACACTTGTCCAATAGAATTACGACATGTGTTAGGGTAATAGTAATATCATATTTACCCTTAGTTACCCTATTTACTATTAACCGCGGTAAAAAAAGTAAAAAGTTACTATTCACCAAAAAATTATTTTCAACTCATTGAACCACATTTTAGTCCTTGATATTAACCGTGTCTCTCGGATTTTCGAAATTCCATTCACAGAAGCGGCAAAATTAAGTTCTATGAAAAATTTAGTTTTTTTAACTACCACTTAGTAGTTTCATTATTCATCAAAAATTGATGTTTTTCAGAACAATGCCTAAATTTCATCCTAAGCTATATTTCATATTCCGAATTCAAAAATGAAATCTATTTTACCAAATTCATAACATAGAAGTTGCATTAATTAATTTTATAATTAAATCCCACTGTTAAAATAAATAGCGTGTTTTTAGGAAACAATATATATCAAAAGATTGACACTTGATTATGTCTGGTTTAAATGTGAAATTACAACCAATGACCAACATTGTATTAAATTGTAAAAATATATTCTAAATATACTTTAAAACCACTCAAATTAATAATTTATCGCTATTAATTATTTCGATTAAAAAAGTTGTTTTTAATTATAATTTAGTAATTTTCACTATTCATCAGAATATGAAAGTTATCCGAAAAGTACCAAAATTTCACCTTAGGCTAAATTCGATACTCCGAATACAAAAATGAAGTTCATTTTGAAAAATAAGATTTACTGGATTTCAAAAAGTGGTTATTACTATTCATAACTGCTAGTTTTAATAATATTTTTATAGCATATCATTGTTTAGTGAAACTCGGTATTGCGTATTACACACGCCATCGAGGAAGGTCGTGATTGCGTGTAATGCAAGGCAAGTCAAGGATGCGTGTTGTGCAAGCTCCTTTTTGTGTTGCGTACAACACAAGACATTAGTGAAATTGAAAAGAATATTTTTCATAAAATCTTGGGCTGTTACATTCTACCCCCCTTAAAATGAATTTCGCCCTCGAAATTCGTCGGGGTTATAAATGGTTTACTACTCGAAAGTTTCATTAATAGAAACCCACATCGTAAAAAGGAATACCAAAACTTGGCTTTAAAAACTAAAGTATGAAATGTAACGATTACCCAAATAAACTAATCACTGGGTATCCACATAGGTGAAAATATGGATATGGAAGAGGAATCTAACCATCATGTTCTGATGGAGAGTGGTAGAGAACATGGCTATGGAAAAGCCAGTAATCACAAATCCATAGATTTGTGATGATATAAGGTACCATTTGATTCCTCAGGTATAAGATCACTAGGACAACATTTTTGGTTTTCAAGATCATTTCCCTAAAGTTGATGAATTAAAAGAAATACTTACATGATTTTGGTACAATCTCATTGTTGTTCGTGCCTTGAACAATTTCCACTTCATATCTTAAATAAATGAAGTTGAATTTGTTATTCGTGAAGTGTTAGCAGATCATGTGATAGAATGACGGGTCATTCAATCTATCTCAAACAAAAGGTTAGCAAAAATTATATACATAAGTCGATCTATAGTGAGATTAATCATATATGGTTCCTAAAATGGACTTATACTTCATATATCATACTTCTTAATATAGTAAAACTAGTTTCTACTAAACAGGGACTTCCTGTAGGCCAGTGGTAAGCGATAAAGGCCAGTCGCACTTCGGTTGTGGGTTCGATTCCCATAGCCTTGTCCGACGCGATGGGCTGTCGCCCGTCCTGCAGGTTGTCCTTTTTCTAAAGCTATATTACTATAACATCCCATCAACAATATCGAAAAACGTTTTATCCTAACTTATGTCCAACATAATCCATTCTAATATTTAGGCTTATCCATAATACTGTAGTCCACTCTCATAATATAGTGAAAACGATTACCAGAGATTTAATACCATCTTTGATCCCCATATATCATAAGATATGTTTTGTTGGTCACATTCCAAACATTCAAAGTCCTTAATCATGTACTCTCTTGAATACCTTAGTGAAAACATGAATGCAGTTTAAAGTTAACACTTTCCACATACCAAAATCCTCAAAATTCTATATACTCAAACCACGATATCACTTAGTCCTTATATCAATCATGAGCTCATGAATACTGTCAAATATTTCATTTTCTCATTTTCCCTTCATTATGCGCATATCATCTTTTTTTCCAAAATTACCTCAATCACTTAGAATACCACATTAGACCAATACATAAATATTCCAATACACCATAAAAGTACTTCAACAACATTATTCTTGAATACCAATACATAAACACTTCAGTCCATCCACTTCAATGACTGTCCTGGAATAAGTCCTTCCTTGATTTAGAAGTATCTTTTTAGGTCAGGGCATTGAGTTGGGTAATGCCCATGTTCTCCACAAATACGACATTGAACTCCATAAAAATCTGTCACTCTATGACCCTTTTCTCCACACAGATAACATCGGTCCCTCCATTTGAGGTATTCCTCAAGGTTCTTCTTCCCTTCTTTAGAAATCTCAATCTTCCTTTCTTTATGCTCCTCAACATGCGAACATGCATAATAGTTTATCTTCCTCTTCTTTGATGAATTAGTCATACCACTAAATTTCACCTTGTTAATCATATATCGCGATGACTGATTCGGCATAATCACAATATCTTTATCTCTAGGCATCAAACAATTTTTTTGGTCATAGTCACCAATTTGTCCATTGTATTCAATGTTAACCGAATTCCTTCTGGTTCCCTCCATTAACTAAAACACAAAAAGAATTTTGTGAGAGGCTAAATCATGCTAGGGAAGACAACATAGTTAAGGGGGAGCACCCTCAATATCTAACATCTTAGGTTAAATTCTAAGATCGTTACCGTAGTTCTAGGACTATATCCTATACGTATACTTATCCTTAGGGACATCCTTAGACATACCTTAGAAATATCTCTAGGGATCTCACTAACGTTTTCGCATCCTAGTTTCCAAAGGTTGACTAAACCTTTCCTCTGATACCAACTGTAGAGACCCGAACCTTGACGTACATGGACATTACATTACTTTTGCGGAATACTTAGTACATAACAAAAACACACACACAAGGATCGTAATAGTTTAGTGTCTTTGGAAACTCGGAACGTAATCTTCTAATTGGGGTGAAAGATCTTCAATATCTCACATAAAGATCTTCCCCCTTTTTTTAACCTAAAACCTTTCTTTATATGCTGGGGAAAAGAAAACATAAAAGGGTGAGCTCAAATGCTCAGTAAGGGTAAAAAAATAAAAATCAATCACATCATATTCATAAGAACATAACTTTTGGAAATCTTAACCTGCAAAAGAGAGCATAATTTCATAACATGGGATAAATCATAGTAGTGAAATGAAATCCCAATAATCATAACTTAAAACATGATACTTTGTGGAATACACACATAATCATAGAGAATCATTTCCTGTTAGTCAAGACTCATTGCCAAGACTATCTTAGTGGACAAAGTCCCTTTCTGAATCGAGTAACCCTCGTTTCAGTCCTGTTTCACTGAACCGGTATAACCTACCGTTCCAGCCCTGTCTATCTCATGAGATATAAAATCTTTACCCAATGCATTGGAGGGAGATATAGGTCCCGCCCATCTTATAATGAATCCTTTCTTATGTGTGCCACATAATCATAAATCATACATCATCGCATAACACATGTAACAAAAATGGGATTCTTGAAACATCATGACATCATAAAACAAACCATATAAGGTAAATGACTTCATAAAATAATTCCCTCACAACATAATCAAATCAATTTAATAATAGGGATAAAAACAGAACCCTTATTATCTTAGATGGAAAATAATTTTGATAAAACACTTGAACTCCATTCTTGAGGAAAATATCCTTTATTCTTCAAAAACATTTTTCCTTTCTTAACATGTCATACAAATTTAAAATAAAAGAAGTTGATTAAAAATAAACTTGAAAACTTGTAAAGGAAGCTTCTTGTATATAATTTTTTAAAAATCCATTCATGCCGTATAAGTTAAAAAAACATTTTTCGTACTTTTGTCAGAAAAGTCAAAAAGTACCTCGTACGAAAAACGACAAATGATTCCTTTCATATCTTTTACAAAAAAACTTACCGAAGGGTAAAATTGGATGTAAACTATTGTATAAGGAAGGAAATAATATTACATATCGAGGGAACATGGATGTGGATGATAAAATACGCCCCAGTAATTACCAAAGTAAAAACAATCTCGGATAAAAGTGAGATTGTGATATTTTCCCTTACCTTAGGTCCGATTTGCTTCGTATGTGTCCGAACCGCCTGTATAATGATTTAAATAATGTCATTGACTTATTAAATAATCATATTCCTTGTTATGATATCATATATGGTTCACTTATGACATTATATTACCCGTTCTTTTGTAAATTCCATGTTAAAGAAGCGTTTTGGGTAAAATCGTTTCATTTATCGTAGGTGTTTTGACTTGTTGTTCTTGACATTATTATTACTTATATCATGATTTACTTATTTCCAGAATATAAAATATGATTTATATATCATATATATTCAGTATATATATATATATAATAGATAGATAAATAAAATGAAAAACACCGTTCATGGAGACGGTAGTCCGTACGTACGCATGAACACTGTTTTCCATTCCTTATTGTCTTGAAATGGAAGTAAGTAGATGACATACATATATATATATATACATAAATCCAGTAGCTTTATAATGTCATATATTTCATTATTATTTCTTATATATACTTTATAATCATTCTTAAATGGTTAACATGGAGAATGAATCTCATCGCGTCGTGGAGACGGTAGTCCGTACGTACGCACGAGCGATGATATCATTTTCATAAATATTGAATTGAATTGGAGTGGATTATACAATATATCAGAGTCAATATGATGTTTTAATAACTATGTATAGTTATTCTTTACACCATTATACCCATCCATGTAAGGTGGTGGTGGAAAATAGATTACACCACGGCGTGGAGACGGTATTCCGTACGTACGCACGCGCGGTGATTTCTTTTTCCGTAGGATGGATAGATGGTGAAATAGGGTTGTTTCATACATATAATAACATATTAGTATATGAGTGATACTGATGTTATTACTTCATAATGAAACAACCTAAGAAGAAGAAGTGGAAGAAGAAATAAAGATGAAAGAATTGGTAATGGTAATTACCTCTTCTTTGAAGCGCCTCTTTGAGACCTCCTCTTAGGGCACTAAAATTGGTCTTTGAGGAAGACCAGAACCTCTATGATGTTGCTAGGTAAGTGGAGAAGAGATTTTGGCAGGGTTTTACCGAGCTTGAGTGCTCAAATTGGTGTGAGGAGGAGGGGGAGGAGGTGTCCTTTTATAAGGGAGGAGAGGGGCACCTTAGGAATATCTCAAAATATTATTTTATATTAAAGTCAAAATCGGTTCATAATGGTTCCAAAGGGCCTTATTTCGAAGCTAAGGTGGGGATGGGTCGAAATCCTATCAACCTATTGAATTTAGACATGTTTAGGATATTATTTTAACCTTATCAATTAGATTTAACTCTAAGTTAAATAATTTAACTTTTACCATGTCTTTTTGTTTTCTTTCACTATATGGTTAATAAACTTACTATAACATGCCAAAAGAACCCCAAATTGTTTATTATTAATATATATATCCTTATCTAAGTCATTTGGCCGAACCTTAGATTTTTAGGAATACAATAACAATTAATAATATAATATTTGATTTAAAAACTATTTTGTGTCAATTTTGACACTATTTGATATATGATTTTTGTGAAAGTAATAACAGAATTAAATGTTCGAACCAAGTTGATTAAATCAGCATTAATATATGATAGTAACCTAGAAAATTAGTATAATTCATAAAAAGTCTCAAATTACATTTATTTTGGTGTTTATAACATCAATTATGTCAATATTTCATTAATAAGATAATTACTGCATCATCGTTGTGTCATAAATAAATTAAATTATTTGATGTCTAAAATTACAAATAAAATACCATCATGTAGGAAATCTTTTTAGATTTCTAATGAATATTTAAAATCGAATTTATCTTTTGTATAACCCCATATTAAAAATTATTTACTTATTAAACGTTGATTTTAACTATTTTAACCTTTCTTTAAATAAATTAATAATAAATGTCCTAATCTAATCCAAGTGGGCCTAAATGGTCATATTTTATTCCTAAGATTGTTTTTGGTCGAATTACACTTGTCCAATAGAATTAGGACATGTGTTAGGGTAATAGTAATATCATATTTACCCTTAGTTACCCTATTTACTATTAACCGCGGTAAAAAAAGTAAAAAGTTACTATTCACCAAAAAATTATTTTCATCTCATTGAACCACATTTTAGTCCTTGATATTAACCGTGTCTCTCGGATTTTCGAAATTCCATTAACAGAAGCGGAAAAATTAAGTTCTATGAAAAATTTAGTTTTTTTAACTACCACTTAGTAGTTTCATTATTCATCAAAAATTGATGTTTTTCAGAACAATGCCAAAATTTCATCCTAAGCTATATTTCATATTCCGAATTCAAAAATGAAATCTATTTTACCAAATTCATAACATAGAAGTTTCATTAATTAATTTTATAATTAAATCCCGCTGTTAAAATAAATAGCGTGTTTTTAGGAAACAATATATATCAAAAGATTGACACTTGATTATGTCTGGTTTAAATGTGAAATTACAACCAATGACCAACATTGTATTAAATTGTAAAAATATATTCTAAATATACTTTAAAACCACTCAAATTAATAATTTATCACTATTAGTTATTTCGATTAAAAAAGTTGTTTTTAATTATATTTTAGTAATTTTCACTATTCATCAGAATATGAAAGTTATCCGAAAAGTACCAAAATTTCACCTTAGGCTAAATTCGATACTCCGAATACAAAAATGAAGTTCATTTTGAAAAATAAGATTTACTGGATTTCAAAAAGTGGTTATTACTATTCATAACGGCTAGTTTTAATAATATTTTTATAGCATATCGTTGTTTAGTGAAACTCGGTATTGCGTATTACACACGCTATCGAGGAAGGTCGTGATTGCGTGTAATGCATGGCAAGTCAAGGATGCGTGTTGTGCAAGCTCCTTTTTGTGTTGCGTACAACACAAGACATTAGTGAAATTAAAAAGAATATTTTTCATAAAATCTTGGGCTGTTACATTCTACCCCCCTTAAAATGAATTTCGCCCTCGAAATTCGTCGGGGTTATAAATGGTTTACTACTCGAAAGTTTCTTTAATAGAAACCCACATCGTAAATAGGAATACCAAAACTTGGCTTTAAAAACTAAAGTATGAAATGTAACGATTACCCAAATAAACTAATCACTGGGTATCCACATAGGTGAAAATATGGATATGGAAGAGGAATCTAACCATCATGTTCTGATGGAGAGTGGTAGAGAACATGGCTATGGAAAAGCCAGTAATCACAAATCCATAGATTTGTGATGATATAAGGTACCATCTGATTCCTCAGGTATAAGATCACTAGGACAACATTTTTGGTTTTCAAGATCATTTCCCTAAAGTTGATGAATTAAAAGAAATACTTACATGATTTTGGTACAATCTAATTGTTTTTCGTGCCTTGAACAATTTCCACTTCATATCTTAAATAAATGAAGTTGAATTTGTTATTTGTGAAGTGTTAGCAGATCATGTGATAGAATGACGGGTCATTCCATCTGTCTCATACAAAAGGTTAGCAAAAATTATATACATAAGTCGATCTATAGTGAGATTAATCATATATGGTTCCTAAAATGGACTTATACTTCATATATCATACTTCTTAATATAGTAAAACTAGTTTCTACTAAACAGGGACTTCCTGTAGGCCAGTGGTAAGCGATAAAGGCCAGTCGCACTTCGGTTGTGGGTTCGATTCCCATAGCCTTGTCCGACGCGATGGGCTGTCGCCCGTCCTGTAGGTTGTCCTTTTTCTAAAGCTATATTACTATAACATCCCATCAATAATATCGAAAAACATTTTATCCTAACTTATGTCCAACATAATCCATTCTAATATTTAGGCTTATCCATAATACTGTAGTCCACTCTCATAATATAGTGAAAACGATTACCAGAGATTTAATACCATCTTTGATCCCCATATATCATAAGATATGTTTTGTTGGTCACATTCCAAACATTCAAAGTCCTTAATCATGTACTCTCTTGAATACCTTAGTAAAAACATGAATGCAGTTTAAAGTTAACACTTTCCACATACCAAAATCCTCAAAATTCTATATACTCAAACCACGATATCACTTAGTCCTTATATCAATCATGAGCTCATGAATACTGTCAAATATTTCATTTTCTCATTTTCCCTTCATTATGCGCATATCATCTTTTTTTCCAAAATTACCTCAATCACTTAGAATACCACATTAGACCAATACATAAATATTCCAATACACCATAAAAGTACCTCAACAACATTATTCTTGAATACCAATACATAAACACTTCAGTCCATCCACTTCAATGACTGTCCTGGAATAAGTCCTTCCTTGATTTAGAAGTATCTTTTTAGGTCAGGGCATTGAGTTGGGTAATGCCCATGTTCTCCACAAATAAGACATTGAACTCCATAACAATCTGTCACTCTATGACCCTTTTCTCCACACAGATAACATCGGTCCCTCCATTTGAGGTATTCCTCAAGGTTCTTCTTCCCTTCTTTAGAAATCTCAATCTTCCTTTCTTTATGCTCCTCAACATGCGAACATGCATAATAGTTTATCTTCCTCTTCTTTGATGAATTAGTCATACCACTAAATTTCACCTTGTTAATCATATATCGCGATGACTGATTCGGCATAATCACAATATCTTTATCTCTAGGCATCAAACAATTTTGTTGCTCATAGTCACCAATTTGTCCATTGTATTCAATGTTAACCGAATTCCTTCTGGTTCCCTCCATTAACTAAAACACAAAAAGAATTTTGTGAGAGGCTAAATCATGCTAGGGAAGACAACATAGTAAAGGGGGAGCACCCTCAATATCTAACATCTTAGGTTAAATTCTAAGATCGTTACCGTAGTTCTAGGACTATATCCTATACGTATACTTATCCTTAGGGACATCCTTAGACATACCTTAGAAATATCTCTAGGGATCTCACTAACGTTTTCGCATCCTAGTTTCCAAAGGTTGACTAAACCTTTCCTCTGATACCAACTGTAGAGACCCGAACCTTGACGTACATGGACATTACATTACTTTTGCGGAATACTTAGTACATAACAAAAACACACACACAAGGATCGTAATAGTTTAGTGTCTTTGGAAACTCGGAACGTAATCTTCTAATCGGGGTGAAAGATCTTCAATATCTCCCATAAAGATCTTCCCCCTTTTTTTTAACCTAAAACCTTTCTTTATATCCTAGGGAAATGAAAACATAAAAGGGTGAGCTCAAATGCTCAGTAAGGGTAAAAAAAGAAAAATCAATCACATCATATTCATAAGAACATAACTTTTGGAAATCTTAACCTGCAAAAGAGAGCATAATTTCATAACATGGGATAAATCATAGTAGTGAAATGAAATCCCAATAATCATAACTTAAAACATGATACTTTGTGGCATACACACATAATCATAGAGAATCATTTCTTGTTAGTCAAGACTCATTGCCAAGACTATCTTAGTGGACAAAGTCCCTTTCTGAATCGAGTAACCCTCGTTTCAGTCCTGTTTCACTGAACCGGTATAACCTACCGTTCCAGCCCTGTCTATCTCATGAGATATAAAATCTTTACCCAATGCATTGGCGGGAGATATAGGTCCCGCCCATCTTATAATGAATCCTTTCTTATGTGTGCCACATAATCATAAATCATTCATCATCGCATAACACATGTAACAAAAATGGGATTCTTGAAACATCATGACATCATAAAACAAACCATATAAGGTAAATGACTTCATAAAATAATTCCCTCACAACATAATCAAATCAATGTAATAATATGGATAAAAACAGAACCCTTATTATCTTAGATGGAAAATAATTTTGATAAAACACTTGAACTCCATTCTTGAGGAAAATATCCTTTATTCTTCAAAAACATTTTTCCTTTCTAAACATGTCATACAAATTTAAAATAAAAGAAGTTGATTAAAAATAAACTTGAAAACTTGTAAAGGAAGCTTATTGGAAATAATGTTTTAAAAATCCATTCATGCCGTATAAGTTAAAAAAACATTTTTCGTACTTTTGTCAGAAAAGTCAAAAAGTACCTCGTACGAAAAACGACAAAAGATTCATTTCATATCTTTTACAAAAAAACTTACCGAAGGGTAAAATTGGATGTAAACTATTGTATAAGGAATGAAATAATATTACATATCGAGGGAACATGGATTTGGATGATAAAATACACCCCAGTAATTACCAAAGTAAAAACAATCTCGGATAAAAGTGAGATTGTGATATTTTCCCTTACCTTAGGTCCGATTTGCTTCGTATGTGTCCGAACCGCCTGTATAATGATTTAAAAAATTTCATTGACTTATTAAAGAATCATATTCCTTGTTATGATATCATATATGGTTCACTTATGACATTATATTACCCGTTCTTTTGTAAATTCCATGTTAAAGAAGCGTTTTGGGTAAAATTGTTTCATTTATCGTAGGTGTTTTGACTTGTTGTTCTTGACATTATTATTACTTATATCATGATTTACTTATTTCCAGAATATAAAATATGATTTATATATCATATATATTCAGTATATATATATATATAATAGATAGATAAAGAAAATGAAAAACACCGTTCATGCAGACGGTAGTCCGTACGTACGCATGAACACTGTTTTCCATTCCTTATTGTCTTGAAATGGAAGTAAGTAGATGACATACATATATATATATATACATAAATCCAGTAGCTTAATAATGTCATATATTTCATTATTATTTCTTATATATACTTTATAATCATTCTTAAATGGTTAACATGGAGAATGAATCTCATCGCGTCGTGGAGACGGTAGTCCGTACGTACGCACGAGCGATGATATCATTTTCATAAATATTGAATTGAATTGGAGTGGATTATACAATATATCAGAATCAATATGATGTTGTAATAACTATGTATAGTTATTCTTTACACCATTATACCCATCCATGTAAGGTGGTGGTGGAAAATAGATTACACCACGGCGTGGAGACGGTATTCCGTACGTACGCACGCGCGGTGATTTCTTTTTCCGTAGGATGGATAGATGGTGAAATAGGGTTGTTTCATACGTATAATAACATATCAGTATATGAGTGATACTGATGTTATTACTTCATAATGAAACAACCTAAGAAGAAGAAGTGGAAGAAGAAATAAAGATGAAAGAATTGGTAACGGTAATTACCTCTTCTTTGAAGCGCCTCTTTGAGACCTCCTCTTAGGGCACTAAAATTGGTCTTTGAGGAAAACCAGAACCTCTATGATGTTGCTAGGGAAGTGGAGAAGAGAGTTTGGCAGGGGTTGACCGAGCGTGAGTGCTCAAATTGGTGTGAGGAGGAGGGGGAGGAGGTGTCCTTTTATAAGGGAGGTGAGGGGCACCTTAGAAATATCTCAAAATATTATTTTATATTAAAGTCAAAATCGGTTCATAATGGTTCTAAAGGGCCTTATTTTGAAGCTAAGGTGGGGATGGGTCGAAATCCTATCAACCTATTGAATTTAGACATGTTTAGGATATTATTGTAACCTTATCAATTAGATTTAACTCTAAGTTAAATAATTTAACTTTTACCATGTCTTTTTGTTTTCTTTCACTATATGGTTAATAAACTTACTATAACATGCCAAAAGAACCCCAAATTGTTTATTATTAATATATATATCCTTATCTAAGTCATTTGGCAGACCCTTAGATTTTTAGGAATACAATAACAATTAATAATATAATATTTGATTTAAAAACTATTTTGTGTCAATTTTGACACTATTTGATATATGATTTTTGTGAAAGTCATAACAGAATTAAATGTTCGAACCAAGTTGATTAAATCAGCATTAATATATCATAGTAACCTAGAAAATTAGTATAATTCATAAAAAGTCTGAAATTACATTTATTTTGGTGTTTATAACATCAATTATGTCAATATTTCATTAATAAGATAATTACTGCATCATCGTTGTGTCATAAATAAATTAAATTATTTGATGTCTAAAAATTACAAATAAAATACCATAATGTAGAAATCTTTTTATATTTCTAATGAATATTTACAATCGAATTTATCTTATGTATAACCCCATATTAAAAATGATTTACTTATTAAACTTTGATTTTAACTATTTTAACCTTTCTTTAAATAAATTGATAATAAATGTCCTAATCTAATCCAAGTGGGCCTAAATGGTCATATTTTATTCCTAAGTTTGTTTTTGGTCGAATTACACTTGTCCAATAGAATTAGGACATGTGTTAGGGTAATAGTAATATCATATTTACCCTTAGTTACCCTATTTACTATTAACCGCGGTAAAAAAAGTAAAAAGTTACTATTCACCAAAAAATTATTTTCATCTCATTGAACCACATTTTAGTCCTTGATATTAACCGTGTCTCTCGGATTTTCGAAATTCCATTCACAGAAGCGGCAAAATTAAGTTCTATGAAAAATTTAGTTCTTTTAACTACCACTTAGTAGTTTCCTTATTCATCAAAAATTGATGTTTTTCAGAACAATGCCAAAATTTCATCCTAAGATATATTTCATATTCCGAATTCAAAAATGAAATCTATTTTACCAAATTCATAACATAGAAGTTGCATTAATTAATTTTATAATTAAATCCCGCTGTTAAAATCAATAGCGTGTTTTTAGGAAACAATATATATCAAAAGATTGACACTTGATTATGTCTGGTTTAAATGTGAAATTACAACCAATGACCAACATTGTATTAAATTGTAAAAATATATTCTAAATATACTTTAAAACCACTCAAATTAATAATTTATCACTATTAATTATTTCGATTAAAAAAGTTGTTTTTAATTATAATTTAGTAATTTTCACTATTCATCAGAATATGAAAGTTATCCGAAAAGTACCAAAATTTCACCTTAGGCTAAATTCGATACTCCGAATACATAAATGAAGTTCATTTTAAAAAATAAGATTTACTGGATTTCAAAAAGTGGTTATTACTATTCATAACGGCTAGTTTTAATAATATTTTTATAGCATATCGTTGTTTAGTGAAACTCGGTATTGCGTATTACACACGCTATCGAGGAAGGTCGTGATTGCGTGTAATGCAAGGCAAGTCAAGGATGCGTGTTGTGCAAGCTCCTTTTTGTGTTGCGTACAACACAAGACATTAGTGAAATTAAAAAGAATATTTTTCATAAAATCTTGGGCTGTTACATACGGGTACTCCTATCTCTGAGATGACATGACCTAGGAAGTAAATCACATCCATCCAAAAGTGACACTTTGAGAGCTTAGCATATAACTGACGCTCCCTCAGTGTACTAAAAATGATCTCAAGATGGGTAGCATGGTCCTGTTGAGTGTGACAGTACACCAAGATTTCCTCCACAAAAACCACCACGAAGGAATCCAAGTAAGCATGGAAAAATCTATTCATCAGTGCCATGAAGACAACTGGTGCATTAGGGAGACCGAACAACATGACTGTATAGTCATATAGACCATACCTGCTCCTGAAGGCTGTAAGAGGTATATTTGATGGTCTAACGTGTTACTGATGATAACCGGACCTCAAGTAGATCGTCGAGAATACCCGAGCTCCTCGAAGCTGATAAAAAATGTCATCAATCCTCAGCAAGGTATATCAGTTCTTGACTGTCAACTGGTTCAGCTTCCGATAATCCACACAAAGCCTAAGGGTGTTGTCTACCTTCTTCGCAAACAGGACAGAAAAACCCCAAGGAGAAGTATTGGGTCAGATAAAACCCATTGCCTTCAACTCCTCCAACTAATTCTTGAGATCCTTCAACTCAGGTGTAGCCATCCTATAAGGAGGAATGGACATCGATTCCACTCTCGGCATGAGCTCAATCGAGAAGTATACCTCACACTTGAGAGGAAGACCTGAAAAGTCCTCTGGAAAGACATCCCTGAAATGATCCACCACTGGAAGAAAATCTAACTCTGAAGTCCCATATTCCTCCAGATATAGACTAGAAATATGAGCTGTAACTCCACCTAGCCCATGATGCTCGGGTCCAGCTCTACCCGCCTGGACATCCCACTTGCCTCTATGAAGAAAAGACATGCCGTATGGTGATACGAAACTCACCATGTGGCGATAAAAATTGATGACTGCCTGGAAGGGAACCAAGCAGTCCATCCCTAGAATGAAATCATAGCCTATAATCTCTAGGACATAAAGGTCCAATAAGAAGTGACACCCTGTAACCTCAAGAGGGCATTCTTTGCACTGACGTACACTAGATGTCCTCATTACCAAGGGCGTGTCAAGAGTCCACATATCAACAGACGAAAAGATACAGAGCCCAAGGCTATTCACAATAGAAATAGAGATAAAGATATGCGAAGCACTAGTATTGAAAATATATGAAGATAATAATGAGGCTACTAAGATCATTCCTTGAACTATAGAGGGTCTGGGATCCTGCTCCTGGTGAATCTGCTCTATCGCGAAAGTCTGGCCTATACCGCGGCCATGCATTGCAGCTTGAGATCCCTGCACTGCTCCTCCCTGAGGCTGACCACTACATCCACGACCTCTACCCTGACCTGAACGACCTGAAGAACTCCAGCCCCCAGATTGTTGCGGAACAGGTAATCCTGCTCCTGCACACGGAGTCGAAACCGATCCTCATTCACTAGCTGCTGGAAGGGGATCCTTGTAGAAACCCTGTAGATGACCCATCTTGCTGTAAGATCAGCACTCTACTAGGTCCCACAGGCCCTGAGGCTTCTTATTCACACTCCATCCACACTGATAACACACCACTTGGGTTCTAGAAGGAAGATCTCTTCTACCAGAAGGAACACCTCACTACCTCGGATCACCTCGTGTAGACTCTCGGTGCTGCTTCCTGCTGTCTGCCTGAAAAAAATCAGCCCTGGATACTGGACCGCCCTGGTTCACATCTCCAGTCTCCCACAGGTTCATTTCCGGGATGAGTTCCTGGTTGACTATCAAAGTAATAGAAGTCTACTAAAATACATTCAGCTACGATCTGATGTCCTGTCTGAGGCCTTCTTCAAACTTCCTTGCTGAAAACAGCTCATCATTCCCCAGAACGGGAGTGAAACGGTGTAACTCAGTGAAGAAGGAGGAATACCCCATAACTGAGAGAGTACCCCAATTTAGGCTCATGAAATATCTGGCTCTGTCAGCCTTCAACATAGCCGGTTAGAAGTAGTCATAGAACATATGCTAAAACTCGTCCCAAGCAATAGCAAGCTGGAGCCCTTTCTGCGAAACCACATCCGACCATCTCTTGGAAGAATCTCGCAGTATATAAGTTAAGAGTTTCACTCTCCTCTCTCGAGGTGTCTTCAAATGCTCGAAGATGGATATAATGGATTCTATTAATGACTCTGCGGCCTATGTTCCTCCATCCCCTAAGAACGTGGGAGGATGCTGCTACTGAAAAACATGCGTTAGATCTGCCATAGTCGGGGAAGAATGCTGAGCTCCCTGGAAGGTCTGAATGAATCTCATGAAACCCTCTCTAAACTGAGCGTCGACACCAGTGTTTCGAATCACTACATGTTCCATGTCCATAATGATAGGTGGAACTACTAGTACTGCCTGATCTGCCGTATCAGGCATACGGTCCCTGCCTGGTCCCGGACATGCAACGGGAGGACGTCTTGGTGCCATAGGTCTGAAAGATCAAAAACAAACCTTCATTAATGACGAAAACAGTTGAAACATAATAGAGTAAAACGTAATAGGAGGGAAAAACCTTTAAAAAATTTTAAAACATAACTACACGACTTGTAGTACTACGACACATCGTGTTTCTTAAAAGTTTACCCTGGGCGTGTACCTTGGCCATACATGGTTGTGTAAACCACCTGTCTACACAGTGTGTTATTAAACTAAAAGACGTGTACTAACCCTTTTATCCCTTCCCATTCACTCTTACATGGCTAGGAACATGGACTGTCCTAGCAGGAAACTACAATGTGTGCTTTTCCACAACATGGCATATTTCTTAAGATCTCTCCCCTGTCCGTTTCGTTAGTCACACAAACTGGTACACGGACGACTACTACACGGCGTGTCAAAGGAGACACGATGTGTACTTGACATGCCTTAACTGGCCCATGTTGTTAGAGACATGGCCTGATACACGGCCGACACCACACGGCGTGTTCCATATGGACACGGCATGTACACGGAGGGATAACACCAACCCATGTCGTTGGCTGCACGGCCAGCTATATGGTCAACTATACACGGCATTTTCCCAAGGGACACAATGTGAAATTGAATGAAAACCCCGAACTGTGTTGTTCATGACACGACTGGATACCTATTCCAGAATACACGGTGAGCAAAGCTGGTACACGGTGTGTTCCTACAAGATTTTCCAGGACCCCATGTCCTTACCCACATGATCAGTGACATGGCTAAAAACTACATGGTGTGTATTCATAAAGTACACACCGTGTATTTTGGGTTTTTCTGGATAGTAACCTCAAAATAGCTCTGGTGCCTAGAAAACACAGAAAAACCAGTGTTAAGGTCCCAAATTCCAATCCGTGGGGGCCCATACCCCCCACGAATCAAATCTTGGCATCATAACCATTCATATAACAAGTAAACAGTACAACAAACTCACGAACCACCAAATTTAAATCCTTGAGGGTCCATAACATCTCTAAGACCAAAGTTTGGCATCCATGATAAAGAATCTCTAAACAACTGATACCCTATCAACATAGCAGGTATTCTATCACAACAGCTATCACAACAACATGCATCTTCTATCAAAAATTCTGTCACAACAGTATGAAGATTATAATGAAATCTAAATGGCATGGAAAAATTCATGACATGTGATTTTCTAAAAAGTTCCTATATGATGTAGGAGATGGGATACCCTCATCTCATTGGGATGCAACAAAATAGAACAATAATCATACAAACAGTAATAGCACAAAACAAGTGAACCACCCAACGGTGAAATCAATTAAACTGTAACATTTGCAAAAACTCAAAAATTGAAATATTCGAGGTAATCATGGTTTTTCCATGTACACATGTTCTTGAATGCTCGGGAACATCTATTTACCATTTACCTTTTCCATTATATCCCAGTCTAATGTCGCTAAATAGAATTTCAATAGAAAAGAAAAGAAACTCCTCTGATACCACTTTGTAAAGACCCAAATCTGGAGCCACTAAACTGGTGCCCTGTACCTGATTCGCCACATGAACTCAAGTGCGTTTCCCCAAAAACCAGAGGTTATCGACTAGCAGCGAGGGCCTTGGTGAGTCATTGGTGAAACTATGCCCTCATTTGGTAAGTTATACAATGAAAGGAAACAACAGTAAATATCGGAAGAAGTAAACAACATACAATAACTAAAACTAAACAGCGGAAGCAATGTATAATATAATAATTATGAAAACGATGCAGTAGGTACAAGTATCTAAGGAAAGCAGCAACAAAATAATGTGCTGAAATACAACTGAGAACAAAATACTAAAATTAAACAGCAACTCCAGCAGCCTCACAAGCCTAGGCTCCGTCTTATGCTCTTCAGCTCCAACCAACAATCATGTACCTAAAGTAGAAGGTCCACATTTTTATCCACACCTGCAACCATATAACCATTTTGGTCCGAAATGCAGGACCCAAACATGGTGTGAGACTAATCCCAGTAGGCAATCACCACAAGATCTTTTCCCTACTTTTAGTGAGCAATATAGAATATGTAAAGGAAATAAATACAACAGAGAAACAAAAGTACACTAGATTAAAAAATCCTATAAATATCCACTCACATTTATTTATTAATTTAATTCACTCATTAAATTATCAACCAAGGAATCTAGAAAACAACTCTATATCCTCAAGGCATATCAAGTAACACAATAGGTAACTCATCATACTGCCTAAACAAAAAGCAGTACAAAGTTCAAGCTTGTTCTTTGGCTTAGTGGACTCATCACAACAAACCAAAAAATATTCAAGGTTACTCTCTGGGTGGCTCACACTGGTAGACCCCTCTAGTCAAGTAAATATACAAAGTCACAGACACTCTGGGAATCTCTCACTGTCAATTCCCCTACGGTCTTGCAACGATAGATATAGACTCTATGATGATGCACATACGTCTAATTCACCCCTATAGTCTCGATACGTAACTATGGACACTCTATGGAAGCACAAAGTCCCATTCCTATACGTCTTGCGAATGATAATAATCTATAACAGACTCTATAGGGAATCCCTAGTTGTCAATTCCCTCTTCATTCTACCACACCAGGTTCCTACGGCCCTGAGTATTGTAGACGTGCGTAATCGAATTCTAACAGCCCAAATTAAGCTAAACAAACTACTTGGATAATAGATACAATGCATCAAAAGCATATAAATAGCATGCAATACATTCAATCAATTATATCAAGGCAGGAAAACAATGAAACATGTTATTCCTCATGGGCATCCTAAGCTAAACGGTGATAGACAACCAAAACAGGGGGAACACCCATGGGGTGATCCTCAAACATGCTAAAAAGCAATTATCAATCTTCTAATAACCTCAAGCATACATGAAATCTAAGGCAGATAACAACATAGAATCAAAACCCTAACCCAAGATACCCGATACATGGGTATCCAACACTTTTGCAGAAAAAACTCAAAGACATTCAACATAGAGCAACAAACCACCTACCTCGATTCTATGAGATCGATATATTATAACCACGATGCTTGATTCTCCTTATAACGGCGTAGATATATGAAAATTTACAAAAATCTCAACCTCCGATAACTTGAGAAAGAAGAGTATTTGGGAAACAATGCTCTAGGAGAAGAGAGAGATTACCACTGCGGTCCCAACGCAATCAACGATGGTCGATTCAGATAACAGAAGGATGCTCGAAGGCTCGGAGAAGATCAACGGCCGTACAAAACACTCTCAGTCAATGAACCAAGAGAAAAAGATGGTTTTGTCGATGGGGCGCGACCCCTATCTATTTAATGAAAAACAAAATTACATGTTGTGTACTTCTGAAGTACACAGTGTGTACTCAACTTTTCCATACTCCACTTTAAGCGGCCTCCACATCACCCCTACACACCGTGTATGTGGTCCGAACATGGCCATCACACGGTATCTGGTGATAAAAGAAGTACACGGCGTGTACTCATAATGTACACGGCGTGTACTTCAAAAATTTCCAGAAACTCCTCTTTTTCCCAAAAACGACCAGAAAGGGAAAAACGTACCTAAAAAGAAGGTCCGGGTTCTTACAACACCAATAATATATATTCCTATAAAAATAAAAATATTTTTAACCTTTTTTAGGAATTATCCACTATTTAACACGGCCTGACACTAGTAACCATAGACAATAATATTAATAATTATTTAATATTAACCAAAAATATCAATATTTAAATATAAATCTCGGGTTCCAAATTATAACCTTATGTAGTTATTCATTATCAAACCCCAATTTATTATCTCATAGTAACACTTTTATTAAACAAAAATATTTATCCATACCTCAAACATTGGTTCACTAAAAGTTATTCAAAAAATATAATTTTCTTATAAAGTCATTATTATATGTTATTCATACCAATTATTATAAGTCACTAATCCTTTAATGTAAAACTACTCAAGAGTAATCCATTTTTTGTCATAATCATAATCTCATTTAGAATATATCTAATTATCATTAATAAATATCACTAAATAATGAAAATAACAATGATTCTAATAAAATATCAATATCACTACATTAAGTAAGACTAGGAGACTCATCTTTTCTATAATTAAAAATGTTCAATATGTTTCTCAATAATTTATGTATTCTACTTTTTTAGTTATAAGAAATAGTATTTTCAAAGTACAAACCATTCTCATTTTTATATCCTCGACGAAATTTCATCAAATTACTAAAATAAGAATGGTTATGATAATATCCAATGTATATATATAAAAACAACAACTGAATAGTTATTCACATTTGACATCTTTTTTTAACATATGATACTATCATATCATCATATTACTCTATTTTTTCAATCATTGTTTATACGTGGAAATTTTTCAAATAGGTCCACTAACCAAACTAGATAAAATCATTAACAAATCCTTTATAATGTTTCATATTGATAATGTGACTAACAAGAGAATATACCCAGGGAGTGTCTATCCAAGTGTGTTGTCACATGTAATGCATCGTGCATCAGAGTAATGATTCTTTCATTGCTGGACCAATAATTATCAGGGAAATTTCCCATAGGTTAATCATTACCACATCCACTATAAAAATGGCTGAGTTTCACGAAGAAACAATATAATATCTATATTACCAAAACATCATGATGATTTATAATACTCATACATATTTCTATTATTTTCAACAAAGTATTCGTATTCTAATACTTATATAAAAGATGGATTATTTCGTTCAAATTAAATCTTGTACATTTCCAAAGTGTTATCAATTATGATAAACCATAACTTATTAACCCTTCAATTATCATAAAGAATATTCTAATCACCAATGATATCTAAACCACCACTCTTATTCCAAAGTTTGTTCCCCAGTCCCACACTCCCAGGTCATATTCTCATAAAAAATAATTTATATAACATTATTGATACAAGAAACAAAATCCATGACATAACCTTAATTTATTAAAAAATTTATATTTATTATTGATTCACATTTTATATGGAACTATATTTTTATAAATTAAATTCCATTTCCAAATATGAAAATTCATTATTATTAAATGATGTTATAGAACCACATTCAGTACATTGTGTAGTTGGGGACATAATATGTTATATCCTATGAGACTTAGAATAAAATTAATAGTCATACCACTGATAATATATTTGTTTTACAAGGACGGTTTTGATTATAATATATTATGTTTGGTGATAAATAAAATTTAAAAGGGTGGAAGAAGATATGGCCTCAATTAGTAGGATCATAACCTATGAATAACATGTATCATAGCTCTCGAAGGGGATAAAAATCACTTATAAGTCCCCACGACCAATACCATGTCAAGATTAAAGAACTAAAACATGAGAAAAAAATTCTAGTATAATTTCAATCTTTTTGAGAATGCAACCCTAACCGTGATATCGAAACCACCCCTAGAATGTGTTACCATAACACACCTTATTCATAGAGTGTATGCTATCATTATAAGGGGTTATTTATCCAGACCATAATAGTATGATTTTTATTTTGTATTTTAAATAAAATAATCATTATATTTATCCCTAATATAAATGAGTTGGATAATAATTAGATTTTTTATGATGATGACAAAATTTTAATTTTTTTGGGAAATATATATTGTTTAATTTAAGATAAAATTGATGTCAAATTCATGATTTTATTATTTTTTTATTTTTATAAAACATTTTTATTAAACAATATTTACATTAATATGATGGAAATATGATTTAATGATGTCCAATGTAATAGTTATATGGTTCAAAAAATGTTTATTTTCATAAAAACCATTATTTTTAAAAAATGGGGTTTTTTTTATTTTAAAGATTTATTCCTCATATTAATAGAATTATTTTTATAAAAAATTAATTTCATAAATCAACATATTAAAATTATCCATCAATTAATTTTTAAATATTTTATATGATATTTGAATGTTTTGGTAATAATTAAATACATTGTTAATATATAATGTGTATTATGTATTGATAAAATAACACAAGGGAATCTGTAAATACTATAAATAGATACAAGACCAATAGTATGCTTCCAATGAAAAATAATTAGTTTTCTATGTTATTTGATTAATTTTATGAACCCTTAATGAATCCTCCAATAACTATAATATATATATATATTATTAAATTAATTCATTATGAACAGGTATCACTTACAAATCACCAAATATATTATTTTAATGATTTTGGTTCAGGATCATATAAAATATTTAAAACCCCTACTAGTTTACATCGTTGATGGGGGAAGTCATGGCATGGATTGTGGTTTTGATGTTTTTATCATATAGAGTCCATAAAACAATATTAATAAATAAATAATTCTTTCTAAAATATTATTCAATAATAATCCACCAAAAATACCATTCCTCTTAAATAGACACCCTTTGAGAATGATTTTTATCAACCTTTATCTCCCTTGATATTTTATATGTAGCTTCCAACCTAATGATAAGCTCCTCCCCATATTCTAGAAGTGCCCCCTCAAGGAAAGGGGTCCCCACATCCTCATTATTATATCACTTTCTTTTAATTATAATTTTTATTTTATTAATCATAAAATATGTATTCAAACAACATTTTCATAGTTTTCATTATGTACAAATAATGAGATACCAAATTTTACTCTTGTTAAACACTTCAGTAAATTTTTATTTACACCAGTTTTACTACCAAAATTACCCTATGAATTTCCACAGCAAACATTTGGGTAGTAAATAATCTTCTTCATTTACATTGAATGGATGAACTATGATGTACATATCATGAATTTATTGGTTAATTCTATGTATTCGAACCACATTCCTTAATTATTGGGTTTACTATAGTGAACTATTTCATTTTGATGTATGGTCTATGTGGTGACAAATTCATGTTCATGATTTGGATTTGATGGCTAGTCCTAAAATTATATGTCTAGCCAATTCATATGGTAATATTTTTCTCTCATAAGATACTATTTATGGTTCATAATATGTTATCCTAAGAAAAATGTGTTATTATGTCTCAGAAGTGATCCCTGAATTATATTTCTACGGTCATGTATTATGTTTTTTCCACATTCCTTATATTGCATTGATGGTATCATCTTATTCCATGATTTTATATTTACGACTTTTATTTCTCCCTTTATATGTAACTTTGATATTCCTCTTGAATCACATGTACAACATTACCTTATGATATTCTTGTATTATTCACATGCCTAGCATTATAGTTCACCTATTTATAATGCATTCCCCCTAGATATCACATGCACGTTTGGTATAATGATTAAATATTAATACCATTTTGATGAGTTTTTGGTTATTTTATTATATAAATATTCATGTTATTATGTTATGTAACTAATTTCTAATATACCCTAACACTTAAAATCTTCTACGATTTTAACAATTGAATTTTTTTGAAATAAATCATTATCTAAGGTGAATTTAAATATGGGTTGTAAGAGTTTTTATCATTAGAAGGACATTTTTTTTATAGATAATGATTATAAAATATTAGTGAATTTTTTAGGAATAATGTTAATAATACTAAAGCATTTTTAATATAAAGTAATGTACAAAATAAGTTCTTTCTATGAAGAAAACTCCTCATCTAGATAATACATTTTAATATAGTTATGGAATATTGGTATGTTGAGGTAACAACCCATAAAAGAAACATTGGTCATGAATATATAATAACCTAGTGCATGATAAAGGTGTTGTATTGCAAAATTTTTTGAAAACTCTTGAGGGATATATTTTTTGAAATTAAAAATATCGTTATGAACAACAATGAAAGGAAAAAAAGATAGTACAATTATATATTAAGAAGTAAATCATGTAAAAACAAAAAAATTAAACCTAAAAGTTCATATGTTATGGAATATATGAAATATTTGTGAAATAACTTTAATTTTATTGGGTTTCAATTTATGAATTTAATCGAATAAAAATCATTATCTATAAGGTTTCATTTATTTAATTCGTTGTATGAAAATAAGAGAATCCAAGTGAATTCTAAATGTGAGGGGAATTCTGATGACTATCCAAATGAGATGACCAACACATTTAGAGTAGTAATTAGGGTCATTAAGATAATAAATTCTCATTCAATGTATGATTTTAACATAAAATAGAATCAAGAGGAATAACCACATCAGTATAAGAAATATAATGTTGCATATGATGCATTTATGTGAAAAACTATTCAAATTCTAGTGAATATTATGATCCTGTAATAATAGAACAATAGATCAACTCAATTGAGAAGATATTTCACATCCTTTAATGTTTTGAGAGTGAGGAGTTTTTGTTCGGTTTTTATCATATGGATGGAAAATATTATCAATTATGGAACTTAACCAAAAAAAATATATCTCAATGAGGATATTGATGTGATGTAGTGAAAATAATATTGGATTTTTTTCATAAATATGTTCCTCACACTCTCCGATATAAAATAGAGATGTATTTTCTATAAATAAAGAAAATTATGATTAATCCATAAAAAATAATAAAGAAAACATCATAATAATTGAACAATTAAACTTCAAATTTTTCATTAACACTTAAAGTATTGTTAATGGCTTCTTTGGGTGGCTAAAAATTCTTCTATGTAAATATTTGGTGATTTGAGTTTTTGATAGTGTTGGTAAATTGTTTGATGAACTCAAAAATATGAAATGAAGATAACAGAATATAAAGGGTATCATGGGTATAGAAATATGAAGTGGATAATTGATTTTTAATTTTTTATGTTAGATGGAAAATGTCAATGGGGTAAGTATCTGCAATACCCCACTTGTCAAAAGTGTGGGAAGAAACATTATAGAAATTTATCAAAGGTGATAAGAAAATCCCATAGTTTAAATAAGGAAAGACACTATAATAATGACTATTGATGAGAGAAACCTACCAATGCGATGGATGACTAGAATTATAATGTAATCCATCAGTCTATTGTAAGATTTTTGAACTGTAAAGGATATTATGTGAATAAATCAAATAATCTCGGGGTTTTGAATAAAAATTGAAAACAACATAATCCAATTCCAAGAGTGAAAGTTCCACCTTAGGCGATCTCCACGATTAAGGTGGATCTTGAAAATTTTGTGTTGAAAAGTATTCATGCTATTCATTAATATATACATATAATATTATTTGATTATGGAAATATAAATTCATTCAAATTATAAAGGCTTAGTAGAACTATCTATAAATCACCTCAAATCATGGAATTTTATTTATCAATGAATATGGAAAATGGGTCAATTATTGCGTCACAATAATATTTATCATCCCCTATAAAACACTGTGGGATTAGTTTCCAATTGTTTTTTGAAAATAGATTTTGTATAAACCCACACTACTTTTTACATTTCTTATGTTTCCATATATAGGCCCATAATATATTTCCATGAGAGAGAAATCACCATCTGTATCATTAGTAACCTTTTGATTTTATCCAAGTGAATTTGGTTGGATGAATTTCATTTGGTATCAACATCTCAAGAAAGGATATTATTACCTTCAAAGTAATAAAATATAGATTAATCGATTTATATTCATTAAAATATCATTTATTATCATATTACCATTGTAAGTGTATTAACTAATGTGTTTCTTTAAAAATATAATATTCTTCCCCTTAATCGAGAGGATGATTTCATAATTGAAATTATTACCAAATATTCATCAAAATCCCAGATTTGATATTGAATGGCTATTATTGAACATGAATATTTAAAGAGGAAATTATAAGATAATATTGTTAAATTTTTTATATTCCAATGTTCCCCACCATGGGGTGCACCATCCCTCGTAGTTAAGAAGAAGGATTGGTCAATTCTCTTCGATATTGATTATTGTGACATATAAAATATCACACTAAAGGAAATATATCTTATACCACAAATTAATGATTTTTTTTAATTTTCTACACAGATCTAAATAGTTCCCCAAGGAGGATATTCACACATAATTTTATCATGTAAAGGTGAATAATGAGGAGATGCCTAAGTCTTATTTTCAAACAAAGGACATGAACTAAGACTTTATAGTGACTCAATTTGCACTAACTAATACTACATTTATTTTCATGGAATTTATGGATTGTGTATTTTGGAATTTCATTAAAATATTTTTGGTATAATTTATTGATGATATTCTTATCTACTCTACAATCAATGAGTATTATGAGATTCATTTGAATGTTGTATTGAAATTTTTTTGAATGGAAATATTATATGATAAACATAGTAAATACATATTCTAGAGAGATAATGTAACATTCCTTGTCCATCTTATTATTTTAAAGGGATAATAGTTCATCCTTCAACAAAACATAGGTAGTTGAAGGATGGACAATGAAAAAAAACAATGATGGAAAAATGTATTTTCTATTGATTAGATGAGTAATATCAACAATTTTTTAGAAACTTATCAATATTATTAATCCCAATACTCAGGATAACTTATATTAGAGTCATGTTTTTCTAATCAAATAAATGTAAAGAAATTATTAAATAGTTAAATAAGAGTTGAATAATTAAACATATACACACATTACCAACCACTATGGACATATTTTTTATCTATAGTAATGCATATAAAAATGTATTGGGTTGTGTACTCTTGAATGATGATAATTTTAGATAATATTCCCCCCATAAATTGATGGTACATGAGATTTAATATACAGTTTATTACTTAGAATTGGATGTAGTGATATTTAAACCTATGATATAAGTACATTATCAATGTATGGAAAATTATCTCATATATATGAATCATAAAAGCCTCAAGAATATATTCACAGAAAAAGAGATCGATACATTATATTAAATGTGGATATGTATGATCAAGGAGTATGATTTATCAATCCAATACCATATTCATAAGTTGAACAATATGGTAGATCCTCCTAGTTGAAAGGATCCTAAAAACCTATCCATGATGATGATTGCAGGGGATTTAATCTAATTTATCATAAAAGAATGATAATTTGAATAATAAAATTAATTTTATCCTAACATAATTATATAATATCTAAAAAATACATTCATGAGATGATCATGGGGGACCAAAAATATGATGAGGTTATACAAGAAGAGAATGAGAATATTTTAGTGTTTATGATTTATTAAAATTGAGTTATAAGGTTTGGATCCCGGATATACATCCTGTCAAAACCAGATATGATGAAGTAACATTTAAATGATGTACATAGATCTTCTTTGTATACATTTACTATAATAATTATGATGTATAGGGATCTAAAGAAAATATTTTGGAGGGTTAACATAAAGAGTGATATTATATAATTTTTTCCTTGATTCATAGTATGCGAAAAATTCATGTACAAAAAATAGAAGTCTACGGGTATGATGAAACCATTACCCATAATATAATAAGATTGGGAACAAAGAACCCAAATTTTCATCATAGGATCCCCATGACATCAAATATAAATTAAACCATTTTTTGTAGTTTACCTCCTTAAAAATTCATCACATTTCACTACCATATAAAAATATTTATCTCTTTACCAACATTCCAATATATACATAATTAATTAAATAAGAAAATATGGATTGACACTCTTTATTGTGACATATTGGGATATGTGGTTTACCTTTATGACATGGAGATGAATTTATCAATAAATGGATATATAGCTATGGTTTAGTACTATATATCACCATCTAATGAATGGTCAGTCAGAAAGAACCATTCAAATACTAGATGATATTTTGAGAAGTTATTCAATGTATTTTGATGAATTTTGGGAATAATAGATTCCCAAAGTGGATTTCTCAAATAACAAAAATTTAATTTTGACCATTGAAATGCATCCTAAAGAGGCTATGAATTGGAAGAAGTGTCAGGCATCGACATGCTAGGACGAAGACTGAGTGGTGATGTTAATAAAACCTAATATGGTTTAAAGAAAAATATTCAAGGTTCAAACAATTCAAAATTACAAAAATCAAAAAAGATTCAAAAACGAAATTATATGCATAAAATCATCAATTGGGCCTAGAGATTTATGTTGGAGATAAACTATTCCTTTATATATCACAATAGAATAATTTCATGAGGTTTGGGAAAAAGGGTGATATTCGACCTTGATACATCAACCCCTTTGAGATCTTTTATATCACTGATGTCATGTCCAATCAAACAATACTACAACATATTATATCTAAAGTATATGATGTGTCCCCAACATCGCTATTAAATAAAAATTCATTATACCCCTCTCGTTTACAGAATACCTATAGGGTACCATTGGTGAAAAATTATTCATACGAGGGGATTCCAGTGATGATATTTGATCATAGACATAATGCACTATGAAATAAGAAAAAATTACCCATCCAATGTGTTTTGGGAAAAAACATTTTTATATAACCAACACAAGATAAATAATAGGTAATAAAATAGAGGTAGTCTTATATTTTTTTTATGAAATGAGATTTTGTTGGTGAAATTTATAAAGGAGGGAGAATGTAACTACTTAATTTTTTATAAATGAAATCCCCTTTTCAGATCACTACATGAATTTTAATATAATGATGGAAATAAAAATATAGTCACTATATTGGTTATTTCATAAAATTATATGTCATAACCTTTAATTTTTAAGAGACTATTAAGAATCATTAAAATTTATAATAAAGACATTATACGATGAAAATTACCAATAGTATATAATAAGGGAAATGACAAATTCCAATTTACATAGATAAAATAAGTGGTGGCCTCGACCAGTAAGATCATTCCATATTTAACCCATTAATCATACATTTATGGAGAGATGTCATCAATAGCATTCACCATGATTAATTTCAAGTTGAGAGTCCACAACAAAATCACAATAAAAACCTTTTACGGGGTATGTTCAAATATATAAATATTTTGACCCAATTCATGTTCACCGAACCACACCATGAATGTGTCACCATCCCACACCATACCCCAATGGAGTACACTTTTTTAATAAGGGGTAATTCAACTTTACCCTAACAGTATGAATTTTTATATTTTATTTTTTATAAAATACTTAGTCTATTTATCTATTTGATTAACATTTTTGATAAATAAAATTTGAAAAAAATAAATTAAAATGTTATTTTTTTTGGGGAATTACATTTTTTTTATGTTATGACACTCTTTACAGATAAATTAAAAATAATTGAAATAAATTTTTTTATCCTAAAATACTACTCTTAAACAATATTTAAATGAATATAAATTTTTATATAACTGTATTACATGTTATATAATCATTAAGAGGGATATAAAACTATTGTAATCATAAATATTAGTATTTTTCAATAATTTTAATTTTTAGATTTGACAATGTAAATTTTCATATTTAGGGAATTATTTTGATAATTAAATTAATTTTTTTGAAATTATCATGTTGAAATTATCTAACAATATATTTTTTAAAGATTTTACGAAACAATCAAATTTTTTGTTAAAAAGTATGTCTTGAATAAATATATCGTATGTATTATGAAATAATAAAATCTCAATAGTCGAGTAATAAACACTATTATGAGTATCTACAACCAAAAATATGGTTTCCATCTAATATAATATGTTTCATAAGTAACTTGATTAATTTTCTATACTCTTAATGAAACAACTATAACCAATATTATATTTTTGGGTCGTAAAATTAATCATTTATGAAGATGAATAACTTATACATCAACAAGGACATTATTATAATCGGATCAGGTCATCCACTTATAAATTATTTATAGTGACACCTATTTTATAAAAACCCTAGGTAAAAACCTTGATAAGGTTTGTATTTTTTATTATTTCACTATATGGGGTTCAAAACCTATGTTTTTAAATTAACAACGAATTTCCCTCTATTCTTCTAAAAAACCCACCTTGCCACAAATTCCACTAAAATCAAAATCATTTCATCAAGATTTTACTCTACCATTCCATATTTATACACATCCTGTAGTATTCCTAAAATCATAATGAGTTCCTCTAATGATTTTAGATGTTCTCTATCATAGAAAGGTATCATCTCCTAATAATATTTTTCATGATCATTCCATGTAATATACCATTAGATTTTCATTTGGTTATGTTGGAAAATATTTTTACAAATACCTCTTACCATCCTAATGATTTAAATGTACCGAGTGAACCTCTTTCACTCTCTATAATCCCTTCAATGAAAATTTATGTATAACCATTGAGATAGTGAAATTATATTGTGATTTTCCATGAAAAAATATTTACAGTGAATACCTATCACCATTTATACTTAGATATAATCACCTAGATGGAATCATCCTCCATTGATCATGGAATTCCATATATGCAACCCATATTCCTAAATCATGATATTAACATTTTAAAATTGTAATTATGTTTTTTTGATCTAAGTGAGCAAAAACTAATCCATATGAAATGAATGCGATAGGGGGCCCCAAAATTAAATATCCCTCCAAGGAATAAATATATGTTTTTATCACTAGATATACCATGTATTGTGTATGATAGGTCATCCTATGAAATCAATGATATGATGTCATAGGATATAGCCTTAACTTATTCTTATAGATTCATATTTTATGTTGTTTACACATTCCTTATGTTTCCCTGATGTTATAATCATATACCATGATTTTATGCTAAGAATTAAGATTCTCACAATTATATATCACTATGTTATACAACTTGATCAACATATATATCTTTTCTGTACTCAATGCCTTATTCAATATATTACTAGAGTTTAAATATTCATTCATAATTATATTCATCCATATGTTATCTTGTGATGTTTTAGAAGAGAGAAATTTTTTTGGGAGCATGTTGTGTTGTTTTAAAAAAAATTCAATGTATCCCTAATCATGTCATTGTGTTATGTATTAAATTTTACAAAGAAACAAGGCCTCATGATTTTCAATGATTTTATTAAGTTTTTTATAGAATTTATCAATAATTATGATCTCTTAAAATATTTCTTGTAATACATACATTTTAAGGTTATTTTTAGGTATAACAATTTTTTAGTTCGGAAAAAACAAAAACTAATAAATCTTATATTCTTTGTAACAATGAAAAAATTACATATTATATTGAAAATGACATAATTTATGGAATATATAAAAAATTTCAGTAAAATTAGTTCACATGTATTTCCCATATAAACATTTAGTGTTTCTTAATTTTATCTATAACAGGTGAAAATGAAAAATATAAGAATGGGTGAGCTCAGAATACCGATAAGGTAAATATATAGTTGAGGGAAACATGGAAAAAACATGACATAAACATTATGTTTGGAATAAGTGTACAATATGAATCCATAATCAACTTTAAATTAATTGAATAATATTTAAATAATAATAAATGAAAAACGGATATCAATAATATGGATCTAGTACAAATGGAATTCATAATTTTAGGTATTAAAAAAGACATAATAAGGAATTATTCCTAAGAATTTTACTTGTCATCAAGACCAATATCAGAACATTTTATAGAATAGGCTCGGAATACACCAAATACACAATATTATTATTTTTATCAAGGGGCCAGTTCATGTATCAAATGGACATATAATTCTAAGATCAACACATAACTTGATTTTGTCCAATTTATTTACTATATGATTCAATTACACATTTTATAAAAATCCCCAAGGAACTAATAAAAGAATAAAAACAAGATAATTTATATAATGAAGATTACTGAATATGAATACCTGATCTACCAATATTGGTATCAAATATTCATCAAGAATGTCAATAATTTTACCGCTTCTAATAAAGTGAAAATATGATCATAGCCCATCAGGGGAAAGATGGTATATGAATAAATATTCCCTACCTAACTTTCTGATAATCATCTATATTGGGAATAAAATACTAGGTAATCTAAATATTTTCCACCATGTCAATAAATTATTACACTTTCAAGGTTAAAATCATCCAATATTAGTTATGTGAAATGTGTTCTTCAAATTGTTCAGAATAATGAGTATATAGTTAATTCAATATTGTAATAACAATATCATTATATATACAGAGAAAAAAAGTGGATGGGTTATAAATAATATATACCCTAAAGAGATAAATATTTGTTAAAGGGATTATATGGTTGGAATGTATATCCGCAAAAAATAATAGAGAATACCACATAATAAAATAAAATGGTAGATTGTAAACAAAATATATAAAATTTGATAAATAGAATAATTATAACTCAATTAAAAAATATTGAGTTACTAAACAATGTATCTAATGATTGAAAAATGAAGAAATATCTTTTTTAATAAGGTAAAATTATTTAGAAAAAATCACATTAAATACAAGGATTATTATAGAAAAATACCCATGGTTAATGAATAAAATATTTAACAAAAACATTGAGAAAAAATTTCTATGTCTCAAAAAATCATAATTAACACTATAAATGCCAATGTGTCTTGAGTAACCATATAATCAAAATAAATTAAAATAGATAAATTTGAATTTTAATTTATAAAAAATGATGATATTATAATTAATGAAATTGTCTATCAAATATACTGTATATACATGAAAAAATCAATTTAGTACATTATACAAAAACATGTGTTAATTACTGGAACTAGAGACAAAAATGCATAAAAAATGGTGACATTAGAAACAAAATATCATGAGTAACGTATAATGAAATGAGAAATTGAATATCATAAAATATAACTGAATCATCATATAAATATTATAATTTTGTAGTATGTAAACCAAAGAAAATCAAAAAAGTTAATAATATAACATTGCTTCAATAAAAAATTGAGGTTGAAACACTTAGAACTTTTTATAACTTTCATAAAGGTATTTTAATGACCAATATCACAATCTAAGTTAACTTAATAAAATAATTCAAAAACATACTCATATCTTGTTTCTATCACTTTAATTATAATAACACATTATATTCACACATAAATATTAAATCATAATAAATGAATACTCATTTTATTTCATAATATTACAAGAATGAGAATCGTAGAGGTTTATAATCGTCGAAAATATGGATATATAAACAAATATTATATAACATATATATATATATATATATATATTATTTCCCATTTATTTCATAAAAAATAGAAATTTTATTTGATATAACATAAATTTTAACATTTATTAATAATATTTTTAAGGGGATCACATAAAAGGGTAATCTTAGATTCTTCGTAAGGATAAAAATAAGAGATAAAAACATATAATAGTTTGTGTATGAGAACATGTTCATGACATAAAAAAATCTTACTAAATATTTTAAACATATTTAATCATGAAAAATTTCATAATGATCGTTCAAACTAATGAAATTAAATATAAGAGTAAAAATTCATCAATAATCAATCATAATCCATGAAAAAACATCATAACCATAAAACATTCGTCTGTATAATTAAAATAAAATCATTATTTATATATCACTTTTAGTAATAACATAGTATATTGGGTTCACACCCCATTCCATCATTTCCTTAGTTATGTTTTACTCATATGAATATCTTATTGGACAACGTCTCTTACCAAATTCACTTCACACCCCAATTCTGTGCTTATTTTTCCATGAGCTATCCTTCTTTACCTAATTCATTTGGGAAATATATATTTCGAGGGAGTGTATATAATGGAATCCATTAATATTTGTACCATTTGATCATAAAACATGCATCTTATCAATAAATCATTGACTATGGAAATCAGATGAGTTTCGTTTAAATTTACAAATATTATTCATAAACTATCTAAAGAATAAATAATATGATAACATTGGATCATATATCCCATAAGTCATATTAAATATCTATCACTGCTTATGTATACATAAATACCATTAAAATCTATGTAAAACATTTCATCAGGAAAATAATATTTTTATTTGAATTACAATATTTAAGATATAAAATTTCATAAAATATTATCAAATTAATATTAATTTAAAAGAAACAAGAAAACATTATAATTTATGTTCAAAGAATCTAGTACTTATTATGATATTAAAATATATTTATTTTGTATGTTTTAAAACAAGAATTCCATTCATGTTTTCTATAATATGATATAACTACCTCATTACAAAAACAACAAGAAGATTAATTAACTTTTTTACTAAAAATTAAATAATCATAAAAGTGTAATTAATTGTTTTGAGAATATCACAACTAATTTTGAAAACATTTTAAAGAGAATATGTAAATTTATGAATGTTTTTCTAATTAAAGAGATATATTTAGTCTATTTTTCTTAGAAACATTATCTTATTTCATCGAGTATTTAAATAGATAAATGTTAAATAAAAAATTTAATAACAATAAAATAAATATAAGATAAAGAAAATAATAATATTTAAGTGTTTTGAATCATATAATTCCCTCATCATAAATTTATTCCCCAACAATCTCAGTAAATATGAGATTGTAATATAAAATCTTCCATACATTGGTAACTTTTGAATCATAATGTAAATGAAATAAATAATATCAAAAAACCACAGATGAGTTGAAAAAAATCATATTCATTATAAAATATCTCAATGGGGTAGTTGATACACTTTAAAAAAAGATATTTGTATAATTTCAAACACGTTTCACTGAATCAAAATTTCTATTAATAACCCTTACAATATTAGTAGTTTTTATAATGGAAGGTCATTATAATATTGAAAATAATATGGTTTATTTAATACATAGAGTAAAATCATTTATTATTTCAATATACAATATTTTTAATTATATTTACCACATAAATAATGGATTGGTTCATGATATTATAAAATTTTCCAATGATGATAAATTGAGAGAAAACCATAATCTAAAGTACATTTTAATTCGTAAGAACTATAACCCCCATATTAAAAAATTAAATTTTAATATAATTATATAATGTAACCATATTAATATATCTAATATCATACATGCTCCACTGATGGTATTCCAATACTGGCTTATTAATAATTCTTAATGAAAACTATCCTTTTGGGTGTTAACCGCTTCATTATTCATGTATCTTATAGATCATAAGTTATGGTCCTCCCACACTAATCATAGTTAATCCATTTGGATAATATTAATAATCATATAAATATAAAATTATTACTCATATAAATAAATATATGTAATTTATATAATTCGGCGATGAAAAATTGATTACATCACTATGTGGAGATGGTAGTACAAACATATTCACATGTGATGTTTTAATTTTTTATGGATGTAAAAAATGAAGGGAATATTATAAAACAATATTCTAAAATAATTAGTATATTACAAAATATTCAATTTTTATTATATTTTTCATTTTCTCTCTCCACATGAAGAAGGTATGAAAAAAAAATCACATCGCTTAATGGAGGTTGTAGTGCACACATACACATGAGTGAAACTATATATTATTAATATATAACAATCTAGTTTTATCGATAAAACAAGTTTATAGAAGGTATATGGAGAGATAAATTTTTAATGTAATTTGTTAAAATTTATAGATCTTCTTTGAGAGACCACCATTTTCATAAATTGTAATCATTTAAGGACTAGTACTAGGAATCAAAACTAAGATCTAGATTAATAGAAGTATTCTAAGAATGATTTTTCATTGGTTTTTAATGAGATATATTGTAAGAACTTAAATTTTATAAATAAAATTTCGTCTTGTGATTTTATAAAATTTCTTATTATATATCATAGTTATAGAAAACAAAATATTTTATTTTATTTTATTATAACCAATTATATTAAAAATAATGTTAATTATCTTTACCATTGATAATATAGTCATTAAACAGTGCCAACAAGATTAGTATAAACACATGGTTTTATGAAATCCAATAGAAATAAACAAATGAAGTGATGACCTCAATGAGTTGGATTATACCCTATGAATCCCGTGTATCAGAGCATCCAAGGTTGATATAATGACTATGATTATCACTTGAACAAGCCAGATTTAATATCAAACAACTTAAACATGAGTGAAACTATTTAAGGGAGAAGATCAAACTCATGGATATCACGATGCAAACCATTTTTTCTGAACCACACCGTTGCAGTCTCATAGTCAAACACCATTCTATTAGGTATTTTGTTGTTTTATTAAGATGATATTTATAAAGACCCAATAGATATTAGTATTTAAATCATTTTTTATAGAATAATGAATAATTTTTATTTTTATTATTGATACATTATTAATGTTCTTTTATTTTGAAACAATAAATCACATATTGTATTTTTAATTATTATTCAATTTTAGCTAAGATATTTATTTTTATGAATTAATTTATTTATTATATAAATAATATATTAATAAATTATTACTCTAAAATATTTTTTCTTAAATATAAATTACCATATGAGGTTTTATGATGTCAAATTTAATATTTATAAATGTTTGAAAACATTTATTACAAAAAAATATATCATATCTTATTAAATGTCAATTCTTACATTAAAAGATTAAATATAAATATTTATAAAATTATTTTGATAAAATTATTCTTATTTTTATCATAATTTTGAAATTATCCAATTGTAAATTTTTCAAAATATTCTAAGAGATTAAAAATTTTCTAGTAAAATTTAAAATACCATATAAATATATTATCGGTATAATTACATCATAATGACATATAAGTTATGTAATAAATTTTATAAATGGTAAACATGAAAATTATGTGTTTAAAATATAATATAATGTTATTTTATGTTTATTTGATCAATTTTATAAATCATTTATAAATCCTCCAAATCTATTAATATATTTAACCATTTAAAATCATTTCCTTAAGAGTATGGATCACCTCCACATAAGAAAGGAAATTAATGTATTATTTCAAACAATTGGCCTTAGAATCTAATGAAATACACTCCAATTATGATGAAACCATTGGAAAAATTCATGTGACAGTTTTTTGCTTTGTTTATTTTAATATATACAGTTCAAAAATTATGTATGAGAAATAATAAAGAAATACACATTCATTTCTTAAATAAACCTATAAAGCTCACATTTCCCTTATCTAGAAATACGTAGAGGAAATTACTACTCTACCCTCCACTCTATAGATTCTTTTTAAGGCACCCCAAGCTCTTAATAATCCCATTCCAATAATTTGGTGCCACACACTCATGTAAGGGATCCTTTCATTCTCGTATTTATTCAAGTTTGTTTGTTATATTATTTATTAAATTTAAAATTAATATTGTTGGGATAAATATTACCATGTCACTATTACTACCTATTTCATGTCTAAATTATTATATACCATGTTTCTCTCATCCACATATTTTATAAATTTTTATGTGATATTGTAATGCTGCTGAAATTTCACTGAGATTTTCCATGCCAAAACAATTGTGTAGTGAATACCGAACTCATTTACTATTAAGGTTGTTAATATTTATACAATTGTAACTCTTTTAGTTGGGGATTAAATTTTTTCAATCCACAATCCATTATTATGGAATAAAATGTGATGATAAATGATTTCATGGTTTATGGTCTATGTAACACACATAAGTATGAGAATTAAAAGAATATGATGAGAGATCCGAAAAATATTTAGAACTCCAATGAATTGGGAAATGTTTAGTCTCAAGAGATGTCATGTTGGGATAGGGAGTGAATTTAGTTCCCCTATGGTAATTTTTCCATCATATTGTATTAGATATCATCATTGACCTATGATTATGATGAAATGTTTCAAGTGGTTTCTAGATTTCCCATGTTATGATTATCATGTTATATCATGCCTTGTTTTTCAGTTTTATGATTCTAAAACCATTTATATCCCATTAATATTCCTATGGTATGTCATATATCACCTTATTCCACAATTATTAGCTTACGAGGAATTATAGCTCACCCATTTCTTAGATATGTCCACTGGTTATATCGTGCAGTTTTTGAATTCCATGGAATTATAGAATCATGATAAATATGTTTTTGAAACATTTATTATATCCCATGTTCAAGATGTTATTATATGAACATATTTTTAAAATACACTATGATTTTCAATATTTTTTGTCATATTATGTGTACTTTTATGTAATAAATCATGAATTACATTGTAATAAAGAGAAAGACTGCAATAGTTGGTAATAAATAATTTTTATTAAATTTTTTGGGTTATGATTTGAAAACTCTAGTGAGGGCCAAAGGGATAAGAAATAATAAATAAAATCATACTTAAATTTTGGAATGTATATATTATGTTTTGTATTAACCAAATATATATATTTCTATATATTACATGTGGACATGGTTTTTGAATAGAAGTACATAGGGGTAACAACTCTGACAAGGTGTGTTGGGCCAGACTTGGTGTAACCTATTACATGAATACACACCTTACTGAACACATTGTTTGAAACTCCCATGGGAAATGGTTTGGTAAATAAATAATCTTATTATGAACCATTATTAATGGAATCCAAAAATATCCATAAGAATACATTTTTGGAAACAAATAATGGATAATATAAATTTAATCCTAGATATTAATAAGTTAAAAAAAATATATATATGTTATATGTTAACTATTTAATATTAATCCATTAATTTTTATTTGTATAAAATTATAATAATAATCATCCATATTTTTCCCTTTATTCAATCTAATAGACAAAAATAGGATGAATTGGGTAAAAAATGAATGTGGTGGGAAATGTGATGAAAACCCCTATAAGATGTCCAAACTGATTAGAGTGGGAATAAAAAATAGTGTGATAATACACTATAAAGTAAACCAGGATCAACATATAAAACTGGATTTGGAGGACCACATAAATCATCCGGAAGAGGGAACGAGCTCTTATTGAGATCCTTATGCGAAAAAGGACTTATAATTTCAATGGATCAGTAGATCCCTTAATCATGGAACTATGGATCAACTCCAGTGAGAAGATATTATAAATTCTTCAATGTTCTAAAAAGATAAGTATTTACTATATGTTTGTTGGATAGAAGGATAAGATGATTCTTGGTGGACATTGATCCAGAATAAAAATCCCAGGGGAGAGATCAGTGTGGTGGCGTGGAAGGAATTACTGAATTTTCTAATATTTTCCATAAATATTATGTCTTAAAAGTGAAAGGAATTTTCTTAACCCCAAGAAAAAAAGAGAAATAACCATACAGAGTATATAAGGAAAATATAAAAATACTTACATGAAAAACCTCTAGTTTTTTTGTTACCCAAAAATTCAAGGTTGACAGCTTCTTTGGTGGGATAAACCCTATCATACAAAAGGCTCTGGTGATCTGTGACTTTTATAGATAAAAGTGTATTTTAAAATGTACCTTCAATGTAAAAATAGATATAAGTGAATCTCAATGAAATTTCTGGGATAATAAGGTGTAATTAGAGTTTTATTATTGTAGACTTACTGAAAAATCTAACAGCACAAATAAATTTCAACATCTATCTTGTCAAAGGTGTTAAAAGAAGAAACCCCATATGTTTCCTAAGTGAGACTAAGAAATGATTTAGGTACTCTAATGAAGGAAACCCACCTAACTACTGCTGATAATAGAAAATCACAAATATGAAGTAGGAATGGAATAAATGTTCAACCCTTAGAGTTTTATTTATTTCTGCAACAAAAATTACCAATATATACTTTCAAATCATTGTAGTAATCCAAGGGTGTTCAAAGACATCCAAATATAACCAAGCTAGAAGGGTGAGTTTGTTCGATCCCAACCATTGATGTGGATCCTAAGAACAAAGTGGTGATAAGTGCTTTAGTTTTTCCTTTAATAATAGAAAACATTCTTTTTTATTCCACTTCTATGGATTCCTTCATATTAGGAATGTATAGTAAAACTATTCCAACACCACCATAAAGAATGGATGTAGAGATGTTTGTGAAATCATAAAATTGGGATATTATTTCATCCCAAATTCATAATTACTCCTCTATCAATATTTGTGTGTAGAAGTTCCCTATAGACCATTTCACACTCCATTTGGTAGAATTTTATTCAATTCTAGGTGTGGATTGGATTTCCCAATTTATAAACAATAGAAATTATTTTGAGAATTAAGTTACTTTAAGTTTCTAAAATCAAACATTGATTCTACACATGTTCAATGAGCAGGATGAATATTATTTATGACCAACATATCTTTCATAGATATTATTTCCATATGAGAAGTATTATCTTTATCAAATTATTGAGTTTATGGAAAGACCCACTATTTAAGACACACATATTATTAGGGAGTATGCTGATGTGTTTCTTAATAAATTTTTCTAGTATTCCTCTTTATGAGGTTTAATTTTCAATCAATATTATACAAGGTTCATTAACATTATCCAAGACTCAATATAAATGAATTTTTTGGAATTTATGGAACTTAAGAACAACTACATGAGAATTTAGATAGAGGGTTTATAAAATATATTAAGGATGTGAATAATGTGGATTAGAATACATCTCCAATGTGTATCTGCAATCAAGATATTACCAGGCTTGGGAGAAGGAGGATATCCCCAAAAATTATTTCCATACAATGTATGACCACTATAAGGTCATATGAATTCCATTTGGACTCACTAAATCTCAAAAATATTTTATGCACATAATGAATAGATTCTTTATAGAATATGTTGAGAAGATTTTGGATTTATATATTGATGATTTTCTAGTATTCTCTAAAAAATGGAGTTGGATAGGGAGAAACTTTGAACAATTCTAAAGGCTCTGTGAGAAGATGATATTTATTCTTATTTTCAATATAAAGTTTTAGCTTTATCATAAAAGTGTTTTTAACTATGTGAACAACTTTTAAATTTTATTATGCTTCACTAGTTATATGATTCAATAAATCCATACATATTTTTTCTCTTTATGGTTTATTATCATAAGATATGTGAATTTTCATGAAACCCATTTATTTCCCATGGTTTATTTACTCTATTTTTGAGTGGTTTCACGTTCACATTGATGAAATAAATATCATTCTAATTATCTGATATATGGTATAATAATTACATATCCATAAAATTCATTATGTAAAAGTTTATATCTCATGATATGATATTTTTTTATCGAGGAGTTAGACAAATCCACTATGGGTCTCAAATAAACTATCATTATTAGAATGGGGAATTAACTTAACACCCTGCCAGACTCTATTCATTATCTAATGTTGGTATTGGAACAAAACCCTATCATAAGAAATTATCTTTATTATTACATTTCCCAAAAATATTTTATAATGTAATTAACATGTTATGTTTTGAGGGATCATCATTATTGACTGAAGTTTCCACAGTCATACAATTATTGTCTTATGTTATTCCAAAATCATTATTCCTTGAATAATGGTATATTATCTATATTTATTTGGTATAAATATTGAATTTTATGTATTTTTAACTGGATTATATTCACATAAAAAAAATTATCACATTATTATAACTTATTTTATTGTATTTTATTATTTTATGTTTACCCATATGAAATATTTGGGATCAAATTTTGAAACATACATATTATGGATGTTATAAAGAATATTTTCCTTCAGTATCTATCTTAATAGAAATAATATTTGAAAAATATATTTGATAGATGTTTATGAATAATCATAAAATATTTTTATTATATATAAACTTTAACAAGACCATAATCCAGGTATGATTTATTTTGAGATGTGATGCATATTAATTTAAAATGATGTTATATGTATGTGTGTTCTCATTGGATTAACATAATTACTATCAAGATACTGTTTAGTTTTATTTGGATTTTCTTATAATGAGGAAGAGGATTAGATCAAAAAATGTTGTGGTGAGATCATAACTTATGAATTATATTACATAATTTTTGATGAATATTATACTCATCTTCCAATATTTAATTCTCTATAATCATAATGGTTTAGTTAAATAAAGGGAAAATTAAATAGTATAATTTTTTAATGAGACATATTCAACATCTCAAACAATTTTTTTCTCACATAGTACATTTATTATTCATATCATACAGAAATCCATTCATCATTACTAGGGGAAGTATAATATTAAAAAAGGGAGAGATCAAATTATTAGTAAGTCTAAACAATGAAGATATAAGTTGATGATTATATATAGGATTAATAAAATCTTATTGGTATGCAAACATAATCATAACATATAATATCATAAACATTATTGTAAAAAAACATAAAACATGAGTCACAGAACAAGGATTTATCATAATAAGACACGATTCATATGATTTTAGAAAAATCAATAGTCAATTAGGATACCTGAATGCATGGAATTAGTATTGGACATATGTTTTTATAGTAAATTAATTGAGTAAACATAAGTAAAAAATAAGGATAAAAATCATATGTCAAGGATTCTTACCACGAAATTAATCACATAATATGATTGGGATAACAAAATATGTACTTTTTGAGGGTTGAGTGAATATTTTGTGTACCCTATAAAGATTTGTATATTCACTTTTACAACCTCTAGGGAAGGATTAAACCTCAAGTGTAACCTCTCAGGCTTAAGAAAGCCTCTAGTGTAACCACACCGGTTGGGGAAAATATATTATTTTCCTTGTACTATCGTGATGAATACAACATTAATTAATGAAATTTACGGATAAAATAGACACACCTATAACATAATAATAAATCATTCATATATATTCCATATGAACATAAGATAAATCATCATTTTTTCATCGTGTAACTAAACCATTAGAAATAAATGAGTTTCATATAGAATGAATATAACTACATCACCATAAGACATCAGTAGAAACGATTTGAATATTATAAAAAGATTATATTCATAGTGAATGATAAAAATTATTAAAGGATGTTGATGTAGATGTAAAATAATTTTATTAAATTATATGAAATATGATTCAAGAAATAATAGAAAATATTCTTCTCCTTTATATATTGTTGAAAAGAACTAACTTTATAATGTGAATATTATTTTCTTGGAATAACCATGGAAACATGTAAAATAATACACATAAACTACAATGGATAGGATTGTAGGGATGTGAAATTAATTAATAAATATAAATAACATTATTTTTTTAGTTCGATAAAATCACAAAATTTAGTTTTATGAAAAAATTAGAAAATGTTCATTTAAATGATTTTTTTAAAAACCCAATGGTAGTAAAAAAATATAATATCAATAATTTAAAATTATATAAAAACATATAAAAATAATTTTGACAAACATATAAATGTGGGAGAAATATTTATAACAAAAAACTAGAAATTAGGTATAATTTTCATAAAAAAACATTGCATTTCTGAGTATTAAGTAGGAAAACATGGAATGAGTATCTGAATTTTTTTAAAAAAAACATTATGATATGATAATATATTAGGTTTAACAAAAAATAACAGATAATTTACTATACATTAAATTGAAACATTATCAATCTTAGTTAAAAAAATATTTTAATAGAAACCCTTACCTCATTTCCCAACATGTATCATACACAATTTTAAGTTTTAAACAATACATATTTAATAATTATGAAATTATTAAATTACCATATTAATAATTATCTATATATATTTCATTATGTAATAATTTTTAGTTACATTTTTTTACAATTCATCATAAAAAGAAGTTTTTATGTGTAATCTGTTTTGTTCTCCATATATATTTAGTTAGGTGATTTAGGTTCATATACATTGTTCACAGTTTCATCATACAAAAATATTAATAGAATAAAAAATATAAAATCTAACCATTATATTCAATTTTATATTTATCTATTTAAAGAGGTTATGGAAATTAATTACATCACATTATGCAGGTTGTAGTTCACACATATAGAAGAGTGATAATTTCAGTTTTTAATGGGTGAATGTAAAGGTACATAAATAATGTGTTATACTTATAAAATCATAACTATATAATAAATATTAATTATATTAATTAAATACATATATATAACCAACCATGTGATGTGGTAATGAAAAAACAAATACATCCCTATTTTGAACTGCTACTCCACACTTATGCGTGAGAGACATTATCATATTCCATTAGAATATATTTAAGTAAAATATTGGGGTTCCATCATCAATAATAAATTTACATATATTTTAAATACTATGGTAATTATATTTTTATGTTTGTAATATACATTAATTATGTACAAGAGGAAATAAAAGTGAAACTATTTGGTTAAGACTTATTCCTACACCATGGATATCTTTCGTTGAATAAAAATTTAATCCTTAAATGATTGCAATTTTTGGGTGAAAATAACTCTGAAGTCATGTATATCAGTGTTTTCAAATTATTTAGTTATATATTTTTTGATTTATGGTTCGTGAAGTGTTTCTATAATCAAGGATAGGATTTCCCCTTTTATAACTTATGGTATTCACACCCTTATAAATGCATGTAATATTAAAATCATATAAAGTCCATATCACTAGAAATTGGCTCAAAATAAGTCATATTTAGAAAATAATATGAGGTTTAGTTGAAATAAAATCCACATATTAGATAAATATTTTGTTTATATGACATCATAATTTTTATCATTTAGTTTATTCCCTTTTTACATTTAATACAATGACATATATTTTTTTATAATTGAAAAACAATTTTTTGGTAAAACTAAAATTGAAATTACAACAAAATTTGTAAAATATTATTTAAAATTTTGAATTATTTAAATATGATTGAATTTTATTTCTTATAAATTTATTATACTATCTTCTAAAAAAACCTATTAAATCAATTTTTAGAAAAAATTGTCTTTATGCCTAAAAAGGATTTTATTCTCATTACCAACCTAGTAACTTCTATTAGATCATTATAGATGTAGTTTATAAAAAATATTATGTAAAAATTAATTTAATTTTTGTTATCAATTTTAATTAATTTAATTTATTAACATAAAAATACACCGTGTACATAAAAACTGTTTTCTAAGAAATACATTTTTTCTGTCAAATGATTATATCTTCATTTATAACAAATAAATAGTAAAAATATATATGTTATTAAATATTTGAAATTGTATAAGATATACTATTTCATAGAATTTATAATCAATATAATAGAAATTTTATTTTAACTACAAACATATATAAATTAAATAATGTTTTTTAGACAAACAATTCAATTTGAAGAAGAATTATTAAACAAGTATTCATTGTCATTTCAAAATAAGTCACATAATATAATTATTTTAATTTATTTATAATTTATTCAATTTATCTACACTTTTTATTGATATTGTTCTTCAAAAGTATTGAATTTACCAAAAAATCATATTTCAATAATACAACTTAAAGACAAATCCCAATAACTAATGATATTTATTAAATATTTTTTAAATATTTTTTAAAATTAATTTATTTTATAAATTTCAATAAACTATTTGATAGTTTTTTTCATTTCCTACATTAATAAATAATTATTCACAAAAACTTTATTTTTCATGCATCATCAGGTATTGAACACATGAATTTTTTTATAAAGAATATATTATAAAATATCTTGGCGTTTTATTCAAACCACTATAAATAATTTCACTCTCAACATATTATTATTTAAAAGAAAATATATGAGGATAATTATTCTTTTGTACATCCTCACGTTGCGATGTAGCTACTTCAAAAAATTTTATTTTTCTTTAAACTTATTCTAGTTTTGTGTTTTTAGTATGCATAAAAATATATCTTTGGTCCTTCGACTATACCACATATTCCCCATGAGAATTATCATGAACCATCTATGAAACCTATGTGTCTAGATGTTGTGATTGAAAAATTATGAACTTCCTCGTATGTGATATATATAAATAATCATGAACATTAGTATGTTTTGATGGGAGATCCGTGAAATATGCTAATATATATATTGAATTAAAAATGTCATAGGTACATGTATATATGAAGATCATATTCACCTTATTTGATAATATCATAACATTCTTGTAATTTGATATTGAATGGAAAAACTTATCACTAAGTCAAATCTTTAGATATCTCTTCCAGCTATTTCAATAACATTTTTTAATGACTTTAATCTATTTTTATGTGAAAAAGAATGGATCCATCATTCATTTCAATTTCATCAACAGTCTAAGGCCTCAATATATTTTTTTATCTAATTACATCCAAATGTGATCAATTTCAAATCGTCTTACAATTGAGGTATTCCTAAGGATCCATCTTAATGCTCGAGTTATTCCTTTTTTGTAATATTTTACTAGAGGATGGTGATTACCCAAACCACATTTGAAGACCATGTATAATTATATCAAAATATATTATCAGTTTAAAACGATCAAATTAGATTTATCATCATTCTGAGGATTATATATACTAATAATAATAAACTTTATACTTATTGATTGATGAATACATCCCCTAAACTCAGATATTATCATTAGATATTGATGATATATTATTGAGTGAGGTACTCAAAGAATTATTACAAATTTAATAATTTATATCATCTAAGGATGAATAAATGAGGAATCATCATTGATATAAATTAAATTTTATGAATTTATAAGGTCCTCAATTATTAATCAAGTAGTGTAATGTACTTTATATGAATTGGGGATCATTATGAATAAACCCATTGTTATTTCATAATTGATGTTATCACATTATATATTTTATCTGTGAAATCCATAAATATATGTACTTATACGATATATTGATAATGATGAGATGTGTGATTAATCCAATAACATGTTCTTTTATTATGATTCTGATGGGACAAAAATCAGGTTACTAAATCATATCATTTCCTCATGGGCATAATTTAACTCTACAACCACCTTTACTTTCAATTATTGTTCCATTTCCTTCATTTCGACATTTAAAATTTTTTAAATGATTCTTGGTTGTTCAAATAATTGATTAATATAATATTTCTATCCACACATCATGATTTATAGATCATCCATTTTAGACCCCAATATCCATTGATCCTTGGCCTATCTCCACGGGTAGTGCTTTCCTTATACTTTTTGTCATTGAATAAAAAAAGTTACATGACGATGATGATAGGTCCTTATTTTGAAAATACATCTATATTTTACATCTTTATGTCTTCATCATGGAAAAATACTAATGATCATCTAACATAGAGATTCAGGCACTGTGTTTTTCTTCCTTAGGTTGTAATGTATTGAGAATTAATAATCATGAATCAAATTCAACTGTCTCATTTTCATATATTTCACTCATTATGTTTGAATTTATACCTTGTTATTTTTTGATCATTAAATATATATATATATATCAAAAAATTAATCATGAAGATTATTCCTCCATATTTTCAATTCAAAAATTACCATAGTCATCTCCAAGGAATCAATCTGGTACATTTTCATAAAACCTTCCTTTATAATGAGGTGTTCACTAATATCATGTAATTCATCAAAATAACACTTGATTATATTTAATTTAATCTATGAATATAAATAAAAAACCCCACTCTTCTATAGGGTAGTGTAATAATAGGTTCACTAACCTAACCTATCTATGAATCAATGAAAGTTTCATTGTATTCATCTATTGAGAGGAAAATTACACATTCTGTGTAAATTTGGTTTGTGGATATATTATCCATGAGAAATTTTTCATGGGAGTTGATAATGTCAAGTAAATATAATACTAATAGAAATATAAATCACAATTATATTTTTGGGAAATTTCTCATTAGACTATATCTTTAAATGTTCCACTAATATACCCACAACAGTTATTATGTGACTGATGAATGAGGATTTATATATCCATAACCCACAATTTCTATATTTATAAAACAACATCCCATTTTTAATGATATTAAAAAAACCCTCAAATGACCTTAATATTATTTTTTCCTCCTTGAATATATGAGAATATAATATATTAAGAGAAAAGAAAAATAATCATGGTATTCCCAATATAGGCTATTAATTATAAGCTTGAAGATTGCTTGTAGTTAGTAATTCAAAATAGAATCTTTTTAAATTAATAATGTACATAAATCATATTAATTATTTTGTTAGTTTTTTCATCCATATTGTCCCTTAAATAGGGATATCCAGATCAAATATCTATATTTTAAAAGTATTGATCTTCTTGTAGTTGATCAAAACAACTCACTAATATGGGGAATATGATAATTGTTCTTGAATTAAATATTGTGAAGTATTTAATTAACTTGAAGTTTACCGATACTGTTTTAGTTATTATATCTTATATTCATGCACTGGTTGGTGTAATATCCATCTTTGAAATTATTTCACTGGAGTATGGGTATAACATTGTGTTTATATTTATCTTCATCAAATTAATTGGATGAATTATTCATGTCACAATGGAATTCAGGTAATATATTACAATATTTTCTACAATATAAGCCATCACCATTACCTTATTTATAGTTTCCCCTATTCATTTTTTGACATTATTTGAATAATCAAAAAAATTAATTTTCAATCGTCCATGTGTTTTATAATTTGAATCTCAAAAAAAACTATTTCTATATTTTTATCCCAAAAACCATGAGAAAAATTATTACATAATCCTCATTTCTATATGGAGATCACAATAAATGATTTATAATGGCTAAAAATATCTCTTATATCCAACTCCCTTTAGAGACATTGTTTCAAACCAATGAAGAATTGATCAATTTTCATTAATTGTCAATGATAAAATAGAAACCTACCTTAAAAGTCTTGTGAAATATACATCATAGGTAAAAATAGATTCATCATCCCTCCTGAATAGTTCAATGAATTATATCTCTATTATAGTGTAAATATTTTGATATATATATTTATTGAAAATTATCTTATTAACCTATCCCTATGTCATAATGTATGCTTCTAACTCATTTATTTTATTCATAATAAGACTCAAACATTTATTGGATTCAATTTTCAATCCATAAATATCAAAGAATGATTCTTCTGTTTTGATAATAAAATAATAATAATAATATGTTTTTATAGGATTAAACCATTGCATATTATTACATGGATCATTTGATACACTATAAAAAGGTGGATGTTTCATCATGAATGACATGATGGTATGTTTTTAATTTAACTAAACATTTTGATGTTAAGAAGTATTCATATTATTATTTATAGAATAAAATAGTTGGGTTAGTATATCAATAATATATATTATCGTATCCCCCATTACATTTTTTTTCTCAAGATGAAGAAAATTTAATTAGCCATAACATTTATTTTTAAAATGATTCCTCTTAGATTTAGTAATTAAAAAACAATAAAAATAATATTTTGGGTATAAATAAACAAAAAAAATAAAAGTTATAAATTGTATGAAAATTAAAATAATTCTTATGGTGTCCTAAATTATGAAAAATTCTTATAAATTTATGAAAATTCAGGAACCCACAATATGACATTGTTATATCATAGTTTTATTGGATATATCCTTCAAGTTATAGTAATCTAATCTCTAAAAATATTGAATCCTTGGTTTATAGCCATTGGAGTTTCGAGAGAATCATTTATATAAACACTACATCATTTTAGATTCATATTCACTACTATAACATCCTAACCTAGGTTCCACGAACCTGTTCCCCAAGCCGGTCAGTCAAATAACCTCAGGCACACCTCCCCATACACTTGAGGTTACCATGTAGCAGTGATGCCCTAATATTGATCATGTGAGGACTACTACCTCTTTTATAAGAGTAATAAACCAATGAAAAATAAAAAAAAGTTTAAATATTATATAAACATAAGAGTAAAAGTACTAATACCATAGGATGGAGAAAAACAAGAGATACTATATCAAAACTGTATTGTCAATATTTCATTCCAAAGTATGTGCAATGTATCAAAATGAAACACAAAAGTACTGGAATTAACAACTCCCAAGTGGGTCCCAGACCATGTATGATTCTGTGATCCATGCTCCATCCCTAGATTAGACATCAAACATAGATCGTTTTCCATTATCATGTTTTACAAACATATAGTCTATTCAGGTAAAAATTATGATGCCTGAGTAGGGTGTTAATATAACTCAGTAGGCCACAAAATATACAATGTTTAAAACTATATTCTTTCAATAAACTTTTATTCAGTTGTAAAATAAAATAATTAAAATTTATAAGTAAATAATTATCAAATTACCAATTATTCTTTATTTAACTAAACACACCATTTGGTTACCGAGGACACCCATACCACAATATGTGCTTCAACCCATGCTAGGTCTGAACCATATCACATTTTCAATTAAAATTTATTTATAACACCTATGATTACATTATCCATTCCATTTGAATTAATCTATTATGACCATATTTAACCATATTCCATTGAGAATGTTTTGGGGCATAGAAATCTTGCTTTAGGAACCCGTGATTATTTGGAGAATTATTCCTTGTCTCACATCACATGGGTATCTGGACCATCATTCTTTGTCCCATAAAATTTAGCATGCATGTTGTGGATGTAGAATACCATGTCTATCACCCCATGAGTATTTGGTGTAGTAGTCCATATATCACACCCAAGATATCAATCATTCAAAGATATCATAATACATCACATTATAACATGAATATCAAAATCCCATGTTTTAAATTTTTCACTTAAAAGAAGAATATTCATCATTAATCATCTTATCACAATTATACACAATAAAATTATATTAATTATTTCATAAATTATTTAACACAATTACATTAAATATTTAAAAAATCAATTAAGAAATTCAGAATCCAAACATCCAATAATTAATTCACTAATTAATTATTCTCAATTTAATATTATGGATTTTTAATTATCTCATAAATTAATTATCTCATTTTCAAAATTCATTAAATTAATAATTAATTCATTAATTAATTTTTCCAATTCCATAATTTCATTATTCAATCAAATCCCTAATTCCATAATTCATTTATTAATTATAGTAATTAATTGAATTTTTGAACTCTAATTTCTAAATGAACAATATAGATTTTAAAATACCATAAACATAATTGGTATCAAGACTATGTTAATTGATTAAAATAACACCTACCTCAATTGTTTAACACTCAAGCATCCAATAGAAATTCCAAAAAATCATCAGAGTAATGACGTAGACAAAAATCTAAAGCTATAAACATAATGATGATCGAAAAATTAAAGAGCTATTAAATATAGATATGGATCTCGAATCCTAGATCTTGATACAAAAAATTATTTATATATCTACCCACCACAGAAAATAACTTCTCTTAAAGATATATATATATATATATTTATTTATATATATATATATTTATATATATATGAACGGTAGATGAATAATAAAGTAATAGGGAAGGAATTCTCTAATAGGGAGAGGAGAGAATCACTGAATTGGAAAAAAACCTAAAGAATATAGGTAAGGAAGGCTTGGAATCTATCAATAATGCTCTATTATACAATTAAATCGATTTGGTCCGTTTTTGGGTTGAATAGGGTGACTTCTTGGTGTTTTGAGTGATTTAAAACTAAATTTGGATGAAATTAAATGCCGAGAAGAATATTTTGGATAGGGGAGCATGGTTTCCCCAAACCATGCACCTAAACCGTGTTCCTCTTTTTAGGTGTTTCATGGTTACTCTTAAGAGAGTTCACTATTTTAAAAATCATTTACCAACCGCAAAAGTCCCTAATGTTCAGGTTTTCACAGAACACTAGGCTAAGGTGCACGATTTTAACTAATTATATGCCAACCATATACATCCCTCTCAATTTCAATTCTTCTCATTCATCACCCAAACACACCCCAATGTTTCACCCAACAAAATTATGATAAAATAGAAATAATTACCTTAAATGAGGCCTAATTCTTCTTCTGAAAAGGTTTGAATATCACAATATCCCCATCTTATAACAACTCATCCTCGATATTCACACCCATTCCTGTTTAATATTATAAATAAATAAATATTAGGCCACTGATCCCATATATCTTCCTCAATTTTTCATGTTTTCTCATACACATTCCCTTGTTTCCGTAATATGTTAGTTATCATCACCATCATTCCCCACGACGCATTCTCATTATGATCTAACACAAATATCAGATGATCCTAAAAGGATGATTCTCTATAAATGTCAACATTATCAAACTAGACCACATGATGAGGTTCAGGGTGGTACCACTGATGCTCTGATACATAAAAAATTTCATTTATAGTGATGTATTTTTTTGTAAGTGCTCATCAGTACACCCCAATCTTGGTTCCCTCTATAACTAAAAATGTTCCAATAAACCTTGGTGACAACTAGCCCTGTCCCTGTATACTATGGTGACAAAATCTCAGAGACACCCAATTGAATATATGATAACCCTCTATAAACTATAGGAGTCATTTAAATTTATCATCATATGAATTCTGTCTAATCTGAGCCATATACATACAATTATGTATCATTTGAACCTCTTTGACTATCTCCAACACAAGAGTCGGTCCCAAGGACCCAGACACACCTACCTCATTCATGTTTAAAGGAGATCTACATGGTGGAAGATATAGTTCCTTTTATGGTTCCATATATATCATTGCCTCATAACTAATGTTAATGGAAAGCTCCACTAAATTTTGGTTCCTCTCCTAAGATCATCCAAATTCAGGGAAACATGATCACAATATATCATTAAGAACCTCTATAGTAAAATTTGACTACCCATAAATCTTTTGGTGGATATATGTACTCAATATATCTTTGTTTTAAAGCTACCTCTCTAAGCCCTTGTAGATGTATAGAGTAAATCATGAGTCGTAGTTCGAAACTATAATCCATGGAAACCCATACAGAAGGACTATCACTCGAACATATAAATATCCCACCTTCTCTACAAATAAAATTTCCCATATTGTAAATAAATTTTCTACATTTTTTGGCATGTCCATAATATAAATATAGAGTCATTATTACGAGGTTTCCTTTGGAGACCCACATCAAATTCCATAGTCACATTATCACATTTCCATTCCGAAATAGGAAACAACTATAGTAATCCTCTTGTTCTTTAATAATCATCGCTCACCTCTTGATTGGTGTACCATTGATTTGCAAACCCTTGTATTTTGGTTTTTATTTTTTACCACCAAAACTATCTTTATAGTTCAAAATAAATTTTGTCACACCTAGACGTACAACCTACATCAAGGTGATAAATTCAAAAATGAAATCTTATTTCATACTCATAGGAACAACAAATGGATTATTGACATTGATGATATCATTCGTATCTATTCTCAAATCTAAAGGTGACTCCCCACCATTAGTGATTTCCCTTCTGTTTCAACACTATGGATCCAAATACTACTTATAGCTAATTTAGATTAAATGTGTAGACTCCATTGAATATGATAAGGTATTCATCTACTGTTTACTCTAATAAACCATAATGTTCATTTTATCTAGTATATTCATCATCATCTACAATGAACTGGACTCTTGAACAATTTCAGTCTGAGTTTTCAAACATAATGCACTACTGACAGTGTTTCCCTTCCTGGGAATAAATTATTGTTCAATGTCAAATGACTGTGTATACTCAACCAATATTCTCTTATATAGATTTATGTCTCAAATTGAATAGACTTACTTCAACATCATAATATTTTTAGAAGAATTAAACTTTTTACACAATAGATAATCCCCCCCAAATAATTAAATAATAAACCAATAATGCTAACTGAAGGTCATACATATTGATGTATTGTTCATGTGGACACAACTACTGAGACCCATACACCATAACTAGATCAAATGACATTAACAAAACTCTAACACGGATAATAGAGGCATCAAAATACCCCATATAGTTCTCACCTTTCTTGGGTAGTATAAAGATTGGTACCTATGGAAAATGTTTCATCAACTTTTGATAGTCAATCTGAAATGATTTTTAATATTAAAAATTTATCCCCTATTTTTCAAGATCTTAAATAGCTTTTATAATTGGGAAAATTTTTGGTCGAATCTTTGATAATATTCATCTGATCCCAGAAAATTATAGATATAGAAAAAATTATTTTTCTACTCTCGAGATACCACTTTCTGAACATTCTTTGGTTCCACTGAAACATCATCCTCAGAGATGATGTAACCCAAGAATTGTTTCCGGTCAATCCAAAATAGAATCATAGAAATATTTCCATATAACTGATGCTCTCTCCGTGTACTCAGTATTATGTTAATATATTGGTAATTATATGTAAGAGTCTTGGAGTGTACAAATATGTCAACCACAAACACTATCATTAACTTATACAGGTATATATTAATAATTCTATTCTTCAAGTACAAAGATATTTCTAGTACTTTATTCAATCCAAACATCCTTATGAAGACCTCATATTTGACATAACTACTTTTTATAGAATTCCTCGATATATAAGATCTTTTAAATATCATCGGATGATACCATGATCTAAATTCAATGTTGAAAAAACACATTCTTATAATAATTTTTCAAAAAGATCATTGATACCTGAAAGAGGACAGTGGTTCTTCATTATCATCTGATCAAAATTTCAGTAATCAAAATAAATATGAAAAATCATGTTAGTCATCCATGTAAATAACTTTGGTGAACCAAAATGTGATATACTTGATTGGATGAATCTATTATCCTCCAACTCCTCCAACTTTTTCTCTAGCTCTTATATCTATTTCTATGTAATTATATTCAGTGGAATCGAAACTAGCTCAACACCTAGAACGAGATCAATAGTAAATTAAACATATATCTATTGTGGAAAAACTAAAAATTATTCATAAAACACATTCTAAAACGTGTATGATACATGTGTAAATACAAATTTCATCACACCTCCATCATTCCACAATACAAAAAAATCCTGGGCTGTGTGCTCTCATAGATACAGAGTAATTGGACATTCTCATCCTTCCAGGATATTCCACTCTCTAATGTGAATGTAATAGTGACCCTTAAGCGATGAAAATTTCACTATCCTTTGGTAAACAAATATGGACTTGGTATGCTACTATCTTGTCTATACCCAAAATTATGTTGATGTCTAACATGTCAACAATATATAAATTTCCTAGAAAAAGGTACTCTCAAAACTCTATAGAACACCCTTTACACAAGAAAATGCCTCTATAATATAATCATAATTGTGTATCTATCTTCAAAAATGTGATATAAAAATACACCCCTAAGCTCAAACCATTCACTTATTCTATATAAATAATCTAATTAGAGGAACTAGTATAAAATAAGGCACTAGATTACATATAATCTACAAGCATTATACCTCTCACTGTCAATGGTCTACCCTCTCTATCCACACCGATAGGATGTATCACATGAAAATTCCATTCCACTCTTTCTTAGAATTTATTATAACTCACCTATTTTGTGCATGTTTGTTGATATGGGTTCTCTTTCCTAGAATCAGCACTTCCAAATCTCATACTACCTCATCTAGTAGAACTACACCTATCGAAATGATATAGGTGAGAAGACCCATTCCCCACACTCTTGTTATTTCTTACCCCTTCATTACTAATTGTTTTCATTGGGTTCTTCGAGTACTCCTATTGATTTCCCATACTACCAAAGCATGAACACTCCAATTGTGATTAAGGAAAATGTTTCCCAATGTGTCCAACCTACCATAGTGGTGGAAACCCACATGGGTTAAGGTCTTGTGTAACATACCCTTCCCTATCTACTCTTCTTTCCACCAATGGGGTAGAAATTCTAATAATGATTTCCCATCTTTTAGAAGTCCAACCTCAAGACTTTAAAATAGAAAAACATATTCTCTATTGGAATCATCATTCAGGTTAACCATTGAGTAGTGATCTGGATTCACTACATCTAAAATATTATTGATTCTAAGGATGTTTACCTGGTACTTCATTTCATATTTAATCACATCCTAATTTTTTTCTGACGTAGCATCAATCGCTAACAATGGTAGGGTGAAGTGCTATAAGTATTTAAATAATTCATCATATTTTATCACATACACACACCCTTGAGTCAGTCTCATGTAATTTATTATACTTAAGAATCAATGGACACATGTTTTCCATAAACATCATAGAAATTTTATACCAATCCATATTCTCCATATGTCCATCCTGAGTCTGAATATCCACCCAAAAATTCTATTTATCACATATCTTATAAGTACCCATATTAAATCTCTTTTCATCATGATTCCCAAAGTGTTCATGTATAATCTGGATACTCTCGATAAAAAATTAAACTCCCTCAGTGCCACCATCTCGAGTAAAAGTCTGAGGGTGATGAAAATATAACTCTCTTGTTTGATCAAAAAATATTTTCACAACCCACTCAGGGTCCCTTTCCATAAATTACATGAAGCAAGAAATTCTCTCTGGGATATTCTCACTGTCTTCCTCACCCTCCACTATCGCTGCCTTAGGTTCCACTACTGGATGATAATACCTAGACATGTACAACTTCCGTTTTCTCAATAATCATCGTTATGAATGAATATATCTAAAATTCATGACACACAAATTAGATCTCATGACCAATAATTATCTCATTTATGTATGAGGAAAATCAAAACAAGTCACAACATCTCTTTTCCCTTGACATTTCTATGTGGTCAAAACTAATGTGCTATTAATACCCTTATCTATCCTACACCTAGGTACTGGTTAACAAGGTTAAACACATTCTAACTATTCACATTACATTACACACCCATTTATTCGCATATTTTCCCATCATTTTACAATTTCTAATTTCATAATAGACACTATTTCCAATTTAATTTCATAAGCAAGGAAAAACATTTCAATATTGAAGACTTGCCCAAGACCCATTTTGTCAAGAATACCTAAAATGATGTACCTTAGAAAATAATCTTGAGTACCCGGATTGAAGCATGAATACATAAATATGTCTTACAGGGCCACAAGTAAAATATCAAAAACTCATAAATAATTATTAAATGAGAGAACAATTTTTTCACCAATGGTGAAATAACATCCAAATATAAAAACAAACATCATAATAGTAATCCCACCCAGTGTACTTCGGTTTTCCCTTGTACATGGGTTTTCACCTCCCTTGCATGACCTTGTGACCAAGGCTTGAATCCTCTTATCCTTATGTCTACCGTTAAAAAAAATATGGAAAAAGAAAAATAATAGATAAATATTTGGATACTACATTGTAATGTCTTATCCTAGGTACCACACACTGTTTCCCTAAGCTAGTCAGTCACATTACCTCAATCACACCTCCCAGTACACTAGAGGCTACATACTACCAGCGAGGGTATACTATCAATGATTGGGAAACTATTCCATCTTTTATTAGAGTAATACTCCAATTGAAATTTAGAAACAACACCTAAATAAATTATTACCATAAAAATAATAGTACAATGATCACAAGATTACCAAAAACTGAAGATTCAATATCAAAATTGTATTATAAATATGTCAGGATAAAGTACATTCAATGTGTCAAAATAAAAGTCGAAATTAATGACACTGAAAGAAACCAGGAAGGGCCCGAACCACATCTGGTTCCCTCATCAAGTATCTGTCCCTAGATCAACCATCAATCATGAGGAATTTTCCCTTATCTTATCATGAAAATTTAATTTCTATTTTGGTAATGATCAAGAAATTTTAGTTGGTATGAGTATATCTCAGCAGGCCACCACCAATGACTTCTAAAATAATATCAAGTAATAAAGATTTATTAATGTTGTAATAAGTGATAATCACAATGAATAAGTAAATAGGTATCACATTATCAATTATTACTTATTTAACCACAAAAACATTCAGGTTCCCAATGATGCTCGTACCTCAATACCCAATTTATATCACATATATTCTGAACCATGTCACATATTCAATTCACATATCAATATAACTCAATTGATTAAATTATCCATATTTTTTCAGTTTCAACATTATGAACACTTGAAACCATAGTAAAGTGCCATTGTTTTTTAGGGGGAAGCCATGTCTAGTACCCCACAAGTATTTGGAGCATCAGTCCCTATCTCACACCTCATGGGTATTTATTGCATCGGTCCCTATCTGGTACAATATAGAATGCATGCTTTTGGGGTAGAATGGAATTTCTAGCACACCGAAAGTATTTGATACCTCATTCCATGTCACACACCCCATTTACCAATCATTCACATGCATAAAAATAGATCACATAATCACATGAATCTCAAAATCACATGTTTTCACATTATCACTTCAACCAGGATTATTAAAAATTAATCCCCTTATCAATTTTAACTACAAAAATATTATATTTATTAATTCATTAATTCATTAACCAAAAGTAGACAAACTTAATCAAAAATTAGTGAATCACCTCTATTAACATTAATAAATTCAATAACTATTTAACCAAAAAAGTCCATTAATTAATAAAATAATAAATTATTTATTTTACAATCTCATCATCAAATAATAAAGTCATAAATACACTATTATAAATTTAAAATTCATGAATTTGAAAATTAAATCTACAATTAATTATTCCAATTCCAAAAATTCAGTACTTTGATAATTAATTCATCAATTAATTATACCAACTCAGAAATTACATTACCCTATAAAATCCCCAATTGCATAATTAATTAATTAACTACATTAACTAATAAAATTTCGGTATTAAAATTTCGAAATGAAACATTTAAACTATTGAAAAACATATACATAATTGATATAAAAAATATTGTATTTGAATAATATAAATCCTACATCAATTCATCGAGAAACAATAACCATATGAAAATCCAATAAAATAACAAGAGTAATAGTGTAGAATGAGATAAAGATATGTGACATATCTCAATATTGAAGAATAAATATCTCTTAAATATAGTTATAGATCTACAATGATAGATATAAATACATAAAAATAGGTTTATATATGACTAAAACGTAGAATAATATCCCTAAATAAACGAAATAAGAAAGGGACTTGAATGGGAATGTAATCGGGATAGAATTATCTTATCGATAGAGTTACGGATCTTCTATATAGGCATTATGTCATGATTAATAGATGTCCGGAAGGTTTATAATCCATCTGAGAGGCTATGAAATCAAGAGATTTTTTTGGTCCATCTTTAAGATCAATATGACGATTTTGATGCATTTGGGTTGTTAAAAAGTGTTTTTGATGTCTAATTAAATGTCGAGCAATGTTTATTGGGTAGGGGAACAAAGTTTCCTCTATGGATGCACCTAAAATTTACACCTATTTTGTAGGGGTTCCATGGATACTCCTGTGAGGATGCATAGTTTGACATACCTTGTTGCAACAACATAAATCCCTCATATCCTAGTTTACATTGTTTTCTAGGATGGGGTACACAGTTTGTTCTAACCATCCTTGAATAATTCACATCCCTCATTCTTTCAATATCTCATAATCTTCACCCAAATGCACCTCGAGGTGAAACCCTACAAACTATGTTCAAACAAATAAGAAAATTGCCTATAATAATGAATGATTCAACTCTATAAATGTTTGGTATATTAACATTACACCTCCCAATATTACCATCCTAAGAATCCAAAAGGGTAACTATCTTTTGATAATAGATACATATTCTAAATATTCTTTTAATGATAATTGATATCTCCCATAAGGTGATTTTGATATAATAATATTATTAGATATGAAATTCTTAAAAAAATCCTAACTTAATGAAATTGGAACATAGTAAGTGAGAGATTAAATGTAAAATAAGTGTAAACATAAGAAGTATCAATCAATAATTATTTAGGAAATTTGGATAAAATTAATAGAATCGTAAAATGATAAAAACTTATCTGATGAAATACAACTATTACTAAGCCATAATAAATCTATCATCGAAGAAAGATTGTTAATAAAAAATACACGAGTCATAGTTGTAAAAATTATTAATAATATGTCATGATACATGAGAGCACATCATAAAAATAAGACCTATTTTTATGGTATAAAATGTTTGAAACAATATAATCATAGATTTTATTTTCCATGTGTTCTTAACATAAAATATATTATATAGTAATCATGGGATAACCAACACTGTACATTATTATCATGGAACAACTACTCATGATACCAATTGGGCTTGATAAAATAAGTACATTACCATCCGAATAGTGGAAAACTAGTTTTCAACCCTCTTGTGCTTTAGAAAACATCTCGTTAACCCTCTTAGGCTTGGGGGAACCTTCCATGTACACTATTTATCATAGGAAAACATGCTATATAACATTTAATATCCTAAGGTATAAAAAATTTCTAATCTAATTTGTGGGAGATAATGGATCCACTGATCACATAAAGATAAAAAATTCATATATATTAAATAAGAGTATATGAGTATTAATCAATAAATTATAGTTCAATTTACCTATGAGAAAGAATCATGTTTTCTGGAAGATCATTAAAAACTCACAATCATAAGCAATATTGAGAATGAAATTGGTTAATATCATATGATCATATCCTACTAAATAACAATAAAATATAATTTATATTCACATAGATTAAAAATAATTTTATAAAAGAATTTAAATATTTATTGAATATAATAGGAAATAGTCTTTTACATTGTTAAATTGAACACTACAAATTATTGAAATAATAAAAATATTATTTTCATGGATAACCCATAGAAAAAAATAATGATTGATAATGAATAATTTTTATAATGGGAGGAAAATGTGGTTGTTCTATAAACATTAAGGACATTCTTTTTATACTTTTGTAAAAATTAATATGTAATTATTATAAAAAAAATTTTAAGTGTCCATTTAGTTATTTTTAAATAAAGATAATTTATGTAGTAAATAAAATTATCTTTTTTTTATGTAATAATAATTCTCATTAAATAATTTTTACGGAAATGGATATAATAGAGGAACTTTATAGACCAGAATATGAAATAAGTTTATCTTTTCTTAAAATATTCATTATATATCCTTGAGTAAAAAAATAGAGTAATATGGAATAGACAATTGAAAGAAATATAAATGACATGAGAATACAAAAATATATGGGGTTTAATATATATAAAATTTTCAAATTCCTATAATTGAAATTTAAATATAAAGAGTCTAGATAACAAGCTAAATTGTATTACAAACCCTTATCTCAAGTCACAATTTAAATTGTACAAAACTTAAATGCTAGTATAATAATATTTTTCTTCATTAACACATATATATACCGGGACTATATTCATGGTAAAACTTACACCAATAATTCCCTCATAATTTACAATTACACATTTACTAAAAACTCTTCATTAAAATCAATATTTTCTTGTTAACTATTATGTATTCAACATATGTTTCTCTTAATTGATTATGGTACATTTATCTTGGTCATTATTTCATTATCTAATATAATTTATCATGTCACATAATTTATATTTATTGAAAATATTATTTATTATAATAATCTGTGTAAGATGATGATGAAAAATTTATTACCTAACTCTGTGGAGGTGGCAGTATGATCATACACGCATGTGATATTTTTATTTTTCTAATGTATCTAAAAAAGGAAAAGTAAATAATATTTTAAATTTTATAGAATCATAATTATATAATAAATATAATATATATTATTTATATCGTTCTATATAACGAACCATGATAGGGGTGAGTAAAAATGTAATACATCAATTTTTGGAGGTACTACTCTGGACGTACATAGGTGAATTTTTTTATTTTCAATTTTATTTAAACGAGGGAAATATTATTTTAATAGTAAATATAAAAACCAATAAGTATATTAAAAATGATCAATAAAATATATTAGTATTCATAGAATAAATTTTAATTAACATGAAAAATAAATAAACATTGAAATAATTTATTTAGGATTTATATCCCATCATTGGATATCTTCCATTAACATACAACAAAAAATTTCTATAATGTTAATATTACATGAAAACAACCTCTAGAGAATTCATTGGTGATTTTGGATGTTATTTTAGTGGATCAAGGTTTATATACAGTGCTCAAATTATGTGATTAGTTTAAGATATAATGTATTATTTTTTAACAAGAGTGTGAAACCCTTGTAGATACCATCAAAATTAAAAAAATATTAACTCACTCACAAATAAAAGTAAAAATTATAAGGAAGACTTTGATTGATAAATTTTTGGTAGGTATTAAACAATTCAATAAATAATATAAAAACATGTTTTTATGTAATTAGTACTCCTATATCTTAGTTTGAAAGAATTTAACCCATTTTAAATTTTATTAGAAAAAAAACATTTTTCCATGGAACCTTATTATTATTAAAAAAAATTTACTTTTCTTTAAAAAAAATATTCATATGTAATATACAAAATCTATTTTATAAGATTTAATTTCTAATTTTCATATAGTTCATTTCGAATATCGGCCCACAAAATGTACAAAATAAATTTTAAGAATTATAATTTATTAGATCGAATATATAATCTACAAAATTTATTAATATAAACTATTAATAGTAAATAATTTAATCTATTATGAAAAAATTAACTATGAATATTAAAGACTAGTTTTCTAAAAGATATATATTTTACCCCTAAAATGATTTCGTATTCCTTTATAACCATAATTTAATACATTTATGAGTGATCATTCATTTTTATAGAATTATAAAAAATAATATTCCATAATTTTAATTAAGAAAATTAACTTTAATATAAAAACATATATATATTTTTATATAACAATATATTTATAAAAAACATATCTATTTAACCAATTATTATTTGGGAAGTTTTACCATACCATTAATGAACCATTTTAGGGATATAATTAATTCAGTATATAAGTTATCAAATAAAATTATTAATAAATTTTATTTTTTACATTCCTAAAATTTATGAAATTGAATATAATTTCATGATTGAAGAAAATAGTTCAAAATAGTTTCTTAATAAATAAGTATATTACCTTATGTGAATTTTAAGATTTCTTAAATATTTATTTATTTATATTAATTTAATTTAACTATGAAACTATTATTTTTTTCATTTTATATTTTATTAAATCATTATTCAATAAATTTTGTTGTTTAGTTCACCATAATCTATCAAAAAAATTAAAATTATTAAAGTGAATATATTCTAAAAGATTAAGGTGTTACAGAAATGGAGTCTATTGATATTAAATTAATGTATGATGATGTTGTAATGTTATAGTTTGAAATTAACGTGTCATAATTAAAGATATATTATAAATTATATTTTGTATCATGTGTGCCTTTTTACTCTGATTTATATTTTTTGATATTCATAGTAGCCTTTTTGGTTTCAATTAATGGATAAAAATAACATGAAAAAAGTTAATAAAGTGTGTAATGAGAAATGAAACTACCATCATAGTTAGAGCTGAAATAGAATATAAAAAATTCTATAAATGACCACCAAACCCTCTTAATCTATGATGAACTGTGAGATTCCTACTTAACATCAAAATACCTAATGTAAGGAAACACTAAAATTTTTTATTCACGAACCAGGTTCCACAATCATTTTGTGGCTCCTCTAATACACTTTTTTTTTCAAATAGTATATCAATAAAACATAAAATATATATTTTTCTATTGTTTGCAGTGTATGAAATGTTTCTTTTTGCTATTTAATACTTATAATATGGAGCTAGTCAACAGTTAGATCCCAATAAAAGTATATAGAAAGTGGAATAAATTAATCTCATAGAATTAGAGGGTTTAATATGTTAGTTTTAAATAAATATTTTCCCAAAAATATTCATTCTTAAATGGAGGTAGAATTCTAAGATATTGAACAATAGAATGATGAATCTACTAGTACATATTAATAAAACATTACAAGACATACAATGTATTATTATTGATTTATCATTAAACATGTAAGAATATTCAATAATTTATTTGGTATGTCAAAAATAGAGTCTCTCAATGAACTTTTATGTAAAGAAATATTATATTTATGAATAAATTCGAAATGAAATTTTGAGGCCCCCCATATTGTTACGTTTTTGTGGTGAAAAAGAGAGAAATATAGTATTGTAGAAATCGAAATGATAATTATCATGATGTAATAAATTTTAATATTCCAATGGGTCAATTATGTGGGAAAAAAACTATTTGAAATTTCTATAAAAGGATTGTAAAATGATTAAACTATAAAAGAGACATATTTAGGTAACAATAATGATAGGAAATTTAAAGTGGCCTACCTCTAAGATAGATAAAAATTAACATCAACTTAATATACTACACAAATTAATATTCATTATTTTTAAATAGAATGGAAATTATGAAATATAGTTATGCAATCAACGGGTTAATGATGAAAATTTATGTCATCAAAATCTTAACTATAGGGATGAAAAGAAATACTTTTCAATTAATACTATAGTAATGTTTCATGAAATTAATAGGTAATAGGTATGCTCATCTTCTAATAATCGCAACAAATTTATTATTTGATCATTGTTCAACCCAATCCATTAAATTTGGATGGTTTTTCATGATAATGTAATAACCAAACCAATGATTAAAAAACATTGTAGGTTTTTTGGTTAATGTAGACCCCAATGCACTACAACAGAGGGAGAAAAGTTGTAAGTTTTCTATTATCAGCCACATTTAATACCGTCAAGGTGATAATCCATGGTATTTAATGAGATAAAACCTTGGATTTAGAATTATTGGGGATATAAAAATTGTAAGTTAATTCCTATTGGGAGTGGATATTTTCATATTGTCCTGCACTCAGAAGAGGAGTCAGATTGATTCTAAAAATAGGGAAATATACATCTGACAATAGGTATCCTCCGATTATCCTCTTGGGAGTATATTATCAATCCTTTTACACATTGGAATTCTATGCCCCAGATATGGGTTCTATTAATGGAAAATTCTATAACCTTTGGTACTATATGATTTTAAATGACCTTACCTCATGCATAGGAGTTCACATAAAGGTTATTCAGAGAACATTGAATGGTGAATTGGGAAAATATAAAAGTGTCGTGGTGGAAGTGAATCTAGATTCAAAATTTCCTCATGTAATTCCATTCAATGATAATGAATATATAATAAAGTAAGAATTTAATATGATCATATGCCCCCATTCTGCGATTATTGCATAATCATTGGTCATACTATTATGAATTATAGAGTGATTTAAAAGCAAACACACCCCCTAGTGAGATTGATCAGCCTGATGTCGGGAATAGAAAGAAGGATAACGGAAATTACTTATAAATATTTTATATACATATGAAGAAAAAATAGAAATTTATTAAGAAGGGTTATGTGCAATCTAACTTAAATCAATTTCTAAGTAATCATGGGAAGAAATAGTTGAGATGGAGGAATTTGTAGATCAGGTGATATTTATTTTTGAAGAAATAAAATCTATGGTTATTCAAAATGTAAATTATACCATACCAGATGATAATACCTAGATGAATCTAAATAATGGAAAAAATACAGATGTAAAAATTGATGATGTTTAGAATTTGAAAAGGTCAGCTAAAGACAGTGCAGACTCTTTTGTAGAAAAAGAACATGATCCTAAATTGAATGGTTTGCCTAAGGGTTCAGAAATTACATAGACACTAAATCCACTGGACTCCTTTTCATTCTTTGTTAAGTCCACTAAACAAACTTTTTGAATGGAACTGCCTTGCCAGAACACATTCAATGTGATTTTTGATTATTCTGATGATGATAACTATGAGTCCAAATGCTCTAAACTACAAGGTATTAGTGCATATGAGGATTTTAAAACTCCAGAACCTATGGAGGGTTGAGCATATCTCTTCACAGGAGATCTTGGAGATACAATGACCTCTCTAGGTGAGTAACCAATATGCGCTTCTCACAAGCTCATCCCTCTACATATTACACATAATCTACAGCATTCTTTGAAAACATCACTTGAAGATAGTGTGTTGGGAATGCATAGTGAGGCCCTCCACAATGTTAGGATGACCAATCCAGTTATTAAATCCATTTCTCATCCACAGAATAAAATAAAGGGGCATATCAAGTTAATTTAGGATGAGGAATCCAAGAAAGCGCACCAGTAAGAATGATAAATAGGTACAAAAATTAATTATTTTATCCTAACTCTTCCATGATCTTGTAAGAAAAAATTAAAAGACACACAAGGACTCTCCAAAGAAATTATTGAAATATAAATGAGGAAATAACTCTTGAGGTATCAAAACTAAGAGGCATATCCCATAGAGTATGTATAAATGAATATATTTTTACTATAATTGAATGGTTATTTCTAACCCTAACACCATTCCACCATTAAAGAAAATTTCTTTTCATGAATAAAACTATGTTATTTTCCCTATCTGAGCAAAAAATCACCTATGATGTGGCCTTTAACAGTTTAGATAAATATAGTTATAATTTTATTGGTGAATCTTATAACAATGTCAATTGAGATTCCTTATGAGTCTACTCTCATATTTCTATCAATAATGTGAAAATCTATAATAAATATTCCCAATCCCTTACATGTGAGATAAAATTGTATAATGATTCCTTCTTCTGTAATTTTTTGTATGTTTGCAATAGATACTAAGATAGGAGAACTCATTGGCACAAAATATCCCCCTTAACAATACTATTCATGCTCCTTGGGTAATAGTTTGTGACTTTAATTCTATCTACGGACCTAGAGAAAATATTGGAAAATTTCAATCACGCATCTCCACTAAAGATTTTGAACTCTATACTAATGATAACAACCTTGGAGGAAGTCTTCCATTTTCTTTGGTAAATGTTTCCTAGTCACCAAAAAAGATACTTTCATGAATAAACTTGGGAAAAAAAGAAGGTTCTATAGATTTCACTTATCTTGGAGTACTATTCTTATGGTAAATCCCCAAAAATAGATTCTTCTCAAGAATATTTGATCAGATCAGTAATCAAATATCATCTAGGAAATGAAAAAATTTATTTATGGCAGGAAGAATTTATCTTTTCAAATATACCATTGTTTTTAAAATTTTATAATCTATGATGTTGTAAGTCATGCCTCTTTATTCAAAAATATCAATAGAAGAATTAATGATTTTTTTGGAGAAGGAGAACAATTGAAAGAAAAAATTTCATTGTTCCATGAAAAACATGGTGCACCCTCTTTAATAATAAAGGGCATGGTATTAAAAACCTCAACAATTTCAATGAATCCCTTCGAGATAACCTTACATGGAAAATAATGAACAACAACTTCTAGACCTATGTGTTCTATCATGGAAGATAAGACAATAACCTTAGGAAAGGAAAACACTTATACGTAGACTCCTCAATATATCCTTTTACAAAACATTGTTTTTTAAAATTATTACCTAACTCTAAATGGGTTTTCAACAAGAATTACCCTCTACTATTTTTGTTAGATAAATGGAATGGAATACCTATTTTTAACATGATTGAACCCATCCCCTTGACCAAAATTTCAAGTATCACCATCAATGATTTATTAAGCTTGCCTTTTTTTATTTAACAGAAGAAATATTTTCTATTATAAACAACCACACCTATTTTTAGCACTAATGATTTCTTAGTTTGGGAGCCAACTAATAATGGTGTGATAACCTATAATATTTAATTTAGTCATAATGTTACTAATACCAACAATTATTTTATATGGATAAATAATTTTAACATAAAATTGGTTAGTCCCTCCCGGTTCACCCTAGTTTGGAGAATTTTATATAATAGAATTCTTAATAATTTCAATCCACAATGTGTTTTATTCAACTCTGTTCAAAATGTTTCACGTGTAATTAACATTGAGAGGATACTAATTTCTGATTTTTATACTATGCTACTACATCTGCAATATAGATTTACATTTTCGACATTTTTTTATCTCAGATGGACAATTTTGGACTCTATTGGTTTGCAACTTAAAAAATTCCTTACTATGGGTACCTCTAACCAAATTCAACATCACTTCATTTCCACTGTGGAAGAATTGATCCATCTTATTTATTATGATATATACTTAATTATAAAAATAAATAATACATTTATTTTTAGAGTAGCACAAATAATGATACACATCGAGATCAAGGAGGCTGAAATCATGAAAACATAGACATTCCTCAATTCAGTTATAGATATCTATATCCTAAGAAATATTTGTATTGATAAAAGATACATCCATCTGAGAGGTATAATAGATGTGTTCTGGAAACCCCTATTCCTAGATGGATAAAAATTAATGTGGATGGTTCCTCAAAAGGGAACCCATAGCCTCCATGATATGGTATCATATGTAGGAATCATTACGACGACATTCTTGGATACTGATATTGTTTGTGTTAACAAGCCTCATCCCATCAAGCTAAGATGAACAACTTCATAAATTAAATTTAACTTATTAGGCAACAAAAAATGAATAATTCCCAAATTGAAAGAGATTTAACTATAATATCATCGTTCAGGCCCATAGACATAGAACAACTCACTTGCCATGAACCATTACTATTAAATGGATCTTCTTCCTATAAAACCTATCAGGACTCAACCATGTTATCACTCACACCTATCAAGAGGAGAATAAAGTATTGGATAACATTTAAAATAAGGGTGTCTATAATAATAGAACATGCCCAGATAATCTTCTGACCGAGTTCACCAATCATCAAAAAAATGATTTTACTAAAATATGATTCTTTAGATGTTTTTATGTTTTATTTTTATATATTTTAGTCCTCTAATCCATTAAACAAGGCATCATTTTTTAAAACAAAATTGGTCAAATATAATATTAAAAATTAACCGAATTATTTTTAATTATGAATGGATTCTTATAAACTCACTATGGATGTTAAATCCACTATATTGGTTATGTTACTTAGATATAATTGATATATATCTCATGTCATTTTGGAAAACCATATATCGATAACATTTTTAATATTCATGAATAAATAAACATATTCCGAGAGGGGAATCATTTTTGAAGTTAGATCATGATGTTTAGTTTTCCATAAATCTCATACAGGGAATAAAAATCTATATCAAAAAATAAATATAGAATTGAGTCGATTGAGTTGGAGGATTTGAAAAATAAACTACAAATAAAATATTGATAAGGGTTTTATATTTACATTTCAATCACCATGGGAAGAAATTATCCTTTTTTAATGATAAAAATGGATTAATGCATCTTTATAATGATTGTGTTAAACATAAAAAGATCAAGATCATGAAACAGTATCCCATATCGCATATTTCATAATTTTATGATCATCTAAGTGGATATTAATACATCTAAAATATTTACCTACGAATTCTACATAATAATATAATGGTAAAAAATGGTTATGTGTCCAATAAACATTCTATACTAGTTGTATACATCATTAATTCACAATGATGCTGTTAAAACATACAAATTCACCGACTATAATTTTGATCTAATGAATATAGTATTTATAGAATACATAAATCAATTTATAGTTGTATTTAATAATGATATTATCATATATAATAGGTGTAGAGAAGTGTGTGGATATCATTTTAGGATTATGATAAAGACCATTTGAAAGGAGGTAATGTAAGAAAAATTTAACAAGTGTTAATTCTGGATATAAAGTTTTCATTTTTTGGTCTTATAATAACAATATAGGGTGTATATATAAATTATTAAAAGATGTGAGTAATTAAATGATGGCCTATACCAACCAATATAATCAAGATTCATAGTTTTTCTAAATTTAATGTATACTATAAATATTGTTTGAGAAATATCTCTAGAATGACATAACCATTAGCCAATTTCACTCTAAAGGGTGTCCAATTACATTAGAATGATGAATTTGATGAAAATTTCATGTATTCAAATAGAAATATGGTTAATAAACATTTATAAAGACTACACTATAGTAGATAATGTTTTAGTATATATTGTGATTCCTTAGTGTAGTGATAGGGATGTCACCTCTTAAAAAATAACATTGTGGTAGCATACACCTCACACCAATAAAGGTTAATGAGAAAAAATTACTAACTTATTATTTGGAGATGAAAGTGGTTATATATGAAATAAATTTATTGAGTAATTCTCTATTTCATCAAAAGTTTTATATATTTACCGATCATAAGATATTAAATTTTTTATCCACACAAATGGAGTTTAGGTTCCATTAAATGAGTTAGTGGGATATGATCGGTCCCTGTGAAAATTTAATACATAACTACTCGAGTAAAGATAATAATATGGATTATGTTCCATGTAGAAATTAATAGGATACATTATCCCTTATTAAGATTAAAGAAACCCAATAATCATTAAATTTTAATCTATGGACCATAATATTAAATAGGAAGGGGAGAAATCCAATAATTCCCAAGTGATACCAATAACATATATCCTTGTTAATATCATGGAGGTATAGAAGGAAGAATTATAAATAAAACAGATATATAAAAATATTCAACAGTACAAGATAGAAATTTATTAAATTATAGTATTGATAAAATAAATATGTATCACTTATATGATAGAAATTAATATAGAATTGTTGGGTGATGCACATAGTTTACTATTATCTGTCCATCTTGGAAGCAGATGGATGTATAGATGTATCCAAAATCATTTCTAATGAGACAAAATTTATAGGATGGTTTAAAAAAATATTTCTTGATACTTTGTGTGCCAATATGTTGAGGTATAATTATAGAAGTTTAAGGAGATGAAAAAATTATTATTTCTATCTTAATAAAACAAGGAGTACATCACCATTTATTTTTTTGGATTGAATTATCAAGTAATAAAAAGGTTATAATACCATTTGGGTTGTAGTTGATCACCATAGTATATCATTTAATATTAATTATATTCATGAATATTTTATGTATGATCATCTTTATAATTTATACATAATGGAATGAGTAAAAGAAAATAGAATGTTACTTTCAAATGTATCTCATCAACATTAATTGTTTACCTTAATGTATGGAGTTTTAATAGATAAAGATTTAATTTTTCTTCAAGTTTTACCACATTTTATAATCCTCATAATAAGAATTAATCTAAGAATTTAATGAAAAGTAAAAATATAACATGATAACATAATCTATTTATTTTAAATGAGTTTTGGATCAACACCTTCCACAGGTAGAGATTCCAAATAACAATAGTTTTCATTCAAGTATTCATATGACACCATATGAGGCTTTTCTATAGAATGGTGTGAAAATTTCTATCATTTTTGAAGGATGATGGGGAGAATAATCTATTGGGTTTAGATCCTATATAATAGATTTTATTGAATATTAAAACCATTGAATATCTCATTAAAACATTGAAATACCAAATCAAGTGAAACAATTATAATTATCACAGATATTTGGAGATTTCTGTTAAATATAATATATTACGAAAAATATCACCTTGTAATAGGGTTATTAGATTGAATAAAAATTTAATTTTAAGAACTAAATAAATTGTAAATTTTTAAATACAAAATCACATGATGATGGTAGTTTATTATCATTAACTTCCCCAAAATATATATTAAGGGTATGACTTTTTTATGTATCACTTTTGAGGACCTACATACATAATCCATCACATATACTAAACAACATGTTTCCATAGCTAGTTTATGATCACAATTATGAGAAAAAACTTGTATATATCATTGATTATGGAGATTAATTAATATAAAATAAGACTACTCACATAGATAAAGCTTTCTATAGAAATTAAATGTATTAAGAGGAAACATGGGGTCTAAATATGTAATGATGAAATAGTACAATACTTTTTTCACCTGATTAATGAAATTTCAATGGAGAAATGTTTTAAGGGTTAAAATGTTACACCCTAAAAATTTAGTATTTTTTATATTTTAATAAAAATAACTTGCCTTATATAATATAATATAATAATAAAAATGTAATAAAAAACATTATGTATTGATTTCATGTAGAATATTTTAGTGCAAGATAGACGTTAATAAATTATAATATGAACATATAAAACCTCATTAAGAAAACTACAAGAAGAATAAAAAAATAAGTAAATAGAAACACCCTAAAAAGGTAATCATTCTACACATCGGGTTCTTTAAATTTCATATCACTAATCATTACTATGAAAAGAAGGAAATAATTATAAATATAAGATAAATTTTTAAAATTGTGTTAATGAATATGATGACTGATTTTAGAGATGTTTGTATGGATTTATTTGAGAATGTAATACCACTATTATGTGTATGATAAATGGATTTAGAGTAGTTAGATAATTTATCATTGGATATTCATGTATCCAATATGAGAAATTAGGCTGTGTTGTTTTTGTCAATATATTTAAAATATTTTCTACATTTATTTAATAAATCTCAGAATAAATAAAATAGAATTGATATTTCATAAAAAACAAAGTATTTTTTTCTTTATATTAAAAAAATAAATTCATATATTCAATGAAATATTCAAATACTTATGTATTTATAATTTTGTTTTCTTGGATGATAAATAATTGGATGTGGTTAAAATCAAGTGTTGTTAAAAGTGGATAATTTTTAATGAATTTTTATTAGAATTATTTGCATTTTTGTATTAATTATTAAATTGATCACTAACAAATAATTTTTTTATTGAAATATATTGTTCATATATGTATTAAAATAAATTAATAATCATCTAATGGATATGATTTAGTATGACATAAAAATAATTCACTTTTATTTTTAATAATTTAGTTTTATAAAAATTATTTTTATGTGTTATTCATTTATTATTTTAAATTATTTTATTATTAATTTTTAATGTAAAATATAATAATAAAAATTTACAATTGGAATCATTAGATCCAAATTATTTAGTAAAAATAATTCCATTTTTATTTGTAATATAAATTTACCATACAAAAGTTATTTAATAAGTTAAAGACCTAAATAAGGTAAGGGGATTAAATTAAGGGATAAGGATTTAAAATATGAAACATAAATATATTTAAATAGTTGTATTATTGGAAGATCCACCTCTACTTATCTATTATCTATTATTTTTTAACTTGATTTAAAATTTTTTATCATAATGACATAGTTAAAAATTATGAAATGATTATTTTTAAAATTTATGCTCAAGATCACACAAAATAAGACCCCTCCCCTACCTAGATAAAATCAACATATTTACCTAGAATTTATCTTCTATCCATACCAAAATTAACTGCATAAAACCATACTCTCATATTATAGATCAAATGTTCATATAAACAATTCCCAAAGAAAATTATTTTTCTGAGTAATTATATAATGATATTATAGTCATCAACAAGAATATTATTTGCTCATTAATGATTCTATTATATATTATTCAGGAAACCCATATAAATTTATATTTATGACCCTAAACACTTTTTTTAAATTGTATTTATATAATCATTAAAAATTTAGTATGGTTAAATTTTTTTCCTATATATCAATATGTTCCTGAGTATACTGTCACATAAGAAATTTTGGGAAGTTTGTGTTTGGCAGAACTTTCCTCATTGAGTGTAGTAATGTTTACATTACTATGTAAAAATTAATTACTAATTTAGAAATTTCTATGATAATATTCATATTAATAATATAATGATGTTGATCATGATACAATTATAATATATATAAATCATCACAAATAGTGAAGTACAATGGGGGATATATACAAACCTGGAGGGTAGTCATTAGAAGCGTGACTGTGATTATTATCTTGATCAAAAATAGTGTATGTTTAGATATAGTACATCATGAAATTATTTTCAAATGAATAATTTTATTAAGAATATATTATAATATATGAATTGTATGTTCATGTTTTAATGTTATAATATGTGTATGTATAATGGTTATGCTTTGAAGAGTATATACATGATGATTGGATGTAGGATTATTTTATGTTCTTATCTTAAGAGGTCTGAGTTACAATGGATGAGTTAAGGATATATGAATAGTGATATATAAAGTTACACTATAAGGATAAAAAAACTCACTATTTTAATTCAAAAGGGCAGATTTCCTTTAAAAGAAAAAACTAGATTAAGATTCATGATGTTATTAGAATGAAAATAATCAATAAGAGGACATATATGGAGAGGAATGATAAATTATTATTATATAGATCTTATAGATGGAAATATGATATGTCATAAGAAATAAAATATTATATGTTCATTGGATGAATTTATACCAATATAAGAAGTCTAAAGTATCGAATCCACAACCTTTAATGCATATTGTGATATTATTTTAAGCATAATTAAATATCTAATTAAAACCTAAGGATCGTAAAGTGTAATTCCTTAAATGATTATGTACATAATTAAACACCATCACACCAAAGTAATAACATATTTAATTCAATATTCATTATTTCCTATTAAATCCATTTTGGCCCTTATATATTCATAGGATCACCTTGGAATACATAAACAAAATGTATGAACTAAGATCATAGCATGGGAATAAGCATAGGAAAAAAACATAGCATATGGGTTAGTAGTCATAACATAATGATATAAATCCATGATTATTGAATAAACACAAGGAAAACAGTGTATAATATTTTAAAATATAATAATTGAATAATTGGAATGTGTAAATATCATATAACATGAATCCAAAATGATTCAAGGATAACTTCCAAAACTATATCACATGGTGGGTAAAGTCCCATAAAGGAATCATGTTCACTCCCTATCCCAATAGGATGTCTCATGAGAATGAAAATTACCCATTGCATTGGAGATCTATCTAGGTACACCATTTATAAAATTTTCATGAATATGTGTTTGAAATTAAGAATAACATATAAAGAATCCAACCTAACCATAAAGGTTACCCATGGAATGAATTTGGTATCCTAATCTTGTCAAAATTCATAACAAAAGAGAATATCATAAAAGTGTATATGAAATAAGGGATTTAAAACATTCAATTACAATAATTATGGAATTTTTAGATAGGTCATGACATGTCATGTCAAACTCAATAGAAACCATGTTAATATAGTGTCTAAAAATTTTCATAAATAAAACATTTTAGTGTGTTTAAAAAAATAAATTAATGATTCCTTAAAGTGTAAAAGGCGTATTTTTATAAAAAAAACTAAGAATGAACTCAGTTATTTTGTCATTATAAAATGAATGATTTTATAAATAATTAATAGTGACTTAAAATATATCAGGTATTATACTTATAAAAGATTATGATGTTGGAAAGTTTCCTTTAATTGGGCTTCTATAACGGGAGGAATTGAGAATGGAACATTTTTAAAACATGTATTTCCCAATTAAATAAGGTTAATATGATCTGGATACATGAGTTATTTAGTTATTAACATAAGGTAAAATAATTTCACTAAAATAATGAAAAATTTCCTTGGGGTAAATAGAGAGAAATAGTAACCCGAAAGAAAAATGGAGGCTCAGGTAGAATCCCTCAACTTATGTCTAAAACTATTTGTCACTTGATAATAATGTAATGAATAATAAATTTAAATCACTTAATTAATTGAAACATAAAATTTTATACTTTTATTGTATTTATTATAATTTTATTATGTTAATTTATAAACATTTGATGGGTTATGAAATTCAATTTCATCATTCATGAGCATTTGTTTCTTTGGATATCATTACTACTATACTTGTATAATTGTATGGAAGATCATGTAAAATGAGAATGGATGTAAAAAATTGAAGTTATATCCTATTAATGAAAACCATATTATTAAATTATTATATATTTCATTTGGGGATTTTGGGTCAGGATGGATCATTTGATAAGATGTTAGTGATAATCAGTTAGATTATTTTAGCTGGTTTTTAATCAAAACAAACTAGTTTTATTTTGTGAATTAATATTATTTACATAAAATTTTTATTTAACACTAAATATTATTTAATAAATATATTATAATATTTTTTAGTTGTAAAAATGGTTTTATGATCTTTATTTAATAATGTATTGGAAATTGAAACCATTGCCATCCTTGATGCGATATGTAAACACTTCATGTACGATGTTTTAAATTTAAGAACAAAAAAGGAGGGGGAATGAAATGAGGATAGATTATTAAAATAGAGTAATAAAATTACATTATATTCAAGGTAATATATTTCTCTTGACACTTGGATAATGGGAGCTGAGGAGAAGAAAATAAAAGAAATGAACATCAAAATAAATTAAATGAAAAGAAGCAGATTTTACCTCTTGAATCATTCATCTTAAGAACCACCACACAAAGATTATTTTTGTAATTTTTTTATCCCAAAGACTCTTGGAAAAGGGGTGTGTCTTGGTACGATATTTGAGTAGACTTTGGAAAATAATAAAATTCTGAGAGGTGTGTGGAGAGGAGGTGTTGAGGGGTAGAATTTATATGGGAGGAGAGGGGTATTTTCTTTTTATATATTCCATTAGTTTATTACTTTTATATATAAAATAAATTGTGAGGATTATTGTGACTAATTATAGTAATTAGTTTGTGTGATCTCAAAATAATGGTTACACACATTATCCATTATTCAATAATGACTCTAAAATATATTTCTTTATATAAACAAAAAATTACTGGATGTCACTATCCACCGTATTTTCAAAAATATTTGAAAAATACAAAAAAAAAATTAACCCTAAATTTTTATTGATGTGTAAAATTTATAAATTAGCCAAATTTTATGAAAATAATTTTTTAAATATAAAAATTTTAATTTTTAATTAAAATCATCATTATGTAAAATACCCATTTTGAAATTATAACGCTTTTGTAACACTTACAAAACTTAATGAAGGTATCATAAATTTATCTATTAATCATTATATACCAAAATAATAGTTTATGAATATATTTTATGAAAATAAATTTTGGTCTAAAACATTATATTAATTTGAAAATTTAAAATAGAAACTTCTGTTTTATAAAAATATCAACATCTAATTAATAATTAAAAAATAATAATTTACATACACTATGATATATTTATATATCATTTTACTTTATAATCGACATTAATTTTATGTTGCGACAAAAGATTAGGGGACCCATTTCATTCCACGGGTAATCCATATTTTTATTCAATAGATTGATAACATTATGTGGAACAAATATGCTTGTAAATGAAATGAATATCAAGGGAAAGTCCTAAATTATATATTCCTATAATGAATTAGGTTATGATTTAGTATGACAAGATTCCTTTTATGTGATTATGGAGTGAACCTAATCCATTTTGGGACTACGTACACCATTCTATGTTGTCTTGGTAGTTCTACATGACTTATGTTTAGGTAGGGTTTTATGTTGTTTCCACTTTACCTTGTAGACATGATCCCATGATCCCATTATATTTATGCAATGATTCCACTTGATTTATAATTTAACTTATCTTTTAGGATGTCATTATACACATTTGACTCACATTTTATGTTTCTTTATGATGTTTATTCCATTATTGGGATTTTTAACAAAATTGATATTCATATATTCTCTATATTACCCCACACCATTTTAGAGGATCCAATGGATTTAAAAGAAAACAATGGAAAATAATGTATCAATTTGATGTTTTAGTATCCTTAAATGTATTGTGATCACATTCTTGAAATTACTCTAATACTTTATGATACTTGTTTTATAATTATTATAAATATATGTTTAAGAATCATGCGAGAAATTGTGCACCAGGCTTGGTTCAATATATATTATATCGTTATAAATTTTTTTATCCTTTGGAAACTTGTATGCGATCTTTTGAGCTAAACCATAGGAAACATTCCATGGATATTTTTAATGATATGAGTAAGTATTGAAAAAATCCCTATAAAACTAGTGTAATAGAGAGAATGTGTTTTTCAAGAAATTATATCCCTCCCTGGATACTTCATGTAGACACTATCCTAGAATTGATGTTCCAAGGGGTAATAAATCTGAAAAGGGATTTTGGAAATGACTATATAATTACATGGTACCTGAAAATTAAACTTTAAATACCCCTATATTGAAAATACTAGGGGGCATGTTTTGGAAATTAACTAAGTCTTTACAAATGATCATGAATGGCATGAATATATGACCATCATCGATGACCTTGGTTGAACATAAAGTGTCATCCGATGATATTTATAATGTTTATTATAAATTTTATGGAATAAATACCCATTTTGAATTTTATGTTAAAGAAGTATATGATGATTAATAATTTTTTGAGAGTCATTAATGGTAATATAACCCTTTGGTTTACTATTGGTTTTAACAAAAAAAATTGAGGAATAATGAGATATATGTTATGGACACTATTAAATGGTATTATTATACTTTAGTTTATATATATAATTTTATGTTTAGATAATCAGATTCCATTTTGATTATTAGATTTTTATAAGGACTATGATACATGGAAAGCCATAGTAGTTGTATTATTAATATATGATTAATTATATTTTCAGTAATTCATCATATTTTTTGGAATCAAATAGGAATTAAAATTTTAGAAAAAGAAAAACATGTATACTAGGTGAAAAAAATCATATCCAGAAAGACCACTAGGATATAGCCCACATCTAAAAGGTGATAAGTTTGAAATGTATACCACTAGAAAATTTGATAAACTTGTTTGAAAAAAAAAATTGGTTTTACCTACATTTTTTGAAAATTATATATTATATAGGGAAAATATTTAGGAGGTGATTGATGATATTTTAGGATATGTTTAATTATGTATCAGTATATATAATTATAAAGTTTAATGTAATGATATATTTGGGATGAATTATTTTATATTTTTATAAATTTAAGATGGAATTTTTGAAGGATATGTATATATGTAATGGAATAAGATGGACATTGGGTGTTACTATTTTGGTATTAGAGATTAATTTACGAGATAACACCTCCTAACCATTATAGATTTAGTTAATATTAGAGGAATATAATGTTTATATTTTATGTAATATATTATTTGTTAGAATATTATTTTAGTGATTTAGGATTGATTAAACTTCATCTTGGAAACTCAATACTTGGATATATAGATGATAATGTGGTGAAAATCAATTAATGGATAAAATTATACATATCAAGTAAGTAAAATTACTGGTTTCTTATTCAAGATGTAAAAATGATCCATCATTTCTATTTAAAGGATTTCGAAAAGAATATGTAATCATATTAAATTTTGGAAATACAAATTAAATGTCTTTTATATCATCATAGATTTATGATTTTGAGGTCCAAATAATTTCGTTGATCATTCACTTTCTTGTGATCAATGATCTCTACATAACCCCATAATTATTTATGTCTTTATTCCATATAAATATCTTCATGTTATTCCAATTTTATCCATTTTAGAAACCTAGTTATGTGAGGGATTTATAATTTATTTTTGTCTATTTTTTATAAAAGTGTTTTCATTATCCCTTTTTTATGATTTGGGAATTTTAGAAACGAAATTTTCAAACATCAAACATTGTTTTAGAGATCAAGATTAAATTGTGCGTAAAAAGTTTATATATGTGGGAAGAATGTTACACCATGAAATTTTGAAATGGTAACATCATGTTTTATAGAATATATGATATGAAAAACCAATCATAGAGGAGAATGTAAAACCTTGAGACTTTACAATATATCTTTGTTTTAAATAAATGTGATCTCTTTAATATCTTGTAGAACAAAAAACCCAAAACCTAAATAAACCCTAATATAAAATACCAGTATAAAATATCACTTAAATTTTCATTTATGAATAATATTAAATAAAATATGAAAATTAAATGATAATTTTAATTGTTAGTTACAAATTTGAAACAAAATATGCACCATTATAAGAATAAGAAATATTTTTTGAAAAACCGTATCTTCCCAAAAGGAGGTTTAGTATCACTTTTCACTAGAAATGTAAAATTAATTTTACCAATGTCATGTCCTATTCCATGGGGCCTCTTCCATGACTACCCGAAGCCTTCCTCAAATAGGCTAGGGGATAGAGACTATGGTAGAGTAGGCATATCCAATAAATGAGAGGAATTTCCCCAATAAAATTTACACATGCACAAAACTTTAATCCAAAGATTTTAGAAAGTAAAAACACTATGTAATGAACATGAATTCAAACCACTAAAACCCAGCAATAGAGTTCAATAGATATCAAATTAGTAAAGTACAACTTGGACAGAATACAAACCAACAAAAAAGAGCGAGTCTATAACAGAAGTATTGAAGATCATTAACAAAAAACCACACCTAATACAACTGCAAGGAACAACACTTGACAGTTGTTTGTAAGACACTAGAACAAACCTCAGTCTGTATGATCACAATAGGCCCCACCTAGTCTTAGTCTTCATGAAACACCATCACGAGTTGACCATCCGCACAAGAGACGAAAAGTGTGGGCATAGCCTGTGCAGTGGTGTGTAAAACAATACTCAGTAAGGTACCACGAAACAAAAATCAAAATATCAGAAAGGAAACACCACTAAGAAGAAACAGTCAGCTCAAATAAATTTTATGTTAACAAAAAATATAACATGAAGATCCAAATATACTCATAATGAATACCAATACACAAGGGGTATTCCACTTCTAACCCTATTGTTCTTCTTATAGAATTCCTTATTCATGAATATCTCACTCCTCAATCAATATGTTAGTAATAACATTGAACCAGTCCAAAAAAACTATCATAGAAGGATTATGGTCATGATTAAACAAAAAGTTCATTGATACATAGAGTCTCTATAAGACCAGGATTCTCGATATCACATCCAATCCTTAGTCACAAGATTCTGATTGAGGCCTGCTCGTTCTAGTAGAACTCACTTTTTAAACAATGATTTCATCAGTGACTCTTACAAGAGGTCCTGCTAATTTAGGCCCTGCCCAAACTGAAAACACAACTAAAAGATCTTGATATTCAGATAAGGTATTCTCCTTAAATAATACCATGAACCCAATTTTTATTACCACGCAACATAGTGGATTCTTCCCAGATAATACCACAAACCTCTACAGATATAGCTCGTAACATATGGGATTCACCTCAGAGAATATTGTGAACCCTTTAGATAAGGCCCACGAGATAAAGGAATAAACACCCTACATTTGGAGGACACATCAATACCCAAAAACCATCATTATGGGAGATAGAGTATCACTATATTCCCAAGTAGGATTCCACAACCCTATAAGTGGCTTTAATATCTCTAGGGGACTGCTACCACATGATGTGGGTGCAATGTCATACCAAACCCTAAAGAAATGAATCAAGGGGAAGCTTCACAACTATGCCGGTCTTTACTAAAAACCCATAAATCCATCATAAAAGGTCGCTTTATCATGAGGGTCCCAACCCCATAAACAGATTATCAAATGAAATTACAGATTGAATGTTCTGTGTATTTTAGTAAAAATGGTGTGGTTGTGTAAGAGTTTGGGCCGTCCCAGTCAGACCCACTAAACCCGACTCAAGGTGTGCTAAACTGACCCGCCAGGTCCAATAGGACAAGCCGAGTCGGCCTGAATAGTTTTCTCTAGCCCATTCATATTTTCACCCTCGGATGGGCCTGGGCCACTGCATGAAGGGTGATTTACTAGCATCGGACAAGGCCCGACTGACCGCACCTCTTGACAACACAGTTGTTCAGCGTTACTAGATCACACCAGAGGATTAGATGTGGGTCCTTACTCTAATGTGTCTTGGGTGTTGGGTTCCTCCACCGCCATAACCACATGACACAACCATCCGTTGCGGAATTGGACTGCATAGCCACAGCTCCCACACATTTCTTGCGGCTACCGAAACTATAGTCTCACACCACCGCCCATCAAGTCGGTGACCTCAGCTCACTGTGATCCACTGGTAATGGAAAAGCCACCATCTTTGGACCCTTCCTCTTTCTACTGGAATTATGCATGATCGATCTCTTGGTTTTCAGTCTGGATGGTTGCACCCATGAAGATCAAGAATGGATTTTGGTAAAGGGGGTGTAACACCAAAATGAAAACATTTGGATGAATCTCGGCCATGTTCTTGTCTCCCTTGATCCATCCACATTAGAATTGAAAAATTGTGAAATATCAAAAATTCAAAACAAGGATCAATTCTAATCATGGTTGAGATCCGATTCAAACCTTGCAACATATATCCCAACACCACACTACACACGATCCAGTAATCAATCCGTTTTTCAATTGATTAATGTTCATATTAGGGAAAATAATAATGACTGGGGAATTAATCCAAATAAATTAACACACCCTACCTAGATTCGGTTTGACTAGTGAATACAAGAAATTGTGTCATCATCATTTGTCTGTCCCCAATAATTCATCTCATTATCGTCTACAATTCTCCACCGAGAGGATTTCACCAAGGCTCTTATACAACACTCCCATGGAAATTATCTAAGATTATTCACCCCAATCATGTGTACATTCCAACTGTTCGAGAAGTAAAACATGTTTCAGCCTTTAAAATCTTTTCAGCATTAAACATGTTTCAGTGTTACCATTACTGCATTATAATTTCTATGTCATTGTGTTGCCATTCTATTTAATTCATGAAAGTGAAATGGATTCCCTATCGTTTTTTTGCAATTTCACAATGTTGTGAAATTTTAAAATGAAATAAAATAAATATTATTAAGTAAATTATAATTTTTATTATGATTTATAAAAATTATCTTTCACAGTTGACCCGTGTTGTTTGATGTTAGGCCCCACGTAAATAAAACACCACATTACAAATTTAACTGTGGTCTTAGATTTCCAATCTGAGTCACTGTTCATGAGTTATTGAGATTTTAAAATAAAATAATTTTATTTAATAATTTTATTTATATTTACATCCTTTTCAGGTTTCCTCACTTGAGTCCTGCACCAAAAAATGGTTATGTTGCACCTAGGGTAAAACATCCATCCTAAATGCAATGCTGCTCTTAGATGTCTAATCCGAGAACCCATTTAAGAGTAATTACACTCTTTTAGTTAAAATACTAACACATTCTCTTAAAAACAAAATATATTTCACTGAACCATTCTAGGAACACTGGGCCTCAGAATAGAATATTTTCTTAGTGTTGGGTCTAAAATATTTCCCAATTGATTTTTAAAAAAACTAAGAATATTTTAGTTGTTACATTCTCCACACATTAATGATTTACATCTCAGAAATCCAAACCAAATTATACCCAAACATATGAGGGTATGAGCAAAAAATTGAGCCACATCTCCCCATTTCCCCTCTTGATATTCTTGTGCTACCAACAAGCACATAATAAAGGAATCGACATCCCATAAAGGGTCTTCTTCTACCGATCCATGATCTACACGACAGGACGCCAAGACATTCTCTCGATCTAAAAATATAATCAATTGAATTCCGTGTAATATTCCAATATTCTTGCATTTATAGGCATCTGAAGATCTCTAGTGAACTTTACTCTCGAAAATCTAAGAAGTTCCCGACTTGGTGAGTCGGTCAATGATAACCTAGATTGTATAATGTACCCTTGACATATGTGATAAACCCATAATTAAGTCTATATATATCCATTCTAACTCTCTTCCTAGCACATGAAGGAAAAATATAGAAACCCCTTCTAAGAATAGGGACTCGACACGTCGATTTGAGAAACCAAGAAACTGATTCAAACATACCTTCATCATGTATCTCAATACGTAAGTCCAACTTCAAACTATTTTTTCATCCCTACTATCCACCTTGAATCCTAAATGAATAACTTTATGAATCATTCCACTCTAGGAATACACTACTAAAACACTACGTCTTATGAAAAGTGGCATACTCTCCACATTTCGAGTATCAATTAGAGGTTTTCCCTGTGGACAACTAAGCACTTAAGGAATCATAGTGTGTATAATCGAGCTATGCCTCTCTGAATCACTTCAAAATTGGAGGGGTAAAAAATAATGACTTCAGATATATTACATCATCTATATCCAAAAAGGATAATTATAATGAGGCCATCTACACTTTTCCCTCATTCTGTAACTACGATCTATATCTCATGTTAATAGCGTCTGCTACCACATTTCCCTTACCGGGAGTATATACTCTACCCATGTCATAGTCTTAGAGGAAAAATATCCAACTCCTATGTCTCAAGTTACAAATATTTTGAGAGAATATATAATTTATACTTTTATTATCTTAGTATATGATAAAAGATATTCCCATCAGGTATGCTTTCCATATCTTCAATGCGAACACTACTATTGCCAACTCAAGATCATGGGTTGCGTAGTTCTACTCATGTGGTCTCAACTAAAGTGATACATAAGTAATCAATGTTGGAATCTATTTCAACAAACAACCATTTCAGTTCCCTATTGAATCACAGAATATTACTCACTTGACTTCATCAACTAGAAAACTCACAATAAGGGCGCTCTTCAAACACTGTCTAAACTGCTGAAACTTCTGCGGGCACCTCTCTATCCACATGAAAGGCTTCCCCATTCAACTGATCTATGTTCTCATAAACCATTTGGTAGTGGATACTTGTTCTCTAAATTCACATGGATAATGTACATGTAATTCATATATAACCATGAACATTGGGTCTTATTATTCCCTTGCTCTTCAAGTCATCCACATGAACCCTCATCTCGTGAAGCTCAACGAAAGCCATATGATATGCAGATGCTGATATTGGTTCCATATTAGGGTGTAGAAAAATGAAGAAGTATATCTCCATATGGGGAGGTAAACATGGATATATATCTAGGGAATAAGTCCTCACACTCCGCCACTATAGAAGGGAACACAAAACACATAACATTCACTACCACAAGGGTAAGGCTAGTTGTCTCAAGAGTGATTGGATGCACCCTCTCATGAATGAGTCCATCCCGTGATACACGGGATTCCTTTTCTTCTATCCAAGGAAAGCACAATTCGATCACTATGGACATTCCACAGTCTTTTTTCTACAACATTTTGTCTGATCATAGACTTTCTATAACTAGTCAATACCAAGAGTGATGACATAAGGCCTTAGTGCTACCACCAAGAGGTTCCAACAGAAAATCCTGCCTCAAGGTTCTGATCACACAATTGGGGGTAGTGTTAATTTTTAGTCTCTTCCATATGTATCTTCATATTTATTGGTCAAGTCACCAATTTATCATAAAGGTCTACGTCTCAAAAAAGATTTATGACAAGGAAAAATAATTAGTACTTATTTCTTATTAATATAGAAGGTAAGAGTAGACACATACTATACCTAAAATAATTCATGGAGACCTTCTGTAATATGTGATGACCCAATGTTGATGTCCTGTCCCATTTACTCTAGCTCACTAAGCATAAATTAGACCTCAGGGGTTGGTGGTGGTAACATGTTGAAATGTATAACACATCCTATTCCACTCGCAACTTTTCTACCAAATCTATCTCTAAGATGATCCATATGTTCTTTTCACTATCTCTACCTCAATGGAATGTCCACCATTTCCTTATTAGCATCATGACGGCTAGGACAATATCTAGTGAGATGTCCCATATGATTACATGATATGAATTTCCACTCTATAGAATAAATGGACCCACCATATGATCCCTGATCTATATATCAAATTTCATGGACATCTTCATGAAACGCATCACACCGCCAAGCCTCTAAGACAGACACCGACTTCTTGATCCAAAGGACTATGCTCCTACTTTCCCACTACTGACATCTTCTAGCTATATCTGTGCATCCAATGGAATTTTAACAAAAAAAATCACTCTAGTACTTTATAATAATTAGGAATGCATGAAGGAATAATGATCTATTTGATTTCCCTATGCACACCTTTCTCAAAGGTCTGAGCCCTGAAGCACTGGTTATGTATCATACCCATTGAGTACTGGGGATGGTTTTTGTGCCTCAATGAATAATTAGATTCCAACACGACATCATGTTAGAGCTATAGGCGCTCTTAGGCATCAATATACCTTAGATTCCAAGGTGAGAAACCATAATCTAAAAATGTTTCTCAAACTCTTTCCACAGGAGTGTCACCTCATTGTAAGATTGGGTATTCTAAACCCACCATTTCCCTTATGATTCACGTAGAAGGATCACAGCTAGGGCAACCATATAATCTATTGGTGACCATACTGGATAGACAAATCGGTCACCGCCTTATGTTAGTCCTTAGCCACCTATGAGTCAGGCTCACCTCAGAACCTGTGGGGTCTTTATCACTAAATCTCATGAAGTAAACTCATTTTGTGCATCTCATCCGCTAGTACTACATGTACCATGTACTACTCTATTGGTTTTGGTATATCTGGTACACCATACACTAGTTCTTTCTCTAGTACAAATCCTTATAGCCATATCTGATCACCCCATGGACCATCCTTATGATCATGAAGTGAAATCATGTCTGACTATCTACATGGAAGCATCTTAAAGTAAAACAAGATGCTCCATGATCAATTGAGTATACCTGGGGAGATGAATCAATAAGCACATTGAAAACAAAATCCATTCTTATATGATGAATATACAATTATTTTATCCCAATAACTAGTGTTTTTGTGTACCATGTTAAAAAACATAATTTATGGACCTGGTGTATGGATATGTTAGCCGCTACACCAACACTAGATTCCTAGGCCTGAAAGCCAATCACGAAAATCTCAACATAGTTTCGATAAACCAATCTCATTGACTCTAGGTTCTTATGGTATAAACAACTACCTATGATACCACTATATCAAAAGTCGTCCCCCGGGGCCCATGGTGTGATTACCCCAAGTCTACCTCTGATAGTCTAGGGGCTAGGGACATGCACTGAGCAGGCATATCCCACAAATCAAAGAAAATTTTCTATGATTCTATACACTTGAACACAAATCAAAGCCAATGAGGGTGGAATATAAAAAAATAATGTAATGAACCTGAATGCATACAAATACATTCCAAAAAAATGAGTACTGTATAAAATAAATGTATTAAAGTACAGTCGACCCATAATAAAATCCCACAAAAAAGAAAGAGTTTGTAACAATAGTAATAAAGCTCATTTTTGTAAAATCCTACCTAATACAACTATAAGGTATAGAACTGGACTATTGTCTATAAGCCACTAGAACAAATGGCAGTTTTTCTAAAAACACAAGGCCCCACCTAGTATTTCTCTACCAGGAACACCGTCAAGAGTCGACCATCTTCACAAAACAAAACACGTGCAGGAAAAGCCCATGCATGGGTGAGTAAAATAATACATATTAGGGCACCCTAAAATACAATGTTAAATACCAAAAACGAAATCCATCTAAAAATAAACCATCATCCCATCACATGTATATATCATCAATAGATATAGAAGGAACATATAGGTCTACTCATAATGGATTCCAACACTCAAGGTGTCATCCAATACTAGCCCAATGGTTCCACTCGTAGCATGATCGATTTAGGGTGATCTCACTCCTCAAACTATCTAATTATAAACATATAGAAAAAGTCAACCAAAATTATAGGAGAGAGAATATGGTCTTGATATTTCATGAAGTTTCCTAAAACATTAAATATTTCTAGTACAAGGAGTCTTGATATCATATCAAATCAATGGTCACTAGATTCTGCTCGAGGAACACTCATTTTGGGATTACTCACTCCTCGACCTATGAAGTCATTAGGGAATCTTAAAAGTAGTTCCACTAATTTGGGCCCCATCCAAAAATAAAATGCTTGACAAAGATCATGATATACAGATATGTGATCCTCCCTAGAGAATAACGTGAACCCAATCAATTTAAACCCGCAACGTAAGAGATTATTCTTAGATAATTCCATGAACCCTACTAATGCAACTTGAAAAATATGGGATTATCCTTAGAGAATAATGCAAACCCTATCATTATGAACCACTACATAGATAATTAATAACCTATTCTCTAAGGTCACATAAATACCCAAGAAACTCGATCAGGGGTGATAGACTATCACTCTAATCCGGTGGAGGATGACACAACACTATACGAGACTCTATCCTCTTAAGAGGATTACTACCCAATGATGAGTATGTAATCCCATAACAAACCTAAGAAGAAAGAACTAAGGGAAGATTCACACCTATGATGATCCCCTATAAAACCCCAAAAATCCATATCTAATCTAAATCTTCATCACGAGGGTCCCAACGTCGTAAATGGATCGTAAAACGGACTTATAGTTTGAATGTTATGCATATTTTAGTAAAATGAGGATGGTTACATATGGGTCTAGGATGACCAGGATGGTCAGTCCCGACCTGACCTGAGGCCTGCTAAACCAACCCACTGGATCTAAACCGACCAAACCCACCAGTTCGACTCTACCCATTAGTCATAGCCTGCTAGGCTAGCCCGACCCACTCCTATCTCGATATTCCATCTCTAGACCAGCCCGTCCATTTTGTTCTGGTTCACCAACACTAAACGCATTTCTTCTGGCCACACCCAAAGTCCACATGATTATTCCATGTGACCAGCTCGCACCCGCGGGTCCTCCATCCGACATGGCTCGGGGAGCCATGCATGTTCTCTTATGAGACCTCATGATATGGATAATCAATGCTCCATGTAGCAGATGGTACTACAAGATCCCCAATCAGACATGGCACCGATGAGCCATGTACCTCTACTGAAAAATCATGTGGCAACCGTCCACTATCTCTGTGCTCTCATGTCAGTGGTCATCGATCCAGAAACCTCGTCTTTCCACGCTCCGCTGGGAACAGCCAGAGCTGCCACCTCTAGCCTCTGCCTCTTGCTGCTAGCACCACACACCCTCAACATCCTGGATCCTGCTACAGATTTTTTCCACCATGATGAATGAAGTGTAATTATGGGAAAGAGGGGGTAACACAAGAACACAGTGATGTGGATGGAAGTGGGCCTTGTTTTTTTCAGCCTTTATCCGTCCATGTTAGAATTGAAAATAGGGAAAAGGTCATCAATTTTAAACACAGATCAATTCTATTCTTGGTTAACCCCTAATTCAAACCCCGCAACAAAAATCCCAACCCATAACTATGCATGTTCAATGAATAAATATGATTGATGATTGATTCACATTGATCATATGAAAAATAATAAATAATGTGAAATGAAACTAAATAAAATCACAAACCCTACCTATATTTGGTTTGATAGTTGATGAAGAAGGACTGTGTCATCTTCATTCGTCGATCCTAGATCTTTGATTTTTCAGTTATTATTTATACTCCATTCTCTAATGATAGTTTTCTCCAAGGATCTTCAATAGTGCTCCTAGGAAAATTATCCTTGATATTTCATCCAATCTAGTGTTCCTACTAGCTGTTTGAGAAGGAAAATGTGTTTCAATTTTTTACGTATCTCAGCATTCCCATTGCAATGTTACATGGTTTCCACATAGTTTCATTCATGAATGAGAATGGGCTTCCCCGTCGATGTGTCCTTGTTTCTCCACACTGTGAAACATTAAAAAATAATTATTTTAATTTTATTCTTCTTTGAAACACAAAAAAATATCTTTCATAATCGACCTGTGCAGGTTGATGTTAGGCCCGACCCAAGTAAAAATTCTTCATTAAAAATCAACCACGGTCTCAAATTTCCAATATGAGTCACCCTTCATGAATTATTAATAGTTTAAAATTAACTATTTTTATTTAATTATTTAATTTTTGGTTACTTTCTTTTCAGGATTTCTCACTATAGCCCTATGCGGAAAAATGTTAATTCATGCCTAGGATAATCCTTCTATCCTGAACGCAAAAATTCCCTTAGATTTCCAATCTAGGAACCCATTCAATCGGTAATTACATTTTTCTAAAAAAAACCCTCACATGTGCTATTAAAAAATTAATTTTTTTCATGAAATCATTCCGGGAAAACTAGGCCTCAGCCTTGGAATCCCACGCCGTTTCAGTGCATAGTATCTGAATTTTTTCAATTTAAATTTAAATATATAACTTGTAAAATCTTAGACTCTTGAATATGTTAAATAAAATTAGTCTGAAAAATTGGAAATGTTTTTTTAAATAGACCGTTGATCATAAATTTATTGCAATGTTTTTCGATTTTTGATAAAATTTTAAATTTTTATTGAATAATGAGAATAAATATGTTTATTAATTTTTCTGTTTTTAATAAATTATATTCTATTTATGGTTTATTTTTTTTCTTCAAATTTTCATAATTAATATTTACTTATATAAAATAAAATTAATAAAATTTCAATATTTCTTATTATATATTTTAGTTGATATTTTTAGGCTTTAAAAATCCTTTTTTATGGGAACTATTTCAATGTTTATAATTTTTATCCATTCCAAATAATTAAGTAACCCACAATGATTAATTATTTAAATTAAATTTATAGACTATAAACACATATATAATAATTTAAATTCATCTAATTGTGAATACTTGTCACAGAGTTAAGATGATATACTAATTTCCTTAACAAATCATATTTTTGAAAAAGTATATTTTCAACACAATTATGGGTCTAATTTAATATTAAATAATCCCACTTCTTTAGTGTCCTGATATTTTTGAAAATAATACATTGTTCGATATTATATTTTACTCACAACCCAAGTGGGGGAAAATAATTTAACAATCCAAATCGTTATGATATATTTTTTTATTGAATAAATTTAATCTGGTCAAAATATTTGGGTACATGATACACAAATATTTTTATTCCTGAATGTTTACAAGACACACAACTTCTAGCTTTAATGATCTATGAAATAATATTATTTTAAGTATGTTTGTTATAACATAGTCACTAAATTAGAGGTTATGAACAGTTTTAACTATATTAGGATATATAAAAATATATATATAAATTTCATAATCATGTTTTTTTTTCAAATGATTATTAAATAATCAATTTTTTTTTGCTAAGGTTATGTTATCCATCAAAAACTTGTTTCCTTAAAAAATGATTTTTAATACTTGTCATGAAACAAAAGTATCCTTAATTATTTAAAAGTTTAGAATTTTTTTTATAAAATTAAATTCATTTTTGAAATTAGAATAAAAAAATTTAAATTAGGTAAAATATTTGGATTTTTTAGAAAATATTGATTTTTTAATGAAAAGTGAAAATAATTGTTCTTAAAAAAACACTTTAATTTCCCAAAAAATAAGAAATAGAAATTAACTATTTGGTTTTGAATACTATTTAATGTTACAGATGTATTATTTAGTAATATATAATCATAAAAATTTCTTTTCAATAAATTTCATATTGAAAATTAGAATAAGGTTGTCTATTAGTTTAAAAATAGGTTTTTTTCCTGAAAACTGTTTTTAAGTGCATACTGTTTATCCATTAGAATTAGTAACAATAGTTGATAATGTGGAAAGATTTAAATTCAACTTATATATTATATATTAATAAATTTTAATTTATATAATCATGATAATAATAATTATTCATAGAATTAATGACTTTTCTTTTTCCATGAAAAATACAATCTTGAAAACATTCTTTTTCATCACATATGCATATCCAATTTTAAATACATAATTTCTAATTAATGGAATTAAATTTTGTAAAATCTGATAAATTTTGAGAATCAAAAGAATATATATTATATTATATTTTAGGAAAAAAAAATTCATCGTAATAATTAATGGAAACAAAAAATGACCATAGTTTGGATGAAAATAATTTTTTACCGGTTAACCTAAATTGATATGGTTAAAAAGGACCTATAATATTGTCTTATAATATTTATTGAAATATATGAAACTTATAAAGTTTAGGTATCTCTAATACTCTATTTTTACCATTTTTTAATGCTGAAACTATGGGTACACATTTTTATTTTCAAAAATTAATTCTTTGCCACCCACCCCACCTATAAAACTCAGCACACTAAGCTCTCTTTTTTCACACCATATAAACTTTTTTTTCAGAAAATATATTCTTTAATAACTTCATAAAAACCATAGAATAGTCTAATAGGCTTTGTTTTTCTCATAAATCCATTGAATTAATACTTTAGTTATAATCCTAAAGGGGTGGTATGAGAATTGATAAAATTCCTAACTATGCGGTTTTGTTATATTCTTCATATCCCTAATTAAAATCTCATTGAACAACGATAATAGGAATAAAGATTATATCCTATATAATTTTAAGTTATTATATTAATTTAATAACCCAAATCCATCTCATTTCCATCAAAACAGGTATGAAATAATAATTTGTATCTACAAAGGATTACCCCCTCACGAATCGATGTCATTCATTTTCCATCATTGACTCTAAAAACATGTTGTAATGATGGATTTTAAGTATATATATAATATATTTAACATATTTATACCGTTATTTATATTATATCACATATACCAATTAATTTACATTCTTAAAAAGATATGATAATGTCATTATTGTGTACGGTGGACTAACACCTCACAAAGCAATTTGATTCCTTTTTCAATAGCACTTTACCTGGATGGTAATATTGATAATGTTATTGATTATATTTGATATAAATGATATCATAATTACACTTATATCATATTTATAATTTTAAAAAATATATTATATCATTTTTTTCTTACCCTGATAAATGAAAACATATTTCCTATACTCGTGGACTACTATCTCGATGAAGTGATATGATAATTTTTCATCCTCATGTAACATGAATAATATATATAAATATTTAAATAAATATTACATTATTTATGGTATTATTATAATTTATAAAATATATAACATTAAATTCATTATTTCTATAATCATCATTGATAAATGGAATCATTACTCGTGCATATGAACGACCTACCATCACCATTATTGTAATGTAGTTCATTTTTCATAACCATTTTTTTAATGAAATGTTATAATATTATATTTTATGAATAAATATGATAAATATGTAATTATTTTTTATGGGTATTTTAAAATAATGGACACTTTTTCCATGGTTAACACATCAAATCCATTTTGAAATAATAAACTAAGCGTTCTCAAAACACCTGATGCGGACATAACTTAATATGAATTCAAGTATGTAATTATAAATAAAATAAAATAGATAATTTATTAATACAATTTTAATCCTAGAAAATGTATCTAATAAATAATAATATTTATGTAACCTTATTATATATATGTTAATGTACATATAATGGAATTATGGACTCGAGGTTAGGGGTTTCTCATTTTTATGTTACTTCTATGATACATATTCCATAATCACCACAATTTTATATTTTGTGGTTTATATAAGTTATATGATACATGAAATATATTTAATAAATCATATATCATGTTATTTTTTGTTTAAATTATAATAAATTATCTAAGGGGATAAATTTGATATTTACCAAGAACCTATGAGATTTTTAACTCAATTTTCCTTCATTGGGTAATAAAACCTATTCACTGATTCTGTTATGATATGATTATGTATGAATAGATAACTAAATTATTTTATTCCATATTTACAATTTTAAGGTATTTATATATATTAAACATATTCAATTAGTTTACTAACCCTAAATTTATTGATATGATCATTGTGATGGTTAATCATCCCATATTCAGTTCCTTAGGAAATATATTTATGATATGCACCAATATTCTTTATGAGGTCTATACAATGTCCTTTTTTCATGATTTATTTTGTTTTTAATTATTTTAATTAATTTTAATGTATCATTTTAATTATTTAATTCATCGGGATTATGAATAAATATTTACAAAAGAGGGAAAGTCTTTATGTAACAATATCTATTCCTTCATCATTGTTTATGTTGATGTTATTTTTGGAAAAAATAATGCCATATTATTTCATTAAACCACATAACATTTATTGCATATTATTATTAATATGGAAAACTTTTTTTATTTTCTATTTCTTCCATTACTCATTAAAGATGTATCAATAATTCTTTTTGTAATGGATATAGATTCAGTATCTTCTTTTAGATCTGGTATATTTCTCTTCAAAATCTGTGTTTTCGAAACTATTTTAAAAATTATACTAATATAAAAAGAATTTTTATTCACAATCCATTTTACATGATATTTTACCATCATTTCAATAGTTTTAAAATGATTTTCTTTTTGAAATGGGTGACTTTTACTCCCTTTTATATATGTTTTGAAGAAAAATGTTTATTCTAAAAAAATATTAATTTAAATGAATCTTACACCACCACTGCCATTATTTTCTGTATTGTTAATTTTATGTGTTTCCAATTTTTTTATTAAATAATTTTTTTAATATTTTATTTGATTGTATTTTTAATAGAAACTTCAAAAATTCAAATTTTATTTTTTAAAAAAAAATTATAATGATATTTTATTGTCATTTCCATTAATCAATATCAATAACCATTATTGTAACATATGAATCAAAGGTTATATTTTTTAAATTATAGAACCCTTATTATTTCACTTTAATGATTTAGCATGTTTCAAGGATATTTTAATTTAAATCTTATAACTCTCATGGATTATTCACGTTTTAATGATATTTTTATGGAACCATTAATTTTCCATGGATTAATCATATTTTAAACAAATTTTTTTGAGAACCCATTTATTCTAAAGGGGTTTATCATGATCTAAAAATAATTATGGATGTCTCTATTTGTTTGTGATTAAATGTATTATCTATGTACTTTATTCATGATAAAATTCTCTAAAATTGATGATAATAATGGGTTACTCTATTATATACCATGTACATGTGGTTACAATATATCCTAATGATGGGTGGTTACATTATTATCCGAGTATGGGTGGTTCTGTTAAAATTCAAATTAATGTGGTTCAGTTATTCCATAATAATTATTTGGTTACTCAAGTGATGGAATACATCAATATTGAACATTCCATTAGAAGAGTGATATTTTATTAATTTTCCAAGAATACTATTACATTTATTTCTGTGCTTTCTATGTGTTTATATTGTTTCTTATGATCATTGTTTATATCACATTACTAATGAATACTTATTTTGATGACTCAGACCTTTGTGAAATACTTATACCATGTTTTTATGTTTAATGATAGAATTATTTTGGTGAATGAATATTCTTATGTTACAACCAATAACATCCATTATGTCATCACACCCCTAGTAACATTTTATTCTTGCTGATGACATTCAATTTTTTATTCATAATTTACCCTTAAAAATAATATTATGTCACCCTTCATATATTAATTTTTTTCCAAGGTTATTAAGAAAAAATATTATATTATGTTCTTATATAATAGTTTCATACATAATGATGTTTCTATGAGTTATTTATAACATCATAGGGAATATGAAAATTTGGTTATAGTTGGAGATAATGATCATGTTTATAAAGGAGTCGTTGATTAATCCAATTTTTAATGTATTTTTTCTGATTCTATAGAACTATAAACCAAAAATTTCTCATGTTCTGTAAGTGATCTAATATTTAAATTTTAGGTTGTTTTTTTGTATAATGAAATTTTATTCTCCTTTATTGGTTTGAATGATAGAAATGAAATGTTTATATTTTCACCACCGGATCCAGGAGTGCAGTTTTGGGGCATTTATAGTTGGTACTAGAGGAAATATTTAGAGAAGTTTTGAAATTGGGTTGTTTTTATATGAGTTTATTTTAACAGATAGTTATTCCATCATAGGTCAATAATATTAAGGATAACAAAAATTATGAATTCTAATACACCAAATTGGGGTTCTGTATGATGTGGTCTTAAAGTGATTGAAAAATTTTAGGAGTTGTTTTTTATCTTTATTTATGTCTTAATTCATGGTTTAACATGAATAATTGATTCAAATTTTTTTGAAATCTAAAATAAGGTATTGATAACCACTATGGTTTTTATGATATTAGATATTAAGGTAAAAATGGAAACACACATTAACATAAATATAACCATGATATTGCAGTGTGATTTGGTAATAATCAAATTAATTTTATTTCAGAAGAAGATTGCTATATTTTGGGCATGTAAGATGAATGGTATGATATAACCTTTAATGTAAAAACACTGTTTAATGTCGTGATTATAAGGGTTATTTGGGATATAGTCTCATTTATATATATAAATATTAAATTTTAACCTATATATTACTATAATGTTGTGCATATTAATGCCTTATTTTATCATATATAGTCTTACCCTTTATTATTAAGTATCTTATCATGTGATATGCATTTTTTTCTGGTTAATTTTTGTAGATAAATGGAATATGTTATTATTACTTTTATAGTTATATAATCATATAAAAGTTGATTTTTATTTTTATAGTGATGAAATCATATTCCTAAATACACATCATTTGGTGAAAAATAGAAATTTATATTTGAAATTGATTAATGGATGATATTCAATTTATCAAGAACGTATATTTCTTTATTATCCTACGCTTTTTAGAGAAGAAATTCCTAAACTCTAGGAAAAAGATATTAAAATAAAATATTTTTTTATTACCATAATTTATGATGATATGAATGAATTTTCTATGCAACATTATTTTATGGTGTTTTGGTTTTAAACTTTATCATAATCAGTTTATTTACTATGATTGATGGTCTTCGGCACTATATAAAATTTTTAAGGAATTACACTTTTCTTCCATGTAAAAATCCTAAATTCCAACCTATTTTTTCCTATTTGGAAACCTAGTTTGTGTTATTCTAGATTACATTCAAACATACATTTTATATCTCATATTTTTTTAAACGTTTTATACATTGTTGGTTTCCAAAAATGGTATTTTTAAATTTACAAAAAATTATTACTATAATAATTCACATCTTATGATGATTAAATTTATTTAATGTGGGGTTAGATCTATGAATACCTCCCTAATAAGGAAAATATTATAATTATGGCCATACCATGACATGAATACCACTTCTATACCATCCTTAACTAGTCCTTGGTGGCCACAACTCTAGCCCCACAAACACCGGAGATGGGGTGGACATTATTATACTTCCGAGTGTGACCTTTATCACTTTTTTGTTACCTTTTTAATCCCGAGACACTTCCACCTTTCCATCCATTCCACTATGACTTGAATTACAATATTTGTTTGAGGGTTTTATGTTTATTTTGATCTCAAAATTTGAATTAATGACGACCTTGTCTCACATTATCCTGATTATGGTAGCATGATTCAAGTGTTAGTGACCCTTAGTGGACTCATTTGACAGTTTTTTTGTCCCGTGGAGTTTCCAGGATCGAGATACAGTTAGACTCTATGAAATCATGAAGTTAATGATTTTATATTCATCTGATACTGATATTATCATCTCGTTATCTCATTTACATTGTGTCATCAATGGATCCGACTTACTCTGGTTCTAATGATAAGGTACTTTCTACATGATTCAGGACTCATTTATTACTTCATGTTGGGTTATTTTCCTAAAAATCATGCTCCCTTTCTGGAATCAATCAATTTTATGAATATTTTAGAATTTAATTTGTAGTATTATTTTCATGAATAGTATATAATGGGTTGTCTTCTATATAGTTTCACCATGAATCAACATTAAATTTTATATTTCAAGAAGCCTAGTAGAGTTCTTTTGGATTATTTCTAGGGGAATAATTTAGATACCAACATGTTGTCTTGGAGACATGGGTTGATTTATATTCATCATATAATTATTTGGGGAAAAATTAGTCAATGTGTTGGTTGGGGATTGTGAACAACATTCATATAAAGGAGGCATATGGTTCAGGCCTTGGCGAAAATGGTCTGATGATTTTGTGTGATAAAATTTAGGACACGACGCATGGGGATAGGAATATTGCATCCACTATAAAAGAGTCACAAAAGGGGGATCCTAATTTGAATGTGTTAGTTGTTTATGGCTGGTTGAAATGGAATTGGGAAATTTAAAACATGTTTATACAGGTTTGGGTGGGATTTTAATAGATAGAGGGGTCATGTCCTCAAGGATTCTAGTTCATGGAATAGCTGATTTTGACGTTGTAACCCATGGAGAGAATGATCCGACTGGAAATTAAGATAACAGTATTGGAGGGTCTATTCTTGTTGAGGTGGAACAACTAGACCATAATATATTATTTTGGAATTCAACTTCTAGTTCTGAGGGTCATGTCTATATGATATCTCTATAGAATGGAACATGGGGTCTAAGGGGTGGGTGCATTAGATTTTTTGGTGCTAAATACTATCATCACTATTTCATCATATTTCATGTATGTTGAGTTCATTGGAGGTGTTTCATAACAAGAGGAAAGTTGAAAATTTTTAAAATCCTCCTAGTTGTATGCTTTATGAAAAATCAATACAGATCACCTATAATGCTAATGTGAGTGGGGTGAAGTCACCTAGTAGACCGATCCTCAGCAAGGCAGCCTGTAACACCCCTAGGTTTTAAAAAAATTAAATTGAAATTAATGAAACATTGTTTTAAGTAGATATTTATAACAATATTTTAAACATATGATTTCAATCTCTATGTTTTGAATTTCAAAAACCAGTCATCTAAAACCATGATCAGTATGTTATTTGGAGTCTAATAGAAGAAACATGATTTTTTAGTAAATAGTAACCTACCCTTATTAACAGTAATATTATTAATAATATAACCCTAATGAAAAGTAAATTTTATAATTTTTTTTATTTTAATAAGGATATAAGATACTGGATGTAGATTAATTTATCAAAGTGTTAAAAAAGAGTTATATACTTAAAACTGTTATTTTTTAATAAATTATGTTTTTAGTTAAAAATTAAATTAATAATATTTATAACATTATTTTCAAAAAAATGTAGTTAATTATTTCATTCTACACATCAAACAAATTTTAGGGTTAATTTTTTAGATTTTTATGAAACAATGGAATTTTTAGTTAATAGTAAAAAATAGTTCTGAGTTTCATTGTGTTTAATGACATCATTAATGATGTAATAATGATGTAATAATTCTGGTAGAATTGTGTATAGTACAATATGTTATGAGGTTTCCCATATGGACAATACCATATTAATATTTCCAATTTATTCAAAATCTATATTGTATTATGATTCATTTCTGGATGGGTGACCTCTGTCCCCTCCCTTTTTAATGTTTTCTAAAACAATGTTGTATAGATGTTAGGATGCTGAATTTTCGTATGGGATTTCTTTACTATTCTTTTATTTAGATTTCCCTTATTTAATTATTCATTCCTCATCTCCCCTTATCCAAGATTAATGAATGAATAATTATATTAAATATAATGTATTGCATCATTTTTATGGAAAATTCACCTTTATACTTCTTCTCCTCACCCACTAATTCAAGAAATTAAAACATTGTCTGTGATGTGTTGATTTACCGACATCATGGACGATGTGATATAAATTTCTTTTACATCATTCAACACTGGTCATGAAATCATTTTTATTATTGAACCAGAATATAAATTATGTTTTATATACTTTATATGGTTCTGGAATCTTTTTGTACACTTGTGATTAATTTATAAAAGAAATTTAGTTCATTACGATAATAAAAATCACCAAAATGATGTAAAAAAATATCATTAATGTTTTAACTTATTTATCATCCTCATTTAAGAATTAAAAATAATAAATGGTATAAATTATGGTTTTAGAAATATTTAAATACCATTCCTTTCTAATTCTGGAGTACCACTTCCAATCGACTGGAATATCCATCATGAATCTATCATGGAAGCCATGTAATGAACACACCTGGGGTAATGTAAATAACAAAATACTACTAAGAAATGTGTCGAATTATGTTTTCAAATGATCATATAAGGGATTCTAAACATTAATTTGTTTTATTATGATATAAATAACACAATTTTAATTATTATACAAGATGTTTAAACACATTTGAACTAAGAAGAACCTCATGTAAGGGAATTCTTACCCCAATATCCATTCTGTGGGTCAAAATTCTACTTTTCAATTATGTGATATTATGATTATTGGTGTGATGAATTTTTGTTTATATTATGTTGAACTATGTGTATGTATTTTGTATACACATATACATTACATCCTAATAATTCTCACTCTCGTTATATTTTAAGGGACTTCCATTTTGAAATCCTTTTAAAACACTCCTTAATGAATTTAAGAAGGGTTGTTTTTTTATATAGAATGAGTTGTTTATTTTTAATTTCAAGATACATTATTACGTTGATATGTTCCTTGGAAATTATTTTTTTTGGTTTGAGCCTATTATAGATCATGATATGTTAGTTTGAGCCCATTATAGCTGAAGATATGTTTGGATGAGCCTATTATGGCTCAAGATATGATGGGTGATCACCAATATATCCCTCCAATGCATAGGGTACTCCAGAGATGGAAGTGGACAAAAAGGTTATTCCATGTGTAAGGGTGAATTTAAGAGTGATTTTTAATATGTCCCAAGTATACTTCATGATTTTTTTACACATACGAGTTTTTATGATTATGGGTTTTATTGCTTTTTAATTTATCACATAAAATACAATTTCATTATTTATATCCCTTACTATATTTTACTCTAATAAAAAGTTTTGAAAATGATATTTATTGGATATATGATGGGTTATATAATGAATGGAGTTGTGTTGTTTTATATGGAGTGTTTTCAAGGAATCGTTTTTAGTTTTAATGTTTTATATTTTCAAAAATGGATAATGTTTTTAATAGTATAATCATTGTATGAATGTGGTATGTTATGTATATAAATAGCATAAGTCTAGAAAACTAAAACCAAAAAGATCCTCAATTTGAAATAATGTATTTTCTTGTCTAAAATTGATGATTAAGTAATGTTTTAAGTCTAGGTCTGTATAGTTGATATTAGACGATGGTTTAGATAACATTACAGGTTCAGATAATGTTAAAAGAGTTCCATAAATTATTTTTTACTATATGGTAATTTAAAATGTTGTAACAACTAAAGATTACCATGTTGGTTCATCTATGTAAATTCGATTCAGAATGATTGTCTGTAGAATAAATAGGGAATCTGAAGTAGGAAGGCACACAGAGGCTGATAAATGTATGAATCCATAGCCTTGAATGGTGGGAATCAGAACTATGTATTTTTTGAATGCATTGGATAAGTTGACTAAATCAATAAACATGGGTTATATCCATGCTAGATTGGAACATTTTGAACCACAGAGAAAAATGTCTTTTATGGAGAATTTTATGAGGCAACATCCTCCTACATTCAGTGGAACCACAGATCTAGTGATAGAAGAAGGATTGATCAATGGTCAGTAAAAGATTGTTGATGTCATGGGTTGTTAAGAACAAAAAAATGTAATACAATCCATTTATAATTTGGATGTTGAAGTTGATCAATGGTCGAATTTGGTTTACAATATGAGGGAAATTGATGATATTGACAGTTTGAAATGCGATGAATTTGGAAGTCTTTTTCTAGAAATATATTTACTATAAATTGTCCAAATCAGAATGGAGAAGAAATTATTGGAACTGAAGCTGAAAGATGATTATTTTGTGGTAGCATATGATACCAATTTTATAGGACTGGATAGGTACATACTAAATTTTACTCATCTATTTGATAGTAAAATTAATTAATTTTACTCTGGTTTGAATCCATTTTTGTGAAGATCATTGTCTTCCCGAGAGTTTAAAAGCTAGGAGGAACATCTTCATTGTGATGAAAAAGTGAATATAGAGATTTCTAACAAACATGTTCCTTTTGATCAAAAGAATAATTAGAGATCAAGTTGGTAGGATTTGGTAATAATCCAGCAATAAATTCTAGAGGTAAAAAAATAAATTTTTCTTTTTGTGAAATGTGTGGTAAAAGGCTTCCTGGTTAATGACCTATAAATTATACGAAATTCTACTGATGTGGAATGTATTTTTACATGTTTCTAGAGTGGAAGTAAAATGATCCAATAGTTAAAGAGAAATTGATGGTCAGATGCTTTAATTATATGGAATTGGGTAATTTTTATAATGTTTGTCTGAATCTATCACTCAAGTAGGGAATCAATAGGATTGGAAGCAGAAGGGTTTGGTAAAATCATTTTCAACCACCTTAGAAGATGTTTAGATGTCAAATAAGGTGATATGAACTCTAGGAAAGGCATTATTTTTATATGGTTGACCTGAGGTCAGGGAACCCTTAGTTGAATGTAAAGGATGAATACATCCTGAAGACTGTGTTCTTTACTAGATAGGGTCATTATGAATATTCAGTTATGAATTTTGGGATAACTAATTAACCTACTATATTCATGGATCTTATTAATATAAAATTTCATGAGTTCTCGGACATGTTTTTAACTTGGTTTATTGATGACATTCTGGTATATTCTAGAAGTAAAGTGGAGAATGAAAAACATCTAAAAGTTTTCTTTAAAAGCATAAAAGAAAAAGAACTATATAAAAAATTCTGAAAGTGTGATTTTTGGTTTCAATTGATTTTTTCAGGGAACATTATTAATAAGGATGGAGTAACACTTGATTATGCAGAAAAATTGTTTGATGAATGGAAAAGACCTATAAATGTGACAGAGATTCGTAGTTTTCTTTTAGTAGTGGGTTATTACTGACATTTTGTAAACAAATTGAACAATTATCTGTCCCATTAATTATGTTAACATGAAGAGGGGTTAATTTGGTGTGGAAAGAAGAATGTGATTTTTGTTTTTAGGAATTGAAGAAGCGATTGGTGAATGCTCTGGTTATGACCTTGCCTACCCAAAATGGTGAGTTTGTCATCTATAGTGATGATTCATTGAAGGGAATTGGTTGTGTTGTGATATAGAATTATCAGGTAATTTCTTATGCTTCAAGAACACTAAAAACTTTTGAGGTAAATTATCCCATGAATTATTTGAAATGGGAAGTTATTGTTTTTTCTTTGAATATTTGGAGGCACCATTTTTATGGAGTCAAATGTAAAATATATACTGACCCTAAATGTCTGAAGAATATATTCACTAAGAAGGAATTCAACAATAGGAAGAGAAGTTGGATTGAACTAATAATAGATTATGATTTCACAATCAATTACCATCATAGAAAACAAAACAATGTGGTGGATGCATTGAGTCAAAAACAACATGCATCATTAACAATGTGATGTTTGGAACATGATACCATGATTAATGATTTAATGAATTTTGTCTTAGAATTTGATGGTGCATGGAATAAATCTATTTTGTTTCAGGTTTCAGTGTGTTCACTATTATCAGATAGAATTATGAAAGCATAGAAGGAAGAATGTTCTAAAAGAGGTATAATTGGTTAAAATTTGTATGTTTCCAGAATTTAACCTTGATAAAGATTGTGTTTTATGATTTGGAAAAAGGTTATATGTGCCTTGTGATTCCCAGTTGAAGAATGATTTGATTTTTAAATCTCATAGTTCTATATTTTTATTCCATCCTAGAAGTACTAAGATTTATAGTGACCTTCTAGAGTATTACTAGTGGGATGGAATGAAAATTAATATTGCATAATTTATTGTTAAATAGTTGACATGTCAATAGGTTAAAGTAGAGTGACAGTTACCGAAGGGGATTCTTCATAATTTTCTAGTTCTATAGTGGAAATGGGAGAATATATCTATAAAATTATTGGTGGAATGCCCTATATATCTTGAGGTAACAATGGAATTTGGGTTATTATTGATTGGCTGAGAAAATATTCACAATATTATTCTATTCGAGATACAATGTCATTAGATCGGATTTCACGACTATACTTCAAAGAGATTGTTAGGTTAAAAGGAGTTCCTATTTTTATTGTACAAATCGGGATCCAAGGATCACTTCTAATTTTTGGAAGGTACGTCAGAAGTTATTGGGAATAGAATTAAATTTGATTACGACTTTTCATCTTCAATAATATTGGTAGTCATAAAGAATGATTCAGAAATTTGAGGATATACTTCGAGCTTTTTCAATGAAATACTTTGCATGTTGGGATCATCATCTTTTTTATATTAGTTTTCCTATAATAACTATCTTCATTCCATTGTATAGAAGTCACCATTTGAGGCATTGTATTGGAATAAGTTTCGAACTATAGCTTTTTTTGGATGATGTTGGGGAAGGGAAGTTGATGGGACTATAGTTTGTAGAGGAAGTGATTGAGAATGTGAAGATGATCCAAAACCACTTAAGGATAGCTTAGAGAGGGAATAAAAGTTATTTAGATAATAGAAGGAAATACTTCTCTTTTGACATAGGTGACTATATTTTTCATAAAATAACTCATTGGAAAAGATTGATTCCTCTTGGTAATAAATGAATGTTATGTCCAAGGATCATCTGACCTTTTGAATCCTAGGATAATGTTGAACTAGTTGCATACCGAGTAGCTTTGCCGTTGTGTTTTTCACTGGGTCAAAATGATTTTCATGTTTCAGTCTTTATAAAGTATGTTCCAGATTCAACATATGTATTGAACCAAAAATATGTTTAGCATGAAGAGAACCATTCCTACAAAGATTAACCAGTTTAGATTCTTGATCGAAGAGAACATTTATTGCGGAATAAGGTAATCAACCAAGTAATGGTATTTTGGAGAAACCACATGTTTTAATAAGAAACATGGTAGTCTGAAAATGTTAAGTGGGAAAGGAACCCTCACTTATTTAATGAGTCAATAAAATTGTAAGGACACAATTTTCAGAATGTGGGGATAATGTAACACCCCAAGATTTTAAAAACACAAATTTAAATTCATGAAACATTGTTTTATGTAGGTATTTATATAAATCTGTTAAACATAATTTTCTATCTTTTATGTTTTGAATTTCAAAAAAGGTTATCTACAACTAGGATCTATAAGTAATTTAGAGTCTAATAGAACCAAAATGATTTTTTTGAATAGTAACCTAACCTTATTTATAGTAATATGAATAGTAACATAAGCCGAATGAATAGTAAATTTCATAATTATTTTAGTTTGTTAAGTTTATTGGATAATGATATGTTGATTAATTTTTCAAAGTGTTAAAAAAAGAGTGATATACAAATTACTATTGTCTTTGAATAAATTATGATTTTATTTAAAAATTAAATTACTACTAATTATAATGTTATTTTTAAAAAAAATAAGTTCATTTTTGAATTATACACATCAAAAATTGGTTATGGTGAATTTTTGGGATTTTTCCAAAATAGTTGAATTTTTAGTGAATAGTAAAAATGCAGTTTTGAGTTTTAGTGGGTTTAATGAAATCATTATGATATAATAATGATGTAATAACTTTGGTCAACCTTCATAGAGTAAAATATTTTATGAGGTGTTCTATTTGGAAAATACCATGGCCAAGCCCATGGTTTTGAAAATACCACTAATGAGGTGTCCCATGGAAATTAATAAAACATTCCATCATTTTTTAATATATACCAACACGTTCCTTCCTTACATCCATTAAAAATTCGTCCCCAATGATGATATGTTATTATTACCACAATACTATTCATACCATTGTTTCCTATAGCCCCCATGGTCCCAACCTTTAAGTCTTAGGATTTACTCTACAATGTAGGGGAATTCTCAACTTCATACTTTTTCTATTCATGTTCTCTTTTATGTGGTATAACATTATTGTTTCAATACCATGTTCTTATTTATGTTTTATTTTATCTCTATAATGTATTTTTATTCATTTCTAGTTGTTTTAACCATGTACCATCTCTATTTAATGTTTTCTAAAACCATGTTGCATAGACGTTAGGCTGCCAATTTTTCATAATGGATTTCTCAACAAATATTTTATTTCAAGTTATTTTATTTTTCTATTCATTCCACATATCCTATTATCCATGTGTAATGAATGATAAAATATATTAAATATTCTTTATTTCAGTGTTTTTATGAAATATTCACCATTATACTACTTCTCTTCTCCCACTTATTCAAGAAATTAAAAACCCGTACATGATGTACCGATTTACGGACATCGTGGATGATCTGATAACAATTTCATTTACTTGCCTCCAAACTGGTCATGAAACAATTTTTTTGATTGAAAAAAATTTTAATTTATGTATTATATCTTATTATGTTTTTAAATATTTTTTACACATGTGATTATTTTATAAAAAAAATGAGTTCATTACGATTGAAGAATCACCAAAATGACCTAAATAAATGTCAATAATGTTTTAATATATGAATCATACTCATTATTAATTAAAAAATGATAAATAATATAATTTATTGTTCTGGAAATATTTATATACCATTCCATTCAAATTTTGTATTTCCACTTTGAATCGAAAAGAATATCCATCATGAACCGATCATGGAAACCATGTAAATAAAACACCTCAGGAGCTGTCAATAACAATATATTACTAATAAATGTGTCAAATGCTATTGTAAAATGATCATATAAGGTTTTATAAACATTATAATGTTTCATTAAGATATTAATAACACTCTTTAAACCAATATAAAAGAGGTTTAAACACATTTTAAGTAATAATAACCTGAGGTAATAGAATTCTAAATCCAATTTCCATTCGTTGGGTTAACCTTCTACTTATCGATTATGTTGTATTAAGATAATTTGTATCATGAATTTTTTTATATTATGTGGAATTTTGTGTATTTATATTGTATACACATATCAATTCCATTCTTATAATTATCAATATAATAATAGTTTATAGTATTTTCCTTTTAAAATCTTTTTAAAACACTTTAATAAATTTCATAATGATTTTTTTTATATTGAATGTGTGGTTTCTCCAGATTTCAAGATATTGTATTACCATGATATGTTCCATGGACATTATTTATTTTGTGTTGAGCCCATTATATCTCTTGATATGTTGGTTTGATCCCATTATAGCTCAAGATATGTTGGGTTGAGCACTTTATAGCTCAAGATATAATGGGTGAGCCCCATTATAGCCCTCCAATGAAATGTTTACACCTGAGATGGAAGTTGGCCAAAAGGTTATTCCATGTGTATGGAGGAATATAATAGTGACATGGTAAATATTCCCCAAGTCTTCTAAATAATATTTCCATGCATTTGAGTTTTTATGATTATGTTTTTATTGGTTTTTATGTTATCACTAGACTTACGATCTCGTTCATTATATACCTTACAGAGTTTTATACTCATACCAAGATTTTAAAATATTTTTTCACATGATATAATTATGTGTAAGAGAAATAAGATAGTTTTTTATATAGATATTTTTCAATGATATCATGTTTTATGTTTTAATGTTTTATATTTTGAAAAATGGATACTATTTTTAATAGAGTACTATTTGTATGAACGTGGTCTGTTATGTATGTAGATATATTGTTTCATTAAAAATCTATACACAAACAAACTTCAATTTATAATAATGTACTTTCTTGTCTAAATTTCATGAATAACTAACTTTTTAAGGTCGGATCCTTATACAACCCATGTACTAATTTTGGGGAACCGCTTTAAAGGTCGGGATGTCCAAGAACTAACAAATATCTTAGATGTGGACGAATCAGGTGATGATAGATTCATCCAACTCTTAGTGGAAAATTTCGATTGCTTTTAAGGGAAATGACTTCACATCCTAAATAGGAAGAAAGGTATAATGGATAATGATATATAGAAATATTCATTTTTTCTAAGGGGAGAATCAAAAGGGTAAAAATATTAGTCATACATTCCCAAATCGGTGGAAACAAGGTAATAGAAATCATTGAGATCAACAAGGCATTTGAATTGAAAAATATTATAAAGGATCAATTAAACAAATGATAATTAATTAGAATAGTGAAAACATGATGGATGAGTATAGTAGTCCTATGAGAGAAGAGTAGTCTGCTGAAATGATGGAGGTTCCACCTCATAATATAGGGCCTACAAAGAAGATACTGCAAGAAAGGGATGATTCAAAAAATCTAAAATAATTCAAGCTAATTCATAACTATAAGGAAAAATTAAAAGATGAATGTAGATGAATATATATATAGATGTAGGAAAATATGGATAATCATATTTTAGATCATATCAAGATCATTTTGGATAAAAATGAAATAAGACTTCACTAGGGGCTATATAGGGTGTTTGATTCCATTAATTAGAGTATTATCATTAACGATTTTGTGTATTATTTCTATTTTTTATGGCCTTATGGGATTATCTGGTATAGTATCCCACATTTTCCTCAAAATTTCAATTGAAATAAATATTTAATTTTCAGTAAAAATTAATTAATGTAGGGAGGATGTAACTCCTTAGATTTTAGAAATAGAGAACTATGCTTGATAGTGTGTTTGAAAGGAAAAACCAAAATTAGATTAGAATATAACAATCCAAGATGTTGAGATATATTTATTTTTTAATAACATAAATATATAAAATATATTTTTGTAAAAATAACCCCATTATGTTTATGTTCAATATCATACAAAACATGCAACACAAGACATTAACAAATAATAAAATAATATTATTTTAAATAAAACCTTTATTAGACAACCATGAAGTTATCATTTATGAATATTATTAACTAATTATGATATATATATATATATATATAAACAACATACTTATTAAAATCATTGATAATTTTCTATTAAGTAATTAATCGATTTTTAGTAAAGTAATTAAATTCATCCAAAATATGTTTTCTTCAAAAAATAATTTTTACATTGTTTCATTAACAAATATTATTACTAATTTTATAATTTTTTTTGATAATATGAACTATAATATTAAAATTTTAATAAAAATATTTACATTGGGTGAATGATCGGGATATTTCAAAAAAAAATTATTTTCCATTGAATAGTAAAAGATATAGATTATTATAATAATATCATTTTTAAAATAAATTAATAAATTTAAAGGTTAGATTTTGTTTTTAATTACATTTAAAGATAAATAACTTTCATTTATTTATATTAAATTCCTCAAATTAGTTTTTAATAAAAATCATGTTGGATTTTAGTATAAGGTTTTCATTGGGTTTGAAAAAGTGATTTTTTTTAAAACTATTTTAAAATGTATAATGTTTCTTCTTATTAATTAATTGATATCTACGAAAATTAGGAAATATTTAAATGAGTAATATAAATTATATATATATATTAATATTATTTTACATTCATACAATAATTATAATTACTCGTGGTTTTAATATGAGATCATATTTTCCTTGAATAGTAGTCTTCTTTAAAGCTGCGTTTTTTACCGTCTTGAGAATATATTTTAAATTGAAATATTAAAATTATACCAATTTATTTTGGTAAAATATATTCTATATTTTTTTATTAAATATAGTTTTTATTTTCTAATAAGTTCATCAAAATTATTGACCATAATGAATAGTGAAAGTAGTAAAAATGAATTATCATGGGAAAGGTGAGTATGGTTTTATCGGTGTTAAACAAAAAAAAAATATGAGTCAAAATGACATAAATACATGTTAAAAACTAATGGGTAGATATACATACAACTGATAATTCATTAGGCTCAATAAGTTTCTCTTTTGGGCCTTTGGGAAAGTGAAAAACATAGGTACACCATTTTCATTTCAAAACATAGAAGTGTGTGATTCACAACACATATTAAAATAAACCACGTATACTCTATTATTCACAATATAAATATAATGACCTGAGGTTTTCATACACGTATATTACATCCTTTAAGATGAATATTAAATATATTATTTCACACATGTATGAGAACAATAATTATTTAGTGTATTTATACAGAAGAAAAATAGTATTATTAATTCAGGAAAGATATGTGATGTTTCTAAAAGAATATATTCCCAATATGTTCTCTTCATAAAAATACCCTAATTGAAAACTTTTCCCATCACTGGGGGACAAGGAGAAAAATAATGGTTGAGATCAGATTTTTGGTTAGGGTAATCTTGGGAGATACAAAATCATAACATGAGCATAAGTTCATAAGAATAAGAATATAACAAATAAATATGATACCCTGCATATAAAATATCTCAATATCGAGTTGAGGAATAAATATTATAATTTAATAAGTCATGAATAATATGAAAATATAATAAAAAAATCTATAAGGGAATGAAATTGGTATGAGACATGGAATTGTGACATACATATAATCACATGAAATCATTTACATAGTTAACAGGGATCACTACCTAGACTATCATAGTTTTATGATTCCATTCCCCAAACCATATTGGTTTTAATGGCTCACTACCAAAACCATCAAGTTTCACGACCCGTCCTCAGGGTTCGTGCGGTGACTACTTCAAGACCCCCTTCCATAGGCCAGGGGATGGCGACTAGAACCAAAGGCGTAAATCCCAATAAAAAGGGAAATAATTTTATTTATTAAGTAAAGAAAAACAACAGAGCACGTAGCTGGAAGTAAACACTAAGTAAATATTGTATACAAAAGAATGTGCTGAAAGGAAAGGGGTTGGAAATACAATCCATGCAGTAATGTACAGTACAAATGATAAGCTAGAACAACTGCAGTAAAGTAAAACGGCAACTACAGAGTCATCCTTCGGGAATCCCACCGGAAGAGTGGGTATAGATGGCCTCCTCAGCACCCTTGGTCCGTCCGTCCGCTCCGTGTACGTCTCACCAAGTGGTCCACTTCCAAGTACCGTCCAGCTTTACAAGTCTCTACCACAATCAGTGTTCCCCATCGTATGAAACCAACACAATGAAGTCTAGGCATAGCCCATAGAGGGGTGAGTATAACGATACTCAGTAGATACCCCCAATGGTCTCCTAGAATCCACGAAGGATAAACCACAGAATAAAGATATAATCACGAGTATCAACCAACCCTGATTAGGTATATCCCCAAACATATACCTATGTTATCAACCACAGTCCAGCTCCAACTCTCGAGCCAAAGCACAACCTTGTCCACACATGAAGTAAAGTCAATCACATCGATGATAATGATAGAAAGTCAAGACTCAGCTCACAAAGGTATAGAACTTTCGTATAGCAATAGATATGATCAGATGTAGTCACTGATTCATCGAAGAAATTAGTCCCACACATGATACTAGACCAGCTAATCTGTTGGACCCACACATGTTACAAGACAAGCTACTCTATCGGACCCGCACAGGATACAAGAACAGAAGACAAATTTGTTGGAACCCCATAGGATACAAGTAATGTATTCATCGCCATCAAACCCATGGAGGATTCTAGTATGGAAATCGTCATTGTCGAACTCACGGAGGAATATTATACGGTAGACGTCGCAGTTGCAGTCAGCTCTAGGGTTCCTGAACACATCTCATTCGATTCTAGGAGGGTCTGCTCCTCGAGCAATGGGGCGTTGATAAATCAACTCTCACGAAGCCAACAGTTTATGTATCCCGAAGTCCCACCTTATCAAAAGGAACCCAACGTGATAGACGACGCATCAAACCGACACTCAGTCTGAGATTTATTAGCATTTCAATTCCAAGGGCACGGTTGGAATTATGCCTGTTCCAAACCCAGCCATTTTCCAAAGCTATCCAAAATGCACCTACAGTATCGCAAAAAGGCCTCCTCGTCACAAGGATCCCAGTATCATAGACGGTGCGTCAATCAGACGCGGAGTCTAGAAGATATTCTCATTTAAATGAAATGGGCCCGACCAATCAAGCTTAGTGGGCTGGCGGGTCGGGCCGACCCGGTTTAGCTGGTCCGACCCGGCTGGGGGTCAGCCCGGCCCGGTGGAGTGTGGCCCACCCATGGACCCTGCCCAACGGGTGTGACCCGGTTGGGTGTAGACCCGGCCCGGTGGGGCGAGGCCCACCCTCGGACCCGACCTGCAGTTGTGGGCCTGTTCGACTCACCTGGCGGCACCGAGCAATACGTCCCCTCCTTGCGGCCTAGCCGGCCGAAGCCGCCCGGTTTTGTCTGGCTCTAGGGGCTCACGGTTGCGGGCCGTGGTTCCTCCGCACCTGGCTCATGCAGGTGCCGTGGTTTCTTTCAACCCGGCCGGCAGGCGACCGACAGATTTGCCCGCCGAAGCGGCTAGTGCAGCGTTGGACGTGGTCTTCTCCACAGCAAGGCGCCAAGCAGTGCTGGGGACTTCTGCCCGGCTGTCCGTAGCGGGTCAGTTTTTCCTGCAAGAGGCCCGCGGATGCAGGCCGCACCTCCTCCGCGTGGCACCTGCAGGTGCCACGGTTCACCTGCCCGGCTGGTTCTTCATCTCGAGTAGCCTACAGTTTTGGGCCATAGTTCTCCTCCATGCGGATGGTGCGCAAACGCCACTTCCTTCTGATGCCTCCTCTGGTCGTCGCCGCCTCTAGTCACCATTGCCAAAATAATCACTAATCCAATAGAGGGTCATTGGGCTGTGTTCATTTGGACCACACCCTCCGCGTTAGGAGATAATAAAAGGCTGATGAAAATCCAATGCCTTCATCAAGAATGTGGTATAATTTTATTCACTTAAAAATTATACAAAAAATCTCTACCTAGATTCAAAAACATTGTTTGTTTTTCGATGTCGCAAAAAGAGAAATCGAGAATGATGTCGTACGTTGCGCCCATCACACGCTGCCGATTCCAGGCTTGAGTGTTCTTCCTTGTTCTTCGTCGAAAAGGATGTCATTCTTCATCGAATATTTTCTTCGTCCTTTGTTGGAGATGTTCTTCATGGAATGAACTGTTTCTTTCTAATCCTTCCAAAGTCCCCCAACAAAATACTTTCCAAGGAAAATATAATAAAAAGGCTCCCCAACATTAATATTACCATACATTCAAAAAAATCAATTGAATTTTTGACACCACAAATTAATTAAATAAGACTTTAATTAATTGTTTTGGCACAATTAATGGAGGGAGGTGGAGAGGCTCCACCATTATGGGGAAGTTAAAAAGTTAAAAAGGGTGTGCATGGTAGTTAAAGGGGGAGTTGAGGGGTTAGGTGCTCGTGTGGGCCCACCACATATTATCCTCTCATGGGAGGTTATGTGGAGTGTGGGCCCCACCTCCAACATCCCTTTTTAAGAAATAACCACCACTTAAATATAAAATTGTATAATAGAACAATTTTATTTAATTTATTATGAATCCCCAAAATATAACTTCTACTCTCGACCAAAGGCAATTGTGGTAAAGGTCTCCTTAAGCAAATACCGATGCTGCGAGTTCATCGGTGTCCTCATATTTCGATTCCGAGCACCGGTTTAAAAGATAGAAAAAACCCACATGTACATTTATTGAATGTATGTGAACAAAACTTTAGAAATTGATTCCAGGCACGTCGGGCCTCGGAATCAGACACTGTCAGAAACTATAGACTCGTCAAATTCCAATGAAATTAAGAAAAAAATTGCTTCAAATTTTCAGGTCTTTATATTACCCCCACCTCAGGGATTTACGTCCCCATAATGATACAACACACAATAGGGAAACAAATGAGGGTACTGAGCATGCACTTGAGCCTCCTTCTCCCATGTGCTCTCTTGGAGGTTCTCGTGATTCCAGTGAATGCGCACTAGAGGAATCGACCATCCATGCAGGACCATCTCCTGTCGATCCTCAATATCCACTGGAACCTCCATGAAATTCACCCCGTTATCGATGTGCTGCTCCCAGTGGTCGATGATGTGGGATGGGTCATGCATGTATCCTCTCAACTAAGATACATGGAAGATGTCGTGCACCCGGTGCAACTGAGGTGGAAGGGCAAGAGGGTAAGCCACCTCGCCTACCCTGCTGAGGACCTGGAACGGTCCATTAAATCGCAGAGATAACTTGCTGCCTCGCCCAAATCTCTATAGACCCCATTGAGGTGAGTCCCATCGGAAGACGTGGTCACCATCCTCGAACTCCGGTGTTCTCTGTCTCCTATCAGCATAGGACTTCTATCTACTCTATGCAGCCTTCATGCTCTCATGGATGATCTACACCTTCTCCATCGTAGCCTGATCCATCTCTGGTCCTACAAGTGCAAACTCCTCTGGGTCAGTCCAGCATAGAGGTGATCTGCAAGGTCGGCCGTACACTGCCTCATAAGGGGCCATCCCAATGGTGGATTTGTAGATGATATTGTTCAAAAACTCCACCAAGGGTAAGTGATCCTCCCAACTGTGACCAAATTTTAGGACACATGCACGGAGCATGTCCTCGAGAGTCTGAATGGTCCTCTCAGTCTGATTGTTCTTCTGAGGATGGAATGCGGTGCTCAAGTGAAGCTACGTGCCAAAAGCCTATTCTAACCCCTTCCATTGCCGGGAAGTGAAACGAGCATCCCAATCAGATACGATCGTCGATGGTAAACCATGAAGCCGTACAGTCTCATATATGTAGAGGCTTCCCAAGCTCTCTACTGATACCTGCTCTCTGATTGGTAATAATTGGGCCGACTTGGTGAGTCGGTCGACAATCACCCAAATAGAGTCATGTCATTTGGATGTGCATGGAAGCCCCGTAACGAAATCCATGTATATCTCATCCCAATTCAACTCTGGGACCTCTAAGGTATGAACCAAGCCTTCTGGAACTTGGTGCTCCACCTTCACTTATGGACAAGTGAGGCATCGTGAGACAAACTATGCTACCACCATCTTCATACCTGGCCACCAATGCTATCATCTGAGGTTCTGATACATCTCCACCACTCCAAGATGTACCACTAGAGGGGAAGTGTGGAAGTCACTCACCACCTCCTCCTATAGTGAAACTGGTACCATGGTACGATCTCTTAAGAGGATGACGTGCTCCCCTCCTTCATAAAATCTATCAGGTGCATGCCCTGTGGATATCTGAGCATGTCACGTCTCACAGTCAACGTCCCCACGCTGTGCCTCTCTGACTTAGTGAGGAAGTGGAGGAGTGACTGTGAGAGGCTGAAGAAAGGCTGCTCCATCTCTATCCACAAAGGATATCTGCAACGGGGATAGCTTCTTTGTTGACTCTCCTAGCAGCTGAATGCCCGATCTCCTAATGAGAGCATCTGCTACAATGTTTTCCTTCCCAGGAGTATATACTATCTCGAAGTCATAGTACTGGAGGAACTTGAGACATCATTACTCTCTAAGGTTCAGGTCCTTCTACGAGAAGATGTACCTAAGACTCTGGTGGTCAGAGTGGACTGTAAAGCACTTGCCCATCAGATAGTGCTGCCACATATTCAAGGCGAATACCACTGATTCTAACTCTATGTCATGGGTAGCGTAGTTCTACTTGTCCTGTCTCAACTACCATGAACCATATGTGATCACTGCTCGTTCATTCATCAGGACACACCTATGTCCGGTCCCTGATGCGTCGCAGTAGACAATGTACCCTACTCCCTCCTCTGTTAGCCTCAATATGGGTGCACTGGTCAACCTCTTCCTCAGCTTCTGAAAGCTCTGCTAGAATCTCTCTGGCCACATGAAGGGTTTCCCCATCTTCGTCAAAGACGAAAGCAGTGCTGTAACTCTGGAGAAGTCTGGAACAAATCTCAGAAAGTATCCAGCCAGGCCCAGAAAACTTTGTACCTTTGTCACACTCCTAGGTGGCTTTCAAGAAAGTACTACCTCGATCTTTGATGGATTCACTAAAACTCCATCCTCCGAGTTGACGTGACCCAAGAAGTGAACCTCTTGAATCCAGAACTGGCACTACGAGAGAATACCATAAAGCTAGTGCTCTCAGAGTGTGTCCAGTACTACCCAGAAACGGTAAGCGTGTTCCTACTCGGTAGTCGAGTAAATCAGTATCTCATAGATGAATACTATGACAAAGCGATCGATGTAAGGTAGGAAGATCCTATTCATGAGACTAATGAACACTTCTGAAGCATTTTTTATGCCGAAGGGCATAACCATGAACTCGTAGTGGCCATACCGACACCTGAAGGCCTTCTTCTGCACATCCTCATCTCGAAATCTGAGCTGGTGATAGCCAGACCTGAGGTCTAACTTCGAGAACCATCGTGCTCCCTTGAGCTGATCAGAGAGGTCGTCAATCCTCGGAAGTGGGTACTTGTTTTTCACGGTCACCGGATTTAGGGTATGGTTGTCAACACACAGTCAGAAGATTCCATCCACCTTCTTGGCGAACAAAATCGGGGATACCCAGGGTGAAACACTGGGTCGGATAAATCACTTCCCATGCAAGTCCCCCAATTGTACCCACGGCTCATGAAGCTCGGTGAGAGCCATCCGATCTGCTGGAGTAGATATCAGTGTTGTCCCGGGGTACATATCAATATATAAGGCTACCTATCTGTGAGGAGGTTGTCTTGGAATGTCGTCAAAGAAAACATCCTCGTACTGATCCACCACAATAGGAAAACTCAGACTCCACACATCAACCGCTCCAACGATGAGACTAGCCAACTGATGTGTGATCGGCTTCCCCCTCTTCTGCGTAAGTCCATCCTGTGCTACAAAGGCTCCCTTCTCACCAGTGAAGGTGAACCTGGTCCCATCCATGCAGATACACTTCACTTTGCACCTAATACAGTCAATCTGATCATGAACTGTGGATAACCATTCCATACCCAGGATGACGTCGTAAAGGCTTGACGCCATTACAAGAAGATCCCACCTGAAGCTCTCGCCTCCTAGAGTAATATCACACTTCCGTAGCTAGTGCATAATTGTCGAGTCTGCTCCCGTAGGAGTCTCTATCCATAAGGATCGAGCAAACGGCTCCGCTGGAATCTCTGAGCTACGAACAAGGGTAGTGGAAATAAAAGAACAACTCTCACCTGTGTCTATAAGTATTTCAGCAAGGGTGTAGTAGACACAAATAGTACCTCAAATCATCTTAGGTGTGTCGTGGTCATAGACCTCAACTTCCTGGAGATGAGCCCGCCTCTATCCACCAGCTCCCTATGGTCGGGGTGGACCTCTTGGTGGTGGTGGTGGTAGAGCCTCAAAATGTTTCCCACCACCCGCTGCTCAGCCAGCTCCTCTGCCACGTCCGCCTGCTCCCGGCGGACCACCACTGTCAAAACTTTGCCTCTGCCTGGGAGGTCCCTTTACTGTCTGCTGCTCGTCTGCATGGCGGGTCGGGCCGTCTCGATCCATGTGACCCTACCCGCCACATGCATAGCACTGCCTTCTCATCATATATTTGGCTCTATTTTGTGTGCCCCGCACAACCAAACCTGTATCCTGAGGTCACACACCTGATGACCTAGTCTTCTTGGACCTCTACTTCAGATATCTACTACCGGCTGCAGAATAATTCGCTACATGTCTTCCTACAGAGGGTCTCACCGCTGGTGACTACTCAGTGAGAAAACTCTCCACTAGAAGGGCTCGCTCAAGTACCCCTGCCTATATCGAAATGCTGAGGGGAATCGTCAAAGCCCTAATCTCATCCTTGAGTCTCTACTCGATGGTCTAGGAACTGATGAAAGGGTCCCACACCATATCCGCAGAGTAGCATGAGAGGTCAGTGAACCTCACTGAGTACTGAGCTACTGTCATGTTTCCCTGCTGCAGATGAAGTAACTCCTGAATTAGCACCGCATGAAGGGTGGCTGGAACAAAATCTGAGAGGAAGAGACTCTCGAAGTCCGTCCAGAGTAAAGATGCATCGGCATGCACCTGGATCTTTAGGCTCCACCATCTACCTACTACTGTATGTAGGAGACTCATGGAATTGATCACCATGAGGTCGGCTTGTGTCCCTACCAATCTAAAAACTCTCAAGACAGCCGCCAGCCAACTCTCAGCTGCCTGTGGGTCTGTCTCTCCCCAGAACATGGGCGGCCATTGGTGCTGGAACTCGTGCAACTCACTCAGGTGGTGTGCACTCTCTACTGCTAGAGATGGTGGTATCAGTGGCCTAGCGGGTAGTGGTACCAATGGTGCCTCCACTTTGATAGGGCCCTACACTGAGGCCTCGTCGCTCGGTGGGTTACCTTCTCGTTCGTAACTTGGAACCCTAGCTGGCTACCTTCATGGGGCCATCCTGAAAAGAAACAAGTGCATCACGGTTAAAACAGTATACCCGGTTTGCTGACACAAAGTAATCACGAAGAAATCTTTTTCAAAGGAAACACACACGAAATCAGTGTTTTCAGGAACAGAGTCGGCAATCAGAGGTGAGGGTCCTAGTGTATGGATACATCGGCCGCCGCACCAACACTGGACTCCCTGGACAGAAAACCAAACTCCCTACTCTTAACACTATTGCTTCACAGAACAGAATCAGAGTCAATGTTTTGTGGTAGAACCGACTCCTATGATACCAATTTGTCACGACCCATCCTCTAGGCCCGTGTCGTGACTACCCCAAGCCCGCCTTCCATAGGCAAGGGGCGGGCGACTAGCACCAAAGTCGTAAATCCCGATAATATGGGAAGGCATTGCGTTTATTCAGTAAACAAAAACAACAGTGTATGCAGCTAGAAGTAAACACTAAGTAAATACTATATACAAAAGAAAGTGTTGAATAGAAAGGGTCCATAAAGACTAGATTAATAGTAAAGTACAGTATAACTGAAAAGCTAGAACAACTGAAGTAACGTAGAACAGCAACTACGAAGTCATCCTCTGGGAATCCCACCTAAAGTGTGCGTACATATGGCCTCCTCAGCCCCCCGGGTCCATCCGTTTGCTCCGTGTACATTTTTCCATGTGGTCCACCTCTGGGTACTGTCCAACACCATAAGTCTCTACCTCGATCAGGGCTGTCCGTCATCTGCAACCAACACAACGAAGAGTGGGCATAGCCCGTGCAGGGCTAAGTATAATGATACTTAGATAGGACCTCGAGTCCCTCGAATGTCTCCCAGAATCCAAGAATGATAAACCACGGAAGAAAGATACAATAACGAGTATCAACCAATCCTGCTTAGGTATATGCCCATACATATACCTATGTTATCAACCACAGTCCAGCTCCAACTCTCGTGCCCAAGAACAACCCAGTCCACATAGGAAGTAAAGTCAATCACATCGATGATAATGATTGAAAGTCAAGACTCAGCTCACACAGGTATACATCTTTCGTATAGGGATAGATATGATCAGATGTAGTCACTGAATCATCTAAGTTGTCGGACCCACATAGGTTACTATACAAGCTAAGCTGTCGGATGCATGCAGGATACAAGACCAGCTACTCTGTCGGACCCACATAGGATACAAGAACAGAAGAAAAAACTATCGGACCCAAATATGATAAAAGTACAGTAGTCATCACTGTCAAACCCACGGAGGATTCCAGTAAGGTAGTCGTCGTCGTCGAACCCACGAAAGATTCTTGTATGGTAGGTGTCACAGTTGCAGCCAGTTCTAGGGTTCTCATACACATCACGCTCGATTCTGGGAGGGTCCGCTCCTCGAGCAAAGGGGGGTTTGATATATCAACTATTAAAAAGTCCATATTTGATGTATCCCGAAGTTCTGTCTCATCAAAAGGAACCCAATGTGACAGACGGCGCGTCAAACCAATGCCCGGTCTGAGAGTTATTAGCATTTCCGTTCCAGGGGCCCGGTTGGAATTACGCTCATTCAAACGTGGCCACTTTCCAAATTTTTCCAAAACTCACATAGAGTATCAAAAAGGGCTTCATCGTTGCGACAACCCCAACACTGAAGATGGCGCGTCAATCAGACACGCTGTCTAGAAGGTATTCACGTTTAAGGGAAACGGGTCGGGCTGTCAAGCCCAATGGGCTGGCAGGTCGGCCTGACCCAGTTTGGTGGGTCCGACCCGGCTGGGGGTTGGCCCGGCCCGGGGGAGCGCGGCACACCCCGGGACCCAGCCTGGCGGTTCAGACCAGGTTGGGGTTCGGCCCGGCCCTGTGGGGCGCGGCCCACCCGCGAACCCAGCTTGCGGTTGCGGGCCGGTTAGGCTCGCTCGGCGGTGCCGAGCAGTGCCTCCCCTACTTGTTGCATGGCCAGCCGAAGAAGGACGGTTTTGTCCGGAGTGAGCGGCCCACAGTTGTGGGCCATATTTCCTCCGCACACGGCACCTGTAGGTGCCATAGTTTCCTTCAGCTCGGCTGTTTCTCCTGCTGAAGAGGCTCGCCCAGCGTGGGCCGTGGTCTTCTATGCAGTGCGGCGCCATGTTACGCCGTAGTCATCTTCCCAGCTGGCCGTAGTTGGCTGGTTAGTTCATAAAGTGGCCCGCGAATGTGGGACGCACCTCCTCCGTGCGACACCTGCGTGTGACGCGGTTCACCAGCCCAGCCGGCAGTAGCCGGCCTGTTCTTCAGAATGATCGGCCTGCGGTTTCGGGCCACAGTTCTCCACCACGCGGCCTATGCACGGCCACCGGTTCCGGTCGTCGCCGCCTCTGGTCACTACCGCCTTCGGTCTCCATTGCCAAAATAATCACGAATCCGATGTAGGGTCATCGGACCATGTTCGTTCGGCCTGCGCCCTCCGCGTTAAGAGATAATAAAAGGTCGAAGACAATCCAATGCATTCATCAAGAATGAGGTATAATTTTATTCACTTAAAAATTATTCAAAAACCTCCTACCTCGATTCAAGAATGTCGTTCGTTTGTCGGTGTTGTGGAAAGAGAAATCAAAGACGATGTCATACGTTGCACCCATTACACACCACCGATTCCGGGCTCGAGCGTTCTTTCTCGTTCTTCGTCGGAAAGTACGTCGTTCTTTGTCGAATATGTTCTTCGTCCTTTGTTGGATATGTTCTTTGTGGAATGAAATATTTCCTTCTAATCCTCCCAAAGTCCCCCAACAAAATATTTTCCAATGAAAATATAATAAAAATGCTCCCCAACATTAATATTACCATGAATTCAAAACAATTCAAATGAATTGTTGACACCACAAATTAATTAAAGAAGAATTTAATTAATTGTGTTGGCACAGTTAATGGAGGTAGGTGGAGACTCTCCACCATTATGTAGAAGTTAAAAAGTTAAAAAGGGGGTTTATGGGAGTTAAATGGGGAGTTGAGGGGTTAGGTGCTCATGTGGGCCCCACCCCACATTATCCTCTCATGGGAGGTTGTGTGGGGTTTGGGCCCCACCTCCAACTTCCCTTTGCATGAAATAACCACCACTTAAAAATAAAATTTTGTAACACAACAATTTTATTAAATTTATTATGAATCCCCAAAATATAACTTCTACTCTCGACCAAACACAACTGCGGTAAAGGTCTCCTTAAGTGAATACCGACGCTGCAAGTTCATAGGTGTCCTCATATTTCAATTCTGAGCACCGGTTTAAAAGATAGAAAATCCCGTACGTATGTTTACTAAATGTACCCAAACAAAACTTTAGAAATTGAATCTAGGCACACCGGGCCTCAGAATCAGACGCCGTCAGAAACTGCGGACTCATAAAATTCCAATGAAATTATGAAAAAAAAAATCTCTGAAATTTCTAGGTCTTTACATCAGATTGGACAAAGACCTTTATTGAATTAGGAAAACACCTCGTTTCATTACTCACACTCTCATGAGTTATAAATTATTACCCGCAGGATTGGATATTGATATAGGTATCTCCCACCACATAATTTAAGTCATGATAATGTGTACCACAATATCATAAAACCTTAATCATATCAAAACCCATGTAATAAAATGTGCTTCACAATCATTTTATCATTTCAAATTCCATGTAAAATAGAAATGATTCAAAATAATTTCAACATTTCTTCATTGCATAACCCATGAAAAAAGATGTTTTAATAAGACTTTTTTGATGGTACAACTGATTGAAAAAAAAGTTTCAAAAAAATATTGTCATTATAAACAATTTAGATAAATAATAATAACTATAACATTGGTTTGTATCCCCAGTAATGAATATTTAATATTAGTGTATTTAATATTAGATAGGGGATGATTATGAAAGTTAAATCACACAGAATGTTCCTTAAAGAATATAACTTTTATTTGAAAATAATTATTATAAGAATAAATATTTTAGAAATATTTTTCTTTAAAAGAAAATTTGAATAAAATATATAGAATGTGTAAAATGTAATTTTAAAAACAAAAATATTTTCAAAAACCATTTTATTTGAAAATAATGATGAAAGGATATAAATAAATATTTATAAATTCATTTACAGTATTTCTTGAAGAAAATATCCATTCTAAATTGAAAAATAAATATTAAAAATTTTGAAAATATTTATCATCAAATTAAACCCTGAAAAAAATAATGTAATCTTCCAAAACAATTTAAAACATTTCATGAGAAACATATTCATTCTCTCTTGAATATTTTTTTTTTAAAATTTAAAATCATTTTCATAAAAATTGAATTTGAAAAATTAAATTTAATTCTTATATTTTAATAATATTCATGTTGGCATTAAATTATGTTTACTCTTTACACATTAGAACAATGATTCTTTAAAATTTTGATAAGATCTAAATAGGGATATTTTTTGTAAAACATCATGATTTTTTTAAAGGGAAAATCATGTTTCAAAATTATTTATGATATCATTTATAGAGTGTTACAAGAAATTATGAATTTTTTTTGAAAACATGGTTTGGCAAGAATAAACATCTTTCAACTAAAGGGAGAAATAAATATTTTTTTATAAATACATTATTCAAAACAATTCAGTCCATAAATAGTATGAAATGAAGGGGAACAATATATTCAAAATAAATTAATGAAAGATTAAAAAATCATGATTTTACTTGGAGGATGATTATATTATCTCATCATTAGTATGATAGTCATGAATAATATCAATAAATGATGATATTGTGAAATAAAAAACCATACCACATTCGTAACATTGAAACAAAACTCCATGATTGAATATGATTAAATTAAACCTAGAAATTCATGAGAATAATTAAAATCATGTTATTATATGTCAGTGGGGATTATAAAAATATCATAGCTATAATATATACATATCATAAAATATGTTCCAATGAAAGAAAATTGTGAGAAATATCCCCTACTGGTTGGGTAAATTTTTAAATGTAATCCTAATGAAAGAGGTATCCTCAAATAGATATTTAAATCACTATAATTTTAATGAGAATAAAATTCATATAAATTTATGGATATTATATACATAAAATATAATAAAACAGTGGTGAATATGGATTCTATCTCATAGACGTCAAAATTGAGATAGAAATCCATTACCACATTAGAAAAATTTTCATAATTTAAGACAGAATAAATAATAATATGAACTGAGATAATGAATTTTATGAATAAGTGTACATTCATGATATAAAATTTAAAAATGTTAGTATATATACACATAGTATAAATGATTTTTTAATTTTCACATGCCTCTTACAAATAAAAGTGAGAATAAAAATCCATTACCAATTGAATCTGGACATTATTCATAGATGTTCAAATATCCTATATAACAAATACAGGGTTTTTATACATATATTCAATAATCATACACATACTCAAATATTATCCCTCTATAACATTTAAAATCCAATTTAATAATAATTCATTTATAAATTTGATATTTCTTCGTAAAAATTGTTACAAATTTTCATGGGATTTTTTGTTTAGTAGATATAGATATTCCAATTTCATCCAAATTCCATCATCTCTAAAATATTAAACCTGAAATTGATTTAATATATTTTCATTTTATACTTTATTATATTCCTTCACAATAGTTAGAGATATAATGATGAAATGGACCAGCCAAAGAGGTGGTGGGTCGTGCATACACATTTATGTTGTTTCCATATTTTAATGAATAAAACTAATGAAGAGTAAATAATTATTGAAAATTGATGAAAATTTATGATTTCATATATATCACATATTTTAATTAACATAATCATTATTTATTACCATGTAAATTATTAGTGAGAATGAATCATATCAAATTATAAGGTAGTAGCCTCTCACACACTCAAGCGATGTACTGTATCACCCATAGAAAATAATATAAAACAGGTAAATGTGAAATTATATTCGAAGAATTGAAATTATCATATAAATATCCTATAAATATACCAAATTTTATAATTACCCCCAAACTATTATATGTGTTGATGAAAAATAAACCATATTAGTTTGGAAGGATGTAGTCTGTCATAGACATAAACAATGGGTTTTTCCAGTTTGATAGATTATGAGATGGATATAATTTGTTAAATTAATACAAAAACATATCAGTATATATGAGATATCAATGTTTTTTATATTTTATGTTTTACTCAATAGTTAATGGTGTAAACTTATAAATATAAAAGGGGCTTAGTGTTGAAAACTACATTCACTTAAATGCGCCTCCATTGGATCTCTTATTATAGACCCAAATGCTAGTCTTTTGGTTAACCCAATGCTCTTGAACAACGACAAAAAAAATTAATGGTATTTTCACATGGGTGGTTAATCTATATTTCTTGGTAAGTGTTAGGATGTGGGGGATCTGGTGGGATTTTATGAGTGGTGGAATGGATCACATTTGGAAACTACATAGAAACTTCCCAAAATAATCCAAAATAAAAAGCTCATTCGGGTGAACAAACAATCACAATAGAAATTTATTTGAATATACAAAGTGTAAAATTGAAATATGGAAAAAAAAAATTGAGTTTGTTAAGTTTTATCTTCATTTTATCCCTTATCTTATTATTTTTTCCATCGGTAAACCAAGTTATACCTTTATTAACGTAAATAAGTTTTTTTATTTTTATTTATCATTTTTGTGAAAAATGAAGATAATTTTTTTAAAATATAAATTACTTTCCTTCTATATATTTAATCAATTTTTTCATATTAATTTCATGAATATGAATATATTAATAAAAAATTATCCCCTATATGTGTTGAGAAAGTATTTTATGAAGTAAAATATTTTCAAAACATCGAAATGTTTTTATCCCAAATATAATATGAAATTGATAGAAATATCAAAAATTGGATTAATAGATATATAAAATAAATATTTTTAATTTAAAAATAATATAATATATAATTTCACTTCAAAAAATAGTTTAAAAATCTATTTTATGATAAAATTGTGTATTTTAAAACATTCATAAAAATGGAAATCTTTTATAAAAAACAATCAAAAAATAACTGTAAGAATAAAATTTTGTGATAAATAAAAAATAAAAATAATTTTTTTGAATATTTTTTATATAATTATTAGAAATTATTTTTAAAATAGTTGTGAAAAAGGTTATAAAACATCTTTTTTGAGAAATAAAATTTGTAAGCATAAAATTGGATTTTTTTAATTTCTTGTATAAAAGACAGAGAAGATGAATGATAAAATTGTGATTTAATATATACTTTAATATTTTCGTTAAAACCATTCATGAAAATTTTATTTTATTAATACTGTGTTTTTTACATAAAAATATTTTTCCAGAAATTATTTTAATTATTTTAAAATAGTCTTTTTTCTAATTAGTTGGTCACCACATAGCTCATTTTATATACATGAGTGAACCATATATTTTCATAATTTTGTAAATCCTATTCATACCCACTATTAAAATGTATAAGAGATAATTATAATATTATAATAATATTTTAGTAGTACATATTTTTTCATTTATACTTATTTTGTTGTGTTAAACAAGCTAAACACACTGTTTCATACAACGAAAAATATTGAGGATATTAAATTTATTTAAAAAAGTTATATACAAAATCTCATTGTGCAAAATTTTACCCAACTAAAATGAAACCATTCCTAAAAATTCATCAATTCATTAGGAAAAACCAAAAATACTTATGCCTTATTACATCCTAAGGTTCCAACATATCATTCATATGGTTATAATTTCACCAAAAAAATTGACAAGGTATGTGGCTTTATTTTATAGAACATTCTTTATTCAATACAGAATATCTACTAGTTTTCCATCATTAAGAATATTATTCTACAGTGGTAAGGCCCTTGATTTAAATACATGTTTTGGATCAAGTATGCACATCCTCTAGAGAGATACATGTAACCCATTTAAACCCTAAAAGAGGTTTGGTGGATGATCCAATCGATAGGATACCATCTTGATATGATAATGAATTTCAAAGTGACCAATTTATATAGGCCTTGTATTTCCATTATATTGTAAGAACAATTTGATCATTTTGAAATTGTTTGACTAATTTCAACATCATCTCTTAATTTAATCAATAAATATTTTTTTCTTATTCCTGAATAAAAAATATGTCACATTATCTATAATAAAATGAAGTTTTATTCCTTCTCTCTATAGTCAATAATATATTCACTAGTTATCTGATATGAATACTCTATCATATGGAGACATAATAAATTAATTTCTAAAACCTCATCCAATTTTCAACATAAACCATTCTATAAATGGTAAAGCATATAACCCTTATATAAAATCATAATTTATTAATAACATAATCATGTGAATATATTCATTAAGAATTTTCATGAAATATGGTAATGACCATAATTACCATAGATACTATTTTAGAAACAGAGATTCTTCTTTATTTCTTACATAAAACACAAATTATTGGATATATTCCATAGATTAAAAAATAATGAAAACTCAATCAATGATATCATAAGACACGTTATCAATAAATCCATAATGTGTTCCATTATAATCAATACTATCCAATTTACATATTCATATCTAACTTATCTTTATCCCATCACCATTATATCAACATATAAAAAATATTAAGGGTTATCATCTATTAATCATATTATCTCTTTTCCATTAAATCAAATTTAAATTCCAATAGTACCATTAAACTTATTTGTTCAAATCCTAATAAAAAAACATTTAGTGAAGAATACATATATATTTCGTGACTCATATAACATAATCATTGAATTCCAAAAAAATCTTTATTCAGTAATCCCACTTCCTTATGAAAATATTTAGTAGGTTTCATCAAAATATTACATAATATATTATTCCTTTGATAATTAATTCTTAGTCTACTCATCATCAACAGTAAAACCCATGCTCATTGAATTTTATTTATTCTTTTCACGTGATTTTCACTTTAAAATTTGATTTGTATAGGGCACATATTTTCCACACCAAAAACATCTTCTCATACCATTACGACATTCCCTTTTGTGTTTATTAAAATATTATTGATATATATTAAACTAAATTATCTTCCCTCTATGGTTTCCACTACCCAAACACTTAGACAACTGTAAAATTTTCTTTTTTGGTGTGTCTGATTTTTTAAGGTTTTCATTGTTAATCTAGTTCCATGATAAATAATTAATCATAATAACAATATTATTCAATACTATCTTTATTTCTTTTTGAAACTCTGTAGAAAATTATTTATCACATTCAATGTTAATTTCATTCCTTCATGTTCGTACTATTTTAAAAAAAATTAAAAAACAAAGTGTGATTGAAAATAATCATATTGGAGAAACACATAAACATGAAAAAAGCACTTATAAGATGTATAAATCATGAAACCTTATTTTCAATATATGATAACATTAGTTTATCAATGTAAATAAATCTTATATATATTTTTTAATCCTTTATTTTGGGTTTTAATGATTTTTCTAAAATTTTATGGAATATCCTATGAGAGTGTCAATCTAGTTGTACCAAAATCCCCATTTTCCTAAACCATGTGATAAAGAAGTCCTCTTAAATGTACCCCTTTAGTGTTATTACCCCAAAGTACATATATAACAGATAAAAATCCACTTGTAATATCCAAATAGAGATATAATTTCTTTGAAACTGCTCTCCATATCCTTTACTAAAATGCTAATACATTTTCCTATACATTGATTAATCCGTATACTTATCACTGTACATATCCATATTAATATTTTTATAAATTAACCTAGGTATCTCACAAATATTTTATCTTCTTAGTTTATGAAGGATAACTAAAACTTTCTTTTGATACCAAGTATATCAACCCACAATTTTCTTTCATTGAAATTACATATTTTTAGATGAATATTCAATAAATTACACAATAAATACATGAGGAGAAAAAATGTTTATTATCTTTACATAATAGTTAAGTAATATAATTTCATTACGAAATTATTCAATTCATTCCAAAATGGTACTCCAGTTAACTAATCTTCATATACATACCACCCTTAAATTCATTATTCAATTCCTATGAAATGGAATCATTAAAATTTGTGAGCTCAAATATATTGTATGAATTAAAAAGCGAGATATGTAAGAATAACATGTGAATAAGTGTATGAGAACATTATAATATCATTTGAAAACCACACCATTCATTTCATAGATGAAAATATTTATTTATGGAATAAAGAGTAAAAGTTTATAAGATAATAATTATATATAAATCAATGAACATGATCCATGAGAGAATAAAATGGTATATTAAATAAAATTATTACATTCATATAAGAATAGAAAATAATTTTTTTATTTGTAAAATATCAATTATAAGGATATTAAAGTGTAATTTGTTCACTCCCACAACCATGATAGTGGTCAATATTCACTCCAATAACCATGATAATGGGAAAAGTCCCTCAATTTTTTGAGTTAACCCATCATTTCATTCCTATATATCTCATGGGATATAAATAAAAAACCAATTCATTGGAGGGAGATATAGATCCCAAAGATTACATAATGAAAATAATAGTAATTTTTCCACAATATCATAAAAAATGTTTTATATCATTACCCATGAAATTAAAAGGGTGTTATAAACATTTCACCATAAAATAAACTATAAAAAAGAGACATTTTTTCAAATCATTTAATCATTTAATCATAACATTTTCCTAGAAAAAAGAACCATATTGCATATTAATTTCATCATAGTATAACATGTGGAAGATAAAATGGTATCAAAAATATATTGCCATCATAAAGAATTCAGAGAATGAATGTTAATGGTATATTTGGTTTATATTAGTAGAAAATCATAAGTTATATCAAAGGATGTTATAATATAGAGATTTATTTGCAAACATAAATTACATTGAATTATCCATAAAGAATATAAAATTTATTTGAAAACCACTTTTTTTACTAAAATTTATTATAAAATATACTAGAATGAATATTAAATTAATAATTAAAAAATTTAAATTATTGCATGATGAAATAACATTTTAAAACAGAAAATATTCATTAAAAAAATTCCTTTGAAAAAATACATGAAAACAAATAAAGTACGATTCAAAATATCATTTCAGACATTTCGTGAGGAAAACATAAATTCCTCCTTTAAAACAATTTTTAAAACACTTTTATTATTCTTTTATATAAAAAATAACATAAAAACATATAAATGAGCATTAAAAAACATACAAATCACTTCATGAAGAAAATTTCCTTTCAGTATGAAAATATAATATATGTTTTTAGGAAAATTTGTTTTTATGAAAATTTCTATAAATCATAAAAAACATTGAATCAATGAAAATAATTGTCTTGATATTGGAAATTCCATTTATGTCAAACAATTTTAAAAAATATTCGATTAACATTTTTTGTAAGAGAAGAACATGAATTTATTAGAAAAAATCATGATAATTAACTTCAATATTATTTATAAAAAAATCCAAATTGGTAAAAATTTAATTATCAATTATTTTTTAGAATGTTAATTTTTTTAAATTTTTTACAAAATATAGTCTTGGAAGAAAAATGAGTTTTTAACCAAAGTGAGAAATAAATATTAATTTCTCAAAACAAAATATAGATTCTAACTATTGAGTAAATAAATAGGTTAAAATGATGAGAAACAATATATTCTTTAGTAATAATTTCAGGATAAGAAAATTCATCACTTTTATAAGATTTAGATGAAGAGATTCTATCATTGGATTCATAATCATGATCAATCTTGACAAAGGATAAGATTGTAACCTAAAAAACATCCCACCTTAGTAACATTGAATAATAATTCCTTGAAATAATGAAATTAAATGAACCCTAGATTAACATTAGAATAAATAAATTCAATATATTACATCTCAAATGAGATATATATAGACCACATAAATTAAATAGGTTCATAAGATAACATATTCATAAAAGAAGGTAAATTGTGTCAAAGAGCCTTTACATCTTTTGTATATTTTGAATGGTAATCCATATAAAAGAGAGATACTAAAAAGGATATTTAAATAAAATAGAATGTTATGAGTTTCTTTTCAATACACATTCTTATATAGTATATTCACTATATATAATAAACAACAAGTGAACATGGATTCTATCCCAACGAAGTTAAAATATCTATGGAATCCACTTATTGATTTAGTAATATTTCAAATCAATGTATAAAAAAATAGCAACACAAAATTAAATAGTGAATATCATTATATGGAGGACTCTCATGATATAACATTTCAATATTTAAGTATATAAGTCACAAAAAATTATTGGTGTGTATATAATGTCTTCAAAAAATGAAAGGAATAATAGAAATCCCTTACCACATTAATATCAACATCCATTATACACATTCAAAAATATAGTATGATAAATATTTTTTTTATCAGTCAACTATATAATCATAAAAATTCTCATATATGGTCCCCTTATAGAATTTATAAACCAATTTATTAATAATTCCTTTATAAAATCATTGTTTATGGGTGTTAAATGTATAATTTTTTTATGAGATTTCTGGTTCAGTAGTTATAGTTATATTCCATTTTTAATTGATTGATAATGTCCATAATTTTAAATGAGACAATAATATAATATTTATTTATTATATAAATATTTATATTCATTCACCAAAGTTAGATTTATAAATTTGAAATGAACCATTCATGGAGACGATATGTTGTACGAATGGATGAATTTAATTTTCATCTTTGACGAATGAAACAAAAGAATTATAACAAATTATTAAAAAATAAATAAATATTATGATAATATACATATCACATATTTTATTTAACATTTCATTTATTACCATCAATGTAAATAATTAGTTATAATGAATCATATCACTTTGTGAGGGAGTAGTAATTCATATACATGAGAGATGTTAGCGTATACCCCACAAGAGGGAATGTAAAAAATTATACATGTGATATTATATTTATAGATGTAAAACTAATTTACACACATCATATAAATATTTTAAATACATCATTAAAACCTACAGTGACAGGAAATGATGTAAAATGAATTATGTTGGTTTTTAAAGATGTAGTTCTTCGTATAGACAATCAACAATTTTGTTTCCCATTTTATGGAATTGGAGAAGGATATATATTTTTACATGAATCTTAAAAAATATAATTATATATTATATACTATATATTTTAAATAATAATTTTTATTAAATAATAATTTTTATTAAATAATAAACCTTTGAAAAATAATAATGAAAAAGATTGATATTAGTGAAGATAATTACTTCCCATAGAAGCACCTCATTTGAATATCTTATTAAAGACACAAGTGCTAGTATTTTGGGATAACCAGGAGCTGTAAAAGAAGGATAAAGATTTTTTTTGAATTATATAATGGTTTTTAATAAATGTATTTCTTGATAAATTTGAATATTTTTATGGTGGTGGCTTCCTTCTAAATGGTGGGAAAATAACCTACTTAGAATCTTCTTGAGAATTTCCTAGAATATATCATAATAAAAAATCCATTCTAAAGAAAGATTCTAAATGACCATAGACTCTAAATTTTGACAAATAATATTGAAACAATTCAACACAATATAAATTTTAGAAGTTTTATATTCATTTAAACCCATATGTTCTTAGTATAACCATCTTGATATAACTATTTTTTCATTAACCATGGTAAATAATTTGTAATTTCTTCATTATTAATTTGGTCTCAAATTATGTTGAAATAAATAGATAATATAAATTATCCTAATTCAAAAAATATAATCAATTTTTAAAAATTATATTCATATTATTATAAGAATTAAATTTGTATTTAATATCAAAGACAAGATGAGAAAGTAGGTTTTCAAGGAGAAACTTTTTGAATAATTACAATGTCTTTATGTCCAAATTCAACATAAAATTGAGTAAAATGAAATAAATTGGACCAATAGATATATAATTTAACTATTTATAATATAAAAACAACATATTTAATAAATTTTCATAATAAATGATTTAAATGAAAAGGGATTTTTCAGTTAAAAATAATTATTTTTTGTTATTCATCAAAAAATTAATATTTTCAAAAAATTATCAAAAATTAATTGGAATCTCATTTGTAAGTGCATATTTCAAAAATGAAGATATTTTTTAAAATATGTTTTTCAAAATTTAAAATATATTTTTCTTAAATTGGTGCACAAAATGACACAAAACTGCTTTAGTTTCTAAGCATAAAATTATATTTATTTTTTTATTTTGTTTAGAAAATACAAAAGATGAATATAAAGAATTTAGTATAGTATATAGAATTTAATTTTATAAAAACAATTCAAAAAATATATTTTTCTTTATTATCATTTTTTTGAATTAAATTAGTTTTCTAGAAAAAAAATTTCTTTATTTTCCACTATTTTTTTAAATTTTTAGTATAATTAATTAATTATTAAATAAGTTAATTTATGTAAATGTGAAATCCACTTATATTTTCACCATTTATTATATCCTATTACGAAATACCATAAAAATGCCAATGACAAGGCTATAATATTAAATAATTACATATTAATAATATGTAATGTTTCATTTAAATTCATTATAGAGTGTAACACAAATTAAATACGTTATTATGTCTATTGAAAGATATTAGAAAGATTAAATTGATTTTTATAATATATTACACAAAACATAAAGGTGTTACATTAAAATCCTTTTTAATCTACCTATACCATCCAAAATCATTTCCCAATTTCAGTCGCCTGCTCTTCGATGCCTTAGTTTGGTTAGAAATCCATTCTAGGAATATATTAGGTATAATTATAAAGAGGTGGTATGAGAAGATATAAAATTCCTAACAATTCATTTTTTTAGTATTTATTCTTCTACCACTATCAATTCATCTTAAAATATGATAATACGATAACACCACTATCTTGAATATACATTTTAATTATATCTATTAAATAACCTAAATCCATATCATGTTCCATTAAATTGTATATGAAATTATCAGTCATGTATTTGATGGACTGCCACCTCATGAACCAATGTCATCAATTTTCCATAATCAGCTTTGATTCCCTACTATAATTAAGGTTATATTATATATATAAATATATATATTATTTGTATCATTTCTGTACCAATGGATTTGTTATTTTATATATACTTTCTTACGTTACATTATGTGGGTGATATGATAACAACGCAAATGTGTACAGTGGACTATCGCCACTTCAAGTGATGTGATTTATAATTCCATAAATATTTACGTGGAAGGTAATATGTGTATTATTAATGATTATATGTTATATAAATGACATCATAATGATAATAATTAAATATATACCATTCTAAAAATATAATATATGATTTTCTTCTAACACTAAAAAATGATAATTTCATTCATGAATGTATGTACCACTGCCTCTATGAAGTGATATTATACTTTTTTCATATCCACCTCAAAGGAATTATATATATGTGTATATTTAAAGAAAAATATGTAATTTATGAAATTAATAAGAATATAGAAAGATAAAATAATTTTTACGTTCTTCCCATTATGGTCATTGAATAATTGAACTCTTACTCATGCGTACGTATGATCTACCTTCTCCATGATCATAACATATTTCATTTTTCATAACCGTTTATCATTATTTGATTTTAAATTATAATATATTAAATAATATGATAATAATTTCATGATTAATATTATATATCTTTTGAAACAATGACCATGTTTTCCATGACCAACACACCAAATCTATTTTGAAATAATGAATCGAACATTATCAAAACATGTGATGTGGACTTTACCAATTACGTATTCAAAAGTGTAATTATAATGAAATAAATTAATTATTTAAGTGTAAGTTTTTAATAGTATACATATTTTATAAACAATTCTATATCATTATTAATACATTTATAAATTATTTAAAGTACATACAATGAAATTCAGGACTCAATGTATGGGGTTTTTCTGTATCACTTTTACTTTAATTTGAAATATAGAATATAGACATATTTTTTATATAATGTTCTATGTATATATATTTCATTTTAATTTCATATCATGAATCCTTAAAAAGTCCTAATATTATATGTTTCAATTTTTATTAATTTATCCAAGGGGTCAGATTTGCATCCACCAAAATGGAAATGATATTCATAATTAAATTTCATTTCATTTGGTTATAAAAATTAGTCATTAATTTTGTTATACTATGATTATGTGTGATGCTATTTTTAAGTTTTTTAATTACATATTTACTCATGTTTGGTATGTATTTAACTTTCCCAAATTCAATCTCTCAATTTTTTATGCATCATTTTATTGATATTTTCATTCTGAGGGTCAAGTATCTGATATTTCATTCTTTTGGACATATGTTTATGATATGAACCAATATTATTTATGAGTTTTATATACTGAACTTTTTTAGTACTATATCATAGATCTCTTTATTTTTATGTTATTTAAGGTATCATTTGAATTTATTCATTAGTAGGGGATATGATTAGGGAGTTACCAAAGTGGAAAAGGATTTATGTTGTAATCTTCAATCATTCATGAATATTTATGTCCATTTTTGCTTCGATGGAAATAATACCATATTAGTTTCTTGAACCATTAAAATTTCATTCTCCACTTTTTTTTAATGTTATTAACATGTTTTAATTCTATTTCCACCTTTATTTATAGAATATATAGCATGAATGTTTCTTGTCTTTGGTACTAATCGTTTATCTTATTTTTGATCAGTTGTCTTTTTTCTTTAATTTATGTGATCTCAAAAATATTTTTTAAAATATTTAATAAAATTTGTCCAATAACCATTTCACAAGATATTTTACCATATTTTAAAAGGGTTAAATTTTAAATTTTTGAATATTTTTAAAATGTTTTACTTTGACTCACAATTTAAAATTTTTTGACTAAAATTTTTATTATTAACATTATTGAATAGAATGGTCTTTACATCATCAATTATGTTATTTTAATTGGAGATTATTATATAATATTCTATGGTTTTTTTGAAGGAATATTATTTGATCAATATTTTATTAAATTTAATATCATTATATTCATTTTAAAAATGGAAAACTACTTTCATAAAAAAATTAAATAATATTTTATTTTTACTTCCATTCATCAATATCTAAATCCCCTATCACATATGCATTAATGGGAATACTTTTTAATGATACCATCCAAATTTATTCTCTATATGGATTAATATTCATTTAAATAGATCTACATAGAAAAAATATCTTTTCCAAATATTAAACATGTTTTTAAGAGATTATTATAGATTCCATTTCTTTTCATAGGTTTAATCATGTTTCATAGATATTTTTAATGGAACCAAGTTGTTTTCAATGGGTTAATCAATTTAAAAATAATAATAAATGTGTATTCAGCGATATTATGTTGAAATATATGATCTATGTACTTTATTCATGATATTGTTAATATAAAGTTTCTATAATAATGTGTGGTTTCACTATTAACTAATGACAACTGGGTCAGTTATAATCTAATGAGAGGTAGTTAGGTTGTTAACATATTAGGGGTGGATTCATTATAAAATAATGATACGTTGGACCATTATATCCATCCAACTCATTGGATATTCTTAATATATATTTCTTCAATGTTGGCTATTTCATTTTCAAGAGTGATTTTGTTAAACTGATCCAATTAAATTAATACATTTTTTGAATGCTTAATATATAATTATAATTCATATTATTAAAAAGATTTATGTCACTTGTCTTGTGAATATTAATTTATATAAATCTTTCCTTTTTCAGATATGTATTCCTTGTATTCATAAATAATAGACCATGTATTGATCAGTATAATATTATAATGTTATAATAGCACACTTTGATTATGTTATCATACCATTATTCTATTCTTATTATCAGTGATGACATTAAATTCTACGTTCTAATATTTACCGTTTGTATGAATTTTAGAAAACCATTAATATGTTTCTTTTATTCCAGGTTATTTAGAATATTGATTAAATTATTTTCTTTTATAATGGTTTATAACATTATTATTATCATAGTATATATTGAAGTCTTAATATAGAATATGAAAATATCAGTATGACGGTAAACTATGTACGCCTTTTTTAAGTAGTTGTTTATGAAACCAAGCTATTGGGATTTTTTCACAATTATCTAAAACACTAAACCTAAATTTTCATTTCTTAAATAAGTGACCCCAATATTTATTTCAATTATTTACATTTTTGAGGGTGAAAAATGGGTCAACTCTATTGGTCTCATATCTTGAAATGTAATGTTTGTGTTTTCAACATCAAATCCAACAGTGTTGGTCCAGGGATGTTATAAAATCTATGATTTGAATTTTAAAAAAATGGATTAATTATTTGATATAAAAATAACTTATTTCATCAAATAATTTATGAATAATTTTTTACAATATTGAATAATGTAAATAGTAAAAATTATTTACCACATTTAAGGCTAATACGGGTTTACACAGGTTACAAAAAATATATAAGGACTAAAAATGAACATAAACAACTCTAATTATTTTTATGTGTATATTATGAACATATACATTCTAAAGATAAAAAATTATCTAATTTTATCCTTTCTATATGAGAGAAACATGGGTGAAATTCATTATTTTAAAAAAAATTCAAGTGTTTCCTCTCCCCACTTAAAAAAGGGAACCCCTGTCTTCTCTATTGCACACATCCAAAACCCATTGGTTCATACAATACCTACCCAAATCACAAAAATATATCTATCCTTTAATTCATATATACTTTATTATTCAAAAACACCACCATGTGAGGATTTTTGTGAATAGTAAAATAAGATATCCAAATAATTGGTTACATCCTTAACTAAAGAATTTATATTATTTATTCCTCGTCCTTCTTAAAATGTTATTAATATATGATGAAATAATAACCTCAATATATGTTATATGGTGTGATTTTATTATTTTATTGTAATTTAATAAATCCAAAATTTTAAAACCCCAATGTTTTTCAAATAATTTTAATATTCAATTCTGGAAACATTGAGTCTCTACAAAACACCACTTTATTATAACCTTACGAGTAACCAAACTTTTACCACTGCTTTGATTTGAAATTCAAGAAACTGAAATAAACAGTTGTGTTCAATAATATATTTAGAGTGTAATAAGAGTAAATTATAGATTTAATGATTAGTAACATGACCCTTATGAATATTAACCACACCCATGATAGTATAAATAAAACCAAAACACCTTCTAAATGAAATAGTGTATTTTATAAATAGATAATTAACTGTTGGTATTTTTAGAGTATAAATAAAATAATTTCAATTTAATATTAAAATATTTATTTAAAATAAAATAAATATTCATTAAATTTATTCAAAAAAAATTTCGTCCAATAATTTTAGGGTAATTTTATATGAAATTAGTTAATTTTTGAATGTATTATACAATTAATAATAAATTTGTATTTTTCAAGTAAATAATGATTTTATAAAAAATAAATTTCTATTATATTTGAAACTTATCTCAATAAAATAGTGTTCATTTTATAAATCAACACCTTAAAAATGTTATGGGTGAATATATATTATTTTTATGAAATACGTGAATTTTGGTGAATACTAAAATTTTATAATTTACAAAAAATACTAATTAGGTGAATTTCTGCATCAGGATGGAGTCATGGATGATGTAAATGGCCATTAGTTCACAATCACATGAAAATATTAATATTATTGGCCAAAATAATCAAAACTATTGCTGGTCTTTGGATAAATTATAAAATAATGAATAAGATAAACAAAAATCACTCCTCTTATCCACTGTAAAATACGATCTCACAACCTCGTCTCTTCACTCATATCAAGCCTTTTTCCTTGCCTAAATTCTATTAAAATCTCTTCCCAAGATCGTCCCGCACGTCCAACGACCCTTGGTCTCATAAAAATGACAAAAACTCTTCCCTAAAGAGTCTCTCAAGGAAAATAAACTCTAGAAGTAAATTCCTCTTTTCATTTCTTTTATTTCAAGTCCCTTTTTTTCATTCCTCACCTCCTTTCATACAAATTTTATGGTAACTCTAATAACATAAATGAATTGGAATGTTGTTATGATAATGGAATATTTCATCACCATTTATCATTTTTCCTTTTTATACTAGAAATAAAAACACTATCTAAGATGTGTTAATTATCACATTCAAGGATGATGAATTTTCAATTTCAATTTTAATCTTTAATTTTTATGATAAAAGAATTTGTATGGTTCAACAAGACCACCATATACATATTATAACTTATTTATTTTTTTGGAGTCATTTTTTACACATGCTTTTAGTTTATAAATAAAAATGCATTATTTGTGATAAAAACCCACCAATTAACCAAAAAACCATAATTTAGGTTTTATATAATAATTCATCTTCACAACATATAAAAAAAATAATTTCCATAAACATTTACTATTATATTTGTTCACTAAAGACATAAAGCTTCAATTCTGGACAACTATTCTCATGTTATATGTTTAACCATAAATATTATATGTGATTAGATAATGAATACTAAGGAAGGAAACGCTCCCAAATGATGAAATTTAATCTCTTAACCCATAAACAATGACATGAATGAACCTAATAAGGAAATAATTAATCAATTAAATTTATATTATATTTTTTAATTATTAATTAATGAACCAAAATATTATTATTATTATCATTAAGATCAACTGAGGAACACCTTTGGACTTAAGGTAAGGGGTTTCCACCCAATATACATGCCCGACTCAGTGGAATTTCTAAATTATTACCTATTTTCAAGGGTATTCTATAATATGTTATTAAACCATTATGTTCATGAAATAATGATTTTTTATAATAGATATTCAAAAAATCACTTTAGGTTTGAGACAAGTATTTTTCAAAAGTACTCTTCTTTTAAAAGTAAAATTGATTTAATATCCATAATTACTCGATGATTTTAAAAGAGTATTTTCAACAATTTTAAAACTCTTATTGATTCATAATTTTAAATGTGGTTAATTTATTATGATATCATCGACTATGTTTTTTAATTTATTATGATTATTTTGACCATGGATGTCTTATCTTGACCTTATTCACTATATTACTCTGAATGGGTAGTGTTTATGTATAATGATTAGGGAAGTTTATTTACAATTCATATGTTAGTATTCAATATAAATTTATATGACTTTAATGTTATCCCCAATTATTTAAGCAATTAATTTGGATTAGAATGTTTTTAGTGGGGCCCTTTATAGCTCCTCGGTGCATTAGTAGGTCTCACGAGACAAACTATAATCTTGGTATGAGGCCTAAAAATGGATATTTATGGTCTTGGCACAAGGCCTTGTTGGTATGGATATGATGTCCCACATTATGCATTAACTAATTATGAAACTAGTAAATTGATAGTACATGTTGCTATTCTATGAGTATAAAACCCATGGTTATGTTTTATTATTGCATATTTTTTATCTACAATTCCATCCATATTATCTTCGTGTTTATTTTATATGGCATGTGTAGTTTTAGTTACTCAACTTTCAATTTTATTTAATATTCTGCTGTATTTCAACCCTTATACATCATTTATGATCACCCTATTTGTTATGTGTTTTCCCTAGCATGTGAAGAGGATTATTATGAATGAATTTTAGTGATAAAATTACAGTTTTTGATGTTCCCAATAAATCATTTATGTTCCATTACTTTTCAAGTTGTAATATTTAATGTATGTATGTATCTTTTTCCCATGAAACTAAACCACTCGGTAAATTGGGATGTATATTTATTTTTTAAATTCCAATGTAATAAAATAAGGAACTGGGTCTGGAAAAATGGGGTCAGGTCTTTATAGTTGGTATTAGAGGAAACTTAGTAGAAAAAATGGAAACAAGATTTAGAAAATGAATATTAGGGGACAGAACCCTATAATATACTTTGAGGATAAACATACAAGATCATACTAGAATTTGTTTAAGGAATTTATTATGTGTATATTTATTGAAAATAAATTCATGCATGGATAATACAAGTGGACTTGGATCTGGCATAAAAGTACATTATAGTGAAAACATGAACAAGCAGTTTCATGTACGACCTGCAGTTTCCTTGTACACAACAATGGGCCTTACTTCACACCTTGTTTTAAACGATCGTGATATATTTTTAGGATATTTCATATTTTCATTAAAAGATAATGTGAAGGATTAATATGCAAAAATTTCCTCAATGAAACTATATTTATGATTTTGGGATTATCCATGAATATTATTTTAATTTATGTTAAGTATATATCATTTTTGATATAATAAATTATGATTCATGAGCTAATATAGTGTATGCCATTATTTACGTATGGATCCTAGTGGAAGGACTGGAAACCGCATGAATGGACGTATTCTATGTTGGGATTTTCCTCCAATGCAATATAATGATGTTGGATCTGGAGCTGTGACTGGTACCTAGAAACGTATGACTATATTGGGACAACTAACATCAGTTATGAACAATAACCTTGCCTCTATGAAACCTTAGGATCCACAATATAGAGGATCTATGATAGACCACTCTATGTGGCAATAGAATCAATCATTCAATGGGACTACAAACCCATTGGTTAAGGAGTAATGAAGATATTATTTAGAGAATATATTTCTTGCCTTGGGATGTAATGAAAGATAGATGTTTGTTTGGGTGTTCTATCCTATATAAAGAGATACTGACCAGTGGAGGTTATTAATTCAAAACAAAAAGGATGAGGAAGAAATATAAATCCTGGAATGGGTGAATATAAAGAATGTTTCTTAGAGAAAAACATTCCTCGTGATTAGTGATCAGATATAGAAAGTAAATACCTAAATTTGATTAAAAAGTAAGATTACAATGTTTCAATGTATGAATCTAATCTCACAAGGAGAGAAAGTCACAATTTGGACTATATATGTACTCCAAGGAGAAATATTGGTCGATTATTTTATGGCCTAAATCCATTCCATCGTTGGGTACTGGTCTGCCAAACCTTCTAATAATTTGGAGACATAGTCTCATGTGACATCAAGATGGAAAAATAGTTTTATAAGTATTATGACAATTAAAGAATGCAATAGAATATGAGGGATGCTGAAAAAACTATAAAATGAAATATGGAAATGGGTTAGAAGGGAGGTTTTGACCATCCAATCTATGATAATTATGGGAAGACGACTAGGTACTTTCATGAAGGTTATGTGTGTTCGTCACTTCTGTGGAGAAAAAGGTCACCAATCCATTGATTTCATGTGGAATAAAGATGATACAAACTTTAATTGTAAGAATTTCAAAGAGAGGGGAAATTTTTAACATGAATTTTTTAATCATCATGGAGTTTTTTCATAAATAAGTCAAAGGAGGAAAGACCAAGATCATGTGCTCACAACTGCCAAGGATGAAGTTCCTAACGGTGTGGTGGTATGTACTTCAATTGTTTCATAAAAAATGGTCAACGTATTATTTTAGTTTAGATCATCAGATTCATTTATATATTCACATTTTTCCATGAAAAATTGTTATTTCCTATTTGATTTAATAACATATTTTTGAATCAAAAATTCTAATGGGTGTATCATTGAAACAAAGATATTCCAAGGGGTCCCCATTATAGAATATTCATATAATTTGTCTACAGATCTTACAGCCATCCCCGTTATTAAATTTGATATAATCCATTTTTAGGATTTAATTTCATATTTTGATGCAAAAATATTTTAAAAAATAAGGTGGTTACAATTTTTGAGGAATATTTTGAATCCCTACTCATTAGTGCAGAAAAATTACCACCTAGTTCTCAGATAAATCCACCTTCAGTAGCTCTATTAAATTAAATTATTGGTGATGATGAAAACTCGATATGTAAGAGTAGGGAATGAAATTGTGAAATTGAGGATGTACCAATTTGTAAAGAATATATTTTTGTTTTTCCATAGGATTTACCTGGATATCCAACTGAGCTGGAAATTTGGTCTTCTATTAATTTAATTCCTAGTTCTAGACCTATATGAAAGAATCTTTTTATAATGAAAAATGTAGAATTATTAGAACTAATGAATCAAGTAGAGGAATTGTGTGATAAAGGATTTATTATTCCTAGTGTTTCTCTATGGGGTGCCCCTATTCTTTTCATTAGTTTGAATGATATATCTATGAGGTTGTGCATTGACTATAGTGAGATCAATGATAAAAAAAATAACAAGTATCCCCTTCCTCACATTGTTGATTTATTTGATCAAATTAATGGAGCACAATTTTTTTTTAAATTGACCTACGATCTTGATATCATCATTTGTAAGTGAGAATGAAAAATATTACAAAGAGGGCATTTTTACCACAATACGGGCTTTATGAGTTTTCAATAACGCCTTCTGTATAGACTAATGAACCCTATGTTTTCATGGATCTAATGAATATACTCTTCAAGTAATATCATGATGACATTGTGGTTTTATTTTTTGATGATATCTTTATAAACTCCAAAGATATAAAAATCATAAAAAACACTTGTGAACTATTCTGAATAGACATAAAAGGAATGAATTATATTGGATGATTAGAAAGTATGAATTATGGAATCAATATTTTTCCTTTCATGGCCACTTTTCTCTATGAATATAATATCTATTGACCTCATGAAACAAAGTATGCATAAAAATCACCTACTCCGACAAACATAACTGAGGTGTGTAGTTATATTGTTTTAACAGGTTATTATCTGTGTTTTTTTAGAACTTCCCTTATTTAGACTACCATATGACCCAGATAACATGTAAAGAAGATAATATATTATGAACAATATAATTTGAGGACTATTTTGAAAAATTGAAGAGGATATTAGTGAATTATCCAACCCTAACTGTACTGCCAATGAATTGTGGATTTTTGATCTCTAGTGATGCATCAAATAAAAGACTTTCATGTGTCCTTATGTAGATTGATAGAGTCATTGATTTTGTATCAAGGTAGTTAAAAATTAATTAATAGAACTATCATACTCAGGATCTTTAGTTACCAGCTGTAATATTTTCTGTGAAGAAATAGAGAAATTATCTCTAAGAAAAATGATGTGAGATATATATGTATCATAAGAGAAATAAATATATCTTCTCATAGAAAGAAATCAACCTGAGGAAAATAAATTTTCTTGAACAACTCAAGGATTATAATTGTTCTATACACTACCGCCCAAGAGAAGAAAATAACGTAGCAGTTTCATTGAGTAGGATGGATCATCATCTCATAATCAAAATAGAGAATTGAAAGAGATGTTGGGTTAATGAATCTAGTAAATATGGATATGGTAATTATCAAAGGAAGTAAAACCCACTACATCTTCATATTGTCCGACATTTATTTTTGGTAGAAAAGGATAAAAAATTCATAGTTTGATCATGAGAGTCATCAAAAGATAATTAAAGGTGTGAATGATGGGAAGTTGGATGACTTTATGTGTGAAGTGGTAATTATTATATTTGGGTAGAGGATATGTGTTCCCTCTATACCCAAGCTGAAAAGGGAGTTGTTGGATGAAGGATACAACTTGAATTTCTATATACACCATGGATGAACTAAAATATATTGAGATTTGAAGGAACATTTCTAGTGGGACAACATGAAACTATAAATTACTGATTATGTATCATGATGTTTAGACATTAAAAAAGTGATGGTTGAATAAAAACATCATAGAGGAGTCATTAAACCTCTACCAATTCCATCCTGAAAATGGGATGACATCATGATGTATTTTTTTATAGGATTACCCAAACTCCATGGAATAATGTTGTGGTATGGTTAATTTATGATTTACTTAAGAAATATAAAAATTTCCCTACTATAAAGAGGGATCATCTACTAGAGTGAATTACATTACTCTATATCAATGAATTTGAGATACTTCATGTAGAACCTCTCTCAATTGTCTCATATCATGATCCATGATTTACATAATAATTATGGAAAGGTATTCAGAATGATTTCAATAATAAGATTCATCTGAGTTGTTCCTATCAACATCAAACCAACAGGAAATCATAGAGGATGATACAAAACATATAAGACATGTTGATATCATGTTCACTTTACATAAATTGTATCTAGGATAAATAATTAAAATTAGTGGATTTTTTTAATAGCTATAGTATTTATTCAAGTATTCAAATGGAACCTTGTGAATCAATTTATGGAATGAGATTTCATACAACTTTTTGGGATGAAGTTTGAGAATCAAAGCATTCTTTCTAATATATTTTAGAGGAAATAATAGAAAAGTTAAAGACTATTCAAAAACATAAAAGAGCAGGTAAATGCTATTAATAGAGCTATGTTAATAGTCAAAGTATGGATTTATAATTTCATGTATGAGATGATTTTTTCCTAAATGTATCTCTATGGAATGGTGTTATAAGATTTGGGAAGGACTAGAAACTAAGAACAAGTTATATTGTACCATTTGAAATCCAATAGTGAATTGGATCTGTTGCATATCAATTGGTTATGCCTCTTAGATAGTCTAAAGTACACAGTGTGTTCCTTGTCTCATTATTCATTAAGTACATGCCAGACCAAATGCAAGTCCCCACATTTGAAGGAACAGAATTGGTACAAAAACTATTATACTATGAATATCCTATCTTGATGTTGGACACTAAATAATAGGTTTTCAGGAACTGGAAAACTCAACTAGAAAAAATACATTGGGAAAGTAATTAAATCGAAGAGGCAACATGGGAGCCTATGGAGATTATGATGAAAACCTCTCCAAATATTTTAATAAGGTAACATTATATGAATTTCATGGAATAAATTTTTGTATGAATGGTAGAATGTAACACCCATAGGGTTTTCAAATAAATTTAATATTGATTGCATGAAACACAAATTCTTTATAAAACACCATTTTGTTATAACCTAGCCAGTGAACATAATATGCAAACTCTGTGATTTGAACTTAGAAAAACGGACATTGAAAGTTGCATTCAAAAAGATATTTAGAGTCTGATAAGATAATATTACAATTTTAGTGATTATTAACATGACCCTTATGAATATTAACAACACTAATGAATGTATAATTAAACATTAGACACCTTATAAATGAAATAGATTATTTTAGAATATAATAATATAGTGTGGGTATTTTTATATATAATAATGATATTATTATAATTTTAAATTAATAAATTTATTTAAAATAAAATTTAATATCAAAATATATATTCCAAAATAAATATTTTATTGTCCAATAATTTTAGATTAATTAAATAAGATCTTAGATAATTCTTTATGGTATTATAAAGTTAGTTTCAACATTAAATCTGTATTTTTCAAGTAAATAATGATTTTATTAAATATTAATATTTCTGTTATTTAGAAACTTTTCTCAAAAAAATAAAGTTCATTTTTTAAAATAAATGTAAAAAAATTGTTAGTGTGAATTTTTTGTATTTTTCTGAAATACTCAAACTTTTTGTGAATGGTGAAATTTAATAATTTTAGAAAAATGATAAATAAGTGAATTTATGCATCATGCATGGTTCATGGCTGATGTAAATGTCCATTGGTTCAAATTCAGATGAAAATTTTCAATATTGGTGACAATTATAAATAATATTTCTTTTCAAAGGAAATATAAAAATATAATATTTAAGATTGTAAAAAATCACTCTTCTCCTACCTTATACCCCCTCATTCTATTTTATCTTCACTCCTCTCATGTATTGTTCCTTGAATAAATACTACTAATATATCCTCCCAAGCTCCTATCTCACGTCTAGAACCACTACCCTAAATATTCTATAAGGGAAGAAAACTTCATGAGGTAAATTCCTATTCTCATTTCTTTTATTTGAAGTACCGTCATTTTGTTTTTCTTTACTCATCTACTTTCAACAAAATGTTATAAAAACTCTAGTACCATACATGTATAAGAAAACATTTATAATAATGGAATAATTCATCATCATCTCTCTTTTTTCCATCTTTTATACATGAAATGAAAACACCACCTGAGATATGTTAATTCATCACATTCAATGACAACAGGTTTTCAATTTATATTGTCTTCCTCACTGATGGTCATGAAACTATTTTGTTGGTTGAACCAGGCTATTATATATGTATTATAAACAAGGTATGTTTATGGAATACATTCTTACACATAATATTAATTTATAAGGAAAAATACATTCGTTGTGATAAAAAACCACCAACTAACCAAAATATGTATCATTAATGATTCATAAAATGATTCATATTCACTCCAAATAACCAAATAAATATCATATATATGTAATAATCTATTATTTTACTAATAACATAAAACATCAATTTTATAGAACCATTCTAATATTACATGTTTATCCATATATAAATAAAATTAAACCAATTATAAAAATCATGGAAGAAAACATTATGAAAAAATGAAATTGAATTTCTTAAAATATAAAAAATATTGTGAATGAACATAATAAGGAACACCTTTTAACTTAAGGTAAGGGGTTTCCACAAGAAACTCTATTTTTATTTTGGTTACTTTTTTCATCTACTTCTGAAATTAAATTATTATGTATTATTTTCTACCACTCATAAATTCGTTGTTAGTGTCCTATATATTTCTACAATGATTAATCCTTTTTATTTAATGGGGTGTTACATGTTTTAAAGGAACTTTAAAATAAATTCTTCACAAAATTCAGGCCTGATTCAAAGGAAATTTACAATTATTACAGATTTTCAAGAGCACTTTATAATCTATTATTAATCCTTTATTTTCATAAATTCACCCCTTATATTTTGATAAAGCTACCTCAAATCAATTCTGGTTTTATACAAAGATTTTTCAAAAATAATACTTCTTTTAATAATAAAAGGGCTTTAATCTCAAGAATTACTCAAGGATTTTATAATAGTATTTTTACCCATTTCAACCCTCTTTTAGATTATTAAGTATAAATTGGGTTAATGTTTTATGACATCATCCACTACATTTTTTGAATGTTTATGAATAGTGTGGTTGTTGATGTGTTTTCATTACACCATTCACCATATTACTATGAATGGTTGGTGTTTATGTTTATGGATTGTGGAAGGTGATTTACATTTCATATGTTAGTTATCAATATGAATGTATATTATTTTTATTTTATTCATTTTCATATTAGTAAATTAATGGAATAAATATGTGATGGGTGTGACCCTCTTCAGGACCTCAGTTCATCATTAGGTATAATGAGACAAACTGTGGGCATGACACGAGGTGCTAAAAAAATTGATATTAATGTTCTTGGAATGAGGTCTTTATGGAATGTTTATGATGTACTTCATTGTTGAATCCCTAATTAGGAAACTAGTAATTTGATAGTCCTTGTGGTTATTCAAAGAGTATAATAACCATGGTTATTTTTTATAATTGAATTATTTATTCAGTTCTTATTCCTACCATATTATGTTCAAGTTTATTTTTAGTGACATGTATACTTTTACATACTCACCTTGAATTATTATTTATGTTTACAATACATTGCATATCTAAAATGAGCACTCTATATCACCCATTTTCATATGATTTATTTTTCCACAACATGAAATGAGGAGAATAATGAATTAATTTTATGGATAAACATAGAGTTTTGGATGTTTCTATTTAAAGTATTTACGTTGTATTTTATTTCATGTTGTAATATTGAACTTTTGTATGCATAGTTTTTCATAATGTACTAAACTATTCAGTCCTTCGGGATGCATAGTACTTGTTTGTATGAAAATTTAAGAAAATAAGGCACCAGATTAAGGAATATTGGGTCAGGTCGTGACATTATTCTCCTCTCTAAAATTGGAAATGAAACTATTGATGTTGTGTATCGAAAACTGCCACATTGCGTAAAGATGTAATAATTTCCCATAATAGAATCTCATGAATAGATATAATGATGTTTATAATTTTAATAATTGATATTATTGATATAATTATAAATCTATAATTATATTATCTAATATACCTTATTACATTCCCTTTTGTATAGAATATGATAACTCTATTCCTGTGTACGGCGGACTACCGCCTAGCGAAGTGATGAAATTCATTTGTCACTTAAGCTTTATATTGACTTTGATAATGATTAATTATATTTTTATATATTACATTTATTAAAAATTAATAATTTTTTTGAAATAAAAGTATAATATAATTTATTACCTTATCATTCATATAATAAATGTTCGTATTGTTTTAAATACGGTGAACTAATGGCTCAGGAAGCATTGTGGTTTGTTTTTTGTTACTATATCTGAGGAATAATACATGAAAGGGTGTTTAAAAATAAAATATGATATTTATTATAAAATTATAATCCATTATATATAATTTAACACTATCCTTATTTCCACTGATATCATAATAAATGGAAAATTTACTCATGTGTACGTACGACCTTTTGTAAAAAGGATTTTAAAGTAGTTAATTTTTAAAAACACAATTAACAGATAGTTTAAAAATAATAATTTATGTATAATGTAATATGTAGTTAATGATTCAAATAATAGATATAATTAATTTACGATCTATTTTAGCTTACATAAATTACCAATGTAAATTTGTACATATGAACAATTTATCATTAAAACATCTGATGTGAAATTTATTGGACTTTTAATTCAATATGAATTTATAATGAATAACATAAACAGAACAACATGATTGAAAAATGTTATCAATAAGGTATATAGTTAAATTTTGTTTAATATTTATGGATATAAATAAAACACATTATTTTTTTGGATACAGTTATGGGATCTTTCTAACAAACCATTTTCTTTGGCTTATTTCCACTCTCTCTATAACTCACTATTTCTCTCTTTATGTTCTGGAATGATTCTAAATTATATTTATTTATTTATTTTTAATGTATACTAGGAGTATTCTAGATTCCATTTTTAGTCAAATACATGCCTTATGACAATCTCTCATATTCATTAATTATGTATTCCTTTTTCAATATGTTACGTTACAAGATTATGAAACCCATTTATTTCCCAAGGTAATTCCCATATTAATGCCTTATGGTTGATATCATTTTGTATAACACATATTAATTGACATGAAATGAATATTATGGGTGGTAGTAGAATTATATATCATTCCAATTCATTTGGTAATGATTTTTTCTCATGAGACATCAATTATAAGATTAGGGAGTTAACCAAATCCATTATGAGTGTTTGTCCACGCAGGGATGTTATATTGGATGTTAGCCTTAAAATATTCTTGATTCAAATTTAATGTAATATTCTCTTATCAAGTTTACATTATATTAAAAGACCATGAAATTTATGTTATTTTTCAAATGGATTACTCGGGTAACTTCTGATTTATGATATGATGTAAGCCCTTTTACTCACCAGTTATGATTTCTAATCATGTTAATTCTCTTACGATGATTTTTAGCTAATATATTTTTTTTGTGTATATTCTAGGTTATCCCATGGTGTTTTTTGAGATTGAATTGATTTAGGATCTATCAATGGAAAATAATATAAGGATTCCATTTTTTAGTTTTATTTATAATTATTATAGAACCTAGTCTTCCACAGACATTATAACTTTATGATACTTCTATTCCAATTATTATATATTTTTGTTTATGAATCATGTAATAAAATTTGTAAGATTATTGGGTCACTATAATCATACTAGACCATAGTATATCATATAACACATGTATATTCTGTTAGGTAATTCCATTCATCTTGGGTTGAAACACTATACTCATAATCAACTTGATCCTGAAGGACTCTTGTAATCCTCTCCAAAAACATGAAATAAATTGCACTTCACAATAAATGAAAATACTCTAGGGTACCCCATGGAGTCATATGATCTGAAACACATCAAAAATCCCCAAAATATAAAATGAAATTTACACTCTGATATAAGGAAGTGTGTTTCCATGGTATGTTAATCAACAATTACCCAAATTGCTTATGTGAATCTCCATATCCACAGAAGCCCTGTCACATAGTCCATAGATATGTCATCCCATTTTCACTCTAGGATCTCAAGAGGCTACATGAAAAAAACTAGAACCTAGTTATTATCCTTCAAATGATGACATGTGAGAGAACAAAAGATGATATGGCTGAAACTCAAACTCATACAATACAATTGAAACTGCTGTATATGGACCCTATACATTTACACCACTTCAAGATGTATGGAAAACGGAGAATAATGAAACACCATCATCACCTCATTTTTCATCATAACTAGATCCACGATGCGTGCATGGAATAGAATAACATGGTTTCCTCTTTCTGATAATCCATCTAGTTCTTTGCAATGTCCCAGTGTTTATTAGTAATATTGGTTTCTTGAATAAATGTGTGTTGTGTTAAATTATATAATATTATACAAATAAAACATAATGAAAAAACACTATTTAATTAATAAATATGGTTACATTATTCAGAAATGAATAAAATTAAAATTCAAAACCTTAAAAATGATAAAAAAAAATATAAAATATTTAACAAAAATGGAAAAAATGTATCACCCCAATATACTAGAATCCTCTCCCTAATGAAAACACTATAGAAAAGAAAAAAATACTATAAAAACAATAAAAATTATAAAAATAGAAATATAGAACCTTTAGATGAATTGATTTTAATAATAAATAAAGGAATATAGAGATGTTTATATAAGTTTATGTGACAGTTGGAATTGTAATGTGACCAATAGAATAATATCCAAAACCTGAGAAAAGTAACATGACTTCAAGAATAGTAACCTGATAGTTGGAATAGTAATTTATCTTAAGAATAATAAATTTTGATGTAAATAATATTTATCAAGAATAATTTCATTAAATTTAAATATTATAATGACAAGAAAAATAAATATCATGACAAAAAAACTCAAAATAAATATCAGACATTTTTAATAAATTATATTTCAATTTATTTCTTAAAAATCATAATTTTTACATAAAAAAATTCAATTAACATTTCTAGAAATTTAAATTCATAAGAAAAATATAACATTTTAAATCATAATTCAAAATTTTCCAAGGGTGATTTTTTTCCAATTTTATAAAAAACTTTAGTTTTCAGGTGGTTAGTTAAAATAATGTATTTCATATAACTAGTATATTATTAAATTACACCATTAATGATGTAATAATTTATGAATTATTTCTATAAAAAATGTTTTGGAAATGATATATTTAATTTAATAAATTACTCATTAAAATACCATAAACTCATTTTCTAAACATAAAAATAAAATTCCAAGTAATAAAAATTCATTCCTTAAAGAATAAATTTATCCCACATTACTGTTTGATAAAATAATGAGATAGAATTATAAATGTTATTTAAGTCATAAAAGTAATTATAAAATATTTATATATTTTTTATATTTTAAAAAATCCAATATTATATGTTTTACCTTTGATATATTATTTTATTTAATATATTTTTCTAAAAATATCCATTTCCTCTAGTATATTTTACTCCACTCCCTACCCTTTGAAAACAACTCATACCACACTTTACAAATCCAAAAATATACCTTAATAATTCCTATAAATCCCAAATTAATCCTTAGGCTCATTCTAGAGTAATATATACCCAATCCCCAAATGAGTTTCAGTGTGGCACATTAAAAGATACATCAAGGATTCAGTGTGTTCTGACAAAATCATTTCTTATTTGATATTCTGCTATTTTTTTCCACATCATTTTCACAAACAAACCGTATAAGAATAATATTTTTAGTAATTTAACATTATATTATGCATGTCATCCTAATGGTAGTCTCATATTAATATATATATATATAAATTTCAAACTTCCCTTTCCCATTCTACCAACAATTTCCTTTCAAAGGTTAGTTAACCACCTACAGAGACATTTTTCATGTAAACAAATATGAATATCATCATTGATAGATATAATTAATAATATATATAATATACATACATGTGATTATATTTGTTTTATGGTTTTGTAATTAATTATTATAATGTAAAAATTATATTTAACAAAAAATAGAAATCAAGGAAAAATACTAATTTTTTTTATAAAAAAGATGATATCCAATGACAACCTATAACTGAGTAAATGAGGAAATATAATAAAATGAATATAACAGATAAAAAGTTATTAATATAAATTTTTTTTACAACATGATATTTGTTTAAACAAATCTGCGATTATTATTCCAGAGGCACAAAAGTAATAATATAAAGCAAGAATTATTGTATGGGGATTCTTGTACCCAGGTACATTTTTTTTGGTTTTCCCACTTTCTCACCAATTTGCGTATGAATATTAAGATAATTTTAAATAAAAAACATTATTATCCACTTATTAAAGGATATTACTTTTTTACTATGATTTTTAATCCAATTAATTGGATTTTTGTAATTTCATTTCATTGAAAAATAAATCTTTAACTCCTCATGTGTTATTTATTTTCCAAATAAGATTGATATTTTATTCCAAAGTGTGATCTTATTTTTTGGGAATATATGATTTATGAATTCCATATGAAACCCATTCATATCCATGGATTATTTTATGAATAAATTTTTATAACATCCTTGTGTTATGTATAATTATGTAAATATTTTGATGTTATAGGCGTTCCTGGAATTATGTAGACCTCTAATGCATTTGGTAATGTGATTTATCTGATGAGATGATGAGTATTATTCATGAAGATGATGATATATTATTATAAAATGTTGATTTTATATTTATACACATATGTAATGTAATTACACAACCCAATAGGGATCAATCCATAACTACCCAGGAATGTCACCATTATCTAGTGGTTGACAAAAACCGCCAACAGAAATAACTAATGTTGGAGGAACATTCCTAAGTACGTGTTTAGATACAACCAACCAAATCCATGCAGAAGTGTAGATTATTAATAAAATAGATGAAACATTTATAGAGAAAATAACGCATATAAAAACCATATGGTTTAAAATAGAGTAACCTCATAATAAAAAACCTAAAAAGGGGGAAACTCATGTCCATCATGAAAGATGTACCAACTAAAAAACATAGAAATTTAATATCCTGAGAGAGCCCAACTCCAAATTTAAATTAGCTTAAAACCGTACATGGTCTAGTTCACCATGATATTCCTATGCTCCTATATAACATCCATCTACCTTTCTGTCATCTTTATATGAAAAAACACATTCTAGAAAAACCATTGTATTGGTTAGTATATACATAACTAGTAGAATGACCTGAAAGGTGATGTGGGGGGGGGGGTAAAGACACTATAAGAATATAAATCTCAAATCATAGTAAGAGAGTAATAGCAATCTAAAATCATGTTTACACACAAAAACACACACACATACAGATATATATATATAATGAAACAATCACAAATGTGAGAGAAAGGGGATCTCGATCTCATATCCTACCTTAAGAAAGTGATCCATTAGTTCGGAATGGCCCATCAAGGATTCCCATCACCTCTCACATCAGTCTAGTGGGAACATAAAATTCATGGAACGCCTCAAAAATATGACTCATATTCAAGTGGAAATATTCTATTGGTTGAGGAACCATGCCTCAGTATGACTTGAGGGTGCCATTCATGTAGGTAACAGAAGACACATACCCATCAAAGCAGTAGGGTTCCACTATTGACGTTGATATAGGACCCATACCCTTCCCAAATGAAGGTTACCAATCTAGTGTCCAAGGAACCATGCTCTGATACAGTATGAGGGTGCCACATAGATTGTAGATAGAGGACCCACACCCTTCTATGTATAAATGTTCCACAATAAGAGTAAATCGAGGATCCATAACCTACTTAACAAAAGTGTTCTACTCAGTGGATATAGAGATGATGCATGACCTATCACATATTTAGTGGGTCATTTAAATGGTATATAGAGGACTTAATACCTACACAACATGACTGTTTCATTATGATCTATATGATCGTCATTCCCAATCAATACACCATCATGAATCACCTAAATGTTCATCACACTCGTAAAACATTGCATCACATATTAAAATCAAATATAAAGGTCACCATAAACTTCTACTGGTAAAAACACTTAATATAGGTTAATGATAGGCTAAAACATATACCCAAATGAGGGAGATATGGGAGGTGGATGTTTTCTTAAAAGGAATTATAGGGTGCATGATTGGCTAGGGGACCCACATGGAATGTGGTCCTACTTCACTACATGTTTGTGGCCCTGATGTTGCATCGATAATTTCTTTTGTACCCATACACATTGTATATAGTAACTAAATAGTCTTCCTTCACCACCTAGGATCCTATGTGATCTCTTATCCATGTATTTGAATACTTTTTCCATGTTTTTGTACTTCGGTACATGATTTGTTTCATTGCATAAGGTCCTACACATGTGCTTTTCCATATAGCATGTCTACCTCGATAGGGTTAGATGACATGTGAACATTCACAAAAGATGAGATCTATTAACATTTTAAAAACATTATAACTACTATCACAATGGTACAACACAATATGGGTTCATCTTTTTGTAGTTTGTTTAGTAATGTTTTTTCTATAATTCCAAATCCATTAATTTTCTTCTAATATCCACCTTTTCCACATTGAATTTCACCTATAGGGTCTCAAAAATCAATGTGAATTCCATAATTTATCAATTCCAACCTTCCATTACTCATAAAATAGATTTACAATTCACATTATAAATTATATTTATATTCATTATTTTCCTCAACCATCACACATTATCTAATTCCAACAGCAGATCCATAGTAAAATCATCTAAAATCCACAAATCCATCTTATCTATCCATTAATAATCAAAATGTTCATAACATGAGATTCCACCATGAACATGGGGATCATATCGGGATTGATCTCATATATAAATGTCAAACATATACTTCATTGGGAAATCCACAACAAAAACAAGGAAGAAATGTGTAAAATAATTAGAAAAAAATTGAATTTTTTGGTAGAGATTCGTGGAAAAAATATAAAAAATTTGATGCATAGAGTGAGATAAACTATGAAATAAATTTAGAATTGGTTTTGGGTCTCTAGAAAAGGATTAATTTGAATGATAATAAATAAATATTTGATGATGATCAATAATTTCACTAATTGGGGAAGAATCCAAAAATTGATAATTCCTACATCATATTGGATCATTATTAATTGATGGAAATGCTTTACAATGAATTTGAAAAGTAATTACATTTAATTCGCCATTATTAGACTCAATTCAGAGTTGATTATTGTCTGATTCCTATTCTCCAACAATAGTGAGAGAATATACCCTCTCAATTAGATTAAGTATATGAACCTAAACATTAATATCCTACATAATGTGGAATAAATATGTAAAACAGGGTTTTCATGGATAAATTAATGAATGAATGAATGGATTAATCAATAAAATTAACCCATTAATTTCTATTTTTCAGAATAGACCGTGTTGATGCATTGTAGGTCACACCTAGGGTAAACATCGAGTACCATAATCATCTTTGGACATAGATTTTTGATAAAAAAATCCATTTATGTTTTTTAAAATTTTATTTATGAAATCATGAATGATTGATATAAAATATTTTAAATATTTTTATAAAATTAATCATAAGAACATCGTGCCTCAGAATCACATGCTTTAATTGGGTCTAGCTCAAAAAATAAATCATGATACATTTCAACGTCATAGAATGAAAAAAAATCATGAAATTATTCCAAATTTCTATATTTTCTACCATGAAAAGAAATAACTAAACAAAATTATATGGATACAAAGCGATCATATGTATCCCCCACTCCTAGGGGCTTTCCTACATTCTCGTGTGCTTCCACAACCCAAGATCCAAGGGAATGGTCCTACCACATAGGGTCCTCCCCTGCAAATCCTCGATCTCTACAGAGTTTTCTACAAAGGTGGATACATCATTGACTTCCAAATCACCCCATTAAATATCATGAATAGCTTCGTGCTTTTATCTCATAAACTATGACACAATAAATACATCATGAACCTGCTCAAACTGTCAAGTTAGGATGGGAAAGTAATAAACCCCTCCAACCCTTTGAATGATATCAAGAAACCCGATGATCCACTAGGATATATTCCCTAACATTCCTAATATCTGTAATCCAAATAATGGGGAGACTCTTTTGAAAATTTTATGTCACTACTTGGAATCCAAGGGAATATAATTTTGAACTATGAAAAATTTCTTCCTGATCTATGATGACTTCATCAGCTCAAGGATGTAATAGACCTTCTCTACCATCACCTCCAATATATATATATGTATTTCAATTAGATGCCTCATAAACCTAAATATAGACTAAGATGATATTTTTATTCCAGCTTATAATGACTCAAATGGTGCTCTGCCGATAGTAGACTGGTAGCAATTATTGTATACAAACTCTAACAAGGATTGGTGATCCTCCCATTCTTGAAGAAGTATAACATGAAAGACCACATCATGTTCTCCAGTATATGGATAGTGATCTCAGTATCCCCATCTATACGGGGGTGTAAATATATAACCATCCAAATTTAGGTTCATGAATTACATATACATGAATATCCACAATCTTTATGTGAAGGATACATCACAGTTTCATACAATATTTGAGGGAACCAAATGATGGAAAATAATCTCACATATATACATCTTCATAAATATTTTAAATGAACTCTTCTCCCTGATTGACAGTAAGTTTGAAATACTCATGAGTCAATAAATTGTATCCCAGATGGAATTAATTCATCGAGTTATCCACATAAACCCAATCACAATGTTCAAGAACAAGTCATCAAATTTTCCCTTTTGGGTCCCACGGGGATACAACAATCTAATTGGAACCTGGTTCTTATTATTAACCTGCAAAAAGGAAAGGGACCATGAGGCAAACTCATCCATGATCCATCTCACGATGGAACACAAAAACTATCGCTGAAGGTATCGCTAAATATTTCCCACACCACGGTATACATCCAATGGATATGTGACAAACTCTCTGATAACCTCTTACACCATAATGATTGGGACCACTTCCCATCCATGGAAATGGATGACATGATCCCCTCCTTCAGGATATCTATCTCGTGAATCTCATGATGATATCTTGTCACAAAAAATATCAAAGAGAATTTTTCCCAAATGGGATTCTCTCACAATCTTAAGAATCAAATGTGTCAACACAATTAAATAATGAAAAGCTACAACCTCCAACTCAAGATGGCTCAGCTCTAAAGAATCTAACAAATCAGATGCCTCATACACCGAATGAGACATTGACATCCTACTAAAGGAAAATTATTTTATGGTTCCCTTACATGGAATATATAATATCTCAAAGTCATGGTCCTAATGAAGCTACACCAAGAACCTATATCTTAGGTTCATGTCTCTATGCATGACGAAATACTTGAGACTATGATAGTTTGAAAAATATTAAAAATATCTCTGAAATTAGATATTTCCTTTACATCCTCAGAGAAAATTCTACACCTTATAGAATTAGGGAATGAGTCATGTAGTTTTCTTCATGGTGTATCAATTATGTCAACTCATATGTTATTACTACCTAGTTGTTTATCAACATACCACCAAGCCCGACACCTGTGGTATCACAATACACTACATTATCCATATAATCATCTAGTATTCTCAAAATATGATCACTTTTTATCTTCAAAATAAAATCATTGAAGTATATATGGAAATGAACTGTACCATTAAGGGGATACCCTATCCCCAAAATAGTTTTCAAGGGGGTGGGTTCAATCCTAGAGAAGTGATCCATAGTCCCACTATATTACAACACCCTTCAATGGAAACTCTTATCCTCTAAAAATATTCTGTGTGGTCAAATACAAGAATTGCATCAATATTTTCTGGTTCCACAACTAAACCATTCTAAAAACGACATGCACCAAAATCTGGACCTCATTGATCTAGAAATTACACTAAGAGATTGGAACATAATGATGGTTCTTCGGTAGAAAATATAGGAAAATACTCAATAAATTTTCATTATATTACTCTGGTATAGAGTTTATGAGTAAGTCATCAATGAAGAGAAAAAAAACACTTCCATGTAATGATGGAAAATCCAATTAATCAAATCCATAAAAAAGGTAGATGAATTCATCATAGAGAAGGGAATCACCAAGAAATCATAGTGTCTAAAGTTGTATTGGAATTTAACCTTCAGATTATCATCCTCATGATCTATCATCTAGTGGAAGCTAGACTAAAGATAAATCATTGAGAACCATTACATTTTTCACAAGATATAAAATTGGTCTTTGATCCAAGGAAAGTGGTACTTGTTCATTGTCATTTTCCAGTTCAGACAGTTAAAATCTACCCAAATCTGCAATGTACCTTCATTTTTTTCATAAACAACACTAGAACTTCCCTAGGGGACACATTGGGCCTGATTAAACCCATCTTAAAAAGGATCTCCATCAATAAATATATCTCCCATTGATTGATAGGGGTTATCCAATATTCCACAAAATATATAAGAGTAGTCTTAGGGTAAAATAGATAAAAAATGCTCAACCCACCACACCAGAAATAGTATCATAACATCCATGGAGAATAATTGGAAAACATAATCCATTTCTGATGGAACATATATACATGTTTTTCCCATTGAACCAAGGGATATTATCACCTAGTAATAGTGGATGTGATGTAACATCCATCTGAGAAAATTTACTCATCCCTTCAAAAGATAACTTTCAACCACAAATTATAATGTAATTCCATCACTACGAATGCATATAACATATAAGATGTAATTTTCAATCTAAATTGAACAATGTATAACAAATATATTCAAAAGATAAGGTCATAGGGTTCCATTATGTGGTCCAAAATGTTCCAAGGGCAAGGGAACCTATTTACACAATGAAATAGCTCATACTTCAATTAGATAAATGATTTAGAAGATGTGTTTTCCATAGGAACATCAAGACAAAGATGTGGAGAATTTTTTTGATAAATTATTCCATGGTTTTCATTATATACTAAAAACTCTTTATTTATATATCTGTATCAATTAGATATAAAATTATCGAAAACACAATTTTTTTATTATTTATATAACATTTGATACATGTCATTCATATTATAATACAATAATTTATTCAATATCAATATATAAATTACCACACAAATATAGCCAAAAAAATGTTATAAAAAAGTCAACTTTTTTAATTGAATTTTCTATTAATCTAAAACATAAAAACATAAAAAATCATGGTGGCCTTATTATATTGATCTCAAAAAAATTATTAAATTTATAACAATTTATACAATGTGACACGGTTTTCAAGGGGTATATCTATCCCTTTTTATTTTTTTTAAATTTAATATGAATTGTAATGAGAAGTTATTCACATATTATTTTTATGTAATTGGGTCAGTCATTGATTCACTAACTCATACTCTTCATTCATTTTGAAATAAAAAGAATTGTATTCATCCATGATTAGAAATAAATTTCTAATTATAAAATACACTATCATTAATAATTTATCATCCTTGAATGTACTAATGAAACATTAATTATTTGATAATATGAATTTTTTTATTTTTCTAATAATTTAAAAATATTGCATAAACTATACCACATTTAATCAGTAAAGAGAATATCATTTGATATAATATTTTCATTAAAAATTTATGTTCTCAAAATACCATTTATGTTTTTTGAGATATCATTCCAAAGAATTATGGATCTGATAGTATACTTATTATTTCCATCTTATATGATTATTTTTTTATATTTGATTATAATCTAGTATCAAAAATACATGGCCTCTCAATATTTCAATCAATGTATATGACCCCAAATACCATAAACATTTAATGATCACTTCTCAGATTCTAAAAAATATTCTATATTTTAGAATTTATTAAATTGTTATAGTTTAATGGTGGTAGATCCATTAGTGTAATTACCCAATCAATTATTTGTTTAATATAAAATTCTTTTAAAATAAGTTAAACTGTTTTCACAATGATTTATGATTTTTATTTTTTGGATCTTTTGTATAATCGGATGATGTTTACCCCTTAAACCATATCACATATTATGATTCACCATATAAATAAACATCTAGATTACATGAAAAAAATATTACATTACATATATTCCAAATATATTTTAGGATTATATTTTTTGAGAGTTAGAAAAAACAACAACATGAAATTTCCTATTTCATTTCTACTTATGGATTTTTTTAATATAAAAACAAATAATTATTATATATAAATATAGATTATTATATAACTAATATATGACATAATATATTTAAATAGATAGTTAATACTTTTATTATCATCATATCATAGAAATATAGAAACATATGAAAGGGGTGGGATAAAATTCGATATATGGTTTATAGTATGTGATAATAGTCAAAGATTAAAAGTTGGAATATGATTAATATATGGATATTATCATAATATATATGAAAAACATAGAAAAAAACATAGAACAATAATCATGATTCATAAATAATGAAATTAATATAAGAAGTGAAATCAAATGTCAAAGATACCCTGCAAGAGATTAATTATATTTAGGCTCAGTCTTATCACCCATATAATATCTTTGTATTGGGATTAACCTCTCAAAAAAACTGATATTTAGATAATTCTATAGTGTTAGCTATTTTATTATAGTAAATCTCCCCATTTACCCTTATGTACTATCTGGCTTAATAAAAATCCTAACATGTATAATTTTTCTTCGAATAAATCCTTCAGTGTGACTTTTATAATATAGGTGAAATAAAAATTACCAGTGAATTAGTTTTACATTTAAGACCCCACCAACCAGTGATCTACACATATATACACTACATGAAATTAATTACCTGGCATATCATAAAATAATTTTGGTATAAAATGGGTTTCACATAATTTTAAAACAGAATCACGTTAATAAATAATTCAAAATTATCTAAATAATAAAAACCTGATAAAAACATAAATAATAAATTGGTACCCAAATATATTCAATAACATTATATGTAATTATAAATCATTAATGATAATAGAACATATGATATTTACATAGTATAGAAAATGGAATATTGTTCAACAAATAATGTACCAAATAAATTTATATATGGAATTTATGTGAACAAACTCAAATCAAGGGAAGGAAATATAAAATGTATATATGTAAGGACATGAATTCAGAGCCACAAAACTGGTCCTCGTACCCTGTTCGCCACATGACCTCAAGCACGTTTCCCAAAATGCCTGAGGCTGCCGACTAGCAGCGAGGTCCTTGGTGAGTCTGTGGGAAAACTATTCCCTCATTTGGTAAAATATACATCGGAAGAATAAACATAAACAATAGCAGAAGCAATAAACAATATACAAAAACTCAACTAAAAGTCGAATCAATGATTGATATAATAATGATGCAGAATGGTACATGTATCTATGGAAATCAGTAAACAAAACAATGTGCTGAAATACAACTGAAACCAAGTACTAAACATAAACCGCAACTCCAGCAGCATCGCGAGCCAAAGCCCGGTCCCATGCTCTCCAGTTCCAACCACCAATCATGTACCATAGTTAGAAGGGCCACAATCCCTATCTACACCTACAACCATATAATCTGTTTTGGCTTAAAGCAGGACTCAAACAGGGTGTGAGAATAATCCCAATAGGCAACCACCACAAGAATTTTTCCCTAATGTCAATGAGTAATATAGAAAAAGTAAATGAAAATACACACAGTAATGAACTAGGAGTACACCAGTAAATAATCCTACCAATTACCATTCAAATTCATTTAAATTAAAAAACCAGGGAAAACTAGCCGATCTTTCTATTCCAAGGTAAAGCAAGTAACACAGCAGGTATCTCAAAAGACTACCTAAACACAACAGTGAAAAAACCCAAGCATGTTCTTTGGCTTGGTGGAATCGTCACAACCAACCATCAAAATTTAAACTCACTCTCTGGGTGGATTAACCTAGAAGACCCCTATAGTCCAGTAATCAAACAAGGCACAAACACTATGGGAATCTCTCACGTCAATTCCCCTATGGTCTTCCAAATATAGCTACAGACTCTTTGAGGAAGAACTTACGTCTAATTCCTCATGTGGTCTCAATGCGGGGGTAAACTAAGAACACTATTGGGAAGAACAATTTCCTATTACCGTAGGTCCTGCATACGAAACTAAAACCAATAGACCCTCTAAGGAAGCACTTAATCGTCTATTCCCTCTTTGATCTCCCGCACCAGGTTCTCACATCCCTGAGCAGTCCAGTCGTGCAGAATCGACTGTCCGCAGCCCTATGTAAGTTCAACAACTACTTGGATAATATCTACCTTGCATCAAAAGCACTTTGACAGTAGGAAACACATGAAAATAGTTATAACAACTAAACTATCAATTGTAGTATGGTTTGCCTCACAGTAAAACGGTGTCGAATGGTAATAAACAGCCAGACAATGAGAAACACCCATGGGGTGATCCTCAAACATCAAACCAAGAAAACATTTGCAACAATTAATCATAATCTAACAAGTATTCTAGGGAAAACAAACAATAGGATCAAAATCCTAAACCCATGATACTCGATACATGGGTATCCGACAAGTTTTCAACCAAAACTCAAAGAACATCAGCGTATGGAAACAACCACCTACCTAGATCATCAAAGATCAATATACTTGATCATCGGCCTATGAATTGGCCTAGAACGGAGTATATCTGCAAAAAAGTATAACACGTTCAACCTCAGATAACTCACATGAGATGAAGAATCAGAAAATGAGGCCAAAGAAGATCTAAGAGGTCACCGATGTGATTCTTCTGCAATCGACGGAGTTTGATTCAGACAACTAGTGACGAATCGGTGGCTCGAAGAAGAATCAGCCTCCTTGAACGCTCTGGACAAAATTAGGCGAAGAAGAAGATGTTAATGTGAATTTGGAGGGACCCTAGTCTGATTAATTAAATAAAAATAAAAGAATACGGCGTGTACTTTTAGAGTACACAACGTGTAGTGGGTTTTTCTGTACTCTGCCAAAATCAGCCTCCACATCACCCCTACACACCATGTGTGTGGCCCGGACACGGCGACCACACAACATCGAGTGTGAGAAGAGTACACGGTTTTTACTCAGAAAGTACATGACGTGTACTTCAAAATTTTACAAAAACTCTATTTTTCTCTAAAACTCTAGAAAACGGAAAAACATACCTGAAACGAAGATCCGGGTTCTTACAAACTTCCCCCATTAAATAAATTCGTCCCCAAATTTCCCTAACGAGGCGTAGAAGAAATCTCAAACAAATCTGGCCACTGTGATCATATATCATCCTCCCTCTACCAAGTCTCGTCCTGTATACAGCTGTGCTTCCATTGCACCCGTACCAGAGGAACAGACTGGCCACAGAGTACCTTTTCACTACGATCAACAATCCTGATAGGATGCTCCTCGAAAGATGAATCCTGCTCCAACTCAACCTCCTTGGGTTGAAAAACATGAGATGGTTCTGAGAAATACCGTCGAAGCTGAGAAACATTAAAGACGTCGTGCATAGTCGGGTACCTCTGAGGTAACTGCAACCTATAAGCAACCAGCCCGACTTTCTCCAGAATATCAAACGGCTTTATGTATCTCGGTGAAAGTTTCCCTTGCCTCATAATCCTCTTATGTTCCAACCTCGGGGTAACACGTAAGAAAACCTGGTATCCAACCATGAACTCCAATGGTCGTCTCCGCAGATCAGCATAAGACTTCTTCCGAGATTGTGCAGTCACCATTCTCTTCCGAATCAACTCAATCTACTCTAAGGTCTCCGGAACAAGACGAGGTCCCAACAAAGCTGCCTCTCCTACCTCCAGCCAGCATAAAGGTGATCGGCATGGCCTACCATTAAAATCCTCATAAGGCTCCATCCGAATAGTCGCCTAAAAACTGTTGTTGTATTCGAACTCCACCAGAGGGATATGCTTCTCCCAAGTACCACCAAAGGCAAGAATGCAGACTAGGACCATATCCTCAAGCACCTGGATTGTACGCTTGGACTGGCCATCAGTCTGGGGATGGTATGGTATACTCAAAAGTAAATGTGTACCCAAAGCCCTCTGTAGTCCCTGCCAGAAGTGCGATGAAAAATGCGCATCTCTGTCAGAATAAATGGAGTGTGAAACTTCATGCAGATTAAAAATCTCTTGGATCTACAACCATCCCAGGTCATCAACATTGAAGGTGTCCTTGATCGGCAAGAAGTGTGAAACCTTCTTGAGCCTGTCCACTACAACCCAGACCGCATCATTTCCTCGAGGTGATCTTGGTAAACCTATCACAAAGTCCGTCGCGACATCATTCCATTTCCACTCAGGGATGGGTAGCTGCTGTAAAAGACATGTCGGTCGCTGATGCTCTGCCTTCACATGATGACAGGTGGAACACCGCATAACAAAACCATCCACATCCTTCTTCATACTTGGACACCAATACTGACGGTGTAAGTCTTTGTACGTCTTGGTGACACCAGGATGAACTGCCCATGGTGAAGCCCGAAACTCCTGCATCAGCTCCTCACGTATGTCCACTGAAACCCATACACGGCCATGAAAATGTAGAACCTCATATATAAGGCCCTGACCTTAAACCTTACTTAATATATAATTAAATGAATAATTCACATTGAATATCTTTTCAGGTTTATAGTTTTAGAGAATTAGGACATAACTATTACATCTCAAAAGATTACAAAGTAGACACTTCTACTAAGTTTCCATATAATAAAAACTCTTAAAAAGAAACATGTCTAGTTCCATGTTTTATATAGCATGACATTCCCTTGATATAATACTTGACCCTATTCCACATTATGTCTTATGAAAAACATTTCAAAAAAACTTTGGGTGAGCATAAAAATCTCAGTAAGGGATACACAATGAATGAAAACTGTAAGTTTATCAAAACAACAAGTAAACCATGTATACATTATCAAAGTAATACTTTTCACCTTTATGAAGTAGTAAAAACTCTTCACTGAATAAAAGATCATTACTTACCCTTTTGTAACCAAATGATTACCATAAAACCCATATAAAGATCACATAACATATAGAGGTATCTTTGGACATAAACTTACTTAAATGGAATAACCATACGGTCGACTTCCACACATATCACTTAATGGAATAGCCATACGACCGAATTCCATACCCAATGCATTGGAGCTTATAACATAACCACAAATCCTGGTATTCACAACACCACCCATCATATGGTTTATCACGTAACCACCCGTAAAATGTTCAAGTACCATTATAAAATCATAAGACATAAAACAAATATAAAGGAAGGAAAACATTTCCACATTTCGATCACAATATATCACCTAAATATATTGACATAAAAAATCCATTATAAAAACCATTTTCAATACCAAAATAAATAAAAGAGTATACGGTATTTATTTCATTTTAAAAAACATTATGACTTATTGAGCAAGCTAAATACCAAATAATACTCACGACGGCAGAAAAGGTCGTTGTCACCGCGTACGTTAAAAGAAACATTCCTATTTTTAATTTAGTAAAACACTTCGTATAAAAAGATTATTTTTGAATAAAATTAAAATTCAAAAGTGGTTTATACACCGTGTAAAATAATGTTGTGTATAAAACAAATTATGCCTCAATGAAAGGAGATTGAGACGAAGTCCCTTACCTCGGGTCCGACTTGACTCAATCATTCTTTAACGTCCTAGATAATAAACATGAGTTAATTTCTACTTTCTTGAGAACCTTTTTCAAGTTCATTATTCCTTTTATATCACTTATTACAATGTTATGAACACTATGTAATTATTTATGTTAATAATGTTTGTTTTGTCGATTTTTTGTTCTTAAGTCGAGAGTGGACTTCTTACAATTGCATGTTGTTAGTGTGGTCAAAGGTTCATTATATCCAGAATGATATTCATGATTTGGATATCATATATATCATATTTATCCATCATATACATGTATTTATAATATTACATAACCATTTAGAGGTAAGAAATGAAATGCACCATTCATGGAGACAGTAAGCCGTACTTACGCATGAACGCTACTTCCATTTTTATGTCATATTAATGGAATTAAAACCAAATGAGAGGTATGTATATTTTAATTCCAGAATTATCTTCATCATTTATATGTAACATAAATCATATATAATAACTTTAAATCCATCCTTTATATGTCCTACATATGGCATTAACGAATCAAATCACTTTGAGGAGGCGGTAGTCCGCACTTCCTAATATGAAGATATCGCGTATACCCATAATGGAGTCCATAAAGGTATTCCATAAATTAAAAATACAGAAGATTAAAGAAAACATAAACATATTATATATCATATATAAATATAGTGACATCTTAATGGCCACCATTTAAGGTGTTATAAGAATATTGAACAATCATCGTTTCGTGAGGCATAAATTTGCCATCCACAGAAACAGTATGTTCTTTAACCATTAGATGTAGGTGTGTGTTAGTGTAGATTGAATTATTCTTATAACAAAATCCTAGTATATTGAAGATACTGGAGTTGTTACAAAATAAATGAATAAAAATAGTTGAGGGGGTTGGAGAAGCAAAATAAAACAAAAGAACACAAGTGAAGAAATTACCTTAAAATCGGGTAACTCTCTTAGATTTGAGCTCAAAGGATTCCTTGGGAAGACTTCTTCCCAAGGTGAGTCCTCTAGGAGTAAGGGAGGGATGTGGAGAGGAAAAAAAGAGCAGATCTTGGCCGAACCAAAGGCTTGAGAGGTGTGGGTAAGGAGGTAGAGTTGGGGGCCTTTTATTAGAGGAGAGGAGGGGCACTCTTGGAATGTTATAAAAGGTTACTTTATTATAAAATACCTTTCAGATAACAAAGGTCCCAAATTTATATATTTAGAGGATAAGGTGATACCGGTTCGAAATCCACCCAACCAATAGGTTTTTGAATAGTGTAGGTCTTAGATTTTACATTATCGTTTCATTTTATTTAAATCGTTAAATAATGAGGTAATCGCTACATCATCATGGTGCCGTAAATAATTTAATTCATTTAATGTATAAAAATTATAAAACAAATATCATGATGTATGAAATCTTTTTATCTTTCTAAGGAATATTTACAGCAAAAAATCTAACTTGTATAACACCATTTAAAAATTGCTTTAGTAAAACAACTCATGTTTGTGACATTTTTATTTTAACTTTAAATAAAAATATATTAATGTCATTTTCCTTCCAAAGTGGCTCCATGGGGTCCCCAAGTTGACCCATGGATTTTCTTGGTCGTCCATGACACATCCAATAAGGGTAATAGACATGTCTAGGTCATTTCATATTATTAAAACATTATTTTTACCTTAAACTACAGTAATTAGCTCTAATCGCGATTAAAAACATAAAAGTTACTATTCACCAAAAAATGAAGTTTTTCAGAAAAATTCCAAAACATCACCCTAAGCTATATTTGATATTCCAAATTTAAAAATGATGTCTATTTTACAAAATTCAAATCATATAAGTTACATTAATTAATTTAATAATTAATTCCCGTTGTCATGACAAATAGCGTGTTTTTATGAAACAATATATATCAAAAGATTGACACTAGTTTAAGCCCAATTTCAAAGTGAAATTGATTCCAATGACCACCATTGGATTAAATGGTAAAAATATATTCTAATTTTACTTTAAAACCAATTCAAAATATAATCTAATCATATAAATAAGTTAGATTAAAAAGAGGTTTTGAATTAAAATACAACATTTTTCACTATTCATTAAAAAATGATCTTTATCGGAAAAATACCAAAAATTTACACAAAATAAACTTTGATGTCCCGATTGTAAATAAGAATTTTATTTGGTCCAATAGAATTTATAAGAGTGACCAAAACTATATTTAATGAAGGTTCGCCATCAAAAGACGATAAGTGGACCTTTAGTGAAAATTAGAGCATATATGCCTAAAATTGAATTCTTTTCATATTTTAAGAATTTATCCTTTATTGGATAAATGTAAAAACATTTAACAAACATATATAATCATATTTTAGTTATTTCCATTCATTCCCGCCAATACAACGACTACGTGTTAACTACCATTTAAAATAATATTATTTTATTACTAGTGTGCAACGTAAGATTTCAAAGATACTCATTATTGCGTATCGGGTACGCTATCGAAGATAGAAACCCCTTTAAAGTAAAATTAATATTTAATTTATAAATATTAATAAAAATAAAAATGATTTATTCTTTATTTACCCAGGGTGTTACATCCTTCCCCCCTTTTGGGAATTGCATCCTCGCAATTTTATTCACTTATCAAAACAAGTGGGGGTATTTATCCCTCATAACATTTTAAGGTTCCCACATTTCCTCTTCAACCATATGGTTTTTTCACAAAACCTTTACCTGATGAATTACCTTATTTCGCAACACTTTCTCTCTTCGGTCAAGAATATGGACTGGTTGTTCTTCATAAGAGAGATTCTCTTCCAACTGAACTACCTCTGGGCTCAAAACATGAGATGAATCTGGTATATACTTTCTCAACATCGAAACATGAAAAACATTGTGTACCTGAGATAAAATCGAAGATAAATCCACTCGGTAAGCAACTGATCCAAGTTTCTCCAGAATTTCATATGGTCCAATGAACCTTGGACTCATCTTTCCTTTCTTACCAAATCGCATCACACTTTTCCATGGAGAAACCTTCAGAAAAACATGATCACCTACCTCGAAAGATAGATCCTTCCTCCGGTTATCCGCATAACGTTTCTGTCTGCTCTGAGATGTTCTCATGTGTTTCTAAATCAACTGAACATTTTCTGCCATCTCTTCTATCAATTTTGGTCCCATCAACGTCCTTTCACGCACTTCATCCCAAATAGTTGGAGTTCGACACCGCTTCCCATATAATTCCTCAAATGGTGCCATCTGTATACTGGAATGAAAACTGTTATTATAATAAAACTCAACCAAAGAATGATGTTGGTCCCAACTTCCATAATAATTCATCAAAAAAGCACGTAGCATATCCTCCAAAGTCTGAATTGTTCATTCTGACTGCCTATCTAATTGAGGATGAAAAGCAGTACTAAAATTTAATTCAGTACCCAACGACTTCTGAAGGCCTTTCCAAAAGTTAGAAATAAACATGGGATCACGATCGGACACAATGGAGAGGGGAACTCCATGTAACCTGACTATCTCTTTAAGATACAATCGAGAAAGTTGATCTAGGTAAAAATTATCTCGTATGTAAAGGAAATGAGAAGATTTAGTCAAGCGATCAACAATAACACAGATTTCATTATTACCTCGAGGTGTCTTCAGTAATCCCACCACAATGTCCATGGATATATTCTCCCATTTCCATTCTAGTACTGGTAAAGGATGAAGCATCCCTTTCAGTAACTGCCTCTCTGCTTTAACCTATTGACAAGTCAAACACTTTACAGTAAAATCATCAATATCTCTTTTCATTCCATACCACCAGTAATACTCCCGCAGATCACTGTACATCTTAGTACTGCCCGGATGAATTGATAACGGGGAACTATGAGCCTCACATAACAACTCATTCTTCAACTGTGAATCATCAGGCACACATAATCTCTTCCCAAACCTCAAAACATAGTCATCATCAATTTTAAATTCATGTAACATACCCTTTTGAACCAGATCTACCTTTTTCTGCAACCCACTGTCTTCCCTCTATAATTGATTAATTCTGTCTGATAGGGATGATCTCACTGATACCTGAAACAAAATAGAATAACATCCTGCACCAACAACTTCTATGACAAAGTTCATCAAATCAAAAACCAAAGGATCTCGTTCCAAACGTAGCATGGTTAATGAAGCATTACTTTTTTGTCTCAAAGCATCAGCCACTTTATTTTCTTTTCCTGGATGGTAGTGAATTGTACAATCATAATCCTTGATTAATTCCAGCCATCTCCTCTATCTCATGTTCAATTCTTTCTGAGTGAATATATACTTTAAAATTTTTTTATCAGTATATATTTCACACTTTACTCCATACAAATGATGCCTCCAAATTTTTAAAGTGAAAACAACAGCAGCTAATTCCAAATCATGTGTAGGTTAATTTACCTCATGATTTTTCAACTGTCGTGAAGCATAAGCAATTACCTGATCATTCTGCATTAGGACACAACCGAGTCCTTTCAATGAAGCATCACTGTAGATAACAAACTCACCATTCCTAGAAGGAACTTCCAAAACTGGAGAATTCACCAATCTTCTTTTCAATTCCTGTAAATAAAATCATCACATCCTTTTCTCCAGATAAACATAACACTCTTCCATGTTAGATTATTCATTGGACTAGATAACCGTGAAAAAGTTCTAACAAACCTTCATTAATAGCCTTCCAAACAAAGGAATCTTAAAATATCATTTACATTTGTGGGTCCTGGCCATTCTTCAACAACCTTTTTTTTGTAGGATCAACAGTTATCCCATATTTAGAAACAATATATCCAAGGAATGAAATTTGTTGCAACCAAAACTCACACTTTCTGAATTTCCCATACTATTTATTTTCTATTAAGTTTTGCAAGATAAACCTTAAATTACTTTCATTCTCCTCTTTACTTTTAGAAAACACCAAAATATAGTCAATAAACACAACCACCATTTATCACCTGATTCAACTGAGCCATCACTGCAACAAACTGTTTAGTTATGATTCTGACCATATCAGTATACTAATTTGAAAGTTCATTTCCCACTGTATGCCTCCCCATAAAATCTGTTATGTTTCCTCTATGAAAAACCCTTCTTAACACAGAAATATATTAGGAGAAGCAACATGGTAATCTTTAAATGAAATATCATTTCAATCATGCCATAAATTAATTCATAATTTAACAATTTTCTAACTTCTAAAGTTGTCTAAATCAACCTCTAATACCAAATATAAGTCCCCAGCCTTAAACCTTAATTAATATTGAATTAAATGAATAATTCACATTAAGGATCTTTTCAGTTTTATAGTTCTAGAGAATTAGGACATAACTATTACATCTCAAAATATTACAAAGTAGACACTTCTGCTAAGATTCCATAGAAGAAAAAATCTTCAAAAGCAACATGTCTAGTTCCATATTTTATATAGAATAACTTTCCCTTGATCCCATCCTTGACCCTATTCCACATTAAGTCCTGTGAAAAACATTTCAAAAAAACTTGGGCAGAGCATAAAAAAGCTCAGTAAGGGATACACAAAGAATGAGAACTATTAGTTTATCAAAACAAAAAGTGAACCATGTATACATTATCAAAGTAATACTTTTCACCTTTATGAAGTAGTAAAAAATCGTCACTGAATAAAAGATCATTACTTACCCTATTGTAACCAAAATATTACCATAAACCCATATAAAGATCACATAACATATAAAGGTAACATGTGACATAAACATACTTAAATTTAATAACCATACGGTCGACTTCCACACATATCACTTAATGGAAAAGCCATACGGCCGAATTCCATACCCAATGCATTGGAGGTTATAACGTAACCACCCATCCTGGTATTCACAGCACCAACTGTTATATGGTTTATAATGTAACCACCCATCAAATGTCCATGTACCATTATAAAATAAAAATACATAAAAAAATATAAAGGAATGAAAACATTTCCACATTTTGATCACAATATATCACCTAAATATATTGACATAAAAAATCCATTATAAAAACCATTTTCAGTACCAAAATACATAAAAGAGTATATGGTATTTATTTCATTTTAAAAAACATTACGGCTTGTTGAAAAATCCAAAGACCAAATAATACTCACGACGGCGGAAAAGGTCATTGTCACTACGTACATTAAAAGAAACATTATTCTATGTCGTTTAGTAAAACGCTACGTATAAAAAGATTATTTTTGAATAAAAAATAAAATTCAAAAGGGTTTTATACACCGTATAAAAGAAAGTTGTGTATAAAACAAATTATGCCTCAATGAATGGAGATTGAGGTGAAGTCCCTTACCTCGGGTCTGACTTGACTCGATCGTTCTTTAACGTCCTGAATAATAAACTTGATTTAATTTCTACTTGCTTAAGAACCTTTTTCAATTTCATTATTCCTTTGATATCACTTATTACCATGTTATGAACACTATGTTATTATTTAATTTAATAATGTTTGTTTTGTCGATTTTTGGTTCTTAAGTCGAGAGTGGACTTCTTACAATTACATGTTGTTCGTGTGGTCAAAGGTTCATTATATCCAGAATGATATTCATGATTTGGATATCATATATATCATATGTTTCCATCATATACATGTATTTATAATATTACATAATCATTTAGAGGTAAGAAATGAAATGCACCGTTCATAGAGACGGTAAGTCGTACGTACGCATGAACGCTACTTTCATTTCTATGTCATATTAATGGAATTATAACCAAATGAGAGGTATGTATATTTTAATTCCATAATTATATTAATCATTTATATGTAACATAAATCATATATAATAACTTTAAATCCATCCTTTATACGTCCCACATATGGAATTAATGAATCAAATCACTTTGAGGGGGCAGTAGTCCGCATTTCCTAAAATGAAGATATCACGTATACCTTTAATGGAAGCCATAACGGTATGCCATAAATGAAAAATACATAAGCTTAAGGAAAACATAAACATATTATATATCATATATAAATATAGTGATATCTTAATGGCCACCTTTTAATTTGATAGAAGAATATTGAACAATCATCATTTCGTGAGGCCGAAATTTTCCATCCACAGAAACAGTATGTTCTTTAACCATTAGAGGTAGATGTGTATAAGTGTAGCTCGAATTATTCTTATAACAACATCCTAGTATATTTAAGATACTGGATTTGTTACAAAAAAATGAATAAAAAGAGTTTAGGGCGTTGGAGAAGAAAAATAAAACAGAAGAACATAAGTGAAGTCATTACCTTAAAATCGGGTAACTCTCTTAGATTTGAGATCAAAGGCTTCCTTGGGAAGACTTATGCCCAAGGTGAGGCTTCTAGGAGTAATAGAGGGATGTGTAGAGACAAAAAGAGCAGAGATTGGCCGAACCAAAGGCGTGATAGTTGTGGGTAAGGAGGTAGAGGTGGCAGCCTTTTATAAAAGGAGAGGAGGGGCACTCTTGGAAAGTTATAAAAGGTTACTTTATTATAAAATGATTTCCGAATAAAAAAGGTCCCAAAATTATATATTTATAGTATAAGGTGATAAGGGTTTGAAATACAGCCATCCAATAGGTTTTTTACAAGTGTAGGTCTTAGATTTTACATTATCGTTTCATTTTATTTAAATCGTTAAATAATGAGGTAATCGCTGCATCATCATGGAGCCTTCAATAATTTAATTTATTTAATGTCTAAAAATTATAAAAAAAATATCTTGTTGTAGTAAATAGTTTTAGCTTTCTAATTAATATTTATAGTCAAATATATTACTTGTATAACCCCATTTAAAAATTGTTTTATTAAAATAACTCATGTTTGTGACATTTTTATTTTAACTTTAAATAAAAAGATATTAATGTCATTTTCTTACCAAAGTGGCTCCATGGCATCCCCAAGTTGACCAATGGATTGTCTTGGTTTTCCATGACACATACAATAAGGGTAGGATATGTTTCTAGGTCATTTCATATTATTAAAACATTATTTTTACCTTAAACTACACTAATTACCTCTAATCGCGATTAAAAACATAAAAGTTACTATTCACCAAAAAATTATTTTAATCCCCTTGAACCACATTTTACTTCTTAATTAAAACCATGTATGTCGGATTTTTGAAATTCAAATCACAGAGGTGGTAAAATTTCATTTAAATGGAAAATCAGTTTTTATAAGTACCACTATGTGGTTTCACTATTCATCAAAAATTGATGTTTTTCAGAATAATACCAAAACTTCACCCTAGGATATATTTGATATTCCGAATTCCAAAATGATGTATATTTTAAAAAATTCAAATCATATATGTTACATTAATTAATTTAATAATTAATTCCAGCTGTCATGACAAATAGCGTGTTTTTATGAAACAATATATATCAAAAGATTGACACTAGTTTAAGTCCAATTTCAAAGTGAAATTGATTCCAATGACCACCATTGGATTAAATGGTAAAAATATATTCTAATTGTAATTTAAAACAAATTCAAAATATAATATAATCATATAAATAAAATATATTAAAAAGAGGTTTTGAATTAAAATACATCATTTTTCACTATTCATTAAAAAATGATCTTTATCGGAAAAATACCAAAAATTTACACAAAGTTAATTTTGATGTCTCAATTCTAAAGAAGAATTTTATTTGTTCCAATATAATTTATAAGAGTGACCAAACCTATATTTAATGAAGGTTCGCCATCAAAAGGCGATAAGTGGACCTTTTGTGAAAATTAGAGTATATATGCCTAAAATTAAATTCTATTCGAATTTTAAGACTTTATCCTTTATTGGATAAATGTAAAAAAATTAACAAACATATATAATCATATTTTAGTTATTTCTATTCATTTCTGGAAATACAACGGCTACGTATTAACTACCATTTAAAATAATATTCTTTTATTACTAGTGTGCAACGTAAGATTTCAAAAAAACTCATTGTTGCGTATTGGGTACGCTATCGAACATAGAAACCCCTTTAATGAAAAATTAATATTTAATTTATAAATAATAATAAAAATGAAAATTCTTTATTCTTTATTTACCTGGGGTGTTACATCATCAATTCACACTGTCCACCTCGGAGTAGGGTCTCCATCAAACACACCCTCTTGTAGGACTTGGCCTTCTGGGTCTGATAGCTGCCTCATTCGAAATCGATCTAAAAGAGTAGAGGTAACAGCTATAGAAGAATGAAATGTCTATCCCTGTCTGTCGTGCACCTCCAAATGCATCTCAGAGAACAGAGCCATAAGCTGCCACTCGATGTTGGCCTCCTGAACTGCCGGCAACTGAGTCCTTCTGCTCAGTGCGTCAGCCACAACATTTCCTTTCCACGGTGTATAATAAAGATCGATGTCGAAATACTGTAGGTACTCGACCCACCTCTGCTGTCTAAGATTCAAGTCACGCTTCTTGAAGATATACATGAGGCTCTTGTGGTAAGTATACCACAAAATGTTCTCTAATGAGATAGTGCCTCCAACAACGCAAAGCATGAACAACCGCAACCAACTCTAGGTTGTGCGTAGGATAGTTATTATCATGGGGCCTCAACTACTGAGATCCGTACGCAACAACACGATCCTCCTGCATAAGTACTACTCCAAGCCTAATGCTAGATGCAATACAGAAAACTGTATAACTCTTTCCCAGCTCTGGCAGAACTAGAATCGGTGCTGAAGTCAATCTCACCTTCAGCTTCAAGAAGGCTTCATCACAAGCTTCTGACCAAACGTACTTCTCACCATTCTTAGTCAAGCCCATCAACGGTGCTACTATGAGTGATAAGTCTTGTATAAACTACTTGTAATAACCAGCCAGTCCCAAGAAACTTAGTACCTCGAAGACATTCTTCGACTTCTCCCAGGTAACTACTGCTCTCACCTTTTCTGGGTCTACTGATACTCTTGTCTCTGAGATGACATGGCCCAGGGAGTGAATCTCGTCGATTCATAAGTGGCACTTTGAGAGCTTAGCATATAACTGATGCTCTCTCTGTGTACTCAATAAGATCTCAAGATGGTTATCATTTCTGTGTCGAGTGTGAGAGTACACAAAGATATCGTCCACAAAGACAACGAAAAAAGAGTCTAAGTAATGATGGAAAACTCTATTCATCAGTGCCATGAAAACTTCTGGTGCGTTCATGAGACCGAACGGCATAACAAGATACTCGTACAGACTATAACTGCTTCTGAAAGCTGTGAGAGATATATCAGATGGTCTGACCCGCAAATGATGATAGCCAGATATCAAGTAGATCATCGAGGACACTCTCACTCCTTGAAGCTGATAAAAAATATCATCAATCCTCGGCAATAGATATCGGTTCTTGACCGTCAACTAGTTCAAATTTCAATAGTCCACACAAAGTTGTACGGTACCATCCGCCATCTTCGCAAACAATATAGGCGAACCCCAAGGTGAAGTACTGGGTTAGATAAAACCCTTCACCTGAAACTCCTCCAAATACTTCTTGAGTTCTTGAAACTCAGGTGTAGCCATCATATAAGGATGTATGGATACTGGTGCGGCTCCTAGCACATGTTCAAAAGAGAAGTCTACCTCACGCTCTGGAGGAAACCCCGAAAAGTCTTCTGAAAAGACATCCAGAAAATGGTCAACTACCCGAGCGAAGTCCATCTGAGAAGTCCCCTGATCATCCAGATATAAACTATAAATCTGGGTTGTAACACATCCCAACCCATGATGCTATGGATGATCTTTTCTTTCCTGGACATCCCATTCGCCCTTGTGAAGAAAGGACCCGCCCTCTGGTGACGTGAAACTCACCCTGCAATGATAACAATTGAAAAAGACCTGGAAGGGAACTAGCCAATCCATTATGAGAATGACATCACAACCCTTCATCTCAAGGATATAAAGATCCCACAAGAAGTGACAACCACTGACCTTAAGGTGGAACTCCTTGCACTGATGCACACTAGTAGTTCTATGTTCCAAAGGAGTGTCTAGTGACAATGTATCCTCAGAAGTAAGGAATGTAAGTCTAAGTATTTCCATAGTGTGCACAAAAATAAAGCTATGAGATGCTCCGGTATCGAAAAGTGAAGAAGATAAAACTGAGGCTACTAAGATCGTACCACGAACTGTGGAAGGTCCAGGATCCTGCTCCCGATGAATCTGCTCTACCACAAATGTCGGGCCAGTACCGCGGCCCTGTGTAGTAGCCTGATATCCCTAAGCTGATCCTCCATGATACTAACCACCGTTTCCATGACCTCTATCCTGGCATGAACGACCTAAAGAACTCCATCCCCCATTCTTCTATGGAACTGGTAACCTGCTCCTATAAGAGGAGTAGAAACCGATCGTCCTTCACTAGCTACTGGAAGAAGAACCCTTCAAAAATGTTGTAGATGACCCATCTTGCCGCAATCTCGGCACTCCAATAGATCTCTAATGAACTGAGGATTATTATTCCCAGAATTTCCACACTGATAGCACACCACATAGTTTCCAGAAAGAAGATCTCGTCTTCCAGAAGAATTACCTTGCTTCCTCAAGTCACTTCGAGTAGACTCCCAGTGGCGTTTCCTGCTGTCAGTATGAAATGAATCAGTCTTGGATGCTGAACTGCCCTGGTCAACAGCTCCAGTCTCCCTCAGATTCCATTCGGTGATCCGCACCTGGTTGACTGTTAGGGTAATAGAAGTAAACTGGAAGACGTTCACCTACGATCTGATCTCTGGTTTGAGGCCTTCCTAAAACTTTCTTGCCAAAAACAGCTCGTCATTTCCCAGAACGGGAGTGAAACGTTGTAACTCAGTGAAACAGGAGGAATACCCCATAACTGAAAGAGTACCCCGCTGCAGGTTCATGAACTCTCTGGCTCTGTCGGCCCTCATCGTCGCCAGATAGAATTAGTCATAGAACGTATGCTAGAACTCGTCCCAAGCCACAGTTCGTTGGCACCCTGCAAGCGAGACTACATCCCACCATCTCTTCGAAGAATCTCACAACATGTAAGTCACGAGATTAACCCTTCCGTCTGGGGGTGTCTCCAAATTCTTGAAGATGGAAATCATGGTGTCTAGCCATGAATCTGCAGCCTGAGGTCCTCCATCCCCTGTGAAAGTGGGAGGATGCTGCTGCTGGAAGACTTGCAGCTGCTCTGCCATAGACGAGGCTGGATGATGAGCTCCCTGGAAGATCTGCATGAACTTCATTAAACCCTATCTGAACTGAGCATCGGCACCAGTGTCTGGAATCATTGTAGGTTCCATGTCCGGAATGATCGGCGAAACACCAGTAAGTCTCTGGTCTGCCGTATCAGGCGTACAGTCACTGCATGGTTCCTGGCGTGCAACGGGAGGACGTCTTTGTGCCATCGCTCTGTGAAATCAAAAGCACACTTCAGATTTATGATTAACAAGGACATAAAACACAAGATCACAAAATGGGAACAAGGGAGAGAAACACTTAAGTTTGCAAAACACAACTACACGGTGTGTATTTAAAACCACACGGTGTGTTTGTTAAATACATTCAAATAGGCGTGTACTTCTTCCACTATTGGTAGCGTAACAAACCAGACTACACAGTGTGTTGTACCAACACATGACGTGTACTTAAACTCCACTCCCCTGCCCGAGTCTCTTTACATGGCTAACCTACACGGTCCCCTAATCCTAAACTACATGGCGTGTACTGGACAGGTTTCGGTGACCCGTGTAGCGGTTACAAAGCCGGATACACAGCTGACCCCTACACGGCGTGTTCAGAACAAACACGGTGTGTATAAGAAAAGATAACACCGACCCGTGTTGTTCATGACACGGCCAGGTAGCTAGAAGAAAACTGCATCGCGTGTTCGTATGAAACATGGTGTTTACTACTCGAGTTTCCCGACCCGTGTTGTTAGCGACACGGCCGGGTACCCAGAAGAAAACTACACGATGTGTTCGTATAAAACATGTTGTGTACTACACAAGTTTCCTGACCCGTGTTGTTTGTGACACGACCAGGTACCTATAAGAAAACTACACGGCGTGTTCGTATAAAAAATGGTGTGTACTACACAGGTTTCCCTATCCCGTGTTGTTATGGACATAGCCAGGTACACGGTTGACTACTACACAGCGTGTACATATTGTAAACGACGCGTACATGAAGACTCTCTGCCACCCCGTGTCTCTGTTCACACAGTTTGTAACATGGTTTAAAAACTACACAGCATGTATTAATAATGTAAAATCCTTTTATTCTGGGTTTTTCTGGGCAGTAGCTTAGAAACTGCACTGAATGCCAGAAACACTAAAAAACAAACATCTATGTGCCAAATTCTGATCCTTGGGGGTCCATACTCCCCGCGAATCAAGGATTGGCATCATAACAATGCATATATCAAGTAAAACTACATAAAAAGTATGTCTGTCAAAACAACTATCACAAAAACATGCATAATTTATCACGTCATCTATCACAACAGCATGAAAATCTAATGCACCCTAGATGGCATGGTAAAATGAATGACATGTGATTTCCTACCAAGTGCCTATATGATGCATGAGATGGCACACCCTCATATCATCGGGTTTCAACAAAATAGAACCACAATCATATAAACTGTAATAGAACAAAACATGTGCATCACCCAATGGTGAAATATAATAAACTATAACACTTGAAAAAACTGAAAATTTCAATTACGAGGTAATATAGCATTTCCTTGTACACGGGTTAATTACTCCCGGGCATAGTTAAGTACTAACTACCCATTTCTTAATATCCCTGTCTATTGTCGCAAAACAGATAGGTAATAGAAAAGAAGAAAACCGCTCTGATACCACTTTGTAACGACCCAAATCTGAAGCCACATAACTGGTGCCCCGTACCCGGTTCACCACATGACCTCAAGAACGTTTCCCCAAATACCAGAGGCTGTCGAATAGCAGCGAGGGCCTTGGTGAGTTTGTGGGAAAACTATGACCTCATTTGGTAAAATATACAGCAGAAGAATAAACATAAACAATAGCGGAAGTAGTAAACAGTATAAAACAACTGAACTAAAAGTCGAAGCAATGACTAATATAATAATGATGCAGAATGGTACATGTATCTATGTAAATAAGTAAACAAAACAACGTGCTAAAATACAACTGAAACCAAGTACTAAATGTAAATAGAAACTCCAGCAGCATCGTGAGCCAAAGCCCGGTCCCATGCTCTCCAGATCCAACCATCAATCATGTACCTGATGTAGAAGGGCCACAATCCCTATCTACACATGCAACCATATAATCTGTTTGGGCCGAAAAGCAGGACCCAAACAGGGTGTGAGAATAATCCCAGTAGGAAACCACCACAAGATTTGTGCCCTACTGTCAGTGAGTAATATAGCAAAAGTAAAGGAAAATACACACTGTAATGAACTAGGAGTACACCAGTAAATAATCCTACCAATTACCATTCATATTCATTTAAATTAAACAACCATGGAAAACTACCAGAGCTTTCTATTACAAGGTAAAGAAAGTAACACAACAGGTATCTCAAAAGAGTACCTAAACACAAGCAGTGCAAAAACCCAAGCTTGTTCTTTGGCTTGGTGGAATCATCACAACCAACCATCAAAATTTACACTGACTCTCTGGGTGGCTCAAAATAGCAGACCCCTGTGGTTCAGTAATCAAACAGGGTACATAAACTCTGGGAAGCTCTCACGCCAATTCCCCTATGGTCTTGCAATGATAGCTACAGACTCTCTGAGGAAGAACTTACGTCTAATTCCTCATGTGGTCTCGAAGAGTGGGTAAACTAAGAACACTCTTGGGAAGCACAAAGTCTTATTCCCATAGTTCCTGCATATTAAAATAAAACCAACAAATCCTCTAGGGAAGCACTTAATCGTCTATTCCCTCTTTGATCTCCTGCACCAGGTTCTCACAGCCCTGAGCAGTCCAGTCATGCGTAATCGACTGTCAACAGCACTAAGTATGTTAAACAACTACTTGGATAATAGATACCATGCATCAAAAGCACTTTGACAGCAGGCAACACATGAAAACTGTAATAACAAGTAAACTAGCAATAGCAGTAGGGTTTGCCTCACAGACAAACGGTGCCAAATGGAGATAAAAAGCCAGACAAGGAGAAAACACCCATGGGGTGATCCTCACACATGCAATGAAGTATACATTAGCAAAAATTAATCATATACTAACAAGCAGTCTGTGGAAAACAAACAATAGGATCGAAATCCTAAACCCGGGATACTCGATACATGGGTATCCGACACTTTTGCAACCAAAACTCAAAGAACTTCAGCATAGGGAAACAACCACCTACCTCAATCCTCGAATATTGATATAATTGAACCTCATCTAGTGAATCGGCCTAAAACGGAGTAGATCTGCAAAAAACGTCTAAAATGTTCAACCTCAGGTAACTCACATGAGAGGAAGAATCAGAAAACGAGGCCATAAAAGAACCAAGAGCTCACCACTGTGATTTTTCTGCAATCGACGGAGTTTGATTCGGACAACCGGCGACTAATCGGTGGCTCAGAGAATAATTGGCCTCCTCGGACGCTTTCGATGGAATTATGTGGAGAAGAAGACATTAAAGAGAATTAGGTGCGAACCCGATGCGATTTATGAAAAAAAAAGTACACGGTGTGTATCACGACCCATACTTTACTTACATTGTTATGACTTCAGAATTGAAGAACACTTATTACAACATATAACAAAACCAGGAAAAGACCATATAGGTATAGAGTCTTTAGAAATTGGGGAACATAAACAACTGGGTCATAAAACATCTACTTTGCCTCCCATTTATTTCATCATATCTAGAGTCCCTTTTGGCATATCCTACTTAATAACCTTCTTCTTGACCTCTGGAAAATAAAACATACAAAAGGGTGAGCTCAAATGCTCAGTAAGGGTAAACAAAAGAAATATCAATCACATCATATACATAAGAACATAACTTTTGAAAATCTTAACCTGCAAAAGAGATAATAATTTCATAACAAGGGATAAATCATAGTAGTGAAATGTAATCCCAATAATCATAACTTAAAACATGAAACTTTGTAGCATACACACATAATCATAGAAAATCATTTCTTATTAGTCAAGACTCATTGGCAGGACTATCTTAGTGGACAAAGTCCATTTCGGAACCGAGTTCACTCCTCGTTTCAGTCCTGTTTCACTGAACCGGTTTAAACTGCCGTTCCAGCCATGTCTATCTCATGAGATATAAAATCTTTACCCAATTCATTGCAGGGAGATATAGGTCCCACCCATCTCATAATGATACCATTCTTCTGTGTTCCACAAAATCATAAACCATACATCGTAGCATAACCCATGTAATAAAAATGGGTTTCATAAACATCGTGACATCATAAAACAATTCATATAAGATAAAGGAATTCATAAAAATAATTCCATCACAACATAATCAAATCAATGTAATAATAGGGATAGAAACCGAACCTTATATTATCTTAGATGGAAAATAATTTTGATAAAACACTTGAACTCCATTCTTAAGGAAAATATCTTTTCTACTTCAAAAACATTTTTCCTTTATTAACATGTCATAAAATTTTAAACTAAAAGAAGTTGACTAAAAATAAACTTGAAACATGTAAAGGAAGCATCTTGGAAATAATTTTATAAAAATCCATTCATGCCGTATAAGATAAAAAAACATTCTTCTCGTACTTTTGTCAGAAAAGTCAAAAAGTACCTCGTACGAAAAATGAAAAAATATTCCTTTCATATCTTTTACTAAAAACTCACCGAAAGGTAAAATTGGATTTAAAAAATTGTAGGTTGATGGATATAATATTACATATTGAGGAAACATGGATTTGGATGATAAAGTACACCCCAGTAAATACCAAAGTATAAACAATCTCGGATAAAAATGAGATTGTGATATTTTCCCTTACCTTTGGTTTGATTTGCTTCGTAAGTGTCTGAACCTCCTGTATAATGATTTAAATAATGTCATTGACTTATTACAGAATCATACTTGTTGTTATGAAATCATATATGGTCATATTCTTAGATTCTTATTAGTAATATTTCATTACTACTTGTTATTCGGGTGTTTATTACTTTTTGTTCTTATGCGTGTTTTGTCGAATAAATTCCTATTCTTCTTTTTAGGTTATAGATACCTCATTTCCAGAATGTTATTAGTGTAATATATATCATATTCATTCATTCAATTCATTTATATAATCATTATTCAATGAAGATCATGTATAACGAGCCGCATCACATCGTGGAGACGGTATTCCGTACGTACGCACGAGCGATGATATCGTTCCCATGATCATGGAATTGTATTGGAGTGTATGTATACTATTTCAGTATCAATATCACTTTACAATAGTCATATATAGTCATTATTTACACCATTATACCCATCCAAGTAAGGTGGTGGTGGAAAATAGATTACACCCCGGTGTGGAGACGGTATTCCGTACGTAGGCACGCGCGGTGATTTCGTTTTTCGTAGGATGGATGGATGCTGAAATAGGGTTGTTTCATACTTATAATAAAATATCAGTATATTAGTGATACTTATGTTATTACTTCATAATTAAAAAACTAAATTAGAAGAAGTGGAAGAAGAAATAAAGTTGAAAGAATCGGTAACGGACATTAACTCTTCTTTGAAGCGCTTCTTTGAGACCTCCTTTTAGGGCACTAAAATTGGTCTTTGAAGAATACCAGGACCTCTAGGATGTTTCTAAGGATTTTTAGAGGAGAAATTGGCAGGGGTTTGCCGAGCTTGAATGCTCAAAGTGGTGTTAGGAAGAGGGGTAGGAGGTGCCCTTTTATAAGGGAGGAGAGGGGCTCCTTTGGAAAACTAAAAATAATATTTTATTATAAATCCTAATTCGGTTTTAATTAGCTCCAAATTGATTTATTTCGAAGCTAAGGTGGGGATGGGTCAAAATCCTCTCATAAAATAGAATTTAGACAAGTTTGGGTTCCTATTTTAACCTTATCATTTAGATTTAACATTAAGTTAAATAATTTTACTTTTATCGTATCTTCTTGTGTTCTTACACTATATGGATAATAAACATACTATAACAAGCCAAACGAACCCTAAGTTGTTTATTATTAATATATATGACCTTATATAAGTAATTTGGCCAAACCTTATATTTTTAGGAATAAAATAATAATTAATAATATAATATTTGGTTTAAAAACTAATTTATGTCAATTTTGACACTATTTAGTAATTGTTTTTTTGTAAAAATCATAACAGAATTATTAGTTCGAACAAAGTTAATTAAATAAATAATAACATGTCATATTAACCTATAAAATTAGTTTAATTCATAAAAAGTCTCAAATTACATTTATTTGGGTATTTATAACATCAATTATGTCAATATTTCATTAATAAGATAATTATTGCATCATCGTAGTGTCATAAATAAATTAATTTATTTAATGTCTAAAAATTACAAATAAAATACCATTATGTAGGAACTTATTTTAGCTTTCTAATGAATATTCATAGTAGAATTTATCTTATGAATAACCCCATATTAAAAATTATTGACTTATTAAAATTTGATTTTAACTATTTTAACCCTTCTTTAATTAAATTAATAATAAATATCCTAATCTAATCCAAGTGGGACTAAATGGTAATATTTTATTCCTAAGGTGGTTTTTGGTTGAATTAAACTTATTCAATAGAATTAGTACATGTGTTAGGATAATAATAATATCATTTTTACCCTTAATTACCCTATTTACTTTTAACCGTGGTAAATAAAAGTAAAAAGTTACTATTCACCAAAAAATTATTTTCATTTCATTGAACCACATTTATTATACTGACATCAACCATGTCTTTTGTATTTTCGAAATTTCACTCACAGAAGCGGTAAAATTATGTTTTATGAAAAATTCAGTTTTTTTAAGTACCACTTAGTGGTTTCACTATTCATCAAAAATTGAAATTTTCAGAAAAATACCAAAATTTCACCCTAGGATAATTTTGATATTCCGAATCAAAAAATTAAGTCAATTTTGAAAAATAAAATTTACAAAATTTCAAAAAATTGTTTTTACTATTCACAACAGCTAGTTTTAATAATATTCTAATAGCATATCATTGTTTAGTGAAACTCGGTTTTGCGTACGACGCAAGCTATTGAGGAAGGCCGTGATTGCGTGTAAAGAAAGCCAAGATAGTGTTGTGTGTAGTGAAAGATTCCTTTGATGATTTATATAACATAAAAACAAAATATTTCTCATAAAAGTCTCGGGCGATACAGTGTGTACTTTTAAAGTACATGGCGTGTAGTGGGTTTTTCTGTACTCTGCCAAAATCAGCCGTCACGTCACCCCTACACACCGTGAGTGTGTCCCATACACAGCCATCACACACCTTCGAGCGATAGAATATTACACGGCCGTACTCAGAAATTACATGATGTGTACTTAAAAATTTTCTAGAAACTCTATTTTTCTCTAAAACTCCAGTAAAAGGAAAAACATACATGAAATGAAGATCCGGGTTCTTAGATTATAGATGAAAATAAAATGATGTAAAATGTCAACATGAAATAACACAACTCAAATTATGAATTTGGAATAATTAATATCCATCAATCATTAATAATTTTATTATTAAAAAACCGTTGAATAGAGGGTCTGAACTTCAACTTAAAATACCCCATATAGAAGACAATTAATCATTTGAAAAATATAATATGAATTATATGTAAGGCCCCCACCTTAAATATTACATAATCTTGAATTATTTTATCAATTTAGATTGAGGATTTTTTCTGTTTTAGATATTTATAGAATTAGGTTACAACATATATATACAACATGAATATTACATGTATACACATCTAATCTATTACCAGTTTTTTCATAAAATTGAAACTCGTAAAATATAAAACACCTTTATTTCTATGTTTTAAACAGCCTATCTTTTCCATTTTCTATTCCTTTACCCTATTCCACTTTATTACATATGAGAAAAAATTCAAACACATGGGACGAGAATAAAAAGCTCAGTATGGGATACATAAAGAAGGAAAACTATTAGTTTTTCAGAAGAACATGTAAACTATGAAGACGTTATCCTAAAGAAAAACTTTTAACCTTAAATAAGTATAAAAAACACTTCACTGTATATAATATCATTTATTACCCTTTTTGAAACTAGATGAATACCATAATCCATATAGAAATAAACATATAGCATATAATGGTATCTTTGGACAAAAACATACTTAAATGGAATAACCATACGGTCGACATCCACACATATCACTAAATAATATAGTAATACGTCTGACTTCCATACCCAATTCATTGGAGGTTATAACATAACCACCTATCCTTGTTTTTTCATGGAACCACCCATCATTTGGATTATGAAATACCCACCTATAAAATGTCTAATTACCATTATATAATCATCACACATAAATGATTTCAAATATCAACATTTCAAGCATAAAAAATTCATAGAAATAAAAAGAAATAATGTCATGGTATTAATATAGTAAATCCACTTCCAAAATAATTTTCAATATGAAAATCTATAAAAGGGTATATTGTATTTATTTTACATTTAAAACATCACGGATTGATATGAAGTCCAAATAACAAATAATACTTGCTATGGCAGAAAGGCATTTGTACCTTCATATGTTAAAAAGAAACATTATATTTTTATGTAGTAAAACTCTACTTTTAAAAAGATTACCTTTGGCTGAAAATAAATATAAAAGGGGTTTATACACCATATAAAATCAATTCATGTATAAATCATAATGTGCCTCAATGATATGAGATTGGGAAAAAGTTCCTTACCACATGAGAAACACCTGAATACAAATCATTATGGAATAACAATAAAAGACATAAAGTATCATGAGAATATACTAATTTATGATATAATGAGTCAAAATATTAGTATACACGTATTATAAGATTATAAAGGTCCATAACATGAATATATGCCTCAATGAAAGTAGATTGAGACCAAATCCCTTATGTTGAGTCAGACTTGTTTCGTATGTTCCTGGTTCTTCTTGAATAATAAACATAAGTTAATTTATACTTAATTAAAAAACTTTCTAAATTTTATTATTCATTTATATCACATATTACTTTTCTATAACAATTAGTTAATTATTTTAGTTCATATCATACATATTGTCAATGTTCAGAAGATAAGTAAAAAATGAACCTGTTATAACTAAAAATAGTCCATGTGGTAAAAATTAAATTATCTCTAGAATGATATTCATGATTTAAAAATCATATATATCATATATATCCAGTATTTATGTGTTTATAATAGTCTATATCATTTTTTATATAAGAAATGAAATGCACCATTCATGGAGATGGTAAGCGATACGTATGAATGAACACAACATTCATTTATTTTTCATATTTAAAATAATTAAAACTAAATGATACATAGGTATATTATACCTCCATTATAATATCTATGTATTATATGTTTCATTAGTTCATTAATTCTATCCTTCATACATTCCATGTACATAATGAGCGAGTCATATCACTTTTAGGGGGTGGTAGTCTACACTTCCTCAAATGAAATTATCCTAATTATAAAACATTAAAAGCATAAAGTTTTTTCCTAAATGAGAATTAAAGAAGAATAGAGTTAAAATAAATATGAAAAATATCATATATAATTACAATTCCATCATAATGGCTACAGTAAGAGGTGGTAGAAGAGGATTTAACAATCGTCGTTTCGTGATGTAGTAGTTCTCTGTCCACAGAAACAGTATGTTATTAATCCATTAGATATAGGTGTGTGAATGTGTATTTAGAATTATTCTTATAAAAATAACCTATTATTTTTAGGATACTTATGTTGTTATATAAACAACAAATAAGAAGATAATAGGGATTGGACAAAGAAAAATAATGGAAAATAATGTGAGAGAAGACATTACCTCGCTAAAGGACATTATTAAATTGACTTATACCTTAGAAAAGATTCTAGGAGGAAGAGACTAATGTTGGGAGATTATTGGTGAAGATTTTGGACAATACAATTGGCTTGAGAGGTGTGAGTAATGGGTTAGCGGTGGTGTCCTTTTATAAGAGATTGGAAGGGCACATTAGGAATGTTTTGAAATAATATTTTTTTATAAATTGATTTTTGAATTATAATTACAAAAAAGTGATATATTTATAAGGTAATATTCGGATGGGTCAAAATGGTATCATAAAACGGGGTTTAGACCAGTTTAGGTCATAAAATTATCCTTATCTTCTAATTATAGCCATATGTTAAATAAATTAACTCTTACCATGTATTCTAATATTTTCATAATATATGGTTACTATTGTTATGATAAAATTTCCGAGAGACCAAAAATGGATAATTAATGATATTTTTAACATCATATGTGTCAGTTAGAAAAATCATACATTTTTAGGACTATTATATCATTTAATGTAATATTAATTTATTTAAAATTTCATTTATGTAAATTTTTATACAACTAAAATCATGAATATTTTAAAATCCAAAAAAAATTTATTAATTCAAACAAACATAATTAATTCAAAGACACCAAGTCATAATAATCCATAAAATTTGTGGTTAGAATAAAAAGTTTCATAATAAATTGATTTTAATATTTATAATCTCATTTATTTAAATATTTAATCAATAATGTAATCACTACATCACCATTGTGTCATAAATAAATTTATTTATTTGATTTATAAAAATTATAAATAAGGTACAATGATGTATGAATTATTTTTATCTTCCTAATTACTATTTATAGTCGAATACCTCACTTATATAACCTCATATAAAAATTGTTTCTGTAAAAGATACATGTTTCGGTTATATTTTCCTTAACATTAAATAAAAAGTAATTAAATGTCATTTTCACACCCACGTTGCTCCATGGGGTCATAAAATCGAACCAGGGATGACCATGGTCAAAAATATGTCATCCAATATAGTTAAAACATGTTTAGTGTAATTTAATATTATTATAACATTGTTTTTACCCAAATTTAACAGATTTACCCTTTAACCATGGTAAGTAAAATATTTACTGAATTTACTATTAATAATGTCTTAAAATAAATGATAAATATTTACAAAATATAGACCTATTGATTCCAAATATGGAATCGATTTTTTGAAATTCATAACATAGAAGTTACGGAAATTGATTTAAAATTAATTTCTCTTGTCAAAACCAAGAAGTGTTTTTTAAGAAGTAAAAACTACCAAAAGATTGACATGTGTTTATGTCCAATTTAAAATTTAAATTACCTAAAATGGCAAAAATTGGATGAAATGATAAAATAATATTATAATTAAACCTTAAAAAAATTATAAGTACAATATAATCATATAAATAAATTATATGAAAAAATAGTTTTTACATAAAATGCAGTATTTTTCACTATTCTTTATAAAATGAACTTTATCAGAAAAATAAAAAAAAATTACCAAAAGTAAAATTTTATGTCTCACATCTAAAAAAGAAGTTAATTTTTTTTCAAATGAAACATATAAAAGTTAAACAAACTAAATTTATAAAGGGTTCACGATTAAAGGACTGTAAATTGACCATTTAAATTAGATTAGAGTATTTAATGCTTAAAATCAGATTTATTCTAATATTAGGCCTCTACAATTTATGGGATTAATGTAATGAAATTTAACATTGATGTGTAATAATAATGTAGTTATTTATGTTCATTCTCAGTAATACAATGGCTCTACGTTAACTACCATTTATAATAATAATAACATTATATTATTTTGCGGTATAACTCATTGTTGTGTGCAACATTAGTTGTCAAAGAAACTAGATGTTTCCTATTTACTATGCTATCAAAAAAAGTGTCATAATTAATAGAAAATTATTATCTTATTCATAAATATTAATTTATATGAAAAATTATTATTTTATAAATACATGGGTCATTACGTCCGTCCTCATTTTGGAAATTATGGCCTCACAATTTTATGATTTGGATAGAAAACATTATTAGATGTCCTACATAAAAAAAGAGTCAATAAAACTATCACATTAAAAGAAATAATGATAAGTAAATGGTCACCCAAGATAACACATATGTGGATTCCCTAAATGAAAACATTTATATGGAAGATAAACTAACCATGATGTTCTCATTGAATGTGATAGAAGACAAGATTAAGTGAAAATTAACCACTATAAAACTACAAACTTGTAATGGGTTAAACGATCTTTGATTTCGAAATAGGAAAAGTAAAAGAACATCCATTTTGTTTTCATATTCATTTTATATTGTTGATGGATTTATTTATGATATTGACTAAGAACATATGAAAATTTAATTACCTTTCATGGAGAGTTTCATCCATTAATAAATTTATACCACAAACTCATCCTTTCTCTAAATGATGAGTACTCAAGATGGTTGGTAACATCAAAGTGATAGAATAAACTTCTAGAAAATCACTTAATCCAAAAAATATTAACTATATATTTCCCCTATCTTTAGACACTAACCAAAACAAAAAACCTCAAAAGGATAATCCTTTATTAATATGAATACTACTTATAATCTCCAAAATTTACCAAACAATTCCCAAATTTCATCAAATACCATTCAATAGACTATTGTACTTAAAATTATTCAGTATAATCCAAAATAATATTGAAACTCAAAAATCAGAAGAATTTAATCTGATAGTCCTTTATAGTAAATATTTACATTTATTTCCAAATAACATCCACAAATCTTAAAATCTCATACTAATGGGTAATTAACCAAATCACATATTCTCTATGATATGTTATTCATTTCCATAAATAACCCAAATCACCATATATTCACAATAATAACATATATTCTTATAAAATAATATTTCAAGCATTACTCCACAAATGAAATCCCATAGCATTCTATTTTCCTTAGGCATATAGTGTTCCCCAAAAGAGAGAACATCTTCAAAAATAACCTTTATCACTTAATCACCAAATCATTTTCATATAATAAGCATATCCATTTGATAAAATAGAAGTTCCCAAAATCAATTTATTATTGATCCATAAAATCATTTAACAAAAAGATTTAGTCCTTTTAACTAGGGACTTTATGTAGTCCAATGGTAGGCGATAAATAAAAATCACACATTGGTTGGGACTTCGATTCCTACCGCTTTGTCCGACATGATGGGTGGTCACACGGTCTATGTGTTTTCCTTTTTCAAAAACCTCATAATTCTAATGACATTTACAAAAAGAGATAAAATCCTCAATAATAACCATACATTTTTTAATCTCAAAGGTTATTTCATACCTCAAATTTTTCATCCCAAAAAATGTAACCCATAATTTCCTATAAAAATATCACTCGTACCCCTAAGGATATCCATTATGTCAACAAAATAATAGATAATTCTTCCTTTAATAAAATTATCACATATCAGACATCAGGGATACACATACTAGAAAATGTAGCCCAAACTATTCCTATTATTAATTCTTTTAGAAATATAATCATCCATATATCCAACATAACTTTTCAATTCGTGGAAAACTAAATCATCAAAAAAATATTCATGATCCTTTATCTATGATTTTACATCTTATTATTTTATACATCATTCATATAAAAAAATCATTCATAACATCCTATGATTTCAGTAATGACCAAACATGATCTATGAAATAATCAATACCTTTCATATGACATTTTAATTTTCATCATTTTCAACTGGAATGACATTAGAAATAGGCAAACTTATATTTTCAACATCCTACTAGTCCCATTCCCAAACCTTTTTCCTAGGTAATCTATTTGTATAATTACCATGCACACCACATTTAAAAATTTTAAATGTTCCTTCATAAATAAGTTCTTTTTATTTCCTGGAGTCAATGGGATACTTCCTTTTTACATTGAAGTTTTTTTCTTTATATCCTTCATTACCAAATTTGAAACAAAATCCCATACCTTTGAAAAATTTTCCTAGGTTTTTATTTCCACATACTTGAAACATAGGTTTTTGTAATATACTTACCTTTATCATTATTACCCGAACATCCACTGGTATTATTTTCTCTATTGTACGATTCTTAAGAAAAATCAACAATGTTCAAGTAGTCAATGATTACTTGAGATCATTGGTTAGAAATAACCACAAGAGTTCTCTTAGTAACTCTCATTTCTTTTGGTTTCTCATTCAGAAAACCATTACTGTTTCCTTCACATCCATTATTAGTTTTTTCCCTCCTAGATCCATCCATTTAATAAAACCAAAAAGGCCAGTGTGTGTATATCAGTAACATCATCATATACTATCTTATGAGGTGGATAAACACTAAGAAGTTTTTATTTAAGTTATAGTGAACTAATTAGATTTATCTCAAATAACTGTGACTCTTTCTAAAATTCTAACCATTATGGTTATATCAGTTTTTCTTAAATGACACCCTAACCTCTAAATGTATCTAAACCATCCTCTAATATGAACTGTAAGTCCTCATCCTTAAAAATCACATAATATTGAATTAAGTTAAATATTCACATTGGAGATATTTTCATGTTTAGGGCATTAGAGAATTAGGTCACAACATATACATACAACTTGAATATTATATGTAGACACCTCCACTCAGTAACCACTTTATACATAGGATAAAAACTCTTTAAAAATTGAAACTTGTTTAGTTCCATGTTTTAAACATCATGAATTTTTCTTTGATCTCATCCTTGTCCCTATTCCACTTTAACTCAGGTGAAAAATATTTCAAAAAACATGGGATGCACATAAAAATTTTAGAAATGGTTACATAAAGAAGTAAAATTGTTAGTTTATCCAAACAACATGTAAACCATTAAAATATTATCATAAATTAATACATTTCACCTTAAGGAAGTGACAAAAAATTTTCACTGAATATAAGCTCATTGCATACCATTTTTGTAATAAAAATATTACTATAAATCCTATGGAAATAAACATATATCTGATAAATGTATCATAGGACATAAACATACTTAAATTGAATAACCACATGGTCGAATTCCACACACATCACTAAATGGAATAACCATATGGCCGAATTTCATACCTAATTCATAGGAGGTTATAATGTACCCACCCATAATTAGTTTATCATAGAGCCACCCATCATTTGGTTTATCACATAACCACCTATCAAATGTCAAAGTTCCATTTCATAATCATCACACATAAAAGATTGTAAATATCAACATTTCAATCATAAAAATATAATTTGTAATCAAAAGAAATAATTTCACAAAATTTAAATATTAAATACACTATCAGAAACATATTTAATTCCCAGATATTTATAAAGGGTATATGATATTTATTTTTCATTTTAAAACATCATTACTTTTTAAGGAATCCAAATATCAAATAATGCTCATGGTAGCAGAATGGTCAATATCAACGTGTCTGTTAAAAAGAAACATTCCCTTTTTCATTTTTTTTAAAAGATACGTAGACAATGGTTCCAAATGAATTAAACAAAAATTCTAAGGGTTTTATACACCGTATAATAGAAGGTCACGTATAAATAAAAACATGCCTCAATGAAAAGAGATTGCGACAAATACCCTTACCACATGAGAAACTCTTGAATACAAATCACTATGAAATAACCTAAAAAACATAAAATATCATAAGAATATACTAATTCATGCTTTAACGAGTTAAAAATTTGGTATACAACCATTATTGGATAATACTGATGCATAATGTCATGATATTCCTCAATGAAAGGAGAATGCAATGAAATGCCTTACCTCAAGTAATACATGTCTCCTATGGTCCCTGTTATTCATAAATTATAAACTTATGGTAATTTAAACATTATTAAGAACCTTTATAATTTTTATTATTCCTTTTATATCACATATTACCTTGGTATACCAATTATATAACTATTTTATTTCATATCGGACATTCTATCGATGTTAGGAAAGTGAGTACGAAATGAACATGTTATAATTAGAAATTGTCCATGTGGTCAAAAGTATACTATCTAAAGAATTATATTAATGATTTAGATATCATATATATACAGTATATTTGTATTTAGAATATTCCATATAATTTGGATATAAAAAATAAAATTCAATGTTCATGGAGACAGTAATCCGTACGTACATATGAAGGCTACTTCAATTTCTTTTTTATATTTAATGTAATGAAATATGAATGATACATAGGTTTATTATAACATCAGAATAATATATATGTTATATATGTTACACAATTTAATTAATTCCATCCTTTATATGGTCCATTTATAACATGAACGGGTCATATCTCTTTGAGGGGCAGTAGTTCGCACTTCCCCAAATGAAATTATCGTATTTATAATACCTAAAAATATTAAAGGTATGTTCTAAATGAGAAATATAGAATCATATATATAAAATAAATAAAATAAATATGAAATATAATTAATTTTCTATCATAATCTCCACCATAAGATTTGGTAGAGAAATATTTAACAATCATCGTTTCGTGAGAAAGTAGTTCCTCGTCCACATAAACAGAATGTTCAAAATCTAGTAGATGGAGGAGCATGAAAGTGTAGTTGAAATCCTTCTAAAAATAAAACATATTCTATTGAGTATAATGGTATTATTATATACAAATAATAATAACATCATAGGGTGTAGAGAAGGAAAAATAATGGAAGGGAACTTGAGAGAAGACATAACCTCAAATCGGGTAACTTCTTATGATTTGTGTCAAAGCGATTTCCTAAATTGCCTTATGTATAGGGATAGTATTATACGAATAATATAAGGATTTTTTTAACTTAGTTTTTCATAGTTTGGATAAGATAAGGGGCTTGAGAGGTGTGACTAATGGGTTAGAAGTTGTGTCCTTTTATAAGAGCGAGGAGGGCACTTTAGGAATGTTTTGAAATATTATTTTATTCTTAAATGATTTTATAATTATAATAACATTAATGTGATATATTTTCATTTTAATATAAGTATGGGACAAAATCCTCCCATCCAATGCATTTTAGAAATTTTTATGGCATAAAATTAACCTTATCGTTTAGCTTTAACCCTTAGTTAAAGAAATTAACTCATACCATGTCTTCTTGTATTTTCATAATATATGGTTACTATAGTTACAATAAAATCCCAAGAGACCCAAAATGATTAATTACTAACATTTGTAACATCATTTATGTCATTTATCTGATTCATTGTTTTTTAGGAAAATTATATCATTAATAAAATATTAATTGATTTAAAAACTCAGTTTTGTCAAATTTTCTACTATTCATATCATGACTTTTTTAAAATCATTAACAACATGATTAATTCAAAAAAATAATTAATTAAAATATATCAAGTCATGTACATCAATAAAATTCTGGGATAGAATTAAATTTTTCTAAATAAATTTATTTTAAGATTTATAATATAATTTTTCAAAATATTTCATTAATAATCTAATCACTACATCACCATCGTGTCAAAAATAAATTTATATATTTAATGAAGAAAATTATATATAAAATACCATGATGTTGGAAGTATTTTTATCTTTCAAATTAATATTTATATTCTAAGATATTATTTATATAACCCCATATAATATATTATTTAGAAAAAGATACATGTATAGGTTATATTTTCTATAAGATTAAATTAAAAGTAATTAAATGTCCTTTTCACACACAAGTGGCTCCATGGTTTTTAAAATCAACAAGAGAATGAACATTGATGTAAATATCTCATCGAATATGATTAGTACATGTGTTAGGGTAATTTAATATTTTTATAGTAATATTTTTCGCCATATTTTCTATATTTACCCGTTAACAATGGTAAATAAAATATTTATTGATGTTAATATTCATAGTGTATAAAATTAAAAGTTACCTATTTAAAAAATTTAGACTCTTGATTATATGTATGGAATCTATTTTTCAAATTCAAATCAAATAAGTGTTATAAATTAATTTAAAATTAATTTTCATTATAACAACCAAAAATCGTGTTTTAAAAAGTAAAAACTAGAAAAATATTGACATGTTTTTTTGTTCAATTTAAAAGGGAACTTACATAAAATGAACAAAATCTTATAAAATGATAAAAATATAATGTATGTAAACATGAAAAAAAAATTAATTTTAAAATATAATCATATAAATATATTATATGAAATGATAGTTTTTACTTAAAATGATGTATTTTTCACCATTCATTAAAAAATAAACATTATCATGAAAATACAAAAAAAATACTCAAAGAAAATATGTATGGCCTACCTCTATGGAAGAAGTTAATTTTCTCAAATGAAATATATAAAATTGGAAAAAATGTATTTAAAAATGGTTCTCAATCAAAAGGTGTTAAATGGACCTTTTTAAAAATAATTGCGTATCGAATTCTTAAAATCAGATTCATTCTTATTTTAAGCCTCTAATTTTTTTGGAAAAATTTAAAGACATTTAACTAAAATGTTCCATAATAATGTAGCCAGTTAGGTTCATTCCCATTAATAAAATGGCTATGCATCAACTACCATTTAAAATAATAATATAATTATATTATTTTTCTGTATAACTCAAAGTTGTATGAAAACACAATATTTCAAAGAAAAACCTTTGTTGTGTGTTGAGTACGCTATCAAAAAAAGTGTCATATTTAACAAAAAAATAATATATTATTCATTAATATTAATATATTTGAAAAAGTATTATTCTATAAATACTGGGGTAATTACATTATATAAATATTTTTAATAATATTACGTAAATGAATAAAAAATGCCACTATAAAATGAAATTGTTTAAAAACACACCTATAGAAATTATAATGTAAGAATCAATGTAATATAGGGGGGTTTCAATTAAATATACAATTCATTTACATGAAATGAAACATATTCATTAAAATTAAAGGTAATTAGAATTTGAGTAAAAAATATTAACTAAATTTTTGAATTTTATATTAAATAAATTGTGGTATTTAATATTAAATAAATCACATGGATTATTCAATAGGTATAAATATCCATTAAAAGTAACTTAATATTTGAGTATATAATTCCATGGAAATGAGATAGTTATAATGAATTATTAAATAAGAAAAAATTTAAAATAAATATATTATAAGTTATAAATTATCTAGATTAAATCAATCCTATAAATATTATGCATAATAAGAATTATTATAACATAATGAATTGAATTAGAGTTTGAAATAAAACTTAAATAATTATGGATTCAAAATATAAATAATATTAAATTCCTAGATAATAAAATTATCTTCGCTTTATAGCTTGTTATGTACCATTAGAAACACTATTTAAATTACTTAGGATCATTTATTGTCATATAATATTTTTTAATCATATTTTTTTTCTTATGATAATTATTTTAAATGGTTTCATCAATTTCACTGTAATTATTATGTTATGTTAGTCACGATAAAATATTTTAGATAATAGCATCATAATCTATATAATCGTTTTGGGATATGTGATGCTTTACTATATTACCATTAAATTTATGAACATATATTGGATTCTATAAAATGAACCATATTATTGAATGTAGTATGATATTCTCATTTTAGGTTGACATGATAACTATGAGATATTATTGTTAAAATAAATTATAGGATGTCTAATATTATAAATATAAAATTTTTGGAGTTACACAATGATTAATGTTTTTTCTAAATTAACTTTTATAATTTTATCCTTCATAGGTGTTGTAGGAAAAAAATGAGATGGTGTCTTGTGAATGTAGAATTCCACATAAATGAAGTACCAAAATTATTATGTTTTTTATAAGAGTGAATAAAGGAAAAAAATTCATTTTCTATAATTATAAAACAAAATAACTATAATAGAGAAAGCAAGGACATTATATTACATTAGTGATATTATTATTAGATGATATAGATTTATAAGAAAGAGAGAAGGAGTAATTAAAACTCACATTGAAACATTGAACATTATATTTTATGTCTCTTTTGAAATTAATAACAAATGATATGTTATAGTGACAAGGGGATTTAGTTTATGTAATGAAATTATTAGATTGAAAAAATAGGAAATTCCTTAATAAAATTTTAAATAGTGTGTGAAGCATTGAGTGGATGGAAATGATATTGTCTTATAAGTAAAAATGGTACCATTTTAAACACCCACTATTTTTCAATAATGGAATGACACTATTAATAGGTATAAAGTTCAAAAAGGGATAAATAAGGAAGTGAAGAGATATATAGTGTAAATAAATAGTACACCTCTCATCTTAACAAATATTTTATGCATGATTAAATCCTTTACCACATTATGTTTATATTTTACCATTTGTTTACATAGGTAACTTGTTTTAATCAAAATAGATTATATTTTACTAAAAATAAAAGTTAGAACACATAAAAATATTGTTGATATAAATCCACAATATTGGTAAGATATAGTATAATTAAATTTTAAATAATAGAAAATTACCTTTTTAACAAAAAGCAATAAATATGTATATAAACTATGGTATAGAAATCTGTTGGTTTCCATATTAGGTATTATTAATTATATTTAACATTAAATCCATATTAAATGGGTGATTAAATAAAAATACATATTAGAAATATCATATATGATTCAATATAATCAATATATAATTTCTTTTCAATAGATCAATATGTTAAAGCTTTAATAAATCAATTCCTTGAAAATAACAATTTCTAAATTATCACGACCATTATCATTTATCATTATAGTTATACAATTATTCCAAAATTCAAATTGATCATGTTAAATAATAATATGTCATATAAATTAAATAATTAATCAATTTATTTATATTTAGGTTCTATAAGTTATTAAAAACTAACTCTTAATATATTAAAATTAAAATTGTTTTTATAGAAAAATATTACTTTAGTTTCTAAATTATTAAATATTGGTTTTATAAATTCATGATAGTTATTTGAAATAAATTTGTTTACATTATAAATAAAAAATTATTTATAAATATATTTTCAATGAGAAATAGGTAATTTTTTTCTATGATAATGGGAAAAATTTAAGGTGTTATAAAAATTGTTAATTTTTCACTATCCACCTAAAAATAAATTATTCATGAAAATTATCACAAATACATCATGAGAGAATATTGACATGTTTATTCAAAATGAAGTTATTTTTTTAAATTTAATTTTAAAATGAATATTTTTAGCTTTTATGAGAAATACCAATTTATAAATCAAAACTATTTTTAAATTTATTATTTAATAAATCATATGTCTTAAATATTAATTCATAAAATATTATAAATAATTGAAATCTAATATATTGGTTTAAAATTATTTTTATATACAATGATAATAAATTTATTACTATTATTGATTTAATTATTATGTTAAAATGTAATTACATTTTTAATGGTTCTCTTAAATTCATTCATTAAAAATATTAATAATAGAAAAATATTAATATATTTTTAATTTTATTATAATCATTTAATTTAAATGATATTATATTCTTCATGTAATACTTATATTTTTTGGATCATTTAACTATGATTTTATGTTATTTTGGTGTTGTGTGTGACACAAGCCATCAATGATACTATTTGTTAAAATGATCCAAAATCTCAATTTATTACATTCTTCCCCCTTAAACAAATTGATTCATCCTGATTTGGTATCATACAAACTAATAAATTTCGATGATAGTATTATTAACATACTTAGTAACTGTTGATATATCATGTAATATGATATTCACCTTACTGTATTAGGTTATGTCAAGTTTCTTATCACTACTCAAATAACATTACTCATTCATGGAATCATAGATATATATACAAATAAACATATCGAACATTATCCAACATAAATATGTTTTAGTCTCTATGAAATTAAAACATAATAAAATGGGTTTTCCTCTAAACATTGTCTCTTATTTAAACCACAATATATATTAACCACTATTTAATAATATAACAAACAATTATATATATACCACACTTCAAAAAATTAGATTAAGATACATAAGAAGTAACATGGATCAGTTTTTCATTTAATTAGTAATCATTTTAAAGTCTATCAATAAAATCAAACTCTATTTTATCAAAACCAATAAACATGTATTCCCTCTATCTAATTAATATAATAAGTTGGATATTTTTCCATACCACAATCATGTGTTATCCAATTTCTATCCCCAATATATACCCCTTTTATAAATAAAATTTTAAAGTGTATCAATAAAATTTAATATATATTGTAAAATAATTAATGAAATAATACTAGAGAATAATCCATATACCATTCAAATAAACCTTAGGACATTTAGAATATACATGAATATCATTGATAAATATTAATGACTACATAAAATAGATAAGATTATTGATATTAAATTTATATTATGATATAAACCTAATAATCTTTGGTATGTAAATGAAAATCACATTTTCCATCATAACATGAATATACTATGATTATTATCTATAAATCCTAATCCCTTATTTGAAAATAATTCATAGAAGTTTCTACATATATATCATTTTAAATGTCATTTTCATGATCTGAAATTAAAATATACTAAAACCAAAAAAATGTTATGATGATAATAAAAACATGAATATGAAAAACTGAATATGAATATGGCATCCCATGTGTCACATTCATTTATAATATACGATAATTTAGATTCATTATATGGGTCTTTTTTCAATATGTGGTTATAAAATAAAATTTTTCTTTTATGTTTTGTAACCTAATTATATATTAGAATAAAAAAATCCATTATAATGGTTCATTAATGTAAATTTTATTTTTCCACAGAAAATCTACCATGAGATTCTAGATATATGTGCAATGTTATGCCCACTCATTATGCTACATTGTGATTATTGAGTTGAGAATCCACCAATTTTTTTAGGGTCATTTCTATAGGATCACTTATGGCACAACTTCTTCAACATTCCATTATCAACACAAGGATGTAATTTCTAGTCGAATCAAGAAATTTCAACGTTACGAAAACATAATGACATTACCCTACACTCATATTTGTCCCATATATTTATCCCTTTGATTATAACTAATGTTAGTTAATATCAACCACTAATGTATTCAATATCAACTCAACTAAACATAATTGTAATACATTCATTTAAAATTACAATCAACCTTATGTTACCGATCTTGAAATTAATCTCATCCAATATCATATCCTATAATTTTATATAAACCTTTCTCGGATGCCATCTATGACACCCCAATTTCGTTATCATCTAATTTAAAATACATGTATAAAATATTTCTTTACATATATTCCAAAAATCTTTTAGGTTTATATATTTTATTAGTTATAAAAAAAATCCACACTTTTTTCAATTATTAAAATTTTTTACACAATATATGAACCTACAAACTATATATATATTCATAAAATTTTCTCTCTAATTCAAAAAATAATATTATCTTCATGAAATTTCATACATTTATTGAATTAATAGATTAGTGTAATAGAGAAAAATGAAACATGTGAAATAAAATTCACAGTAAAGTTAAACCCATGAGATGTTATTAAATGATAATAAGTGAGCATCAGATTAACTTATTTTTATAATTAGGATACTGAGGATAATCATACCTAAAGGAATATAGTTAATAAATTTTGATTCATAAATCATGGAATAATCATTAACTTAGAATACGTATATCAAGGATACCCACCAAGGTATTCATCACATAATAAGATTTGGGTAGTCACCTTTGTACCATCATAGTCATGATATAATACTCATGTCTATATTTATCGTTAGGGAAATCCTCTCATGTGATCTAGTTTTTGATAAGTCCTTTAATATACCTTTTAAAATAGGATAAAAAAAATTATTATGATATTTTTTGGATAAAATACTCTAATAAAAATTTTAGATTTTGGTAATTCTTAATGTGTACCATTTTAATTTTATTAAATATAAAATATAATATTCTGATTTTAATAAATCCCTTCACACAACCATTTGAGACCAGTAGATACAAACATTACCATTTCATTTTATTTCTACATAAGACCCTACATGTCACAACTCATCCTCGGGGCCCGTGCCGTGACTACCCCAAGCTCGGCTTCCATAGGCCAGGGGCTGGCGACTAGCACCAAATACGTAACTCCCTAAAAAATGGGACAGCATTGCCTTTATAAAACATAAACACACACAACCAAAGTACAAGAGGAAACAAACACTAAGTAAAGAGGTATAAAAAGTGTGCTGAAAGTACAAAGTGGCTGGTAATACAAGCCCGAAAGAAAGGTAAATCTACAACTGAAAGAAAGTACAACGGAAAAGACAAACAACTGGAAGATTCAAGCAGCTCCTAGATCGTCCTCCGGGTTCCTACCTGAATGGTAGGTAGATATGTCCTCATCAAAACTCTGCGTCTATCGGTCCGCTCCGTATGCCGTCACGCCGAGTGGCCACCTCCGGGTATTGTCCCGTCCTCGTACACTTTTCCTCGGTTAGCTCTATCTGTCGCCTGTATCCAACACAACGGGGTGCGTGCATAGCCCGTGCATGGGTGAGTATAACGATTCTCAGAAGGGACCCCAAGACAATCAATGTCTCACACAATCCAACAATGATAAACCAAAAATAAATATCTCAACAGATAACCTTTACGTAGGTATATTCCCATACATATACCTATGTTGTCAAGTAACTCATCTCAATCACGAGGAAAACACAAAGGTCATTGACTCAGCTCAAACCCAGATTTTCATTATCAAAACCAAAACTGCTGGAGAACTCCTCCTATGTCGAGTACGGTGGCCCTGTCGTGACTATGAGGAGCTACTCACTACCCTTAGACTACTAGGGTACTCCTCCAATCGCGTACCGCGAGTCTGCTACCAAACCGGGTGCACCGTCTGTTGTGGGTCTACCGCCAAACTGGGTGCTCCCCCTAATAGCCGTCAGAGGTAATCCACCTATCGAGTACCATGGGTCTGCTACCTAATTAGGTGCACCATCTATCGTGGGTCTTCCGCCAAACTGGGCACTCTATCTACTGGGCAAGTCGAATCACTCCGAGTCGAATTGGTCAAGCAGTCGTCAGGTCTACCGCTACTTGGTCTCCACACTCTATATGCTCATCTCTGGGAGGATCCGCCCCACAAGCTACTGTTCGATACTGAAAGTTTCATGAGGTGTAATGTAGAAGTATCAAAAAGGTCCTCCTCGTCATAGGGGTCTCAACACAACAGACAGCGCATCAATCGGACGCCCGGTCTGTGAGTTATTGGCTTTTCTGTTCGAGGGGTCTGGTTGGTTTTCATTATAAACCCAAACCGACTGTAATCCAATCTCATTTTAATCTCACATGGAGTATCCCAAAAGAACCATCTCATCAAATGGAAACCAACGTAGTTGAAGGCACATCAATTGGATGTCCGGTCCTTAAGTTATAAATATTTCGCTCCGAGTGCCCGGTTGGTTTTAGGTTCGAACCACTCTGGACATACCCAAACATCGCCAAAACCATGAGTGTAATATATCCAAATCACCATCTCGTTTCAAGGATTCCAAAGAAACTGACTGTGCTTTGATCGGAGTTCTGTAGCCCAAGATATGGGTGTTTGAACGAATCTGGTCCGAAAGTAGGGGGTCTGGGCCCGGTCTGACCTGGTGCCACCCACCCTGGTTCGGCATGAACCGGGTCGACCCGACCCGGGTCCAAGTCTAGCACGGTAGGGTACGGCCTGACCCAGGATGACGACCCGACCTAGGGCACTGGCCAAACCCTCATGGCGCGGCGGCCCGGCCCGCGTGGCTCGGTGGCCCAGCCAGCGTGGGCAGCAACCCGTCCTGCGTGGCGTGGTGGCGCAGTCGCGTGGCTGGGGTGGTAAAGCCCGCCTGGTCAGTGTGACCAGTCGGCGGCGGTGCCCTGCGGGGACCACCCTAATCAATCAAGGGACGGTTTTTCACCCCCTGTCTCCCATAACGGAACTGGAAATCGTTGGTTCCTCTCCACGGAACCCGCTGGGTTCCGCCCTGACGCACCCTCACTGCTGGCTGGCTCAGCCTGCCACCTCCCTGCCTAACCTCCGCAACCCAGCCGAGGCTTCCCCTTCCGGCGCGGTGCGACGACACCACGCTATCTCTGACCTCCATGACCTTCATGGCCACGACCCCTCTACAGCACAACGGCGCCACTCTTTCTTACGACCGCCACGACCCTCCTAGCTATAGCCCTCTTCCTATGGCACGGTGCGATGGCACCACACCCCTCAGGCATTGCCGCAGCCCGTGGTGGTCACGGTCACACTCTTTGCACAACTCTAGCGACCTGGTGTCATTTGCTCTGTCAGATTCTTCTGTGGTTTTCTTTACCGGTGGCACCATTGCGCCATTTCCATTGTCAACCATTAAAAACCATCAGAGGGATGTCAGGTCGATTTTGTTCGGCCCGCGCCCTCCGTATAGATTATAACATTCTCCTAACAATGTACCACAATAAAATATGAGGTACAAGGATTTAAATTAATAAAAAATTACCCCTACCTCGAAAAGACGTCACACATCATCCAATTGCGAAAGACGAACGTCGTGGTGGTCGGGCGTCACGGGGGAACGGTGGCGATTATGTTGATGGTGGAGTGCACTCGAAGAATAAGACTCGTTGGTGAATTCGCATTCTTCGTCGGTGATATTCTTTGTCGAGCGCAGAACGATGTTCTTCTATTTCTCTAGAGTTTTCTCCCAACTCTCCCAACACAACGTGTGCCAAATAAAAATAATAGCTTAAGCTATTATTTTATTCTCCACATGAATCATCAAAATTCAAACACTTGAATTAATTAATTAATTGTGTATCAATTTATTAATTAATGGGTGTTACCGATATAAATGGAGGGAGGTGGAGAGTTATAATTAAAGTGGGGATTTGTCAAAGTAATTGTAGGGGAGATTAATGGGGAGTTGAGGGAAGGCGATAAGTTAGGGGTCATATGGGCCCCACCTCCCAAATATCCTCTCATTAGAGGTTATGTGGTTGTGGGCCCCACCAATAACTTACCCATTTAGTATTTAACTATACAAGATAAATAAAATTGTTCACAACAATTTTATTTAACTTTTTTATTAACCCCCAAAAATTAACTCTCAACCCGCATAAAATGCAACTGCGATAAAGGTCCCCTTAAGCGATTACTGGCGTTGCGATTTCATCGGTGTTCTCGGATTTCAATTCTGAGCACCAGTTCAAAAGATAGAAAAACCTGCACGTACATTCACTGAACGTACTTGATCAAAACATCTGAAATTGATTCCGGGCCTCGGAATCAGGTGTCTTCAGAAACCACATACTGGTAAAATTCCAAATAATTAAGAAAAAAATTCCTTGAAATATTCGGGTCATTACATTACTCCAACCTCATGGATTTACATCCCATTAAAGCCACAACACACACTAGGGAAACCAAAGGGGTACTGAGCATGTATCTGAGCCTATGGCTCCCATGTGCTCCCCTAGAGGTTCCTGTGATGCCAGCGAATGCGCACTAAAGGAATCGACCGTCCACGTAGGACCCACTCCATTAGATCCTCAATCTCCACTGGAAACTCCGTGAAAGCTTCCCCATCATCAATGTCTAGCTCTCTGTGGTCGATGATGACAGATAGGTCATGAACACATCTCCTCAGCTGAGATACATTGATGATGTCATACACCCGGCGAAACTGAGGAGGAAGGGAAAGGCGGTAAGCCACCTCTCCTACTCTTCTGATGAAGTGGAGGAGTTACTGTAAGAGACTCATCTTAGGCTACACCATCTCTATCCACAATGGATATATGTAATCCAGCCAGCTTCTCTGTTGCCTCTCCTAGAAGCTGAATACCAGACCTCCTGCTGAGTGCATCTGCAATAACGTTCCCCTTCCTAGGAGTATTGAATATCTCAAAGTCATAGTCTTGGAGGAACTGAATACTCAAAACTCTTGCTGCCATGAGGGTAAGGTTGGCTGACTCAAAAGTTACCGGTCGCACCCTCCTAACCATGATTTTATCCTGTGCTGCCTAGGTTTCCATTTTCACTGACCAAGGAAAAACCCCATCCCAACATTGTAGATAAACCACAACCTTTTTTCCTAATACAGTCAATCTGTGTATGAACTATGGTTTCCCAGTCCATACCCAAACTAACGTTGTAAGGCCTCGACACTACCACAAAGAGGTTCCAACTGAAAATCTCGCATCAAGGGTCATATCACACTTTCAGCGTAAGTGTGATTATTGAGTCTCCTCCCAAAGGTATCTAAAGACGTGAGGGTCAAGTCAATGGTTTTAACCAGAAACTCTAGGGCTGGGACAAGATTCGTGGAAGGAATTAATGATTGGTACCTATGTCTATTGATACGACAGCTCGTAGTAGACATAAACCGTACATCGAATCATTCCTAGAGCCCATGGGTCACACTTCTTGACTGCATGCAACCATTCTCTTCCCCTTCCCTCCATCTCCCTGAGCCTGGTAGGGACAACAAAGGCGGGTGGTTGTAACATGTCGAAATGTACACCACCTCATGCTTCTCTCCTAACTCTGCTTCCATGTCTGATGCTCTACAGATTTATCTGTCCTTAACACTTACTCTTCTTGAAACATTTTACACAAACAAGTCTCTGAGACTGGCTCTAGTTCCCTGCTTTCCCACTCCTAACTTTCACTAGTTGTATCCGTTCAACCGAAGAACATTTAACCACAAAGGTCCTCTCTAGCACCCTAGAATAAGTTACAATGCAATGAGGAAAAAGTGGTGGCTTAGATATCCTTAAACATTCCTTTTTCAGAGGTTTGAGCTCTAAATCACTGATCGTATCGTATTCATCGAGTACCCGGAATTATTAGTATGCCTCGATGAATACCCAGCTACCGACATGTCATCCTGACAAACCTGAATAAGTTCTAGAAAACTCTCATCCACCTCCTCATTCTAGTTCTCATCTGTCTGTGAGTTTGGACCGCCTCAGAACCTGAGGGGTATCTGATGCTGAAACATGTGTAAGGCAGTAAGCCTACATGTGTCATCTACTGGTACCGCCAGTTGGAACTGATTACCAACAGGTAGTGATATAGATGGCACACTACCCGAAGGTACTATCTCAATCATCGGTCCACACACTGAAGCCTCATCACTATGCAGGCCAACCTCATGGTCACTCATTGGGAAACACCAGTAGCTAAGATCACCATCTACTTTACTAGTGTCTAAACTAGGTTTAGAACTCTAGAAATTGCCTCCAGCCAGCCCACTGCTACCTGGGAATCTGCCTCACCTCGTAACCTCAGAGGCCTCTACTGGTGGAACTCGTGCAACACACTCTATCAGCGTGCACCATCTTCTAGTACGGCTGGTGGCATCTGCTGCCCAACGGGTGGTGGTGTTGCCGGTACAACACATGAATGTGCCATCATAGCAAGAGGTCCCTACACCGGAGCCTCATCGCTCAGTGGGCCGTCATCAGGTACTCTTTCAGAACTCCAACTAATTGTTTGTGTGGAGGAATGCTAAACAGATGCGACACGGTCAAACAATTTAAACCTAGTGATCTGACATAAAGAAAACTATTGAAAATTGATAGGCAATAAGTGTTTTCGTGGATAGATTTGGAAATCAGAAGTCAGGGTCCTGGTGTATGGATATGTCGGTCGCCGCACCTACACTGGACTCCCTGTACTGAGAACCACACTCAGGACCCTTAACTCTGTTGCTTCATAGAAAAGACAGATCAGAGTCCTAAGTTCTGTGGTAGAACTGGCTCTTCTGATACCAATTTTTCATGACTTGTCCTTGGGGCCCATGTCGTGACTACCCCCAAGCCCTCCTTCCATAGGCCAGGGGCTGGCGACTAGCACCAAAGGCGTAAGTCTCAAAAATATAGGAAGGCATTGCCTTTATAAAACGTAAACACACAGAACTAGAGTAAAAGAGGAAGAAAACACTAAGTAAAGCAGTATAAAAAGAGTTCTGAATGTACAATGGGTATGTTAATACAATCCCAATAGAAAGGTACAGCTACAACTGAATTAAAGTACAACTGAAAAGGCAAACAACTGGAAGATGGAAGCAGCTCCTAGATCGTCCTCCGGGATCCTACCTGAATTGTAGGTATAGATGTCCTCCTCATCACTCTGCATCGATCGGTCTGCTCCATGTGTCTCCATGCTGAGTGTACACCTCCGGGTACCGTTCAGTCCTCGTACACTCTACCTCGGTCAGTGTTGTCTGTCATCTGCATCTAACACAGCGAGGTTCGGGCATAGCCCGTGCTGGGGTGAGTATAATGATACTCAGTAGGGACCCTGAGACCCTCATGGTCTCACAAAATACAACAAGGATACACCACAAAGAAAGATCTCAATAGATAACTTTTACTTAGTTATATGCCCAAACATATACCTAAGTTATCATGTAACCCATCTCAATCATGAGGAAAACACAAAGGTCATTGACTCAGCTCAAACCAGGATTTTCATTATCGAAACCGCAACTGCTAGAGAACTCCTCATCTGTTGAGTACATTGGCCCTATCACGACTCTGAGGTGCTACTCACTAACCTTAGACTACAGAGGTACTCCTCCTGTCGAGTACCGCCGGTCTGCTGCCAAACCGGGCACTCCATCCACTGTGGGTCTGCCGCCAAAACGGGCGCTCCCCCAAATAGCCGTCAGAGGTACTCCTCTTGACGAGTGTCGCGGGTCTGCCACCAAACCTGGTGCTCCGTCTGCTATGGGTCTTCTTCCAAACTAGGTGCTCCATCCACTGGGCTAGTAGAATCCCTCTGAGTCGAATTGGTGAAGGACTCGTCAGGTCTACAGCTACAAGGTCTCTGCACTCTGTATGCTCGTCTCTGAGAGGATTTGCTCCACAATCTACTGATCGATACTCCAAGTGTCATGAAGTCTCACGTAAAAGTATCACAAATGATAGCCTCTTCATAGGGGTCTTATCACAACAGAAGGCATGTCAATCGGACTCCCGGTCTGTGAGTTATTGGCTTTTCCGTTCCAGGGGCCCGATTGGTTTTTTGGCTAAAAAAATCTCGACCATACACCAGTCTCATCTGAATCCTATGTGGAGTATTCCAAATGAACCATCTCATCAACAGGAAACCAACGTAGTTGATGACATGTCAATCGGGCGTCCGGTCCTTAAGTTAGAAGTGTTTCTGATCCGAGGGCTCGGTTGGTTTCAGGTTCGAACCAACCCGGCCATACACAAACATCGCCAAAACCTTGATTGTAATATATAAAAATGACCGTCTCGTTTATAGGATTCCAACGCAACTGACTATACATTTATCGGAGGTACATAGCCCATGATATGGGTGTTTGAATGAATCCGGTTTGAAAGTAGGGGGTCTGGGCTCGGTCCGACACGGCCCAACCCACCCTGGGTCGGCCCGAACAGGGTGACCCGACCCGGGTCCGAGTCCAGCTCGGTAGGGTGCGGCCCAGCCCAGGATGCCAGCCCGGTCCAGGGCATCGGCCCGGCCCGCGTGGAACGGCGGCCCGACCCGCATGGCGCGGCGGCCCGACCCGTGTGGCGCAGTAGCCCCCCCCCCCCCCCCCCGCGTGGCATGGTGTCCTGGTCCGCGTGAGGTGATGGCCTAGCCCACGTGGTGTGTCAGCCCAGTCCGCATGATGCAGTGGCATAGCCATGTGGCTGGGGTAGTGAAGCCCACCTGGTCAGCGTGACCAAGCAGTGGCAGTGCCCTGTGGGGCCCGCCCTAATCAATCAAGGGGCGGTTTTTCACCACTGTCTCCCGTAACAGAATAGGAAAACGTCGTTTCCTCTCCAGGGAACCCATTGTGTTCCGCCCTGACTCATCGTCACTGGCGGCCGGCTGAGCTGGTCGCCCTCCTGCCTAACCGCCGAGGCCCAGCCGCGACTTCCCCTTCTGGCGCGACACGACGACGCCACGCTATCTCCAACTGTCATGGACCGCATGGCTGTGGACCCTCTACTGCATGGCGCGCATGCAATGTGCTTTCTTCTGACCACCATGGCCCTCCTGGCCACGTCTCTCTTCCTTTGGCATGGTGCGAAGGCATCATGCCCCTCCAGCATTGCCGCGACCCGTAGTGACTGTGGTCCTACTCTTCACACAACTCCGGCGACCGGGTGTCATTTGAGCTGCTGGATTATTCTACGGTTTTCTTTACCGGTGGAAACATTGCGCCACCGTCATCGTCAACCATGAAAAACCATCTGAGGGATGTCAGTAAGTGTTTGTTCGGCCCGCGCCTTCTGCGTTAGATGATAACATTCGACTAAAAATGTACCAAAATAAAAGATGAGGTATGAGGATTTAAATTAATCAAAAATGACCCCTACCTCGAAAAGACATATCACATTATCGAACCATGAAAGAATAACGTCGCCGTGGTCAGGCATCGCAGAAGAACAGTGTCAATTCTGTTGACATTAGAGTGCTCCCGAAGAAGAAGCCTCGTTCGTGACTTTGCGTTCTTTATCAGAGATATTCTTCGTCGAGTGATGAATGGTGTTCTTCTAGAGTTTTCTCCCTGATCTCCCAACACAACGTGTGCGAAATAAAAATAATAACTTAAGCTATTATTTTATTATCTACATGAATCATCAAAATTCAAACACTTGAATTAATTAATTAATTGTGGATAAATTAATTAATTAAAGGGTGTTGGTGAAATAAATGGAGGGATGTGGAGATTTAGAATTAAAGTGGGGAGTTGTCAAATTAATTGAAGGGGAGATTAATGGAGAGTTGAGGGGAGGTGATAAGTTAGAGGTCGTGTGGGCCCCACCTCACAAATATTTTCTCATGAGCGGTTATGTGGGTATGGGACCTAAAAATAATTTACCAATGTAGGATTTAACTACCCAAGATAAATAAAATTGTTCAAAACAACTTTATTTCACTTTTGTATTAATCCCCAAAAAATCACTCTCAACACGCACAAAACGCGACTGTGGTAAAGGTCCCCTTTAGCGATTACCAGCGTTATGATTTAATTGGTGTCCTTATATTTCAATTCCGATCACCGGTTAAAAATATAGAAAAACCCGCACGTACGTTCATGGAATGTACCCGATCAAAACATCAGAAATTTATTCCGGGAACGTCGGGCTTCGCAATCAGGTTTCATCAGAAACTGGAGACTCATAAAATTCCAAATAATTATGAAAAACAATTTCCTTGAAATTTACGGGTCTTTACACTACACATCAACAATCCTTATATATTTCTTCCACATAAAATTAATAATACAACATATCATTAATCCCCATGTGAATAAAATGGTTTTCAAATACTATTCAAATGGAATACGACAATGATGTAATATATAATTCCATAATTAATCATAACATGATAAACCATTGGATAAAAAATAGTATCAAATGATATTTAGTGACAATATTGACCAATATAATTTAATCATTATAACATATTATATGATTTTTATGTTGTAAATTAAAAGGTATATAATTTATTTAATAATTTACATAATCAATCAATGTTTAGAATCTATGTGAACACACTACATCCATATACATAAAATAAAGATATCATGTAGACAAAATATATCTGAAGGAATCTGTTTTGATGAAATGTCATAACTCAATGAAATAATTTTGGAGTTATCAATAAGCTACACTCTTTACCATGCTCACCTTATAGTGGTATAACATTTTTTCTTATGAGTGTAATTTTTTGTGATTAAATGTTCTAATTAATTTACACACATGATTCAAGAAGGTATCATCCTATACATTGATATTTTTTTATAATGGTAGAACCAATTATTCAATGGTGTTGATTATATAGGAAGCACATATTCATTATTGATCATCTAACACAATTCAGAATATGATCATACAATCGGCTCATGAATGTATCTATATCAAATTGAATTATATTTTCTTCCATAAATATATGATATTTCACATCCAATGTAATTTAGAAGATATTTTTAACTTTACCTTCGTAATAAATAAACTCACATTCCTAATAATATGTATTTGTTGGTTGAGGAATACTCCACACTTTATTCTTCATCAATTATCAAATCCTAGGGTAGATATGTTAAACAACATTCATAATTTAATTGAATTGAATACCATCTTTGATTAAGTAATTATTGGTTTCATATATGATCATCTATTAGGAATATTTGTCCTCCATTTTTATCATTCTTTTGTGATGAATAAGTTAATTCATTGGATCTCCTTCTAAATTTTTAACACTTCAAAATTTATCTAAATTATCGAAGTCAAGATTATCAATTACTCTACAATACTAATTATATTAGATAAATGTTTTTCCAAAAATACTCACTATATATGTTCTTTGAAAACTTTGTAATCAAATTTGAATTCATGATCCCATATTCCACCATGATGTTTTTAATAAATGTCTTAAATTAAATGTTTTTATTACAATTACTTTGTTTAGATTGAATCATGAATTACATTATTTCTAATTAAATATATTATATGATTTCTAATAGTACATAATTATTACTAAACAATGATGAATGAATGAATAACCAAAAATAGTAATACATTTCAATAGAATCCATGACTAATACATCGTCAGGATATCTTAAATAAAACATCATTTAAATATATAAATTACTTGGGAATTATACCTTATAATTTAACTCATGGTTTATAAAAACCATGAAATTAACATTTTTCATATTTTTAAATATTTTCAACTTGCATTGATCATTGTTGATTCTTCATCAAGATAGTGCAATACTATATATGTGAATCATCCATTCACATAATTAATATTCTATAACATTAATGAAAACAACTAGATTTCACATCCTTTTTAATCACATTATTATTTTTACAATTCATATAGTAATTAATGAATACTATATTATTATGATATCATCACATTTACAAATGTATTATGATAACCATTAATGTTTATTCTAGGGTACCAGTGGATATTTTAACACAAGCATTTATTAATATCAAATTAATGTAAACTTTTCATGTCATGCTAATTTTTTCCTATTAGGAAATATACATTGATTATGCTCCTACTACAGGATATCCCATAGTACCTCCTACCACCAATAATAGTGGTAAAATATCAATAAATTATGGTATCACCCTCATACTGGTGATCAAACCAAAATATTGATGGTATCACTCTCACATTGATACCAATACCCCAATACTGATAATAAAACCTATTATCGATATCATACATTCAACACTCTCTAATAGTTTCATACATTCAACACTATGTTGTGATGCATTTATTAAACACATACATAGGTAATTAGGTTCATTGTTAGCCTTACCCAAATATAGAGTGTAATACTTCTGTAAGAAACCTTATACCATTATGTAAGGCATGTAACCCTTTATAAATTGTCTATACCCTTAATGAAGTTTGTAGGAAACCGTTATACGGTGGGATATGTTTCTCAATGCTTATGGATTAGATGAAAAGACATAAATGTCTAACTTCAATCACAATGATTACCAATTTTCATGTTTTGAGACATTGATACGCTTATGAATGTAATTAATACATATAAAGGATCTTACCCAGCATTACACAATCATGTTGGTACATTTACACAACATTTTAATACACATAAACAATAGAATTCTCAGTGTACATAGTTCATAGGGATACATGGGTTCTCTTTTGCATCTCTATTTTTATATTTTTGAATCACATTATAAATTTAGTTTACCATTACATAAGATACCTATACCCTTATGTGATTAATGAATGTATAATATAGTTATATGTACGTACCAAATTCCATTACGTAGTGTAGTAGTTTACCTTTAAATAAGTACTTATACCAATAGAAATTCTCTATAAAATGTGACATACATTTATGATGTTTGATTGAAAATATGATTACCTTTATAAAATTAGCAAAATTGTCTCAAAATCATCTGGGTCCTTCTAAAAAAACATAATGAATGATAATTTATTATTTTTAAAGGACATAAAAAATATAACTCATATTATCTATATATCCTAATGTAATATTTGGAATATTTCATTTCCCTATGGGAAACTATTATTCACCTATTTAAGAGATCAATACCCTATTTTTTTCTAAAAAAATAACTATTTTCAAATTCGATTCTCACAAATCATAGGCATTAAGACTAGTCCAATAATCATTATAATTACATGGAGACCATTATTTTAAGATTTCATCCAATGAATCCATAAACAATCCCCATAAATCATCCTAAACATTATTTTATATATTTGAAAATGAATCCATCATTTTCTATCAAGGATTAGTGACAAATATTAAATATCATCATCAAACATTGAACTCAATTCCTTATTATATATTGAAAATGTATTCCACCCTACCCATCAACCATCTGTGTTAGATTTTCAAATTTCCCTTTATTTTTTTCGTTACTATTTAGTTAAATGAAGTCAATGTCACATCTCCCATATTATTTAAAATAAATACAACGTTTTCATATGGTCAAAACGTATGAGGATGACTATACCACATATTTTTATAATATTGATCCTTTATCTATTCATCTATTTTTCAATATAGGCTAAATCTATGTATAAAATAAGTATTATTAAATAATTTGATCCAAATTTTCAATTAACTAATTAATTATGCGATACAATTTCAATATTTTTCACCCAAGGGGAAGTACGACCAAATTTTCCTACATGAAATATATACAAAAAAATCACTCAATAAATACATTATAAATTTAGAGAAAAAAGATAATTTATTAAACCTTTATTTGACTTTACCAATCAGTATAACCTACTCCTTTATTCCCAAATTTTATATAATCAATGTAAGGGAAATAGGATTAATAATGATACCTATATTTTCATATCTGGTAGAGATGTCTTAAACATCTTGAAATTAACTAAAAAATTTAAAAAATATCCAATAAGATTTTCTACTGAATGGATCGACTCAATTAATTTTAGCCAGAGTATAATTTAATCTAATTGTCTTATAGATATTCATGTTTGTAATCCCCCCATATAAAACAATTCAATAATTTAAAGAATCTTGAATAATCATTATATCTTGTTTTATTCCACTTTTTTTATTCATTTACCTTCATGAGAAAAAATTTTACCTTCAATTCCATATAGTGTATAAAAATAAATATGATTCATGAAATATGTGAATAAAGTGGAAAAATTATGGTATTATTTATAACAGAAACATGGTTAAGTATTTTATTTAAACCCATAAAAACTTTTCAATGTTAATCTAGAGAATTTGGAAATCTTTATATTTTTATCTCCTTTTAATTTCCCATTCCTTGATTTTAAAGACAAGATTCACTCTTTACATTCATAAACATTTATCTCTTATTTGGTTATATATAATTATATCTTACAGTAGTGAAATAAAATACACTAATTCTAGTTTTCTTATGTCAAAAATAACTTCTAGAGTAGGTAGTTGGTTCATAATGTTTTTTAAAATATATATAGATTGTTGTCACCTTATAAAAGTTTTTTTAGAACAATTATTTTTTCATTTTTTAAAAAAATCACAAGAACATTGATTTATTCTACATGAGGGGTAAAATATTTTCCTTTTACCTTTTAAATATATAATTTTTTAACCACATCTATTTTTATTTATCTAGAATCATGTACTCATTGAGGGTAAATAAATATTATATTTGCATAATATATCTCATTTCTAATGACTACATGGATTCATGACTATTGATGAGTTACATTTCATGGGTATCATATTACTAACCTCCTTTGGAATGTCTATATCAAATCATATATTCTTATTTTTCACCTTGATTTTTTCCCTTTTTGATATTATCATTCATACTTCATTTTAATTTAAATATATTTCTTTTAGTGGTCCATGTTATTAAATATCCATATATATTTGAGGTTTATTTTCATGGATGTAATGATGATATTGGTAAATATATTCTAAGACTAATAATGAGTATTTTGTTTAGTTCTTTTAATCAATTTAATACCGTATTTCACATAATTATCTCCAAAGTAATCATGTTTTCCATTCATTATGACATGTTTCAATATGTTATGTGGTACTATAATAATATTTTCACATTTTTTTATACATGGATGTAACATAATAGAAAACATATATGATGTGACAAGTCATTTTTTAATGATCACAAAAATCATTAAGGAATTAATATCCTTTTAAAATGTATACATTCATTTTCTTATACAGAATTGCATCAACATAGAAGGGTCATTAATTTATTTACTTTTACACCCCGTAAATGTTTGGTCAAAATCTATTTTCATATTTTTCTATCACATAGTATCTTGATGTACAAACATACATCAACACCTAAAATATACAACAAATCAACTTTTTTTCTTGTAGTACCAGTATGACTTGATTGAGTACCTATCTATATGTGGATTTTCCATTTCTTACGTGGAGAATTATTTTGGGAGTTATTATTTTTGATTATTTATATAAATCACCTAGTATTTTAGTGGATTTATCATCATTATTTTACACCCACATGTTCCCCATTTTCTTTGAACCTACACTTATATTTGTGACTTTATTAGTACAAACAAAATTAACTACGGTAAGGATTTCATTTTTCCATGATCATGAATAAGGTTGATCAAGAGGTGGTTTTTATTTATTCCTAACAAAAATATGTGGTACATTAGATAAATTATATTTGGGAATTTCTAAACAAACAAAATCCATTTTGGGTTTTGAATCACTTCATATATTTAGGTGTCCAAATATTTTTAATCAACTTGTAATTTTCCTACATGTGTCCTCATAAAATTCATAAATTTATCCATAGAATAATATATATAATTATGATAGAAGAAACCTATGTTCAACTAGTTTATTCCTTCCATTAAATTATCTTTTAATTTTATTCATCTAATCAAAAATAATTGTACCACAATCATTCAAAGAGACATCAGAATCCATGATTCATTTCTCTATAAAATCAAATTCGTCTTCCTTGGAAATTATGATATCATTTTGTAATTTTTTAGAAACATTTTCTTTGAATATTTTATTTATGTATGTTGATTTTTTCCTAAAAAAATCATTCTTTTTTTAATATTGTATTTCAATCCCCATGTGGAACATTTCATACATTAATGAAAAAAATTATTAATTTGTCTAGTCAATGGACAAATTCTCTAATAGTTTTTAACATTAGTTTCCACAAAACTTATATTTCCAATTATTATTGAATGAAAGTAATCATTTTGTTGAAATGAATAAAAAAATTCATTGAATCGATGTCTTATGAGATAAAATTTATATTTTTTAATTTTCATACCCATTTTATTAACCAAATTTTCAAAATCCTCTACCTGATGTTCTTTTCTCACCATAGTTCTCCTTAACAATGATCTATTTAGAAAACCTATTCAATATGAACATTATTCATAAATCATTGATATTTGCTGATGAATATATCAATAGTTTTTATTAAATAATCTTCCTTATACTGTCCACTTTTTGAGCTAGTTTTATAAAAACGTTAGTTGTCAATATATTTGATAAAAGATATTTTAAATATATCTTTATTAAATTATATTTTCTTAAATTAACTCTACATCATTTATTTCTATATTATTTAATTTTTTTGTAATCTTGGTAGAAAACTTCATGTTTTCATCCACTAGGGTGAAGAGTAATTCATTCATCCAAGGTAATTTAAAAAAAATACATCAAATAAAACCTGAAAATTAGATGGGAAAATAAAAAATTATCCAATAAAAAGATGAAATTCAATATGGTACTGGTTTTTTTTCCTGAATTTATTTTTCACAGACCATGAGTGGGGACTGGGTAATAATCTACCAAAAATTTCCTATATTTTTAACTTCTTTTTAACTAGAATCCATTAAAATCGAAACTCTGCGTTGGTTAAGTTGAATTGATCATATTTGAACTCTCAATAACCATATACACATGTAATGATGAAAATTGAAGAAAAAACAACACACACATATTTATAAAGATTCATGATTGATGTGGGAATCTAATCATTACTAGGAATATCCTATTTTTGTTTCATGAATTTTCTTATCAATATAATTTTTATTGATTGAATGTGATGATCAATTTGAAGAAAAGTGTCAGTGCGGTATCATCCACTAGACTGATATACAATTTTTTATAATATTTATTCATGTTATTAAATTGAGTTATCTATATTGGAAACATTACTTTTTCCATGGATCTTCTTATACAAATATTAATAAGATATTATTGTTATGTCACGTATAGCACCAAATACTGGGGAATAATAACATCAATATCATATAATAGATCATGAAAATACAATATACAGTCCAACGTATTATATATTTTCTAACCCATCCATGTCGAATCACTTTCATAATAATCATTTCATATTGAATGTTCAATTCTACACATTATCGTGTCATTCAATTATCAAATTCATAGGATGATTTGATAACATTTTCTTAGAATTACCCAACATTCAATCCTTCTCTTTTATAAGTAGAAAGTACCTTTATATCATATGGACATAAATTAAGTACAAAATTTATTTATTTTTTTATTTAATTATTAATTATTACTTAATATAATTCATTAGATCACCATCTTCTTATTATTTTTTAACTCTATATAATCCATCTCAATGAGCATTTCTATGTCTCCTTATTATCTATTTACACCTATAGTTTTTGAAATATTAATTCCTCTAACAACATTCACTTTTTATTTTCAATTAAATATTTTAAATTATATTCAAATTCTTCATCAATGATTTTACCTTATTATTTCTTCTTCATAACATATTGAAACCTGAAGTTGTTATTCCTTTTAAACTGATCTAAATGAAAACATAATTATCTTCAAATTAGTTCATGATATGGGAAGATTTATAATATCGAATTAATATTATTCATAAATGATTCAAAAAAACATTATCTATATGCTTTGATATTATTGTTTTAAAATCGTGAATTAATTATGTTGTTATGTTGTCTTCTAAAAATCTTCATTTAAATACCAAAATTAATCGGGCATTCATTCTCCCGATTCTTCTTACGGTTTTTAATATTCATATATTTAACTAATATAGTTTTATAATTTATTTTAAAGGTGATATTTACATGGATTATCCTAATTCATGTCCATGAATGACCATATAAATAAATACCCCATGAATTAAATGAAATATCATTTCATTCAGTGACATATATGAGGATATTTTATCCATTTTTATTATCATGTTTCATTAATACAACTAGAAATGTGTTCTAGATCTATTATTTAAATCACACAACATGAATAAATGATGTCTAATAACCAACTAGGATGAGGCGTGATAATAGTTGGATAGGGTAGTAGGAGCTTATATAAATATCATGTACGTGGATGATTCTCTTACTATGGATGTTTCCACTCAAAAGTAAGTCCCATAGTAGATCATCCTACCATTAGATCACATTGTATAACTTCCAACCACCATGGATTATGGTATTATCTCTAACACAGATTTTTCCTCCCTAATAATAGAGATAACACTCCATTAATTGTTGTAACACCTTACATAGGTAACCTTAATTATTTATATTCTAATTGTAGATGTTTTATCCACTACATCATGATGTTTGTTTCTTACCCATATAAATGTTCTAATCCTCATTGATAACCATATGTAGCTCTAGTAATTTACCCTTATGAAGAATTCTAGATTCTCTTATGTAAGGCATGAAACCCATCAGTAAATTTCCTTTACCCTTGCATCAATGTCTTGGTTATCCTTCTATGAGAAGATTACATTATGATGGATTTTCGATTTGTTGACTAAAATTATGTATATCCATTCTTTCTTGGTGATTACTTTTAAACAATGAATAAAAAATGATACCAACAAAAAAAATATTTGTACATAAACATTAGCTTCCATAACCTTATGAATGTATGCTCATACCATTATGTGGACTTTAACTACACTTATTCATTGAGAATGTACCATTAACCAGTGCATAATGACCCAAAAATACACTTACACAACTCCATATTCCCCTTTATTTACAAAATTATTAATTCAGATTACCCTTATACATGTTTCTTCTATCATTACATATGTAATAAACATTAAATTTATCATTATTTGATTAGTTTTACCTTAAAAATTTATAGCAGTATACTCTTTTTTAAATAAATTTACCATTTTATATCTATTAAAAAATAATAATTACCTTTATGATGACATGAAATTTTTTTACCTCTATGAATCCATCAAAATTTACTGAGAATTGTGTACAGAATTTTGAATAATATTTCCTGTAAAATAATAATTTTTATTATAAGTTTAAATTATATAACATCAGTTATTCATATCACTATATGAAATAATATGAATATTGGATACTCATATTGAAAACTATTAATAACCCTATAATGGGATGTATTTACTTGTTTAAATATATTTTCACCTCATCGAATTCCAATTGATTGTGTATTAGGAATTACAACAAGATCAAAAAAATAATACAATTACACAGAGAAATATTGTTTCAAATGGCCTCTAATGAATCCAGAAAAATCATTCATGCATCATCACCAACCTTAATCCATATTTACCAAATTATTTTAATATTTTAATTCCATTAATATTCACTAATAAATAATATCATCATCATATATGGAAATTTTTTCATTATTATAAATTCATAATAAATTAAACAGTAATCATCAATCATCCCCGTGAAATTTTCATATGGGTTAAGAAAAATTGTATTAATAAATACCAACATGAGGTTACTTAAAATTAAACTATAATTACCATGAAAAAATAATAAATAATTATATAAAAAATATAAGAGATAGTATTCAAAACATTTAAATAAAATTTTATGTCTAAATAAAACATGGATCAAATAATGGAAAGTGAGACAAAACACCATTTCGATAGTGATAATTTAATATTAAAAAAATGGTTACCTTGAAATGTGAATTATAATATCAGGAAATGAATTATTTTCATCATAAATGAATAAAATATGATATTTAATAGACCAAATAATATAAAAGATCGTATATAATATCAAATATATTTTATGGAATTGATAATAAAGACAAACAATCCTTATAAGTAACATAATAATTGAGGATACAATAACATGAAAATGGGGATAAAAGAAATAATTGCGAATAAAAATGTAATAAATATGAAATAAATTATAAAGTATTCATTAATTATAATAAATAAATCATGGAGTAACAATTTTTGAGAAGAAATCATGTTACTCAAACGATAGAAATCGAGTCAATAAAAACCACCACCCTCGTCTTGATTCACTATGTGCATGATCCTAACATTATGAATAATAAAATTAATTTTATTAGATTCATTTATATGAATAAATATACACATACATTTCAATTAACAAATTTCATTTAGTATCATATACTATTTATGTATCAATAATTTTATTTGGTAATTTGTTGTCACCACCCATCCCCCAGGGTCCGTATCGTGACTACCCCAAGCCCACCTTCAATAGGCCAGGGGCTGGTGACTAAAACCAAAGGCGTAAATACCTAAACTAGGAAGGCATTGCCTTTATAACTTTATAAAAACACAACAGAGTACACAACTGGAAGTAAAACACTAAGTAAAATCGTATACCAAATAAGATCAGGAAAGTAAAAGGGACTGGAAATACAAGCCCGACAAGAAAGTACAAGTAGAACTGAAAACCAAGTACAACTGAAGAAAAGTAAAGCAGCTGTTGGATCGTCCACCGAGAACCCCTACCAGAAGGGTAGGTAAAGATAGCCTCCTCAGCGCTCCATGTCCATCCGGCTCTTCCGTGTGTCATCACGCCGAGTGGTCCACCTTCGGGTACCCTCCAGTCTTACTACTCTCTCTGGCTTAATCAGCGATGCCTGTCATCCGCAACCAACACAATGTGGTGCGGGCATATCCCGTGTAGGGGTGAGTATGAAGATACTCAGTAGGGACCCCAAGACCCTGATTGTCTCACAAAATCCAACATGGATATACCAAAAAGTATGAAATCAACGGTTAACCATTACATATGTATATGCCCATTCATATACCTAAGTTATTTAGTAACCCATCTCAATCACGAGGAAAACACAAAAGTCTATGACTCAGCTCAAACCAGGATTTTATTCTAGAGGGTAGTATCAAATAACAACCCTAGTCTCACTGTCAGAACCTCGACTGATGGTGTACTCCTCCTCTATCGAGTATAGTGGGCATGTCGTGTCACACAGAGGCACTTACCACTATCCTTGGACTGGTGAGATACTCCTCCTATCGATTACCATCGGTCTGCTGCATCACACAGAGGTGCTCTCCACCACGGGTCTGTCGAGATCACATAGAGGCGCTCCCCCTCGTAGCCCGCTGAGGTACTCCTCCTGTCAAGTAACATTTGTCTTCCACACTCACACAGAGGCGATCCCCACTGAGGGTCTACCACGTCACACAGAGGCCCTCCCCACTGGGCCTGTCGAGTCACTACGAGTCGAATCGGTCAATCAGTCATCTGGTCTCAGCCAGCTACTAGGTCTCCGTACTCTGTCTTCTCATCTCTAGAAGGATCCGCTCCATGAGCTACTGGTCAATAATCCAACTATCACGAAGTCCCATGTAGAAGTATCTCAATTGTCTACCTCGTCATAGGGGTTTCAATGCAATAGAACTCACGTCATTCGGATGCCCGGTTTGTGAGTTATTGACATTTCCATTCTAGGGGCCCGATTTGATTTAGGTTTAATCCAACCCAATCATACCCCAAACGTGTCTCAACCTCAAGTGGGGTATACCAAAAGAGTTGTATCACTCTATGATTTCTGTCGCCGTAGATGGTTTGTCGATCAGACATGCGTAGCACAAGTTGTGGGTGAAAAGGTGATTTCAAGTCAAATGGATCTGGACTAGGGTCCAACCCGGTCCACGGGTCCGACCCGGTCTGTGGGTCCGACCCGGTATGTGGGTCCGACCCGGCCTGAGGGGGCGGTCTGTCTACATTGGGTCTGACCGACACTGGGTCCGGCCCGACAGCTCGCTTGGCCTGGCCAGCCAGCCGCTGGCGGCGCCCTACAGGGCCCGCCCTAGCCACGTCCAGGGGGGTGGCATAGACCCCATGAATTTTAGAATGAACAAACCGTTTGGTTGGGGAATAAACCGGTACCAGGTGGCGTCGGTCCAAGTCATGCGAGACCGAGCGGGGTCCCGCTCCTCTGGGAAGGCCGAGCGGCCAGCCGCTCTGCACCGCCGGTGGCTGGCCCAACGCTGGCCACCTCTGTTCCTCCACCACGGCCTGGCCTGGCTGTGGCTCTCCTCCTATGTAGGGTGCAACGACACTACGCTATTCTGTCATGGCCCGGCCTAACTGCATACCTCTTCTCCTCCGCATGACGCAACGATGCCACGCTCTTCCGCAGCGGTCTGACCCCTTTCTTCCACATGGCTCGATGGTGCTGCACCCTTCCGGTGATCCAGCGGCCTTTCACCACCGGTTTCCTTCAGGTCAGGCCTGACGTCGGCCATCGTTCCTCTGCCTCTTATCCGGAGGCACCATTCTGCCACCGCCGTTGTCAACAAGCAAGGAAAAATAGGGGGCATGTTTGTGCAGTCTACAACCTCCATGTTATGGTGATAACAGTTGGAAAAACAAAAACCAAGATTTGTACGTCGAATGACGGAAACAATTTCAAACGTAAAATCCCCTACACCGTATTGTTGTTCGTTGACGATTTCACGGAAAGGCACACATTGTTCCGTTGATGTTTAAATGAAGTTGAAGAAGTCGGGGACGATGTCGTCAGTGTTATTCTTGGATGGTGCTTCCCTTTCTTACCCCGGTTGAAGATCATTCTTCTTTAGAGAAAGAGGCATTCTTCATTGGGAGAATTAGTTCCTCCAAGCTGTTCCAACCCCTCTCCCAATGCTCCACCAAATGAATATTCCAACCATAAATAACGGGTTAAGCTAACCCATTTATTTAATTGTTGGCCATAATATTTAAAAGATTTAAAAAATAATTAATTAATGTTATATTAATTAATTTGAGTGGATTGGGACATTTATGAGGGATGTTCAAGGGTTCACCCCACTTATGCAGAGTTCAAGGGGGTTTAAAGCCCGTGTGGTCCCCACCTCTATAATTGATAAGAGGTGTTTAGACTACAGGTGGTCCCCATGGCCATAACCTCTGATGGGAGGTTATGGTGTGGTGGACCCCACCTCTAACCTCCTCTTAGAGGTTTTAACAACCAAATAAATAAAAAAAGAGAAAACTTTATTTTCTATTTAATTTTATTAAAAACCCAAAATCTAACTTCTATTCTCCACCAAGAACCATTGAGGTGAATGTATTCTTAAGCAAATATCAGCACTGGGCATTCAATGGTGCCCTCAGATTTCAATTCTGAGCACAAGTTCAAAAGTTATAAAATCCCACTCGCATGTTTACTTAATGCACCTGAACAAAACATTAGAAATTGATTCTGGGAACACCGTGCATCGGAATCAAGCGCCGTAAATTTTCATAAACTTGTAAAATTCCCATGTATTTAAAAAAAATTCCACAGAATTTCCGGGTCTTTAAATTCTCCCCACCTCAGGGCTTTACGTCTCCGTAAGCTACAACTCGAACTAAGGGAATTTTTGGGGGTACTGAGTATGCATCTGAGCCTCTCGCTCCCATGTCCTCTCCTAGAGGTTCCAGTGCTGCCAGCGAATGCGTAAAGAGGCATCGACCATCCACGAAGGACCCACTCCTGTTGATCCTCAATCTCCACTGGAACCTCCATGAAAGTCGCCCAATCATCGATGTCAAACTCTCCATGGTCGATGATGTGATATGGGTCGTGCACATATCTCCTTAGCTAAGATATGTGGAAGAATTTGTGCACCCAGTGAAACTGAGGTGGAAGAGCTAAGCGTTAATCCACCCCACATACTCTTTTGAGGACCTGGAAGGGTCCAATGAATCGTGGAGATAACTTATCGCCTCAACCAAATCTTTGTAGTCCTCATCGAGGTGAGAGCCGTAGAAAGACGTGGTCGCCATCCTCGAACTCCATAGGTCACCATCTTTTGCCTGCATATGACATCTTCATGCTATGTGATGTCTTCATCTGCTCCTGGATGATCTACACCTTCTCTGTGGTAGCTCGTACCATCTCTTGTCAAACCAGTACTGACTCCCCAGGGTCTGTCCAGCACAATGGTGATCTGCAAGGTCGACATACAATGCCTCGAAAGGTGACATACCAATGGTGGAGTTATAGATGTTGTTGAAGGAAAACTCCACCAATGGCAAGTGATCCTCCCAGCTGCGACAAAATTCGAGAACACATGGTCGGAGCATGGCCTCGAGGGTCTGGATGGTTCTATAGGTTTGGCCATTTGTTTGTGGATGGAACGCAGTGCACAGACGTAGTTCTGTCCCGAAAGACTCCTACAACGCCTTCTATAGCCAGGAAGTAAACCGTGTGTCACGCTCGAAGACAATAGAAGAATGTACTCCATGTATCTGCACAATATCTTGCACATCGAGGCGTCCCATGCTCTCCACTGAACCCTGCTTTCTGATCAGTAGGAAGTGGACCGACCTGGTGAGTAAGTCGACGATCACCTAAATAGAGTCGTGACCCCTAGATGTATGTGGAAGACCAGTCACGAAGTACATTAATATCATATCCCACTTCCACTATGGGACTTCAAATGGCTGGACCAAGCCTGCAGGTACCTGGTGCTCCGCCTTCAATTGCTGACAAGTGAGGCATCGAGAGACAAACTCTGCTACCACCTTCTTCATACCCAGCCACCAGTGATGTCGTCGAAGGTCCTGGTACATTTTCGCCACTCTTGGATGTACCACTAGATGGGTAGAATTAAACTCCAAACACACTTCCTCCTGAAGTGCTAATGGTACCATAGTACGTCCTATGAAGAGGATGATGTGTTGCCCACCTTCAGAAAATACATCAACTACCTGCCCTATGGATAACTGAACACGTCATGTCTCACAGTTAACATCCCCAGGCTGCGCCTCCTTGACTCACTGAAGAAGTGGATGAGTGACTGTAAGAGACTGTAGATAGGCTACTCTATCCCTATCCACAAAGGATATCTGTAAGTCAGCTAGCTACTCTATAGCCTCTCCTAGAAGTTGTATACTATATCTCCAACTGAGTGCATCTGCAACAATATTCCCCTTCCCAAGAGTATAGAATATCTCGACGTTATAGTCCTGGAGGAACTCAATCCAACGTCGTTGTCTTAGGTTCAGGTCCCTCTGAGAGAAGATATACCTGAGATTCTTGTGATCAGAGTACAGTGTAAAATGCTCACCCATCAGATAGTGCCACCAAATATTCAAGGTGAAGACCACTTTTTCAAACTATAGGTCATGGGTAGTGTAGTTCTGCTCATGATGTCTTAGCTTCCAAGAATCATATGCGATCCCTGCTCACTCCTGCATTAGGACACACCCATGTCTGGTCCCTGTTGTGTCATAGTAAACTAGGTACACTACGCCCTCCTCTGAAAGCCTCAAGATGGGGGCACTAGACAGCCTCTGCCTCAGCTCCTGAAAGCTCAGCTGGCATCTCTCCGACCACAAAAAGGGTTTCCCCTTCTTTTTTAAGGCTGATAGTGGTGATGCAACTCTGGATAAGTCTGTAACGAACCTTTGGTAGTACCCATCCAATCCCAGGAAACTTCGTACCTCCGTCACACTCCTGGGTCGCTCCCAATAAAGTACAGCCTCAATCGTCACTGGATCCACTGCAACTCCAGCCACCGAGATGAAAAGCCTGAAGAAGTGAACCTCTTGAATCTAATATTGGCACTTCAAGGTCTTACCATAAATATGGTTCTCTCGAAGTGTGTCCAATAATACTTGCAAATAGTAGGAATGCTCCTCCTCAGTAGTCAGGTTGATCAAAATTTCGTCGATCAACACTACGACAAAGCGATCGAGGTAAGGTTAGAAGATCCTGTTCATCAGACTCATGAACACTACTGGAGTGTTGGTTACACCAAATGGCATAACAAAGAACTCGTAGAGGACATAACGAAACTTTAAGGTCATCTTCTTCACATCCTTGTCTCGAACTCTGAGCGGGTGATAGTATGATCTGAGGTCTATATTCGAGAACCACCATGCTCCCTTCAGCTGCTAAAAGAGGTAGTCAATCCTCATAAGTGTGTACTTTTTCTTCACAATCACCTAGTTCAGGTGACGATAGTCGACAAGAAGCCTGAAGCTCTCGTATGCCTTCGTGGCGAATAGAATTGGTGATGCCCATTGAGAAACACTGGGCCAGATGAATCCCTTCCCCAGTAAATCTTCCAGTTGTACCTGCAGCTCACAAAGCTCAGTAGGAGCCATCTGATATGCTGGTGTAGATATAGGTGTCGTCCTAGGGTACAGGTCAACGTAGAAGTCCACATATTTGTGAGGATGTAGTCTTGGGACATCATCAGGGAAAAAATCTATGTTCTGGTCCACCACTATAGGAGTAGTTGGACTCTCCACATCAACTGCTCTGAGGGTAAGGCGAGCCAAATGGTGAGTGATCTACTGCACCCTCCACCGACTAAGTTCGTCCTAGGTTGAAAAGGTTCCCTTCTCACTAGTGTAGGTGAACCTGGTCCCATCCGTGTAGAAACACCACGCATTGAGCCTAATATAGTCGATCTGAGCAAGGACTGTAGATAAACAGTCCATACCCAAGATGACATCGTAAGGCATCGACGCCGCTACTAATAGATCTTAGTAGAGGCTATCACCTCCTAGAGTATGCTCATAGTACCGGAGGTAGTGGGCAATCATTGAGTCCTCTCCAGTAGGAATTTTTAGCCATAAGGATTGATCCAATGGCTCTGTCGGAATCTCTGAGCTCCAAACGAGGGTAGTGGCAATGAAAGAATGACTGGAACCTGTGTCTATAAGAACTGCAGCTAAGGTGGAATAGACACAGATCGTACCTTGAATCATCTTCGGAGCTCCATGGTCGTATGCCTCATCTGCCTGAAGCTGACATCTCCCTTTTCCGCATGCTCCCTGTGGTCGGGGTGGACCTCCTAGTGGTGGTGGCGGTAGCACCTCGTAACGTCGTCCACCACCAGCTGCTCGACTAGCTCCTCTGCCTCATCCACCCGCACCCTGCGTACCACCTCGATCGAATCTCTACCTCTACTTGGGAGGTCCCTCAACTGTATCGTTATCATCTTAATGGAGTGTCAGTCAGTCACGAGCCATGTGACCCAGCCCGCCGCACGAGTAACACTGCATGCTCCTGGCAGGTAAGTCACTGCCCCTGGTGCCCTGCACAACAGATCCTGAGTCCTGTGGTCATCCACTCGTGGGTCTATTCCTCTTGGACCTGTGTGTCATCTGTCTACTACCACCTATAGATGACTCCGCTGAATGTCAACTAGTATTGGGTCACACTACTGGTGACTTCTCACCAATGAAACTCGCTACTTGGAGGGCTCTCTCTAACACCCCCACCTGCGTCGAGATGCTGAGTGAGATCATCGATGCTCTGATATCTCACCTGGGCCCTGGCTCAAAGGTCTGATCCCTTAATAATGGGTCTCATTACATATCTGTGGAGTAGCATGATAGGTCGGTGAACCTCGCTGAGTACTGAGCTATAGTCATGCTACCCTGTTGTAGATGTAGTAGCTCCTATATCCACACCACAGGAAGGGTGGCTAGGAAAAAATCCGCCCAGAACATGCTCTCGATGTCTGTACAGAGTAGGGTTTCCAAGTCATGGACCTGGAGAAACAGTATTGACCATCTTTCTATTGTTTCTTAATGGAGACTCGCAGAAAGGGTCATCGTGTAGTCGGCTGGTGTCCCTACCAGTCTGATGACTCTCACCACAGCCTCCAGCCAATCCACAGCTGCCTATGGGTCCACCTCTCCCCTGAACCTGGGTGGCCTCTGGTTCTTGAACTCGTGCAACACACTCAAGAAGCTTGCATCATCTCTTGATGGGGCTGGTGGCATCGGTGGCCCAACGGGTAGTGCTACAGCTGGTGCCTCTGCTGGTAAAGGTCCCTGCACCGAGGCCTCGTCACTCGGTGGGCTGTCTGAGCGTACGACTCTCGGGGCTCTTACTGGTCGTCCATAGGGAGGTGTACTAAAAGAAACATATGCGACACAGTCAATGATTATACCTGGTGAGCTGACCTGGTTGAGCTGACTTAAATAAAAACTTTGGAAAACATGCACATAATCAGTGTTTCCATGCACTGAGTCGGAAATCAGAAGTTAGTGTCCTCGTGTATGGATACGTCAGATTCCCGCACCAACACTAGAATCCCGGAAATGAAAACCAAAATTAGTACCCTTAACACTATTTTTTTTGACAGAAAATAATGATCAGAGTCCTAAGTTCTGCGATAGAACCGACTCCGCTGATATGAATTTGTCACGACCCGTCCCCCGAGGCCCGTATCGTGACTACCCCAAGCCCACCATCCATAGGCCATAGGGTGGCTACTAGTACCAAAGGGGTAATTCTATAAACTAAGAAGGCATTATATTTATAACTGTAAACAAACACATTAGAGTACACAACTAGAAGTAAAACAATAAGTAAAATTTTATACCAAAGAAGAGCAGGAAAGTAAAAGGAGCTATAAATACACGCCCAACAAGAAAGTACTAGTACAACTGAAAAACAAGTACAACTAAAGAAAAGTAAATAAGATAATGGATCATCCACTTGGAAACCCTACCTGAAGGGTAGGTACAGATAGCCTCCCCAGTGCTCCACGTCCGTCTGGGTCCTCCGTGTACCATCACGCCGAGTGGTCCACCTCCGGGTACTATCTAGTCATTCTTCTCTCTCTGCCTCGGTCAGCGTTGTCCGTCATCTACAACCAACACAACGAGGTGTGGGCATATCCCGTGCAGGGGTGAGTATAATGATACTCAGTAGGGACCCCGAGTCCCTCAAGGTCTCACAAAATTCAACAAGGATATATCAAAAAGTATGAAATCAAAGGTTAACCATTACTTAGGTATATGCCCAAACATATACCTAACTTATCTAGTAACCCATCTAAATCATGAGGAAAACAAAAAAGTCTATGACTCAGATCAAACCAAGATTTTATTCTCGAGGGTAGTACCAAATAACAACCCTAGCCTCACTGTCGGAACCTCGTCAGATGGTTTAGTCCTCCTCTATCAAGTACAGTGGGCCTTCTATGTCACACAGAGGCACTTACTACTCTCCAGGGACTGCTGAGGTACTCCTCCTATCGAGTATCGTGGGTCTGTTGCATCACACAGAGGCGATCCCCACCACAGGTCTACTGCGCTCACATAGATGTGTTCCCCCTCATTTTCCGCTGAGGTACTCCTCCTATCGTGTACCATGGGTCTGCCACACTCACACAGAGCCGCTCCCCTCCATCGGTCTGCCGCGTCATACAGAGGCTCTCCCCACTGTGTAAGTCGAGTCACTCCGACTCGAATCGTTCAAGCAGTCGTCCGGTCTCAGCCAGCTACTAGGTCTCTGTACTATGTCCACTCACCTATGGAAGGATCTGCTCCACAAGCTACTGGTCGATACTCCGACTGTCACGAATTCCCATTTATAAGTATCTCAAAGGTCCTCTTCGTCATAGGGGTCTCAAAGAAATAGAAGGCGCGTCATTCGGACACCCAGTCTTTGAGTTATTGGAATTTCCATTCCAGGGGCCCGGTTAGATTTATGTTTAATTCAACCAAATCATACCCCAAATATGTCCAAACCACATTTGGGTTATGCCAAAATAACCGTCTCTCTCTAAGATTTTTGTCACTGTAGACGGTTCGTCGATCGGACAGCCATAGCCCACGTTATGGGCGAAAAGGTGATTTCTGGTCAAACAGGTCCGACCTGGTCCGCGGGTCCGACCCGGCCTGAGGGGCAGCCCGACCCGAGGGTATGACATGCCCAAGGGGGCGATCCGGCCCGTGCTGGGTTCAGCCCGGTGGCCCGCGGGGCTTGGCTGGCCAGCGGCTGGTGGCACCCACCGGGGCCTGCCCGAGCCGTGTCCAGGGGGAGGTGTATGCCCCTGGATTCCCGAACGGATGAATCGTTCGGGTGGCGGCCAAACCGATGCCAGTTAGTGCCTGTCTAGGTCATGCGGGTCCCAGAAGGGTCCCGATAATCCTGGCCGGCCGAGCGGCTGGCCGCTCCGCCCCACCTACAGACGATCCGACACCGGCCGCCTATGTTCCTCCGTCCCAGCCCGCCCTGGCCGTGGCTCACCTCCTCCGCACGGCGCGATGATTCCATACTCTTCTTCCATTTCCCAGCCTGACTGCGACCCTCTTATCCTAGTCGGGGTGCGACAGTGCCGCGCCCTTCTGCCGCATCCCAGCTTGGTCATGGCCCCTTTCTTCCGCACGACACGATGGTGTCGCAACCTTCCGGCGACCCGGAGACCTTGTGCCGCCAGTTTCCTTCATGGCCGGACGGACACCGGCCGCTGTTGCTCCGCCTATCCTCCAGCGGCGATGTTATTCCGCCACCACCATCAACAAACAATGGAAAAAGGGAGAGGGTTATTCCTTGTTTGTGCGGCCTGCACCTTACTCGTTATGGTGATAACTGTTGGCAAAACACAAACCAAGATTGGTACGTTAAAGGACAGAAACAATTTCAAATGTAAAATCACTTACCTCGTATTGATATCCGTTGACAATGTCATGGAAAGGCAGATGTCATTCCATTGATGTCGGAAAGAAGACAAAGAAGTCGGGGATGACGTCGTCGGCGTTCTTCAAGGGCGACGCTTCCCTTTCTTTCCCCGGTTGAAGATCGTTCTTCATTGGTGGAATAGGCATTCTTCGTTGGTAGAATTAGTTCTTCTATGATCTTCCAACCCCTCTTCCAATGCTCCACCAAATGAATATGCCAACCAAAAATAATGGGTTAAGCTAACCCATTTATTTATTTGTGGGCCAAAATATTCAAATGATTTCAAAAATAATTAATTAATGTTGCATTAATTAATTTGAGTGGATTGGCACATTTATGAGGGAAGTTCAAGGGTTCCCCCCACTTATGGAGAGTTCAAGGGGGTTTAAATCCTTTGTGTTCCCCACCTCTTTAATTGATAAGAGGTGTTTAGACCTCGGGTGGGACCCACCACCATAACCTCTCATGGGAGGTTATGGTGTGGTGGCCCCCGCCTCTAACCTCCTCTTGGAGGATTTAACCACAAATAAATAAAAAATAATCTAAAACTATTTTTTATTTAATTTTATTAAAAACCCAAAATCTAACTTCCATCCTCGACTAACTACCGTCGGGTGAATGTCTTCTTAAGCGAATAGCAGCGCTGTGAGTTCAAAGGTGCCCTCGGATTTCTATTCCAATAACTGGTTCAAAATTTATAAAATCCCGCTCGCACGTTTACTGAAAGTATCCGAACAAAACTTTAAAAATTGAATCCAGGCACACCAGGCCTCAGAATCAAGTTTCGTAAATTTTCTCAGACTCGTAAAATCCCCATGTATTTAAAAAAAATCTAAGGAATTTTCGTGTGTTTACATTTATGGTGGTTTGGTAAATCAGTATGAAACAAATTTAGTATTTTGAACATGCTTGAAGGATTCATAGTATAACTTCATAATCAAAAAAATTATAAGAATTTCATATCATTATAATTATTTTATAATAAAAATAAAATAATTATATTTTTATTTGTAATATGAACTCAGATTAGGAATGATACATTGATATGTAAATATTTAGAGGAATTTAATATTAAAATTATTATTATTATCACGTATAAAATTCAAATATTGTATTTATATAACAATTGTAGTTTCATAATTATATTTTGTGAACCATAAATGAGATTTTAATTTCATCAGTGTTAGTTGGTGATGGAAAATGAAGAACACATATTCATGGGGGAGGTAGTTTTTGCAAACATCGAGTCAACATAATTTTAATTTTCATGTAGATGGGAGGAATATGTAAGGGTTACTATATTAATAAAAAAAATATTTATATTAATTATTTTAATGTAATTATTTTACTATATCTATTATAGTTTGTAATAAAAATATTGATATGAAAATGGTACGGAAAAGTAATACTCACCATGTGTCGTTGAATATTATCTTGAATGTATACATGTAAATGAAGTGAAGATGATAACTTATGGTGATCACGGGAATTAAGTCCTATGTAAAATTTTAGGAAAATAATATTAGGCTATATTCCATTAATATTTATATTTTTATGTGTAAATTTTAATTCCTAATAGTGATCGTCTTTTATAAGTGATGAAAAGATAACTTTTTTGAACAAAAATTATTTCCCAAAATGAAATGACACCATTCAGAGGGAAATAGTTTCAAAAGATAGAATTAAGATATTTTATTGTTAGATAATACATAATAATAATGAACCAGACATATTATGACTTGTTTTAAACTTTTTATACTCGTTTTACACTTTACTTTTTACATTTTCAGATTTTGGTTTTGACCTATGTAAATTTTTATACCAAAACAATACATATTTTATTAAAAGTATAGGTTAAACCATATAATATAAAATTAATTTTGTAAATGGAAATTTTGGATCTATATAGTATAAATAAATTTTAAAAATTTTAAAATTTTCTTTTAATAAAAATATTTTTTATATATAATGAAAATTTTTTACAGAATTTTTTTTATCTATTATGTTTTCTTAAATTTACATATCATTTATTGCAAATTATAAGAGTGATTAAAAATTTATATACATTGGAAAAAAACATATCATAGTCATTATATAATATATTTCAAATAAATTTAAATGAAATAATTATCAGAACATTAATAAAATAGTTCAATGAAAATAACACTTTGACAATTATCATTATCATTAAGCCCAATGATAAGAATTATAATATTATGATTTAAATTAAATTAAAATTTTAAAATATTATCAACATATTGAGAAAAATTTTAAAATAAATTTAGTCAGAATTAGTTTATATATGTGATGATGGTTTTTAATTTAAGAAAATTAAATAATTGTTTAAGAGAAAAATATCACTCAGTATTTTATGAAATTAAACGATGGCTTAATAAATTTGACACAATGTTTTTTCAAATTAGGTATTTTATTTTTTTAATTATATATTTTTATAGATGGATTTACTTAAATTTATCTCTTTATTTTATTATGAAATTTTAATTAAAGTGACTATTTTAAATTATTAAATTTTTATCTATTTATCTAAAAATAAGTTATTTTTTTAAAATTATAAATAATTAATAATATTCAACTATTAAAATATATAATGTTTTTTTAACAAATTGTTTAGAAAAATAAGGTTTAATAATTAATATAATTATCATTTGCTCTTCCAATGGCCCGAAGGCCTTCATTTTTATTGATTTTGATAATCCACATTTCAAGCGGTGAGGTGGAACCCTTACATGGCACATAGGTGTAAGTATTTCATGGCCCGAAGGCCTTAGCGGAATTCATTTCCCGTAGGCTTCAAGCATTACATATAACCCAGACGAACTATTTGGAACTGCTCCTCCCTAGCATATTCATTGTGAAATCAGCTCTCCACCATCGTATGGTTGTTCGGCTAGGCTTTCCCATGCATACATAGGCTTTTCCCAATGGCATGTGTCCTACCCTTTTATTATGCAAATTATTTTTTCTTCTACTATGGTGAAATATCCTCGCTCCTCCTCCTTTAGAATCTTGTTCTGTGTAGGTTTTCTGGTTTTCATCTGCACTTAAGGTTGCCCGAAGGCCTTGAGGTGGCCTGATGGCCTTACTGACCTGAATTCCTGGGTGGGCCGAAGGCCTTAAAGGACTCCGGGACCAAATCTGTGGCCCGAAGGCCTAATGGGGGAATATTCTCGGCTACTACAGTGCCAAATTACACCTGCTACAGTACCCGAAAATTAGCCTTCACCTGGATTTGATCCTGCGTCTTCTGGATGCAATTAATGAGTCCTTGCCAACTGGGCTGAGTCTCATGTACAATTTATCATATATACAAATAATTTAATATATATACATAAAATATGTTTTTTTTTAAAAAAATTACGTTTAACACATTGTTTTACTAATATTTTGTGATATATGTTTTTAAATAATTAGTTGTTCTCATATTTTTGAAATATAAATATTATATATTTAAATAAACTATTAACATTGATGAATAAAATTTATTAATGTATACTAAAATTACATTTTTTAATGGTTCATTAAAGAAACCAATTTGAAATTATATATATAAGAAAATTAAAATTATGTATTTATTTTAATTTATTATTAAAAATTTATTTACTAATGATTATATTCCTAATTTTATTTTTATATTTCTTATGGTGTTAGTATCCTTAGTTTTGTGTTGCCTATAAAATATGTTATCACATATAATTTTTGATTAATTCCTCTAAAAATATATGTTTTTATATCTATATTGTCTATTATAATTCATGTTGTGAAAAAAAAATTCTAATATCCATCAAAACTAGAATGATATCACCTACCATCAAATCTGAATGTTATCATAATTTTATAAAAATATTTAACAGAGTCATAATTTTCATTTAAATTATTTAGAGAATTTTATATTTATTCGTCACACATTATAAATAATAGATACATTGTTTTCAATGAGTTTTTCATTAGAATGAACTACCATAACATTATTTGTCCACATACATTTTTTCTCCAAATTCTTATCAGTACTATTTTTAATGTTACTATGAGATGTATCTTTAATATTAGGACCATATTAGGTATAACCTTTATATGATGACCATGTAATACTGACATGAATATATCATTTAACTTTTATGCCTAGATGTTTCGTGATTTTATAAGAGAAAGCATTATTCAAGAAACATTTAAACAATAATATTATTTTATAATGATTTTAATGATCCCCTATCGCTTGGACTATGTTTTAAAAATAACAATACTATTTATTGATGAACATTTTATTATCTATCTCTATAAGTTTATGTTAGTTAACACATATGAATACTAAAAGATATTAAATGATATTATCATCAGTGATTTTATTCCATTAAATAATAAAAAAATTACGATCACCAATCATTACCTAAATCTACTCATCCTTCTATATATTAATTTTATCGTTATTTTATTAAATTTAATTTTCTATAATATATTATAATTTCTATTATTATCAATCATCTTGATACACACCATACATAAAACAAATAAATTATTTTTTATATTCACTTTTGTATTCAATGAATACATATTTATAGTCAATCTCATTATAGAATGAAGAATTTTCAATTTTCAATTAAACCATGAATATATTATTCACTTTCTTCTGAATAATTTTTTTTTCAATTAAAATTGTTAAAGGCAATAAATATGAAATTTTATATATAGAAAGTTTAATTTTCTTTTTGATGTTGACATATTTTATTTAACTTAAGATAAAGATTCTATTGCTCTCAAATTCCATCAATCTGGTTTTTCACATATAATATCTCATAAATTGATCGCCAATGGATGGAAAATAATAATTTATAGAAAAGTTTGTACAACTACATTATTACATTCAATACTTAAGAAATATAAATATTATATTTCTCTTTTATTTTAATTTTCAATTATATGCAATCCATTTATGAATTTTGAAATATAATATGTATAATTTATGTTATTCTCACTATTCATAATATATTAATTAAGAATTTATATTATATCAATAGTTATCAAACCATTAAATCATTTAAAAAAATCATTTTCTCAAATTAACATTTATTCATTAAATTTGGGCATATTAATAGATCGAAATTAGGAAATATGTAATGAAATTTATTAATAGATATAATACTCATATAATTATACTCTAAAATACAAGACCATAAAAGAAGATATATCTTTTTTAATTCTTATAAATATATTTTCAATGACTAATTCCTATATATTTTTTATATATGTAAAAAATGTATAGATATCCTCATTCGCCCAGGTAGAAAAATATTCAATTAATTATTCCTTGTGTAATTAAATATATCTAAGATGAGAATAATAATATATAAATCAAGATTATTTTACCTATTTGACCAAAATTAATCCATGAATATTTTCCCAATCTAGATTTAGTTGTATTATAAGAGATGATCTTTGTAAATCTATTCTCACATAGTGAGGATTACAACACATTTCCTTACCTTTTATTGTATTAAATATATTTTTTATGATTCAATTAATTATAAATATTTTATTTTTGTAGAGTAAATCATTTTTGGAATTAAATAGTATTTAAAATTATAAATATAGAAAAAAAATCTAATATTTTTATAAATAAACATAATTTACAAAAAAATAATTCTTTTATTTTTGAAATAATAAATGTTCTCTATGATAATGAATACCAATTATTGAAACAAAGATGACTTCTAATAACTCACAATCATTAACATTGAATATAGATCTTATACATCTTGATGTTGCCATTTTTAATAAAATAATCACTAAGAGGGGTGTCTGTGTGAGTTAGTTTCACAATATGAGTTCATTTTTAAAAATACTTTTATCTGATTACTGGTTAGTATATTAATGCTTCTCCCAACGTATTTTTTTACATGAATTATTCAAAATGGGGAACAAAAATGTGAATAATATATTTGTAAGAATGTTCAATGTCCCTTTTTTATGGGCTATATTTTGGAATGAGAGGGAAGTATTCCACATCTTAGGATAATTTTAATTAAGTTCACGAAATAATGAATACTAAATGGGTGTAAGATCCCATGTTTTGAACTGAGTTAAAATTATGAATATTCCTCAAATTATTTTTTCTGTTTATTAACAGTTCTTTATTTTTAAAACGAGCTCCGAAATTTTATTCTGAGTGCCGGAACACCTAAATATGTCGTTTTTTTTAACTTTGATACATGTATTGAGGTAAAGGGGAAGTCGCACGGGTAGCACACGATTTGTCTAACTGTATGGCCAAACCGTGCATAGTTGGTCTTGGAGATAGTAGCTTCCAAATGGGTGGCACACGGATTGTCTAGCCATGCAGACAAACCATGCAAGAAGGGTGGCCGAGGCAGTAGCTAACACATGGTTAGTGCATGGTTAGTCAAACTGTGCGATCTAACCGTGAGGGCACTTAAATTAGATCCTTAAATTGTGGATCTCACCCGTTTTTGCATTTAGGTGGCTCATTTATCCTCCTAAGCAGCCATAACTCGGGATTACTCTTCCTTGAAGGTAGGAAAACCTCTCCCAAGCATTTTGGAGGTGATCTGAAGGCTTCTCCTGGCAAATCGAATCCAGTTTCATGACTTAGGTAGATGTTCTTCTTCATTCTTGTTTGGTATCTGAGATTTTCATAGATCTGCATCCCCTCTTCTCATGGTTTGTTAGATCTATGCCCGTTATGGGTAGATCTAAGTGTGTGGATTCCATGTTTGATGAGTTTTTGTCTTGGTCGTTCTAGGAGAAGTGATATAAGGCGGGTTCTTGAAGAACCAACCCGTTTTTCTTGAGGTTTCTTCGTTCGTTGTGGTTTTCATCAAAACCTGAGGTATGGTCCCAAATCATTAACACTTTATTCAAGAAATATAGATTCTATAAATAAATTGAGAATGTGATATTCCTTGATTTTCATATGTCAACGAATGTTACTTTTGATGTTATTAAATAATTCATCCAAGATGACATAAGTGAGGACTTGAACTTGTTTTGAGTTTAAGCATGTTAGGATAATTTGGTTAAGGTGATATTATTAATTTGTTAATTGATTTGAATGGGAAGAATGAGTGATAAGGTAATTAATGTTAGTATTAATTACCAATTCAGTAGTTGGAATAAGATTGTGGCTTTTATAGATTATTGGGAATATTGAATATTTCACATGTTTGGGAGATAATATGGAAATTGGTAATAATTAATGGATGGATTAGTTATTACATGTTAAATGGTAAATGGTTAACTAATTGATGATTGGTTAAAGAGATATGATTTAATTAATTAATTTTTTAATTAATTAATTTTCCAACATTAAGTTAAGATTATGTATTGATTGTTTGTTACGATTGTTGCCTAAGATTACCTTTTCATGCGTATTAGTTTTCCATTCCTTAAGTTGTCTTCGATGGAGTTGTTTGAAATTATGATATGTTGTTTGAGATGGTCTCTAAATACCTTGTCATTGTTCATCATGTTTTGTGGTGATTATGGTGTGTTAGTAGATTGTTAACATTCTGGACGAATCATTGTTTCAGTGGACGGGTTCAAACTTGTGAAGGAATTTGGTTAATTAAGTGTTGACTTACCTAAAGAGCGATTTGAGTTGTTAATTAATTTTTGAATTAATTAGCGGGTTGGTATTATAGTGTTTGACCTGGTATTCTACACCAATGATAAATGTGCATGTATGATTGATGAATGGGTTGTGAGACAGGGACTAATGCTCCAAATACTCACAAGGTGTTAGAAATGGCATTCTACACCAATGATAGACGTATGTGTATGATTGATAAATTGGTTGTGAGACAGGGACTGATGTACCAAATACTCACGGGGTGCTAGACATGGCGTTCTAGACCCATCTTGCTAGAAAATATTCTTTTATGGGATATGGACTAATGTACCAAATACCCATGGGTTGTGAGACATGGACTGATGCTCTGAATACTCACGAGGGTGCTAGATATGATGTTCTACACCCATTAATTATCATTGGACTATGGGTCCAATTGATCGTGCATGAAATGAGTTAATGGTTAATGAAGGCTGTTGTGACATGATTATTTGTGATTTGATTATGAGAAAGGGTTTAGAGATATTAATGAATTGGGTGAACCACTGCTAGTGGATGGACCCAAGAGTGAATCACTATTTTAGTGGATGGGCATAGGGATAATATATGAATGATTTAATTGAATAACTTATGACACGTTATACAAGGCAAATCACAAGCTTGGATTCCACTTTACGTTGATTACTTAGATTATCATTAGAGAAATCTTTGGTGAGTGACTTATTTGGGATATGTCAGGAGTAGGACGAATCTAAAGACTTTTATAATAACATTTGAGTTATTTAAAAATGGAAAATTATTGTGTAATGATTGTTGAGTATGAATGAAAAATGAATAGTGTAGGTTCAGACACCAGTTGAGGGCTGATGCAAGTACTTGAGTATAAAATTACATTGTACTGCTTACATTATTTTATTTCATGCATTCACGTGTTTTAAATAATTTATTGAATGACTGGATTTGGGGTAGACACCAGTGGTCCCGGCCTACTGAGATTTATATCTCACACCCTACTCAGGCCGCCATTGCACTGGTTACCTGAGTAGATTCTATAGGGTTGCAGGACTATGTTGTTTGAATTTACATGGGAGTTAGGATCAAAGGACCGAGCGGAGGCTCGGGATGCTCGAGGGGATCTCCCTTGGGGATTTGAGTCATTATTTTTTTATTTCTGTATTTGAATGTAAAGCATGTTGTTTTGTTCACTGTTTTCTATTTTGTATCATTAACATGTCAAGCATGCATCTACTGTATAATTTGGCATTGGCCACTTTAATAAAATGGGTATTATTTTTCTTCCACTATTTTTCATTTATGAGTTACTTTTTCCACTACTGTTTGTTATCTACACGGGTATACCATTGTGCAACTCTGATAAGAGGGTATAGTCTCCCCACTGACTATCCTTAGACCCTCACTGCTAGTCGGCCACCTCTGGCATAAGGGGAGACACGCATGAGGACATGTGGGACCAGTCCGGCCACCGGTTCAGGGGTGAGCCGGGTCGGGATGTTAAAAAGTGGTATCAAAGGTTTAGGTTTCTCTCTTTTCCTTTGTCTTTCTGTTTTGGGGTTGGTAGACAAGAGAATAGGAATGTGTCAGCGCTTGGGTTAATAGTTGTGCTTGGGGATGAACATCTCATGTACGGGAAATGACCAAGTGGCCAGGGATGGGAATTTATGTTTATACTATTAGAGGTTTTTATTGATATGATTTCACCTTGAGTGACTGGTGTATTTTCCAGTGTTTATTGATTTTGGGAATTTTGAAAAGGATAATTTTCCTGGCTTGATATGGCAAGGAAGTTTCATACATGAATCATCTTAGGCACTTAGATATTTACATTTCATGCATATAAAATGCGATGTAGTTTCATTAGTAGGATGCCTCGTAATTTGTATTGTGTTCCTTGGGTACAATTCCATGTTTGATTTGTTTTATCATGCCTCTTTAGATATAATGTTACAGTGATAGATTTAACATGCTTGAGTGATTATATTACATGCTTCCTTGGTTAATAGAATTTTTTTTGTGACATGTTTCCATGTTATATCATTTTTTTGTGTTACTGTTTATTCTAACATGTTAGAGAAGTTTTGATATGTGAAATGGGTGATAAAGATAAAATGTTAAATAAATGTTGATTGTGTTAAATGGGATCCAAAATCCAGCGATAAGTTGTATGGGCACCATATCGATTGGTAGGTGGCCACCCATATAATTTGTACTACTAGGTTGATCATGTTAATTTCTGAATTACAATTACTATTGATTAATGAGATCCAATTTTCATTCCATGGAGTGTATGTCACTTCATGAATTGGGAAATGACGAATCATTTTAATTGTGATGTCTTGATGCCTTGTGAAATTCTTTTAAATGTGAAAGATGTTTAGTTTTGATCTGAAATCAAAGGGATAGCTTCCAAAATGCAACTGGTCCCATGTAGGTAAGTTGGGGAGTGTTTTTATGAGATAACACATTTGGGTGTTTAAAATTTTAATACCTATGCTTTTGCTATTGGGTTTCTTTATAGAGAACCCAGGTTGGTTGAAATGGGATCCTCATAGGTCACCTTATCTTCTTAAAAGGAATTTATTTTGATAAGTATATTGAAAATGACTAGTTTTCAACTAACATAAATGTTTTAAAAAGGGAGTTTTATAAAACATGCATGTTTTTTCTTGGGAATTTTGGAAATGGTACTTTGATGTTTTGATTAAACCGTTTTACGATTAAAGATTAAAAGTGATTAAATATAAGAGACATGGAAATGGAACCTGTTGTGGTGTCCACTGTTTAAACCCTCATGTAAAGTGTAGTTTGGACTTCTCTTTAGTTTCCTTGGAACAGAAGCATGAGTACTTTATGTAGGCATTCTTCTCCTTATCAATGGCCTTATGTTCGTCTTTTGAGCCTAGTGACTTGTTGGAAGTGCCTCAGTTTAGGGTTGTCACATTTTCTTCATAAGGGTCTAACATGTGGTCGGTAGCGCCCTCAGAACTTAAATTTCTTGCTAGCGCTATGACTTTTCTCACTCTGTTGGAGTTTTTGGGTGCTGTTGTCCCTGGTAGGAATTCTAGTTTCTTGTGACACCCTTGTTTGAATAGGTGGTGATGTGTTTCTTGACCTTGTTGTGGGCTTGAGCATCACGTAATGCTCTTTTTCAGCTGGTTAGACGTGCCTCGGGCAAGGTCGGCTGCTTTGTTGGTCGTTTGACCCTTTCTTCTTAGAATGGGATGATTGGTTATCACGTCATCCATAACAATGGTCGTTTGTGGCAATATGACTCCGTAATAAGTCTTTTTATAATATTGAGTATGGTCTCAGGACAATTATATATAGGGTGACTTGAGTTTTAAAGAATCATTTTCTTTTCAATACATGGTATGGTTTTTGAAAGACCTGGGAGTTTTGACATGCCTATCTTGTTGTTAATGTAGCACACTAGTGAGCAGCTAACCTTTTATTGAGATGTCATGGGAAATCCTAAGGTGGGTATTTTTATTTTTTTCACGATTAATGTGTTGGTAGGTGATGCCGAGATTTTTTAATAGAGTTGTATGGTAATGGTTTGACTGAACTTCTTCATGACCTCGGTTTTCTCATAGTGCACTCTTTTGGACACGATGAGCATGTCCCCTATATTGTCATTATCATTCAGAAACTAAGATAGCGTCAGTCTTGTGCCACAGTATAGTTTAAATGTTTTTGGGCTTGATGAGTAGTTGTTATCTAGAATTATGTTACATGCATGGTTTCTTTGGGCAAATTCCTTTTTCGTGTTTGGGCACAGTTGTTTTTAAAATATCCATGCGATGGCTTGAATTGGAAAATTTACCATATGTTTGGTAAGGACTTCGTTATACTTGCAGATGGTTTTGGAATAGTTTTAAAGGCACATAGTCAGATAAAGGGCGAATGTGGATCTTGGGTCCGAGACACATTTCAATGGAAGCATGTGAAACCTGTTCTTTTGTATGATCGAGGTTCAACCTTTTATGTTGAAAAGTTCCTTCTAATGTCCTAAGATATAAGATCTGTTTCGATGTTAAAGATTTAGATTAATATTTGGATCTAGTAAAAAAAACTCATCCATCAGTTTTGAGAAGGGTTAAAGGTGTGTTTGGTGTTAGGAATGCGACACGTCACTTCTAACAAGATTAAATGACCATGGTAGGTCGGTTGTTATAGTAGTGGTTCCCGATGGCTTCTCGAGGACGAGAGGTTTTAAGGTGGGTATAATGTAAGATCCCGTGTTTTGAAGTGGGTTAAAATAAAAAATGTTCATAAAATTCATTTTTCGGTTTATCAACAGGTCTTTCTATTTGAACCGAGCTCTAGAATTTTATTCCAAGTTTTGGAACACCTAAAGATGTCATTTTTTCGAAACTTGATAGATGTTTTGAGGTAAAGGGGAAGTCGCATGAGCGGCACACGGTTTGTCTAACAGTGCGGCCAAAATGTGTGTAGTTGGTCTTGGAGATATTAGCTTCCGCATAGGCAGTGCACGGTTTGTCTAACCATGTGGTCAAACCGTGCAAGATGGGTGTCCGAGGAAGTATCTAACACACGGTTAGCGCACTATTTGTCAAACCGTGCGAACTAACCGTGCATGCACTTAAATGAGATCCTTAAATTTTGGATCTCCCTTATTTTTTCCTTTTAGATGCCTCGTTTTCCTCTTAAGAAGTCCTAACTCGGTATTACTCTTCCTTGAAGGTAGGAGAACCTCGCCCAAGAGTTTTGGAGGCGATCATAAGGCTTCTCTTGTAGAATTGAAGCTAGTTTCTTGAGGAAAGTAGATGCTCTTCTTCGTTTTTTTTTGGTTTCTTAGATCTGATTAGATTTACATCTCCACTTATCATGGTTTCTTATATCTACACCTGTTATGGGTAGATCTATGTGTGTGGATTCCATGTTTGATGATTTTTGGTCTTGGTCTTGCTAGGAGAAGTGATCTAATGTGGGTTCTTGAAGAATCAACTTGTTTATCTTAAAGGTTCTTTGTTCGTTGTGGTTTACATCAAAACCTGAGGTAGGGTCCCAAATCATTAAAACTTTATTCATGAATTATAGATTCCTTAAATAAATTGATAATGTGAGTTTCCTTGATTTTGATATGTCAACCAATGACACTTTTGATGTTATCAAATAGTTACGCCCAAATGAGATAAGTGAGGACTTCTACTTGTGTTGAGTTTAAGCATGTTTGGATAATTTGGTTAAAGTAATATGATTAAATTGTTAAATGATTTGAATGGGAAGAATGAGTGATTGGGTAATTATTGTTAGTATTAATTATCAAGTCATGAGTTGGAATAAAATTTTGGCTTTTACAAATTATTGGGAACATTGAATATTTGACATGTTCGGTAGATAATTTGGAAACTGGTAATAATTAATGGATGGATTAATTATAACATGTGAAATGGTAAATGGTTATCTAATTGTTGATTGGTTAATGAGATATGATTTAATTAATTAATTGTTGGATTAATTAATTTGTAAACATAAATTTAAGATTGTGTATTGATTGTTTGTTACGATTGTTGGACACGAGTACCTTTTGATGCATATTAGTTTTCCATGCCTCATGTTGTCTAGGATGGATTTGATTGAAATTACAATATATTGTGTGAGATGGTTGATAAATACCTTGGCAATTTTCAACATGTTTTTTAATGATTATGGGGTTTTTTTAGATTGTTAATGTTTTGGACGAATCACTGTTTTAGTGTACTGGTTCAGACTTGTCAAGGAATTTGGTTAATTAAGTGTTTACTTATCTGATGAGAGATTTGTGTTCTTAATTAATTTTTTAGTTAATTAATGGGTTGGTTTTATAGTGTTAGACCTTGTTTTATACACCAATGATAAATGTTTATGTATGATTGATGAATGAGTTTTGAGATAGGGACTGATGCTCTAAATAATCACAAGGTGTGAGAAATGGAATTCTACACCAATGATAGATGTATGTGTATGATTGATAAATGGGTTGTGAGATTGGGACTGATGCTCCAAATACTCACAGAGTGTTAGACATGGAGTTCTACACCTATCTTGCAAGAAAATATTCTTTTATGTGATTGGGACTTCTGCTCCAAATACCCATGGGTTGTGAGAAATGGACTGATGCTCTGACTACTCACGTGGTTGCTAGACATGTCGTTCTACACCCATTAATTATCATTGGATTGTGGGTACAATTGTTTGTTCATGAAATGAGTTAATGGTTAATGAAGGATATTGTGACATGTAGATTTGTGATTTGATTATGAGAAAGGGTTTAGACTTATTAATGAATTGTGTGAACCACTATTAGTGGACGGGCCCTGGAGCGAGTGGATGGGATTAGACATAATATTGGAAATATTTAATTGAATAACTTATGACATGTTATCCAAGAAAAATCACAAGATTGAATTCAATATTTACTTTGATTACTTAGATGGTCTTTAGAGACATATTTTGTGAGTGACTTATATGGGGGATGTCGGGCGTATGCCGAATCTCAAGACTATCATAATAAGATTTGGGTAATTGATAAATGGAAAATGATTATGTAATGATTATTGAGTATGCATGATAAATGAATAGTGTAGGTTCAGACACTAGCTGATGGATGAAGCAAGTAATTGAGTATATAGTTACTTTTTACTACTTTCATTATTTTATGCATGCTTTCATGTGTTTGAAATTATTTATTGAATTTTTGCAATTGGGGTCGACTACGGTGGTCCTGGCTTACTGAAATTTATATTTCACACCCTACTCAGGCCACCGTTGCACTGGGTACCCGAGTAGATTCTATTTGGTTGCAGGACTATGATGTTTGCAGGAGTTATGAGTAGAGGACCGAGCGGAGGCTTTGGATGCTCAGGTGGATCTTCCTTGGGGCTTCAAGTCATTATTTTTCTATTTCTGTATTGGAATGTAATTTATGTTGTTTTGTTCCCTTTTTTCTACATTTTATCATTAGCATGTCATGAATGCATCTGCCGTATAATTTGGCGTTGGCCACTTTTAAAAAATTAGTATTATTTGTCTTCTGCTATTTGTCATTTCTGAGTTACTATATCCTCTATTGGCTATTATATACACTGATATACTGTCGTGAAACTCTCATAAGAGGGTATAGTCTCCCCAATGACTATCCTTAGACCCTCGCTGCTAGTCAGCAGCCTCTGGCAAAAAGGGAGACGCGCTTGACTTCATGCAGTGATTGGTCCGACCACTGATTTAAGGGTGAGCTTGGTCGAGATGTTACAATGGGGATATCAATAGAAAAAAAAGGATCTATCTATTAATAATCGAAACATGTGTATTTTATTTTTTAAAAATTAACGATAATAATATATCCTAAAGAATATCAAATATATATATATATATATGGAAAATAATGTTCATATTATTCCTTTCACAAGTAATTTGGATAATTCAATAAATTATATAATAATTCTAACTCAATTTTACCATCAATTCAACACAATAGAAAATCTTCACAATATTTTTATCTCTTTTATAACATATGTTTCCCCACATAATGAAATACTTTTAATATATTTATTAATATTTAGTGAGTCTCTCTTCACAATAATATACTTTCTTTTTTATAACAATGACATGGAAATAAGATATATAATATTCACAGCCAAAATATTTTCATCCCATTTAATAAAAATACCTTAGTTTCTAAAATATAACTACAACATACACATTATAGATTACAACACACATGTCTTCAGTTAAGTATCAATGTTAAAATCAGGGAAGAATTATATAATATTGTTTGGTTCTTTCTCTTGGATCCAGTATCACATTAAGACTATTCAAAATGAATATAAACAAAATATATTCAACCATGAATATGTTTCAATTATTCTCTATATTATGAATATGTAGTCTTACAATTTCTTTTCCAACCTCGTTTAGTGAAATAAAAATTTTAGTCCACCCAATACATTTTGTAAAGTAAATACATAAAGAAACTATTATCTTTAACATTTATAACAGAATAATAATATCTTATATTGGTTTTAGATAGTGTTTTTGATACTATGTGTTCTACCATGGTAGTAACCACGGTTTGATTTTCTAATAAATCCATTTTCTATAGTTTCATTATTAGTTTGAATATCAAACCCGTAATTTTTTCCTTAGAATTTTTTTTTGAACTTGATATTTTTCTGATATAAACCAAAAAAAAATTCCAAAGATATTAATTTCAAAAATTCATTTAAAATATTATTACATATTATTCAATATAAAAAAATTTCATAAGGATTTTAATAAAGAACAATCACTTGAATAAATATGATTACATTTGAATAATAATTTAGGGAAATAATAGTATAGTATAATACCAATGATAGAATATAAACTATATATAGATAAATAGATTATTTTTTTGGGAGAACATCTCCCGTAAATGTAAATATCAATTATTCATTTATAAATTTTCTCTTCAATATCTTCAGGAATATTTTTTCAAACACCCATTTTGATTATTAAACTCTTATATGCATATCCTCAAACACATTATCGGTCTTCCAACATTTATTAAGTAAGATTAAACATAAAAGTGTACATTAGGGAATTAAATACCAATATAAAACATCGATTTTATAATTTAATCATATTGAACTATGTTTCCCCTTTTTAATCTAGTAATATTCATATGCATTACATGAATTTTCATTCAATCACTAAATCTTTTATTTATTTCTTTTACATACATCTTATAGATTTAAATAGTAATTATTAATATAAAATAATGAATTATGTTCAACCTAATTAGCATTTCATAACCTATAAATAGATTTTATTTTATGGTTATATTTATATAAGGTTTTTATGTACCTAATGTTATTCCATGAATACATCATTTATGAACACACATATAATTGTATATTGGACTGCACCATTTTATGTTGGATTAAAATACTTTAATTATTTTAAATAGAAATAATGTAATTAGAAAAGGAATAATATATATCAAAAAATCATAATAAATCCAATAATTATAGATAATGTCTTTCATACTTCAATAAGAATTAGAACCATTGTTTCTATAGAAAAACCTATACAAACCAAATTTTTTAGATACTTGAACTCTTAAATATTATATAATACCTATAAGTCATTAATCCTTATTTAATTTTAAAATAAAATATTTGAAACACTATATTTTAGTTTTTTATTGTTTTTAGGAACATCTAGACTATTTAATTAGATTATTATCCTGAATAATCCCTTTTGATAAAAGATCATAACATTATATTTTTTTAATTTAAGATAATATAATTGATATAATCTCTCAAAAGAGTATGGATGATTGATATTGATGTTAAACATAATTTTATTATAATAATATAATTCATAAACTCTTTATTAATCATAAAATTATTATCATATTATAGTAACCAATTGAGTGAATATGACATATTAATAAATTTTTTATTGTATTAATGGTAAAAACAACAATGTTCTATGAAATAACAAAATATAAAATTCCATTTAAAGTATAAAAGGGAGAAATATAATTCAATTCTGGAGTTTAAAAAATAATTTACCTCTTTATAATTGATATTATTTACAATTTACCCCATCTCAAATTGAATATAATATATCTTATATTAAACATGCGATTTATTTCAATGAATAGTTAATAAAAAATATCTGGATGTGGATGAAACATGTCTAATTATGATGAATAAACCATGAATCTACTAATAGAAGTATGCATGAAATACTCTATTTATTTTGAATGTATGAAAATATATTTCTACTAAACGATCCAATGTAATTTCCATGACCAAATTTGATCCCTCTATATAAAAATGAGTAAACTAGGAAGCTTATAGTTTCATTTTCATATTACATGGATGAAATAAATATTAAAAAAACAAAATAATCATATTTGAAATAGAAACATGATGTACATGTAAAATGTTTACAACAAAATTATAAATAATGTTAGTAGAAAGTGGTACATTGACATGAATTTCTTATTTTTGGGCTGATATATTGTCAAAAAACTATTTTCCAATATTATGATCAAACTCCTCTATTTTATTTGACACTACCTTTAATAATAATTTAATTAGAACAATATGAACCAAGACAACCCATCTTGTCTCAGATATGGAATGAAGGATCCTAAAACCTTTAAATTTTCTAACTTCCTTCTTTATGACTTCATTGAGGGTGGGGATTATCAGACATTATCCATTCATTTTTAGTTTAGCCTTATTATATAAAATATTGTCTTTTATAATATTAGATGTTATAATGTGATTGGTATTGGATAATTTATACCCATATTATTTTCACACTATATAAAATGGTAAAGTAATCGTAATTAAGTTCCCCTCTCAAATAACAAGTTATTACCGTCAATATAAGGTTTTTTAAAATAATTGGAGAATATTTTAATTTATAATATTTGATATTTTTAATGGACGGTGTAGTTTTTTTTGTGTTTGGTCAATGTAAACATTTATCTATTATTTATTAGTAGATATGAAATTTAATTTATATAAACGGGGTCTATATTTTCATTGTGGGACATGGGAACCATAATATGAAGATAATCATTAATTATTAAAAAGTAATTTCAATTTTAGGAACCCATAAAAGTGTCAAAAAAATAATTATAAACCTAGGTTTTGGTCACTAATACTAGTTTTTAAACATTTTCAATGAATGAATTTGATGTGCGAGTCTTCAATAAAAACATTAATTAAGTGAATGTGTTAAGAATACTATTATTCTAAAAGGTTTTTTATGTAATTGAAAACATTTAAATACATTATCTATAAAAAATCCACATGGAATTAAGCACCATTATAATTTATTATTGATTTTAAATATTTATAAATGGTTCTTGGTAAATTTGTTTAGAATTTACATGTTATCATGTATAATTTTCCTTAAAAATGATGATGAACATTGGTTAAATGTGGTGTTTGGCCAGGAATAACACATCATAAATCACCATGTCTTGGTTTGTTTTCACTTATTTATTTTTAACATGATTATTATTAGATTAATAAAACTAAAAAGTAATAAATTATTAAAAATTTAATGCATTTGATTTATTATGTAATGAAAAAAAATTATTGTATAAAAACATAATGTCTCTATATTTTAATACGTATTATAAATATGATTTTCCTTGTGAGTTTAATTATCATAACTGGATGTTTGAAGTTGAATGAAATTATTCTTAAAATTTATTCCATTAAGTAACATTATGTGGGAATAAAGCTTCTTTTGAAATATTATATAGATAAAATTGAATAAATTAAATGGAATAATGTAAACCTATAACATTATAATGGTTTTAATAATCACTTTTTCAATATTATTTCTATTTTTATTTATATATTAATAAAATAATTTTTGAAATTATAGTTTAATGGTATGATTATAATAGTAGTCAATTCTAAGTATACATTATTTTTTGAAACTCGTTTTGTTGTGATAAAAAATTAATATTTTCTTCTGTTGGACGTGGGTTTGATAACTAGGATTAATTTATTTGTTTTGGTTATTGGGTAAAAATACTAGAAAAAAACGTTTTTATTCACATATATGTGTAATAAATCTCATATCACCATTATCTTTTTGGTTATTAATAGGATTATAAGGTAATATAAACAATCATTATATTTTTTTTTCTACATTGAATTTATGTTCCTTAACTAGAGTCGTAAAGTCCTTAAAGTTTACTTGATTTTTTTTTCAAAATGTGGATTGATTAATAAATATTTTTTGCAAATTTTTAATCAATATATGTAATTGATTTAGGTTTTTGAGTATGGTAATATTAACATAGTGGAGGATAATGAATACAATTTTTTTTGGAATAACCTAGATTTAGTAGGATAGATATTGTTTCAATACTATAAATATTATGGTTAAAATTTCCAACATTTTTAGAATTATATATATTGGTATCCTGCATGAAAGGGGATTCATATTAAAATTAAATTTCAATAAAAATTTCTACAATAAAATTTAATAAATCCTAAAATTAGATAATTAAAGAGGGAAATGTGTAGAATTTGGAAAAATTATATAATTTTAAATATTAGGTTGAAATTTATACTTACTATATATTAAAGACACATGTCTCAAAAATAGAGGAATTTTATAAATTATGAAATTATTTTATTATTCTCAGGACATAATTTTTATTTTGTGCACTTTTATGGTCTCTGCTATCACAAAAGTCCCCAATTATCTTGAATTTTGATCTATTTTTGTAATGGCTCAGACCTCTCTGGTCCATTACTTTGTGAAAATGTGGTGTTGGAGGTGTTCTGGGAGGTCAAGGCGACTTATCCCCAACACATTGCCATTTTTTCCCAGTTCTGTGAATAGTGTTTCCAGTTTTATGAATAGTAACAGATCGGTCTCACCGATCGGTCTGACAGATCGGTCTCAGAGATCGGTCTGAGAGATCGGTCTCACCGATCGGTCTGACAGATCGGTCTCATAGATCGATCTCACCGATCGGTCTGACAGATCGGTCTGACAGTTCAGTCTCACAGATTGGTCTCACCGATCGGTCTGACAGATAGGTCTCACCGATCGGTCAGACAGATCGGTCTCACAGATCGGTCTCACCGATCGGTCTCACAAATCAGTCTGACAGACCGGTCTCACAGATCGGTCTGACAGATCAGTTTCACAGATCGATCTGACAGATCGGTTTCACAGATCGTTTTCACAGATCGGTCTGACAGATCGGTTTCACAGATCGGTTTCACAGATCGGTCTGATAGATCGGTTTCACAGATCGGTTTCATGTACAGTAATGGTGGGTGAACAGTGTTTCCAGACTCCTACATTTTTTCCCCTTTTGACGTTTCCTTTGGCATAAAATACATTTAAATCCTTATTTTAAGGACTCTTAAGGCCGATTCAAATTCCATAAATTCTATATTAATTATTCCTAAGGCTTGGAATTTTTTACATGGTCAAACAGCGTGGGTTAATGTGATCCGTTTTTAATGGAGAATTAACCGGATCTTAAACCGTCTCCCCATTAAATCTTAGAAAAGGGACGAGATATCATTCTCCCTTGTTCTTTCCCTTTGTTCTCAAATAAGAGACGCTAGAACCTTTCAATCCTTCCCTTAGGAGTTTCACAATCAATCTTTACTCCTAGGACTGGTTCTGCTCTATTTTGGATTCAACCGAATTGTGTCGGTCAATCTTCCCAATAAGGTACATTTTATCATCGTTCCTTTGGAGATCATCTTCTCTTGTTTCCCCCTTCCATATTATACCATGTAATTTCCAAGATTCTAATGGGTTTTTTGTGGGGTTGGTTGGTACTGTCGTACCATGGAATCCTCTGGTGGATGCAGTTGTTGTGAGAGGAGGATTGTGACCCGTTGTGTGGATAAAGGACGTCAAGAACTCTTCCAAGTAGGGGATTCATGGCTTCTCTAATTGTATATGTTCAATCGTAGAATTAGTATGATTTATTCCTCTGGATCACAATGAAATTGAACTAATTAAATACTTGAACCGGATTAAGAGAATTGGTTGATCGCATGTTGTTTCTTTATACCGTGATAACGGTTGCCTCATGTTCTGTTAGATAGAGTGATATCTATGTTTTCTTTGATTTGTTGTTCGTTCATGATAGAAATTGATAACAAACGTAAATCCGGAATTAATTGTTAATTAATTGGCTAAAGATAAAGAGTCATGTAAATTAGTCTGGTTTTTGCAGTTGTTGTAGTCGTTCTTATTTGAGGATAATCAAATTAGGGAAGTAAGCATGGTTATTAATTTGTGATAGCTTACTGATTAGGTATCCCGTAATTGGAACCTACGAATAACAAATCTGTTAATTCAATATGGATTAGAGAATAGATTATGTGGGAATTTCTAAAAGGGTTCTGAGTTACCCTCTTGTTTGTTAATGGGTCAAGAGCCCATGATGTGATGTTTGTTTTCCTGCTATTTGTGTTGTGATGTGTGTAGAGACCCGAAGCTTGACGTAAATTGACATTACATTACATTTGTGTAATACTTAGTACATAACAAAAACACACACAAGGATCGTAATAGTTTAGTGTCTTTGGAAACTCGGAATATAATCTTCTAATCCTGGTGAAAGATCTTCAACATATCCCATAAAGATCTTCCTTTATTTTTTATACCTAAAACCTTTCTTTATATCCTGGGGAAAAGAAAACATAAAAGGGTGAGCTCAAATTCTCAGTAAGGGTAAACAAAAGAAATATCAATCACATCATATACATAAGCACATAACTTTTGGAAATATTAAACTGTAAAAGAGATCATAATTTCATAACCTGGGATAACTCATGGAAGTGAAATGTAATCACAATAATCATAACTTAAATCATGAACCTTTGTGGCATACACACATAATCATAGAGAATCATTTCTTGTTAGTCAAGACTCATTGCCAAGACTATCTTAGTGGACAAAGTCCATTTCTGAACCGAGTCACCCTCGTTTCAGTCCTGTTTCACTGAACCGGTATGACCTACCATTCCAGCCATGTCTATCTCATGAGATATAAAATCTTTACCCAATGCATTGGATGGAGATATAGGTCCCACCCATCTCATAATGATACCATTCTTATGTGTGCCACAAAATCATAAATCACACATCATTTCATAACCCATGTAATACAAATGGGAATCTTAAACATCATGACATCATAAAGCAATTCATATAAGATAAAGGAATTCATAAAAATAATTTCATCACAACATAATCAAATCAATGTAATAATAGGGATAAAAACAGAACCCTTTATTATCTTAGATGGAAAATAATTTTGATAAAACACTTGAACTCCATTCTTGAGGAAAATATCCTTTCTTCTTCAAAAACATTTTTTCCTTTCTTAACAGGTCATACAACTTTAATTAAAAGAAGTTGATTAAAATAAACTTGAAAACTTGTAATGGAAGATTCTTGGAAATAATGTTTTAAAAATCCATTCATGCCGTATAAGTTAAAAAAACATTCTTCTCGTACTTTTGTCGGAAAAGTCAAAAAGTACCTCATACGAAAAACGACAAAAGATTCCTTTCATATCTTTTACTAAAAACTCACCAAAGGGTAAAATTGGATTTAAACAATTTTACGTGGATGGAAATAATATTATATATTGAGGAAACATGGATGTGGATGATAAAATTCACCCCAGTAAATTCCAAAGTATAAACAATCTCGGATAAAAATGAGATTGTGATATTTCCCTTACCTTAGATCCGATTTGCTTCGTAAGTGTCTGAACCTCCTGTATAATGATTTAAATAATGTCATTGACTTATTAAAGAATAATATTCATTGTTATGATATCATATATGGTTCACTTATGACTTTATATTACCCGTTCTTTTGTAAATTCCATGTTAAAGAGCGTTTTGGGTAAAATTGTTTCATTTGTCGTCCGGGTTTTGAATTGTAATTATTCATATGATTACATAGATCATGATTACTTAATTCCAGAATTTAAAACATGATTTATATATATATATATTCAGAATATACATATATATAATAAATCAGTAATTGGGAAGAAATACACCCTTCATGGAGATGGTAGGTCGTACGTACGCATGAACGCTGTTTTCGTTTCCTTATTGAGTTGAACGGAATTAAGTAGATGACATACATATATATACATATAAATCCAGTATCATTATTATGTCATATATTTCATGATTACTTATTATATATACTTTATAATCATTCATGAATGGTTAAAGTGGAGAATGAATCTCATCATGTCGTGGAAACGGTAGTCCGTACGTACGCACGAGTGATGATATCGTTCTCATGATCGTGGGACTGTATTGGAGTGTATGTATACTATTTAAGAATCAATATAACTTTAAAATAATAATATATAGTTATTATTTACACCATTATACCCATCCAAGTAAGGTGGTGGTGGAAAATAGATTTCACCACGGCATGGAGACAGTATTCCGTACGTACGCATGCGCAGTGATTTCGTTTTCCGTAGGATGGATAGATGGTGAAATAGGATTGTTTCATACATATAATAACATATCAGTATATGAGTGATACTGATGTTATTAATTCATAATGAAACAACCTAAGAAGAAGAAGTGTAAGAATAAATAAAGGTGAAAGAATCGGTAACAGAAATTACCTCTTCTTTGAAGCGCCTCTTTGAGACCTCCTCTTAGGGCACTAAAATTGGTCTTTGAGGAATACCTGAACCTCTAGGATGTTTCTAGCGAAGTGGAGAAAGATTTCGGTAGGGTTTGGTTGAGCTTGAATGCTCAAATTGGTGTGAGGAAGAGAGGGAGGAGGTGCCCTTTTATAAGGGAGGAGAGGGGCACCTTTGGAATAACTAAAAATATTATTTTATTATAAAGTTAATTTCGGTTTTAAATAGCTCCCAATAGATTTATTTCAAGGCTAAGGTGGGTATGGGTCGAAATCCTCTCATCCAATAGAATTTAGACAAGTTTAGGTTCCTATTTTAACCTTATCATTTAGATTTAACATTATGTTAAATAATTTTACTTTTACCGTGTCTTCTTGTGTTCTTATACTATAAGGTTAATAAACTTACTATATAAAGCCAAAAAAACCCCAAGTTGTTTATTATTAATATATATAACCTTATCTAAGTCATTTTGCCGAACCTTATATTTTTAGGAATAAAATAACAATTAATAATATAATATTTGTTTTAAAAACTAATTTATGTCAATTTTCACACTATTTGGTACATGATTTTTATGAAATTCATAACAGAATGATAAGTTAGAACCAAGTTACTTAAATCAACAATAACATGTCCTATTAACCTATAAAATTAGTTTAAGTCATAAAAAGTCTCAAATTACATTTATTTGGGAATTTATAACATCAATTATGTCAATATTTCATTAATAAGACAATTACTACATCATCTTTGTGTCATAATAAATGATACTTATTTAATCCATAAAAATTCTAAATAAATTTCTATGATGTAGATAATTGTATTAGCTCCTTGTAGACTATTAATGTTCGAAGTTTCATGAACTTTATCACTAGATTAAAATTATTATACTTATAAGATTTAAGAAAGTGACATGTTGTCACATCCATTGGTTTCAATAATAATTAAATTATTTTCATGGAACAAAGCCCATTAAATGAATCAAATATGACCCTTAGGTGATATGGGTCTACGTTTAGTCATACAATAGGATTTTGACATGTGTTAGGGTAATTTCATAATATTATATTTACCCATAATTACCCGATTTTCCTTTAACTATGGTAAATAAAATTTACCGTAGTTACTATTCATAATTCCCAAAAATAAAAAGTAGCTTATTAACATAATTTGGATCCACTGATTCCAAATATGGAATCCATTTTTCAAAATTCAATACACAAAATTTTCAGAAATTAAATTAAAATTAATCTCGTTGTCAAAAAAACGGGTTTCTCTTTAAAACATTGCAAAAGATTGAATTGATTTAACCTACGAATTCAAGGTAAAATCAATGCTAATGACATAAATTATATTAAATGATAAAAATATATTCTATTTATACTTTAAAACCATTCAATATTATAATTTAACCACATAATATATTACGATGAAAAAAGTTGTTTTTAATTAAAATATAGCGTGTTTTTACTATTCATTAAAAAATGAAAGTTATCGGAAAAATATCAAAACTTTATCTAATGTAAATTTTTATATCTTGATTCAAAAGAAGAATTTTATTTTATCAAATTGAACATATAAACATTTAAAAAACTATATTTAAATTGGGTGCGCCATCAAAAGGCAGCAAAACTGCATTTTTTTAAAAATACTTATTTTACCCGAAAAAATTATTCTGTTCTTATACCATGTTCTAGAAATGTGTAAGATGAATAATAATGTTATAAAATTCAAGATTTAGTTAACACTATTCATAACGGCTAGTTCATGAAAATATTATAATAATATATCGTTGTTTATTAAAACCAAGTATTGTGTACAACACACACTATCGAGGAAGGTCGTGATTGCGTGTAATGCAAGCCAAGTCAGGGTTGCATGTTGTGAAAGAATCCTTCGTTGTTTTGTATAACAGAATCCAACCATATTTCATTTATACATTCTATATATATATATATATATACTCAATGTTGCGTAGAATAACTATTATCAAAATTGTGTGTAACACGATCCAATAATAGTGTTGCGTATACTGCAAGCTAATACGGTGTTGCGTATAGCGCATGGTAATCTTGGTGTAGAATACAACACAATACATTAATGAAATTAAAAGAATATTTTTCATAAAATCTCGGGGTGTTACATTCTACCCCCCTTAAAATGAATTTCGCCCTCGAAATTCATTGGGGTTATAAATGGTTTACTATTCGAAAGTTTCATTAATAGAAACCCACATCATAAAAAGGAATACCAAAACCAATCTTTAAAAACAAAAGTATGAAACTTAACGGTTACCCAAATAAACTAATCACTGGGTTTCCACATAGGTTAAAATATGGATATGGAAGAGAAATCTAACCATCATGTTCTGATGGAGGGTGGTAGAGAACATTGCTATGAAAAAGCCAACAATTGCAAAGCCATAAATTTGTGACGATCTAAGGTACCATCTGATTCAGCAGATATAAGAGCACTAGGACAACATTTTTGGTTTTGAAGATCATTTCTTTAAGTTGATGAAATTAGAATTAGAAGAAATACTTTCGTGATTTTGGTATAGTCTCACCGTTTGTCGTTCTTTGGACAATTTCCACTTCATCTCTTAAAGAAATGAAGTTGAATTTGTCATTCGTGAAGTGTTAACAGATCATGTGATAGAATGATGGGTCATTCCACCTGTTTCAAACAAGAGTTTAGCAATAGTTATCAAATATACATAAGTCCGTATTTGGTGAGGTTTATCATATATGATTCCAAAAATGAACCTATACATCATATATCATACCGCATAATAAAATAAAACTAGTTTCTACTAAACAGGGACTTCCTGTAGTCCAGGGGTAGGCGATAAAGGCCAGTCGCACTTCGGTTGTGGGTTCGATTCCCACAGCCTTTTCTGACGTGATGGGTTGTCGCTCATCCTGCAGGTTTTCCTTTTTCTAAAACTATATTACTATAACATCCCATCAATAATATCGGAAAAAAAACTTCTATACTTAAACAATACTAACTTATGTCCAACATAATCCATTCTAGTCTATAGGCTTATCCATAATACTGCATTCCATTCTCATAATATAGTGAAAACGATTACCAAAGATTTAATACCATCGTTGATCCCCATATATCATAAGATATGTCTTGTTGGTCACATTCCAAACATTCAAAGGCCTTAATCATGTATTCTCTTGAATACCCATTGAACCATAGTGAAAACTTGAATGCAGTTGAAGTTATCACTTTTCACATACCAAAATCTTCAAGATTCTATATACTCAAACCATGATATCACTTAGTCCTTATATCAATCATGAGCTCATGAATACTGTTAAACATTTTATTTTCTCGTTTTCCCTTCATTATGCACATATCATCTTATTTCCAAAAATATCTCAATCACTTTGAATACCACATTAGACCAATACATAAATATTCCAATACTTTATGATACAACATTATTTTGGAATCCCATTACATAAACACTTAATCATTCCACCACATCGTTGTCATATTCAACATTTCCAATAGTGAACACATGTGACTTCCCTTTGTCCTTTGCCTTAAGAGGTTGCTCATGTCGATCATCACTAACCATTGTATTAGGGCATTTATTAGCATAATTCCCCATTTCCTTTCACTTGAAGCATTGAATAGTTGGCGGTGCGTTCTCTGTAGTGTTTTCTTTATTCACATCATTAGAAACCCTTTTTCCATTACTTCGACAATCAGCTGCTCGATGACCTTCTTTTCCACACTTAAAACATTTTCTAGTCCCTTTAAGAAAATCTCCACCATGCTTCTTTCCACACTTTGTGCATAAGGAAACATTCATCTTCTTTTCACCATTATTTTGAGATTTCTCCTTGAACTCCATCTTTCGTTTCTTGTTGAAACTATGAGATGGATAAGTAACACCAACTTCCATTTCTACCTTGATAGCACAACGCACAATTTCTTCATAGCTACTGAAGTCTCTTATAGCTAATTCCCTTCGAAGACTTGGTTTTAAGCCACTGAAAAATTGATCAACTTTACTTTCAGGTTGGATGATAATGCCAGATGCATACCATGCAAGTCTTGTAAAATTCGCTTCGTATATACCAACAGATTCATCATCCTTCTGCTTCAGCTCAAGAAACTCCTTTTCCATCTTTGTTCGAAGAATACGAGGGAAGTACTTACTGAAAAACAAGTTCTTGAACTCGTCCCATTCCATGGACTCAATTTCATCTCTTGGCCTCGTATTCTTGATAAGATTCCACCATTGATCAGCTTCACCTTCCAAATGATATACTGCTAAGATGACTTTATCATGCTCAGAACATTGAAGAACTGAAAATATATTTTCAATGGTACTGATCCGTTGTTCAGCAACAAGTGGATCGGAAGACCCACTGAAAGAAGGTGGACGTTGCCTCATGAAAGACTCAATAGAATATTTTTCCCTTCTCTGCTCATTTGGAAGTCCAGAATGATTCATAGCTTGTGTAAGTATAGCAATAAGATTTTGCACTCCATCTCCCATAACTTTGTTTGTTCAGGAGGGCAATCATTGCATTGTCCATTGCATTGATCAACATGGTTCCTTCGGGTTCCAGCCATCATCTAAAACCCAAAAAGAATAGTGTGAGAGGCAAAAATCATGCTAGGGAAAACAACATAATAAAGGAGGAGTACCTTAAATATCTAACATCTTAGGTTTAATTCTATGATCATTAGTGTAATTCTAGTACTATAACCTATACGTATACTTAATCTTAGGGACATCCCTAGACATACCTTAAAAATATCTCTAGGGATCTCACTAACGTTTTCACATCCTAGTTTCCAAAGGTTGACTAAACCTTTAGTCTGATACCAACTATAGAGACTCGAAGCTTGACGTACATTGATATTACATTACATTTGTGGAATACTTAGTACATAAAAAAAACACACACACAAGGATCATAATAGTTTAGTGTCTTTGGAAACTTGGAATATAATCTTCTAATCCTGGTGAAAGATCTTCAACATCTCCCATAAAGATCTTCCTTTATTTTTTATACCTAAAACCTTTCTTTATATCCTGGGGAAAAGAAAACATAAACGGGTGAGCTCAAATTCTCAGTAAGGGTAAACAAAAGAAATATCAATCACATAATATACATAAGCACATAACTTTTGGAAATCTTAACCTGTAAAAGAGATCATAATTTCATAACCTGGGATAACTCATGGCAGGGAAATGTAATCACAATAATCATAACTTAAAACATGAAACTTTGTGGCATACACACATAATCATAGAGAATAATTTCTTGTTAGTCAAGACTCATTTCCAAGACTATCTTAGTGGACAAAGTCCATTTCTGAACCAAGTCACCCTCATTTCAGTCCTGTTTCACTGAACCGGAATAACCTACCATTCCAGCCATGTCTATCTCATGAGATATAAAATCTTTACCCAATGCATTGGAGGGAGATATAGGTCCCACACATCTCATAATGATACCATTCTTATGTGTTCCACAAAATCATAAATCATACATCATTTCATAACCCATGTAATACAAATGGGAATCTTAAACATCATGACATCATAAAGCAATTAATATAAGATAAAGGAATTCATAAAAATAATTCCATCACAACATAATCAAATCAATGTAATAATAGGGATAAAATCAGAACCCTTTATTCTCTTAGATGGAAAATAATTTTGATAAAACACTTGAACTCCATTCTTGTGGAAAATATCCTTTCTTCTTCAAAAACATTTTTTCCTTTCTTAACATGTCATACAACATTAAACTAAAAGAAGTTGATTAAAAATAAAATTGAAAAATTGTAATGGAAGCTTCTTGGAAATAATGTTTTAAAAATCCATTCATGCCGTATAAGTTAAAAAAACATTCTTTTTGTACTTTTGTCGGAAAAGTCAAAAAGTACCTCGTACGAAAAACGACAAAAGATTCCTTTCATATCTTTTACTAAAAACTCACCGAAGGGTAAAATTGGATTTAAACAATTGTACGTGGATGGAAATAATATTACATATTGAGGAAACATGGATTTGGATGATAAAATTCACTCTAGTAAATTCCAAAGTATAAACAATCTTGGATAAAAATGAGATTGTGATATTTCCCTTACCTTAGGTCCAATTTGCTTCATAAGTGTCCGAACCTCCTGTATAATGATTTAAATAATTTCATTGACTTATTACAGAATCATATTTATTGTTATGATATCATATATGGTTCACTTATGACTTTTAATTACCCGTTCTTTTGTAAATTCAATGTTGAAGAGCGTTTTGGGTAAAATTGTTTCATTTGTCTTCCGTGTTTTGACTTGTAATTATTCATATGATTACATAGATCATGATTAATTAATTCCAGAATTTAAAACATGATTTATATATATATATTCAGAATATACATATATATAATAAATCAGTAATTGGGAAGAAATACACCCTTCATGGAGATGGTAGGTCGTATGTACGCATGAACGCTGTTTTCGTTTCCTTATTGAGTTGAACCGAATTAAGTAGATGACATACATATATATACACATAAATCCAGTATCATTATTATGTCATATATTTCATGATTACTTATTATATATACTTTATAATCATTCATGAATGGTTAAAGTGGAGAATGAATCTCATCACGTCGTGGAGACAGTAGTCCGTACGTACGCACGAGCGATGATATCGTTCTCATGATCATGGGACTGTATTGGAGTGTATGTATACTATTTCAGAATCAATATCACTTTAAAATAATAATATATAGTTATTATTTACACCATTATACCCATCCAAGTAAGGTGGTGGTGGAAAATAGATTTCACCACGGCGTGGAGACGGTATTCCGTACGTACGCACGCGCGGTGATTTCATTTTCCGTAGGATGGATAGATGGTGAAATAGGATTGTTTCATACTTATAATAACATATCAGTATATGAGTGATACTGATGTTATTACTTCATAAGGAAACAACCTAAGAAGAATAATTGGAAGAATAAATAAAGGTGAAAGAATCGGTAACAGAAATTACCTCTTCTTTGAAGCGCCTCTTTGAGACCTCCTCTTAGGGCACTAAAATTGGTCTTTTAGGAAGACCAGAACCTCTAGGATGTTTCTAGTGAAGTGGAGAAGAGATTTTGGTAGGGGTTTTCCGAGCTTGAATGCTCAAATTGGTGTGAGGAAGAGAGGGAGGAGGTGCCCTTTTATAAGGGAGGAGAGGGGCACCTTTGGAATAACTAAAAATATTATTCTATTATAAGGTCAATTTCGGTTTTAATTAGCTCCAAATTGATTTTTTTCAAGGCTAAGGTGCGGATGGGTCAAAATACTCTCATCCAATAGAATTTAGACAAGTTTAGGTTCCTATTTTAACCTTATCATTTAGATTTAACATTAAGTTAAAAACAAATTATAAAAACATTTTTTAATGAGTATGACATCAGTAGGGGATAAAATGAATTTCTTTTAACTTATGAATTTTTTTTCCATTCCATATACATTAATTTTTTAAAAATTAAATTTTTTATAAATGGTATGAAACTGAGAGGCTTGAATTTCATTAATGTGTATAGAAGGTAACACTTATATGTTATAAAATTTGTTTAATTTTTAATTAATATAATTTTTTATAGTGTTTACCATATGGAACATCAAGCTTAAATGAACCACGATATGCTGTAAATATATTCAGATTTAATTATAGATCGTATAACATCTCTATTACTTTTGTGTATATAAAAGAGTAACTAGATTAACAAATATACTTTGAAAATATTTACATATATAAATCTTTCAAATATAGCCTTGGAAATATGTACTAATTTTTTAATGATAAAAATATATTACAAAATATCAATAATCATTGATGTTTAGAAGGGTAATGTTCCAATAAATGTGGGTTTACCATATATTATTTATTTTAATTATAAATGGCAAATTTTTTTGTTTTATAATGTTAAAAAAATTAAATGGTTTCAACTTATTTATTCTTTATATGAAAATAAATAATATTCCTTTTTTCCTTTTTTAGGAATATCTTATTTTTGTGTAAATAGTAAAAAGTACTGACATTACAAATAAGGTCGTTATTATAACATTATCGTGACATAAAAATAAATTGAACTTTTATTAAAATTAATTTATTTACCACATATATATTTTATATGTAATATTATTTATTTAAAAATAATAATTTTATCATTTTAATAAATATTTGACATTTTTTGAAATGTAGGTTATGTTTTTATTAAAATTAAATCTATTTTCGTTACATATATATTAGTGAAGTTATAATAAGGTTTCTTAATAATTTAAATTTTGTTTTAATGTAATATAAGAATTATTTAACTAATCATAAAACAATTTATTCCAAGGGATTCAATAATGTAAATGATTTTGTTATTAAATCTTCTTTCTAGTAAAAACACACATTGAATAATGTCTATCATTTCGTTCATAAAACATATATTTAATGAAACTTATATCACATGTATAGATTGAGTATTAATGAATTGATAGAGACCATGGTGAAAATTTATCACCTCTATAAAGAGCTGAATAAATAAAAAATGGTTAAAATATATGTTAAGGTATTTATAGAACTCAAAAAATATAAATTACTTAATTTGATTAATTCTTTAAAAATTTCATCCTATCTTCCATAATATTTAAACTTAGTTCTATTTTCTATTTATAAGTACCTTTATATTATCTGAATTAATGAATATATCCAAAATGTAAATCTTTTTTTAAGGTAATTAATTTTCTCCCAGTAGTAAAATGATATTATAAATGTTTATAGATATATATTTTTAATTTTAATCAATTAAATTAAATATTTTAATTTTAAAAAATGTTTGTTTTGGTATGATTACAAATAATTCTTACGCATCATCAATGAAATTCTTCAGTTATTAAGTCAAACATCATAGGAAGTAGTTCTGAAACATTAAATGTTATATGATTTTGAAAATATAAATTCTTAAATGTTTTTTACATAAAAATACAATATAATTAAATTTTAAAATATTTAAAATAAAATATTATAATAAGGTTGATGTTTTTTTATTCAAATTATGGGAATCGTCTAAATAATTTCTTCTAAAAAATTCAGTTTAAAATATCTGATTAATTATAATAAAAATATTTAAATTTTTCATAATTTCAAAATTAATGGGAAATTGTGTATCATATTATATATTTTCCACATATGATCCACTTTATTTTTTTGAATGACATTATAGACCCTAAAAATTAATGTGAATTTTTACCACTCAATGTGTAAAAAGTGTTAATGTGTGGTCAAATAGATGATAAAAAGATTAAAATAATATAAAATTCATTATAAATAATATTTCAGGGATTTTATTATACCACATATCACGTAACATTTTTAATTAATCAAATTCAGATAAAATTTTCATATAAATTGTCCATATGTTGTTTTAATGTTGGACATAATTATATTTATGGAACACCCCTCACTTTTAAGAGGGATCCTCTTATATTTTCTTCATCACAAATTCATGAGCCACATAGCTATACATAACCCTACAAAAATATATTTTAAAAATCCCCTTAAATGATATATAGGATATGTTTTTATTAAAAAACAACCCAAAGGACTTTCAAAATAGATACATGTTATTTTAAAAAAAATAATTATTTATGTTCATAGAATATTTTTATGATAATTTTTTCTTCTATAGCCTAAAGATATTTATTAACCACATTAATATAGTTAGAATAATATTGTAATTTTTACTCAAATTTTATTATAATTTTATAATGTCTATTTTATATTTATCATCCCTCCAAATAAAAAATGAAAACATTTTCATGTGTGTCAAGAGAATGCAGTCTCTATAACTTATGTATTTTATCTATCATCATCTCCTTTCATTGTATGTTATATGGATTTATTTTATAATTATATATTATGTTTATAAAATTTTAATTTTTCCATTAAAATAAAATATTATCTACCTTTTCACCTCCATTATATTGAATTGCGATAATGGGGTTGTTATGTACTAGTTAACAACCACCTTCATAAAGAGATGTGATTTTCCCATTTATTTTTTATATATCAAAGGAATAATAATATATATAATTAATATATATTATATATATGTTATAATAATGATTATATAAAGATTAATCACTAGTTCAATTTCTTTAATTTATTCCATTGAAAATTGAACACAATAACCGTGTTTACGTGTGGAATACAACCTCTACGTAGTGATGTAACTCATTTTTTATCATGATATTGTATAAATAAATTAAGACTTAAATTTTATGTGTAAATATTATTTTTTATATGATTAATATTTTTTATATTTTAAAACCAAAAACCAATATGCAAGGACTTTTACTACTAAACTGAAACATGAATGAAAAATGGAACAATTAAAACCAAAAGTGTTTTTTCATAGGGAATTAATATTAATGGAAAATTTATAAATTATATGTGAATTATATATTATAATATAATTTCAATTATATTTATATAATTAATTTATTACATATTTAAATTAACTATATATGTTATTATGAATCCATATGAAGAAATTCTGGACCCATGGCATGTGTTTCTAATCTATATTTTATTTTGATGAGGAATTATTCGTAATAATTATGTTTTTATTTTGTTTTTTTATATTATTTCACTTAATTTTATTTATTAATTTGTTGAATATTATTAGGATTTAAAAATATATCTAATTTTCTTTATTTTATGAGGTTTTTATTCACAGTTTAGCAAAATTATGTGTGTTTATTTCATCAATATTACTTCATTGATACATTTTAATATTAGAAAACAATTAAGTTAATATATTGTATATAATGGTCGTTTGATATGTTATGATAAATACTATATTCAAATTCATTGTATTTAATTTTAAATTTTATGCTACTAATTTCAATGTTGTTATGATTGAAAAGTTAACAGTTAATTAAAGACTTATATTACAATATCATTTGTTGGAATTTCCCAAGAAAAATTTTTATTTAGGGAGATTTGAGGATCATTATTAATTAAGAAGCTTTTTTTATATCCATTACTTATTTTTGTGATGTTCATTTTTCTTTAAATCATACTCTATTTGGAAAAAAACTGAAGAAATTATTTTAATGAAATCTAAATTATTTATTAATTGTAGTATGGAATAATTCACCTAAAATCCTATTATCTTCAATATATTTTCTGTAATTTTATGTCAATATATAAATATTTGAGATTTTTTTTAAAATATATTTTAACTCTACTTAAAATTATAATTATGAATCATTTCAATTGTTTTAGGTATTCCACAATTTTTAAATTTTATAAAAGTGTAAATTGAATGTTCTATTTTAATGTATATTATATGAATAGGTATTCCATAAACTTGAATTTTATTTTCATTAAATATGTTTTTTAAAATTTCGCTGGAAATTTTCATAGAAAAGAATTTTTCTTAATTTTTTGGGAATTTAAAATATTTTAATATATGATAAGAAATATTTTATTTTCCTAATTTTAAAGGAAATATAAAAATTCTCTTTTGAAATTATTTTCATGTCTTTAAACATTTTTAATGATTATTATTCTCTATTGGGAAATTTTTTTAGTGATACCTTTCTATTAAATTCTCTACATAGTATATGATATTGATTTTTTAAAATAGTTCTTATGATTCCAAATTCTCTCAAAAAAATCAATTAAACAAGGATGATATAATAAATTATTTTATGATATGATCCACTTCCTCTCTGTGAATAAATTATGATTATGGGTTTAAAAAATTATTATAAACCCTATTTCTTTTTGATGGGTTACGCTCCAATGGAAGGATTATTGATTTCATGATATTGTGGAATACATTTGAATAATTTTCATTATTTGAGTTATGGGCCATGAATTATACATCCATCTAATGAAGTGGTTATAGAATCATTTCCCAAATAAATTTTAATTAATAAAAAAATTAACATATTTATTTTTTCATATCTTGAAAAATATTTATTGTTTTATTTATTTTGTGGAACAATATTTATGGGATTTATTTAAGTGATAAAATGACCCGAACAAATATGAAATTCAAGATAAAAATAAATCATGTATACCTTTGTATAATTAAGGCTAAATTAAGAAGATAAAATTGAATATTAAATCATAAACATGGTTGATAACATTAGAAAAAAAAATTTACATCATAAATCGACTATTAAAAAATCACTAGAAAAACACGTTAAAATGAAAAGAAGAGGTAAATTAAATCTTTGGAAAAAAATTTATAATGGAATGGATTTAAATATAGTATCACCATATAAAACATTCCAATATGAACTAGAAATTAACATTTAAAATTAATAAATTTACAAGTACATGGATTATAATACAACATTGCTCGCTACTTTAACATGAATATATTCAATGTATTTTTTTGACATTGGGGTCCATATATTCTTATAAATACATGGCTATGGGATACTAATTTCATATTGGATGTGAGTTGAGAGCACTAGGGTGATGCTCCATCTTTATTAGACTCCTCAACCCCGCCTTCTCCACTATATCATATAATTTTTTTATTTGTTTTTATTCCCTATCTATTGGAAAGATTGATGTGGGGATTTTCTTCATGCCATGTAATTTTGAATTAATGTGTACTATTATAATAATATTTTAGTTTATTTTAAATAAATATATTTTTTTGTATATTTTATTAAGAATATTTTCAATTATGTCTTATCTTATCATTCAATTACTCAAGAATAATTATTTATTAATAGTTGACTGAGTGATTTTTAATGGTAAAATTAATTTTACATTTCTATTATGACCATTAAGTGAGTTCCATTTTAAATATAAAATGGTTTTGGTAAATCTTAATTTTTAATTTTAAAGTGTAATTATCATGTGTAAAAAGAGATCCTTGAGATCGAGAGACTCTACCTAGATAAAGAGATTTAATTATAATCCATTCCGATGAATATATATATTTATATATATATATATATATATATATATATTATTTAATATCTTATTATTTCTGGATCATTTATTTTTAAATTAAGTGAAACCCTTTTTATAATATTTCTCTATATATTATTATGTCACCAAACTCTATAGTTAAAATATAAAATTATCAAAATTTATAATTAATAACGGTATATTTTATTAATTTAATTATTTTATTAAATATTTATCATTGGGTAAACCAAAAAATCATATTTAACACACCACGATTTAATTGAATGTCTCTTTTGAAATTTAATTTCCTCGACATTATAGGTTCCACACAACCCCAGGCAATAATGAACAGTGATATACAATTACATATTACTATTTTTGAACAACTATAATAATATAGACATTAAATTATAAGGAATTAATAGTGTTGAAGAAATAATTAGTTTTATATATTATATATTTAATCAATTATTTTAACCTTTATACAAATTATTTTATAGGCATAAGAAAAGAATGAAACCTATTTTAGGCATTAAAAAGTTATATGTAGTTTTATAGACATTTAATGGCGCACTTATTTTAAAACTGAAAATTGAATCATTAATAAATTATATTGATAAAAATAAGCCAAATTTTATAATGTGTAATGTTAAAATTATCTTAGGGTGAAACATCGTTGTTTTATGATAATATTTATTTCTAGTGAATAGTGAAAAATCAAGATTTATATAAAATTACCATTTTCATCATATTAATATTATATTTGTGAGTTAAATATTTTCATCAACTAGTAATGTATCTATAAAAATTAGGCATCTTAAAAATTTTTGTACGATGTAATTATATAATAATATATGTAAATAAATATTTTAAAAATTATTAATTAAGTGTTGGTATTTTTGTACGCCATAAAAACATATTTACAATTTTATAATTAACTAATTTATTTAAACGAAAATTTATTTTGATAAAATAGATTCATAAATTAATATTTTTTTCTTATTATTTTAAGATGATTTTGGATACCATAGTAGATTTTCAATATTTCATAAAATTTATTATAATTTTAAAATCATTATTTTTTAAGTAAATGATTGTTTTTAAAATAAATTTTTTCATACTTATAAAAATATTTTAATAAAATTGATTTAATTTTTTAATTCAAAATTATGGAAATTGGTTATGTTTTATTTTTGGTATCATTCAAAAATAGTTACTTTTTTTATAAATATTAAAATTTAGTAATTTAAAGTATAGGTAAATTATTTTATTATTGATTCATGGTGGTGTATGGATGGGGTAAACACCCATTGGTTTCAAATCAAATACACTATTTAATTTATTAAGTTGTAATAATCAAAACTATTTAATCCATTTACCCCAAATAATAAATTAATGATTATAATATGAAAAACACTCATCTCCACCACTATAAAAGTCAACCTCACCGCCCATTCTCCTCACACCCTCCAAGAATTAATCCATTTCATATTCTACCTAATAATCTTACCAAGCCTCTTCTCAATTTATAAGGCATTCTAGTCTATCTAAGAGGTAAAAACCAAGGGCCTTATGAAGGTTCTAAAGGAGAGAAACCAAGAGGTAAAACACAATTTCTTTTTCATTTAATTTCTTTTCGACATATTTTTTATTATCTTATCCTCACCTACATATCACAGGTGATATGATATCACACGTAAATTTTAAAAACAAAAATTTTATTATTTTTAGGTAATATAAAATAATAAATTTTTTTCCCTCTCATTTTGTTTTAAATTTAAAAACAACATATGTGATGGGTCAAATTATTGCATTTAAGGAAATAGAATTTACAATTTCTTTTACCAAATCCAAATATGAGAATTAAAAAATTTTCATTGTTGACACATATTATAATATATTTATTAAATCTTATTTAATTTTCAATAACCAATATATATTAATGATATTAATTAATAAAAAAACTAGTTTTTGATAATAAAAAACATTTAAAATAATCTAAATGATTAACACTGATGTCATATATAATGATTCATCCTCACCAAAAAATATAAAAATAAAATATATAACCATTTAATCTTATATATGTTTATTAATAACATATATATTTAATTTTGGATATCTACTTCCATTTTAAATTAATTTCCATACTCATATACAAGTAAACCAATCATGAAAACTGAGGAAATGAATTCTCTCAAACGATAACATTTTATTTCATAACACATAAAAAATAATAGAATTAAAGATAATAAAATTATAATAATTCAAATATAAGTATAATTGTTCTGAAATAAAAAATTAATGGATTTAATTTGATTATATTTTAAATTAAATCCCAGTGAAGAAATTTTTTTTACATAAGGTAAGGGTTTTCTTCTTGAACCTCCATTTTCATTCGGGATATACCTACTCCCTCTATAAAAATATATAATTCTTAATTAATTTTATACAATTATTCTAAATTTTGTTTATATATATTCCATAATCATGTATCCAGATCAATTATTCCTTCTTTGATGGGAAATAGATTATTTATAAATATCCCTCCTAAATTATTCCAGAAAAGAAATCTTTATCAATGTAAACCTCCCAATTTCATACACATTTTTTAGTACTCCCCATAATAGCAGTTAATCCACCATTGTTTGTTCTAAAATCACTCATCTTACCATGAATATTTTTCTAGTTTAATTCCTAGTTTTATTAAAATAAACACTCATTTTTTCATTAAAATCACTTTAATATTTTTCCTGAAACTATAGTAAAAACTTTTACTCATAAATTTCCTAAAATATCGATTTACATGATTTAACTTCAATGGGAAATCATTTATGAAAAAAAATATAATTTCATTTTCCTTAAATTTTATTTTTTGGGATATAATTTTTTACAATCTAATTTTATAAAAAATAAAAATGATTTCCAAAAAAATAGTTCTTTCTTAAGTAAAAAAGGTATTTTTCTCATCAAAAACATTATTCTATGAGATTTATCCCATTTTTAGCCAATATTCCTTATGTATGTGATGTATTTAGTTCCCTTGGATTTATTATATTAGGATTATTTTTATTCTCATGATATTATATGTTTTATTTAAGGGGATTCCAAGTTGTATGGGACACATTGCAATGTTTAATGATTAATTTCATTTATAATTTTTAAAGTGTATCTTATTTTATGTCAAAATATTTTGTTAAATATTTTACCTTATTGAGGTTTTCTCTAATGACATTGTATACCAAATGTTTTATGTTTTTATGATCAGTTTTTTTATGTATGCTCTATTTGATACCATTCATTGTTTGTGGTTAATGTATTCCTATTTCTGATAATTGTTTTTTTAATATGAATTTTTATATTGATTATGTTTACTTATTTTCATATGAGTAGTGCATTAGACTTAAAAAGTGATGGTTAGGGCCCAATATAACTTCTCTTTTCATTATAAGGTCTCATGAAACAAACATGAAATGGTTTTTTAAGATGCCTTACCCATTTGTTAGAATATTGGCATGAATCCTTGAAAATAACATATTTTTGGCATGAAACCTTAAAGGTGTGTTTTAGATGTGCATCAGTTTTAATTTGCTTCATTATGAAACTAGTAACTAACAGTCCAAATGGTTATTTGACTAGTATATTGTACTTGGTAATATTTTATTATGGTTTTATTCTATTATATTTTTTAACTTCTATTTCATGTTAAAAATATGCTTTAATGGATTGTGTTTTTTAGTTACTCATCATGTATCATTGTTTCTGTTTATTTATGAAAACATTCAATATGTTTCATACCCTTTATATGAATCAGATCTCACCCTTTTCTTATATTTTATTTTTCCCCTAGATGAATATATATAAGTTATAAATTAATTGTAGGGATAATATTGGTGTTTAAGGGTGTTTATAATGGTGTTTCTATGTTGTATTTAATTTTATGTTGTATTGTAATGTTCATGTTTATAATATAGTTTCCAAAACTAAAAAATTTATCAATTCTTTTGGATGGTATTTCATGAAATCATACCAATGTAAAAAAGTATGGCATCAGCTCCAGGATACTGGGTTCAGGGTCATTACATCATAAATCCTATACTATATAATCCAAGATATCGTGATTTTTTGTTCTATGTATTCAAATATAAAAATTCTCTATCCCCATAGGAATTAAAAATGATATAAATTCCATAAAATATTTGGCATCGTTGTCTAGAAGAGGTGAATAAATTATGATTAATTAAATATTTTAGAGAAAGTAATTTTTTCAACAATTTTGGGATCCTTATTTAATTTTATATTTTTATTTTATTATTTTTCATTATTTTTAAATAAATTTTTATTTTTATTTGTGATAGAAATATTTAAATGTATAATGAATCTAAAAGATATACTCACCTTACATTGGATGAATCGTCATAATAAATTTTATGAACTAAAATCGAGGAACAATCAAACCAAAAATCACCTACAGCGGTACACGAAAATAGAAGATCAATCACCCATCGAGTTGAAACAATATTTTAAAGTGGCATCTCAAGAACCTATGTTCATAGATTAAAAAGTTTAATTATGTACCTATATTGAACTTAGGTCAATAAATAAAACCCTCACCACTATAGGCTTAGAAGATGAAAATGAGGAATAAGAGATATCAGCCGCTGCATTTTTAATAAACATTTTGAAAATTCTGGGAGAACATTTGGAGGTAAAATAAAAGGATGATGAGAATACCTATACTTATTTAATGAAACTTATAGATCTCCTATGAGCACTAGAGGAAGAAGAAGAAGAACATGTTTTTAGTTATAGATACTATGGTGAAAAGGAATAAGAATAAGGAGTAGTTATTGTAGTAGTAGTAGTAGATCTAGAAGAAAATCCCAATTGTTACATTGTATAAATTTTTCAATCAAAATATGTAATTAGAGAGGATGAATGGTGTCACGACCCATCCCCCGGGGCCTGTGTCATGACTACCCCAAGCCCTCCTTCTATAGGCTAGGGGAGGATGACTAGAACCGAAGGCGTTTCTTCTAAAACTAGGAAGGCATTGCCTTTTAACCAATAAGAACACGCAACCAGGAACATATCAAGATACGAACTAAAGTGAACTGAACAGTAAATAGAGTGAGTTCAGTATGTAAAAGGTTATAGATTATAAGACCAACTAGAAAGTACAAGAAACTGAAAGTACTGGTAAACTAGAACAACTCCTGTGAATACCAGCCATGGAACCTACCTGAAGGGTAGGTACACCTCTTGATCAGTCGTCTCTGTGGTACGCCTTGTCTAACGTCCTCCTCCGAGCTAGCTCTAGTTCTTGTACTCTCATACTTAGTTATCATTGTCTGTCTTCTGCACCAAACACAACAAAGTGTGGGCATAGGTTGTGCCTGGGTCAGTATAACGATACACAGTTGGGACCCCGAGACCCTCAAGGTATCACAAAATCCACAAAGGATAAACGACAAATCATGAAATCAAATGAAAAAACTACTTAGGTATATGCCCATACATATACCTAAGTTATCAAATATACCCATCTCAATCATGAGGAAACACATAGTGCAACTCAAAAGCCCAAAGCTCAACTGTTCCATAAAGGAAAGAGTACCACGATTGTAAGTACCACTCAGGTACACCAGATAAAAAAATACCACCAAGTTATTACCACAATGAAAAGTACCACTCAGGTACGGACTCATCTCACACCAGGTATAACTTAAGTACAAAAGTACAAATGATTATTCGTAATGTTTGATCAACTTATTCTATCAAGAGGCTCTGTTGCTGACCCACATACGTTCGCTCGGTGTTGACTCACATAAGATTTCTAGGTGATGACACACAAAAGATATTTAGGTGCTGACCGACATATGATCGCTCAATCCTGACCCACAGAGGATAGCTCGATGCTGACCCACACAGGATCACTTGGTGCTGACCGACACTAGATCAGTAGGTGCTGACCCACACATGATCGCTCGGTGTTGACCCATAACAGATCGCTAGGTGCTGACCCACACAGGATTTCTCTATGTTGACCCATATAGGATCTCTCGGGGCTGAACCACATAGGATCTCTCAGTGTTGACCCAAACAGGGTTGCTCGGTGCTGACCCTGATAGGATCACTCGGTGTTGACCCACATAGGTTCACTATTCATTCTTCACGTCACAGCCAGCTACTGGGTTCCCGCACTACGCTTTCTCGTCTTCATGAGGGTCCTCTCCTCAATCCACTGGTCTATAAACCAACTTAAACAATGTCCCACAAAAAAGTATCTCAATGTACTAGCACATTATATGGGTCTCAACGCAACAGAAGGTGCGTCAATCAGATGATCGGTCTGTATGTTAGTAGCCTTTTAGTCACGAGGGCCCGGTTAGATTCGTTCTCGATCCAACCCGACCATACCCCAACATTCCCCAACACTTTAGTGGGGGAATACCAAAAGGACCATCTTGCTCCAAGATTTACAGTATCATTGATGGTTTATCAAATGGACGCATGGTGCCAATGTTATGGCTGATAGAGCGAAAAGTTCGTAGCAGGTCCAGGTCTGGTCCAACATGGTAGGACCAACCTACCCCGACCTGGCCTGGGCAGACCCGACCCAGTTTGGGTCGACCCAGCCCAATGGGTCCGGCCTGGACCGCACCAGGTGGCGTAGGGGCCGCGGAGTGGCACATGGCCTCGAGGGCGGCGCGGAGGCTGCGAGGGTGAAGAAGGTTGTGGAAGTCCTGAAGGATCGCAGGGCCATAGAGGGCAGTGGGGAGGTGAGGCCATGGGGTCCATGAGGTGGCGGGATGGCGAAGGCTATGGGGCATACAAAGAGCCGTGGGGCAGCGAGGCCGTGGGGGCCGCGAGGCCTCAGGGGTTGTGAGGCCATGGGACGATGGAGGCCGCAGGGGCCGTGGAGGGTCGCAGGGCGGCAAGGCCACGGTGGACATGAGGCTGCAGGACAATGGAGTCCATGGGGGCCCGTGGAAGGCCACATGGTGGTGTAGTCTGTGGGGCGGCGGTCCGCCATGGTTGGTTATGCGGTGAGGATGGAAGGACGGTGATCAATTGATGATGTCTGTCATTGGAGGATGTCCCGAGGGAGAAGTCGAAGTCGTGCATTGGCGTTCTTTGTTGGAGTAGCATTCTTCATTGGAGAAGAAGAATTTCTCCAGGGTTCTCTCCCAACTTCCCTTTTCCAACACTTCCCCCAATTCCACTAAAAAGAAAATGTAGCCAACAAGATATATTTCCCCTATTTATTTATTGGCACAAATTAAATTGGCATCATAATTACATTGAGGTTGGCATAATAAATTTTGGGGAAACCTAAAGGTCACCTCCCTCATTAAAAAGGGATTTTAAGAGGTTTCTCACATTATGAGGGTTCGGGTGGTTTCCACCCTTAACTTCAAAGTGGGGGATTTAGGTTTGGCGGTCCCCACCTCCATAACCTCACATGAGTGGTTTACTTCTAGTAGTCCCCACCTCTTAACATCCACATGAGAGTTTCAAATGAAAATTAAATGTTACACAATTTTATTTTATTTTATTCTTTCACGAATAAGTGAAAAACTATCTTCCACCCTCTACCTACTGTGGTCGAGGTGAAAGTCTCTTTAAGCGACTACTGGCACTGCAAGTTCAACGGTTCCCTCTGATTTTAATTTCTAGCACCGGTTAAAAATTTAGAAAATCCCACTCGCATTTTTACTGAACCTACCCAAAAAAATATTTAGAAATTAATTCCAGGAACTTCGTGCCTCTGAATCACATGCCATTAATTTTTTCAGACTTTTAAAATTCCCATTTAATTTAAAAAATTACATGGAATTTCTGGGTCTTCACATTCTCCCCACCATAGGGCTTTACATCCTCGTAAGACACAACTCAAAACTAAAAAAACAAGTGGGGTTACTGAGCATGAATATGAGCCTCTCACTCCCATGTGCTCTTAGAGAGGTTCTCATGCTGTCAATTAACCCACACCAGAGGTATCGACCACCCACAAAGGACCCTCTCTTGTCAATCCTCAATCTCAACTTGAACCTCCCTAAAATTCTCAACATCGTCGACGTCTAGATCTCTGTGGTCGATGACATAGGAAGGGTCGTGCACGTATCTCCTAAACTAGGGTACATGGAGGACGGCATGCACCTGGTGGAACTGATGGGGAATAGCTAAGCAGAAAACCACCTCGCCAACTCTACTGAGGACCTGGAAGGGTCCAATGAACCACAGAGATAACTTGCCTCCTCAGCCAAATCTCTACAAACCTCTTTGAGGTGAGACCTATTGAAAGATGTGGTTACTATCCTCGAACTCCAGAGGTCTCCATCTTTTGTCGTCATATGACTTCTTCCTGAACTGTGCAGTCTTCATTTGCTCCTGGATGATCTGCACCTTCTCTGTGGTAGCCCAAACCATCTCTGCTCCCATGAGTGCTGACTCCCCTAGGTCTGTCTAGCAAAAAGCTGATCTACAATGTTTCTCGTAAAATGCCTTAATTGGTGTCATCCCAATGGTGGAGTGATAGATTTTTTAGAATGAAAACTCCACCAATGGCAAGTGATTCTCTCAGCTATGACCGAAGTCAAGGACAAAAGCATGTCGCATGTCCTCGAGGGACAGAATGGTCCGCTCAGTCTAGCCATCCCTCTAAGAATAGAAGGCGGTTCTCAAACAAAGTCGTGTCCCAAAAGCCTCCTGTAACCCCTTCCATAGCCGGGATGTAAAACTTGCATCATTATCAGAGAAAATCGTCTATGGTACTCTATGTAGCCACAAAATCTCCTACACATAAGGGTGTCCCATGCTCCCTACTTAACCCTTCTCTTTGATTGGTACGAAGTGGTCTGACATGGTGAGTCAGTCGAAGATCACCCAAATCGAGTCATGTCCCCTAGATATAAGTGGAAGTCCTATCTTGAAGTATATGGATATCCCTTCCCACATCCACTCTAGGACCTCCAATGGCCGAACCAAGCCTGCTGGTACCTGATTCTCAGCCTTCATGTGCTGACAAGTGAGCCACCGAGAGAAAACACTACAGTTGCGTTCTTCATTCTCAGCCATTAGTACTGTCATCGGAGATCCTGGTACATTTTCACCACTCCTAGATGTAATACTAGAGGGGATGTGTGGAACTCCGTCAACACTTCTTCTTGAAGTGACACTGCTACCATGATATGTCTTCTGAGGAGGATGAAATGCTCCCCACCATTAGAAAATACATCAGGAGCATGTCCTGTGGATATCTGAGCACATCGTGTATTGTAATCAGTGCCCCCACGTTGTGCCTCTCTGACTCACTGAAGAAGTGGGGGAGTGACTGTAAGATATTGAAGAAAATGTTCTCCATATCGATCCACAAAGGATATCTACAAAGTGGCCAGCTACTCTATCGCCCCACCAAGTAGCTGTATAACAGACCTCCTGTTGAGTGCATCTGCAACAACGTTACCCTTCCTAAGAGTATAGACTATCTGGAATTCATAGTCCTAGAGGAACTCAATCCAGTGTCATTTTCTTAGGTTAAAGTCTTTCAGAGAAAAGATATACATGATACTCTTGTGATCCAGGTAGACTATAATGAGTTCTCCCATCAGATAGTGTCACCACATCTTCAAGGCGAAGACCACTTCTGCTAACTCTAGGTTATCGGTAGTGTAGTTCTTCTCATGTTTTATTAGCTATCTAGAACCATATGTGATCACTGCTCGCTCCTGCATGAAGACACATCCAAGCCTAGTAACTGATGCATCACAGAAGACTATGTACCCTACACCCTCCGCTGTACGCCTCAACATGGGGGGGCACTAGTCAGCCTCCACCACAGCTCTTGAAATCTCTACTGGAATCCCTCTGACCACACGAAGGGTTTACCCTTCTTTATCAATGCTAAAAGTGGTTCTCCAGCTCTGGAGAAATCTGGAACAACTCTACGGTTGTATCCGGCCAATCCCAGGAAACTTCGTACCTCTGTCACACTCTTGGGTGGCTCCCAATAATGTATCACCTCAATCTTCACTGGATCCACTGAAACTCCAGCCTCTGATATGACATGTCCCAGAATGTGAACCTCTCGGATCCAGAACTAACACTTTGAGAGGTTAACATAAATCTAGTTCTCTCGGAGTGTGCCCAGGACTACTCTCAAATGATAAGAATGATCCTTCTTATTAGTCAAGTAGATCATAATGTCGTCGATGAAGACTAATACAAAGCCATCAAGGTATGGAGGAAAGACCTTTTTCATGAGTCCCATGAACACCTCTGGAGAATTGTTCACACAAAATGGCATAACCAAGAACTCGTAATGGTCATACCGACATATGAAAGACGTTTTCAGCACATCCTCGTCTCATACTCTTAGATGGTGATAGCCTAATCTGCGGTCTACCTTCATGAACCACAGTGCTACTTTCAGCTGATCAAATAGGTCATCAATCCACAGAAGTGGGTACTTGTTCTTCACGATCACCTGGTTCAGGCACTGATTGTCTACACAATTCAACAAGCTCTCATCCTCCTTCTTGGCGAACAAAATCGGGGTTTCCCAAAGAGATACATCGGGTCAAATGAATAACTTCCCCTGTAATCCCTCTAGCTATACCCATAGTTCAGGATGCTCCGTTGGATCCATCCGACATGCTGGTGTAGATATCGATGTCGTCCTGGGGTACAATTCAATGTAAAAGTCCACCTCTCTGTGAGTAGATAGACACGGAACATCATCAAGGAAGACATCCGCGTACTGATCCACTACTACAGGATAGCTCAGAATCTCCACATAAACTGTTCTGAAGGCAAGGCTAGGAAACTGATGAGTGTTCGGCATGACCCTTCTCTAGGTAAGTCAATCATTTGCTGCAAAGGCTCCCATCCCACAGGTGAAGGTAAAACTAGTCCCATATGTGTGGACACACCACACATTGCACCTAATACAGTCTATCTATGCATGGACTATTGATAACCAGCCCATACCCAAGATGACTTCGTAAGGCCTTGAAAGTGCTACTAGGAGATCCTAGCCGAAGCTCTCGCCTCCTAGAGTAAGCTCACACTACTGGCACGAGTGTGTAATCATTGAAACTTCCCCCGTAGGAGTCTCTAGACATAAGGATCAAGCCAATGGCTCTATCGTAATCTTTGAGCTCCGAATAAGGGTAGTGGAAATAATATAATGATCAGCACCTATGTCTATATGAACTGTATCTAAGGTGGTGTAGACATAGATCGTACCTCGTGTCATCTTTGGGGCAACATGGTCATAGGCCTTTGCTGTCTGGAGCTGATCTCACCCCTATCCACATAATCTCTATGGTCAGGGTGGAGCACCGGGTGATGGTGGCGGTAACATCTAGAATCATTGCCCACTTCCAGTGCATCGATCGACTATTGATCATCCAAATGATGGGTCGAATAGTAATGAGCCATGTGACCCTACCCGCAGCATGCGTAACACTGCCCGCTCCTGGCATAAATGGATCTACCTCGGGTGCCCCACACAACCAACCTTGAATCATGTGGTCATAAAATTGTTGGTGTGATCCTCTTGGACATCTTTGACATGTGTCTGCTGCCAACTATAGAAGACTTTGTTATGTGACATCCGGTGGTGGGTCTCGCTGCTAGTGACTTCTCCACAAGAAAACACTCCAGTCAGAGGGCTTGCCCTAACACCCCAACCTACATCTGGATTCTATGAGAAATCATTGATGCCCTGATCTCCCTCCTGAGTCCATGATCGAAGGTCCGGGCCCTAAAGAATGGGTCTCGTATCATATTTATGGAGTAACGTGGGATGTCGGTGAACCTCGCTAAATTCTGAGTTACGGTCATGCTTCCCTACTGCAGAGCAAGAAGCTCTTATATGCGCACTACACGAAGAGTTGCTGGGACAAACTCTGTCTGAAAAAGTCTCTTCACGTCTTCCCAGAGAAGCGTCACCTCGTCGTGAACATGGAGCATCAAGATCCACCATTTGCATGCTGCTTCTTATAGAAGGCCAATGGAATGGATAGCCATGAGATCAGCTCGTGTCCCTCCCATACAGAAAACTCTCACTATAGCCTCCAACCAATCCTCAGCCACCTGTGGGTCCATCTCTCCCCAAAACCTGGGTGGCCTCTGGTGCTAGAACTTGTGCAATGCAATAAAGTGGCGTGCAGCATCTTCTGCTGGGGCTGGTGGAATCGGTGGCCCAACGGGTAGTGGTACTGCTGGATCCTCCGCTAGTGCCTCCACTAGAAGAGGGCCCTATACTGAGGCCTCGTCACTCGGTGGGATATCATTGCATACTATATCTAGAACGCTAGTTGGTTGACTCCATGGAGGCATCCTGAAAAGAAATAGGTGTTCCATGATCAATAATTTATACCTACTGAGATGACTCAAAGAAATCACAAAGAAAACTCTTCAAAACACACAAGAATTTAGTGTTTTCGTACCCTGAGTTAGAAATCAGAAGTCAGGGTCCTACTGTATGGATACATTGGCCACCGCACCAACACTGGAATCTCAAAACCAATTACCACACTCACTATACTTAACACTATTTTCATTAAAAACAATGATCAGAGTATTATGTTCTATGGTAGAACCAATTCCTCGGGTAGAAATTTGTCACCAGCCGTCCCCAGGGGCCCATGCCGTGACTACCACAAGCCCGAATTCTATAGGATAGGGGCTAGCGACTGGAACTGAAGGAATTTACCTTGAAACTAGGAAATCATTGCCTTATAACCTATAAGCACACACAACCATGTACACATCAATATATGAACTAAAGTAAACTGAGTAGTAAATAGAGTGAGTGTTGTAAGTAAAAGGGCTAGAATACCATCCCAACTAGAAATTACAAGAACATGAAAGTACATTTAAACTAGAATAGATCCTATGAACACCCGCCAAGTATCCTACCTAAAGGGTAGGTACAGCTCTTGATCGGTTGTCTCTACAGTACACCTCATCTAAGGTCCTCATCTGAGCTAGCTTCAGTCCGGGTACTCTTGTCCTCATTCAGCGATGCCGGTAGTCTGCCCCAAACACAACGAAGTGCGAGCATATCCAATGCAGAGGTGAGTATAACGATACTCAGTAGGGACCCAAGACCCTCAAGGTCTCACAAAATCCAAAAAGGATAAACCAAAAAGCATAAAATCAACTGAAAACCCTACTTAGGTATATTCCCTTACATATACCTAAGTTATCATGTATACCCATCTCAATCATGAGGAAACACAGAGTCCAACTCAAAATCCCAAAGCTCAACTATTCCACAAAGGAAGGAGTTCCATGATAGTAAGTACCACTCAGGCACACCACACATAAGAATACCGCCAACGTATTACCACAAAGGAATTTACTGCTCAATTACAGACCCAGCTCACACCAGGTATAACATAAGTACAAAAGTACAAATGATTAGTTATAAAGTTAGCTCAATTTATTCTTTCAAGAGGCTCTGCTATGGACCCACACAGATTCGCTTGGTGCTGACCCACAGAGGATCACTAGGTGCTGACCCAAACATGATCTCTACGTGCTAACCCACACACGATCTATCGGTGATGACCCACACATGATCGTTCGGTGCTAACCCAGACTAGATCTCTTGGTGCAGACCCACACAGTATCGCTAGGTTCTGACCTACAAAGGATCTCTCTGTGATGACCCAGACAGGATCTCTAGGTGCTAAACCACACTGGATCGCTCAGTGCTGACCCAAACAGGATTGCTAGGTGCTGAACCACATAGGATCTCTTGGTGTTCACCCACATAGGGTCGCTCGGTACTAACAAAGAGAGGATCACTTAGTGCTGTCCTGCACAGTTTCACTATTCATTTTTCATGTCACAACCAGCTATTGGGTTTCCGCTATAATATTGATTGTCTCCAAGAGGGTCCGCTCATCAAGCCATTGGTCGATACTCCAACAGTCACGAATTCCCACAAATAAGTATCTCAAAGGACTTCCACGTCATATGGCCCTTAATGCAATAACTCTAGTGTGGGTATACAAAAGGGACCATCTCACTCCAAGGATTACAACGCCATTCACGGTTTATCAAACAGACTCATGATGTCAAAGTTATGGTCGATAGAGTGACATTTTTGTAGCTAGTCTGGGTCTAGTCTGACCTGGTCAGCCTGACCCGGCCCAGCCTGTGCTGGGTGGCATGGGAGTTGCGGAGCGGCACGTGGCCATGAGGGCGGTGCATGGCCGTGAGGGCGGTGTGGAGGCTAGGACGGCAACGAAGGCTGTAGGGGTCATGGGGCTGCGGAGGGCCACGGGGCGGTGAGGCCGATGGGGCCGCGAGGCCGCAGGACAAAGGATACCGTGGGGTGGCAAGCCCGTGGGGGCCACAATGTCGTGGGACGATGGAGGCCGCGGGGGTCGCCTAGGGCCTCGTGGCGGTGAGTCCACAAGGCTTCTTGACTGTTGAGGTCGTGGGAGCCACGGGGGGGGGTGCTAGGTGGCGGGCCTGTACGGGACCACGTAGGGCCGGGGGGCACTGGAGGCTGCGAGGTGGCGGTCCTTTGTGGCTGGTCGTGTGGTGTGGTCGCGTGCCGTGCTGGCACAAGCATCCAGCTTGACCGACTGCCATCAGTTTTTCACCTTTGTCACGGCCGTATGTGGTGCCATCCGCGGTTCGTGGGTTCCACAGGTGCCAAACACTGGCAACAGTCTCTATCATCCTCATGAAGAATACACAAAAGAATAATAAGGTTTGCGGATGGGTCATGCCATGTTTGTTTGGATCATACCTTCCATGTTATGGTGGTTACAAGTAGATCAAGGGGAATGATTCAATGTGAGAGGTAAATTATCATTGATAAATTTAAAAAACACCCCTACCTCGTTCATTTTTTGATGTCGATGAGGAGGGAAGGAAGGTCATCGATTAAAGATGTCCCACATTAGAGGATGTCCCGAGGAAGAAGTTAAAGTTGTACGTCAGCGTTCTTTGTTGGAGGGGCGTTCTTCATTGGAAAAGAAGAATTCCTCCAAGGTTCTCTCCCAACATCCCTTTGCCAACACTTTTCACAATTCCATCACAAAGAAAAGGTAGCCAATATGATATGTATCCCCAATTTAAGTGGTAACAAAAATTAAATTGTCATCATAATTACATGGAGTTTGGTATAATAAATATTGGGGAAACCTAAAGGTCACCTCCCTCATTAAAGAGGAGTTCAAGTGGTTTCTCACATTAGGAGGGATCAGGTGGTCCCCACCCTTAAATTCAAATCGGGGGTTTCAGGTTTGGTGGTCCCCACCCCTATAACCTCACATGGGAGGTTTAGTTCTTATGGTCCCAACCTCTTAAAATTCACATGAGAGTTTCAAATGAAAATAAAATGTTACACAATTATATTTTATTTTATTCTTTCATGAATAAATGAAAAACTAAATTCCACTCTCAACCTATTGAGGTCGAGGTGATGGTTTCCTTAAGAGTCTACTAGCGCTTCGAGGTCAATAGTTCCCTCAGATTTAAATTCGGAGCACCAGTTCAAAAGTTTGAAAAACCCTCTCACATGTTTACTGAACATACACGAAAAAAGGTCAGAAATTCATTTCGGGAACTCTGGCCCTTAGAATCACATGTCGTCAATTTTTACTGACTCATAAAATTCCATTTTAATAAAAAAAAATTAAATGGAATTTCCGTGTCATTACAAATGGAACCATGTCCAAACCGACGCAAAATCTTTACTCCTTATTATCAAGCTCTCTCAGTATAGGTCGAATACTTTTATATTCATACTAATATCAATGTGGAGGATACAAGTTGATATGGGTCATATCAAATGACATAAATATTTTAAAACGATAAGGTTATCCTTGTATCATATTTCCACCATCGAAATCATATAAGGATGAAATAAATGACTGAAAATTCATTTTATATGAGGAAATAAGAGTATTTATTAATTTATAGGACAATATAATTTTATTTATTCCATAAAAATTAATAAATATATTGTATTTTAATTTTCGTTCAATATATATTTCTAAGAATTAATTAATGAACATTTTTTGGGTTAGATTTTTTTTCTTGTAGGTAAAAATGGATGAAAAAGTAAAACAAAGTATAATAATAATATTTTTTTTGGAAGATGGATCACACCATGAAACATAAGAGTATGAGTTTTAATTAAATATTATGTGTTTTACCGAAAATTTTTTTCTTATATATATATATATATAAACATTCAATTATTTGAATTTTCATTCCCCATAAATTATATTTATATTTATTGGTAGATTTAGGATTTAAAAACTCAAATTAATCATCATCATGGAATGTATTTAAAATATTTTTATCAATAAAGTTATTTAATAAATGTTTTAAATAATAAATGAAGACAAAAATTAGGATTTTAATTTTATAAAACAATATTTGGAAAATTATATAATTTCTTAAGTGATTTTTTATAATTTTTAATTTGTTAAAAATTAATATTTTTAATAATTAAAATACTTTATTTCATATAAATGAGTTTCAATGATAATTATGTGTTATAATTTCCCTGAAATTTTATAACCCTTCTTATTCACATTTATTTAATAGATAGATCTGTTCTAAAATCATATTCATCCATTCTTTTATAAATTGGTTTTCATCTTTTAAAATACTTCATTTCACAAATTGACATATACATAATTTAAGAATATATTTGCTAGTATTTATCCTAAGTTTCACTTTTATATTAATCATTCTGAAACCAGTAGAATAAATAAATAACCTTGTTGAGGAATTTCAATATTTTAAAAATACTTTGTCATCTTCTACGTTGATATAAAAATTTTCACGATTATAAAAACAATCTTATGGGACATGTAGTCATGTGGGAATGATTGTTTTATTATAAATAGATATTTTTGTGTTTGTGTTTCATAGGATATTGGGGTGGCATGTGATTTTTCAATCATTATAAATTAATTTTCATACTATTTAAAAACAATATTTTTAAAATATTTATTTATTTTTAAAAGATGTTTTTCCTTTTGGATTTTAAAGAATAAAATTTTACCTATTAAATAATTTTCCTCATCTGGGGTTGGGTAGTTTATGTGATAATTTTTAAAAATATACTCCAAAAAAATTGAATACAAATTCCAAACATAATAAAAAGAAAAATAGAAAAAACAAGAAATTTGGACGAAGCATTATTCATAACTAGAAATTAATTAGGTTCATTTACATGACTTCTGTGGAAAAACAGAGATTCTAATATTTATATAGAGTTTTATTCACCAAGATAATGTTGATTATAATTAAAATTACAATAGAGATTAACCTATTTATGAGATTTATATATTTTAAATAATTAAACCACATATACATAACATTGGAAGTCATATAAACACAATAATTTATCACTAGTGATTATTTGTGTTAATTTTATTTATGGGGTGGAGAATGTTTATTTATTCTAAGTGTTTGATATGGGGAATGATTCGAGTGATGTGCACAACATAATTTTCATTATTAACTAGATGATGAGGGGAAAAATTTTAATCATGATCAATTTCCTATGGCATGCATACTAAAAGTAAATTGAAAATAAAAAATGGAGGAAAGTATATATATGGCCAATTATTATGTGAAAATGTAACATACATGATTTTTTTAAATGTGTAGTTGAAGAAAAAATTTCAATTCCTTCTTTATCATTTTAATTAAATATAGTGCCAATTTATTTTATTGTTTTTACATTTAAATAACAAAAATTGGTCTTCAGTTTTAATATGTGGATATTTCATAAATTATGAAAGACTATATTCTATCTATGCGGTTGGGGAGGGTGAGTGGGAGGGGGTTGATATACACATTTCCTGAATATATATTAATTTTTTAAAAATTATACTTTTTATAATTAAATTGATTAATTACTTAGAGATATTAATTGTGTGACTTGTTATGTGGATGAATACATGTGGAATTTAGTTAGGTAGAAAACTAGATGAAGAAATTGAATTTAATTATAAAAACAATGCTCTAGAAAATGGGAAAGGTCAAGGCACAATTTTTAAGCATAGAATTGATTAATCAATTAGAGACATTGTTGAGAAAACTAGAACACAATAATTCACATCAGGAATAATTTATTAATTACATGAATATATATGGAAAAGTTTGATCCATTAAGAAATAAATAAAAATGAATATTGGGTGAAAAATTTCAAATGGAATGCCATGACACATAAGGTCTGGCTCGGACACATTCCTAGATGATATAAAATGTTTCATTTTCATATCAAAAGTTAAAAATGAATCAAAACATAAAACTATATAACTACCCAATGTTACATTCCAACATTAAATGTATTATTTTATATCATGTTGTTTCGTCTATGAATATATATACAAGTCCTTGGTGAGAGAATCAATATTTGATTCAAGACCAGAGCACCGAGTCATGGTTCGGTATAGAAAAGTGTCCTCTACTAAGACTACACCCCCTATCTATTTCAGTTTTTTATCTTGTTTTCATAATCATGGATTTTGTGGGGGTAATTCCGTTCATTACATATAATATTCATTAATGTTCTTTTTTTGTGAATGTTTATTTTATTTTTAATAAAAAATTTATATGTTAGTATTTTGTTATTCTTCATAGTTTCTAAATATCTTCCTCTATCATTATTCAATGCCGAAAATATGTTTTATTGATTGGAGAGGTATTTATTATGAATGAAAATATTTATTTAAAGATTCAATAAGGATGATAATGCTACATTAATTTTTTGATTAAAAATTGGTCTGAGTCTCCATTATTATTATTTTAATGGATCATGAAAACTATAAAATCGACTGACTTAAGAGACCCATGGTGAAATCCAAGTGGAGACATAATTTCGAGATACAGTAGCAGTAATGTAGAATTTACTGTAGTAGATATTGTTTTGTCTTGTATTAGCTGAAACTAATCATCCATCTTGGCCATCAGGCTACCAGTTTGTCCTCAGGTCCTACTAGGCTTTTGGGCCACCCAAGGCCTTTGGACCAGTTGTCTTTCAAGGCCTTTGTGCCACCTGATTTCCTTCACACCATCCCATGTCCTTAAATGTGATAAATTATGTAGATATACCGGTCATATTACGATGGAAAAATCTCTAGATTTGGATTTAGAGTATGCGCATTCACTAGAGTAGAGATAATCCTAATTGGAAGAATGAGAGGGTATGGTGTTGCCATCTGTACTGGGCCTGTGAAGCACTGCATAGGACAGCTAGCTGACCAACCTTGTAAAGGTGGAGTGATGATATCATGACATTTTTTATGGAGGATGAGTTCCAAATATTCTTATCTAGGTGATTCCCTTATGACCAACGGATCATGTAAATGTCTCTTAAGCCTTCATGCCTTATAAGGGTTCTACCTCACCCTTTTCAATGATGGATTATAAAAAAATATAAAAATTGATGTGATTTGGGATATTCATGCAAGTGTACCTAAACTAGGATATATAATTAGACTTATTTTCAATTAAAACATAATTTAGTTTTATATGATTAATATTTTTTATTTCATGTGAGTTGATTTTTTATTTCATGATACCCTGGTTTCTATTTTCTTCCCCAATTTTCTTCAAACATAAAAAAATTAAATAATTTTAATTATTGTTTTTAAAATAATATTCTCCAACCTATATTCATATGATCCAACATAGTCTTGAAAATCCTATACACAAAATATGATTATTTAGTTTTTGAATTTCAATGTTTATAATTATCATAATTTGGTATCCTCATGGGAACTAATGATTCCTAATTGGCTACAAATTTTTTTATGATTAAAATTTAATGAGATGGTATTTTCATAAATAATATGAAAACCAAATTCAATTAATTATTCAGTTGATTAGTATTAGTAGTGAGACTTGACTATTTAAATAATGGATTTGGGAGTGAATATAAGCCATTATAGGACTCTTTCCAGAATTATGATCTTGATAGTCATCTTTGTATAAGGAATTGTTTTTTATTATTACAAGTATGAGTAAAACTAATTACTTATTCATATGATATTTTAAAATGGTTCATGATTTATTATTTATTAATCCTCCACTACTAGATTTTCAGATATTTGTGAAGGGCTATTTGCGACGTGATTTTGTCACAAAAACTCTTTTGTAACGGCGTCCCGTCTCAAATAGCCTGTTGCAGAAAATGGAATCGCAAATAGATATTTGATTAAATACATTATATATACAGTAACCTTTTGGAACATTCATGTTACAAAATCATTTTTCAACTGATCAATGTCCCATCGCAAATAGCTTATATATTATAAACTTTTTGCGACGGGCACGTTGCAAAAATGTTATTGCAACGGGCCCATTGCAACAATGTTATTGCGACAGTAAAGCAACCCATAACAAATAATTTTAAATAAATATATACATATAATCTATTAGCGACGGACCCTTGTCGCAAATACTTAATAAATAAATTATAATTATGATTAATGAAAAAATAATATTAATATTATTAAAAAAATAAAAAAATAAAAAATATTAAAATTCTAAACATTTTCAAATATTTAATTAAATAATAAAATTACAAAATTATTGTTAATGAAAAAAATAATATTAATATTATTCAAATAATAAAAAAAAATTAAAATAAAATTAAAATTCCCAATATTCAGGAAAATATATAAAAAATATTATAATATTATAATTATTATAATTATTATTAAACAAAAAACATTAAAAATATATATTACTAATAATAAATATTAAAATATTGTAATATAAAAAATAATAAAAAAATAATACAATCATCGCACAAATATAAAAGACAAAAATTGTAAATAGTTCATATTACAACAAATGTCCAATTCAAATGTTTATAACAGAACAAAAAAACATCACTGGGGGATAGTCTTCTGGAGGATCTGGATGAGCGTGAGGAGATGGTAGAGAAAACATAATCCCTAAACTATGAGTGAGATGACAAGTGTACTCTATTTACTAGTGTTGCAGCTCCTGCCATCGATGAATGTCCTCCTTGTGATGCTACTACTACAGCTACTACTTCCATCTACCCATGTCCTCCTCATGTTTCTACTGCTGTTGTTATTGCTGCTGGCAGTTCTATTCGTAATTCTTTTTCCAAATTAGTAAGCTCAGTTTTAACTCGCAAATGCTCCAGATACTATGAGCCAGAAGTTGATGCCTCTCCATGAGCTCATCTTTAGCTGGACATTGACATCACTATTGTTTCATAATAAGTCCCAGAATTGAAATAAGAGTCGATACCAACTATACGGTCATTCTAAAAAGCATATTGGGCCACCTAAATCGATGTTACCTCTTCAAAATGGTGGGCACTAGTATGATTAGTCATCTCGTCCTGACTCTCAGCACGTGTCTGAGAGGTCAAGGCCTTATATGACTCCTTCAGTTTAAATTTAAAAATAAAATCGTGAAAATATTATATGCAATTAATTTTAAAATTGAAAAAGAAATAATACTGACCACAATATAACGCTGACAATGTTCTCTAATCTCTCCAGTTGCTGGATCATTGTACATCCTCCGAAAATTGTCGTACTCTGTAATATCGGAATGGTCTACTGCCTATATGAATAAAAAATAAAATTTTTATATTTAATGTTGTATAATATATCTAAAAAATATACTCACTGGATGATCTCTATGAATAATGAATGTATGGCTACATGCTTAATCTTTCACCTCCTGTCTCCCCCAGTTTTGTAAGACCAATTAAGATCTCCTCTGAAATCCACCACTCAACTAGTGTGAAAATATTCCATCCCAAACGTGAGATGAAATGTACTCTAGTCGATGGGATCCCCATTACTCATCCAATACTATCCCTCCAACTCTCTTAATGGATTTCCTTCTCAAATTGTGAAAAAACTGATGGAAACAGTCACACATAGACACTTCACAAGCCTCGTGGATAGCGTCATGCATGCTACCATCGATGGGAGACCATAAACCCTATAAATAATTTATAATATCATTTTATTAATGAAATATGTTTCTAAATAAATATTATTTATTTACGTACTATCCAATGCTTGAACATTCAAAGCCACACATCAATGGGAATATGTTTTCATGTTATCCATGGCTGAGAAATATAATTACGTAAGATAGCGCACCCCTATCCAACAATTATATGCAAAAAACTATGAAAAAAGGAAAAATAATAAAACAATTAGAATATAAATAAATTATGGAAATCTGACTAAAATACACAGGTTATCATACCTCTGTGTGTGTGGATCGAAACCAAGAGATGGACACCACTCAGGGATAAGGGCAGGAATCATCAGTCGTGCAAGACCGTTCCCCCTTCGTGTACTCCCTGATCTGCCAATAGGCTGAGGGTCAGATGATTCCATATCCCCCTCATCCAAAGGTATCTCAGACTCCTCCAACTCACGAAAAAAATCAGGGTCAATCTAATGCACAAAATGAATGTTGTTATCCCATAGTCGAAAATAACAATTACGTATAGATATAATGTTTTTATGTTTATAACCCTCATTTAACTGTGATAATGTTCACCTTCATCATCATCTTCATATCTAACATTGTCAATGTCTTCATACTCATCACCAGCTTCATAAATATCCATATGAGCTTTAATTTCATCATCTCTTTCCATTCCAAATTCATTTGAATCATCAATGACATCATCATCACAATTGACCGTTAATTGTTGGGTTTCATCATTGATAATCATCTCTCTTTGTAAAAAAGATGGATTTTGAGTGGTCTCTTGAAAAATTTCAATTTCTTGTACTTCATCGGAACCACATTAACTTTTAGTAAACTGATTTTCCATAGATTTCATTTTTATTCTGCTCCACCAATCACTGAGGTCTCTTGATGTTGCACAATATGTTGCGTATTATATTTTATTAGCCAGTTGAACAAGTAAAAATGTTTTATTTACTCCAAGAATACTTTTATATTTAATATAGATGATTTCTCGACTCAGATGAACATGGAATCCTCTCTCAGTATCCAACCACCAACATTTATTCATTTTTATTTAATTTTTTCCAAGATAACACAGTTCAATAATTTCATCCTGCAAGACGTAAAAGTGAACTTCAGTTTCTCTGTAATGAAATCCTCTCAAGAAAACTCCATTGTTCCCTATTTTTTTATTCCCCATATGCACGTGTATGAAATCAAAAACCATTCACCACATATGAATTATATAATTTAACCATATTGGATTGTGGGTTACTCAATATACATAGTCGATTATCAATTTTATCACCATATTGAGACACTTGAATTTTTTTAAAACAATTACCAAAATAATAAATATTAAACTGAATTGATATATTAAACCATCTATAATTTAAGTTACCAGTTTTTAAAAACATTGATAATTTCTTTTTAATCGGTATTCTTCAAGAGAAACTGTTGTAATTTGTGGAAGCTATTTCTTGATATGATTATCATAAGACCTACAAATAAAATAAGTTAACATACTATAACATAAATTATAAAATTAGTGATAGAAGAAATCATAGTACAAATGTTGTCATTTCATCATAGTTGAGTAGAAAATTTGTGTGAGATTTGTGATGTTCATCAAATGAAAGTCATCGTTCATGAACTCCACCAAATCCAATATCTGGCAGATTAAAAACTGAAAACTGATTATCCATTTCATCATTAGTATTCCCCTATTTTCATCCCATGTGGTTTTGTTTTGAGGGATATTCAGATTCAAAATAATGAGAGCAGAAAAAAGAAATTTCTCATACCAAAGAAGCTTCAGCAATTGAGCTTTCAATTGATGCTTTGTTACTTACTTTTTTCTTCAATTTCTACATGCATCTCTTGAATGGGTACATCAATTGAAACCTTACCGGACCTCCACATTTATCATCATGTGTAAAATATAATATTATATATTCCATTGAGTCCATGAAATCTAGAGAGAATATTTTTCCAGTTTACATATAATAACAACAACATATTCTTCTGGTTTACTTAGTGCACCATAGATTTTTGTTTCCATAAAAATTCCTCTAAAAAATATGATATGTCTGTTATCGATTACCAAATAATAGAATTCATGAAACCTATAAATCCCATCAGCATAATACTTTCCATTATAATGAGTCAATTATGAATTTTTAATCCGGTAATATGATCATTCTTAATATATCTGCCCAAATTGGAAGAACAACCATTTTAAAGTCTCAAATCTACAATCCACTAACAAAATAATATGTGACTCTATTTGGAAAGTGTATAAGGTAATTTTGGCTTCATTAACCACTATGATCTGACATTTTGAATTAGTTCAAGTCCCGGTTATCTGCCAATTAGGGAAAGATCTAATCACACATTCACATTATCATTGGTCTTACCTGGTGTATCCAAAAGAGTATGAAATAAATTATCAAAATATTTCATCTCAATATGCATTAGATACAACATGTGGTGGACCATCAAATCAGACCAATATAGAAGATCCCAAAAAAATGCATCGTTTTATCCAATTATGTTCTTTCCCAAAGATATGAATTTTCTTTTGGATTACTGTTGTCCCAAATGTGATGGTAGGTAATGAAAATAAAACTGATTTTTAACTTTTTTCCTGAGATCATTTTTGGAGGTTCATCCCTTTCAATTGTGCCTTTTCGGAAATGAGATTTGATCCTCCTAAAAAGATGATCGGTTGGAAGAAATCTATGATGATAGTCAAAATAGAAAGGTTTTCATCCATTGAAGAGCATAAATGATTTTTTTCTTTCATATAGTGAAAACATGGTTTTGGACCATTTTTACTCTAGCCAGATAAAATTCCATATGCTGGGAAGTCACTAATCATTCACATCAATGCAAATTTTAATATAATTTTTTTTTTCTCAGCAACATTATATGTGCTAACACCATTACTCCACAATGAATTGAACTCATCAATCAATGGTTTCAAATAAAAATCAAAATAATTTTTTGGATTTCCTAGTATTAATAAGGTCAAAAATATATAGGGATCCTTTATCAATATCTATGTTGGTAAATTGTATAGATTTATAAAGACTGGACAACCTTTATACTAGCAACCATAAGAACCAAATGGATAGAAACTGTCAGTAAGAGACCCGATCGCACGTTTCTGGCTTCTAATCTAATAGACAAATGTAGTTAGTCAAAATATTTCCATGAAACACCATCAAATGGATTATTCAAGATTTTATCGGTTGAAATATTTCTTTTTTACGATGAAATCATTGACTTTGTATTGTGAGACACACACAAACCCTGAAACCTAGGTGTAAGGGAGAAATATCTCAACTATTTCATTGGATTCGATCCTGAATTCCCCTCTTGAGATTCTTTTTCACACGATTGTCCACATGTGGGACAACTATCCAATGACTAATTTTCACCAGAATATAAGATGCAATCAATTTCATATGCATGAATCTTCCGATAACAAATTCCCAGAATATGAACCAGCCTCTTTCTCTCATAGTAATTTGCTGGAAACACATTTCCTTCATGTAACAGTGTTTTTACAAAAGAAAATATCTAATCAAAAAAGATTTTTTTTCATTTCATTATCTAATTTAATAGCAATAAATTTTGAAACTGCTTAGAATTGTCTTAACTTGAAATAAGGATATAATGCATCCTCAAGAGACCACAACAACTTATAAAATTTTAATGGTGCCAACTCGGGAGTTAAATCAATAGTATCCTGAGTTTCAGTTTATTGAACAGATGGACGTACAACATCATATACTGAATTTTGAAACTGTGATGGATTTGGAGTCAATTTTTTAGAATATTATCTAGAAATGTGTTCACCATGTTGATACCAAAAAACACAATATGGTTGAAAACCAAACTGCATGAGATGTCCCCTAACCTTGTCAAATATTCTCAGAGCAAATTTTTTACAAGGACACTTAATTGTGCCTTCTAAAACAAATTATGGTTTTGATGATGCAAATGATAAGAAAGCTTCAACAGCCTCAATATATAACGGATTTGAACCAGAACCGTTTGGATTTCTACATTGATTTACCCATGAACAATCATCTAACAATGACTGTTGTCAACTTTCTTGTTCAATATTTTTTTTATAAAATAAAAAATCATAACTGTTTTTCATTAATTTGAAATTAGAAAAACACTATCTAGAAAAAGAAGATATATAATTTCAACTACTTCTTATTACTAATTATTACCATTTGAAAGAACCTGGATCTTTTTTTCAGGTATGTTTTTCCTTTTCTGGTCGTTTTTGAGGAAAAGAGGAAAATATGAAAATTTTCTAAGTACATGTTATGTAATTTCTAAATACACGTCATGTACATTATATGTACACAGCGTATACATTGATCCCACGTGAGGCCATGTGCTGGCCATTTACGGGCCACACACATGGTGTGTAGGGGTGATGTGGGGGTCACTTAATGCGGGGTATGGAAAAGGCGAGTACACGCCATGTACTCAAGAAGTACACATCGTGTAATTTTCTTTTTATTTCATTAAATGGACCGGGGTCATGTATAATCCATATTTCTGTCTTCTTCTCCACCTAATTACGTCTAGAGCGTCCGAGGAGGTTGAATCTTCTCTGAGCCACTGATCTGTCACTAGTTATCCGAATAAAATGCCGTCAGTTGCAATAGAATCGCAGCGGTGAGTTCTTGGCTCTTCCTGGGCCATGATTCCTGATTCTTTCTCATTTGAGAGTTATCTATGGTTGATCATTTTAGACGTTTTTGTATATCTTCTCCATTCTAGGCCAATTCATAGTCCGAGGTTCAAATATATCGATCTCCTAGGATCGAGGTAGATGGTTTGTTTCCCTACATTGAATGTCTTTGAGTTTTGGTGAAAAAACTATCAGATTCCCATGTATCAGGTAACTCAGGATAGGGTTTTGAACTAATATTATTGTTAGTATTATATTGCTTGTATGGTTGAGGTTATTAGATGAATAATGATTGCTTGTTAGTATGTTTGAGGATCACCCAATGGGTGTTTCCATTATTTTGGTTGTTTACCGCTGTTTGGCTTATGTTGCCTGTGAGGCATACATTGTTGCATTGATTTCCTGCCTTGAGATAATTGATTGCATGTATTGCTTGCTTTTTAAATGCTTTTGATGCATTGTAGCTATTAGTCAAGTAGTTTTTGAACTTACTTAGGGATGCTGACAGTCAATTACGCACGACTAGACTGCTCAGGGTTGCATGAACCTGGTGCGGTAGACTAAAGAGGGAATTGACGATTAAGGGCATCTCTAGAGAGTCTGTTATAAATTTTTATCATTCACTACACCAAAAGGAATTAGAAATTGTGCTTCCTCAGAGTTTCCTTTGTTACGTGTCGAGACTATAGGGAGAATTAAAAATAAGTGTTTCCTCAGAGACTCTATACCTATCGTTGCGATACCACTGGGGAATTAACAGTGAGTCCTTCCCAGAGTGTATGTGTCATTGTATGATTACTTGACTATATGATTCTTCTAGTATGAGCGACCTAGAGAGTCAGTTTGAATATTATTTTCTTTGTTGTGATGAGTCCACCAAACCAAGAACAAGCTTGCGTTTTGTACTGCTAGTAGTTTAGGTAGGCTACTGAGATACCTGTTGTTTGGGAATATAGAGCTCTTTCTAGATTCCTTGGGTGATAACTAAATGAATAAATCAAATTACTAAATAAATGTGAATGGAGATTTGTAGGGTTGTTTACTTAGTGTAATTCTGTTTCTCTACGGCATTTATTTCATTTACTTTTTCCAAATTGATCACTTACTGTAGGGCACAGATCTTATGGTGATTGCCTACTGGGATTAGTATCACACCCTGTTTGGGTCTGTGTGTTTCGGCCCAAATAGGTTATATGGTTGAGGTGTGGATAGGGATTCTGGCCCTTCTACTTCAGGTACATGATTGCTGGTTGGAGCTGGAGAGCATTGGACCAAGCCTAGGCTTGCGATGCTGCTAGAGTTGTTGTTTACTTTTAGTACTTTGTTATCAGTTGTATTTCTGAACATTGTAGTTTTTTCTGCTTTCCATAGATACTTTTACCTACTGCATCATTTTCATTATTTTTATATTCTACATTGTTTCCGCTGTTTAGTCACAGTTATTGTATGTTGTTTACTGCTTTCGCTATTGACTGTTATTTCCTCTTCTTTGTATACCTTACCAAATGAGGGAATAGTTTCCCAAATGACTCACCAAGGCTCTCGCTACTAGTCATCAGCCTCTGGCATTTGGGTAAATGCGCTTGAGGTCATGTGATGAACTGGGTACGGGGCACCAGTTGAGTGGCTCTGGATTCAGGTCGTTACAAAGTGGTATAAGAGGGGTTCTTTCCATTTCTATTTACTTACTATTTAGCGACATTAGAAAGGTATAAGAGAGAATAGGTAAATGATAAATAGCTGTGCCCAGGAGATATAGAACCCTTTTACAGGGAAAAATACAGATTACCTTGAATGTTTCAATTTTCGAGTTTTTAAAATGTTATAGTTTACTTGATTTCACCATTCGGTGGTGAACTTGTTTTGTGTTGTTACTATTTATATGATTCTGGTTCTATTTTGTTGCAACCCAATGAGATGAGGGTATGCCATATCATGTATCATATAGGAACTTGTTAGAAAATAATATGTCATGCAATTTTCCATGCCATCTAGGTTGCATTAGAATTTTCTTGTTGTTGTGATAGAAATTTTGATAGAAGATGCATGATATTGTGATAGCTTCTGTGATAGAATATCTGCCATGTTGATAGGGTATCATTTGTTTAGAGATTCTTTATCATTGACGCAATACTTTGGCCATAGAGGTGCTTTGGGCCCTCGACGATCAGAATTTGGTTGGTCGTAAGTTTGTTATACTATTTACTTGTTATATGCATTGTTATGGTGCCAAGATTTGATTCGCGGGGAGTATGGGGCCCCATGGATCAGAATTTGGCACCTTAACGCTTGTTTTTCTGTGTTTTTTGGGTTCCGGTGGAGTTCTGAGGCTACTGTCCAGAAAAACCTAGAATACACGGTGTGTACATTATGAATACATGCCATGTAGTTTTTATCCCTATCACTGACTATGTGGACAGGGACACGAGGTTGTGAATGTTCTTGTAGGAACACGCCATGTACTATTTTTCATGCGGTGTAGTATGACTTGGGTATCAAGCCATGTCACGAACAAAACGGGCCATTTTTTTCCTTCAAGTACACGTCGTGTCCATCTAAAACATGCCATGTAGGGTCGGTAGATTGTCATGCCGTGTTGCTAACAACATGGTCCAAGTAATGCATGTATAGTACATGTTGTGTCTACTTTGAACACGCTGTGTAGTTTTTTCAAAGGGGAGTCGTGTGACCATGTCGTGTAGCTAAATACATGGGTTTGGAAAATCTATAGGGAAACATGTGGTGTACCATGTTGACATGCATGTAGGAGTGGTCCGTGTACTAGTCCATGTGACTAACGACACAAATAGGGGAAAAATATTAAGGACACGCCGTGTAGTGGACAAACACACCGTGTAGTTTTCTGCAGGGATAGATCATGTTCCTAGCCATGTAAGAGTGATCGGGCAGGGAGAAAAAGGGTTAGTACATGCCGTAAAGTTTGAGAACACACCATTTAGCCCGGTGGTTTACACGGCCATGTATGTCCAAAGTACACGCCCAAGGTAAAATTTCTGGAAAACACGTCATGTAGTGGTACTAACACACCGTGTAGTCATGTTTTTCCAGAATTTTAATTTTTTTACCTCCTGTTCTATTTTAATCTGATAGTCAACCAAGAGCTTATCATGAAGAGACACCTGAGGGAAATTGGAGCTATGGACCAGGGCAGTTCAGCTTCTTGGGCTGAATCTTTTCAAGAAAACGGGAAGAAGCGCCACCGAGAGTCTATACGAGGAGACTTGAGGAAGCGAGGCATTCCTTCTAGTATCGAAGATCTTCCTTCTATCAACCAAGTGGTGTTCTATCAGTGTGAGAAAAATGGGCATAAAAATCCTCAGTTCCCGAGAGACCTAGTAGAATGTCGATCATGAGGCAAGATGGGTCATCTGCATCGTTTCTTCAAGGTTCTTCTTCCAGTGGCTAGTGAAGGAGGATCAGTTTCGACTCCGCGTACAAGAGCAAACTTACTAGTTCTATAGAAGACTAGGGGCTGGAGTTCTTCAGGTCGATCAGGCTAGGGTAGAGGTTGTGGATGCAGTGGTCAGACTTAGGGAGGGTTAGCTCAGGGATCTCAGGCTGCTACACAGGGCCGTGGTGTAGGGAAGACTCTTGCGGTAGGTCAGATTTATCAGGAACAGGATCCTGGACCTTCTCCTGTTTGAGGTACGATTTTAGTAGCCTTAGTTTTATCCTCTGCACTTTTCCATATAGGATCTTCTCATAGCTTAATTTCTGCACATACTGTGGAAAGTCTTAGACTTATTGTTTATACTTTTGAGGATTTGATGACGATATACACTCCCTTGGGAATTATAACTACTAGCATTCGTCATTTCTTAGACTTCCCCCTTGAGGTTGGTGGGTGTCATTTTTTGTGTAGTCTCTATACTTTGGAAATGGTAGGCTATGACGTCATTCTCGGGATGGACTTGTTAGTTCCCCTCCAGGCCTTAGTCGAATGCTATCGCCGTAGGGTGAGTTTTACATCACCGGAGGGAAGATCATTTCTTCCCAAGGGTGAATGGGATGTCTAGGAAAGAAGAGTTAGACCATAGCATCATGGGTTGGGCGTTGTTACGGATCAGATTGCTAGCTTATATCTGGATGACCATGGGACTTCTCAGATAGATTTTCCCCAGTGGTTAATCGATTTACAGATGTCTTTCCAGAAGACTTTTTAGGTTTTCCTCAAGAGCGAGAGGTAGTATTTTATATCGAGCTTATTCCAGGAGTGGCACTAGTGTCCATTCCTCCTTATTGGATGGCTACACTTGAGTTGTATGAGCTCAAGAAGTAGTTGGAGGAGTTGCAGACAAGGGGTTTCATCTGACCCAGTACTTATCTTTGGGCTTCACCTATACTATTTGTGAAGAAGGCAGATGGAACCCTTAGGCTTTGTGTGGATTATCGGAAGTTGAACCAATTGAAGGTTAAGAACTGATATCCATTTCCATGGATAGATGATCTCTTTGATCAGCTTCGAGGATCCAGAGTGTTATTGAAGATCGACTTGAGATCCGGATACCATCATTTGTGTGTCAGACCATCTAATATACCTCTTACAGCCTTCTTGAGCAGGTATGGTCTATATGAGTATTTCGTTATGTCATTCGGTCTAACAAATGCACCAGAAGTTTTCAGGGTGCTGATGAACAGAATTTTCCATCCTTACTTGGATTATTTCGTGGTGGTTTTTGTGGACAACATCTTGATGTACTATCACACTCGACATGACCATGCTACCCATCTTGAGATTGTTCTGAGTACACTGAGGGAGAATCAATTATATTCTATGCTCTGAAAGAGCCACTTTTGGATGGATGAGATTCACTTCCTCTATCAGGTCATCTCAGAGGAAGGAGTATCAGTAGACCAAGAGAAGGTGAGAGCATTAGTTACCTGGGAGTAGCTAAATAATGTATTCAAGGTATGAAGTTTCTTAGGGATGTATGGTTACTACAGGCGGTTTATACTGGACTTATCATGCTTAGAAGCGTCACTAAAGAGCTTGACTAAGAAGGGGGTAAAGAATTTTTGGTCAGAATACTGCGATTCAGCCTTTCAGGAGCTGAAGTTGAGATTGACTTCAGCACTGATACTAGTTTTTCCGGAGCCGAGCAAGAGTTATATAGTTTTATTTTATGCATATGGAATCAGGCGTGGAGCTGTGCTTATGTAGGAGGATCCTATTGTTGCATATGGATCTCGGTAGTTGAGGCCACATGAGAGGAACAATACTACGTACGACTTGGATTTGGCAGCAGTTTTTCATGCTTTGTGTTGTTGGAGACATTATCTTATAGGGGAGAATTTTGTGGAATATACTTACCACAAGAGCCTCAAGTATATCTTCATGCAGTGTGACTTGACTCTGAGACAGCAGAGGTGGGTAGAGTACCTACAGTATGTTGATTTCCAGCTTGCTTATACACCTGGGAAAGGCAATGCTCTGGGAGACGAACTGAGTAGAAGGACAAAGATACATGCAGTTCAGGAGGCCAACAATGAGTGGCAGATTTTGGCTCTATTTTCTGAAATGCATTTGGAGGTTCACGACAGAAAGGGTCAGACTTTTCTTTCTTCTATAGCTGTTACCTCTACCCTTCTTGATCGAGTTTGAATGAGGCATCTATCATATTCCGAAGGTTAGTCCTATGGGAAAGTGTGTCAGGAGAGGACCCTCTTCCCAGATGGACCATATGTGAGGATGATATCTTTCATTTCTAGGTACGTGTATGGGTTCCAGCATATATACATGAGGAGATGATGTGAGACTTCCATTACTCAGTTTTGGCAGTTCATCCTGGTGTCACCAAGATGTATCATGATCAGCACCGCCAGTATTGGTGGCCAGGTGTGAAGAGAGACGTTTTTAGTTTTTTCATGAGATGGTCCACCTGTCAGCAGGTGAAGGAAGGGCACCAGTGACCAGTATGGATTTTACAGAAGCTACCCATTCCCGAGTGGAAGTGGAATGATGTCACAATGGACTTCATGACAGGTTCACCGAGATCGCCTTAAGGGAATGACGTGTTATTGGTTTTCATTGATAGACTCACAAAGGATTCTCACTTATTTCCAATCAAAGATACCTTCGGTGTCAATGATCTTGGACGGTAATACATCTGTGAGATTTTACGCTTGCATGGGGTTCCGAGTACTATCATTTCAGATAGGGATTCCTGATTTACATCGCATTTTTGGAAAGGACTACAGAGGGATTTGGGTACACAGGTACTTCTGAGTATAGCTTACCATCCTCATATAGATGGCCATTCATAGCACACGATACATGTGCTAGAGAACATGCTACGAGCATGCGTCCTTGATTTTGGATGTTCTTGGGAGAAAGATATACCTCTAGTAGAGTTTGCCTACAATAGTAGTTTCCAAGAAACTATTCAGATGACACCTTATGATGAATTGCATTGTAGGCCATTCCGGTCAACCTTGTGTTGGCTGGAGGCAGGAGAGGCAGCTATGCTGGGACCTCATCTTGTTCAGGAGAATACAGAAGAATTTGAGTTGATTCAGAAAAGGATGGCTCCTGCATAGTCTCGGCAGAAATCTTATGATGACCAGCGGAGATGACCTTTGGAGTTCAAGGTAAGAGATAAAGTTTTCCTATGTGTTGCCCTAAGGTTGGGACACAAAGGAATCAGGAGATAGAGTAATATTTCACCAAATACGTCGGGTCATTTGAGGTTCTGGAGAGAGTTGGGCTGGTTGCTTATAGGTTGCAGTTACCTCATAAGTACCAGGCTATGCACGAAGTCCTCCATGTTTCTCATCTTCGACACTATTTCTTAGACCCGTCTCATGTTTTTCAACCCGAGGAGGTTGAAATGGAGCAGGATTCATCATTCAAGGAGCATCCTATTAGGATTTTTTATCGTAGTGCCAAGGTACTCTATGGCCGATTTGTTCCTCTGGTATGGGTGATATGGCAGCACAACCGTGTGCAGGATGAGACTTGGGAGAGGGAGGCCGATATGTGATCAAAATGGCCAGAGTTGTTCGAGGATTCTTCTTCGCTAACTTGTTTGGGAAATTTGGGGACAAATTTCCTTAAGGGGGGAAGTTTGTAAGACCCCAGATCTTCATTTCAGGTATGTTTTTCCTTTTCTGGTTATTTTTGAGAAAAAGAGGAAAATCTGGAAATTTTCTAAGTACACGCTGTGTACTTTATAAGTATATGACGTGTACTTTGATCCCGCGTGAGGCCTTGTGCTGGCCATGTCCGAGCCACACACACAGTGTATAGGGGTGATGTCGAGGCCGCTTAATGCGGTGTATGTAAAAGGCGAGTACACACCATGTACTCAAGAACTACACGTCGTGTACTTTTCTTTTTATTTCATAAAACGGATCGGGGTTGCGTCTAATCCCAATTTACGTCTTCTTCTTCGCCTAATTATGTCCAGATCATCTGAGGAGGCCGAATATTCTCCAAGCTACTGATCCGTCACTAGTTATCTGAATCAAGCACCGTCAGTTGCAATAGAATCACAGTGTTGAGTTATTGGTTCTTCCATGCCTCCGTTTCATGATTCATTCTCTTATAAGAGTTATCTAAGGTTGAACGTTTTAGATTTTTTTGTAGATATTCTCCATTCTATGATGATTCAAAGGCCGAGGTTCAAGTATATCGATCTCCTAGGATCGAGGTAGGTGGTTGTTTTCCCTACGTTGAATGTCTTTGAGTTTTTCTGCAAAAAGCGTCGGATTCCAACGTATCGGGTATCTCAGGTTAGGGTTTTGAACTTGTATTATTATATGCCTTATATTTCTTGTATTCATGAGGTTATTAGATGATTAATGATTTCTTGTTAGAATGTTTGAGGATCACCCCAAGGGTGTTTCCCTTGTTTTGGTTGTTTACCGCTGTTTGTCTTAGGTTTCCTTTGAGGCATACCTTGTTGCATTGATATTCTGCCTTGAGATAATTGATTGCATGTATTTCATGCTGTTTATATGCATTTGATGAATTGTAGAATTTAGCCAAGTTGTTTTTGAAATTACTTAGGGCTGCTGACAGTCAATTACACACGACGAGACTGCTCAGGGCTGTGTGATCATGGTGAGGTAGACTAAAGAGGGAATTGATGATTAAGGGCTTCCCTAGAGAGTCAGTTATAATTTAGTATCAGTCGCAGGACATATAGGAATAGGAATTTGTGATTCCTCAGAGTTTCCTTAGTTACGTATCGAGACTATAGGGGGAATTTGATGTAAGTGCTTCCTCAGAGAGTCTATACCTATCGTTGCGAGACCACAAGGGAATTGACAGTGAGTGCTTCCCAGAGTGTCTATGCCTTGGTATGATTACTTGAATATATGGGTCTGCCAGTATGATCCTCCCAGAGAGTCAGTGTGAATATTGTTTGGTTGGTTGTGGCGAGTCCAACAAGCCAAGAACAAGATTGGGGTTTGTACTGCTTGTAGTTTAGGTATTCTGCTAAGATACTTGTTGTGTTACTTACTATGCTTTGGGAATATTGATCTGTTGCAAGATTCCGTGGGTGATAATTAAATGACTAAATTAAATTACTAAATAAATGTGAATGGATATTTTTAGGGTTGTTTACTTAGTATACTCCTGTTTCTCTCCTACAATTATTTCATTTACTTTTTCCAAATTGCTCACTGACAGTAGGGCACAGATCTTGTGGTGAATGCCTACTGAGATTAGTCTCACACCCTATTTGGGTCCCGCATTTCATCCCAAATAGGTTATATGGTTGTAAGTGTGGATAGGGATTGTGGCCCTTCTACTTCAGGTACATGATTGTTGGTTGGAGTTGGAGAGCATATAACCGAGCCTAGGCTTGTGATGCTGTTGGAGTTATAATTTAATTTTATTACTTTGTTCTCAGTTGTATTTCACGATGTTGTTGTGTTTGCTGCTTTCCTTAGATACTTGTACCTACTACATCATTTTTATCATTTTTATATTATACATTGTTTCCACTATTTAGTTTCAGTTATTGTATGTTATTTACTTCTTTCGCTATTGACTGTTATTTCCTTTTCTTTGTATACCTTACCAAATGAGGGAATAGTTTCCCCAATGACTCACCAAGGCACTCGCTACTTTTCAGCAGCCATTAGTGTTTGGGGAAACGCACTTGAGTTCATGTGGAGAACCGGGCACGGGGCACCAGTTGAGTGGCTCCGGATTTGGGTCCTTACACTATTTATTTCTAATTTTTAAAATTTATTAATATTTATTACCATTTATTACAAATTATCACCGTTTTTACTATTTATTACAATTTATTAGTATTTATTGTTATTTATTAGTATTTATTAGTTTTTATTACTATTTATTAGTATTTATTATTAATTATTACGAATTATTACGAATTATTACTATTTATTAGTATTTATTAGTATTTATTAGTATTTATTACAATTTACTAGTAATTATTACTATTTATTAATATTTATTACTATTTATTACTATTTATTACTATTTATTACTATTTATTACTATTAATAACTATTTATTACTATTTATTTCTATTTAGTAATATTTATTTCTATTTATTACCATTTATTACTAATTATTAATATTTACTACTATTTATTACTAATTATTAATATTTATTAATATTTATTACTATTTATAACTATTTAATTGTATTTAATAGTATTTATTAGTATTTATTAGTATTTATTACTATTTATTTGTATTTTTTAATAATTATTAGTATTAATTACTATTTATCAGTATTTATTAGTAACTATTAGTATTTATTGCAATTTATTTGTATTTATTTATAATTTTTAATATTTATTACTAATTATTTGTATTTATTAGTATTTATTAGTATTTATTAGATATTATTACTAATTATTATTAATTATTACTAATTATTACTAATTATTATTAATTATTACTAATTATTACTAATTATTACTAATTATTACTAATTATTACTAGTTATTACTAATTATTTCAAATTATTAATAATTATTACTAAATATTGATAATTATTACTATTTATTAGTATTTATTATTATTTATTAGTATTTATTCATATTTATCACAATTCACTACTATTTATTGCTATTCACTACTATTTATTTGTAATTATTACTATTAATTTGTATTTATTACTATTTATTAGTTTTTGTTACAATTTATTAGTATTTATGACATATTTTTACAAATTATTAGTACTTATTACTATTTATTTGTGTTTATCACTATTGTTTTAGTATTCCTTACTACTTATTTCTATTTATTACTATTTATTACTATTTATTACTATTTATTACAATTTTTTATTATTTATTTGTATTTATTTTTATTTATTACTATTTATTATTATTTATTATTATTTATTAGTATGTATTACTATTTATCATTATTTATTACTATTAATTAGTATTTATTAATAATTATTAGTATTTATTACTATTTACTACTATTTATTAGTATTTATTACTATTTATTACAATTTATTACTCTTTATTATTATTTTTAAAATTTATAAGTATTTATTACAAATTATTACTAATTTTTAATAATTATTACTAATATTTTCTAATTATTACTATTTAATAGTATTTATTACTTTTTATTAGTATTTCTTACTTTTAATTAGTTTTTATTACTAATTATTAGTATTTATTTCTAATTATTAGAGTTTATTAGAATTTATTAGTATTTATTAGTATTTATTTCCATTTATTAGTATTTATTTCTATTTATTAGTATTTATTACAAATTATTACTAATTAATATTATTTATTACTAATTGTTAATATTTGTTACCATCCTTTTCTAATTATTACTATTTATTTCTAATTGTTACTAGTTAGTGTTAATTACTATTAATTACAACAAAATACAACTAATAATTACTAAATACCACTAATTATTTATATACATTACTAATTATCGTTACTAATTATTTATTATTACTAATTTCTACAAATTAGTACTAATAATTTAATTCTATTATTAAAAATAAATACTGATGAAAAAAAAAATTAAATCTAACAATATTACACACTAATCAACAATAATTAAAATTAATATAATAAAATTAAATAAATACTAAATTAAATAAAACTTAAATACCTTTTAACTTGATCTTTTAAAATTGTAGGCAGCTTCACAACTTCTTCCTAAAAAACTAACTCTAAAAAATTTTCACTCTCAAATTTGAGTTTACATGAGCAGAGGAAGAATGAATTCAGGAGGATATAAGAAAAATCAAAGGAGGGTATATATAGGTCAGATTAGTTGCGATGGGAGTATTTGTGACGGAAGTCCCGTCGCTAATAGTGCTTTTTCCGACGAGATCGTCGCAAATACCTTCTACCGTATTAATTACGGTCGGCTGTTAAATGGTTATTTGTGAGGGGGCCCATCGCAAAAAGTAACATACCAATATTCTATTTGCGATGGGACAACATCCCATTGCAAATTGGTTATTACTACCACCGGTTATTTTCAACGGGTCCCACCACAAAAACCATACAAGGGTCAAACTAGTTGCGACGGGGGAACCCCCATCGCAACTAGGTCTTACCGCCTTTCAGCATTTGCGATGGGCGGTGGCAACCCGTCAGAAATTAGATTTTGTGCGGACTTATGTAATTTTTGGTGACAATGATTAATTCCACGATTCGTGACTTTGGATCCTAACTAATTGTGTCTCATAATCATAATTTATTATCATGTAATCATATCGGTATTTTTTTCTTTTAAATATTTAGGATCAACGATAGATTTTAACTAAATTTAACTTAATTATGAATATTATCTAACACAATCTTATGTTTCAATATCCCCTCATTTTGAAGACATATAACAAATAATATATTTATTGAAGGGTATCATGTGTGGGATTTTTTTAGAGATTGGAATGTTTGTTTATAATAATAATCTTTGGGTATAGTTAAAGAAATACCCATTTTATGCGAAAGGCATGGGTTTTTTTGTGTAATGTGATTTTCAGTGAACTCTAAAATAATAATCCTAAATGGTATTGGTAATTTGAGTAAATAATTATTGGAAATATATAATACAATTATAGATGAGCATATTTGGGTCATTTAGGTTTTTATGAAATCAACTATGTTGAAGATTTGTTTTAACCGAGCTTTCAAAAAAACATTTACATAATAACTAATAAGATTCATCAAATCTGTTATAAATAATAATAATTTTTTCCTTCCTTCTCAAATAACTCAAGGGAGATGTTATTGAACAAATTTCATAAATAATTCACTAATAGTGTCTAAATATGACCTAAGAAGCCTCAAATCGAGAAGAAATTCTAGGGTTCCTCACTAAACCTAAGGATTTTTTTCATTTCTAGATTTATAAATATATAATTGTTTAAATTTACATTCCCATAGAATATGTGTATAATTAATCACGATGGTCTGTACCATGATATTATTATGATCTTAGGTATATATAGATTTCATCTAGATAGATAATAATGTTTTTTAAAAGAATTGATAAAAAAATTTCACTATGGTTATGAATATCGAATGTTTTTTTATATTCCAAATAGAATGAGATATTATTCATTGTCACCATATTAAAAAAATTGTTTCTTCTATAAAACTTCATATAACATTTCATAAATTTGATAACGAAACAATTTTATAGAAATGTATCAAAACTATTTTTTCCATCTATATTTATGATATTAACCATCAATATAAAGAAATTGATAAAAAATCAATATGAAATGTTTTATGTAATGATTTTATATACCTGACAATGGAATCTCATAACTTATTTTTTATATCGGAATAAAGGATAAAAAAATTGATGAATTGGTTGATAAATTAATTGACCCCAATTCACCTAGGTAAAATTTTTATTAACAATGTTTATGAGAAAAAATTGAAAACATATTAATGGAAAATCACTTAAAAATATACGATTGGATGTAATTACCTAGGTTTCTCAAATTAAATATCTTAATAACCAATTTATTAATTTTATTAATTATAACTCCATTTTTTCCATGATCTATTTTAACATTCCCTATTTAAAATTATCTCCCTCCATTATGATTATTTAGAATATCCTCAATCAAAAAAAATAATACCACCTTATATAATTGTAATAATGGGATTTAAACTCGATTAAATAGTTTATATCCTAGATGGTATCAAATATTTTCATATCATGTGTCGCATAATCTCAAAGATTACTACATATTCCCACTATAAAAAAATTGAATATTGTTTTGGAAATTTATCATTGGATATATGTAAAATTAATAGTGTAATAATGAATCTAAGTTAACTATACTTCCAATTCCGCGTTAAACAAAAATTACTCATATATAAAATAATTACAACCCCCTGTATCAATAAGTTCACAAGACAATATAAATGAAAAAAAATATAACTCTCATTATATAAGGATATTCCCTAACATGACCCATCCTACTGGGACCCCTCCTATACATTGATAATATGATTGTTTCATCTGATTATCACGTCTAATATTCCAGGGGTAAGAAACTGGCACCATGGTGTAATAAAATTCATATGAGAGTCCTTATTCTATGTATCTTTCATCATTGATATATACCCCCAAGCTTCAAGAGGTGAATAAAACTAGGCATGGTATATATAACTTGTTGAAATGGAAAAATATATATATATACATCTTCTAAATTACTCTATGAATTCAATACATGATCATGTAAAAAGATAAAACATACAATTCTAAATGACTTAGAGAATAGAAATGACCCTAATAAACTATAAGATGAGGTTCACCCCATTTATTGACTTCTAATCCCAAAATTTATATCTATGAACTCCCATGTCTCTTCCATGATATTCCTCAAAACATCATATCTCAATATATGTATGTTATAAATTCCAAAATCATTTATTCATTCTTCATTAACACAATATTTTAAGGATTTAATCACATGAATGGGTGAGTATTAAAATTCCCTATTGGATTTCCATTAAAAAAGTGATTCTTGGTCATAGATTAAGACCCAAAAATGTCAAACCATACAACTTCCCAACTCAATAAAGGATGAGAGAAAAGAAAGGATAGAACCTTCTACCAAAAAACCAAATAATAATTCCATAAAATACCTTTTTATAATGTTAGTTGTAACCCCAAAAATTCACTATCTCTATGGAATGAATACTTCAAATAAAAAATCTCATGCATCGAGGTAAGACACCCCTATCCAATGTATCATAAAATACCATACTCCATCATTCCACTAGATGTTACCTACATCATAAACATCATCATACATACATTGAGGAATATTTGATGGAGATGTTACTAAATAATGATCCCTTAAACAATTTACTAAGCCATCTACATCCATTTCAACACTATACATATCCATAGAATGTGTATATAGAGTTAACCATATCCTATCACTCTCACAATATGTACCCATTATGGAGAATGATACATGATCACCAAACACACTATTCCCCTCACATAGTAAAACATTTATTGGGAAATTGTGAAAAAAAAAATGAAACTTCATGGTTAAAGCTAAATAAGGGGAAAACCTCTTTATACACTAAAAGACATATAATAGAAGCCCATTATCCTAGAAACACTAAAATTGAAAAAGGTTCTACCTTCAAAATATCACCCACAAACCATACAAACTTTCCAGTAATAATAAAAACATGGAGAGTCAATGAGAGTAGTTCATGATCCCATGGACTTAATGTTCATAAACTGTTTAGTGATATACATGATCAATAACCCGAAGCCATGAAATCCACAATAATCATGAGATATTCAAATCTCACTAGAAGGAAAAAGATTATGAAGGAATGTTTTACCTGGAAACCAATACATATGTTCCCAAAAATATATATTGATACAAAACTAACACAAACTCTTTATTGAAATTATGACACCACACTCACAGGTTGAGACTATTCGAGAAAATTTATTGTAACTTTAGTTATAGATTCTAATATTAATATAAGGATGGATCTTTGATAAATCATCATGTAATATCACTAAACTAAAATCCACTAAATGGTTCCCCGAGCTTGGTCATCACATGACCACAAGTGCCCCTCCCCATATGACATTGGCTACAAACTAGTAGAGAGGGTACGGTGAACTGCATGGGGAGACTCTACCCTCTTTTGAGAGAAAGACACAACAAATAATATACAAAACGAAGAAAACAACATCCAATAAACATGGAACATGCTTTGATATCAAAACCCCAATCATCGTACAACACAACTAAAAAAGTAACATTGCAATGTCATGCTAACAATGTCAAATGTGAAAGGAAACCCCAAAAAGATACAAATATTTAACCCACAATGAAGGTTATGACTCCATGTCGGGATCCCTATCCATTCACATCCCCTACCCAACTCATCTCAATATCTTCAGGCCCATTCCCTGGACCTGACCTGTAACAATGAAATGTACTCAAGTTTTGAATGGTGGACTGAGAAGAGTGTGAATAAAACACAGTTTTCCACCACCAATGGTGTTAATAAAATAATCATTCTTAATATATATTGAATTCAATTACTAAATAAATTAAAAGGTAATAAATTCATGTATAGGTAGATAGTTAGTTATATTTATATTATCGAAATTCTACATTTATTTTGTGGCTTAAAAATTTACATTATTTACACAACAACATTATCAAGTAAATTACTGAGGATAAGGAATAGTACATGTTCCCTATATATCTATGAAAAAACCATTTCAAAACCATTCAAATCACACTTACCATAGAAAATCATTCTTTTTAGTTTTATAAAATACAACCATTTGGGCTTTGGGAATTAGTCTGAAACCCTAACCCATGTATTTTAGTGGTGGGATTAGAGCATTAGTCCAACCATCCCCATGGGAGGAGCCTCATTCTTTTATCCCACACCATAAATCCTTGTTCACATCATTATTACTCCCTTTACAACATATAACATATCAAAAAACTATCATAACAAAGCATATAATATTTCCAATTCACAATTCATACATCAAATAAATCATCATCAATCCTAAACACATTAATACAATTAATATTTAAATGGAATGGACCTTTTAACTTATATTACATTTTTTATATATTTTCTCATTTATCATAATAAAAACTTCATTCAAATTAAATCATTAAATACAATTCATCAACTCACAAGATTTATCCCATTTACACATCTCAAACACAATTCACCAGTCATTCAACACATTCATGTTATTCAATTTTACCCTTATCACATTTAACCAAACAAAACCTTATTATAAAGACAATGTCTAGAAAAAACTACCATTAGTACCCCTTAGAAGCCAACTAACCTTCTCAAAACATTTGACAAGACATTTATTTGCACCCAAAGAAACTCTAGACTTAAATTTACCATTTTCAATGCTAGGGAATGTTGAGGAACCCCATGAGTGGTCCTATATCATCCAAAAAAACCTCAATGAATCCCACGAGGAACACAAGGGGGATAAATTATCACAAAATATACCATTTAATCAATTATTAATCAATTAAACCATTTCACATCAACATGGAAGCAATATCACAACCCTCCATGCAAAAAAATATAATGAAACCAGGGGATATAACCTATCGACCACCTACATCGACTCCAATGATCAATGCACTCTTATCCATAGCCTTATATCCAAATTCAAGCACCCATGTAAAACATAAAACTGAATCCACTGGAAAAAGTGGGCCTGGGAATTTAATGGAAGTATAATGAATCCATAGTCCCTAATATAAAAAAGATAGGAAAGAGGAATAATAGACTCACCTAGAGCTTAGATATACAACCAATTACACAAAAAATGAACTAGAACCGAGGAAGATAAATCCTTATTAATATTGAGAGGGTTTTTTACCCTAGGGTTACTAGATGATAAATGGGTAAGAAATCAGGTGAGTCACTTAAAATCCCAATGAGAACTATTTTTTAAATTTATACATTTTACATTGGTGCATGGTTTGGCCACATAGTTTTCTAAATTGTAGGAAAACCTCATTCTGAAAGGGGTTAATAAGGATGCTTACCTTGGGACTCCCACATGTATGGAAAAACCATGCACCAACTAAGAAGGAAACCTCATTATAAGGTTCCACAGTTTGGATTCCCCTCATATGGTTTTCATTAACCATTCAACATGCACAATATGGTCATATTTCCATTCATCTCATATCTTGAAACAATATAACACCCATGAGCCTCATCAAAATCACAATAAATATTTAATTAATTGACAATAGTAGGTTTATTTTATATTTTAAACAAGGACATACCTCCATGATGTCCAGGATTGTACAACCATCCAATCATATAATGTCTCTTCCTCGATATGCACTCCCATGCATCATTGAGCTTCTGAAGAAACGAGTTTGGTCCATTAAGGATACATATCTACCTCTCATTCCCATGTTTCTACAAAAACATTCCATGGTTCCACAATACTCGATCCAAGGGAACAATCTTACCTCATAATATTTTCTCACTAACATCCATAGTAAGAACTAGATTCTCCTAAAAGTACACATTAGCCTCATGTTCGACCTGCTCAACATCAACCACCTGATATGGATGAGGGTGATACAACTAATTATATCAAACATGAGAAACATTGTGCAGTCCCATAAAACACAACGAACTATCCAATTTGTACTCCACCAGCCCAATCCATGTCACAGTCTCAAATGACAACAAGAACATGGGATGCGGTGTTTCCCTATTTGGAAGTCCAATGGTCATAAATCCTTGCTGACACCCAAAGGAACACCTTGTCACCCAATCCAAACTAAAGAGGTCCATAAAGTCGATCCTAATTTGGATTCTTCATTCATTGAGCTATTACCATTCTCTTCTAAATAAACATACATTTTTTTGACATCCCTTGCAAGAGACTCATTCCCAACTACTCTGATTCTCCAACCTCTAACCAATGTAACAGTGATCTATAAGTGCTATTATAGAGTTTCTAAAACAATTCAATTTGAATTGTATCCTAAAAAATATTATTGTTTGAAATATCATTATTTTAAATTGTTTCTTAAATGATCTGAAAAAATCAAGTATAAAAACCCTCAACATGACTTTTAATATCTATATAGTATGCTCAAACTGCTACTCTTTCTATGGGTGGAAATCAATACTCAAAGGCGACATGGTACCAAGCGCCTTATATAGTACCTTCTAGAAGCTTGATATAAAATGCAGACCATGATCCACAATAATAGTACCCAACACCACATGAATCCTTACAATATACCTAACATAGATATCACACAACAAATCAGTAGTGAATGTATCTAGAATATGTTTTAAGTGATCCACCTTAGTTAACCATTCCAAAACATCCTAGATTACATCATTCTTACTAGGAATCAAAAGAATTCCGAGGATGAATTCCATCATCACGTCATCCCATTTTCACTCTAGAATGGGTAATGGATTCATCAAAACACCAAGATGTGGATGATTATCCTACACATGATGGAAGTTAAGGCATAGTTCCATGAATCCAAGAATTTAAATCTTCATACTAGGCCAACAATATTACCTATATAGATCACGATATAGTTTGGTCAAACTCGGATGCACTTCCCACTTTGATGCTTGAGATGCTATCATAAAACAATTCTCACATACACGTTGGAACAACCGCACTTCCACAAAATTAAATAATCGCATCACTAACAATAGTCTATCTACAAGGTGAATCCCTAACTTTTGAACATACTATTATAGAAAAAACATTATGAATCGTGAATATGGTAGTCTTTGATCTGACTCAACTACCTTGGATGTAATGGTTGTCAGCCCGTGACCAAACTACACCCCTAGAATAATCTCATCGAAAATAGCCATCACAATCCACTCAAAATTGGATTCCCTGACTATCTGATTTTTATCCATCAAATAAAAATAATTAGAAAAACTTATCATCTTTCTCGGGTTCTAGAACAACTCAATGCTGAAATAATACTTGTAATCATCCCATACTTTCATCCAATTATTCAAATCATGCTAATAAAAAATGTTCTTAATGGTTTTATTATTGGAATACATAGTAATCCATTCTCAAAACAAATATTTTGTCCAAAAAAATACGTGTGTAATCTTCTATGGACAACTCAGGATCATGAGTGGGGTGGTTCCTTTCATAATGTCTCAAATATCGCGACCCATAATCCCCTAACTGGTCATATTGCATCAATACCATCACCATTATAATACCATATTAATTACAAAACAAGGTATATTACTTACCAATCTCGAGTAAGATCAAATTTGACAGGGTTTTCAATCTATTATTCAGATATTGGAAAGAATTCTCATGTTATCTTGGCTAATAAATATTGATTACCTTCTTTTTAAAACATGAAATTGGGGAATCTAAATAGGATTATTCGTTGATGAACCTTCGATAATAACCAGAAAATCCTAGAAGACCCTGAACAAAAGAAACATTCCTTGGATTCTCCCACGATACCACAACCTGCAAATTTTCAGTTCCACTAATAAAATTCTCTACAGATGATGTAACTCAAGAAATAAAAATTATCAATCTTGAAATGACTCATCGATAGCTTGGAATATATCATAGGCTATATTAGTATACTATGAATGATCTCAAGATGTTTGTAATGAACATCATGATTTCTAGTGTACACAAATATTCCATTAACAAAATCAACTGTTAATTATTATAGAGAAGGGTGAATGATTCGGTTCCTCAGAGCCATGAATGATTCTAGAACATTGATCTACTAGAACGACATTACCATGTTCTCACACAATATGTAACTCTTAATGAAGGAGGTAAACATTACATCATAAGGTCTCACACATATCTGATGATACACAGAACATAGAGAAATTATAAAAATCACTAAATAACCCCTTAGTTTGAAAAAAATCAGATCGATTCGAGGGAGAGTTAATGGGTTCTTCTCTATCATCTTATTAATATTCCAATAATATACACATTCCTACAAAGATCGATCATCATTATTCAAAAATAACACTGGTGATCCCCATGGGGACATAATAGGATGAATGAACCCCTTACTGTCAAACTCCTCTAACTGGGTATAAATGCCCCAAAGACCTTAAAGTTCCTTTCTATATGGTAGAATGGGAACTTGATCTACTCCCATCCAAAATATTATCATGAAGTCAACCTCTCCCTCGGGTAGCATCCACATGATGTCTATAAAAAACACATCCTAAAATATATCCACCAATAGATGAATCAAAATATTTTTTTATCCCCCTTAATATATCAAAATACATTCCACTTAGACCTTATTCTCACCCTACTGCTGACAAACTAGCCCCTCATGGCATATCTGAACACCCCTTAATCACAATAGACATAGGTGTCCCACTTTATTGATGTCAACGTTTCCTTGAAATGGCCACAATCAAAAAGTGTCTTGTATACTGCTAGCTAATAAATTCCAAAAAATAGATCAATACCCAAAATCTCATTAAAAATCCAGTCCCTTAGAAAATGGAATCAACCAGTCTTCAAAGTGCATCCCATACATTGAAAAAATTTCATCCTCACACCTAGAATGGTGTATCAGTTGACATATATATATACATATGGTCTATAAAATATATTAAAAACCATAATATAAGAAGGAATAAAAGAATCTAAGGAACCTATATCATATAAAACACTCTAAAGAGAATAATACACTAAAAGAAGATTTCAAATATTTGATGATCCAATGTTTCCATTTATAGTTGTAGATTGAAAAAATGAATATTTCCTACAACATTTACCTACGCTCTAATTTTTGATCTTGGTGCTATGCTAACCTACTAATATGGATGCTCCATCCCCAATGTACATCATCTGAATCTTTGAATGGTATTCCTTGTAAAAACCCAACTACCTACCTAATACGGGGTAACTGAACAAATTTCTACATTAATCATATACCAATGTCTTTCCTCCATTCATGGATACTGAGGGCTCTAATATAAAATTTTCCCATGGCTAAACCTTCTGCATGACTGACACTTGATTGGTTAGTGGGAAAACAGACTTTGAACCTATCCCGATCTATCACACTATAACATAAGAATATTTAGGTACCATGATGAAGTAGTTCCCATTTTTTGATCACCTTTTCCACCACTTCCCTAGTGGATGCGCTCAAACCAACATTTCATACCATCAAAAGTCGCAACCACCAGATTTCCCAACCTAAAAAACATGTCTGATTCCTAATGTCTCATTGATATTTCCATTTGAGTTAAGGAACTGATCCATCACCTCCAAAAAATCTACATATGTAATATATTCACTTGGTACATGATCCCATTTCAAATTACATCCAAGTAACTTCATGCTATAGCTACCTCATCTCCCACTAAAGGGTGAATGAAACAATACAATTTCGTGATGCAGCTAGGATAATCCATCACCAAATCAGTTATTTAGTTCAACCTAATAAACACTGAATCCTTTTCTTACCTACGGGTATGTGAATTGTAATGATCCAAAAACATTTCCAAGAATCCCTTCCATATCATACCCTATAATTGCTTCGTCGAGACCATGATGTCCAACAAATTCCTTTCTTGTACACACAACATGTAGGTGGCCATATTGAATCTCTTCTCTGGAAGAGTATTTATTTTCCCAATAATCATCTAGATGGACTCTATCCAGAACATGGTCGCCTTTGGTCAACCCTTTTGGTAAGGGCTGGTGGATTCTACAGATGAAATTCTTGACTCTTATCAAACATATTTGTTGACCCCTCCATGGGCCATGTGCACTAATTTTTAAAAAATGAGTGATGATCTTCAGGAACAGAAATTCCCCTCTATTTTCCTTGTGTATTGGGATTTCTTGCTCCAATTATTGGGTGGAATTCATAGAGATATCCTCTTACAACCCAATTAAAAAAATCATTTTCATTTCATTTCTCTACAATCCCAAACATGAATCTTAGAACACATGACATAAAGCTTCTACAATTAATACAAATTTAAACACTTTATAAACCATGAACATATTATTTTCATACACTATCCAAAAAGATAGCATCACATCTAGTACACTACCCTCAACCATCCCTACCATGTTCAATGGTCAACACAGGGTAAACCAACATACCTGGTCACACGATTTTCATTATACACCTTTTCAAAACTATTCCTAGTTTGTACAATAAATATACATTCATATGATGAACATTACCTATCCAAAAGTTTTTAAACCCAATATTTTTACACATTTTCATCGATTCGTTATGAATAATTCATTAACATTATTTTTATTTGACCGCATGATTAATATTTAGTAGACACCATTTTCGTCATATTTTCAAGGATGTGAAATTAATTACAACTATCATGTCCCACAAACCCATCATGTGGGTTCATATGATGACATGTGTCACATATATCCTAGGTTCCTATAATGATGCATGAAACCACGTCCTCATATAATTCCACACATGATAAAAATATCATTAAATAGTCACACCACCAAGTAAGTGCATCATTGAATGGGTAAATGACATTCAACTAGGAAAACAGATATTAAATACAACAATTCCCATCATAGAAACATGGGATTTCCTTCATATATAGGTATGATACTCACAATTAGGAACTCATTTCCATATCCTGGAATATCCTAATATCTTGTAGAAAACCTCAAATAGTAAGGCCACAGAAAATGACATCCTCTTATACCACTTTATACCATCCCCATCTCAAAAGACACTAAACAGAGCCCCACTATGGGTCCCCATAAAATTTCATGTGTGCCTCTCCTTATGGGAGAAGTTAACAACATCTGTGATGGTCTTTTAGATGATATGGGTAAACTATACCATCATTTTGTATTATTACATAATATTTAATAAAAAATATAAAACACCAAAAATTAATGTAGGAACATGCATTTATAACCAATCCTAAATCATGGTACAAAACTATTGAATAAGTTACCATGGGATGCCATTATAATTGGGTCAAATTTAAAATGAATCTCAATATAGAGATAGAAAAACTAAATCCTCAATGGGTTTCTAACTCTAGGTCCTGATCCCAATCCATGCATGTCCCATGCCCAACTCAACTACCAAGCATCGAGCCATTTCCCTTGTCCTGACTTATGACTATGAAATATTCTCAGGTACCCAATAGTGATCCGAGCACAGTGTTAATACAAATTAGTGGAATAACAATAATGATGTCTAAAAAATATCCAATCAGAATAGATTTTTTCGTAAATGTACTAAAAAATTATAAACACAACAACCCAAGCTATTCAATCACCAAACATACAAAATATGTCAAGTTCCCAATTTCACTACGGAAAAAAATTTCAAAATCATTCAAATCACACTTATCTTTGAGAATATGTCAAGTTATTTCTATCCAATGATACCATTAGGGTCTTGAGCATCTGTCTAGTTCCCAAATCAATTCTTTCTAGGGGTGGGTTTAAAGCAACAGCCCAACCGACCCGTGGGTGGTGCCACAATCATTTATCCAACACCACCAAGCCATATACACGTTCTTATTCATCCATTCACCACATATTCCATAACATAATCCAATTATAAAAGTTAATATAATATTTTCAATTAAAAATTCATAAAAAAATCCTCATCATGTCTTAACCCATTTGTACAGTTACTATTTTCTTGGCATGGCCCCTTTAACATGTCTCACCATTTAACAGATTTTATAATTTAGCATTATAAAAATTTCCTTCACATTAAATAATTAAACAAAATCCATCAATTCAAAAAAAAATCCCATATACACATATCAACCACAAATAAAATGTAATTTAACAAATTCATTTTATTCCATTTAACCCTTTTCATAGTTTCCCAAACAACCCCTTATGATAATTCCCATGAATGGACACCACTACCATTTGTAACCCTTAAAATCCTAATAATCATGTTGACACATTTAACAAGGTATCTATTTCAACACAGATCAACTCTAAACATTAAATTATGATTTTCTATGTTATGGAATATTATCACTACCCATTTGTGGACCTAAATCATTCTAACCAACCTAAATTCAACCCACAATGACCATAAAGGGTTTAAATAATCACATAAACACCATTTAATCTATTATTACATAATGAAACTTCCACACATAAAAAAGGGATGCAGTAACACAACCACATATTCCAAATCTATAATGAAACTATGGGATATAAATTGAAGAACACCTACCTAGATTATAGTGATCAAAACACTCTTAAAATTTGTATAATGTACATATTCAATAGAACCATGATTCATAAACCTAGAATGCACTATGAAAAGTTTTTTTAGGGCATTGGAAGAAAATAAGGAAACAACAATCCCTAATCATGAAAAGAAAATCAAGAGGAATAATAGACTCACAAGAAGAATCATTCTAAATCCAATTAAACTCAAAATATCTTATAATAGAAGGATATTGATAAATTTAATTCATGGGAGGCTCTGGTTATTTTCTTTTGTTTATAGGGAGAGTAATTGGGAATAAATTGGTTGAGAGACATAACATCCCGATGAGTATGTTTTATAATTTTACACATTATATGGGGTGTATGGTTTGGATGCATAGTCATATAAAAAATGAATTAACCACATCTCAAGAGGGGTTAATAAATATAATTACCTATGAAGGCCCTCAAGGTTTGAAGAACCAGGAAAGTGGATTCTATCTAAGGATGCACGACTTGAATTCCCCCTCTAAAAGTTTTCACTAAGCTTGCCCAAACCATGTAATATGTCGAGAATGGCCTAATTTACTTTTATCTCATGTCCCAAACCACAAAACACCACCAAACCTCTTCATACAACCAGTAATCATTTAATTAATAAAAATTAATCTAATTATTCTAATTTTTATACAAGGATATACGTTCATGAAGTTAGGGATCTTACACATCACCTAATATGGAGGACTCACTCCCCACATCAATAGGGTGTACCATCTTTGTTGTTATAATATAATTTGAACACATTATACCATTAAAAAATATGGAAATAAGGTGGTATAATCCATGTTTTGGTAGTGTAAATTATGATTTGAAATTAAAACATGTTCTTCAGTAAAAAAAAGAATACTTAGTAATAAAAACTTCATCATTCCACGTCTTAATGTAAGGAACGTAAATGAAGAAATTAGACATCCTTTTTTACAAATTGAAACATCCAAAAGTGTCTATCTTGAATAATGATAAAAACTAAACTCTTCATACATATCAGAAAATCCACATGAAAAAATACTATCTTTCTTGTAGATGAGATGGATGGTGAACCCTTATGAATCTGGAATCCCTCTATATCACATAAAATAGCTCGTTAGAAATAATTTTATGGTAATAATGGGATAACCAATAGGTTTATGGCAATCTATATCTATTATTTAGTCCATCACCATTAAATCTTAGCATATTCTACTAATGTTTAACAAGTGAGGGTTCTTTGACTGGCCTCCTAATGCACCTCAATATGTAAAGCATCCTATAACATTCTTAGTTACACCATCTAAATAATTTATTCAATGTTAATAGTCAAATATGCACAACCATTCACAAAACTACCCCTTACTGGCTGCAAATTATAATCAGGACATGTAGACAAATTTTTAACATGAAATGATACTCGAAATGAACTTTCTAATTGTACAAATCCATTTTTTCGGTGGGAAATTTTGTAGCACCAAAACAATGTATACTAAATGATGTACAAACCAAAATACACTTCCATGGGATTTTCTTCAACCTATAAGAGTGTTTACATATCGAGTACATGATGTTCCACATTGATACATGAATTGTAGTTGAATTGGTACCTAGGTCTTTACCACATAATAGGATGAGTCATGTGACTCGAAATTTCTCAAACATGAACATGTCATATACCGCTCACTGGATTTATGTCCATGTATATAGAATAAAATCATGTCATGTTTCTATGGATCATGGAAGTTATGTACACGTAGGAGACACACATTTTAAGATCCCTGTTTTTTCTTGAGGTAGTAATCTCCCTTTTCTTATTAATGATGGTTCTTTCTATTTTGACATAGACCCTACATCAATTAGTGGGATCGTTGGGTTTCTTTTGGAAAAGAAAGGGGAAAACAGGCTAAAAGCTGGCTGTAGGCCAGGTACACATTGTGTAGTTGGCCTACACCCCATGATCATTCAGTATATGTTGTGTACTAGGCCATCACGATGTGTAGTCTATATGGTTCAGAAAAATATAAAATGGCATTACACACCACACACATGGCGTACATATTATGTAAATTCCCAACATGTGTTTTTTATAAAAGAGGTAGTAGCCTCATATTTTGACACACTTCAATTTTTCTCCTGTTTTAGAACCCAAAATCCCCATAATATAGATTTCAATTTTAGAAGTAGTCTAGAATCTAATTCCAGCATGGCCTATCATGTTCAAACCGCATTGATAATTACTTGATTCCTTTTTAGTCATTCTTGATTCTTCAAAATAATTACCGCAATATTTGGATTTAAGATAATATTCCCAAATATCTCATTATTCATATGTTCTCCAAATTTCAACAAAACTTGGATGAATTAGTACATGATACTAGATGTTAATTCTAATAACGTGATGAGGTAAGTTTTCTATACTTTAATTGGGATTTTTATTTGATTTTTGGGTGTTCGACCCTTTTCCCGCCCATCAGAATTTACAGTGAGGCCTTATTTTGGAGAGAGTTGCTTGTTGTAGCTATAGTAAAACCTATTATGGATGGATATAGGTTTTGTTTAGGTGCATTCTAACCAATTAAATGTCTCATGGTCACCCAAGGGGTATTCCTTAAGAAAACAACTTGTTTAAACCACCCATAAGGTGTGTTATTATTCTTTCTTAGTGACAGGAAGCTTGGTAATATATTGATACCTTTATTAGGGGATGTACTACTTCATTGATCATTGAATTTCATGTTATTCCATGTCAATTTTTATATATTGTCATTTTAAATGAATAATATGGGTGGGTACATGTATATAAAATGATAATGGCATGCTAAATGGTTTATATGGGAGGGTAGGCTCCTATAAATGTTTTGATAAATGGTCTCCATGAGTTAGTATACTCATGGATTGTGCAGTTTGATGTGATTGGGAATAATAATATGCAATTATTATTTATATTGAATGATTTAATTCTTGATAGAATGGTCGATCGATTCCATGGGATTCTCCCCATGGATCGTTAATGTGGTAGTGGATGCCTTGGGATGACTATGCCCCTTGTGTCTTGATTTTTTGTGATGCCTTGGGCCTTGCTACCTTGTGTATCTGGCTTTTTTGGGCTGGCGTAGGTGTTTATATTACCATGCTTTGAGGACTCCAACCAGTTCCTAACGACGTTTCCACGAGGGATGCCTATGGGACTCGATGGGATGCCTTTGACAAGCTCCTTGGATCTTTCCCTATGTGGTAAAGATATTTTACATAGATTCCTTGGACATCTGATACTTTGGATTCATCCCTTGTAGTCTACAATTTACTATACATCATGGTCGTGGTTTATTTGACTTCACTATAGGGTCATTATCGTGGAATACATCACTTCTCTATACAGCGTGGTTGTGGGTGACAGGATACAGATGGATGTACAACATGGCCACGTGGCTAGATTGTTTACATTTTTGTAGCTGCCTTAGTAGGAACTAACACACATTTGTAGGTATCCTTGATGGGTGTTCAGTTTTACTTTTTTCAGTAGACTTATTCCATGGACATGCACAGTTTAATATATGACTTGTTTACACTTGATAGAACGTGTGTAGAATATTTTTAGAACTATATAGACCTGGGTGGTTTCCTACTAGGATTTTTATCTCAAACACTATTTTTTCCTCCTTAGGGACCCAAAAAATAATATGGTTTGAGGATATGATAAGAGAAATCTACCTATTAAAGGTGGTTGACTATAGGTTTGGAGTTTGGGAGCATAGGAAAAAGTTGAGGCTTGGATGCTGGGATTCAATTTTGGTCTATATTCTTTTTGGGACTTGTACTTTATTACATTTCCATGTACCTTATTTGGATGATTTCTAGATACATGAATAACTCACAACATTTTGTATATGATACACCTATGGTTATAATAATATATTCCTATCTTGCATGCCTTACTTTTATTAGACTGCTATTTATTTCGCATCAACTATTTATTTTATGTTTGAATCCATCTTTGATGATCTGGTAATGAGGGAATAGTCTCCCAACTCACGCACCTATTCCATTGATTCTTTCTAGTAGCCTCTGGAATTTGGGGAGATGTTATTGAGGCCATGTGGCCAACCGAGCTTGGGGCACCATAGGGTGGCATCTGGGTCCAGGACGTTACAAAGTGGTATTAGAGTTTTTTTTTCTATTTTGACATATTTTTTGGTTAAATTAGAATGGTATATTAAGAAAATGGATTTTGGTAATAAATTGTGCCCGAGAGTAGCTACCCCACATACAGGGAAAAGACAAATTACCTTGAATTGAGTTTTTATTTTATAGATTTTTACTATTACAGTTGATTTGATTTCACTGTTAGGCGAGACACAATATTTCTTCTATTACTATTGATATAATTGTGGGTTTTATTTTAGTTCATACTTGATAATATGAGGGTGTTCCATCTAAATAATCATATAGAAACTTGTTATAATTACCTTCCATACATTATGCCATGCCATCTAGGATTCATTAGATATTGAATGTTTTTGTGATAATTAATTCGATAGTTGTGCATGTTGTTGTGTTAGTTTGGTGATATAGATAAAGGTGTGATGTCATATTTCAATCCATAAGGAGTGTTTGACCTGATGAATCGGAAAATTACACACCGATGGAATGTAAATGTTGAATGAACTTGTTAAATGTATGGTTTAAATGTGATCCATTTTTTGGGTTCATCAGTTATTATAGCCACTCATGGATTCAGAAATTGGAAAAACCTTTTTGGAACTTCTGAATAACATAATGTAAAATTGAATGAAAGTGGAAATTGAATGATGGATAGAGACATGACCTAGAAACTAATTTTTAGTGGGAAAGAGGATTAATTTATAGTGGCTTGTTGGTTGTTCATTATACAGTCCTGTCTTCAGGAGTAGGTGGAGGGTTTAACTTTGTTTCTAGGTGGGTTTTTACCTATCCTATGATTTTTAAATTGTTCATTGGTGTTGTTTTTTTCTTGAGGTGTATATTTGGAATTGTAGAGACATGGAAACATGATAAACTTTAGTTGAATTCAATGAATGAGGTTATGACCATATAATTGAGACGGTTGTTGATAGGATACTGCATGATCCTACTATAGTGCCAGTTGCAGTACCTATGAATGTTCTGGACACAGGTGCTGAGGAACAATTATGCGGTGGTTTCTTTCAATATATGTAAGTGATATAAGGATAGTCATAGTTTCCTTGACTATGGCTGAGCTGACACAGACAATCCAGTACTAGTCAAATCCTATGTATTCAATGGATGGTGGACCACATGTTGTAGGGCTATGGCTGGAGACCACATTAGTGATTTTTTAGAATCTGGAGATGCCTTCGAAACGGGCAGTCAAGGTTGAGACTAATATTCTAGGTGGAGAGGAAAAGTGATGGTGATAATTTTTGTACCTGGATTATGGGTTATGGGATATGGGTATGGATTGAGTTCCAAACCCACATCCACCACTACTATTACCACATGACTCTATGAGAAGAGAAGACAATTGAGTATATGCGTAATGTGCAAGGAGTGATTATGGTTATGGAATACTCCACATGCTTTACAGAGATGCATAATTTTTCACTGATGTATCTTTCTAATGAGCTGTTGAAGGTGAGGTGATTTAGGGAAGAACAATGATATGATATCATATCTCAGTTCAATGTGTGCAGGATTACTTCTATCACTAGGATTGGGAAATATTCTATTATTACAGAGTGAAACCTCCGAGAAGGTAAGGGTATAGAACAGTGTAATTCTGTTTCTCACCCTAGTGGATCTATGGATTCAATAATGAAGCATCATTTTAGGATTTCTGTTACATTATTTCTAGTTAATATGTGGGTGCAAGTATCTTGGTTTTTTTTCTATTAGTGTGGTAGGAATGGCCACATAAAAAATCAGTGCGACTATGACCCAGTCGAGTGTTGAGCTTGCGGCAGGATGGGGAACATGCATCATTTTTGCAGGACCTCCCCTCCAGTAGTGAGTGGTAGGTGTTCAACTTCGAAATTAGGTTTATAATAATGTTCTTTAGCATTACATTAGGTTGTGGACTGGAGAATTTAAGGCTAGTGAGGCTGGGGAAGTTGTGGTCATGGTCATGGTAGCTAGGCAGTGGGTTCTTAAAGATAGTAGGGTGGATCAGCTCAAAGTAGCCAAGCAGGATCACAGGGTTGTGGAACATTCCATACATATGTAGTGCAACAGACCAAAAATGAACATGATCTTAAACCATCTATGGAGAGGTATGATATTAGTATCTTCTACTATTTCTTATTATCTTTTCAATACATGTTCCTCTCATATGTTTTCCTCTTCTCGAGTGGCTAAATGCCTTAGACAAGTGGTTTTTTATAATTATGGAGTTTTGATTCTATAAAAACCATTGGGAGTTGGATGGGGGATGTACACTAGTGTATGGAGTGTCCCCTTGAGGCCAGAAGGTGTCACTTCATCTGGGATCTTTATGTGTTCGAGATTATAGGGTTTGACATCATTCCAGAAATGGATTGTCTCATGGATTATTGAGCTTATGTTGACTTATATCGCTGGAGGGTGACATTTACATCAGCTTTGGGTGTAGTGTTTTATTAAAAATGGTGAATGGGAAGTCTAGGCGATTGGATAAGGAATGGATCATCATGGGATAGGTCGAATGATTGCCCAAATTTCTAGTTTGTTTCTGGATGATCTTGTAGTGAGTCATGTGGATGTTACTCTAGTGGTTGAGAACATTAGGTATGCCTTTCCTAATGTCTTTTTGGGTTTAACTCATGATAAATAGGTGGATTTATCCATCTATCTAGTTCCAGGATTATCACAAGTTTCCATTCCTCCTTACAAGATGTGTAAGATAGAGTTTTAGGATCTCAAGAGGTAGCTAGAGGGTTTGGGGGAAAATGGGGTTTATTATGTCCATTACTTCTATGTGGGGTTTTCCTTTCCTTGTTGTATAAATGGTGGATAGAACTCTTAGTCTATTCATTGATTATCAAAAACTAAACCAGATGACTATTACAAACCGATATCCTTTTCCATGGAGAGATGATCAGTTTGATCAGCTTCGATTTTCTTGAGTGTTCTTGAAGATCAATATGAGGTTAGGATATCACCACATGTTTGTTTAACATCCATAAATACATCTTCAATCCTTTCCCCTCAGATATATTCTATACATGTATTTGATAATGTCATTTAGTCTCACAAATGTACTTTTGGTTTTCACAGAACCGATGGACTGAATGTTCCATCCTTAACTGGATTATTTTGTTGTGATTTTTTTGTTGACGATATCATGGTGTATTCCCACAATCTACATGACCATGCCTACCATCATGAGGTCACATTGAATACCTAGATAGAGCATGAGTTATATGATATGATCACAAAGTTCAACTTTTGGATAGATTAGATTCACTGTCTAGGTCACATCATCTTGGAGACAGTAGTGTTAGTGGACACCGAGAAGGTGAGATATGTAGTTTCCAGGGAATAGGCCAAGAACTTTTATTTGACCTAACATGTTTCATGGGACTACATGGATACTACAAGAATTTTATAATGGACTACTCATTCATATAAGTGGTGTTTATGAGCTTAACTAAGATGCATTTGAAGTTCATGTGGTCAGAATCTCATGAGATAGCCTTTGAGAAGTTGAAAGATATATTGACATCATCAACAGTCTTGATACTGCCATAGTATGTAAATGGATACATGGTGTATTTAGATTCATCATGTATTAGGCTTGGGGAAAGTCCTAATGTTTGGAGATTTATTCATGGCATACAAGACTTATGAGGTGAGGCCTCATGTAAAGTACTACTCTAGGATTGATCTCAAGTTAGCGACAGTTGTTCATGCATTTCTCTATTGGAAGAACTATATACATGGATAGAATTTTGTGGGGTACATAGACCACAAAATGCTTAAGTATATCATTACATAGTGTTATCTGAATTTGAGGTAGCAAGTTTCGGTAGAGTTCCTAAAGTCTGTTGACTTCGATCTTTCCAACACACATAGTAATGGAAATGTAGTTGCTGGTGCACTGAATAGGGGGACTCAAATACAAAAAGTGTAGTAATCTCGTAGCGAGTGACAACTAATGGTGTTGTTTTCTAAGATGTATTTGGAGGTACACGAAAGAGAAGTCCAAGAAATTCTATCATTCTTAGTTGTGACCTCTACCGTACTGGATAGAGTTAGTATGAGAAAACTATCAGATTCAGAAGGACTAGTTCTACATGAAGGTGTGGTAGGTCTGTACCCTCTACCTGGTTGGATATTAGAAGTTTATGAGATTATGAATATCCATGGACATGTTTGGGATCTAGTGCATATACATGAGGATCTAATTTGGGTGTTTCATGCATCGTATCGAGCAGTGCATGTGGGGGTCACAAAGATGTACAGTGACTTGCGACATCAATACTAGTGGACAAGAATGAAGAGAGATGTGGATGGTTTTGTTTTGTGGTGTTCCCTCTCTCAGTAGGTTAAGGCGGAACATTAGTGAGAAATTGATATTTTATAGTTGTAACCTATTTCAAAATATAGAAAGGATAATTTCACAATGGATTTCATGACATGTTTTCTGAGGTCTTCTCAAGGTAGCAATGTTGTGTGGCTTGTTGTAGACATTCTTATAAAAGTCTCACATTCCTTGATGATAAAGGAGACCTTCAATGTTGATGATATTGGAATGTTGTACATATGAGTGGTTGTAAAGAATCATGGGGCCCCGCGCACTATCATTTTAGATAGGGGTTATTTATTTACATCTCAGTTGAGGCAGATGTTTTAGAGGGATCTGGGTATATAGGTTCTTTCGAGCATATCATACCCCCCTTATACTGAGGGTAAGATTAAGAGTATGATACAAGTGAAAGAGGACATGATATGATCATGCATCCTAGATTTCAGGGGATCATGGGAGAGGCACATTCCCTTGGTAGAGTTTGTCTGTAATAATAGTTATCAGGAAATGATACAGATGGAACCTTACGAGGCTTTATATGATAGGACATGTCATTCTCCCACAAACTAGTTAGAGGCAAGACATGTAGATTTAACAAGACCACTTATAATTCAAGAGACTTCGGAGTTGGTCTTGATGATTTAGAAGAGGCTATCTACTAAACAATCTAATATCATATCATTATTCAATCACTATAGATGACCTCTAGAGTTTGAGGTTGGGGATTTGGTTTTCTTGCGAGTTTTTTCGAGGATAGGACCTCGGAAGATTGGGAGACCAGGTAAGATTACAAGATGATTTGTTACGCCATTTGAGATTCAAGAGATAGTCAAGTTGATTTCATATATAAAATAGTATCCTCATAGTTACTGATCCACAAATGAAGTCTTCTATGTATATCAGGTACACCTCTATCACTCAGACTCATCTCATGTTTTTCATCCTGAGGATGTTGAGCTTCTGTTTGATGCATCCAATAAGGATAATATAATTCATATAGTTGACATGAGCATGATGGTTTTGCAAAGATGATCAGCTCCTCTAGTATGGGTGTTATGGAATCACGACTGTTTAATAAATGATACTTGGTAGAGGGAGGCTGATATAGGTGCTTAGTGTCCAGATTTGTTTTCAAATTAATCTTGACCACCCTTTGGAGAGAAATTCATAGATAAATTTATATATGAGGGGAATATTGTAAGATCAAAGATTTTTCTAGAGGTAAAAATTTATCTTTTCATATTAGTGATGTTTTATTCATTTTTGGAATAAAATCTTCATCGAGCCATGGTCTGGTTGTTTTTTTGGGAATGAAATTGGAAAACATGCTAAAAGGTGGTTGTAATCTTGGTTCGCATCTTGTAGATGGAATAAACTATTTGAACATCCAATATACACCATGTACTGGTCCATCACAACATGTAGGCTATCTAGTTTAGAAAAAATTATATTACAGTACACGTAGTATACTTTCCCTACACGTCATGTAGTTTCTCAAAAAGATTATTTTATATAAGAGGCGGTAGCCCCATATTTTGACTCACATTAGTTTTTCACTCGTTTTTTGATCCCAATACACCCAAAATCTATTCATTAAATTTTAGAAGCTATTTAGACTCCTATTTGAGTGTTTTTTGTCATGTTGGAACCACATTAGTACATACTCGATTCCTTTTTAGTTGTTATTGATTCTTCAGAAAAAAGAATGTACTATTTGGATATAGGCTCATATGTCTTAATATCCTGATCTTCGTCCATTCTTCATATTTCATCCAAACAATGACGAATTAAGAATTGATACTAGAAAATATATCTAATAAAGATCTTAGGTAGGTTTATATACATTATTTCATATTATTTTGTGTTTTTCATTGTACGTAATTTTGCATCTTGTTGGACTATCTAGCGAAGCCTGGTTTTTGAGAATGTTGCTTGTTGTAGCTGTAGTTGGACCATGTAAGGATGCTCGTAGGTTCTATTTAGGTGTGTTGGCACTAGTTACACGTTTTAAGGTCACCCAATGGGTACTCAATATGGAAATAAATAGTTTATACATATTTATACCACCCATGGGTTGTGATCATGTGATTTCCTAGTTAGAGGAAGCCTGTTAATGCCTTTATAGATTTCTTAGGGGAGGAACTGCCTCCTTGCTCACTAAATATTGTGTTATGCCTTATCTATTTTGATATGTTGGAATTTTAAATGAATTATAAGGGTGGGTATATCAATATTAAATGATAGTGGAGTGTTAAATGGTTTATATAGGAGGGTAGGCCCACATGATTGTTTTGATAAATGGTTTGCATGAGTGGGGATAGTCTTGGATTGTGAAGGTTGACATTAGTGGGTACACTCACATGTAATTATTATTTAAATTGAATGATTTAATTCTTGAATAAATGGTCAATTGTTGAAATTGAACGATCCCTATGGATCTGGAACATGATAGTGGTCACCTTGGGTTGAATTTTTCCCATGGATCTTGATTGTGTGAGATGCCTCAGGAATTGCTACACCATGGATTTGTTTTTCATGGGATTGCAGAGGGAATTCTATATCCATAGTCCTAGGACCCTAACTACTGTCTAAATGGGTTTTCACATGGATTCCCATGTAACTCGATGGGATGCCTTGGACATGCCCCTCAGATCCATCCCTATGTGGTCTAGATATTTTACAAGGATGCCTTCGTCTGGTGACACCTGGGATATGGCTCTTATTGTCTACACTTCAATATACGTTGTGTCCATAGGAGATTTGACTTCACTATATGGTGTGGAAAAGGAATACTTGACTTATCTATATAGTGTGGTTGTGGGTTACCAGATACAGATAGATGAAAGGCATGGATGTGTGACTTGCTTGATTACTTTATTATATCTACCATGGTAGTAAATGAATCTCTTTTTCAAGTAGCCTTGAAGTCTATTTGGTGTTACTTATTCCGGTAGATTTATTCCATAGGAATGCACACCTTACATTAATTCTTGTTCTCACATGCAAGAACATTTTTAGAATTTTTGTTAGAACTATATAGACCTGGGTGGTTTCCTACATGGATGCCTCTCTCACACCCTATTTGGGCCCCCTCTAGGACCCAAATAGAGTATATGGTTGTTGGTGATGACAGGGGAAAACTCTCTAATATAGTTTATTGACTCTGGCTTGAGAAAAGGGGATCGTAAGACCAAACTGAGGCTTATGATGCTGGGATACCTTTTTGGTCATTTTTATATATGGGACTTGTACTATATTACATTACTATGTACCTCCTTTTAATACCTTCTAGATACAAGTATCATCCACATCATTTGGTATATGAGACATGTCTTGTTTTTTTGTATTCCTATATTGCCAATCTTACTTTTGGTTGACTACTTTTTATTTCAATTCATCTATTTATTTTATGTTTGACTTCCATTTTGATACTTTTTAACACCCATGGATTCCCTAATATGTTGTCTATTTAATGTAATTCAATATCTTGTGCCACACGTAACACCAAGTTCAAGTGCACCACAACTTACCAAACTAGCTATTTAAAAAGAGGTTATAAATAGTATTACCTTTATTTTGAATTTTATATATTACATATAGTTTTAAAATCCATATTATGTGTTTTTAGACATAATATATGAACAAATTTAAATATTCAGATAAATGAAATGTTTTACAAAAAAATGCAATTTTACCAACTTTTAATGGAAAACCCTTATTAAATCCAATATCTGAAACTTTTATATATTAAATTTGAAAAAATAAACTTCTTCATTAGAATTGGGGCCTAAAAATTTAGTTTGGACAATTTTTGGTGTATTTCAGATAACTTTCATATTTATATGAATAGTGAAAAATACTATATTTTAATTGAAAAAAACATTTTTAATAAAAATAAATTATATTGTTAAATTATAAATTTAAATGGGATTTATGTATAATTATACTAAATTTTTATTATTTAATATAATTTCGGTAATTGTATGTAATTTTACATTTAAATTGGATATCAACACATATAAATCATTTGATAGTTTTTACTTCTCAAAAACTCACATTCTAGTTTTGAAAATGAGAATTAATTTTATATTAATTAATGATACATATATGTTTTGAATTTGGTAAAATCGACATAATTTTTTAATTTTTAAAATAAAAATTTTAATAGGGTGAATTTTGGGAATTTTATGAAAACATTGAATTTTTGATGTATAGTGAAAACACTACATAGTACACAAAAACCAAATTTTACATTTAAATAATTATATTTAATTAAAAATGTACCTTAAAATAGATAAAAATATATATATATTATTACAATTTAATTCATTGGATTGATTTTATAATAATATTAGATACATAAAATTTTATTGAACCATTTTAATGCCTTTTTACCCACCTTTTATGCATAGTTACCCACCTTCTAGGCAATTTTGAAAAATTGAATAAAATGTAATTTTACCACTTATCTGAGTTGAATTTAAAAATTCTGATAGAAACAATTTACATTAGTATGTAAAATTTGGTTCAATATAATGAAAATAATTTTCGGTGAGTTGTAACTTTTGAATTTTATTTACCACATTCAAATGTAAACAATGTAATTAAAGGTAAAAATAATATTGAAATTACCCAAACACATGTCCTAATTCTATGAAATATTATTTTTCCAACCAAAATAAACTTTAGGACAAAAAAATATCATTTTTATCTATTTGGGTAAGATTATGACTTTTATTATATTTTATTTAAAGAAGAGTTATAAGTGTTAATTTCAATGTTTAATAACAAAAACATTTTTAATATTGGGTTACACATAAGATAAATTAAACTATAAATTTTCATTAGAAATGAAAATATATTTCCTACATCATGCTATTTTATTAATAATTTTTAGAAATTATATAATTAATGTTATTTATGACATAATGATTATGCAGTAATTACCTTATTAATGAAATCATTAATACAATTGATGTTATAAATATTAAAATAAATTTAAATTTAAGCTTTTGATGCCATCCACTAATTTTATAAGTTAATATGACATGTTAGGGTTCATTAAATGCATTTTTTTTATCAATGTAATTATTTTTTTATTACTTTCACAAATACCAAATAGTAAATAGTTTTATAATTGAAAAAAATGAGTTTTTGAAATAAATACTATATTATTAAATGATATAATATTCATAAATAACTAAATATTGTAAAAAGGACTTATATAATGATATAAATGTCATTAATGAACATCTTGAGGTTCTCTTGGAATTTAATTGTATTTTTATCAACCATATATTATAAAAATACATGGAGACATGGTAAATGTTAAAATATTTTACTAAGAGTTAAACATAAATGATAAGGTTAATATGGTGATATAAACTAGTATATAACCTATTTGTTGAGGTTATTTAGATCCATACCCTCATATTTCTTGAAATAAATATATTGTGATGTATTATATAACTAAAATGATGTTATAATAAATTAATATTTCATGATTTTAATAATGTTCCCCTGACCTCTCTTATAAAAGGGTATTTCCCCTTCTCTTAAATTCACACCTCCATAGCCATTTATCTAGGTCTAACCCTAATAAAATATTATCCCAACTACACTAATTTCAACCAAGATTCTTTACATTTATAATATCTCTATCCTAATGATCTCTTTTATTCAAATCAAAAGGAAGAACCCGATGAAAAGGTAATTATTTCATCACATCTTTCACGTTCTTTTCTTCTTATACTTCCTCTTTATTTTTTCTTCCCATAAAAAAATAATAACTACAGTACCTTATACATAATATTATGTTGTTATAAATATGGTTCTACAATATTAATCATTCTATCCATCCTATGAATGACAGATTCACTTTAGATGAGTACATACAGCTTACCATCTCCACGTCATGGTGTAGTTTGTTATTCAACACTTTATTATTTGGATAGGTATAATAACGAGTATAATTGATTAAAATAATAAATATAACATGTTAATTATTATTATATATAATATAACATCCACTTACATATGATTTCACCACCAATAGTGTGATATCATCGTTCGTGTGTACGTACGGCTTATGGTCTCCACGAAGCTTTGAGATTCATTTCCACATTCCACATTCAACGATGATTATAAAAATATACATTATTAATAAGTATATAAAATATGAAACAATAATGATACTTTATATATATATATTTACATATATCTCATTCATTTAGTTCAGTTTAATAGGATACGAAAATTGAAACAATGTTTATGCGTACATATGGTCTACCGCCTCCAGAAATGGTGTTCTCCATTACATATATCTATCTATTATACATATTATAATTCTGAATATATATGATAAATAAATAATGTTATATATTCTGGATGCAATTAAATCAAGATATATGTGATATGATTAAGAATATCAAGTTAAAACATGTAGGATAAAAAAGTGATTATTACCCTAAATGTTATTTTTGGATGGAAATTATTATAAAATGGGTAGTATAAAGATATTAATGAATAAAGTATGATATAATAAATATAAATATGGTTTTGGTATTATTTAATAACATACTACGGTAATTATATACAAGGTTAAACGTACCCTCGACAAACGGAAAGTACAAGGTAAGGGTTAATTATTCAATCTCATTATTATCGGAGATTTCTTATGAGTAAGTTTTTACTAGGACATATTTATTATTCATGTCCATGTTTAGTAAAATAGTTTTCAAAATTATTCTTTTTAGTGGACTCTTTTATTAAAAAATAATTTTAAATGGTTAAAATATTTATTCTTGTAAATCAATATCATTAATGCCCATGTTTTCAAAATCGTTTAAAGGATTTATTTATATGAACATGAATGTTTTAAAATGTTAATTCCATTAAAATGATTCAAAGTGGTATGGGAAAATTTGATTAAAATTATCTTTTTAATTCCTTCATTTATAAATTGTGTGACTTTTAAATGAATTCATGAAGATAGGGTATTTTTCTCAAAGTTTTTTACTGATCACTTTAAAATGTCAACATACATTACGGGATATTAATCTTGATTGAGGTTGATTTATTATAATACAATCTTCCATATTGTATTGAATGAGTTATGATATGTTTTACTGTGTATGTAATATTTTTATATCATTCATGGTTTCGGGTTCAAGTATTTTCATTTCTTATGCTATTTTTAAAACTAATTTTTAGGTTATGTTTCAACATTTTCATATGAGTAATGCATTAGACATAGTAAGTGGCGGGTGGGGCCCGCTATAGACACTCGATGCATCAGTAGGTCTCATGAGACATATTAGTGTCTTGGGACATGGCATTGACCAAATTTTAACTTGTAGTCTTGGCACGAGGCATTGACTATATGGTTATGATGTCTGACATTATGCATTCCCTCTTTATGAAATTAGTTATTACATGTGATTATTCGACTGGTAGAATATCCATGTTTATGTTTATATGGTAATGATTTAATTTTTTTCCCATATTATGTTCATGTTTATGTTTATAAGGATATTATTTTTATTACACATATTTCCTTAGAAGCTTATAGCTTATACTGAATTATTTACCATTACTGAGAATCTCATCTCACCCCTTTCTAATTTTTTGTTTTCCCAGGATTCCAAGAAGTATATTATGATTGATATGGATGGTTAAGATGGGGGATATATGACATTATGAAAGTATTATTTATATTTTGATTTATGTTTGAATGTGTAATTAAGAATTCATGTATCTAATCTATTTTCCAAAAATAAAAAATTGATCCATCATTCAGGACATGATTCTTTGTAATCATTCCAACATATTAAAATCATGCACTGGCTCTAGGCATCTATGGTCGGGGCATTACAATTGGTTTTAGAGTTAGTTTAACAACAACCTTGGAAATAGATTTAGATAAATCTGATTATGAAACATTACCCTAGTATATACATTGTGTATTAGTATATAAGAACTTCCTAGAATTTTGTAAATGTAGAGATTTTGTGAATTTTCCAAGCAATACATCCCTATCTAGATATGAGTAGGTAGAGGTAGATTTGGAATAGATGTATCTAGGGCTGAAACCCAAAAACAACTCTTTGAGCTAGTCTCAAATAGGAACAGGTGAACGATAACGGGCCTTGTTGCACTATTGGTTATGACACTCATGGGGAATATGCTTAAGATAATTAAAATTTTATTTATAATACATTATGAATGATTTATGAGTAAATATGTCAGCATGGAAACAATTTTTTGGATTATGAGACTGGATGTGTGAAAATATTCAATTAATGTTCTCAAATTTTCTAGTTTTTGGATTATTTATTGTCATATAATCTAACATAGTGTATTTAATCATTTAGAAATGATAGACACCAGAAGGAATGATAACTTCAGCAAAAAAATGAACCAAAGAGTAACAAGGATCATTTCTTTCATGGTATTAAGAAAACAATTAGAAGTGATATAGTCTCCCATGTGTTCTCATCATATTTAGAAATAATATCATTTGTTTATAAGATATGTAATGAATTTTTTGAGTCATATGGATTTGATGGTAAGAAAGATAAGAAGTGGATGGAAAAGAAAAATGTGGATAAAGGGAAGAATGGAAAGAAAAGTATTTCACATGTGATAAATGTAGAAAGAATATCCTTGGTAAATTTTTGAAAAGAATGGGAGTTTCTTATATTTGTTTAAAAAACACACAATGGTCGAGATTGTAACGGTAATAAAAAGGTTTGAAATGTATAATGCTTCATCAACAAGTATTTGGGACACAATTATAATCAATGTTCAGATCATCAGAGTATACTTTTAATGAACCTATTGGACAATAATAAAGTTATGATACTACCATAGATAACGAGGAATGATTAGTGATCTTATATTTTTATTAATGAATTGTGTCATACGATAATTTTATTAATTATTCACATGTTATAATAATTATAGAGTATATAATGATTGTACTGCAGCAATATTTCATTGAGGATTTAATATTTTATGTTATTATGAAAAGTGACTCAATAGAAAGTTAATATTATTTTAAAATACATGGATGAGGGAAATATAAACATTAATATGGTCCTCATACTGTGGTAGTGATTTTTGAATAATAGTTAATTTATTTGGAAAAATTATATTGGATATTCATCACTTCCTTCAAAATAATTAATTGTTTGTTTATTCCGTAATTGTTTGAGGTTACAACATTATTAGATATAAAGAGTATATCTAGTATTCCACGCCTTATAGAAAGAATAAAAAGGTACATACATATTAATATAAGGAATAATGGTAATTCAGGGTGTTACCATTTATTAAGAGAATACATGTTGAATGTATTTACATGTTATGAAGTGGAAAAAGAGATCTTCATTATGTTTTCCTTGCTTATAAATTTTGGACTGTGATTTTGGATAGAAGTAATTTGTATAATTATAAAGGTTGGAATTTATTAAGTTGGACATTTGAAACTTTTATTTAATGTTAATTTTTTTTAAGATTATTATTATATTGTGATAAAAACGACAAACCAGAGGTTGGGTGAAAAATTGTTGTGTCCGACAAGGTTGCGAGACTATAACCCACAACCGAAGGGCGACAAGGGTGCATCAACATCCACTAGACTACAATATTTCCTCATTTGTATAATTTTGTTTTTTAAATTTAACGATAGATTAATTATAATTTTCATTGGAACTCTATACGAATAGGATAAATTGAATATTTTTTAGTTTTATTATCTTTTGGAGTGAATGATGAGTTTGTGGTAGAAATCAGTTAAAGGATGGATCTGTGCTTGTCATATAATATTTCATTTCATATTATATGAATAAATAATTCTTAAACATTAGGTAATGGATATTAAAAAAAAATGTGTTATCCTAATATATTATGTTTTGTTGAATCGATTATATTTTTAACCATCATAGATTTATGGATTTTAGGCCCTCAATTCTTTTCCTTTATTTTTCACTTTTTTGGTATTGATGACCTAAATGAATCCCCATATGTTTTTCTGTTTTCAATCCAACTTTTTGTCTATAATTTCCAATAATTTTATTTTATTCAAAACCTTAATTTGGTGGTGACTTTTTCATTTCCCTTTCCCTCTTATTAAAACTAATTTTTTTTAACCCTATTTCCAATGTGTGTTATCCACAGAGGCATTTTCTACATTAAACCTTTTTTTAAGAACAATTTCAAATTATAGGGATTAAATTTATTGAAGGAGGGGAGAATGTGACACCCTAGTATTTCATAATATTTTTTCTCTTCAAATTAATGAAATAACTTGCGCCACACGTAATACTGAGTTAAAGCGCACCACGACTTACCAAACTCGCCGTTTAAAAAGCAGTTATGAAAATTATTAACATTATTTTGAATTTTATATACTAAATATAGTTTTAATATCCATATGATTTGTTTTTTAAACAAAATATATAAAAAAAATCAATTTTTCAGATAAAAGAGGTTTTTCTTAAAAAAAATTAAGTTTTACCACCTTTTAACAGCAAAGACTATTTAAATCCAATATTTAACACTTTTATATATTCAATTAAACATCATAAACTTTTTTTTAGAATAGGGGAATTAAAATTTTGTTTGGATAAATATTTTGTGTTTTTTGATAACTTTGATATATTGATGAATATTGAAAAATACTAAATTTTAATTGAGAACAACTTTTTTAATCAAAATAATTTATAGTGTTAATTTATAAATTTGAATTGTTTTGAAGTATAATTAGATTATATTTTTTATCATGTAATCCAATGTTGTTCATTAGAATTAATTTTACATTTAAATTCGACATAAACAAATATCAATCTTTTGATAGTTTTTACTTCTCAAAAACCCGCTTTTTTTGAAAATGAGAATTAATTTTAAATTAATTAATTAAAAATTGATGTTTTGAATTTGGTAAAATATATATCATTTTTGAATTTTTAATATCAGAATTATCTTAGGGTGAATTTTTGGAATATTTTGTAAACATTCAATTTTTGGTGAATAGTGAAAAATACAGCGTAATAAATAAAAAATGACATTTTCATTAAAATACTTATTTTTTACTAAAATATTTATCTTAAAATAGATTATTAATACCTATAATAGTACAATTTCTGTATTGGATTCATTTTATAATAATATTATATATATATATAATTTTATTGAACCATTTTATCGTCGTTTTACCCACCTTCTAGGCACATTACCCACCATCTAGGCCATCTAAAAATTTGCATAAAATGTAATTTTAACACTTATGTGAATTGAATTTCAAAAAACCGATACACATAGTTGACATTAGTATGTAAAATGTTGTTCAATAAGATGAAAATATTTTATTGGTGAATAGTACCTTTTGAATTTTATTTACCATAGTTAAAATTAAATAAGGTTATTAAAGATAAAAATAATAATAAAATTAACCCAACACTTGTCCAAATCCTATTAGATATGTTTATTTTGACCACAATCAACCATAGGACCAAAATAAGATACTTTTAATCCATTTGGGTAAGATTAAGAATGTTATTATATTTTATTTAAAGAAGAGTTAAACATGTTAAATTCAATGTTTAATATCTAAAAACTTTTTAATATTTGGTTATAAATTAGATAAATTAGACTATAAATATTAATGATAAATATAAAATGATTTACCACCTCATTGTATTTTTTTTATAATTTTTAGAAATTATATAATTTAATCTATTTAGGAGACAATGATGATGCATTAATTACCTTATTAATGAATTATTAAAATAATTGATGTTATAAATATTAAAATAAACTTAAATTAAAAAATTTGATCCCATCCATGATTTTTATTAGTTAATAAGACATGTTATAGTTTATTTAATTTTTTTTGAAGTTATCATGTAGTTATGACTTTCACAAATACCAAATACTAAATTATGATAAAATTGACTTAAATGAGTTTTTAAAACAAATACTATATTATTAAATGATATAATATTCTTGAAAATCTATGGTTCTTACAAATGACATATATAAAGATAGATATATAATTAATTAACCACTTAATATTCTATTGGAATTTTATAGTATGTTTATTAACCATATGATATAAAATACAAGGATACATGGTAAATGTAAAAATATTTAAACGAGAGTTAAATATTAAAGATAAGGTTAATATGGTGACCTAAATTTTTCTAAAACATATTTGTTGTGAGTATTTATAACCATAACAACCTTATCCCAGAAATAAATACATTTTAAATTATTAGAAAGTGAATATGAGTTTATACTAAATTAATATTTCAAACTTTTCCTAAAGTGCCAGTCACCTGTCTTATAAAAGGGCACTTCCCCTTCTCTTATATTCACACCCACTAGGCAATTTGGCTCAGCCAACCAACAATCAAATCTCCTAATATCTACCTTCAATTCATTCTAGAGGCCTTATTATGAACAGAAATCCTAACCTAAGGTTCCCTTTTTTTCAAAACAAAAGGAAGAACCCAAGGAAGAGGTAATTATTTCATATCCTCTTTCAAGTTATTTTCTTCTTCTACATCCTCTTTAATTGTTGTTTCCATAATCAAATAATAAATCTAGTACCTTATACATAATGAGATGTTATTATAAATATTTTACAACCATATTAATTATTCTATCCATAATATTAATGACAAAGTCACCATACCTGCGTATGTTCGGCTTACCGTCTCCACATCGTGTTGTAGTTTGTTATTCAACACTTTAGTATTTGTATGGGTTTAATAATGAGTATAATTGATGTTAATAATATAAAAGACATGTTAATAATTTTCATATATAATATACTATCCAATTACATACAATTTCACTATTAATAGAATCATATCGTCACTCATGCGTACGTACAACTTACCGTTTCCACGACACGATGAGATTCATTTCCACGTACACCATTCAATGATGATTATACAAATATATATTATTAATATGTATGTGAAATATGAAATAATAATTCTAATGGATATATATATATATATATATTCATATATCTCATTAGTTTAGTTTTATTCAATAAGATATGAAAATAGAAACATTGTTTACGCATTGGTATGACCTACTGTCTCCATAAATGGTGTTTTCGATTTCAAATATATATTTATTATACATATTAATATTCTGAATATATATGATACATGATTAATTTCATATATTATGGAATCAATTAAATCAATATGTAAGTGATATGATCAAATTTAAAAATATTAACCACGTATGATAAAAACATGATTATTACACGAAATGTTATTTTAACCTGGAAATTATTATTAAATGTGTAGTATAAAGAAATAAATGAATCATGTATGAAATAATACATAATAATATGGTTATGTAACAATTTAATAACATACCATGGTCATTATACAGGAGGTTAAGCGCACCCTCGACTAAGGGAATGTATAAGGTAAGGGTTAATTCCTCAATCTCGTTATTATCCAAGATTGTTTATGTGTAAGTTTTTGCTGGAAAATATTTATTATCCATGTCCATGTTTCAAGAAAGAGTTTTCAAAATTATTCATTAAGTGGTACATTAATTAAAACATCATTCCAACTGGATTAAATATTTATTCTTTTAAATAAATCTCATTAATATCCATGTTTTAAAAATGGTTTTAAGGATTTATTTATATATACATGAATGTTTATAAATGTTAATTAATATATAAAGTATCAAAGTGGTATGGGACATATTGATTCAAAAATATCTTTTAAAATTATTCCTTTATATATTTGGTGAATATTAAAAGATTTCATGAAAAATGGTATTTCTCTCGAATAGTTTTACCGATAATTTTCAACTATGTAGACATACTTTACTAAATATTATTATTGATTGAGGTTGATTTATTATAATACAATATTTCACATTTTATTGAATGAGTTATCATATTTTTTACTATGTATGTGCTATTTTTATACCATTCATGGATTATGGTTAAAGTATTAACATTTCGTATGCCAGTTTTAATACGAATGATTATGTTATGTTTTAACATTTTAATATGATGAATTCATTGAACATAGAAAGTGACAAGAGGGTCTAGATATAGACCCTTGAACCATCTGTAGCTCTAATGATACAAATTAGTTTTTTGAAATAAGTCCTTGAAAAAAATTTATTTGTAGTCTTGACACGAGCCCTTGATTATGTGGTTATGATGTCTGACATTATTAATTCTCTCATTATAAAATTAGTTATTACATGTGATTATTATATAAGTAGAATATCTATGTTCATGATTATAAGGTAATGTTTGATTTATTTTATCCCTATTATGTTCAATTTTATGTTTAAAAGGATATTGTTTTTATTACACATCTTTTCATAAATGTTTATAGATTCTGTAAGATTATTTACCCTTACTAAGCATCTAAGCTCACCCCTTTCTTATATTTTGTTTTCCCAACATTCCAATAAGTGTATTATGGTTTTTATTTAGAGAAAATCTAAGGGATTAATGGATTTCTCACAGGATTATATATATTGTGTTTTATGTTCTAATGTATAACATAACATTCATGTATGTAATCTATTTTCCAATATAGCTAAACCAATATTTTCTTAGGCACTTGATTATTTGTAATCAAAAAATTTATTAAAATAATTCACTAGATCTCGGATTTTTGGGTTGGGGTGTTACATACTTTGGTAATGAGGGAATATTCTCCCCACTAACTCACCTAGGCTCTCGCTGCTAGTCGGCAACCTCTAGAATTTTGTGACACGTGCTTGAGGCCATGTGGCCAACTAGGCTTGGGGCACCATAGGGTGGAATCTGGGATTGGGAAGTTACACACATCATATTTTTTTCCATACCAGAATTATAATATAATTGAATACACAATGTGATCATGATATTTAACGTTATTTAGTATGATATTCTAGATGTCAATTTTTAAAAGCCTTTCAATTTATCCCAAAAATATCCATATACAATTCATCAAAAAATAATGATTAAAATAATTAAATGTAGATTCCTATATAATATATAGAAACAAATTAAAAATAAAAAATTAGGTGGAATATGAAATTACAGTCCATAAAAAAATGTTATCCCAAGTGGTTGACAATCAAATTCCATGGATATATGATCCTTGGTCATTAAACTATGCTCTAAAACTCTAATCATGTTTCTATGGAATCATATTGGTCATCTAAATTAGTTAAACAACATCCCCAATGCATGATAGTAAGGACTCCCTTTATCCATGATTTGGAAGAAGGATGGAGAGTTTGGGATACTCATACACTAATTAATAAAAACTAATACTTATGGATCGGAGGCCCAGAAACCCAAATATAAAACAAACATCACCTAGGTAAAACATCTCATTTCAAATCCATAATCAATGATGAAATTTAAATACTGAGTTCTATTTATGATTAATTTCTGTTATAGCCCAACCGATTAATTAAAATTTATTTAGAAAAAATTTAATATAAAAAATAATCATCCCTTCTATGACAGTAATAAAATTATACCGTAATGGTAAATCCCACAGTACAAAAATAATGTATGAATCATAATAATCTATTGGATATGTTTCCTATTATAAAAAAACTATAATACTCTTCCTAAGGGATTGATAAATGGAAACTCAAAAATGTACTAAGCCTTCCACATAGGAAACTAGTGTCACCATATCCTCCAATTTATAATGGATTTTTATCCTTGATGCAAAAATAGCCAAAACAAATCATCAAGATGTTTATAAAACTACTTAATGTGGGAAGATAAAACACCCATGTAAGGAGATCATTGATCAGAAGGTCTATTAATTCTCAAGGACCTAGACATAAACCCTATTGAGAAACACATCCCTTGTCATTATGACATATCATAGACATGACATCTTATATTTTTTGCCTTTAGGAATGAAAAAAGATGCATCAACCCACCTTTAGGAGATCTCCATAATCCATCGTGGTTCAACACAAATTAATACTAATATGTATTTCGTCCCACATCCAGAATTTTCCCATTATGATACGCCATTAGATCATTGAATGATGATAATCCATGAACCATTGGTAATTATCAGATATAGTAATCCCACGAAGGCATATCATAAGGGGAATTTATATTTCTAACCATAAAATTTAGAAACCCCTAAGAATTTATTTCATATATAATTTATTTTCCTCAACATACACTCTTTATTTTCTTATCCTGAGTGACACACCACATTGTGAGTGACTACCACAACACATATTTTGTCGCATCAATGTATACAATTTAATGCTAGTGGCTTCAGGACAATAGAATACCATCTATCCAATAGTATTTTTCCCAGGAATTTTGGAATGGATTATAATATATTTACACTATCTGAAAATAGGTCTTTATATACCATATATTATTAATTTCATACTCTTGGAAACCCCAAGATAACATCTTATTGATTTAAAACATGTCAAAGAACATGTAGAATATTTATTCACATTTACATTATTTAAGAATATACTAGAGAATACTTCCACCTAAACACATAGAATTATTCTATTCCACTTAAACAAAGAGAAAAAATGTATCTCCTTTTACTCATAATAGTCAAAATCAAACATATCTACCTCATAACGGACTAATATCATATTTTTAACATTGTTTATACATTTCATATAGTACATACATGTAAAGATCCACTCCACAGAAATAAAAATATAAGATCATAGTTCATCCTTTACTTAATCTCCCCAATGCCTCTTGATGTAACCAAAACAAATACGTACTGTCATTTCATATAATACAATAGGTTGTATTATCTAGTAAACAATATACCCATTATGTTGTCACTTACCCCTCTATTTGAGGACCAAAACCGTACCCCATTGGGGGATATAAAAAACCATTGATATAAGTATCACATACCATCTAATTATAAAATTAAAAAATTCATAATGGAGGGCTCGTACCATGCCTACTAGGGGAGAACTAACTCCACTATATTATGCGAGACCCATGCATCATTCGAAATAGGGGACACTGATTCCCATGACCAAATGAATGAACCACACCCAACAAATGGTATACCTCACCCCTATATTTGTAAGGGTTTTCAAACCCCACCACTTCATATGGGGGATGCATGTGTTTCCTAATAACCCATGCCATGGGATTTGATACTGACCCCCTTAAAGGATACATATCTCATGATAGCTATTAGATAGGTTAAATATCAACTCCATAAATAAAGGATACATTTACTAGGATAGTGGGTAAAATAGTGCTACTATTTTATTTATTGGTAAAGGATTATGGTACCAATCTTGTGAAATATAAACCATACAAAAATACAACTCCAATCATCACATTGTGTAGAATGTCCCCCAGACAAATCATATGTCTAAATGCAATCTCATTTATCTTATAATTCAAAAGAAAAATTATTATAAACAATAATTTAAATAATATATATGAAGTATGACATAATTTATATTTCATATAATCAACATCATAGGTAAGATACTCAACTATAAAATCAAAAACTACACATACAACTTTTTTTTTGAACTTATAATAATTGTTAATTGGATAATTCAATGTGCCATAAATCATGTCCATCATATTTTCAATGATATTGTTTCTCAATGTTTCATCCTCCATGACCTATATTGGTTTTTGTATGTGGAAAAAATTTGAAGAACCTCATTCATTACCTATCCACTTGTCCAAAATCCACATCTCATAGGAAACTTATCTATAAACTATGTCCCTTGGAAAACACGAAATTGGTAACATACTAACATAGCCCAATCCACCATAAAACATATTTGATCGGGATATTGTGAACATGCCACCTCATTCCTACATCTTATTGACTTTGGAATATATATATAAAAAGACATGGTTTAAAATACATACTGGTTTCCATATCCTAAACATCCATCAAGAATGATATATACCACCAACCAAAAAAGGGGGCACATTAGCTAAAATGATATACATAACTAGTTGAATGGTAAATTATTCAAGAATACATATTATTCATGAGTAATTGAATGTAATATAGATATTATATAATGTGAAATATATGGATCCCATCACCCAAATAAATAGCATCAATATTGACATACTGAAATAAGAAGTTTACCATGCCATGTGACCTCAAATCCAAGAATTACCATCTATGAACCCAACCTTCTCTACCAATCATCAGATCTATTGCAAGACAAATCCAAATCCCTAGAAAAATATTATGAAGACTTATAAAAAATATTGAAAAATTAAATATATGTTAGTATACTTTTTGTGCATGGGTTATTATAAATATACATAGTAGGTTTTCCAAAAAAATAAAATTGAAAGACGGTCGCAGGTCAGAACAAGTCATAGTAGAACAATAAAGTTACCATACTCATCATTGGAAGAGAGAAATAACAAGTGATAAACATATTCTTCAACAACTAAAAATATTTTTATCTTTTTTCTTAGGGGGTATCCTGGGAGAAATCCCTAAAGTCACTCCCTCCCTGATAATTTATATTTATGGATAGAAACTCATGCCTCATGTTAAGACAACACCTTGTCAAAAATATAATAGGGGATCCTAATATATAAATTCATTTAAAATAGTAGATATCTGAAACATCACAAATAGACATTACGTATATTATATGGGAGATCCAGTTGAAAATGTAACAAAAAATTTTAAATACACAATCAAAAGTTTAATCCCCACCAACCTAATAAGTATTAATTACATCCAATTTTATAAGCATGAGATAACTCATATAAAAAATCAACATGAAAAAGAGGAATTTTTAAATTTTCAACACACATGTACCTATATCGACTTGAATTGGATTATGATAACCCCAATTCCACTTCATGTTGAATGATATGAATGATATAAAAAATCCTCATCCTCTCTATAAATTATGAATAAGGCATAGTGTCCCTAAAAAACAATGGGTGGATTTTTCAATTGATTTAATATTAGGCACTGATTGAAAAAACTATCCTCTAAGAATAACACCAGGGGTGAAGGAAAAAATCACTCCATACTCCATAGTCCCAAATGGTCATTAACAATAAATTAAGATAAATCATTGAAAAAATAATTGTATTTATTTTATTACAGTCACAGGGGACCCACTCCTCACTAAAATGTGCAATTCGACCAATGGGTTGATGTCAATAGGAACTAATCCATCTTGAAAACAAATTCCCACAATATAACCCAAACATAGCCAAAAAAATCAATGTTACCACATTTTTCTAATGGGTTGGTATTGTGTGTGAAGATTAAAACTACCGTACAATATAGAAAATATTGCAAATCTATCACAGGAGTTTTGAGAAATCATCATCACGCGTAGAGTACCCGTGCCACAAGTATATGGTTGAGTATGAACACTTTCATCATAAGTGAAATACGGAAATTTTTTCAAATAATTCAAGACCATAGGGAAGAATATGAGTCATATGTATCATATTTCAAATTCTACATAGACTTCAATATATAAGGATCGATGGAAACAAACATAAAGAACACTAACAAATATCTTCTCGATCATTGTCAGCAATAATGAGAGGTGTAAAGAAACATAATGAAGATGATTTCGATGTAAAAAAACATCTAAATAGAGGCCATCTCATGTAGGGTGTGAATATCAATGGGGACATCCTATTTATCTGAATTATATTAACTAATATTTTCTCTACTTTCCATGAGATGATGTAAAATCCTCTACGACTCATACATTTTTCTATATCACATAGAAAAACTTTTCTAAAAATAGTTTACTACTCACACCTGAAAAAACACATGGAGTCCATGATGATCCATACTATTAATTATAATTCACAAAAATCTCTTATATGGTATAATTAATTGAAAAAAACAATGAGTTTCATACACATGATGAATTAAATCTCCACATCAATTCTACCAACATTTCAGTAACTATATTCAACCATATGAATATCTCCATCATCATTAAGGGTACGTTATAGAAAAAGATCCCCAATAAATTTATTTATTATCCTCTAATAATTAATAGGATATCCTCCATCTCCTTATAGGTGTAATAATTCTCAATTTTGATTCCCTACTTCCTAAGATAGAAATCATAGGAATTTAATCCAAATATAATGTACAAGACATGTTCACCCATGACCTTTTACTATGAATGTACATTGGGATGACCTGAAATATACCTCCCATGAACATGGTGTAACCCTTTGATATAAGATGTATAGTGAAAATGGGTATAATTCTAGGTGAAAATCCCTATTCAATGTTTTCTAAATCAATATAGAATGTTCCTATATATACCATAATGACCACATAAGTTTCTTGTCATGTGCATTGACAACCCCCATTAAATAAATGATATTAACCAGAATATAAACATATAATACTATATTTTTAGAATTAGAATGATTCCTGAGATGCACCAGTACACTATATGACATGTGTTCTTGAGACTACCTAATGTGTCGTAAGAAATTATTTATGGATATTCATGTGAACCGAAATATTTTTCCCAGAACTACCTAGATTCAATACAAAAAAAAGAAAAAAGATAATTTGTAGAATATGGATTCTAAAACTGGGGAATGAAAATAATTCAAAAATATTTTCTTTTAAATTAATATAACAATCTATACCTTATGAAAGATCATTAAAGCCTCACAGCCACACACAATTTAACCTCAATCCAATTTTTTTTTCATTGAGCCCCACACTACTAATCACTTTTGGATGTCAATAACTTCATAAGCTTCCTATGTAACACTATAATTATAATAAAATAGAGGATAGTTTCTAATAAGGTTTATTAGGAAATATATGGATAGGATTATGGATATTATAATCCGAATTAATAAAAATAAACACCCATTAAAATATCCCAACCTACATTCTGGTACCCATATAGCTACTACACCAAGACTTCGTAAAACCCCTTATTCCTGATCCAATAATGAAGTAAAAATTTATATGTGATGGACTATTTAATGTATAATAAAAATCCAAACCATGAGAATAGGAAATAAATATTTATTAAATAATTGATATCCTAATAAAATAATATATCTTAGAAACTCACCAAATTCAACAAATAAAACATTCTAAAAACATTGAAACCATCATAAAATAAATTTAGGACATCATTTTCTAGAGTATATTTTCCATTTTAATCTTCTAACATGAATGAATCTCTAAAAATGAAAAAAGAACTCACTCATTAGAATTTCAATATCACGATCTCTACATTCCCACAGATCAATAAAAGATTAAATAGTTTTAAAGAAATTTGTTATGCCGAAAGTATGACTATATTACCAAAATACAAACTTAAAAGTGTTTTCTAATGATTTATATAGTGTACTACCATATCTATTAATTTTACAGGGTCTACCATGAGGATTTATACTTACCATATTTGAGTATCCAAATTTTTGAACATCATATATTGGGGTTTTTTAATGTTTCATGCCAAATATATTCAATGGGTTGTTCTTATAGAACCTCCAATGCTTTTGATAATGACTGAATAAATTGAATTCATATTCCTAATAGGGATAATTAGTTATAGTGTTCTGAGTGACTACATTGAAATCATAAAACCAAGGATTACCACTTATTAGGTATAATAATACCACGTTATCCATAATTACTTTAAAAGGATCAACTCAGACTCGTTTATTTCAATAGTCAGTAGTGTCTACTAGAGTTTGAGGAACCCTTTTTCAATTAAAATCGATGACCATCAGCTCTGTAACATATAATAGATACCAACATAGATAACACAATTTTCATAATAACATATTAAAAGACATAAATATTTAAAAACACCAGAGGTGTATCGAAAAGATCTTTCAAAATTGAAAATTGAATAAGTATTGGATTCATAATATACGATCTTATACATTGTGAAATGAATAAAATATGTAAAATTAGTTTAATATTTGTCACAATAATCTTCCCTCTCTTGAACTCAATTAATTCTAAATCCTTTAACCAATGATGTGTATCAAGATATAATTTCATAAACAATGGTTTATATATTCCATTCCTCTTCTACTTAGGGAATTTATTACCTATGATCATAACAGGGTCACAGGGTGTAGATCCACATAGGAACGCTAGGTGTTGATCCACACATGATCACTTGGTACTAACCTCCATATGATCTGTCTCCAAACTTCGCCTCACAACCAACCATTGGACTCTGAAGGACCCCGGGACACCCTGAGAGGGGAGGGGTGAATCAGGGTGACAACTTTTTCCTCTTAAAGTTGTGGATCTTGTTCCCACGTTGGCAGGAACTTGTTGAACCTGTATGATGAAAAATATCAGAAAGCAAACATGCACATACACAGAGAAGACATAGCCCTTTTTACTTGGTTCACCACTAAGGGCTACGTCCAAGGAGCATACGCCGACAAGTTGTCGGTCGTACCAAAAACTACTATGCTTCACTAGCTGGAGATTACAATTGTTCAGGCACAGTCACTTTGTCCCAAGCTCACTGCCTTTACAAAGGTTCAGGGATAGCTCACTACTTCCCTCGGGTCACTCCCGTTGACTCCCCCTGGCTCACTGCCGTTGGTGAAGTCTCACTCAGTTTATAGACATGAAGGTCTCTTCAATTGATAGTCATGAAGTTCATTGTCTCCTGTTCAGCATGAGACTTTTCTTGCATCAGAGTCCTGAGTTAATGCTCTGTTAAGATCCAAATTCCAACCACTGATGAAAACCCCCTTTTCCCTTGTCCACAGGGCAAACAACCTTTGGAAAAGGCCTTTGAAAACCTTTGCAAAGTACCCTACTTCGCAAGGCTCCCAGTTCTGCAAAGCTCAAACAAGCCTTCACGGAGCCCATGCCATTTCACGAAGCTCAATCGCGAAGCACTCTCGCGATGCTCTAGCCTTCACAATGCTTGGATATCGCGAAGAACCTGCCTCTTCGCGATGCTCACTGAGCCAACACGGGGCGCACGTCTTTTGCGGAACTAGAATAGCCACCGCGAAGCTCCTCTTTCGCGAAGCACACTACCTTTGCGAGATACCTTTGCGAACCGAGAGAAAATTACTTTCTCTGAAATTCTCTCTTCTACTCTCGAGGGGGTCGGCCTCTATTTATAGGTGATTCCACCGACCCTCGTCCCTTCCGCGTGAAGACAACGCCACATCATCTCAAATCGCGAAGCTCTAAAGTTTCCGCCGGAATTCTGTCCAAATAGCGAAGCACCATAGTAATTTTCCGTTCGCGGAGCTTGACGTAATCGTGAAGAATCACCGTCAAAATTCCATAACGTCTTCGCCCAGAAGCTCCCTTGCAAAGCCCTTCTCCGCCGCGATGCGCTTCAGCCTCTGCCGTTCGTGAAGCTTGACGTAATCGCGAAGACTCACCGCCTCCATTCTTCTGGTCTTCGCGATTTCCAATCCATGAATCCTCTCTTTGCGAAATTCATGCCTTTGCCATATTAAATCATGATCTTCATGAAATCCTATTTTCGCGATGCTCACCAATTTCCAAATTTTGGACCCCAAAAATTTGGCAAACACTGGGAAACGGTGCCACCTTCAATACTGTTGTCTGCTTGAACGGTATGATCTCTTTACTGGTACACGATCCGAACATCCATTTATGATTGACAACAAACAGAAAACACACTCCAAATCATGCATAGAAGACCATGGTTCCAAAAATCTCCCCCTTTGGGTTTGTTGGGAATCGGAAGAAAAATTCAATATATCTCCATCTAGGTGAAAACCAAAAAACGCAAAAATCAACCCAACCCAGCCAACACTCTAAGTCTACGTGAGCAATGATCGGTGTAGAAAACAAGAGAGGAGGCTTGAATTGGGTTCCACTTTTTTCCCTCTCATTCTTCTCATCACAGAATTTTCCTGAATTTATTCCTTCTCCTTTCTCCCCCATTGACAATAAATCCAAAGACCAGTAAAATTTTTCACGTTCAGCTCAAACCATACTCCCCCTGAATAGTATCTCCCCCATAAACCTGCATCAAATCCATAAACAGATTAAAACATTTATAACAAACGGGGAGAGGGGAATCCCATAACCTCATTATGCACTAGGAGGTGTTCGAACACCGAGGTTCAACCGATGCTTCTCAAACACAGCCGCTGACTGTGGCTTTTTCAGGATATCAGCCACTTGCTCATCTGTTCCCACATGATCCAATCTAATCACGCTTTACTCAACTTTCTCTTTGATAAAGTGATACCTGATTTCAATGTGTTTTGTATGAGAATGATGAATAGGATTCTTCGTAAGATCAATTGCGCTCTTATTGTCACAGTAAATCACCATTGGTTGCGTCACCTCATCGCCAATGTCAGTTAATTGCTGCTTCATCCGTAGCAGTTGAGTGCATGCCTTTGTGGTGGAGATATACTCAGCTTCAGAAGTACTAAGGGAAGTACTTTCTTATTTCTTGCTCAACCATCCAACACATTTCTGCCCAATATAGAAAGTTCTACCACTAGTGGACTTTCTGTCTACTACATCACCAGCCCAGTCAGCATCAGAAAACGCTGATAATTCATTGTCCCTGCCTGCAGCAAAAAATAACCCGAAGTTATGTGTACCTTGAATGTACCTCATGATTCTTTTTACTGCTGTCATATGTTCCTCCTTTGGATTACTCTGAAAGCAGGCCGCAAGGCATGTTGCAAAGCCAATATCTGGCCTTGTCGCTGTCAGGTACAGTAGGCTTCCAATGATCCTCCTGTACATGGTGAGATCAACAGAGTTCTCATCCTCATGCTTTCCAAGTTTAGTTCCAACTGCAATCGGAGTTTACATTGGTTTCGAGTCTTGCATATTGAACTTCTTCAGCAACTATCTTGAATATTTTTCCTGAGAAATGAAAGTGTATTCCTTATTTTGAATCACTTGCAGCCCCAAGAAATATGTGAGCTCCCTAATCATAGGAATTTTTAATTCTGATTTCATGTGGATGGAAAATTCATCCACTGATTTCTGCCTGCTGCCACCAAATATGATATCATCAACGCAGAAAAGAACCATGAATTGATCTTTTGGAGAATTATTCACATAGAGATTGTGATCAACTCCTTCTCTTTTGAATTCTAACTTCTTAAGATATGATTCCAGCCTTGAGTACCATGCACGTGGTGCCTTCTTCAAACCATATAGAGCTTTCTTCAGTTTGCAGACCTTTGTTTCATCAGTACCCAAAACAAAGCCCACTGGTTGTTCAATGTAGACTTATTCTTCGAGTACACCTTTCAAGAATGTTGTCTTGACATCCATTTGATATACTTTATATCATATTTGGAGTGTCATGGCAAGGAAAAGCCTGATTGACTCCAGTCTAGCCACTGGAGCAAAGGTTTCTTCAACATCAATGCCTTAAATCTGGGAGTATCCTTTACATACCATTCGTGCCTTGTTTCTGATGACACTTCCATGCTCATCAAACTTATTTTTGAAGATCCATTTGGTACCAATCACATTGTGACCTTCGGGTCTCTGGACAAGATCACATGTCTGATTCTTATCAATCTGATCTAATTCATTATTCATGGCTTTCACCCAGGATTTATCTTTTGCAGCTTCTTTGAATGAGGATGGCTCTACAACTGATAGAAATACAGATTGCGTGGTATTCCTCATCCTTCTTGTTTGAGTGGGTGCACTCCTGTCCCCAATTATGTTGGATGGATCAATCTCAGCTCTTCGATTTCTCCTGCGAGGTTCAGTAGTATTCTCTTCAGCCATAGTTTCTGCTTCAGATTCTTCTTCTGAGTCAACATCATGATGTGACTGCTGAGTTTTTTGAACAACTTCCTCTATTTCTGCATTTGTATTTTCTTCACATTCACATTCTTCCTGACTTTCAATCACATCAGCATATGACGTCCTTGAAAAATTTGTGGTTTTCTCTTCAATTATCTTAACATCACTACCTTCCACAATCCTTCCCAAATGCTTGTTGAAACATTTGTAGGCTTTTCTGTTCATTGATTAACCGATGAAAATTCCTTCATCTGCATTGTTGCCATATTTCCCTTGATTTCCTTCTTTATTCCTGATGAAGCATTTACTTCCAAAGACACGAAATTATTTTATAGAAGGCTTCCATCCATGACACAATTCATATGGTGTCTTCATCTCACCCATATAAAGTCCTGTTCGATTCTGAATGTACACTGCAGCTTGAACAACCTCTTTCCAGTAATGTTGTGGAATAAGACTCTCAATCAGCATAGTCCATGCCATGCTGTTCACCTGTCGATTCCTACGTTCAACAACTCCATTTTTTTGTGGAGTTCTCACAGCAACTACCTCATGTTGTATCTCATGCTTCTCCAAATAATTCTCAAATTCAATGGACGTGTATTCTCCTCCATTTTCAGATCGCAACACTTTGATTGTTTTTCCAGTATCATTCTCGGCGATTCGCCGATATGTTTTTATGCAGTCAAGGACTTGTCGTTTCCTGTGAATGACAATCACACATGCCATTCTACTGTAATCATCTATGAAAAGGACAAAGTACCTTTATCCATTAGTTTCGGAAACATTTATTGGCCCACAAACATCTGTATGAATCAGATCAAGAAGGTGAGACACTATTTTCTTCTTTGTCCGATATGAACTACAGACCAGCTTCCCATGAATACAAGCATCACAAGATTTTTCACGCTCATGCTTTAGGTTGGGAATGTCCATGACAATTATCAATTTTGATATTTTCTCCATGTCTTGTTGATTGATGTGTCCCAGTCTCCGATGCCACAAATTGTTTTCTTCTTCAACAGTCATGTAACATACATTTTCTTCACTATCAACCTGATACAAGTTTCCTTCTATTCTGCATCCCTTCATAAGTGAATTTCCAGTCTTTCCCTTGATAGGGCAGCCTTTCTAATTAAACGTGACTATAAGTCCTGAGTCACAGAGTTGACTCACGCTGAGGAGATTATGACGTAGGCCATCTATGTAAAAGACTTCAGTCTTCTTTAGTTCTCCATTAGCTAATTCGGTACTTCCACTCCCTTTGATTTTCAGAGCCCCATCATTACCAAATCTTACTGTACCATCGACATTCCTTATGATATTCGTTAGTAGGCCGACATTACCTATCATATGAGATGAACAACCGCTATCCAGAATCTAGGTACTATTGTTCTTTGTAGCTTTGAGGGCCACCTCTGCAAGGTTGGATTTCTAAATCTTCATCCTTTCCTTCCCTGAGACATTAGATCGAGTATAAAGAACTGGTGGTCTTTCAATTATCTCTTCCGCATACCCAGGTTCTTCATAGTCAAAGTCTTCTTTGAGAGGTGAAAACCTGTTTGAAAGAGCAACACTATCTTGCTGACGAGACTTGACTTGTCTTGAACTTCGGTATGAGGTGTCCATGTCCCTTCTCTGCCTGCAATTAGCGGCCTTATGACCAAAGTTAGAACAACAAAAACAATATCCATAGAAATTATTTCTTCTATAAAAATTAGGATATGAAATTGTTCTCCTTTGTTGTGCTTCTATATCTTCTCCATTCAGATAGCTTCTTGCCTCATCACAATATGACATGGTATGGCCCAGATAGCCACATAACTGACACTTCATGAGAGGAAATGTCTTCTCACTTGAATTTCTCCTCATACCTTTTTCCTTGGGAGAATAGTAAGATTGTCTGTCATTTATGAATGTTTGAGGATAATTTTTAGGTCTCCTTTTAGTTTGGATTAAGGGTTCTTTTTTCGGCACTCTAGGAAACATTTCAACATGTTCAACTTTCATCTTATCCTTATTTTGGATCTTTTCACTTCCAGCAGTTGATGTCTCATCCACACAGCCAATTCCACTCTTTCCCATGCAGGCGGGTCTTTGATCACTCAAGATTTTTCCAACCCCATCTGAACCTCAATTGGATCTTGCTAGTAATTCTGCATCTGAGAATCTTCCAAACTATATTTTCTTCCCCGATTCGTTTGGAACTGATTCAGTCTCCAGTTTACTCCTTAGAGTAACTACTTCCTCCCCAAGACCATCAGCAGTCTTGGATTTTTCATCCAGTCTGGAGGTGAGGTAATTGATGACCTTTGCCTGCTCTTCAATTCTCAGCTTCAGATCTACTACATCATCATTACTTTCAATTATTTTAGACTGTACCTTCACAAATTCTTCCAGTCGTTCAATTTCAGCTTCAAGTTGATCAACGTATTCAGTTGATTCTTCTACAATTGATTTCCACTTATTTCATCTCTTACATTTAATCTTGAGCTTACTAACTGCATCCTTAAGTTGCATCTCAGGATCTACACAAGTTCTCAGTTGTTTTTCTCCTTTAGTATCTTCTGGTTTTTCAATAGTGGCCATCATAGAAGCATGGTTCCCAGTTTTGAATTCTGGTTCTTCTTCATCACAGAATTCATTATCATCTTCTTCCTCTTCACAGACAAAAATCTTCCTTAGAATTTTCTTACCAGATTTGAAGTCTCCCTTTTTGAGGAACCTTCTATGAGTCTTCTTGAAGTTTTCATCCTCACAATCTTCATCATTGATCATTTTTAAACACTGAGAGGCAATTTGCCCAACTTTTCCACAACAGAAACAGGCGAGAGGTAACTTCCCTTTGAATTTCCCTTTCCCCTTCTGCAACTTCTTTGCAATGAGGGAAAGAATTTCTTTTTCTTCATCATCTTTACCGCTACTATCCTTTGAGATTTTCAGTTTATCCATGGCCTTGAATGCCATTTCCTTGCTCACCCGAGTCGTAGCATCTTCAGGTTTGACTCTCATTTCATATGCTACCAAACTGCTTAGTAGATCATCTAGAGAAAGTTTGGAAAGATCTCTTTCCTCAAGGGCTGACACCTTCGCATTATACAGAGGTGGAAGTCTTCTCAATATTTTCTTTATGATATCAATGTCTTTGATTTCTTCGCCTAGACCTCGAATATCTCCAACCACTTCAGTAATTCGATTGAAGAAAGAGTCTGCATTCTCGTCTGGATGCATCTTCAGATCATCAAACCGATTATGCAGCACTTGTAGTTTCGCCTCCTTCACTTTGGTATCACATTCATAAATATTCTCAAGTTTATCCCACATGGATTTTGCTGAGGTGCAATTCATCACCTTTAGGTAGATCTGATCAGAAAGGGCTGTAGTGAGTGCATTCTGTGCTTTAGCATCTGCATCAAGAAATTTCCTGTCTATTTCAGTCATAGCAAGGCTTGTTGGATCAGTGACTTGTATTCCTTGCACAGTAGAAAAGAGAACTTCCATTCTAAGAGATCTCATATGAGATCTCATTCTGTTCTTCCAGATCTGGAAATTGCTTCCATCGAAGGGAGGGACTCCCCTGATATTGACCACGTTTTCCATGACGAAAAAGTTCAGATTCAACACCAGCAGCCTTTACCCTCTGATACCACTTGAAGGAACCCGGGACACCCTGAGAGGGGAGGGGTGAATCAGGGTGACAACTTTTTCTTCTTAAAGTTGTGGATCTTGTTCCCACGTTGGTACGAACTTGTTGAACCTGTATGATGAAAAAGATCAGAAAGCAAACATGCACATACACAGAGAAGACATAGCCCTTTTTACTTGGTTCACCACTAAGGGCTATGTCCAAGGAGCATACGCCGACAAGTTTTCGGTCGTACCAAAAACCACTATGCTTCACTAGCTGGAGATTACAATTGTTCAGGCACAGTCACTCTATCCCAGGCTCACTGCCTTTACAAAGGTTCAGGGATAGATCACTACTTCCCTCAGGTCACTCTCGTTGACTCCCCCTGGCTCACTGTCGTTGGTGAAGTCTCACTCAGTTTATAGACATGAAGGTCCCTTCAATTGATAGTCATGAAGTTCATTGTCTCCTGTTCGGCATGAGACTTTGCTTGCATCAGAGTCCTAATTTAATGCTCTGTTAAGATCCAAATTCCTACCACTAATGAAAACCCCCTTTCCCTTGTCCACAGGGAAAACAACCTTTGGAAAAGGCCTTTTCAAACCTTTGAAAAGTACCCTACTTCACAAGGCCCCCAGTTTTGCAAAGCTCAAACAAGCCTTTGCGGAGCCCCTGCCATTTCGCGAAGCTCAATCGTGAATCACTCTCGCGATGATCTAGCCTTCGCAATGCTTGGCTATCACGAAGCTCCTGCCTCTTCACGAAGTTCACTGAGCCAACGCAGGGCGCACTTCTTTTGCGGAGCTAGAATAGCCGCCGTGAAGCTCCTCTTTCGCGAAGCACACTGCCTTCGTGAGAGACCTTTGCGAACCGAGAGAAAAGTACTTTCTATGAAATTATCTCTTCTGCTCTCGAGGTGGTCGGCCCTTATTTATAGGCGATTACACCGACCCTCGTCCCTTCCACGCGAAGTCAACGCCACATAATCTCAAATTACAAAGCTCTAAAGTTTCCACCAGAATTCTGTCCAAATTGAGAAGCACCACGACAATTTTCCGTTCACGGATCTTGACGTAATCGCGAAGAATCACCGTCAACATTCCTTCGCACCTTCGCCCCGAAGCTCCCTCGCAAAGCCCTTGTCTGCCACGATGCGCTTCAGCCTCTGCCGTTCGCGAAGCTTGACGTAATCGTGAAGACTCATCGCCTCCATTCTTCTGGTCTTCGCGATTTCCAAACCCCGAATCCTATCTTCACGAAATTCATGCCTTTGCCATATTAAATCATGATCTTCATGGAAATCCTATTTTCGCGATGCTCACCAATTTCCAAATTTTGGACCCCAAAAATTTGGCAAACATTGGGAAATAGCGCCACCTTCAATATTGTTGTCTGCTTGAACGGTATGATCTCTTTGCTGGTACACGATCCGAACTTCCATTGATGATTGACAACAAACACAAACCACACTCCAAATCATGCATAGAAGACCATGGTTCCAACAAACTCCTAGTTAATAAATGCTTGATCTTGGTTGAAACGCTCTTCAATCTATTTTTCATATTTTAACCAGCATAAAGCCCCATAAAAAGTAACTCAATGATATGTCACTTCATAAGGGTCGCAATGCCATAGATGACACATAAACCAGATGCTCGGTCTATATGATATTGGAATTTTAGTGTCAAGGGCTCAATTGGATTTGATGTTGATCCACCCAGCAATAATACAGCATTCTCCAGAACTCTAGTGGAGTATTTCAAAAGGACCACCTCAACTTAAGGGTTCTAACACAATAGACATTGCATCAACCGGACGCCTGGTCTGTCAGTTGCATCCCTTACCATGAAACAAGAGTAATCAAATATAGGTCTAGCATGGCTCAGTCAGGTCCATCAAAATGTATCAAAGGGACCTCCTCCCAAAATGGATCCCAACACCACTAAAGATGTGTTAAACAAACAATGAGTTCATCAGTTATAGGTGTTTCGTTATTCGGGGACAGGTTTGGTCTCGACCCGGTATGACTCGGTCAGACCGGCCCAACTCAAGGGTCTTAGGGTCTATTGGACCATACCTAGGTCTGGCCCATTAAGGGATGACCTGGTTTACTTGGTCTAGCCCATTGGGGTTGGATTGGTTCCGTTCACGGGTTCAGGTCGCGGCTGGCCCGACCCGCTGTGTAGGGCTCGGATCACCCACGTTGGCCTGTTGGGCCGCGAGTCTGGACTGACCTGTTGGTGAGTTCGACCCGACCCGCTCTGCTGGCCCACGTCTAGTCATTCCATGAGAAGGCGAACCATTTTCTTCCATTAGAACCGCGGTTGTGGGTCCATTTTCCTAGCCGGTGGGGTGCTGCCCCACCACATTAAATGGTCATCTGTTTGACCGATGGGGTTCGCCAATGTGTCATGGCGGGGGGCCACACCAGTCCTCCAGCCATGACCTATTGGCCTCAGCCACTTCTTCCGGTGGTGCCTACGACCCACCCTTTTCCAGCATAGCTATCTCAGTTCTGCCGTCTTCAGCCACCATGGTAAGCCATCACACACCTCCTTTCACCGCCTACATCTGATTGCCACACGTCTTATCCGGTCACTGTCGGCCGGTGCTGACATGGCACACCAGCAGTTTCATCCGTGGGTCAACGGGCATGTACAGTGTCCATTATTTATACCGTCTTCACCTATCGCTCTTCTGCGCTACCACCGTCATAGCGTAACCTGCTATTTCATATTTCCATCAAGTTGGTAAATTCTTCCCTAAAGGTCAATTTAAGAATGAAGTGGCAGAGGGTCTAGACCTTGTTTTTTTGGCTCGTTCCCTCCATGTTACATGATAAAAAGATAGAGAGAAGTATAATTCATCAAATACACCTTCCAAAAAATAATCCCCATACCTGGATTAGATGTCTGCTGACGACGATCGACGGAACCTACAGCGTCGTTGTCGTTGGTTCGTGATTCGGTGGTTCTCATTACCACTCACGGAAATAGGCCTCCTTCTCCATGTGGTTGGCACCATTGTACATCCATATCATCTTCGCTTGGGAAGTATTTCCAACTCTCCTCCTCGAGCTCAATATAAATAGGAGAGGGGGAGGGTAAGTAATGCATGTGTAATTAATGGGGTTCATTTAATTAAGAAACCTTCCTAGTTCCAATGGTGTAGTAAAATGAATAATGGTGAGTCAAGATATTTTATGGATTAACGTGTCATTGGTACCAGCACGACATCTTATCCTATGGAGGAAAATAAAAAGGAGAGAAATAATATAACATTGTTATTTTATTATTCTTCTAAAATTAAAAATCTATCTTTTTTTCCCAGCCATTGGCAGTCGATGTGAAGCCCCTATTAAGAAAATCTCAGTGCTGCAGATTCAATGATTCCCTATTAATTTTCATACGAGAACTGGTTCAAAAGATAGAAAATGTCGCTCGAGCGTTTACTAAACCTACCTTATAAAAGATCAGAAATTAATTTCGAGCACACCGGGCCTCAAAATCACACGCCGTCAATTTTCTAGAACTCGTAATAATTCTATATAATTAAAAACATTACATGGAAAATACAGGTCTTTAAATTCTCTCCACCTTAGGGATTTTCATCCTAGAAACCACAACAACGACTATATAAACAATTGAGGATACTGAGCTCAAATCTTAGGCTCCTAATTCCATGTGCTCTCCTAGAGGTCCCCGTGATGCCGGAAAACGGGCACTAGAGGTATCGATCATCCACGAAGTACCTGCTCATTTCGATCCTCAATCTCCACTAGAACCTCCTTAAAATTCACCCCATCATCAATGTCCTACTCGATATAGTAAATTACCTGTGATAGATCATTCACATACTTTCTCAGCTACAACACGTGGATGATGTCATGCACCCGATGCATCTATGGGAGAAAAGCTAGGAGATACGCCACCTCAGCGACTCTACTGAGAACATGAAAGGGTCTAATGAACCTCAGAGGTAGCTTGCCTCCCTGACCAAATCTCCACAAACCATGTCGACGAGAGACCTGAAGGAAGACATGGTCTCCCTCCTCGAACTCCAAAGGTCTTTTTCTTCTATTATAATAAGACTTATGTCTGCTCTTTGTAGTCTTCATCTACTCTGGGATGATCTTCACCTTCATTGTGGTAGGTCGTACCAACTCTAGACCCATAAGTGAGGACTCACCTTGGCCTTTCCAGCATAGATTTGTCTACAGGGTCGATTGTACAAGGCATTAAACGGTGCCATACCAATGATGGAGTGATATAGATTGTTGTACGAGAACTTTACAATGGGAAAGTGATCCTCCATACTGGGGCCAAAAATATAGGACACAAGCATGAAACATGTCTTATAGTGTTTGAATGGTTCGCTCTGTCTGACCATCCATTTGTGGTCCAACATGGTGAGTTGGTCAATGATCACCAAGATGGAATCAAGCCCACATGACGCCTGTGGTAGCACCATCATATAGTCCTTGGAGATTCCATCCCACTTCCACTCTGGTGCCTCTAGTGGTTTTGCTATGCCCATTGGAACATGATGTTTGGCCTTCACTTGCTGACAAGTGAGGCATCGTGAAATGAACTCTTCCACTGCCTTCTTCATCCCTGTCCACCAGTGCTAACACCAGAGGTCCTAGTACACCTTTCCCACTCCAGGATGTACCTCCAGAGGGGACATATGGAACTCCCCCAAAACATCATCCCCTAGCGCCACTAGGACCATGGTGTATCCTCTAAAGAGGATGCAATGCTCCCCACCTTCTGAAAATAAATCTGGTACATATCCTATTGATATCTGTGCATGTCGAGCCTCATAGTCAATGTCCCCAAGTTGTGCCACCTGAAATCGCTAAAGATGTGGAGGAGTGACAGTCATAGAATAGAGGTTAGCTACACCATCTATATCCAAAAAGGATATTTTTAATGCGCCTAGATGCTCTGTCGCCTTAGTCAACAACTATATACCAGATCTCCTGTTGAGTGTGTCTGCTATTACGTTACCTTTTCCATGAGTGTAGACTATCTCAATGTTAGAGTCCTAGAGGAACTTTAACCAGCATCGTTTTCTCAGGTTTAGGTGTATATGAAAAAATATATACCTGTGGATCTTGTGATCAGGGTAAATAGTATATTGTTCACCCATCAAGTTGTGTCACCACATCTTCAAGGAAAAGACCACTATTTCTAACTCCAGGCCATGGGTAGCACAGTTCTTATCATGTTTTCTGAGTTGTCGTGAACCATAAGCGATCACTGGTTGCTCCTGTATCAAGACACATCCATGTTTGGTCCCTGACATATCACAATAGACTACATACCAAACACCCACTTCTTGTAGGCTCAAGATGGGGGAACTCGTCAGTCTATGAATCAGCTTCTGAAAACATTTCTTGAATCTCTTCGTCTATATAAAGGGTTGTCTCATCTTCTCCAACACTGACAATGGTTCCACAACTTTGAAAAAGTCAGGTAAAAATCCCTTGTAGTGTATAGCATACCCCTAGAAACTCTACACCATGGTCACACTCCTGGGTGGCTTCTAATAAAGTAAAACCTTTATTTTCTCCAGATCCACTGAAAATCCATCCTCCGTGATGAAATGTCTCATAAAGTGTACATATATTATCAGAACTGACACTTCGAGAGGTTACCATAAAGCTGATTCTCTTGGAGTGTATCTCGTACTATTTGGATATGATAGGAATGATCCTCCTCCGTTGTTGAGTACAAAAAGATGTTGTCGATGATGACCACCAAAAATTGATCGAGGAATTGATGGTAGATCATATTCATGAGTCCCATGAACACTGCAGGGGCGTAGGTCATGCCGAATGGCATAAACTAGAACTCATAGTTTCCATACTGACAACTAAAGTCAATCTTATGCACATCCTCATCTTGTACCATTAGATGATGATATCCTGATCTGAGGTCTATATTTGAAAACCAACGATCTCCCTTCACCTGATCGAAAAGATAATCAATCCTTAGAAGTGGATACTTGTTCATTATGGTCACCTGGTTCAGGCACAGATAATCGACACAGAGCCTCAAAATCCCATCTTCCTTCTTGGCGAACAAAATCAGGGCTACCCATGGAGAAACAATGGGCCTTATGAACCTCTTCTATTGAAATTCCTCCAACTATACTCGTAACTAACAATGCTACATGGGTGTCATAGGATATTATGGAGTAGATATCAGTGTCGTCTTGGGATACATGTCAATGTAGAAGTACAACTCCCTGCGAGTAGTTAGTCCTGGAACATCATCAGGGAATACATCAGCATACTGGTCCACCACTATAGGATAGCTCAAACTCCCTACATCATCTTCACCGAGGGCATGGATATCCAACAGGTGTGTGACCGGTTTCACCCTCTTATGGATAAGTCCATCTTGTTCTGAAAAGGTTCCCTTCTCACTAGTGAAGGAAAACCATGTCAAATCCTCACGGACACACCCCACTTTTTTCATAATACAGTCAATCTGAGCATGGACTGTGGATAACCAGTCCATACTCAAGATGACGTCATATGACATCAACACCACTACTAGTAGATCCTAGGCAAAGATATCTTCTTATAGAGTAATCTCACACTGCTGACACCAATGTGTAATCATCGAATCATCTCCTGTGGGAGACTCTAATCATAAGGATCAAGACAAAAACTCCATTGGAATCTCTGATCTTCGAAAGAGAGCCATGAAAATGAATGATTGACAAGAAAATATGTCTATAATTGCTGTGTGTATGGTGGTGTAGAAACAGAATGTACCTCAAATCTTCTCTGGAGCTACGTGGTCGTAGGCCTCAGCTGCCTAAAGCGGAGCTCGTCCACCACCCACTGCACGACCTGCTTCTCTTCCACGTACTCCTCCCTATGAACATTCTCTCTCAAATATTTGCCTCTTCCTATGAGATCCCTAAACTGTCTGCTGATATTTGGTATGGCGGGTTGGGTAGTCGTGAGCCATGTGGCCCAGCCCGCCGCACATGAAGAACACCCTGCCTCCCAGCTGACCTCCTATACTTCACTGTATTCGCACCTCCAACCCAACATCCCGGGGTCCTCCACCGGGGGGTCTGATATGCTTAAAACTCTATTTTATCTTCCTAATACCAACCGTAGAGAACATTTCAATGTGTCGCCCGATGGTGGGTCTTGCTTTTGGTGTCTGCACAGCAAGGAATATATTCTCTAAGAGTGCTTTGTCTAACACTCCAGCATGCGTTTGGATGCTAAGAGATAACATTTAAGCTATGATCTCCCATCAAAGTCCCTACTCGATGGTCTGGGCCCTGAGGAAAGGGTCTCGCACCATGTTAATAGATTACCATGAGAGGTTAGTGAACCTCTCCTAGTACTGGGCCACGACAAGGCTACCCTACTGTAAGTGTATGAGCTCATCAACACGACGAGAGTGTAATGTTGATGGAACGAACTCAGCCCGGAAAAGTCCCTCAAAATCATCCTAGGTGAGGGTCGTCTCATCGTGCATCTAGAGCGTCAGGCTCCACCATCTTCCTGATGCTCCCTAGAAAATACTTGAAGCTAGGAACACCATCAGGTCAGCTGGTGTCCCATGTAGGTGAAAAACACTAGCCACATCCTCCATCTAGTACTCAGTTGCATGCGGATCTATATCACCTCGGAACCTCTGAGGCCTCTACTACTAAAACTAGTGAAACATGATCAGTCAGCATGCATCATCTGCTGGTGGGGCTGGGAAAAACTATTGTCCAATGTGTAGTGGTGATATTGGTACATAACCAGAAGGTGCTAATGTCATAAGAGGGCCCTTCACCAAGGCCCCATCTCTTGGTGGGCCATAATCGTGTACTCTCTTGGGAATCCAGGCTGAATGTCTACGTGGAAGCATCCTGAAGAAAAAAAGGTGCAGCAAAATAAAAAAGGTTTACCTTGTGAGCTGACTCAATGATATCAAAAGTAAAGCACTTCCAAAACACACGCAATTATTGTTTTCATGCACCGAGTTGAAAATTACAATTCAGGGTCCTGGTGTATGGATACGTCGGCCACCACACCAACACTGGATTCCCCAAACATAAAACCACACTCAAAACACATAACACAATTTCTCTATTAAAAAAGATCATAGTCCTAGTTCTTCAGTAGAAACAACTCCTCTAATACCACTTTGTCACAACCCATCCCACGAGGCCCATGCAGTGACTTCCCCAAGCCCGCCTTCCATAGGTCAGGGGTTGGAGACATGCACCAAAAAGGTGAATCCAAAAAATAGGAAGTCATTATATTTAAACCTTTACAAACACACAAACCAAGAACAAAACAAGAGGTAACCATGAAGTAAACTGATGTATTAAAAGGCGTAATGAATGTAAAATAGCTGGAATACAAGCCCAAATAAAATATACAAGTACAATTGAAAAGAGAAATCATCTCCTAGATAATCCATTAAGGTTCCTATTTGAAGGGTACGTAAATATCGTCTCCACAATAATTCACGTCATCATATCCCCTCTGTGTATTGCCTAGTCCTAACTCCCTCAAGTCTCATCCCAACTGCTCATCATCTACACAAGACAATACAATGTACGGGCGAAGCCTGTGCTGGGGTGAGTATAACAATACAAAATTGAGATCTTGAGACCACCAAAGGCCTCACATAATTCCACAAAGGAAAACCACAAATCATGATCCCAATCAAAAAGCACAAAGAAATAGACAAATCTCAAACATAGTCTCCTATCAAACCTGGAATTAGTGAAGTATTGAAGTACATATGATAAGTCGTGAAATAAGATCATTTATTCTGTCAAGAGGCACTAATGGTGAACATACAATGTCTGACCCACACAAGATCAATAGGTAATAACCCTCAAAATGATCCACACAGGATCTGACCTGCCTGGAGTTGATAGGTACTGACCCCCACAATGACCCACACAGTATCTGACGCACACAAGATTAGTATGCGCTGACCCACATAGGATCACTAAGCTCTGAACCACAGAAGATCTGACCCGCATAGGATCAGTATGTTGTTGATCCATGACAGGCCGCTCTAAGTCTAGTGTTCGTCGGGTCGTGAGGTGATGATCCAAATAGGTTTTATACATGCTGACCCACACATGATCTCTAGGTGTTGATCTATAGATGATAGCTCAGTACTAACCTACGTATGATCTATCTACAACCTCGACCTCACTGCCAACCACTGGATTCCCGCTCATAGTACAATTGATTCTGGGAGAACCGCTCCTCAAGCTATCAGTCATATATCAACCAGAACAATGTCCCAATAATAGGTAACTTGATGATCTGCCACCTCAAATGGGTCCCAACACAATAGAAGACGCTTCAGCAAGACACCCGTTCTATATGTTCTTGCCATTTTAGTGTAGAGGGACCAGTTGGATTTGGGGTAAATCCAACATGTATGTACTATAAATTTCTCCAAAACTATTGTGGAGTATTTCAATAGGACCACATCATCCTATGGGGTTCAACATAATAGATGGTGCGTCAATCAAATGCTTGATCTGTTAGTTGAATCTCTTTCCATGAAATGGGGGTGATCACATCTTGGTCTGGCCTGGATTGGTCAGGCCCGCTAAAATATTACAAAGGTACCTATTTCAATAAGGGATCCCAATGAAACTAAATGTGTGTCAAATAGATACTTGATTCTCCTATTATGGTCGTTTCTTTATTCAGTGTTTGGTTAGGTCTGGGCTAGATCCGACTCGGTCAGACCGGCCCAACACAATGGGTCCTGGGGTCTATCTGACCCTACCCGGTTCCGGCCCATTAAAGGTCCACCCAGGTCCTTGGGTCATGCCCATTAGGGTAGGCCCAATTCATTTCATGGACCGGGTTCCCAGCTGGCCTAGCTCACTGGGTGGGGCTCTCCCCTCCCTCTTTGGACTGCTGGGCCACTGGTCTTGTCCGCCCAGTAGTCCTGTGTCCAGCCGGTCTGTGAGAAGACAGATTGTTTTGTTCTGTTGGACCCATGGTTTCGGGGTCTTTTTCCCAACCAATGGGGCACTACCCCACCACATTAAGTGGTCCGCCGTTTGGCTGACCGTGTTTACTAACGCGGCGCAGTGTGGTGCCACGTCTCTCCTCTTGGCGCGACCTACTAGCCGCGGGTGCTACCCTTGTCCCATGAGGCCAACTCGGGGCGGCCTCCTTCGGCCACCATAGCACGCCGTCACACACCACCTTCCACTACATGTTGCCAGTTGGGTAGGGTCTTCTCTAGCCATCGCCAGTCGCCGCCATCATGGCATGCCATAGGTTGCTTCCGCTGGTCACCAGGCATGCTCCGGTGTCCATTCTTGGTGCCATCTCTGGCTACATCTCCCCCACACTACAACCATCATAGTGTGATCTGCTATTTCATTTTTCCATCATTCTGGAAAAATTTTCCCTGATGTTCACATCAAGAATGAAGTGGCAGAGGGTCTATTCCTTGTTCGTTTGGTCGGTGCCCTCGACGTTACATAATAACAAGCAGGAGAGAAATTTAATTAATCAAAGACACCTTCAAAAAAATAATCTCACTACCTGGATTAGACATCAGCTAAAGGCGATCGAAATTACCTCATTTTTCTTTGTATTCAGTTCATGATTCAATAGTGCTTGTCACTGGTCGTTAAAACTGGTCTCCCCCTCCAAGTGGTTGGCGTCATGGTGCGTTTTAAGAGATTTGTCACTCAATATTTCATTCCAACACTCCTCCATGAGCTATATATAAATAGAAGAGGAGTAGGGTGAGTAAAGTACATGTAATTAATGGGGTTCATTTAATTAAAAAACCTTAAAAATTCAATGGAGTGGTTCCAATAATAAAATGGAGTCAATACATTTATTGGATTGACATGTCATGGGTCTCGCCACCACTACTTTTCCATTGGAAGAGAAGAAAAATGAGAGAAATAAAATAACATTGTTATATTATTATTTTTTAATAGTAAAAAACCTAACCATTTATTCCAACCAACTGTGATCGATGTGAGGACCCCTATAAAAGAATCTCAACATTGCAGATTCAATAGTTCCCTCAAATTTTTAATCTAAGCATCAGTTCAAAAGTTAGAAAATGCCACATGCGCGTTTACAGAACGTACCTTAAAAAATGTTCAGAAGTTCATTCTCGGCACATCGGGACTGGGATTCATGCACCATCAATTTTGGAAGACTCGTAATAATTCCCTAAAATTAAAAACAATTATATAAAAAATCCAGGTCATTATAATAACGTATGTTAGATTTTAAAAATTCAAATCACAAAAGTGACAAAATTATGATTAATTTTTTACAAAGCACTTAGTAGATCATTATGTTGTGATTTCATGTTACCATATGAAATAATTATAAGAAGGAAATTTTTATTGAGAACTTTAGGTCTATAAATATATACTATCAGATGTATTCTCCACATGAATGATGCACCACTAAAATATACACCCTTTGTGAGATATTCATCATAGTAATTTGATCCCCAAGTGATTGATGAATCAATATAATATAACCCCAGGTTGAAAATTTTTTAACTGTAAAAAAACACCCATAGTGACAAATATATCAGTAAAACATATACCTTGTTTGAATGATGATTCCCTATAACACAATCACAATGTGACTAACATATCACCATATCAAATTCTCTATATGGAAAATATGACACTAGATTAATGGATTCCTCTACATTTATACAAAAATATGACATTATCTTAATAAATATTCAATATAACTCAAAAATACACACATGTGGACCATAACAGATTAGATTATTGAGAATATAGACTCTTAAAATTAGTATTTCTTGAATGATATACATTAGTTCCTATAATGATGTTCCAACATAGTTAAATTCTTATATATACTATACATAAATCCATTCCTCATAACCATAGGAAAAAAGACATATCGAATGAAGGTATATGATTATAATTAAGCGTAAACATGGTATATATCAATGATACCATTGGAATAACATGTGTATATGAGTTTGAGAACAAGTTTTTAGAATTTCAAAACTGTATTTTCCATAACAATGACAATAATCTTATGTCATGGAATAAATAATGGAAATTCATAAGACATGAATCCTAAAAAAAATAACATATGCCCTAAGAGGATTACATAGACATAAGAGTTAAAAAATTATAAAATTACTCACATATATAAATAAATATAGGAACACTCATTAATTTAACGACATGGTGTTAGGTCCTTACACAAAACAATGGACATGAAACTTGGTCCACACATAAGCATAAGGACTAGAAAATAGCTCCATACATATAAGTACCTGAGCCCATGTTACATGACTCAGTGCATTTAAATGAAGTGAGGTTTTATACAAAATATACTAAAATACAATAAAAAGCATCTATTACATACTAGGAAATTTTATGAGTCTAGGTTTTTGGGAATTAGATACTTGGCTTATTACTATACAAATAAAAAATAAAAAATAATATATTAAAATAATTCCTCTGGTAACTTTTTAATCGATGTTTTAGGTATTGATTATTCTAATAAACATATAAAGATATTTAAACATGGGGCGAGAATTGAATATTTATAGAAAAGGGTATTAACACCATTTATAACCCCTTTATTAAATATTAGTTTGATTTTTTTTAAATAAATTAATAAATTATCTTTTTTGAAATAGCATTTCAAAATAATTATGACTTAAAATACTAGATGATTCTGGAAAATATATACATTCAAGTATTGTTTCAACATTATCCCGTGTTTTTAGGAAAAATAAATATGCACGCTCCGGAAAAGAAAACACTATTTTAAGCTCACTTGAATCCTTGAATGTTGTCATGGATCCACCCACCCGGTAAAGGATGGGTCCAATCCCCAATTACCTTCCATATTTATAACATTCAAATGTCATGTTTTCTGGAAATGTTTTATGCGTTATATACTCATATATATATATATATTCACTGGAGATTTAAATTTAAAAACATGTCCCTGTACTAAAATATATATTTACAGTAATATATATATATATATATATATATATATATATATATATTTGTATGTATGTAAATACAGTAGTATATAATCTTTCATTTTATATCACGTTTTTGGTTTGTTACAACCAAAATTAATTCCATAATGATTTGTATAAATTATCCATGCATTAAAACTCTATTTCAAGTGATACCATTGATATCCATATAGATACTCTAACATATTAATTAATAAGTTTCAAACATAAAAATATAAATAAACATCTTAAAAACATTCCAATTCCCAATGAAATCCATGTTCTTAATGATATCAAAAGTAAACCATAAATATTAATTTGAAGACATGAGTTTATTATAGATGCAAGGTACATAAATATTATGCATAATGCATGACCATGATTGTATGAATATTTATCATCTGTAATCATAGTATACAATTATTACATGATATGTTCTTTTTTTAAAATCATGGAAATAAAATTGCAAACATTAAAATACCCATGTAATATATATATATATGTATACAAACACATGAAAAAGAATTTATTACAATCCAAATCACGAAATAAAAATATGATTTCACAAAATTTTGATAAATGAAAATTACCCTTGGAAGAATTGACAGGAATAATTAGAAATAGTAATCCTCAAAAATAATTAGAGTTTTCATGAAACATCACATTATTACTAACAAAATTAAATAAATTCACACCCTGAATAATTATACATAGTTGTTTAGATATACATATACATGTATATATATATATATATATATATGTCTTAAAAATAAACTTTATTTGATAAAATTAAAATATATAATTAAAAACAACAATATCAAAAATAAAACCTGTAATAAGGGTTCTCATAAAATAAATTTTTATAATAAAACCAGGAAATAAACAAACTAGAATATTAAAACATGACATAAAATACATTTTATTTTTCATTGTGAAAATCATTATTCGAACACAATATCACCCTTACTTGAATTTCAGGTGATAGGAGGTGCAATAATTGATCTAATGTCTAAAACAAATCACCCATGAATGGTGAGAAGACCACAAGAAAGACATCATACTACCATGAAATAAAATTGGGTTCACCAATTTCATTTTCTCACCAAAACAAGTCATTTATAGCCACAAAACTATTATAGAAATACTTAGTTCATGGACTCGGATTGCAGGGCAAGATGGAATTTTGTGATGAATACAATGAAATTAAAAGGGCACATAAAATAGATAAAAATTATATAAAACAATGATAATGTCACGACCCGTCCCAGTGGGGCCCGAGCCGCAACTCCCCAAGCCCGCCTCTAATAGGCCAGGGGCTTGTGACTAGCACCAAGTAGGAATGTTACTAACATGGGAGGCATTGACTATGAACCTGTACACATGCACACACATTTCCAAACCCACAAAGAAGAGAAGTAAAAACTACTAAAAATGGAAATTCATACATACACTAAAAATCCCAACCAACAGAGTATGATAGGAAAGTAATGTACAGTAATGTAAAATCCTGGGCCAAAAGTACAAGACCACCAAAAGAAAGTCTGTGAAAAAGTCCAACCTGTAATGAAAGGTACGAGGACTGTAATACATAGCCATAAAAAAACACCTCGGACTGCCTGATCTCACTAAGCACCGTCTGGTCCTGGTCCACCTAGAATCCTATCAAAGGCTCGCTCGTCTGCACAAGACATTACACGTGCTGGAAAAGCCTATTCAAGGGTGAGTATAACAATACCCAGTAGGACACCCCAAAGCCAAAAAAGAATACAACAAGGTAAATACCACAAACTAATGTTACAGTAAGTTATAAATAGTGTATGTTTACATAACATATTACAAGAATATTCAGATATACTCATACATGATCGACCATTGTGAAAACACAACTAAGATCAAGCTCGATGATTCCACTAAGCACGTAACAAGGAGAACACACTCCTAGGTCTGAAGAGTGAGATATGAAGTACTCATTCTGGGAGAACACACTCCACAAGAACTTGAGAATATGACGCTCCGATGATGATCACAACTAATAGTCATGGGGTGATTCCAACAACATAGTATGAACTAACCTGCTAAGTAGAGGATCGGTGCCCGGGTAAAGTAGGTCACGTCAATACCAAGAAACTCTACCTAGGGTACCATGAAGGAATAGAGGATCCGGCTCTATGTCTCATAGAGGATATTCCAACAACTATGTTCTTTAAGTCCTGCTGAAGGGATCATACTCTTGTATGTTGGAAATGATACTGAAAACCTTCAAGAGAAATACCAAGGGGACGAACCCTATAGAAACTGGTCCAAGTCACATATGTCAACTGGCTCAAGCCATGTAAAACAGGTTACACAACATGTAGTATGGTTACACGCCATGTTCCTTGACCCAGGTTATTGCCCATGTAAATGGTCTGTGTCATCCGTCCAAGCTGTGTAAAATATAACTACACGGTGTGTATAAGGATCACACGCCGTGTTCCCTAACTTTGGGTACTGCCCGTGTAAAGGGACAATGTCTGAAATCAAAGTCATGTAGGAATGCATATACACAGAGTGTAAGTCGAAGCACACACAGTGTCCTATCAACTGGGAAACACCAGTGTACCCTGGCCATATGCTCGTACACAGTGTATGTCTGTGTTTCCTACTCGTGTACCAATACATAGGGTATCCCGTGTATCTGGATGGGTCTGGTTGGGGAAGGGTATACACGCCGTGTCCTTGGCTGTGTACCCAACTTGTCTCTGTGTACTCCTAGAGTACATACTAAGTGGCTAGCTGATGAACACACACCGTGTAGCCCATACTACACAGTGTGTAGTCAGGAAATTCTCAGAAGCCTCATCTTCATCCTCGGGCCTTTTCCGATTTCTGGATCCACGATCTCTCATCCGTTCGTCCCAATACATAAGGTCATGGTTCATACCACCATACGAATCAAGTGTTTTTGGTCCTTCGATCAGGTCATAACCCTCAAACGATCCATCCGTAGAAAAATTCCCAAAAACTCATATCTCTCGATCTACTACAAATCGTCCGCCGAAATCATCATTGCAGCTCCAGACTATCCTCCCGAGGTTGGATCTACAATCTCGGATCATTGCTCCAACAAACGAATGCACAACAACATATTTCCTCCAAGAACACGTAGAATGCACACAAAGAATGTGTAGACACCAGGGAAGAAAGTCACAACGATCAAGAGGGACGAACCTCGATCAATGTTTGTGTCGATATTTTTTCGTCACCGTTAGAAGGTTGAACGAAACCAAATTAAATCCAAGAATGAAATCCCCAAAATCCCCCCAAAATCCCATCCAACAAATATGATCGATCCGTGGGATAATCTGTTCATGTATTAGTTCACGTTCATCTTAGGAATCATTAACGGGGAAAATAATCCAAAATCAAATGTACTACCTGGATTCACAGCGTTCAATGGCGAAGATCTGGTCGCCGCATAGTCGTCGAAGGCGAAATTCGTCAAGAACGTCATCGTTGATTTGGGGGGTTTCCTCGAGAGCTTCCAGAGCCTCACGGTTTCATGGTTTTGATGTTTGTAACCCTGGACCCCAGCGCAAACATTTTTTTAAAAAGGACTAAAAGATTTCACTATAGCAAGGATTTAATAAAATATTTTTATCAAATATTTTATTACGGTTACGTCCAAAAACTGGATTTCACCACCAACCTATGCCAGCCGATGTTAGGCCTCGCCTAAGGTAAAATTGCTACTCTGAACACAACAGTGCCCTCAGATTTCTGATCCGAGAACCCCTTTAAGAGTATTTCCACTTTTTCAAGAAAACCACATGAGCGCGTAATTTAATTATTTAATTAAATTCAAACATTTTTTTCAGCCTCACTAGGCCTTGGAATGCACGCCGTCACAAATCCTGGTCTTGAAAAAATTCCCATATAATATTAAAATAAAATACGAAGAAATCAGAGTCATTAAATCACATCCACCTTAGTGATTTACATCCCCGAAAAGCCAAAACAAAGGCTACTCAAAAAGATGTGGGTATTGCACAACAATCTGAGCCTCCCGCTTCCACGTATTCTCCTAGAGATTCCAGAGCTACCACAGAACATGCACCAAGGGAATAGCTCACCCACGAAGGATATTATCCTTCTGGTCCTCAATCTCCACTAGGTACTCAGCAAAGGTCACTCCATCATCGATTTCCAGCTTGCCCCAGTCGATAATATGCGATGGATCATGCACATACCTCCACAGTTGTGACACAAGGAAGAATTTGTGTACCCAGTCAATCTGAGGAGGTAGATCCAAGCGGTACTCCACCTCACTAACTCTACTTAGAATCTGAAAAGGGATGATGACTCTCGAAGACAGCTTGTCGCCTCGGCCAAATCTCGGCAGTCCCCATTGAGGTGAGACCAGAAGGAACACATGGTCTCCCTCCTCGAACTCAAAGGTCCTCCATATCCTGTCGGCATAAGACTTCTGCTGACTCTTTGCAGTCTTCATCCGCTCGTGGATGACCTGCACCTTTTCTGTAGTATCTCACACGATATTTGGGCCCATGAGTACTGACTATCCTGGGTCAGCCTGATAAAGTGGTGACTTGCAATGTCGCCCGTACAAAGCCAAGAATAGTGCCATACCAATAGTGGAATGATAACTATTTTTATTAGAAAATTCCACCTGTGGTAGGTGGTCCTCCCAGCTATGACCGAAGTCAATTCTGCAAGCTCATAGCATATCCTCCAGAACCTGTATGGTTTACTCTGTCTGACCAAAAGTCTGACAATGAAATGATGTGCTCAAGAGTAAATAATTACCAAAATCTTCCTGCAATACCTTCCACATCTGAGATGTGAAATAAGAATCATGATCTGAGAAAATCGTGGATGGAACTCCATGAAGGCGAACTATCTTCTGCACGTAGAGTCATCCCATGCTCTCTACTGAACTCTATTCCCATATGGATAGGAAGTGGGCCGACTTGGTGGGTTGGTCAATGATCACCCAGATGGCATCGTGTCCCTTGGATGTATGTGGTAAACCCATCACGAAGTACATGGTTATCCCATCCCACTTCCACTATGGCACCTGAAGGGGCTGAGTCAAACCTGCTGGAACCTGAAGCTCAACCTTTACTTGCTGACAAGTAAGGCACCAAGAAATAAACTCTTCCACACTCTTCTTTATTACTGGACAACTGAACTAACGTCGGAGATCCTGGTACATCATTTCCATGCCTGGATTCACTACAAATAGAATTTATGGAAGTCTCTCAGAACCTCCTCCCACAAGGTCATCGGTACTACTGTGTGCCCTCTGAAAAGAACAACATGGTCCCCACCTCTTGAATATCCATCAGAAGCATCACCTGGGGATATTTGAGCACATAAAGTCTCACATCTAGAATCCTCAAGCTATGCTTCCACGACTCATTGTTAGAGTGGAAGGGTAACAACAATCGACTGAAGGTAAGCTCTGTTATCTCTATCCATGAAGGATAACTTTAGAGTGGCCAACTGCCTCTTCGCCTCATCCAGTAGCTGTGAACTGGATTTCTTGCTGAGAGCATCTTCCACAACTTTCCCCTTCCCAGGAGTATAAATGATCTCAAAGTCGTAATCCTAGAGGAACTCAAGCCATCTCCTCTGTCTCAAATTCAGATCCTTCTGAGAAAATATATATCATGAGACTCTTGTTATTAGAGTAGATGGTAAACCGCTCGCCCATCAGGTAGTACTACCATATCATCAACGTGAAGACTACCGCTGCCAACTCAAAATCATGGGTCGCGTAGTTCTGCTCGTATGGACTCAACTGACCTGAGCCATAAGCAATCACTGCTTGACTCTACATCAGGACACAACCAAGCTCGATTCCTGATGTATCACAGAACACCACGTACTCGACACCCACTTATAGAAGTCTCAAGATCAAGGCACTTGTCAGAATCTGTCTCAACTGCTGAAAACCCTGCTGGAATTTCTCGGTCCACACAAAAGGATACCCCTTTTGGGTCAAAGATGTCATGGGTTCTGAAATACTGGACAAATCAAAAATGAATCTCCAATAATATCCTGCCAACCCAAGCAAACTCTACACCTCCATCATGCTCTGGGGTGGCTCCCATGCTAACATTTCCTCTACCTTGGCTGGGTCCACTGCTTCACCATCTACTAAGGTAATGTGTCCCAGAATGTGGACCTCCTATATCCAGAATATTCACTTATTGTGTTTCCCATACAACTGGTGCTCTCGGAGTGTGTCTAGAACCATCCTTAGGTGCCTCGTGTGCTCCTCCTCAGACACAGAGTACACAAGGATATCATCGATCAAGACCACCATAAACCGATCTAGATAGGGCGGAAATATCTGATTCATGAGTCACATAAACACTTCTGGGGTGTTCGTCATGCCGACGGGAATCACCAAGAAATCATAGTGACCGTATCGACATCTAAAATCCATCTTCGGTATATCCTCATCCCTTAATCGCAACTGGTGATAGACAGATTGTAGATCAACCTTGGAGAAACATCATGCCCCTCTTAACTAGTTGAAGAGGTCATCGATCCTCATTAGTAAATACCGGTTCTTCATGGTCACCAGATTCAAGCACCGGTAGTCCACAAACAGTCTCAAGCTCCTGTCTTCCTTCTTGGTAAACAAAACTGGCTCTGCCAAGGGTGAAACACTAGGTCTCAGGAAACCCTTCATCTAAAATTCTTCCAACTGCACCCTCAGCTCACGAAGCTCTACAGGAGCCATCCGATATGATGATGCTAACATCAGTGTCATCCCAGGTTGCAACACAATGCTGAAATCTATCTCCTGACAGGGAGGTAGCCTAGGGACATCCTCCGGGAAGACGTCCTCGTACTCAGACACAACTGCTGGAAACTGGAAACTTGTAACATCTGCTGCGCCAAGGGCTAGGCTAGCCATCTGATGTGAAATTGGTTGTACCTTCCTATGTATGAGTCCATCCTACGCTGTCTGGGTCTCCTTTTAACAGACGAAGGATAACCCGGTTCCATCACTGCGGACACACCACACCCTTCACCTAAAACAGTCAATAAGGGCATGAACAGTGGATAGACAATCCATACCAAGAATGACATCGTAAGGCCTCGATGCTACCACCAAGAGGTTCCAACAGAAACTCTCACCTCCGAGGGTCAGGTCACACTTTCTGTAATGGTTTTTGATCTCTGAGTCTTCTCCAGCCGGTGTTTCTAAGCATAAGGGTCGAGTCAACGTTTAAACTGAAATCACAAGGTCTCAAACAAGATAAGCAGCCAGAAAAGAATGAGTAGAAACTGTGTCTATCAGTACGACATCCAAAGTAGAAAAGAAACACATTGTACCTCTAATCATTCCAGGAGTACCTAGGTCATAAGCCTTCACTGTCTGCAGTTGTCCCTGCCTCTGTCCACCAGCTCCCTGAGCCAAGGGTGGACCTCCTAGGGGTGGGGGCGATAAAAGGTCAAAACATCCACCACATCCATCTGCTCTTCTATCCCATCTACCACATCCGCTACCCCGCGTATCTGTCTTCTCCACACATTGCCTCTGCCTCGATGGTCCATCCACTACTCCCATGTCAGAAGTAAGGTGGGTTGGACAATCTTGAGCGAGATGTCCCCTACCATCACCAGAGTACCATCGCCTCTCTCGAGGCTGGCTAGATGCGCCCTGTGAACCCTGTACGGCAGATCACCTATCATATGATCTCCTCTGAAAACATCTCCCACGCCTGGGTCCCTGACGTCGGCTCCCTACTGCTGAGGTCTCTACTCCAGCTCACTCACTACTGACAACTGCTGGTTGTCACTACTCTGCCAAGAAGCTCTCGACAACCAAAGCCTGCTCGAGCACCCCAGCATAAGTAGTAATTCTCATAGGGATGATACTTGGTCGGATGTCTCTGTGCAAGCCCTGCTCAAAAGTATGTGCTCTGAAGTAATGATCACTGACCATATCCATCGAGTACCATGAGAGGTCGGTAAACCTCGATGAATAGTCATCCACCATCATGGTTCCATGCTAGAGCTGAAGAAGCTCCTGTATACATATTGTTCTCAGGGTAACATGTGAAAACTCCTCTCTGAAGAGATTCTCAAACTCTGACCATGCAAGAGTCGCCTCATCCTGAGTCTGGATAACCAAACTCCACCATCGCCCTACCGAGCCCTCCAGAAGGCTCATTACTAGGATCACCATCTGGTCTGTTGGTGTCCTGACCAAATGGAAGACTCTGGCCACTGCCTCAAGCCAGTCATCTGCTGCCTGAGGATCAGGTTCGCCTCGAAACCTAAGGGGTCTCTATCTCTGAAACTCATGGAGTACGCTCAGCCTACGCTCCTCCTCTACTGGTACAATAGGCACTAAACACTGCTCCACGGGTGGGGTAATAACTGGCACACCACCCAATGGTAAAACTGGGGGATCTGGTCCCTCTATAGATGATCCATCACTAAGGGGATCATCCTCGTGATCGAACTGCTGGATCATAGTGGGTATGCATCGTGGAGGAATCCTGTAAAGAAACATGATGCATCTCAGTCAGTGGATATATCTAGAGAGCTGACTCAAGAAGGACATGAAAACCACAACCCATTCCTATATGATACATGTACCATTATTTTCCCTTATAACTAGTTCTCTCATGATCCGAGTTGAAAAGATAGTTATCAGAGTCCTGGTGTACGGATATGTCGTCTGCCCGCACCAACACTAGGGTCCCTGGCCTAAAAGCCGAACTCGAAACACTTAACACTGTTGCCCCAAAAAAACTCACAGACACTTGGTCCTACGGTATAACCGACCACCTCTGATACCACTCACTCACGACCCGTCCTAGTGGGGCTTGATCCGTAACTCCCCTAGCCCACCTTCAATAGGCCAGGGGCTGGTGACAAGCACCGAGTAGGCATGTTACTAACATGGAAGACATTTCCTATGAACTTATACAGATGCACGCACATCTCCAAGACCACAAAGTTGAAAAGTAAAAACTACTAAAAATGTACATGCATGCATACAATAAAAATCCCAAAGAAACTAAGTATGAAAGGAAAGTAAAGTAAAGTAATGTAAAACCCTGGGCCAAAAGTACAAGCCCACCAAAAGAAAGTTTGTGACAAAGTCCAACCTGTAAATAAAGGTATTGAGACTATAATTTGTAGTTGTAGGAACACACCTTGTCCTGTCTGATCTCATTGAACACCATCCGGTCCTGGTCCACCTAGAATCCTGTCAAAGGCTCACTCGTCTGCACAAGACATGACAGGTGCGGTCAAATCCCTACAGGGGTGAGTATAACAATACACAGTAGGACACCCCAAAACCACAAAGGAATACATCAAGGGAAATACCACAAAAGAAAATATACAGTCATCTCTACACAATATATGTTTACAGAACATATAACAAGAATATCCAGATATAATCATACACGATCGACCATTGCGAAACCACTACTAAGATCCAGCATGAAGATTCCACTAGGCACGTTACAAGGAGAACACACTCCTAGTTCTGAAGAGAGAGAGATAAGAATTACTCGTTATGGGAGAACACACTCCATATATACATGAGAATATGATGCTCAGATGAGGATCACAACCAATAGTCATTGGGTGATTCTAATAGATTAGTCTAAACTAACCTGCTAAGTAGAGGATCAGCACCTGGGTAAAGTAGGTCACGTCGATACCAAGATACTCTACCTTGGGTACCATGAAGGAATAGAGGATCCGTCTCTAAGTGTTAGGGAGGGGATTCCAACAACTATATTCCGGAAGTCTTTCTGAAGGTATCATACATCTGTATGTTGGAAATGATACTGGAAACCATCAGGAGATAGACCAAGGGGACAAACCCTAAGAAAACTGGTCTAAGTCACATAAGGAAACTGGCTCAAGCAATGTAAAACAGGATACACAACGTGTAGTATGGTTACACACCGTGTTCCATGACCCTGGGTACTACCCTTGTAAATGACCCATGTCATCCATCCAAGTTGTGTAAAACATAGCTATACTACATGTATAAGGATCACACGTCGTGTTCCCTGACTCCGGGTACTGCCTGTGTAAATGGCCCGTGTATGAAATCAAAGTCGTGTAGGAAAGCATATACACAACGTGTAAGTCGAAGCACAAGTTGTGTTCTGTCAACTGGGAAACAGTCGTGTACCCTGTCTGTATGCCCGTACTCGGTGTTTGTCCGTGTTTCTTTCTTGTGTACCAATACACGGGGTATCCCATGTATCTGGCCAGGTCTGGCCGAGGAAGGGTATACACGCCATGCCTTTGGGCATGTACCCAACCCATGTCTGTGTACCCCCGGAGTACACGCCTTGTGGCCCACTGACGAACACACACCGTGTAACCCATAATATGTGCCGCGTAGTTGGGAAATTCCCAGAAGAGACATTTTCTTCGTCGTGCCCCGGCTGATTTCTGGATCCATGATCTCTCGTCCGTTCCTCCCGATACTTTAGGTCTTGGTTTTTCCCATCATATGAACACCGAATCGGGTTTTTTTGGTCCTTCAATCGGGCCATAAACCTCGAACGATCCATCCGAAAAAATTCCCAAAAACTCATACCTCTCGATCCACTCTGAATCATCCGCCGAGATCGTCGTTGCAACTCTGGACCATCCTCCCAAGGATGGATCTACAATCTCGGATCATTGCGCCAACAAACGAATGTACAACGATTTATTTTCTCCAAGAACATGTAGAACACACATGAAGAACGCGTAGAAACCGGGGAAGAAAGGCACAAAATCAAGAGGGATAAACCTTGATTGATGTTCGTGTCGATCTTGGTTTGTCACCATTAGAAGGTTGAGAGAAACTAAATTTACTCCAAGAATCAAATCCCCAAAATCCCCATAAAAGCCAATCCCACAAATACGATCGATCTGCGGGCTAATCTGTTTGTGGATTAGTCTGATTTCGTCGTAAGAATCAAGAACATGAAAAGGGAACCAAAATCAAATATCCTACCTGGATTAAAAGCATTCGTTTGTGAAGATCAGGTCACCGCGTGGTCATCGTTGGCGAAATTCGTCAAGAACGTCATCACCACATTAGGGGGTTTCCTCCAGAGCTTCCAGAGCCTCCAAAGGTTTCACGGTTATATAGTCTGTAACCCTGGACCCCTGCACAAACCTATATTTTAAAAGGAAGAAAGTATTTTGCTACAGCAAGGATTTAATAAAATATTTTTATCAAATATTTTATTAAGGTTACGTCAAAAAACTGGATTTCACCACCGACCTACGCCAGCCGATGTTAGGCCCCGCCAAAGGTAAAATCACTTCTATGAACGCAACTATGACCTCCAATATCTGATCTGATCACCGCTTTAAGAGTTATTCTATTTTTTTAAGAAAACCACACTATTGTGTAATTTAATTATTTAATTAAATTCAAACATTTTTTTTGGGCTCACCGGGCCTCGGAACTACACGCCGTCTCAAATCCTGGTCTCGAAAGAATTCCCATATAATATTAAAATAAAATATAGAGAAATATGAGTCGTTACAGATAACATGGAAATTTTTGGATAAATTAAAATATAGAAACATTACACTAAAATATTTAGAATTCAGAAAAAACATTTCTATTGTGAGTCCACAAAATATAAAAAGGGGGATTGCACCATTGATTAGTAGGGAAACAATAATGAACAAAAACTACTAACTCAAAATGATCCAAATAGATCAAGACCCATAAGATGACAAATGAACCTCAAAACCACTTTTCCGCAGTCGAAACACTAACCAATGATGAAAAATAATGGCATTTCTTAGATCTTCTTCCTCAAACTCAGATATATTTTCAGACCCCACGTTTGACCTTCTTTCTCCCCCATGTGACAACCTCATCGATGTAATCTGGACTCATCTCAGCCAACTCACTTATACGATTCAAGACCTTGGCCCACTACAAATTCATTGCGGCAATCCCCACCTTGTTCGGCATTCGGCTGCACTCTATGACTCTAAAGCTCTGGCCATGACTCACCTCACCCGCAAAACCCGAGAACCATACCCCAAACCCTAGACATGTTTTTTAAAAAAATTAATATTTCAAAAAATTATCATATTATCATTTTTTATTTAATATTTAAATGAATGTTTAATTATATATAAAATCTATATAAAGAAATAATTATATAAAAATAATTTATTATTCCAAACTAATATATATAAATTTATTTGTATATATGTGTAATTTTTAAAACCAAATTAGTTATGTTTGTTCAGGATAAATATAATAGTATACTTATATATGGAAATTTATAAATGTTCTCATTCAAAAGATTAAATAAACGTTAAAATAAGTTTTTTTTAATCTATTTCTCTTTTCATATTATTATAATCATGTAATATATTAATGAAAATAATTCTGTAATAAAATATATATTTTTGATTTAAAATAAATTTGAAAACTATAAATATTAACTATATATAATTATAAGTATTTTCATATAATAAAATTAATTAAAACACTAAATTATTATTTTTCATAACATAAGGTATTTAAAATTATGAAACCATATATTGGGGTGTTATAATATCCCCCCTCAAAAGAATTGTGTCTTCTAAAATTATTTCGTCGGACCAAAAATATTTCTAAATTTTCTTCGTCATAATTATGATACACTTTAACCGTTAAAATCATTGACTCGATGAGATATAATCTATAATGTTTTCTACACTATTGTTATGATACCATGTATAATGCCCCGAGCCCAAGATTCTAGACACATCACATAGAAATATTCTGTATTAGTTTTTATAGATGAAACAGAAATAAAATACACAACATCTATTATATATGAGGGAAATTTACATGTATACGTTCTGATGAATTAGATACATGACTTAAAAATATAAAAAAAAATGAAATAAAAAAAATAATAGAGAGTGTTAACTAACTCTTTAATTGAAGTGGACTCCAATAGAAACTTTACTAATCCTATAAAAAATAAATTCCAACATGGGGTGATCATTAAAAATTCCCAGAAATGGGTTTTAAATACATTGATAAATCATTTTTAAAATATTAATTTTAAGATACATTTGAAAATATATTTATAAATTTAATTTAAAAAAACAATTTGAAATTAAATATGGCTTAAAAATACTAGATCATTTTAGAAAATAATTACTTTCAAAATTTTCTTAAATATAATCGAGTATTTTTCAGAATACAATTCGCAAAATCTTGAAAACAAAACACTATTATGGGTTGACATTAATCTTTAAAGTCAATCATAGGCCTACCCACTTAGTGAAGGATGGGTTCACTCCCAAATGACCTTACATATTTACAATGTTCAAGTGTTATATTTTCTAAAAACATTTTAGGCCTGCATTACTTATATATATTTTCCCTGAATATTTTAATTTGATAACATGTAACTCCATTAAAATAAATATTCACATATATATTAATATATAATTATATAAATACAGGAATATATTAACACTCATTTCATATCACTTGTGAGTTTTATTACAACCAATACTCATACCATAATCCTTTTCATAAATTGTCCATGAATTCAAGCATTCTTTGTTGTGATAATGTTGATATCCATATAAATAGTTCATCATATTAAATAATTATGTTTCAAACATAAAATTATATAATAAAATATTAAATAAAAAATTTAAATTCTTCAAGAAATCATTGTGCTTAATGAAGTTGGATGTAAACAATAATGTTTATTTAGAAAACACGAGTATATTATAGTTTCAAGGTACATCGATGTTATGCATAATGAGTGGTCGTGATTGTATGTAGTTTCAAAGTCCTTAATTTTAGGATATAGTGATGACATGATATTTGTGTTTTTTATAATCATGCCCACAAAATTATAAACATAAAAACAACTATTTAATCCATATAGATATATAAATATGACATGGAATTTATTATACTTTTAATCACCTAATAGACTCATGTTTTCCCAAGATTTTGATAAATTAATATACCCATCGAAAAAAATAACTTCAGAATGTAGAAATTGTAATACATGATAATAATAAGAATTTTTATAAAATATATCATAATTCTAGAATAAATTATAAAAATTTACACCGTAAATAATTATACATAGTTGGTTATGTCAACATATACATGTATATATACGTATATATTTATTTTTCATAAAAATAAAAATATTTTGAAAAAATAAAAAAAATCCCATACAAAAAATATTAACAAAAAAACCCATTCTAAGGGATCTCATAAAATCGAATTAGATAATAAAATCAGAAAATAAAAAAAACATAATATTAATAAATGAATTAAAATATATTTTATTATTCATTTAGAAAATAAATATTTGAACAAAATATCAGCCTTACCGTAATAGCAGAAGAAAAGTGGAGGTACAATTGATTAAAAGTTAAAAAAACAAATAATTTTGTTTCCCTAATTAGTAAACCACATGACATAAATACTGATTCCATTAAATGTAATTGGATTCACTCATTTCATTTTCACACAAACACAGGGCTTTTATAGTTAAAAAATTAATGTGTAAATAGTGAGTATAATGACTCAGCTAGTAGGGAAAGCTGGGTTTTTGAGTTGCATATAACAAAATAAATCTGCCACACAAAATTGATATAAATTATATTAAACAATGACCATAGTGACATATTCAAACCAAATCAAAAATATAAATAGTATAGACAACGATTCAGTAACCATGACAAATTTATATAATCAGTCGACAAATTATAAATAGGGGATTACAACATCAGTCATTGGAGAAAAAAAACAAATTCTCATTCCTCAAAATGACATGAATAGATCATGACCCAAAATACAATTCACATCCCCAAAACCTTTTATCATCATTGGAAACCCAAAAAACAGACACAAACCAATGAAATCACATGGATCTTCTCCATCAAAAACGGTTCAAGTTTCAAACCCCATGTTCGACTTTCCTTATATCTAGTGTGATAACCCTCACCAGTGCGACCTAGCCTTTTCTCGTCCTACTCCCTCAGGTGCTCTACAACTATGACCCATGATGGATCCATTCTGGTGACCCCCACATGGTTCAGTATTCGGCCTCATTGTGTGACCATGAAGCCCTAACCATGACACACCTCAACCTCGACAACTGAGACCCACATCCCTTACCCTTGAAATGTTTCTTTATAAAAAATAATATTTCAAAACATTATCAATTTATCATTTTTAATGTTATATTTAAATGGATATTTAACTTTATACTAAAACATGATAAATTAATAATATTAAAAAAATAATTTAATCATTCATAACTAATAAATATAGTTATAAATATATATTTATGTTTACATATGTAATTTTTGAAACCATATTTGTTATGTCTATCAAGATAATTATAATAGTAGATCTATATATTGAAATCTTGAAATGTAATAATTGAAAATATTAAATATCCATTTCAATAATTTTTTTTATTAAAATTCTCTTTTAATGAAATAATAATAAAATATAATTTTAAAGAAACTAATTCTATGAAAAAATATTTGTTTTTCAATTAAAATATATTTGAAATGTATAAATAATAAGTATTGTAAATTATATGCATCACTACATAATAAATTTAATTAAAACACTTAATTATTATTTTTCATAAATTAATGTATTTACAATTATAAAAAAAATATTGGGGTGTTACAACACATAACCTTGTTGATATTAAACAAGGTCCATATATAACCTTATGGAGATGAAACTAGGTCCCCACATAAACTTATGGTAATGATTTCATATCCACACATAACATTATGAACACGAAAGCAGGTTCATGCATAGCATTATTAACTCATGATTCATTCATATTTACACGATGAATTGACGATCGATAACATTCTAACCCATCATTGATTTATAATGTAATAACACTTCCATGGTTTTAATATAAGAACCTGAAATTATTTATAACATAACCACCAATACCTTATTTAAAAAAATCTGACCCAATCGTTAATGAAATCCTTACATATTTGGGCCACTATATTTTAAAATATTTATCATAACATTACATCATAACTCATTCAAATGAAATAATATTTACAAAAATTTAATTAATTCATAATAGAATAAACTATAAAGATAAATTTGATTCATAAAATTTAATCATAATAATCATAGACCATAAAGAGAAAGAATAAGGGTGTTTCTATTGGATCATTTTTTCATTAAAATATATAAACACAATAGGTTGTTTTCATAGATGAATAAAAATTAAAAAAATTCACTAAAATTTTATTGAGGAAAATATCCTTTCAATTTAGAAATAATTTGTTTAAAAAATAAAAAATTTGAAATTAATATTTAAATAATATTAATTGAATATAAAAATGAAAATATTTTTATAATGATTTAAATTATTGAGTATTTATGGATGTAGACATTACTATTTATGTCATACCTATTAAAACATATATTGCATTCACATTTTTGGTAAAAATAAACGAGTAGCTCATTTTAGAAAATAACAAGAAGAATCCTTTTAAACATTTTTTTAAATCATAAGTGGGAAATTATTCAAATAATCAACCATATTGTAATATAAAAAATTAATGTAAATATTTTTATTGAACCTAGATATAGAGGAAAAATGGATTTTTTACTGTATAGATAAATAATGTCTATATTGTAAAAAATTATTCTTTCTGTCACTTGAGTTACCAAAAATGAAGAATATTAAGGAAAAAATATAAATTTTATTCATAACCAAAGGATAATAAAATTTAAGAGTTTATATAGAGTTAGATCCTATTTTTCAATTATTGTAAACACAATCATAAACAACCACGACAAACAATGTGATTTTAAAATAAATCCTTTGCCTCTTTGGTAAGATTTTAATAAAAATACGCATATAAGAAATAACCCTTCATGGATATATATTTAGAATTATTTTCATATGATTTTTCATAATAATACATTCATTGGAGGTATATTCACCATAAAAAAATCAAGCATTGAATATGGTATCTGTCTAATAAAAATTAATGTAAGATGAAAATCAGTTTCCACTTTAAAAACAATTGAATTACAGTAACCATTAAATAATAAAATAATATGAAATATAAAATGATATTTTATATAAGAGATTAATGATATACCTTGTCAAAGGGTATGAATATACCCCACATAGAAGAAAAAATTATCGTAGATGGAAAATGTCTTCTATAAATAAAAGTGACTATAAATCACATTACATAAGACCATACTTACTTTGTACATATTCAAAACCAAATTATTATGATCATTTTTTTAATATAAATATTATATATTAAAATATTTATATCATACCATTTAATAATTAGTTGTGAATATTTATTACCCATTTGTAAAAAAAATCAGGTTAAAATAATATTTCAAAGAATAACAACATTATTTTTCATATATGTTTTCAATCATTATTTTCAATACTTTTACATTGCTCATGGTTCCATCATCTATAATATTTTATATATGAAATAAATATCATATATATTCATTATATATATATATTTCTTGTAATACTTAAAAGATAGTGGTTGAAAATGAATTACACAGTTCATTGAGATGGTAAGTCATACGCACCCTTTAAGGTTGATTCCATTTTCTTGATGGATCAAAAGAAAGAAATTTAAAATTCAATGCCCCTTTAAAAAAAATTTCTATCTTATATAAAATATAAATTCCCTGATTATATCCTTATTCTATACATATTAATACAAAAAAAGGTATCACATCGCTTCATGGAGGCGGTAATCCACATGTACGAATGAATGGTTTTATCATTTTCTTATGGAATAAAATTTATTAAGATAGAAGTTATATTATTATTTAATAAACGTAATTATTCCATAAATATCATAATAATATTTCAAATTTATAATTTTACCCTACCTTTAGATATTTTGAAGGAAAACTAACTATAAATGTTTATGAAGTGGTAGTATGATGTACAGACAATGGACAGTTTCATTTCCCATATGATTTAAGATAAAATGAATTTAGATTATGAAAATAATCAAATAAAATATCTTGATATACATAATACCGATTTTATTATATTATCATAGTTGAATAATATTTTTATGAGGTGGGAGAAGAAATAAAATGACAATGTGTGGTATTGAGCTACACCTTTTCTTCAAAGAAACTCTTTATGTTTATACCTAATTCCATCATAGAATAATATACAGTTAAAAAATGGAATATATGATGTGTAATGGAAATTAATAATTTTTTAAAAAAAAATTAATTGAAAAATAATATTTTTTTAGTGTGGAGATGTGATAGCATTTTAAAAGTGGGGAGAGAAACCCACATGGAAACTATGTGGGAATTTAAAAAATGAATCCAAATCATAATGTAATATTTAATGAAAATGATTCCAAATTACCAAATATTACAACTTGAGATATCTATGGTTTAAATATTAAAAAAAATTATTTTATATTGTTTTAATGTATAAATTTCTATATATTTTGATTTAACCCACCCCATAATCCCATTTTAGATTTAACTGTAAGAATTAATTATTATTGTTTTAACAGTTCATTATGAAATATAATTAAGATGAAATTGTATCATATAGTTAATTAGGATGATTCCAAATATAGAATCCATATTAATGAAAAAAATATTTAAAATTAGTAGAATATAATTTAAAATAAAACTAATAGACTCAATGAAATAACATGAATCCAACGAATGTTTTATTTATTTATATAAGTGTTTATATAATAAAATAACATAAAATTGATTCCAAATATATAAATTTAATTTTTTGTAAATTTTTTTTTTGTAAATTAACATGTAAAATAATTTTAAAATATATGTAATATTTTTAGATACATTAATCAAAACAGATGTTTTCAATATAAACCACTATTAACTATTCATTAAAAATTTATTCATTTCTCAGAAAAAAATTCACACTAACATATTTATTAAATGTTTATTTTAAGGGGGGGATATATTTAATATAAGTTTGAAGTGCATGATGACATTTATTTTTATAAAAATAATTAACTTTTATAACAAGTGTGCAAGATTTAATATTATCCCATTTTCCAAAAATATTTTACATGAATCATATAGAATATAAAACAATATATAATAGTTATATTGAATTAAAATCATTAAAAAATTCAAAGTAATTTAATTTATTCACATAATAACATTGTGTTTATATAAAAATTGTATTTAAATAACATTAAATTCATATTAAAATGACATTTATTTTCATTAATAATCAATTAACAAAAAATATATTTACATTATTCATGTGTAACCCATATAATTTTCATTTTTTAGTTATACATTATCGTAACCACTAATATGATGTCTAGTATATAACGATATTCTTTAAATAACAATAATAATATTATATTATTATTCTCTTAAATGTGGTGTTCTGTGTTACAAAATCTATCAAAAAATATATTTCTTTGAAAAAAATATGTCATATATATAATGGTGTTATATTCCTACAACCCCCTTTAATGAATTGAATCCTAAAATTTTAAATAATTTTCATTTTCTATGATATTTTAAAACCCTTACACGAAAAATCCACATTTTGAAAATGATCAATTAAAATTTCAATTTAAAAAGAGACTAAATAAATAATAAACATCATCTGGAATAACATATTACTAGGTTTCACAATACAGGAATATTGGTGGGAAATAAATATATAGAAAAATATTTGAAATATAACATAGAAATACTAATAGTGGGTGATACATAATACAGTTAGGTGAATGTCAATACCCACCAAACAATAAATATTATGTAGTTGAAATCACCATTCATTAATCAGAAATGAAGGTAGAAGTATAACATTTGAATTTTTAGATATCATTTTTAATGATGATAAATTTTCAAAAGAATATATAACGAGAGGATTTCATTTTATTTCATAAGAACAATTTCTTCCTTTGGCTGTACAAATATTTCTTTTCACTTCTTCTCTAACTCCATGTAATAAATACTCAAGATGATGTTATTTTGTGATTCAAGTAATAAAATTATCCATTAAAGGACTATTAGATCCATAAAAGGATGGATAACTATTCATCTAGTGCCTCAGTATTTTACAAAATAACTAACATGTTTACTCAAATATTGATATCTACAAATCATTAGGAATTAAAAATTTAACAAGAACACCCAAATATCACGATAAAACATTCCACAGAAAATTTACCCTAAGGATCCTTTGAAATATCTATAACTAAAATGGAACAGAAAATATATTAATCATTTTTGGTCACATAATTCCATGATCAAGTTATGATTTATCTACAAATAATTTTAATCTGTTTAATAAAAAATTTCTAATATCCTTATATTTTTCCAAAATAATATAATAAATTATTTAGATAGATAATTCTCTTTTTATTCCAATAATAACTAATTATCACAGCCACAATTATGTCAATTGGTGGTTTGGGATATTCAGCAGTTGATTTAGTATACAAATTGTTAGTTCCTTATTTTATGTATATATATTAAATTTTTTTACGAATATAAAATTAATTACTATAATCACATCAAATTTCACTAATGGATGGAATTTTTAGTTATAATATTCATTGAAATATTATTATGAAAACCAAAATTATAATGTTGGTAATAATTTTCCCTAAATATCATAATTCATTCTATCTATTATGATAATATAACTATTCCCTTTTTCCCAAAAACATTATAGGTTATTGTGTATTATTAAACTCATTCGGCACTAGATTAGGGCATTGATTTTCATTATTCCCAAACCCAATGGATTTCTATAACTGAAGTATAACTGGTGAATTTGTTTGTGCTGACTATTGATTAATTTTATTGAGTATCCTCTTCAAAACACATCAATATTCATTTTCTCGATGGTAATTCTTCCCAAACATAATATATTTTCTTCTTATATTTATAAATTCACCTGAGTGATCCTTAAAACACTTTTTGAAAATAGGGGGTGAAATACTATCTACCTAACATTTCATATACTAATGGAGCATCAATTAAAATCAATATCCCTTCATTTATTATAGGAATCTTCAGGGTTTCCTCTTTCAATTACAACATTTATTGAATATATAAAGAATTATTCATTGCTTCCAAAGACCCTTATGTGAAATTACTTTTATGTAATCTATTTAAAACCAATATAGAATAAATAAATTTTCATTTGAGTGATGATTATTAATATATAAGAATACTATGGAAGTATTATAAATTTTTTCTCATACATACCAATTGATTCATATTTATTTTTTTTATTTTTAAGAAATAAATTCTCATTTATTGTATGTAGAATAAAAGTGAATTACATAGAAACAATTTTTCCCACAAACTGATCGCATTTCATGGATTCAATTTCATCATCTTTCGTTGTATTATTAATAAAATTCTACCTCTAATCTATTTTACCTACAATACTTTTAATAGATATGAAAAAAATTATAGTATGATCAATAAAGAATGAAAAACATATTTTCAACATATATATTAGTCTCCCTATAAATAGTCAATCAAATTTTATATATATAGTGGGTTTAAATTTCTTCATAAATGATTCAATGTCCCATAAATCCATCTTTGGTAAATTCATATGTTCAACATGAACAATTTTAAAATATATAACTTGAGGGAGATGATTGAGAATAATAAAAAAATAGTATATGTGAGATTGGTAGAATTATTTTTCCTCCTAAGGATTGAAATTTATTTGAAAATTACTTTAAAATTACACATAATTTATCCATCTTCCAGCTATTTAACAAAATAATAAATCATATTTCGAGCACAAACATCACAATGGGAAACAAAATATTGATGAAAAATAATTTATATGATGTCAAAATCATAATACATTCTTTTAAATAAATGGGAACTTAGGATTGGATTATGTTATTGATTGTCATCTTCTATTATAATCATTTAGTATGGTTATTAAATATTTTTTGAATATACAAAACATATTACCTAGGAGTATCCAACAATGGGTGATGTGTGGCCCGTTATCATGCACTAGTTGATGATTGAGTCAAATACCAATGTGCACATTCTAGAGTTTTTTCCACTAGGTAAAATAATTACAAAGACACATCAACTTTTGGAATCATAATATATATATAATTTCATTGAAACTAATTTCTTTATACTTCTCCCAAATTTAAATACATTTTTCATATACGTTGAATTATCCTTATATTTATACTTTGGGTTCTTAGTAATGTTTTTTTATCCGAGTTCCAAGGATAAATAAAACTATCCTTTAATACCAACTATATAGACATGGAAATTTCATCTAAAAATATTAAATATTTATATAAGAATATTCATTACTTTCAAAAAATACAAGTCTGAAGACCATAATGGTTTATTATCCTTATAGACTAGATAATCAATGTGATAATTTCTCAAAAGATCTTCGAAAACACAAATAAATATCATCCTATATAGATCACTTTATAAATATACCCTACATAAAACCTTTTATAATACTTTGGGGAAAGTAAATATAATAAAGGTTAATCACAAATCTCAGTAAGGGAAAACTATGTTTACATTTGAATAATATGAGTATAATGTTATGAGAACACGAGTATAACATTTTAAATGGTTAACCAAAATATGAATGATCGTAATCCTATGTCTTGGAATAATGATTTTATATTTATATATTACAAATCAGAAACAATTGAATGAACATAAACCATTAGAGAATAAAAGAAACATAATAATGTGAAAAGAGAAAATATCATAAAATCCTGAACATATATAAATAGAAATATATTCATTAATTAATTTAGGGAGATGATGTTAATCCCTCTAGTAATCATATAGACCTATATCTAAAAAAAAATTTCTAGTTGATCGTTCATGTACATTGAGAGGGGGATAAAACAGTGTAATATGTGTTTTTACCAATTTTCATTTATTTATATTACCAATTTTTTTTTACATCCTATACACATGTTAGAATAAATGGATCTTCCCTTTTTACAAAAAACCAATATACCATAATAAATTCATACTATAAATGAAGCAAAAAACATATTATTTTTATAAGGTTCTCTCAAAATATGGGTGAATACATCTTTTATGTGATTACAATGATCCAAGACACATATTCTCCACTAAAAATGAATCACCATTTATCAGTGGGTTGGTTACGTATCAACCCTGGTGGGAATGTACCATCATTTTCCAAAATTATAATAGCATCCCCCAAATTTTATATATTTTTTAATTCACCTAGGTTTACAAATATAACATAATAATAGTTATAATTATCAAAAGAAATTAAATTTTCCACTGTAAAACAAAACTGGTTTTCCTCTTATATCCATGGAGAATAGCCTTATTCTGTTGTTCCTCACATCAACTGAAACTATTTTAATACCATTGAATGTAGTCAATGACACTATATTCTAGTCGTATCAATATATTTTCTAGAACAAATCCTTGTTATTGCATTCACATCAACTCCATATAATATAAAATTGAACAAATGAATATTTACCAATGTACTGCAGGGTTTTTAAATATAATGCATTATATTCAATTTAAAAATCAAATACACCTAATCATAATTTCATTCACTACACACATATACATTGTTAAAAATTTATTTCTTTGAAATATTACTCCATTCATTTCATATTCATTACTCATGCAAATTTTATACCACCAAAGCATTTTCATATCACTAAAATGTAATGTCTCTATTTATTTCCACTTCTCATCAATTTAAGTGTAATTATAATCGCACAATTTCAATATTTTGTGTGCAATACATAGAGAATAAAAATATATCTATGAATTTATATAATCTATGTAAAAAAATATAATTCCATCAATACTTACTCCAAGAATTTATTGGGATCTATTGTAGAATATTCTCTAATTACATCACATATGAATATCCCATGAATCACTTTGTGGTTCATTTTCAGTACACGTATGATATCACTGTAACATTTATTTATAATCCTCATGCTTCTATCATTCATATATTTATAAAAAATGTGGTACATTATAATTGATATGAATCATGGGAACTACAATTTTCTTATTCATGTATATCAACTTCTCCATATAAAAATGCATGAATGGTGTATGTAAACCTCTATCTTATTATTGTAAGAAAAATGCACCATGTGATTACATAAAATAACATAATCATAAAATTTTAGTATAATATTTGAAATGTGTCTTGTTTTGTTCATGTGAATAATAGTTCCTAAGCATATCAATTTTAGAGTATATTAGTACCTGAGACTATTACATTGCATGGAAGTTGCATAAAAAGTCACCTTAATCATTAGATCAACATAATCCTTTAAAAACCCAAAATAAATAGTGTATTATTCTTATAGAAACCACACGTTAACATAAATTCAAATGATCATATCGAAAACAAGAATCATCCTTCATAAATATAGAGTGTGTGACCTAATTTGTTTCTCTCTAAAAAACATATCTCATATGTGTGATAAGATCACATGACAAATGAGCTACTCCTAGGTATATATATATATTTTACTCTACAAAATTATTGTTTTAAAAAATAGGACCAACTTCTCATTTGATCAGCACATGCATTCACTATCTGCTTCTTGAGAGATTATCATCATCTGAAAATAACTCATTTGTATCTCACTATTTTTCATCAGTTTGATATTCTATATTTTATGGAAATGATATTGAATCTAATTTTGTTAAATTTTATATCATTATAATAATAAAATTGTTCTCAAAATATATTTTCAGTATTTTAATGATGTTAATGAGTGGAGATCCCAGTGTGCAACATGCATTGGCTACTTAAGATAGAAAAAATATCAACAAGTAGATCCAACATCTTGGAAAAGAATATATAACGTAAGAAATGGAGCTATAGTGCATACAAAGAATCCCATATCAAAGGGATATTCATTTGGGTCTCCATTTATAATACAAGGAAAATTGATACCCCCATTAATGGTTTCTGAAATCACGCATAATGAAATTGAGCCACCTCACACCCATATTCCTAGAATGTTGTTGTTACTCTCTGCACAGTGGCCTTCTATCCTTCCCTTGAGCTCTATTTTCACACAATACTATTCTCATCCCTCTATACTAGATGGTCAATGTTTAACTATCCCAACCCAGCATTGGTGCAGGTCGCTATATAGGTTGGTATTGTTTGGAAAAAATTTTAAAAAAATCCATTAAAAAACCTTATCCACATTCCATAGAATTTCAAAATCCATCCTACTCAAAATTACACCATAATTGTTTCTTTTATTCTGAATTAAATAATAAATTCCAATTAAACCATACTCTATTAAAATTTTTCGTGGATATTCTTATTATTATTTAAATCACTATTTTAATTAATTTGAATCTATATTTTCCAATGTATTTCAAAATAAGACAATTTATACAATCATCTAAATTAATCATGAATTAATAAATATTTTTTTGTTATAATATTTCATTCATAAAAAGAAATGTTTTATACAATTTTTCTTACATTTAAACATGTCACTGTCATTATTTTCACTTCAGTAAATATTCATATTTTAGTTTTTTTATTCTATTGATGTAAATATTACAATTTAAAAATTATATCTATTAACAGAATGATTATAATGAAATATAAAATAGAAGTTGCATCATAATTCATGTAATTCCCCAACCACAGTTACTCAGAGTCGGTGCATTATTACAAAATATTAGCATGATCACAAAATATAAATTCTCGAAAGAGCGATTAGTTTAGTAGCCTTGGAATAACTAGATACATTCATAAATTTTACATTACAACATAAAGTGAAAACTACAACAACAACATCATGTTTTCATATCCCCTCACACTATTCCTGCAGGTCATTCAAAAATTACTTCTTCATATCCTGGGAAAACAAAACATTGAAGGGGTGAGCTCAGATGCTCATTAAGGATAACAATATAGGAGAAACTTTCATAAATAAGCATAAACATTTAAGGAAATGTATAACTAAAACAAAATACTTTTAAACATGGTCTTCAACATAAGATGGCTAAGATAAAATGATATAATTCCATTTACCTATTAACATCGATATTCTACTAGTCGAATAATCACATGCAATATCAATAACCACTTTCATAATGATGGAATGAATAATTCCAGACTATCATAACCACATAGCCAAAGCCTCGTGGAAAGACTAAAAATAATATTTTTTCAAGGCCTTATGCCAAGACACTAGTTTTCCTCATGAGACCTATCGATGCATCAAGTAGCTATAGCGAGCTCCACCTGTCACTTATTAAGTCCAATGCATTCCTCATATGAACAGGATTAAACATAACATAAACATTTGTATTAAAACTAGCATATGAAATGTCAATACTTTCACCATAAACCATGAATGGTATAAAAATAACACATCTATAGTCAAAAATATAACAAAACCTTCAATAATATATGGATGTTTTGTATCATAATAAATAAACTTCAAATAAATTTAAAATCCATCAATGGATGTTGACATAGATGAAATCAAAAATATTTGAGAGAAATATCCCTTTTCTTGAAATCATTTAAATGTCATATAATTATAAAATAAAACATTTACATTGAAAATATTCTTATAAGCTTTTAAGTGAAGCTTCAATGATTTTATAACGTTGGAAAATAGCCGCACCCGCCATATAAGTTAAAAAAACATTCTTACCTTAAATTTGTCGAAAAGGTCAAAAAGTACCTTGTTTAGAAAATGACAAAAAGATTCCTTTCAAAACACATAAGGGTATAAATTACTTTAACCCATTTTATATTAAATAGTAAAAAACATGTTTTGAAATATATTTTTAAGACACATGGATGTGGATGATAATGAGGTCCCAGTAGATAATTTCGTATAAACAACCTTGGATAATGAAGAGATTGTAAAATAAACCCTTAACTTGTACTTTTCCTTAGTCGATGGTATGTTACAATATTTTATAATAGTTAAACATTGTTATTATGTTATACAAGAACCATATACATAATTATGATATCATATATGATCTTCTATTAATGCTTTTTTAATTATATTTTAGTATTCTCGTCGTTTCAGGTGTTAACTTAATCATTTTATTTTATATTTTTTGTTATAGAAGATATATTTTTATGGATATGTTGTATATTATTCATATCTATAATGATATAAATTCCTTAAAAATTATTTGTAATCATCAAATTATAATTATACTTGAATGGATACGATGGGGAATGAATCTCATCGCGTTCGTGGAGACGGTAGTTCGTACGTACGCACGAGCGACAATATCATTCTTTTGATATTAATATATTATATAATTGGATGGTATATAATATAAACAGAATCCTTATCATGTTATATTTATTATTTACATGAATTATACATCATTATTATACCCATATAAATAATAATATATTGAATAACAATTACACCACGACGTGGAGACCGTAGGCCATACGTACGCACGTATGGTGACATGTCTTTCAAGGGATGGATAGAATAATGAATTTGGTTGTTCCATATTTAAAATAACATCATTTTATATAGAATATAAAGGATTTATTATTTTATAATTGAAATAAATAGGAAATAAGAAGTTGAAGAAGAAAGTAACATGAAAGAGGGTGGTGAAATCATTGCCTCTACTTTGGGTTCTTCCTTTTGATTTGATCAAACGAGCACTATAGGTTGGCTTTCTGATCAAACTAAGGCCTCTAGGTTATAGTGAGGGAAATTGGGAAGATATTTGGGCAGATTTTGGCCGAACCAAAAGGCTTTGAAGGTGTGAAATTGAGAGAAGGGGGAGTGCCCTTTTATAAGAGGGGTGAGGGGCACCTTTGGAAAAGTTAGAAATATTATTTTATATTAAATTAATATTCGGTTTATAATGGCTCAAAAGTAGATTATTAAAAGTTTAATGAGGGTATGGGTCTAAAACCACTCAACCAATAGGTTTTAGACAATTTTGGGTCACTATATTAACCTTATCTTTTAGTTTTAACTCATAGTTAATTAGTTTGACATTTTCCATGTCCCTTTGTATTTTTATATTATATAGTTAATAATCTTAATATATACATCCAAGAGACCCCCAAGTGGTCCAGTAATGATATACCTATAATTATATAAGTCTCTTGTCCGATCCTTAGATTTTTAGGAATTTTATATCAATTAATAATATAATATTTGTTTTAAAAACTCTTTTATTTCAATTTTGAAACTATTTGGTATTTTATTTTTATGAAAATTATAACAGCATGATTACTTAAGACAAACATAATTAAATCAATAATAACATGTCATATTAACCTATAAAATTAGTGTACTTTATAAAAAGTCTCAAATTACATTTATTTGGGTATTTATATTATCAATTATTTTAATATTTCATTAATTAGGTAGTTACAGCATCACCATTGTGTCATAAATAAATTAAATTATTTAATGTCAAAAAATTATAAATAAAAAAAACTTATGTAGGAAATATTTTTATCTTTCTAATTAATATTTATAATCGGATTTATCTTATGTAAAACCCTATTTTAAAAATGTTTTAGTTAATAAACTTCAATTTTAACTCTTTTAACTCTTCTTTGAATTAAATAATAATAAATGTCCTAATATAATCCAAGTGGACCTAAATGATAATATTTTATTCCTAAGGTAGTTTTTGGCCGAGATACACTTTCCCAATAGAATTAGGACATGTGTCAGGGTAATATTAATATCATTTATTCCCTTAATTACCCTATTTACTTTTAACCGTGGTAAATAAAATTAAAAAGTTATTATTCACCAACAAATTATTTTTATCTTAATGAACCACATTTTACTCCTTGAAATTAACCGTGTCTCTCAGATTTTCGAAATTCCACTCACAGAAGCGGTAAAATTAAGTTTTATGTGAATTTTCAAATTCTCCTAGGAGGTGGGTAAAAGACGGTGAAAAGTTCAATAAAATTTTTATATGTCTAAAATTATTATAAACTGACTCCAATGAATTAAATTGAACATATATAGGTATTAAGTATTTATTTTGACCTAAAATAAATTTAAATAAAATTAATAATTATTTAAATAAAAAGTCGGTATTTAACTAATAACTCTGTGTTTTTCACTATTCATCAAAAATTGAAAGTTTTCAGAAAAATACCAAAAATTCACCCTAGGATAATTTCGATATTCCGAATCCAAAAATAAAGTCCATTTTGAAAGATAAAATTTTTAAAATTTAAAAAAGTGGGTATTGCTATTCATAACACCTAGTTTGATTGTTTTTGTTCTGTGTTAGAACTCGAGGTTACGTACAACACAAGCTACTGTAATATTCAAAGAGAATCATTTCGTGGAAGCTTGGGGTGTTACATTCTCCCATCCTTCAAATAATTTCGTCCTTTAAATTTCCAGAAAATTACTGTATAAAAATACTCAGGTGATTCTTCATCATAAGTTCCTCCGGTTCCAATGTTGCCTCTTCCATCTTATGGTTTCTCCATATAACTTTTACCAGACGAGTCGTCCGGTTTCTCAGCACTTTTTCTCTGGTATCCATAATCCTGATGGGCTCTTCGCAATAAGAGAGATCGGGTTCCAGTTATAACTCCTCATGGGTGAGTACATGCGTTGGATCAGGCATGTATTTTCTCAACAGTGATATAGGGAACACATCGTGAACTTTGGATAGATTTGGCGGCATTTCCAAACGGTAATCTATAACCCCAATTCGTTCTAAAACATCGAAAGGTCCGATGTACCTAGGACTCAATTTACCTTTCTTGCAAAAACATATAACTCTCTTCCATGGAGATACCTTCAAGAAAACATGATCTCCCACCCAAAATTCCAAATACATTCATCAGTTGTCAGCATAGCTCTTCTACCTACTTTGAGCTTCTTTGATATGGTTTTGGATTACCTTCACATTTTCCACTGTTTCCTCCACCAGTTCTGGGCCTACAAGTTTTCTTTCACCAACGTCATCCCAACAGGTTGGTGTGCGACATCTCTTTCCGTATAACGCTTCATATGGTGCCATCTGAATGCTTGAATAGAATCTATTATTATAGGAAAATTCTACTAGAGGTAAATATTGATCCCACATACCCTTAAAGTCAAGTGAGCATGATCTCAACATGTCTTCTAAGTTTTGAATAGTTCGTTCTGATTGTCCATCTGTTTGAGGGTGGTAAGAAGTAATCAAACGAAGTTTAGTATCCAAGGCCTTATGAAGACTTTTCTAAAATCTTGATGTAAAATGGGGATCACGATCTGAGACAATCGATAGGGGTACTCCATGAAGTCTCAGAACTTCATTAATATATATCCTTGCTAGACGTTCAAAGGGTAAATCCTCCCTTATAGTAAGAAAATGTGATGACTTTGTAAGACGATCAAAAATGACCCATATTGCATCGTTCCTTCTAGGAGTCTTTGGTAGAATAATGAAAAAGTCCATCATGATATTATCCCATTTACACTCAGGTATGGGAAGAGGTTGGAATACTCCACCCGGCTATTTCCTTCCAGCTTTCACTTGTTGTCAAACCATACATCTTGACACAAAATCACCAATCTCCTTCTTCATGATTTCCCACCAAAAATTTTCCTTAAAATATCTATACATTTTGGTGCTCCTAGGGTGTATAGAGAAATTGGAACTATGAGAATCATCCAAAAATTATCTTTTTTGATCAGGTATATCGGGAACACAAAGTCTCTTCCCAAACCTAAAATTCCATCTTCATACACCAAGTCTCTTAATCTCCCATAATTCACAGCTTTAATCTTCTTTTGAAATTCTTCATCATCAATCTGAGAACTCTTAATCCTTTCTATTAAAGATGGTTTGGCAACCATTTGAAAAAGCATTGATGTTTCACCTTCCATGGTTATTCCCATGTCTGTATTCACTAGTTCCATGAAAATTGGATCCCTTTCAATTCTCATATTGTTCAAAACTCCATGATATTTTCTACTCAAAGCATCTTCCACCTTGTTTTCCTTCCCCAGGTTGTAGTGTATCATGCAATCATAATCTTTGAGTAGTTCAACCCATCTCCTTTGCCTCATTTTGAGTTCTTTTTATGAGAAAATATACTTCAAACTCTTCTGATCATTATAAATCTCACATTTTTCACCATAGAGGTAGTGTCTCCATATCTTCAAATCAAAGATCACAGCTGCTAACTCGTGATCATGTGTAGGATATTTTTTCTCATGAATTTTTAGCTGTCGTGATGCATAGGCAATAACCCTATCATTCTGCATAAGGACACAACCAAGTCCTTTCTTCGATGCATCGCTATAAATAATGAACCCATCATTCCCCGATGGTAGAGTCAATATAAGATCACTGACTAATATTTTTCTTTAGTTATTCAAAAAATTGTTCACACTCTTTTTTCCGAACATATTTAACCCCTTTACATGTGAGCTTCGTTAATGGGTTATCCAATCGGGAAACATTATGGACGAAACGTCAATAATAACCTGATAAACCAATAAAACTACGTTCCTCAGTTATACTCATCGGTGCTGGCCATTCGTGGATTTCCCTGGTCTTATAAGGATAACAAGGATTCTATCTTTTGAGACAATATGGCCAAGAAAATAAATCTCCTGAAGCCAGAATTCACACTTGTTAAACATCCCATATAATTCATGTCTTCTCAGAGTCTTCCGGATAATACGCAAGTGATTTTCATGATCTTAGTAGCTTTTGGAGTATACTAAGATATCATCAATAAATACCACCACAAATTCATCAAGATATTCCTTGAAAAATCTATTCATTAGATCCATGAATTCAGAGGGTGCATTAGTCAGCCCAAATGGAATTACTGTAAACTCATAATGCCAGTACCTGGTTTGAAATGTTGTCTTTGGAATGTCTTCTTTCTTCACACACAACTGATGGTATCTAGACCGAAGGTTAATCTTTGAAAAGTATTGGGTTCCATGCATTTGGTCAAATAAATCATCAATGCAAGGTAGGGGATACCTGCTATTTATTGTTATAGCATTGATCTCCCTGTAGTCGATACATAACCTCATACATCCATATTTCTTTTTAACAAAAAGAATAGGGGCTCCACATGGAGAAACACTAGGGAAAATAAATCTCTTATTAATCAATTCCTATAGTTGATTCTTTAGTTCGACTAATTCAACAGTGGACATTCTATAAGGGGTCTTCGATATAGGCCTTGATCCCAGAATTAAATCAATGAAAAACTCATCTTCTCGTTATGGAGGATGTCCAGGTAAATCATCCGAAAACACATCTACATATTCTTTCACAACAGTAACATCCTCTATTTGAACATTATTTTCCTCACCCACATTCATTTCATTCTCCTCCTCCCCAATAATTGAATTTAGTTGAGTTACTTGGGGTGGATATTGATAAGAATTAGGTGGTGATGATTCCGCTCTAAAGATAAGTTGTTCCTTATTAGCATCATCAAAAATAGCAACCTATTTCTTCTTACAAAAAATTTTTGCATCATGGTCCAAAATCCAATCCATACCGAGGATTATATTAAACTCAACCATAGGTATGATGATGAGATCAGCGGATAAATAACATATATGTTCTCTAATGGGGACTGATTCGCAAAACATTTTTGCAATGATACATCCATTAGAATATTTAACTGACAACTACTTTGTTAAATAAAATTGGAAATATCTAATTTTCATAGCAAACTGGGAAGATATGAAACAATTTGTTGATCCAGAATCAAATAATGCATTTTCTAAACTTGAGGAAACAATTTAATTACCTTCCACCACATCTTTCGGAGCTTCTACCTCAGCAGTAGTGATAGAATAAGCTTGGCCTTGATCACTTGGACTTTTCTAAGGTATGTTCCCCTGATGCTTAGGACATTCATTAGCATAATGTCCCATCTCTCTGTAGTTGTTGCATTAAACATCGGTAGCTTCTTTCTTCCCCATGCAATCATGACCTTGGTGACCTTTTTCGCCACACTTGTAACAAACTCCCATTCCCTTCAAGAAAGTACCAGGGTGTTTCTTCCCACATTTACTATATGATGGATATTCAACTTTTTGCTTCATCCCCTTATTTCCATTCCCATATTGATCATCAGATCTCTTCTTCTCTTTCTTTACATTAAAGTCATAAGACTTAGAGAATTTCTTTTCTCTCTTGATAGCACATGAGACAATATATTCGTACTACGAGAAGGATTGTGACACTAATTCTCGATGAATAAATGGTTTTAACCCATAAAATAAATGATCAATCTTACTTCTTGGGTTACATATATAATCTGAAGCATACCTTGCTAACCTTGTTAAGTTAGCCTCATACATTGCGACATTCTCATCCTACTTTGGTCTCAGACTCACAAATTTCTTTTCCATATCTACTCGATGGTCACAGAGAAAGTATTTTTCTAAAAACAGATCTTTGAACTCCCTCCATTCCATATTTGATACTTCATCATCTTCCTTCGTGTTTTGAATGAACGACCACCATTGATCAACATCTCTAGTGAGGTGGTAAACTGCCATGATAACTTTTTCCCTTTCACTAATCCTTGCAGCCTGAAATATTTTCTCTAGGGAACTTATCCATTGCTCAGCTACCAATGGATTTGTACTCCCATTTAATATTAGTGCTTGTTGCCTCATGAAGCGACCTAACATTGATCCTCCACGCTATGGATCAGGATCCTCCATATGGGTAAGGTTGTTATTCATAACCTGAGTGAGTTGTCCCAGTATGGTGAGAAGGTGAACAGTACCAGTTGTATCACCTACTCCACTATAATTATCTTGAGCAGGTGGGAAATCCATACATGTAGTGCATTCATTGATACAGTTTCCATTTCTTACACTAGGCGTTGTTTCTATACAATGGCATAAACTAGATCTGTTTATGAATCAAAATACATAATTCAATACTTATAAAACACTTAACATAAATTGAACTATTTATGGATATAATCCATAATCATAAAAATGTTTTCTTAGAGGAATTATATACTCATAAACCCTTCATAATGGTTTGTAAGGAAAATGAGAGTTATCCTAAGCATATCCCCTGGGAGTGTCGTAACCAAGAGTGCAGCAAGGCCTGTTGTCGTGCACCATTTCCCATTAGAGTCTAGCTCAAAGCGGTGTTTTCGGGTTTTACCCCTAGGTACATTTGTGGTAGAGCCGCATCTACCTGCTCGTATCCAGATAGGGATGTATTGCTCGACAGAATCACAAAATCTCTACAATACCAAAATTCTAGGAAGATCTTCTACACTAATCCTCAAAGTCCATCCTAGGTCTATGTGCTATAATTAGAGTTTATCTAAATCAACCTTCCATGGTTTGTACTAAACTTCCTCTGATACCAACTATAACTCCCTGACCCCAGTTACCCAAAGTCGGTGCATTATTACAAAATATTGGCATGATCACAAAAGATCAAGTCTCGAAAGACCGATTAGTTTAGTATCCTTTGTATAACTAGATACATTCATAAATATTAAATTACATCATAAAGTTAAAACTATAACAACAATATCTTTTCTTCATATCCCCTCATAATATTCTCGCATGTCATTCATAAATTAATTCTTCACATCCTGGGAAAATAAAACATTGAAAGGGGTGGCTCAGATGCTTACTAAGGATAACAATATAGCGGAAACTTTCATAAATAAGCATAAACATTTAAGGAAATGTATAACTAAAACAAAATCCTTTTAAACTTGAACTTAAACATAATATGGCAAAGATAAAATGAAATAATTCCATTTAATTATTCACATGGATATTCTACTAGTTGAATACTCACATGCAATATCAATAACCACTTTCATAATGATGGAATGCATAATGCCAGACTATCATAACCACATAGACAAGGCCTCATTCCATGACTAAAAATAAGATTTTGTCAAGGCCTTGTGTCAAGACACTAATTTGTCTCATGAGACCTACCGATGCATCGAGGAGCTATAGCGGGCTCCACCCGTCACTTGTTAAGTCTAATTCATTCCTCATATGAACAGGTTTAAACATAACATAAACATTCGTATTAAAACTATCATACGAAATGTCAATACTTTCACAATAAACCATGAATTGTATAAAAATAACACATCAACAGTCAAACATATCACAAAACAATCAATAATATATGGAAGTTTTGTATCATAATAAATAAACTTCAAATAAGCTTAAAATCCATCAATGGATGTTGACATAGATGAAATCAATACTATTTGAGAGAAATATATCTTTTTTTAAATCATTTTAAAGTCATATAATTATAAAATAAAACATTTACATTGAAAATATTCTTATAATCTTGTAAGGAGAGCTTTTAATATTTTATAATGGCGGAAAATAGCTGCACCCGCCATATAATTAAAAAAACATTCTTACCTTAACTTTGTCGAAAAGGTCAAAAACTACCTTGTTTGGAAAATGACAGAAAGATTCCATTCAAAACACATAAGGGTATCAATTAATTTTACCCATTTTCTAGTAAATAGTAAAAAAAATGTTTTGAACTATAATTTTAAGAAACATGGATGTGGATGATAAAGAGGTCCCAGTAGATAATTTCGTATAAACAACCTCAGATAATGAAGAGATTGTAAAATAAACCCTTACCTTCTACTTTTCCTTAGTCGATGGTATGTTAACCTCCTGTATAATAGTTAAACATTGTTATTAAGTTATACAAGAACCATAAACATAATTATGATATCATATATGATCTTTTATTAATGCTTTGTTAATAATATTTTAGTATTCTCGTCGTTTTGGGTGTTAACTTAATCGTTTTCTTTTATTTGTTTTGTTACATAAGACATGTTTTTTATGGATTGGTTGTATATTATTCATATCCAGAATTATATCAAGTCCTTAAATTTTTTTTAATCATCAAATGATAATTATACTTGAATGGATACGATGGGGAATGAATCTCATCACGTTCGTGGAGACGGTAGTCCGTACGTACGCACGAGCGACAATATCATTCTTTTGATATTAATATAATATATAATTGGATGGTATATAATAAAAACAGAATCCTTATCATGTTATATTTATTATTTACATTAATTATACATCATTATTATACCCATCTAAATTATCATATATTGAATAACAATTACACCACGACGTGGAGACGGTAGGCCGTACGTACGCATGTATGGTGACATGTCATTCAAGGGATGGATAGAATAATGAATTTGGTTGTTCCATATTTATAATAACACCAAAAAATATATAATATAAATGATTTATTATTTTATAATGTAAATAATAAGGAAAGAAGAAGTTGAATAAGAAAGGAACTTGAAAAAGGGTGGTGAAATCATTACCTCTTTTTCGGGTTCTTCCTTTTGATTTGATCAAAAGGGATCCTTAGGTTGGCTTTCTGATCAAACTAAGGCCTCTAGGTTATATTTATGGAAGTTGGGAGGATATTTGGGCAGAGTTTGGATGATCAAAAAGGCTTTTAAGGTGTGAAATTGAGTGATGGGGGAGTGCCCTTTTATAAGAGGGGTGAGGGGAACCTTTGGAAAAGCTAGAAATATTATTTTATAATAAATTAATATTCAGTTTATAATGGATCGCAATTTGATTATTCAAATTATAAGCTGGGTATGGGTCTAAATCCACTCAACCAATAGGTTTTAGATAGGTTTGGGTCACTATATTAACCTTATCTTTTAGTTTTAACTCTTAGTTAATTTGTTTGACATTTTCCATATCCCTTTGTATTTTTATATTATATAGTTAATAAACATACTATATACATCCAAGAAACACACAAGTGGTCCATTAATGATACCCCTATCATTATATATGTCTCTTGGCCGAACCTTATATTTTTAGGAATTGAATATCAATTAATAATATAATATTTGTTTTAAAAACTCTTTTATGTCAATTTCGACACTATTTGGTATTTTATTTTTGTGAAAATTATAACAGCATAATTACTTCTAAAAAACATAATTAAATAAATAATAACATGTCATATTAACCTATAAAAGTATTTTAATTCATAAAAAGTATCAAATTACATTTATTTGGGTATTTATATTATCAATTATTTTAATATTTCATTAATTATGTATTTACTACATCACCATTGTGACATAAATAAATTAAATTATTTAATGTAAAAAAATTATAAATAAAATACAATTATGTAGGAAATAGTTTTATATTTCCAATTAATATTTATAATAGAATTAATCCTATGTAAAACCCTATTTTAAAAATATTTTAGTTAATAAACATTGATATTAGCTCTTTTAACTCTTTTTTGAATTAAATAATAATAAATGTCCTAATCTAATCCAAGTGAACCTAAATGATAATATTTTATTCCTAAGGTTGTTTTCGGTCGAGATACACTTTCCCAATAGAATTAGGACATGTGTTAGGGTAATATTAATATCATTTTTACCCTTAATTACCCTATTTACTTTTAACCGTGATAAATACAAGTAAAAAGTTACTATTCACCAAAAATTATTTTTATCTTATTGAACCACATTTTACTCTTTGATATTAACCGTGTCTCTTAGATTTTCAAAATTCCACTCACAGAAGCGGTAAAATTAGGTTTTATGTGAATTTGAAAATTCTCCTAGGAGATGGGTAAAAGACGGCGAAACGTTCAATAAAATTTTTATATGTCTAAAAATATTATAAACTAACTCCAATGAATTAAATTGAACTTATATACTTATAAAGAATCTATTTTGACCTAAAATAAATTTAATTAAAATAAAAAATTATTTAAATAAAAAGTTGGTTTTTTACTAATAACTCGGTGTTTTTCACTATTCATCAAAAATTGAAAGTTTTCAAAAAAAATACCAAAAAATCACCCTAGGGTCATTTCGATATTCCGAATCCAAAAATGAAGTCCATTTTGAATGATAAAATTTATAAAATTTCAAAAGGTGGGTAATACTATTCATAATGGCTAGTTTGATTTGTTGTGGTGTGTGTTAGAACTCGAGATTCCGTATAACACACGCTACTGTATTATTCAAAGAGAAGCATACCGTGGAAGATTGGGGTGTCACAATTCATTCACAATTACATTGAAATTTTATCAGACACATATATTGACAACAATTAGACAAAAAATATCAGTTTAATGAGTTTTTTTCTTTAACCACCCCCTTTGTATTATTTAAATACCCATTACACATTAAAAGTCACATTTTTATTCTTCCTATATGTGGAAATAAAACACATGATATTATTTTTTGGAAATAATTCATGTCATCTAAATATGTATCTATTGGACATTTATTCTTATATCAATTAATATCCAAATTTCATAAGAGATTCCAATAATTAGAAATTAAAATTTCTCTTCATCAAAAAAGCAATGAATCCCCTTTATTAAATAAAAAAGTCATTAATTAATAATCTCTACGTATGTGTAGGGTAACATAGTGTAGAAACAAATATTGATATATTTATTAATCAAGGATATAAATATGTTTTTTATTCTGATATATATACTGAAATATTCATTTTCTATACTTTTCAAAAGATATTAACATCATATATTTCATTCATCTTGTAAAACACCTCAAAATCATTAAAATATAATGATGTACTTTCTTGTTATCAATCCACTTAACATTTAAAATGAAATTATAAGTTACTTTCATTACCTATTAATAATTATTATTCATATTGATATAGAAAAACACAAATAATTGTTTAAAATAATAAATTTTCCAGAATTTGATATTACCACATTAATCACTTACTATAAAATCAAATATTCATGGCATACCCATTATGATATTGAATTCGGGAAATTGTTAAAATTTCCCACCCATAAAAGGATGTGCTTCATCAATCTTCTTAATAGAAATGAACATTCTTCAAGAATAATCATCATAAATGATTTTAATAGAAAATGAAATAAATTACTCCCCAATGGATTACATCCTAAATGTTGTTAAAATTTTTAAAACACTCGTATCTTTAAGAATCCCCATAAATGTATTCCTCGTCATCAATTCCTTGTATTGAAGAATCAAATAAGAAATATTTATATTAATAATCTTCTTCTTAATATATTCATAGTTATAGTAGTAGGTATGAGTTGTATATCTCAACCACTAAATTTATTTCAATTTTTTCCAAATTTATATAAATTCATTTTGCATTTTACCCTTTTTAATTTCTAAATTTTATCATTTAATAGAGGCATGGACTCATTTAATTAATAATAATTCATCTTATATGGAATAATATTCTTCAAATTTGAATGTAGTGAACTTTTATTCTTCGGATCATAATAAAAAATCTTTGGATATTTAAATTAATCAAGACTTATTACTAGGCACTATTTTGGAACATGCACATATTTCTTCCTGTGTATAAACTCCTAATTTATTGAAGCATTTAAACATAATAATCCATTGTTTCTTCTTCATTGTTTATCCGTAGTTCTATTTGATTAAGAAAACATATCATACATTTTCAAGAAATATTCCCTGATATTATTCACCTTCTACTGATATCTCCAACAATTATTGTGTTATTCAATTTTCACCACATGTCAGGAAATTTGAATTTTTTTCATGATTTTCTTGCACAAAATAAATATATTTATTTTCTTCTCGGATTAATATATTTTTATGCATTAGATTGATTCCACAATAATTAGTGTTTATGAACTATTTTCCAATGTCTATTATAAGGATATTTAGTCGAAAATAGAATAATATTTTCATTGGTTTGACATTCATCTCATAATTGTTCTTGGGTGTGTCATTAATCACGGTTTTATAAACTCTTATCTCTTACTCACACCCTATGGAATATATTTATTTGTTTTTTATTTACCTAGGAATATGACTTGGTCAATTATTCATGTCATTATATTCATGTTATATTTTTGGTTCATACTAGGACTCATTATTATTATAACCAATTATATTACTATAATCATAAAATTCTTCAAGTCTATAAAATATATTCTTGAATGAAAAATTATTCTTTATATGTGAATTATTATTTAGTTATACAAAATTAATCTTTCCATAAAATTATCTATCCCTTAATATTTTCCATCTATAATTATCCTTCATAGAAAAATTAGGCCAACAATCAATGTGAAAATGATAGAATTTCTAATAGTACTAACAATAGTAAAGATAAAACAATTTCTTCTTTTGTGAAACAAAATGGATAGGTTTGAAATAATTTTTTGTTTGGATAGTATAATTATTGGTCTATTCTCTTTTTAGGGAAAAATAATTCACACTCGTACTCATTAAATCCTTTTATGAGATTATGGATTTGCCATTAGTTATCCTCAACCATGTTTGACCAAAATCCTTTTTAGGACTTGGACATCCAGATGAAACAATATCAGTACTTGAAAAATCATATAGAACAGGGGTTAACTATTTCATTGGGATTTAAAAAAAATAATATTTAAATCATCTTGAGTAGATGTTTAATATTTTATTATTCTATTAATATGTAATAATATTTTACAAATTACACATGGAAGCTCTTTCAATGTCAGTATATTGTGAATATTTTTCATGATTTTTGTTATTATTTTACAACTATTCCTCTCACTAATAATATTTTATATTTAGAGAGATCTTATGTTATTAAAGTTATTTCACATTATCTTAAAATTTATTTTGGTATGTATAAATTTTTCTTTCTTTAGATTTGTAAAATTTAAATTCATTTTAAGACACCTCATATTGTGGAATTTTTTCTCTTATTCAAAAAATTCAGTTTGTCCCCCCATGGACTCACTAAATTTTGAACGTTTTCATCACTAATTACATTTTCTCTTAGTAGATAATTATTCTACTCTTTCATTCTCATTGACTTGACCTCTATAGGATTCAATAACACTCATTGAGGATTTGTGTAGTTTATAAAATTCATGGATGAGTTCTTCAGAAACATTCTCAGTAACACCTTCCTGGAAAAGAGTCTATTGTAATTCATCTTTAATTAATGTAAATTATCATTTGAATAGAATATTGATCGGTCATTTGATTCATCAGATGGGATGAATGTATCATAATTTTCTTTGATTTCTAACTGAGATTCATTGGTATTCATGAAAAAATTATGAAAATATTTATGTTTATGATTCATCTCAAAAAAAGTCCTTCTCCATTACGACATTCCCATAGAAATTTATTTTCTATTCTTCTTCAACATAAGAATCATTTTCATTTAAAAGTGATATATTTTCTTCAATATCATCAATAAATTGTGAGAAAAGTTTATATTTTGGAAACATATTTTTGATTTCTTTCATCATATCCTTAGATTTCATTCTAATCTATATCTTTTTATTTAGATAATATTTGACTTCTGAATAAAAAACACATAATGACTCAATAAATTTTTATTCTTCACAACTTAAAATAGACTCATTGAAATAACATTCATCAAAGTATTTATCAAATATTGTTAATGGACTAAAATCATGAATATATTCAATTTTTGATGAATCATATTTATTTTTAAAATTTATTCCCATATTTCTCGAATCATTATTCTATATTTGATTCGTGATTTTTGAAAAAATATCCTTATTCTCACTAATAGAGTAGTGAACTGAATTTATTATCTATGAAAACTCTATTACTTATTTCAATTCTGTGATCATTTTCATATATGTGTAATAAAAATACAGGGACAATAAGAAATATTTAATCTGTAACAACCCCAAGTTTTATTAATGGAAATCCCACTTGATCTAATTAAATGTCTCTTTATGTAAATTTTTTATATAAAATGTTAACTTCTTTGGTTTTATGTTAATAATTTTGACCAATGATAGTATAGCCATTGAACGGTGATCACATGGATAGTATAAATATAGGGCTTTAACAAATCCAATTTACTCAGACAAAAGAAGTGATGGCCTCATCCAGTAGAATTTCTCTATACGAATCCCATTTGTCAGATCTCAGAAAAGAGGTAGTGTCCTTGGGTTTCGCTCTTGACCAAGCCCAAGATGACCTTCATCATGTCAAGCTCGAATGGGACCGTCTCCGGGAAAATTGGAAGTTGATAGATATTACCACTCGAGCGATGTTATCTGAGCCACCCCAAGAGTATGTCACCATGGCACACCATACCCTTAGGTCTTATGCAGCTGTTTAAAGGGGTTATGTAAAAAATTGCTAGTACTATGTTCATGTATATTATTTCTCATTTATAATAATGAATATACCTACTTGTCATTGTTGACACTTTGTAAATAGTTCTTTTAAAGAAAAAATAATATATTTTTTAGTTAGTATTCAGATAAGAAATATATTTTGATGAATTAATGAATTTTTTAATTATATAGTATCTTAATAAATTATTATTATTATTAAATTAATTTTTATTAAATATAAATGACCTTATAATTTTATGAATGCAATTGTAATTTTTATTAGTGTTTGAAATCCATTTTTGTCAAAACTCATCAATTTTCGATTATTATCGGTTTTTATTTTAAAAGTAAAAATTAACACATTTAGAAAATTATTTAGATAAAATAAATTTTATTTCTGAAATCAGAACATCGAAATTATCCAACGGTGATTTTTTAATAATTTTCTGAGTCAGTCAAATTTTTGGGTAAAAATTAAATACCATTTATATATATAATGTATTTTATGACATCAAAATGACCCAATACTGATGTAATAAAATACTATAAGCATTATGTTCGGCCAATATATGTTTTACCATTAAAATAATGTGATTTTGGGTTTGTTTTACTTCTTTTACAAAGCATTAATGGACCCCTCAAGACTTATTAAACATCTTGTCTTTTTAAATTATTTTCCATGGGAGTGTGACTCACCTCCACATAAGCAACCCCATTATTTTAAGAACTTCAGACATTGTCCTTATAAAATATTTTTCTCCTCTTACAATTTCCAAAAACCATGGGAAAAAACCTTGAGATAATTTTTGGTAAGGATTAGTTTAATGTAAGGGGTCCAAAACATAAATAATAAATAATTCACTCACCTTTCCTATATAAACCCACCCAAGCTCCCACTTCCTCCTCACTAAAAGCCTTTTGAGTTCATCAAACCTCTTCCTTTATCTCTCTATAATCCTACCAAGGTGCCCCAAGCTCCCAAGAAGCCTCTCTCAACCCTCTCTCAAGCCTTTGGAAGCACACTTCCAAGTAAGGGTTTTTCTTCCTTTCACTTTTTTGTCTAATTTTTATAATATTGTTATGCCCTTTAAGTTTCAATTATAAATGATGGGGTATGATTTCACACCTCTCCCATACTTCCCTCTTATTGTTTTAATTATGGAGACCCCTTTCTCTCTTATTAAATGCCTCCCATGTACACCCTTTACTATGCCGAAATTCCGAAAGGAACTTGTCTCTCCTCATTTACATTCAAGAAATACTTTTGTATCATGAATCTAAATTCCATTAAAATTGTTGTGACATGTATATATATGACCCCCTTACTTTCCATTCATGTAGATATGATGACACACCCCTTTCACTCTCATCAACCATTTTGATGAATTATTATATCACGTCGTGACACTGTCGAAATTGCACCAATTTTCTAAGCCAATGCCATTATGTAGTGAATACCATGCCCATTTCTCCGTCAAGGGCATTCACCTTCATGCACATTTACTTATTAATTATAAAGTTTCATTACACATTACTTTTTCATGGAATAAATGATTCTATTTTATGAATCCATGCTTTATGATCCATGTGGAACACTTATGCATGAAATGAAATGTTTAAGAAGGGTGCGCCCTTATAGCGCTCCAATGCATTGGGTAAAGTATATTATCATGATACGTCATGTGCAATGAGTGTTGACTCATGATAATTCAAGTGCAACAAGGGTTTACTCGTGCTTCATGTGCAATGAGGATTTACTCATGCTTCATGTGCAATGGGCCTTGGCTCATGCTAATTCCATGTTAAGTGTTGTTGCCACATTTCCATGTTATGATTATCATGCATTATCATGCCTTTATGTCCATGTTTCTCTTATGATATATTGATATTCCTATTGTCTAACATGTATTTTACTCCTCATGTATTCCATGTTTATTCCCTTACTGGGCTTTATAGCACTCCCTTTTCTCATGAATGTCTTCAGGTTATCCCATGCAATGGTAAGTACGAGGGAATGTAGTGGTCATGTATAAGAAGTTTTCAATAAAGATGTTTTATTTCATGTTTTAAGTTTTTATGTAATGATCCTAAGCCCTAAGGACACTAGACCTCTCGATATTCCAAGTTGTATCAAGTGAATATTTTATGTAATAAATCATGTTTAAGTTTGTAATAAAAGTAGGGTTCTCATATAATCAAAGGTGTAACCTATTCTCTAATACTAAATTACATTCACAATAGATTATTTAGGTAGGAATAGGGGTGAATCATTGAAGAAATTTTTTACCAAATTTATATTGTTTTCCATTACCCATATTAAATTTGATCCTCTATACGTATTAGAGTTAATGGAGCAACACAATTTACAAACATAGATATAGGATATGAAAGATAAAAAGTAAATGAAAACAAAACACACAATATAATTAAAATGTTCACTCCTAAGGTGGGTGACTATTTAATTTCTATGTTTTGGGTGATTCAAGACACAAATTATCCACTAGAAACCAACATAAAAATACAATTAGTTTGGTTATGTATAGACATGAAACAGTGTGGATAGGTTTGAATCATTTCACAAATGATATTTTCAAACCAAAACTCTTATTTATACTAGAAATATAATAGTGTTTCAAACATAACACTATGATAAAAAATAAATATCACAAGAACATAAAGCTCTTATAGTAACACAAGACTAAACATCCACTTCAATACATTGAGAATATACTGATTCTTCAGTTTCTCTCATAAAAAAATCACATTGAATGTAACTTTATGTTCTAAAAACCTATATGGCGATTGGATAAGTATATTTTTCATAAAAACTAGAAGTTATTACTACCAAATAAATACAATATAAAATCATAATGAAAAAATATATATTTCCCTCTGTAATTTGAGTTTTATTCTAATTTTAATCCTCAACATCAACATCAAAAAAATAATTCTAATAGAATTTTCAATAACTACACCTATATTAATTATTGGAAATATATTTTTCTCAATGAATTACTGCATTTTTATTATTTCCATTGACATGAAAATATTTTACTTCAATATCCTTTTCATATCACTATAATGAAATGTAAATGTTTGTTTCCATTTCTCAACAGTCTCTATGTAATATGAATTGCACAATTTATTCTTATTCCTTAAAATAAAAAGGAAATGTTGTGCACTCTATGAATGTATACAATATAAGAACAAAAAATTATAATTACCTTTTCAATTCAATTAATCATGTAAAAATATGTACTACAACATATTCTCTAATTATATTACATAGTTATATCATGTGAATCATTATATTGTTCTTTCTTATTACATGTGTGATATCTTGGTAACATGTTTTTCTCATCTTTATGCTTCCATTGTGAATATTTGTATACTCTATAGATAATAATATAATATAGATGATTCATGATAACACAAAATATTATTATTCTTTTTAATCAGCTTCATATAATAAAAAAATGTAAATGGTTCATGTAAACAATTGTATTCTTCTAGTTAGAAAAATTCACCGCATGATCACTTTTCATAAAAATACTTAATCTGTGAATATAAGATCCTTTTTTAAAATAAATTTTCATGATAATAATAGTTATCAATAGTACCTATTTGTGAGAACATTGGTTCATGACAATATTAGTTTATCAGAACACTTCTTAGAATCTCTTCTGATTAGTGAGTTCCTCATTCTACATCGAAAAACTAAATTAAAACCTGTAATTGGTTTTCAGAAACATCATGTGAACAAAAAATTAGTTGATCATCTTGAACACATGGAACATACTTCACAAATATATAGCGCATGACCCAATCCGTTTATTTCTCAAAAATATCTCTCAATTGGGCGATAAGATGGAATAAACATGAGTAGATTTTTTGTATTTATAGAGTACACTCCATAGAATAACCATTTATGAAAAATTCTTTCAACCACTAATTTCATCATAAAATACATTCACTATCTACTTCAGACAATATCAATATCATCGGAAAATATCACATCTGCATCTCAATATTTTTCATCCATTTAGACTTCATAATATGATGAAATCAATATTTCATATCATTTGATCAATATCATATCATCAGAATAATCAATTGGTGATAATAAGTTATGGTTGAATCTGTTTTCGACATCACTGCATTGATATCCCACTGTGTAGAACTCTTTAATGACTTGAGGTAGATGACGTTCTCAATAATCAGATCAAAATACTAGTAAGAAGACATCAAATGGCTTCAATATATATACAATCCTTAAAAATCATCCAAAATAAAAATAATATTCATTTATTTATCCCATAATAATAAATGTAAAATCCATACCCCTCTAGAAATGGTTACCAGAATCATTCAAAATACACTAGCACTACCCTATGCCTGGACTCCAATCTGTTTTTATTCCACCCTACACAATGGCTAGCCATTCTTCCCATGCACTAATGTGCATCACAATACAAACCTAAAATCACTATACTAAATGGATGAGGATTTACATATAAGCATGAGTAGTGGATAGGGTCCCTAGTTTGGTTATTAATTGTCAGTTAATTTTATTATTAACTCCATTAAAAATTATCCACATTCCATTGAAATTTAAAATCCAACCAAATCAAAATTATAGCCTAATTCATTTTTCTGTTCAAAATTAAATCATAAATTACAACTAAAAAATACTCAAACAATATTTCTCCTGGATATTATTCTTCTTCTTAAAATAATTATTTTATGCAATGTGCATCAATATTTGTACATCTCTTAGAACAAAATACCATACTTGCAATCACCATAACTCTTCAAGTAATAAGATATTCATTTTTATGGAATCATTTAATCTTCTATAAAATTATGTAAATAATATTTCCACTTTTATAGAATTTAATTTTCAATAATATCACTTCAAAAAATCATCATAATTAATCATTTATTATCTTTAATAAACTGTACTAATTAAAAAATAATTTCCAATTGATGAATGCTTCGGAAAAAAATTAAATAGAAGCACATTCATACTTAATCACAGAAAAATTTAATTTTCATAAAAAATACATTGAATACAATTAAAAAATATATATAACATTAATCAATTTGGGTACTTGAGGTCTACACATAACCATACGGACATAAAACATGTTCCATGTTTAAAATTATGGATATAAATCAACATAAATACATAAAATTATTGACATGATACTAGGACCACATCTAACCTTATCGAAATTAAATTTGTTCTACACATAATATTGTGAAAATGAAATCAATTTCACCTAAATCATAATAAAATCTTGATTTATCCATCATCACCCAGTGCATTTGAGACCTATAACATGATCACATGTCATTGGGTTATAACATAACTACTGGTCATTGGTTTATAATGTCCCACCAATCCATTGTTTATAATGTACCCAGGCATCCAAGGATTTAAACATAACTACCTATGAAATAACAAAAACTATATTTATTTGGGCCACAAGATCAGAATATATTGATCATATCATTTAATCATAACATGTGAATTGGAAATAAGATTCATAGACATTTGATCATATTTTTATATCGTAAACCATAAGTGAAAAAAAGTTTGATAGTATTTCCTTATTATACTCATAAGCCATATATAAAAATATGAAGTATAGTTCCATTGGATCATATCCTAGTTAGATATAATGTACACCAAAAATTCATATCATTTATTATATTAAATTCTATAAAAAGATAATAAAAAAATTATTGGGGATAAAATAAGTTACATTGTGAAATAATATATTTAAAAAGTAAAAACTTACTAAATATTAATGCTAATATTTAAATTATAAAAATCCTTGCAAAATTTTCATTTACTATTAAAATCTCCGAGAGTCATTTTTGGTGAGAAATAGTATTCATGTTTTACTAGTGAAAACAATGATTCATTTCACATTTTCTGTATAAATTTGAAGCATTCTCATTTAGAAAATGAAAAGTAGATTCCTTTTTCAATATTTCTTATTAAGTAAAACATGGGTGAAAATTTATTTATACCATTATAGTGTAATATTTAATAAATCAGGAAATAATTTTTATAAAACCCTGATATTGATAGAAAATTATATTCGATCGATGAGATAAATAATGTTATTTTCAGTAATAATATTAATTTTTGTGTATTCAGATTCATTAAAAGGGTATTATTAAAGGGGAAATATTAATTTCATAAATAAAATGAGTATAATAAAATTCATGAGCTTTTTTAGTGATTTAAAAAAATATGTCACTATTGGATAATTAGTCAAAAATAATCTTAATAAACATTGATATTGTTCCATAAAAACATTAATAGTTTGGTAAAATTTGAATCATTTGACCAATGAATTAAATAGAAATAAATGGACATGTATAACCCATGAATATCATTATAAAAATCATTAAATACCATTCATGTTTAACATCTAATGAACACAAAAGAAAGGGTTTTTTTAATTTTTTAATTGGCCCAAGGAAATAAAATTGATAGGGAAAACACATACAACTATTGAACTTTTGAATCATAAGACCCATTAAAAAAATAATGTAAAATAAAAAATTAAAGATCATTTTTATAATTAAATCAATTATATAAAATTTCAATGTATATATATATATACATTAAGAAATAAACAAGTGATAATAATGACATATGTTTCCTAAAAAAGGTAGGCTGGAAATCCCATAAATTATTTCTCAACATCAATTTGACATGTTGAAACCACAAGTATAATAAATATAGGTTAATTATAAATATACTCATTAACCATATATAAATATATATATATATATATATATATATATATCATACCATATATGAGGCACCTATGATTCATATAATATTTGGTTTAATATTTTCTGTCTTTTAACATTGATTATGTTTCCAACATATACTTGAATATTAAACCTGATATATATATCATATATATTTATTATATATTTATTTATTGTAATCTAAAAATAGAAGTTATTGAATATTAATTAATCCTATCAAAGAGATGGTAGGTCTTATATATGAATGAATTTTGTTTCCATTTTCTCGATAGTTTGATAAAATGAAAGGTAAATACTTATTCACATTTTATGAATAATTTTCATATAATATATATAATATATATTAATTTAATTTATTATAATTACCATACTTATCAAAATAATTTGAAAAAATATCACATCACTTCCTTGAGCTGGTCTTCCACATGATGAAACAAGCAATTTTTTCATTTTCTAACATTTTCGAATGTGTGATGTTTTTATAGACATATCAAGCCTAGTAAACAATAACATATGTCTTGTTTATTTAATTATAATAAGTTATAGGGATTCATATCCCCAAAAACAAAATACTTTAGTATTCTTGGTATACTAGATAAATACATGATTCCAAAATTACTTTTGAAAACACAAATTATATAAATATTTTTTTTTTCTGAAATATCTTTTATCTCTCTAAAATATTCTTGAATATCTGTAAAAGTACACATCACGGAATATTGTAAAAGAAAAAAAATGATAGTAATATCACATTTCTATTAAGTTATATGTAATTGATATTATATCCTAAATCAATAAGAATATTCAAAATGTAATAGTAAATAAATGAACACACATCCAATTTAAACAACATGATTGTCATGATATTATATGAAATAATTAACATGATACGGAAAATAACTGGACACACATTTCAATTAATAAATAAAATATTAATGAAAGGAATCTAGATAAAATATGATAGTAAAAATATCATGTATTATATTTACTAAATTCAAAATGAAGGAAATTCCTAGTTAATGGAAATCATGTTCTCATATATGAGGAAAAATCTACCATAAAATTCATTCAAAAAATAGTTCAAAAATAAAATATTAAATGTTATTTCTATATTTTTGATTCACCTAATGATACTACTAAAACATTAATGGAATATATAATTCTGAGCACCACCCATCAATGCATGTCCAAAGTATTCCTCATATATTAAAAAATATATTTAATTCATAAAGGATGTTTCTAATCATCAAAAATTCTTATTGAGTAATGATTACATATAAAAAACATATCCTTGGATAAATAAATTTCAATGTAGAACACATTATGTAGATATGATATATAGATTATGAAATAAACATATGCATGATAGTATTATATACATTTAAGGGATATTTAAGGTTCAATTATAATATGTAATTGAAAAATAAAAATGAATTTTAATGAATAAAAAATTGAATCGAGATGCAAAATGTCAAAAACTTTACATCAAATATTTATCATAAACCATCCATATAACAAATACGTAATATATCAATCAATAATTTACTTATTTGATTTATAATAAACACTTTCTTTCATTTATTAATATAAATACCATAAAATGTTCTTTAAAAACATTCATGTGAAAAATATACATTTCATTTGAAAAATCACATTTAAAACAACATTCCTGTAGAAACCTATCCCTATATATCCCAGATATGGTGTCTGCTACTAATTATGCGTGTATGATTATACAAAATCAAATACAAAATGATTGAATATTTTAGTAGTCTTTGTAAATGAGATAAATAAATGGATCTTGTATTACATATGAATATAGTAATTAGAACATGTTTTTTTTCAAAATAAATAAAAAAACATCAAGAACAAATTTATTCATTATAGGAAATCGTTGTATATCATTCATAGTATTCTTATTAGATTCTTGGTGAAATAAACATAATAAGGGTAAGGTCAAATGCTCAATAAGGATATTGTATAGCACATGAAATAACGAATCAATGATATTAGAAATTATAGAATGGTAAATAATAAAACAGAAACACACACATCATATAATAAAAAATATGTGAATAAAGTGTATAATCGTTATTGAGAAATACTAAATGGAAACACATTCCAATAAAAAAACTTGATAATGAATAATAAAAATGGAAATGTAAGAAACAAAAACACATGACATCTAATAAAATAAATTCAATGAAATGTATCCAAATATATGTCGATCAAAAATATAACATATGAATAATAATAAAATCAATTAATGAAATGATTAATTATTGGACATCATGTTTTCTAGGAACATGATACCTTTTCCATGAAGATACAATTTTTACTTTTCAATTTTCACAACTAATTTTTCCCATGAGAATACAGAAAAATATAGGGGATTTCATTAACCATTGCCAAACCATATGGATTTCCATAAACGGTCCCCAATTTTTTTTCATTTCTTAAAAACACTTTATATCACAAAAATATTATTCCTTTTCAAATATTCATATTGAATAGTGTATACAAAATTTTAAATATTTTCCCAATTAATAAAATAACATTCCAAGTAATAATTGTATGAAAAACGGTATATGATTTAGTAAATAATCATATCCATGAAAAATACTATGGATATTTAGGGGAAATTTAATGTCAAATGATTATAGGGAATAAATATTTCAAAGGAGTTAAGGGAGTTAAGGAGATGAATGTGAGTACTATACGTGGAAAAATCAAGCATAATCCATCCATAAGAGGATTTATGATGGTATCAATACAATATAATCCATGTGGATTAAAATAATGGATTTATTGATCAAATAGAATAAAATTTCCCCGAATGTAAATACAACTATATGATCATCAATGTTATTATAAAGGAAAATAATATTCAAATATTCCAAACTGTCTCAAATAACATTGAAACATTTTAAATCACAATCCAAATGAATGAATAACATTACAAAAATGTATTAAATAATATTAAGATAAATTAGTTCATTATATAATATAAAAAATGGGCATTAGATACACCATATAAAATATTTAAGTGGTGAACATGAAATTTAACTCCAAGATGAAAAAAAGTGAGATGAGAATACCTTACATATGAATTGAAAGGTCTATATGTAAAAATAATCAAGTAAAATATCATAATAACATGAAGATAAAGAATACATGGGGAAATATATCATAATGGGAACAATGTAATTCACAAAAAATTATGTTTGTGGTGAATCTGACATTTATCTCAGTGGTGTAATAATTAAGATATAAATCTCTTACCTTGAGTTTACATTTAGGTGAACATCCATTAAACTATACTATAACAAACATGTGTTAAAATTATTCATACATGGGAACCTTTTTTATGTTTATTATTAATAATATTCCACATATTTTTATTTTGTTAAAAACTACTTAAACAATTTTGTTTACATAGTGTATTTTGACCAAATTCAGTTATGTGTCCAAAACAACATTGGTAGGTCAACTATGGAAAATAAGGCCAACATATATTATCTCCAAAATAATAATCATGACATAATTATATTATTTATAAATCAATTATACTTTAAAAAAATATTGTTATGAAAAATGAATCAATCTTACAAGCATAGAGACGGTAGATCATACATATGCATGAGTAATGTTCTCATTTTTCTATGATCATTACGGAAAGATGGTAAGTAGAGTAATATATTTCTAGAACTATCATTATATCATAAATATAATATTATTTAGTCATATATAATTATATATATAATTCTTGTGGGGAAAAAGAAATCATATTGTGTCGACGAGTTGGTAATACAGATGTCCATGAACGACATTATCACTTTGTGTGTGAAAGGTTACTAAAGAAATATATATATATAAATATATTATGTTCCTAGAAAATTAATATTTTAATTAATATAATATTTTTTTATTATTTAATATTTTTTAATTAAAATAATATTTTATAAGTTCCATTTATTGTGTGAACGAATCACATCGCTTTAAGGGGGCGACAACACACACTTCCACAAACAATGTTCTCATACTAACATAAAATAGAATGAATTTAAGGTATGTGTAATGAAAGTATTAAAAATATATAATTAAATAATAAATATTATATATAACATTTATATATTCACTTTCTATCATAGTGTTCACCATGATATGTGGTAAATGTAAAATAAACAGTCGTTATTTTGTGAGGCAATAGTTCACTATACACAGAAACAATATACTCAATATCCTTTTCAATGATGTGTGTGGAAGTGTAGTTAAAACCATAATCATAAAAACATATTAATATATTTATTATACTGGTGTTTTTATACACTAATATAATAAATATATTAGTGTGTTTGGAGAATATAAATAAAATAAGAAAGCTTAAAGAAACATGTTACCTCTTAATCGAGAAACTTCATTTAGTGGGTACCAAAAGGCTTCCTTGGAATGATTTGTTACCAAAGGTAGGATTAAACGTTTAAGGGAGAGATTTTGGGAGGCTATTTAGAGAGAATTTTTACCAACCTATGTTTTTTGAGTGGTTTCACGAATGTGGATAGACGGTGGCCTCTTAGAGGGGGGGGGAAGAATGACTTGTAATTATTGAAAACAAGTTAGGTGTAAACATGTTATTGCCTAAAATGTCTCATAAAACCCCCAAAAACTCATGAATTGATGGTTAGTGGAAAATGTATGGTGATATAATCGGTGTTGGACACGTTTCTAGGTCATTTTTCCCCTAAATAAAAGGTTGATTCCTTTATTGAGCTTAATTTTACCTTTATAATCAAAATTAAATTTAAATACATTCAGTAAAATTTTTTGTTAAAATTTTTTCCATTTTAAAAGTTATGAATTATGATGATTCAAACATGTAATCCAGATTTTTAAATTCCAATAATATCAGTGGAAAAAATTAATATGAAATTCATCAATCATGCAGGACGACAATGCGTGTTTTTATATTAAAATTTTCTCAATGTTTTCTATATTTTTATATTCAATGTAATATTAAAATTGATTCCAATAAAATATATTTTATTAATTGATATAATTATTTTTTAATTAGTCATTAAAAAAATTATAATTATAATTTATCCTTGTAAATAATAATGTTAAAAAACCAAATTTGAACTAAATTACAGTATTTTTAACTATTCCCCAGATAAATGAACGGTTTCCGAAAAATGTAAAAAATAAACACTGACCTAAATTTTATTTTCTATTTCAAATATGAAGTTAATTTTGATATATTAAGTCAATTAATATTCCAAAATTCTTATCTAATATGGTTTCTCTATTAAATGGTGTTAAAATTCCCATTAAAAAAATAACTTTTTATGTTTAAAATAGGGATTCTTCTTAACTTATTAATATCAAACCTAGTGGATACATATAAAAAAATATTTTATTGAATATATTAAATATTTATTTCAATAAAATCATTATCTAATTAAAATTAAATATTTTTATTAATATAAAACTGCTTTAGAAACATAAATGTAATAATATTTATTTTAATATTTAATTGATTCTTATTTTCATTTTTATTTAATAGGAAACAAAATAATTAATTTTATATTTATATAGAAAATAAATTTTCCTAATTAAGTAAATAATATTCATAATCTCTAACATAATTTCTAGTTTCTATCATATTATATTAAATATTAATATTTTAATAATACAATATTGGTTGATAAAACTCAGTATTGCGTGTAACACAAGCAATCGAGGAAGATATCTCTTATGTGTAACCCATTCTAACACATGTTTTCATGTATTCAAAATATATATAATCTATTTTAAATAGTAAATAAATTATAAATTATCAAGATATTATATAAAATTACACACTTGACATTATGTATCTTACAAGCTATCGAATTCAAAGTTCTAACTTCACAGTTTTGGGGCGTCACATTCTCCACACCTAATTTAAATTGTATCCACTCAATTTAAACATGATTATGGTGATATATTATTTGATTTATTTTATTTTTGTAATCCAACATAATGAGAATATTTCATAAGTCATCCAATCTAAAATAAGGAATTGTAATTAAAAATTCCACATGAACAACCATGTAAATAGGTCCCTATTGAAGTGCCCAGATCAGTGTGAATCACTGAGAGGGGGAGGGGGTGAATCAGTGATCCTTTAAAACTTTTTACTAATTGATTCTTAATCAATTAAACCTCTATGGCTTGTTAAGGCCTCGATCCACTCTTCTTGTATCTCTCACCTTTCCACGAATGATGCAGTAAATGTAAAGGCACTGGACACAAGGATTTACAAGGTTCGGCACCAAAGGCCTACATCCTTGCCATGCTCTCTCAGCATGGATTCTCCCATTATAACTTGTTAGAATTACAATGGTCGATACAGAGTCCCACTGTATCTCTCCTGAGTCCCACAGGAGGGTCTTTATACTGCGTCCCACAGTGTTACCAGAGTCCCACTGGCCTGCTCCAGAATCCCACTGAAGACTTCTTCTCCCTGAGTCCCACAGGGTCTTCTCTTGGCTCCTCGAGTCACACGAGTAGCTCTTCTTCTCTTCAAGTTCTTCAAGTAACTTCAGCAGCCTGGGATAAAGGCTGCTGGCCTTGCTCTGTACCTCTGATCACTTGTGATGATCAGGGTCTTCTCAATCTACTGAAAACTCAGACAACCAATTTCTTTAACTTCAGTCTGGCTCAGTCTCAGTTCACTTCAACATCATGCACTGAATGCATGGCATCACAATATCTTCAAGATCTTCAAGTCTTGGACACCTCAGATGCACACCACTGATTTAGCACTGTTCACGTGTGCACGTGTATGCATGCATGCATGCACTTTCCCTTTCCTCTTCTTGGTGTGATAAACCCTCAGAGGGTGTAGTCAACTATAGCACACACCTTCTTGAACAACACACACTTTATTCTCTTTTGATTACACACATAAATGTGTGTTATACACTAGTGTGGATGTCTTCTCTTCTTCTTAGTGTGTACACACTTTGGTTTGCACACACACTAAGGTTCGGCCTTTTTATTCCTTTGCACACACACCACTAAGGTAAGTCTTTAGCCTTCCTCCTTCACTTTGCACACACACAAAATATTCTTTGTTCTTCAAAGTGTGCACCCCACAAGGGATACGGCCTACTTCACTTGCACACTCAAAGTGTGTTCTTCAATTGTTCATTCACACAAAGTGTGTCCTCGGCCTTTCTCTCTCACTTCCACAAACAACCAAGCCTCGGGTTCTTCCTCACTTAGCACACAACCCGTAGGCATGTAATGCACTTCATCTTCATGTTGCACTAAGCACACAATGCCTTCTTCTCTTTTTGCATGCAACCAACCCGTAGGTATTCTTCCTTCACTTGGCACACAAGCACAAGTGTCTCGGACTTCTCAATATTCACACACGAGGCACTGCCTCTACCTCCTCTTGCTTATGCACACACTGCCCGAAGGGTGTGGTCTTCTCAACACGAGCCGTAGGGTGTTCTCACTTGAACCCTTTCTACAAGGAGGCGCGCAAGGTGTCTTGGTGCAAGGGCGCGCAAGACCTCCTACCCGCGGGGTGCGCAAGTGCAACACCCGCGGGATCTTCCTCCTGCCGCGCACGGGTGCGGGCAGAGAGGGTGACAACCTCGGGCACGCAAGGAAGCGGCCTCGGGTTCTTCCTGTCGCACAAGGGAGTAGGCGCGCAGGGAACTCCTCCTCCTCCTTCTTCTTGTCGCGCAAAGAAATAGCGTGCAAGGAACACCTTCAAAGCCTCGGGTGGCTTCAGGACAACAGCCGCGCAAGTGTGTTGCGCGGGGCTTCAAAGCTTCGTGAGGCAGAGGGTGCACTCACGGGACTTCTCTCTTCAGAGGATCAGCAAGCAATATTCATGCCTCGGCCTCTCCTTTTATAGGCAGAGGGATCTCGTTCAATCCGCGTGGATAATATTTGAATCCCCGAAGTTTTCGGGTATTTCAAGATTCTGCAAATCTTGTTTTTCTTTTAATTTCACGCGGGTTTCTTTTCCTTCATTTTTCCTCACGTGCATGCATTCTTTTGAACGCGTGCATGCCTCTGTTTAGGCTCATGCATGCAGAGCATGCTCTCCACGTGGCCTCGGCAACTTCGCATGCCTCGGCCGAACTCCAATTTCCCATCCATTGCATGCACTTCCATTTTTACGCATGGTTGTGTTCAGTTCATCCAGACGATCTCAATGAAGCCTTCGGCGTTGGAAATGGTGGCCCAGAGCTCGAAATCGGTGCCCGGGTGGCCTCTGGTTCGACGGCGGCTGCGGGTGGCTTTGGGGTGTCCTCGGCGAAGGAGACGAGCCGGGAGCCGTCGGATCGGGCGATCAAAATACATCGGACGGCCTGGATCAGATCGCCTCGCCGCGGATCAGATGTGCGGCCGAGATCTGGCGCGCGATCGATCGTGCGGCCAGGATCGCTCCCGGGTGAAATTTCCGCGTCCCACATCGAAGTGGCGGCCGGTTTTCTCGCGGCTTAACAACCAAGCGCTGGGGGAAAGCGCTCAGTTGAATCCTCTCCCCTCCCGGTGCCGCCCCGCACCGGGTTCTCTCTGCGGGCGCGCTATGCGCCCACCTTGCTCCTCGCGGGCGCGCTACTAGCGCCCACTATGCATCCTGGGTGCGCGGGCTTCACCACCGCGTGCCCTCGGGGGCTTACACACGGCCCCCTCTGCCTCTGCCGCCCGGGCTGGCCACATGGGATCCCCCCCTTGGGCGTGGCGCCTTAGGCCCACATGTGCCTTGGGGGTTGAACCCTTAAGGCTGGCCTTGGCTGGCCAATATTTTTGGCTAAGTCTTCAAATAAGACTTTGTAAAAACAAAGTCCTCCTCTATGTAAAACATGCCAAGTGCCAAGTGCCACTTGCCCTTCAAGGCATTCTTTTCCTTCATCTTCTTCTTGAGAATTCAAACATTAATCTTCTTGATTAAAAACAACTCCTCAATTTATAATTCTTCTTCACCATCTCATTTTCAACTTAGGAGAGAATTCTCAAGGATCTTCATCAACCGAGCTACTTGATCAATTATTTCTTCTTCATTAGAATTCCTCCATTCTTCTTCAACATTTATTCATCACTTTGTAATGGAATTCACGAAGGGTCTTCATCTTCAACTGAGCTCCTAAATCACTTAAATTCTTCAATGTGCTTCATTGATCTAATCAGAGATCAATTGGATCAACTTCAAATTCACATGCACTAAGTGATAGTGCATGGACTTCATTAATGCACATCATCCACTTAGTAGTTATGGATGGAACTCCTTTCAACTCCTCATGCATTGTGAAGACAATGCATGGTCTTCTATCATTGTTGTGACTTTGTATCATCAGGATACAAGTTCTTAGAACTTAATGATCAGCTCAACAATCGTCAGATTCTCATAGAGAATGTTTCAACCACATCTCCTATGCCACTTAGTGAATCTCCTAAGTGACATCCATCTTAGTATCATGGCCATTCTCTCTTCATCACCATCACCATCACATCCTTTGACATTCACATCTTGACTCCTTGACATCCATTCATTCTAGGACAACTTCATGCCTCATTGACAACAAATGCAACACAATGCACTTCAATCTCCCCCTTTGTATTTGTTGTCAATACACTCCTTCAGCACATATGAATGGGTCAATATGTGTGCCAATATTTCTCACCCTTATTGGCAATCAAATGCAAAGGTGTGGTGTGGTTCTCTTTCAAAAATATCTTCCTCCCTTTGAATAGCATCTTCTTGAAAATCACTAAGAGAGGGATGATGCCACATGTTCTTCTTTAGCAAAGAACCTTTAGTAAATCAACTCTAAGTCTACTTGGGCTAACCCGGTGTAGAAAACAAGAGTGATGTAACCAAGATTTTTCAATGCTGTCCACAATTCTTTACACATGTGAGATCATGCTTCAGGGGTTTGAAAATTTTTCAGATATTCAATGAATTGCTGAATCCTTCACATACTTCACAAAACACATTAGAAAGTTCAGTGCAAAGATAAAGCTCCCCCTTTCATCTACTTTCTCAAGATGATATTAATTTCAGAACATCATCTTCTCCAGATTTGCTCCCCCTCAAGGGGTGCACTACATTCAATCCAAACCATCCTCCAGTTGAGAATGATCATCATCTTCAATTCCCTGCAATGTCAGCACATGTAAATACAAGTGATTAGGGAATAAGATAGAACCTCCTTGGTTCATCAATGTGAACAACAAGGTTGAGAAGATTCTCTCAACCGAGATGCCCCATTTTCACCATTCTTCACACTTGCACATCTGATCTTCTTTGATGTTTGTGCTGGTGTGGATCTCAATACATCTTCATGTGAAATGTTCTTCTTCCCTTTTGCCTTAGCAATTGCCAGAACTTCATCTTCAGCTCTCTGTAGATCTTTGGCAAGTTGCAACTGATTTGGCCATATGACTAGTAAGTCACTTGAAAGTGTGGCCTCAGTTCTGGACATTCCACATGGTTCCTTTGATTCTGTCAAGCTACCTCTCTTAGGCAACTTGTTTTCAATCAATCCCTTCTGCTTCTTTTGGATTGATTGTCTGTTTGAGTTCAGTTGGCTTCTATTGATTTTCATGGCTTCTTTACAAAGATCCATGGTATGACCATTCCTTCCACAGTAGAAGCACTTCTTCTTGGTGGTCCTTCTGGATGACTCACCCTTCTTGGATTTAGAATCCAAGGACTTCTCTTCATTTCTCAATCTCTTCTTGGGAGCATTTTCAATTTTCTTCTTGCTTCCCAAGGATTCTTTCTTAGCCAGGTTCAGTGATCTTCTCTTCATTCCAGCTTCAGATACATTCGGAGATTGATATGTATCAACTCTTTGACCACTTTTGCAACCATCCCAGATGTTGTCAAGTAATCCAAATCTGTTAGCAGTAAACAGATGTCTCTGGACCTGTGGATGTTGCTTCTTTCCTTCTGGCTTGCTCCCCCTAGGCATGGGCTTCCTCTGTGCTTTGACATTCATTGGATTGTACCAAAAATCCTTTGCACAATGCCCATACTTATTACAACACCAGCATTGACCCACAAATCTTGACCTCTTGAGTCCTTCTGATTGTTGGGTACTTTTCTTGACTTGTTGTGCTACTTCAGGAGAGCTATCTTTCTTCATTGTCTTCATCCATACTTGTTTGGAATTATTCTTCCATCCTGCACTTTTAATAGAAACACTTTTAGAAGCATGATTACAAGATGGTATGGATGGTGCCTTATTTCTAGAAGATGTTTCACTTTTATTAGAGGATGTCTTTCTCTTAGAATCATCCTGCTCAATGCATACTTGAGTAGCAACATTTCTCCTTTCAGCTGACTGGGAGGATTCAGCTTTGGGTGATTGCAGATTTTTCAATATCACCTCTAGTTCTAAGCATTTCATGTTAAGGGAGTTCTTCTCATCCTCAACAGTTCTTAGCTTTCCTTCCCATTTCTCTTCCAGCTGTTTTATCTGGTCTTCATGCATCTGCTTCATTTCAAGCAATGAGTTGTCAAGCTCCTTCACCCTTTTGACTTTGTCTTCTAGTTGAGCATCCCTGACAACCATTGACACTTTGTGCCTCTTTTCCAGTGCATGGACAACATCTTTGATCATTATCATAAAGATGTATTCCTTAGAAAGGCTTCTTTGCAATTCTTCAGCAGTGTCTTCATATCTTTCATTGCAAAGGGAAACTGTTTCATCTTTTGCATTTACCAGCTTTCTGAGAGTGTTGTTTATGCCAACCCTTTTTGCCAATTGGACTTCCAGAGAATTGGCTTCATCTTCTAGCTGTAATTTTTCTTCTTGAAGATCAAGGAGGCCTGTAGCTATACACATTGCAACTTCCTTGGGGACTCTCTTCTGAAGATATTTGAGTGCACTCTGAAGATCATTCATTGTTTCAACTTCATCACAGCTAGGACAGGATTTCTTCATTTTCTTGGCCTGTTTCTTCTTTCTATTTTTCTGAGTCTTGGCAGATATCTCCATTTGAGGCTGGTCATTCATTTCCTCAAATCTGCACTCCATAAAGACTCTATTGGATCTTTTAGAGGTAACCTCCCTCTGATACCAATTGAAGTGCCCAGATCAGTGTGAATCACTGAGAGGGGGAGGGGGTGAATCAGTGATCCTTTAAAACTTTTTACTAATTGATTCTTAATCAATTAAACCTCTATGGCTTGTTAAGGCCTCGATCCACTCTTCTTGTATCTCTCACCTTTCCACGAATGATGCAGTAAATGTAAAGGCACTGGACACAAGGATTTACAAGGTTCGGCACCAAAGGCCTACATCCTTGCCATGCTCTCTCAGCATGGATTCTCCCATTATAACTTGTTAGAATTACAATGGTCGATACAGAGTCCCACTGTATCTCTCCTGAGTCCCACAGGAGGGTCTTTATACTACGTCCCACAGTGTTACCAGAGTCCCACTGGCCTGCTCCAGAATCCCACTGAAGACTTCTTCTCCCTGAGTCCCACAGGGTCTTCTCTTGGCTCCTCGAGTCACACGAGTAGCTCTTCTTCTCTTCAAGTTCTTCAAGTAACTTCAGCAGCCTGGGATAAAGGCTGCTGGCCTTGCTCTGTACCTCTGATCACTTGTGATGATCAGGGTCTTCTCAATCTACTGAAAACTCAGACAACCAATTTCTTTAACTTCAGTCTGGCTCAGTCTCAGTTCACTTCAACATCATGCACTGAATGCATGGCATCACAATATCTTCAAGATCTTCAAGTCTTGGACACCTCAGATGCACACCACTGATTTAGCACTGTTCACGTGTGCACGTGTATGCATGCATGCATGCACTTTCCCTTTCCTCTTCTTGGTGTGATAAACCCTCAGAGGGTGTAGTCAACTATAGCACACACCTTCTTGAACAACACACACTTTATTCTCTTTTGATTACACACATAAATGTGTGTTATACACTAGTGTGGATGTCTTCTCTTCTTCTTAGTGTGTACACACTTTGGTTTGCACACACACTAAGGTTCGGCCTTTTTATTCCTTTGCACACACACCACTAAGGTAAGTCTTTAGCCTTCCTCCTTCACTTTGCACACACACAAAATATTATTTGTTCTTCAAAGTGTGCACCCCACAAGGGATACGGCCTACTTCACTTGCACACTCAAAGTGTGTTCTTCAATTGTTCATTCACACAAAGTGTGTCCTCGGCCTTTCTCTCTCACTTCCACAAACAACCAAGCCTCGGGTTCTTCCTCACTTAGCACACAACCCGTAGGCATGTAATGCACTTCATCTTCATGTTGCACTAAGCACACAATGCCTTCTTCTCTTTTTTCATGCAACCAACCCGTAGGTATTCTTCCTTCACTTGGCACACAAGCACAAGTGTCTCGGACTTCTCAATATTCACACACGAGGCACTGCCTCTACCTCCTCTTGCTTATGCACACACTGCCCGAAGGGTGTGGTCTTCTCAACACGAGCCGTAGGGTGTTCTCACTTGAACCCTTTCTACAAGGAGGCGCGCAAGGTGTCTTGGTGCAAGGGCGCGCAAGACCTCCTACCCGCGGGGCGCGCAAGTGCAACACCCGCGGGATCTTCCTCCTGCCGCGCACGGGTGCGGGCAGAGAGGGTGACAACCTCGGGCGTGCAAGGAAGCGGCCTCGGGTTCTTCCTGTCGCGCAAGGGAGTAGGCGCGCAGGGAACTCCTCCTCCTCCTTCTTCTTGTCGCGCAAAGAAATAGCGCGCAAGGAACACCTTCAAAGCCTCGGGTGGCTTCGGGACAACAGCCGCGCAAGTGTGTTGCGCGGGGCTTCAAAGCTTCGTGAGGCAGAGGGTGCACTCACGGGACTTCTCTCTTCAGAGGATCAGCAAGCAATATTCATGCCTCGGCCTCTCCTTTTATAGGCAGAGGGATCTCGTTCAATCCGCGTGGATAATATTTGAATCCCCGAAGTTTTCGGGTATTTCAAGATTCTGCAAATCTTGTTTTTCTTTTAATTTCACGCGGGTTTCTTTTCCTTCATTTTTCCTCACATGCATGCATTCTTTTGAACGCGTGCATGCCTCTGTTTAGGCTCATGCATGCAGAGCATGCTCTCCACGTGGCCTCGGAAACTTCGCATGCCTCGGCCGAACTCCAATTTCCCATCCATTGCATGCACTTCTATTTTTACGCATGGTTGTGTTCAGTTCATCCAGACGATCTCAATGAAGCCTTCGGCGTTGGAAATGGTGGCCCGGAGCTCGAAATCGGTGCTCGGGTGGCCTCTGGTTCGACGGCGGCTGCGGGTGGCTTCGGGGTGTCCTCGGCGAAGGAGACGAGCCGGGAGCCGTCGGATCGGGCGATCGAAATACATCGGACGGCCTGGATCAGATCGCCTCGCCGCGGATCAGATGTGCGGCCGAGATCTGGCGCGCGATCGATCGTGCGGCCAGGATCGCTCCCGGGTAAAATTTCCGCGTCCCACATCGAAGTGGCGGCTGGTTTTCTCGCGGCTTAACAACCAAGCGCTGGGGGAAAGCGCTCAGTTGAATCCTCTCCCCTCCCGGTGCCGCCCCGCACCGGGTTCTCTCTGCGGGCGCGCTATGCGCCCACCTTGCTCCTCGCGGGCGCGCTACTAGCGCCCACTATGCATCCTGGGTGCGCGGGCTTCACCACCGCGTGCCCTCGGGGGCTTACACACGGCCCCCTCTGCCTCTGCCGCCCGGGCTGGCCACATGGGATCCCCCCCTTGGGCGTGGCGCCTTAGGCCCACATGTGCCTTGGGGGTTGAACCCTTAAGGCTGGCCTTGGCTGGCCAATATTTTTGGCTAAGTCTTCAAATAAGACTTTGTAAAAACAAAGTCCTCCTCTATGTAAAACATGCCAAGTGCCAAGTGCCACTTGCCCTTCAAGGCATTCTTTTCCTTCATCTTCTTCTTGAGAATTCAAACATTAATCTTCTTGATTAAAAACAACTCCTCAATTTATAATTCTTCTTCACCATCTCATTTTCAACTTAGGAGAGAATTCTCAAGGATCTTCATCAACCGAGCTACTTGATCAATTATTTCTTCTTCATTAGAATTCCTCCATTCTTCTTCAACATTTATTCATCACTTTGTAATGGAATTCACGAAGGGTCTTCATCTTCAACTGAGCTCCTAAATCACTTAAATTCTTCAATGTTCTTCATTGATCTAATCAGAGATCAATTGGTTCAACTTCAAATTCACATGCACTAAGTGATAGTGCATGGACTTCATTAATGCACATCATCCACTTAGTAGTTGTGGATGGAACTCCTTTCAACTCCTCATGCATTGTGAAGACAATGCATGGTCTTCTATCATTGTTGTGACTTTGTATCATCAGGATACAAGTTATTAGAACTTAATGATCAGCTCAACAATCGTCAGATTCTCATAGAGAATGTTTCAACCACATCTCCTATGCCACTTAGTGAATCTCCTAAGTGACATCCATCTTAGTATCATGGCCATTCTCTCTTCATCACCATCACCATCACATCCTTTGACATTCACATATTGACTCCTTGACATCCATTCATTCTAGGACAACTTCATGCCTCATTGACAACAAATGCAACACAATGCACTTCACCTATGTAGGAGAAAATCTGTGGAATATAAAGATATATACTTGAAGGAAAAGAGTAAATATTTATATGTACTAAATGAGGTCATCAATAAAAAACATGTGGATTATTAATATAAATATTAGGGCCACAATGACATAAATCTGCGATGATTTAGAAGACCATCGGTTCAATATAAAGTAAAGTATTTGGACAAAATTTTATTCATAATTCATTTTCCTAATGTTTTGAAATTATTTTACTACATATTAATGTAAAAAAAATAATCATACCATATATGATTCAATTTAATTTAAAAAATAAAAATCACTGGATGTTCTTTGATCAAATTAAAATTTATTCCTTCAATAATGATTTTTACCCCTAAAGTGCTTAAAAAATTGAATGGATTGTAAGGTCTATAAAAGAGTGATAAGTATAAAAATTTGTATCTCACTGTTACTAAAAACTAAAATATTAATCTATAATCCTAAAAATTGACACTATTAAATTATTGTTAACATTTATTCCACAAATTCATTAACTAAAAACAATGAAAATTTAACAAGGACATTGTGTAGGCTAGTGGTTAGTATGAAACCCTTACCATCCTTCGATCATGGGTTTATGACTCCTGGTCATGCCAAATTTAATATGATGTCACCCAAATTACATGTTTTCCTTTTTTAAAACCTAATTCATATCATTTCAAAAATATATATGATGGACATACATGAAATAATGTTCATCACTAAAAGGAAAATGTTTCAATACAAACCTAACACAGAAATAATTCATCCACATATTTCTATATAAATCCTTCCTTATTATAGAGTTTATCCTGTAGAATAGAAAATCAATTTGGGTAATGTCTATGCTCTCCAAACATAAAATAATGAAATTTAATGGATTTATCTTGATGAGATTAATTACCTTCCATCGTATTGTTTGTTTTTTCAAATAAATCCATTTCAATATATCCCTATTACGCATACATAATTCTTTTCATTGTTCTATTAAGTATGTTTCCTAGGTTTTTCCTTCCACACATCTCAAATGTTGTAAATTTATCCTTCTTTTCATTAAGGTATACACCACCCGAGTTATTAATAACCTCCATTCTTATCTTCTTTGGTGTGTTTATGAGTTGGTAAAGATATATATTGTTAATAAATGTTTTAGGAAAACAGGATTTTCTAGAACATTATTTACTTCACTCCTATCAAGAAATCATTTTAACTCGTTTTTAACACATTATCCTTCATGTTCGATGTTATCAGGATTCCTTTGGGTTCCATCCATTGACTAAATCCAAAAAGAATATTGTGAGAAATAATAATGAAATTTAAAAATGATTATAATTATTTATAAGATATATAAATAATAAAACCTTATATTTAAAATTTAAACACCTTAGGTTTAATGTAGGATATTTATTTTTGTGATCTATTCAAATTCTTTGTAATGGTTTATAATAAATTGTGTATTATCCAAAGCATATCCCCTAAGAGTGTCAATTCAGGTGCACAATAAGGACCATTTTTGTGTACCTGGTTCCCTGAGTCTGGACTAGTATACCATGTCAGTGTTTTTATTACGGGGATTATCTATTCCAAAACCACACCCACTCTTAATATCTAGATATTGAATTACTTCGAGGAAGACCCACAAAATATCCACATTACCAAAATTGTACGTTTTTTATATACATATCCTATAATTCCATATTAGGGTAATCTTATCAAACATATTTTTTTTCTTAAATGTAGTTCACAAGGATTTTACTAAAAATAAATTGATTCTAACTATAGAGTCTCATCCCCAGATAGCTAGGAGAGGGTGTCTGATACTATTTACATTTTCATTATTATAAAGAATCATGTCCTCAAGGACCGAAGAGTTTATATTTCTTAGTATACCATATACATAAATGAATATAGTATTAACAGTAAATACAATATTTAAAACATATTTTATTCTACATAATTTTATAATTTTGAGAAAAACATTATTCCATATAGTAATTCTTTATATATAATTCATAGTACACTTCTTGGATTCTTATGAAAAGAAACACAATAAGGGTGATATCAAATGCTCATTCAGGTTGAAATATAGAGGAATTAATAATGAAAAAAAATGAGATTAATAATTATGTAATGGTAAACAATAGAGAAAAAATTACATATAATCAAAAAATGATAATGAATTGCATAAAAAATAAGGAAATAAAATAAAAGGAAACACATGACATTAAAATAACTACATAATGAAAATCGACATGGAAAGGTAAGAAACTAAATCACATTCCACCTAATCAATGAACTGAAATGAAATGTATCCATAAATATATCAATGAAAAATCTCATGAATTAATAATAATAATAAAATTCACAAAATAAGAAATTATTAATAATTATATGTCTTGTTTCCCAGGCAAACGATATATTTACCATCAAGAGACTATTTAAACCATTCTAATTTTCTAAATAATTAATCCAATGAGATGACCAATGAATCTAGAGGAATAAATTAAATATTCCCTAACCCATAGTGATTTTCTAATTTTGTACCCTACCCATGTATTTCATGTCCAAAACAATACTCAAATAAAATAAATATTATTCCTTATAAAATACTCTTACAGATTAAGGTGTACAAATTTATCAATATATCACCAAATAATAAAATTACATTAAAATTAAACACCTTATAAAAAATTGTATAAATTTTATCAAATAATCATATCAATGAAAAAATATATTGATATTTTTTTAGGGAAAATAAATATCAAATGATCAGAGGTAAATGAATATTTCAACAGGACCAAATGGAATCAACTAATTTAATGTGAGTATTATCCCTGAATAAATCAATTATAATCCATCCCTAAGAATATTAAGGATTGTATAAATATAATTAAAACAATTATAGTAAAATAATGTGTTTATTTAACAATGATAATACAATTTCTTCTAATGTAAATACCATTTAAATGTCATTAATGTTATTTTTGAGAAAAATATTATTTAAATTTTCCAATGTGTACCACACCACTATAAAACATTTTAAATTATAATGGAAATGAAGGAATAATATTAAATAAAAGTACAAAATACCATCAAGATAATGTAATTAATGATATAATATATAAAAATGGTAAGTATATACACCATGAAAAATATTTATGTGCTTGGAATTATATTTATCTCACATTTGTAAGAAATAAATTGAGAATCCCTAAAATATTTAACAAAAGACAAAAAATAATAATAAAATATTTAAACATCTAAATAAAATTAATATTAATTAATTCAAGATAAAAAATATCAAAATAGGCAGTATGTAAACCATAAAAATGATGTATGTGGGGAATATGGAATTTATCGCAAAGATATAAAAAGTTATATAGAAATCCCTTACCATGAGATTCTTTTTGGGAGAATATCATTTAATTACCAGTATAATAAATTTATTTTAATTTTATATAATATTTATAACATTTTTAATTTTTATAATTACTTTAATTTCACTTATTACAATGTTTTCAAAAACTACTTAAACAATTATGTTTTCAATTGGTGTTTTGACTGAATTCGGTTTTGTGTGAAAAAACATTATTTGGTCAACAATGGTTAAGGGGTCATTATATAATATATTTAGAATAATAATCATGAAAGAAAAATTATATTTATAAATTAATTTTACTTTTAAAAACTGTAATTATATAAGTTTATGAAAAATGGATCAACGTTACAATCATAGAGATGGTAGGTCATACATATGAATTAATAATGTTCTCATTTTCCTAGGATCATCGTGGAATGATGGTAAGTAGAGTAATACCTATTTATAAACACTATTATATTATAAGTAACATATTATTTAATAATATATTGGGATAAGTATAATTATTATCATTTAAAAGGTATTACACTGAGTTTAGGATTTCATAATCCACACATCCACGAATGACGGTATCACTTTGTGTGTGAAAGGGAAATAAAGAAAATGATATATATATATATTATATTTCTAGAAACTTATTTATATCTTAAATATCATATAACTTTTTTTATATTTCATTAATTTTTTTATTAGAAACCTACTTTTACATGTTCCATGTTTAGTTTGAATGGATCACACCCCTTTATGGGGGTGATAGTCCACACTTCCTTAAATGATGTTATTGTATTAACGTAAAATTTATTATGTTCAATAGATGTGTAATAAAAGATTTATATAATTATAAATATATAAAATATATAATATATAAACATATTTACCATCATAACATCCCCTATGATAGGTGGTAATGGATAAATGAACAATCATCAGTTTGTGAATCAGTAGTTCGGCATACACAGAAACAATATATCTATTACCCATTAGATGGAATTGTTTAAATGTGTTGGTAGAACCCCTAGTATGAAGAAATAATTTTATATTGATTATAATGGTGTTTTTATAAAATAAAATAATAAATATATTTAATGGGTTGGATATGGGAAATAAATAAACAATTCTTAAGAAATGATGTTACCTGTTAATTGGGTAACTACTTCTGGTGGGTACTAAAAGGCATACATGGAATAATTTATGACAAAATATAGGATTTATTGTCAAGGGGAGGGATTTTTGGAATTTATTATTGAAGATATGGGTATAAAAAAAGTTTTTTGAGTGGTGTGATGAATGATTAGAGGTGGCGAACATTTATAATGGAAGAAAAAGGAGTCACATAGAATTTTTCTAAACATGTCCGGTGTACTAATTTTTTTATCTAAAAAAAGACATTAAAAACAAATAAAACATAATAATTGAATGTTAATGGCCACTTTTTATATATATAATGGGGTTTGGACAAGTTTTTAGGTCATTTGGGCCCATATGATAATGGTTTAGTCCTTTATTAAGATTAATTTTAACTTAGTAATTGTAATTAATATTAATTTCATTCAATAATATTGTTTTTAAATTTTTTTGGGTATTTTTAGAAATTATAAATTATTTTGATACCAAATATTGAAGAAAAATTTTCACAATCCTAATAATATATATTGAAGAAATTAATTTAAAATTAATCCCATATGCGGGATGACAATGCATGTTTTTATATTAAAAACATCTGAATGTATGATATGTTTTTATTATAAATTTCCACATTAAATTGATTACAATGACATAAATTATAACAATTGAATAAAATATTATATAATTATATTTGAAAACCAATTTAAATTATAATTTATATTTATATCTAAATTTAATGGGAATGATGTTTGGACCGAAAATTATGAATTTTGAACTATTCATTGAAAAATGAAAAGTTCGTAAAAAAATTATTCAAAATAGAATCATTTTTAATTTTTTTATTCAAATATTGAGTAAATTTTTACATATGAAATAAATTTATGTTTCAAAATTAATATTTAACATTGGTTCTCTATCAAAAGGAGGTAAAATTTCTTTTATAAAAATATAGTTTTTTATGTGTGAAATATGGTTTGTTCTTAATATACACATACCAATCCTAACGGGTAAATATAAAAATATTATTGAATATATAATATATATATTTTATTAATTTAATTAAATAATTTAAATTAATTTTTTTTATTAAGACAAAACTTCTTTAGAAGGGTAAATATAATAATATTTCATTTTGTATCTAATGAGATCTTATTTTCATATTTAATTAATCGGAAACAAAAAATAATAATTTCATAATTATTAATACTATATTTTTTTAATTTATTCTATATTATTAAAATAATATAACTTAATGTCTATGTTTTATCATAGTATATTAAAAGATAATATTTTAATAATATATTGTATAACGATAAAACCCAATCTACCATGTAACGTAAGCCATAAAGGATGGTCGCTCTTGTGTGTAATGCACTCTATCTCGGTGCTTCTTGAATTTAAATATATATAATATTTTATAAATTTATAATATATTATAATGTATCCAAATATTATATTACCTTATGTGGTTGTTGTTGTTTTTCATACACGCTATTGAATAAAACGTTCTTACTTAAGATATTTGGTGTGTCCCAATGTTAACAATAAATATTGAAAATAATTCCCATTCTAAATTACCATTGATTTTTATATCATTGTTTTAAAAAAAAATTGGTCACGAAATCAGGAAATTTTTTACATATCAAGATCAATAAATCAAATATTCTATTAAATTTTTTCACTAAATGAAAAAGGTGATCCTATTTTAAAAATGGCCAGCAGATTCCTTTAATTTTTTTGGTAAAATTTGAAAAATTTGTAAATGTTTTTCAATAAATTATTTGGAACAAGGTTAATTGTTTTTAAATCACCTGTATAAAACCTTATTTGGAATGAAAATGGTTTTAATAATGATGAGATGAATGGGTGACAGTTTATTACAACATTTCATCATTCATTTTATGTACCCAAGTGTGAAAAATAGAACTATTAATTGGAATGTATCAAAAATTACTATTAGAGAACAAAATGAAATGGTTTATGAAAAAATGATAAGGTAATTTATTCCAATGTAAAATCATGTATGAACAATCATGATTAAAATTTTATTTTTATGTAATCCCTTGGAAGTATCATAATGTTGATGATAGAATTAACCAAAGAATAAACTATGTGTATCAAATGTAAATACACATAAAACAAGTAGATATAAAATATAATTTACAAAAATTTCAATAAAATAAAAAAATTAAAACTAAAAAATAATGCAGAAATATTATAACCTAATTACAAGAAACTATGTAACGGAATTCATTACCAATTTGTAAACCATAAGTAAAATTACCTTGGATGATATTATTCAAATCGAAGAATTAAATACCATGAACTATTAATGAATAAAAAATCGACATGACAATGGAATGTATTTAAAGAATTTATAAGAAGTTATAATCTAACCAATTAAATATTCCTTAATTAAGGGAAATTGAGATGAAGTCTCTTACCTTATGCTTTTTTTGGTTGTACATTCTTTAAAATACATTATAATTCACATAAGCATGTTATTAGATTACACAAAAACCATATAAATAATAATAATATCATATATTGTAGTATTATTGTGTATTTAGAAATTTTAATTATTACTTTTCTATTCCCTTAGTTTCAAAATTACAAAATCATTCTTAATACATGTTTAAAAAAATTTATATTCCAAGTGCTTTATTATTTTTTTGGTAGAAATTAGTATCTTTTACCATAAAAATAAACCATTGTAAATTTATTACCAATATAAACATACAATTTCTTATTATATTAATCATAATGATTGTATTTAAAATTGTTCAGAAACACTATTATGTAGTATAGAAGTTTGATATTAGTCACATCTATCAAAATAGAAAATTTCATTACCATTATACTGATTATGGTACTAATAAAATCAGACTGTCTATCTCATGAATTAACATACTACAATTTCATCAGGAATTCCATCAAGCTATCCTCAGTTTATTATAAATATATATATATATATATATATTATTTTATATCATAAGTAATATCCTCAATAAAATAATGGTTCTAATAATTACGAAATCAGACCTTAAATTATGCCAATTCATTATTATCTGTCAAGAACAAGCTCTCCAAGGTAGCTATAAAAAAACATGGAAATATGACAGTTTGAGAATCAACAATAAACAAAAATTTATTTTAATCTTCTTTAGAATATCTCATTTTACTAAATATTCTTATAAAGATTACTAAGTGATAACATCATATTCTTAGTATTAGAAATTTATTTAGAGATTTTTCATTACATTGAACCAATTTCATGGTTGTTTCCTTACAAAATTTTGATTTTTTTTACAACCTATCTTTTTTAAAATCCAAGACATAAAAGGATATAAATATGGTGAATCGTATCCATCAAATCCAGGCCTTCTAAAGAATAAAATATAGAAATCAATCATCATATCAAGTTCCTTCATGGAAAGGAAAACATAGATATTTTACGCACCATATCGAGGGATTTTCTAGTAATGAGGAAATAAATTTATATAATTATAAAACAATGGATACCTTTAGATATGGTTATTAAATACCTTACCATTAAGGTAAATATAGTCAAACATTTTTATTATAGTTTTTAATTCATTCATTCCTTTTTTATTTATTGTAATACTTGATTTTATTTTAATGTCAATATAATAGAATTTGATTCACAATATTCAACATCATATATTGTACATTTTATAGGTATAAGAATCATTACAATAAATATATATTGATATAAATATGATTTTTTATGATTTTGTAATTTTAATCTGATATAATCTAGCTATCTCTGGTTTTTATTCTCGTATACTGATAATCTTACTTAGTGCAATATTATAGGTTGACTTGAAGAGGATTTTTTGTTAGTTAGTTTAAATAATTCAAATAGTGTTTTTAAACTAAGATTAACTCCTATATTTAATGTAATTACCTAATATAAAATATTAATGATCTTATAATTAGTATAAATTTATGGTTTCTATTACTCATATACTCAGTTTTTTTACATTATATACATGTCTAATGTTTTTAATATTTTATATTCACATTCAGTTTATGAAGCTATTTTACACTAACTAGTATTTTTAGAAAATAATTTCTTTTGTTTTATAGATGGTAGGAATGAATGTTGAATCTCTTTAATATTTTATTCACTATCGACCATAAATTTTTTATGGAAATGGCTATGAATTTTAGAGAGATAGAATGAATACCTTTGTGATATGAATTTGAAATGATAATTTTTCTATGCTTATTGGAAAGTACGAGATACATGATAAAGATGTTTCATACATTACTACTTTTCAAGAGAAAAAATATTTGTTTAATTATATATTCATGAATACCTTATTATTTTCCATAAAAACATCTAATTTAATACAACTTCTTGTGATGAAGAAAATAACATCTGGAGTAAATTTTAAGTAACACATTTTGGTTCATCAAAACATATAGAAACTAGTGGAGCTATATTAAGAGATTATTATGAAGCCTTTGATTTTTTTTCAGAAGAATACATTTCCAAGTACAATATATCCGATAGTAAATACACGAAGTTTATATTATCTGTTTAATAATAATTTATATTATAACTAATGAGTGGGAATCGTAATGGACACCAATATATGAACACATGAGGTTAACTAAAAATAATCTTGATGATTTTATTGGTACCAATATATATTATATGTGTAAACATAAAGAGGATTCTGGGAAAAAGAAAAAGAAAAATAGTGTTTTCCCATTGATACAACATTTACTTTTCCATCAAATTTTTAGTCAACTGAGAATGTTTTTAAATATTTAATAAAGAATAATGTTTTTGTTTAATCATATTGTAGTATATATGAACATTTATATAATGGGATAGATAACATTTCTATATAGATGAAAAAGATTTTTGGAAAGAATTATTTTCAAAAATTGATATAAGAAATATAATGATGAAAGTGATAAAAAAATATTATAAAGTCACTTTAAATATATGTTATATGGTTGGACATATCCAACCAGATTGTCCAAAGCTGATAAGGTATGTTAAAAATTATGATAATTAAGAATGAAATTAAAAAACTCTGACAAATATGAAGAAAATAATGTATTGAAATCATCTTACACATGTAGTTCCACTGGTATGGATTATTTAGTTTGTTGCTCAGATAATGAATATTCAAAATAGTAGAATATATTCCTTTTTTCTAATGTACAAATGTTAAAAAAATTCCCATTGGTAAGGTAATGGTATATGAATATCGAAAAAACATGAGATCTTATATAAATTATCATGATGAGAAAAATTATTCATCTATAAAATAAGAATATTTTGTACAAGAATATATTTATGTCTGTAGTTATAATGATGTTTCCCTATTTTCAAAATGACATGAAAATTAATTTTCTAATAATTTAAAAAAATTGTTATTCTAAGGATATAAATGATATGGATTATTCCCAATTAACTATATTAAAAGATTATATATAAAAATTTTCAAAATATATTGATAATAATAATATGAAATTATTTAAAAATATTTCCAAAAATTTATTTATGAAAAAAAATGTTTTTGAAATAATACATAGTTCTAAAACTAATACTAATGCAGATAAAAAATTATTTTTGAAACTAATGTTTGAAATTAATAGTTTAAAGAATGAATTATTAAATTTTAACTCACTAAATGGAATAATTTACCAAATATATAAAGAAATTAGACATCATGGTAATAGTTTCATAATGAGCATCATATGTAAAACCCTCTTTTCATCATAATTATTATGGTACTAAAAGTGAACCTTTTTGCACCAAGTGCCAATGTGGAGGAAAATGGAGGAAAATATATTCCCTGAAAATACTACAATTAGTAGGTTTTCCTAGGACTTATTTTTCTATCGAAATGTCAATTTCCAAAACAAAAAATTCCCTTGTGTTTACCAATGATTATTTTCTTAAAATATTGATCCCAATATTGTTTCTATTCTAAAATAGTAATCATTTTGTTTTTAGAAAAATAAAGAAGGTACCAAAAAAATCATTGTAAATGGATACTTTATGCTCCAGAATAAATGTAGGAAATAAGTATTTCTTTATGAAGATAATCAAGATAAAATGTGGAAAGGTAACTTTTAAAAACAACAATAAAAAACATAATACTATAATACATGATATTTTCTTCATTAAAAACCTGTTATTACAAATTCTATATTCAATGTAGGTATTACGAGCAATATTATAGTCATAAGTCAATTATGTGGTTAAGGATACCTAGTGAGATTTTTTAATGATAAAGGTTTATTACCTATGCCCATATTCATTTATTATTCATGTCAATCATCATGATAATGTTTCCACATTTAACAAAGAATCCAAGTGATACCTCGAGTTAGTGCAATAATGTACATTAATGGTTATGTTATAGATGGTTTAGACATAGTAACCTTAGAAACATATCTATGTTTTCAATGGAAGGTCTTGATAAATATCATCTCAAACATAGTATTTATTCTTCAAAATATTTTGACCCTTATTAATACGATAACCAAAATTAGTAAATTTTAATATATATTATTGATGTATCTACTTCTGATCTTTTAAAGTAAGTTCTGGTAGACCTATTTGATCCTACACAAAATGGAGTATTTGTGTATAATATAATCTTTTTGTATTATTTTATTATTACACTAGATATTTATGGGTAAAAATTATATAAATAAATTTTAAGACCTTATTTATTTTAAATATTTTCCAAAAAGAGTTAAATATTAGAAAAACCTATACATAATAAAATTATATGTATCATGTTTTAGAATTTTAAAATTAGTATTTTGAAACATTGTTTAGTAATAATGGTATAGAATAGAACTTTCAACACCTATCACCCATCTAAAAAACAGTTTAATAGAAATAAGAAAATGAATTCTTCAAGAAATTATCAGACCCTTTCAAATTGAATACTCAGTTTGTAAACATTTATTCATAGAATAATTTAATACTATATGTTATTGTATAAGTAGAATTTTATTTTCACCCTTTCCTATTAAAAATCATTATGATTCACGGATATATAGTAAAAAAATTATTACATAATTTTTTTGGCTATAAAATATTTATTCTAAATAATAATGATAATTTACATAACGTTTAACCCAAATCCAGTGAATGAATATTTTTAAGAAACTATAATTCTTCTAGGACTTATATTTTTTTAACAAAAAATCATGTACTTTTTAGGAAATATTACATGTTATGTTTTATAAATATGATCCATTTTTTTCATAAAACCCCAACCTACATCCTCAGATTGTATTTCTAAAATTGATCATCAACCTTTTTTTGAAACTTATTCTCATAATAAAATAAAATAATAAATATTTTTCAAGATTTTCCCCATCAATATTTTCTACCTATTATTATAAAATTTCCCTTAGAAGACCTAAGAAGTAAGTTGATTTTGTGGAATCACCCCAGATAATTTATCATTTGTGATGCATATCACATAGTTGGGACTAGAAGTTCCTTATGAAATGAAATAGAACATATATGTTTCTTATCATAGTTTTATATAAATAATTTTGATTGGTAATTAGTCTATGGGGATTGTATTAAGGCAATGAAATATGTTATAAATTATTTTGAGATGAACAGAGTCATCAATTTAGTTGAATTACCTATAAGAACTTCAACAATAGGAGTAGAATTGGTTTTCTGGAAGAAATATGATGAAAATTGATTAATAGTTATACAAAATATATACATGGTTCTAATAATTATAATAAAAAATATGTAATAAAAATGAATAAATAAAATATATGGTATAAATAATTGAAGGTTTTAAAATACATACAACCGTTGTTGTATTCTTTAAATTAAAACATTCTGAAATTGATGTAAAGTTTAATTTTATTAACTGATATGTTCAAGAATAATTTTATGTTGATCAATAATCTTGTTGGAAATATAAAAAAAATCCAAAAAAGTTTATAGGAATACCATATCTTTATATGGACTTAATAATTCCCATAGAGGATGTTATGATATATTAACTAGATTGTTGTTTCTAATTTTTTTTTGTTAAGGGAGCTATAAATAAAACTCTTTTAATAAAATAAGTAAATGAAAACATTATGGTTGTAAAAATTTATGTTGATGAAGTTATATTTGGTTTCACTAAAAAATAATTTAAATATTCTTTTGTGGATCTTAGAATGTCTAGATCAGAAATGAGTACAAGGGGTAAGTTAAAATATTTTCTTGATTATCAAATTTTACAACAACTAGAATAAACATATATACTCAACATTTGAGTATAAAATAACTTCTCAATATGTTAGAATATTAAATTACTAAATAAATTATAACTCATATCGATACCTCAAATACTTTATATCTTGATAATTCATCGAAACTATTTGATCAAAATAATTTTAGAGCTATGATAGGATGTTTAATTTACTTAACTAGTAGTTATATTGATTTAATGTTCATAGAATTTTTATGTTATAGATATCATGAAAATAAAAAACTAATCCCATTTAAATTATTTAAAACAAATATTTTGTTATCCTAGTATAATTATACATCTTCACAATGTCAATTCTTAATGAAATTATTCTGAACTAAAAACTTTTCATATGGTGAATTTTGTTGAAGTAAATGGATAAAAAAAGAATATATGAAAACATCATTCTATAATAAATTCTTTAGTTTTTTGTTCATGTTATAAAAACACTTAGTATAAATTACCACTAGTGATGTTTATTCATGGTGTAATTTAGTTGATGTGCTCATGTTTTGTGAATACAACACAGACTCATAGAATATAGAATGGGTTTTAATTAAACTCAAATATTTTGTGATAATAAAATTACCAGATCCTTTCATAAAAACCTACCTCATCATTGACGTTCTATGAAAATAGGTATATGACCCAATTTCCTTCAATATCAAACACTCAAAGAAGATACAATTTTATAATTCATCATAACTCAATGAAAACTTCTAGATATGTTTAAAAATCCACTTATATTATTAAGATTTGAATATATAAACTAGAATCAATGAATGGTTAATTTTAAGTGATCATTCACATATACTTCTTATTGACCTTTTTCTTAACATTATATTACTTATTTTATAGGTGACATACATATTTTTTAGGAATTCTTTAAAAAAAATTATTTTTTATTAAAACATTATGTTTTCTAATTTTTTTAGTTTTTCTTAAAAATTTCCCATAATTAGTATTTTGGAATCACACATTTTTAAAAAAAATTGCATACACATTCCTCAAAATGTTAATCTGGCCCAAAAAATTTTCAAGATTTCTAGAACAAAAAATCATAAAAACATTAACTGGAGTCTAATGTTTTAATTAGTTTATTATTTAAAAAACATTTATATTCAATTTATTCATTATCGAACCAATCATTATTTTATTATTATATAAAAACAAAGATGAATTATTTATTTGTACTGATGAAACCTTCCACTCCGATTGGAACCATTCCATTATTTTAGTTCATTCACATATTGATTAATTTTGTATCAATTTTTTGTTCTTATACATTTTTTAAAACCTTATTTTTTTCAAATTTTTAAAAACGTTTTTATAATAATAATGTTACTGAATCTGATTAAATTAGTAAAAACTTATAGATTTTAAGAATAAATTAAAATGTTCTTCAAATCATCTACGACCATCATATTATAATAATCATTAATCTCTACTATAAGTTATCTTATTATAGTAAAATATTTAAACTAACACATATATAAGGGTGGGTCACCCTCTGTCCCGTATAGGTTCTCTATATTATTTTACCCTCTCTTACTACATCCTTCAAAGGTCCCATTCAAAAAGACTATCATATAATCCAATATATAGTTTCATAATCCACATCTAATGGTGACTATGGATAGTAATGATAAATGGTTCTTCATTAGAGAGAGTGTATTGGAAATGATGTGGTTTGATATATACAATTCAAAAATTTAAAAGATGATTTATTTCTAGGTTGAGAGTTGGTATGTAAATAGGAACAAGAAAAATTTTTAAATCTTTATTATCCTTAGGTACTTCATGGCCTTTATGCCTCTATTAAGTTTTTGAATAATGATGATAAGGGAAATTATTCTTTCACATTGTATTGAAAAGCTATATATTGTCCAATAATGTAGTTATTGATATTATTGGCATAACATCAGGAGGAGTTGTGTATTTTTCTTGTAATAAGACTCCTTACAATCTTGGTACATTTAATAAGAAAAAATATGAGGAATCATTTTTTTGAATATGTATGGTTAAAGAAGGTTTCCCTAATGACTCAAGAAAACAGGTCCATATCATTATTGATATTAGGATATAAGAATCTGAAAAAGGGAGATTGAGATGCTTTAGAAGTATTAGATGTTTTAGTGTGTAATTATCATGTTAACATGAAGAATATTAACCTTGTAATGTTAATATTTATTATATTATAGAATATCAAAATATCATCACTCATTTCCATGATAATTATGTGTTCATCCTTTATAAGTAATTTTATGGTAAAGTTTATGGTTACATAAAAAGTAAAAAACAATTTTTATCCAATGAGGCAGAATATTTAATTTATTAGTGTGGATACATTGTCCAATAATAAATCAATAATTGATGATAATTAAATGTTATTTTATAAAAAAAATTATGATGATGAATTATATCCACATATATCATTAAAATATGAAATGGATGAAACAAAATAATATAAAATAAAGGCATATACCTCCCATATATAATAGGTGAAGAAATAAAAGTTTATTCATAATAATTTTTTAAAAAAAATTGATTAAACGTACGAAATAAAAGAATATATGGGATCTGGAAATTGAAATTTACCCCATAGAAGAAAAATATCTATCGATTAGTGACGGTGACACTATATAATACTAAGAAATGAAGAAGGAAAAAAAGTATCGTAAGAAGCTCATATTTGTAAAAAATTATTAAAATGATTAGAATTATCTTAATAAAATTTACTGTTTCTAACATCCCAAAATGATCATGTAAATCTAGAATTAGATGTGGTATTTTACAAAATATTAGTGGTTCATTCTGAAATCCCTAATTCTCATGATAAGGAGAAAAGGTGAATAGGAGTAATTATCTTCATCAGAACATGAAACACATTAATCATCGTTGAAAGTTGAAGAAAATAAATATTCAAAAAAATTCATATTACATCACGATTGATATGGATGTAAAAATTTTGGAAAAATAATTTCTTTCAGAAAGTGTTATGATGAAAGCTAAGGATTATTAAAAGGAAGTTTAAAAAAAGATAGTAAGAATGGAAAATAAGATGATTTTTCACCAAGAAGAATAGAACCTCATGAGGATGAGCCTAATCAATCAGACTCTGATGGAACCATAACAAAAAATACATTGATTTTATTTTTCATGTTTTTCTGTGACAAGAATAAAATATTTATTTAATTATATATGTTTATCTAAGGTCTCATATTATTAAAAAAAGTCTAAATAAGAAAATAAAATCATATAATGTTTTAATTAAGTTATAAATTCATATTGAAGATGAATGAAAGACCTATCATGAAAATTCATTGACTTATAAAAGATCATGTAATTAGATGGTAATGTTTTTTCCCCACATTAATTCTAATTTTTGAATTCATAATGAAAATTATCAAAATGTTATGAATAGTTTGTTAGAATCAGTAGACAATTTAAATAAGTTATACATGGACAAGGATGACAATGTAATGTTTGTTGAGGAATTTTCAGAAATTAACAATGAATGGATATGGAAAACTAATATTATAAAATAAATGATTTATGACATGAAACTGGAGATGAGAATAATCTGATCTTGTGAGGATTAAGTGATGTTTTTGAGGGATCAGAATAAAGAGTTTTATAAGGAGGTCAAAAGGATGAAAATTCCATACCATACTGAGGAATACAAAATTATGATGTTGGAGGAGGACCACCATGATTTTATGAAGACAATAAAATTTGACAAAAATCACATAAGGAATGAATGATTATTTATTTTTAACACTCAAATTTAATTTTGTATTTTTTTGAAATTTTTTATTATTAATTAATTATATTTTCATCTAGTTTGATTTTTTTGAAATATATACAATTATTATTTGTTATATTTAACTTCATATTTACAAGTATGATTAGTTAATTTAGTATTTTCTCCATATGATAGAGTTTATAGCATTTCATGTAACATTTCATTTTCTTCTCCATTCAATATTTTATTACACAAAGCGAGAGAATATAATATATACGAGGAAAATAGTTTATTAAGAAGTATTATATCTATTCTAAATTGGATAATCATTTTTAAGGGGTAGAATATGATAATTACATGGATAGATTTTCTTAAGTATGGGAAGTTCCTTTTATGAATGATCTATTCTAATACATCACATCATATTAATCATCGTATATAAAATCATTTTTTTAATAGTCATAATCTATGGGGGAGTTATGGTTTAATTAATAATTATGAAAAGAAATTTATTAAAAGAATAAAGGGTTTTATTTTTTGCATTTTATTTTCTCAGTTTATTTTATTGGTATATACATTAAAAAGGCATGATATTGTCGAGTCAGAAGTCATAATTCTTAATATTCTATTCCATTAGTTTTGAAAATCATAATCAATTTCATTAAATTTGTTTACTAAATTTTTAATATCCCAAATATTTTAGAGTTTTTTATAGATAACATTATCTTTTACAATATATAGAAAATGTCAAAAATGTATTTAAAATATAATATCACTATATTTTATAATGGTAATAGGAATTTTTATTACATTGATTTATCATATTTAACCACAATCACACCAGAAGATAGAATGTAGTCATATATATTGTATTGGCAATACATGTGACCATCAGACTGATTATGGTATAGATAAAATCAAAATGACCATTATATAGATCAACGTATTGAAAAATGATAAAGATTCCCTTCATATTAATCTAAAATTAAAATAGTAATACATAAAAATGTTTATATCATAAGGAATATCTATAACACAATACTTTTGTATATCAATATGATTCTAGACATTCATTATGAAATATCATTATGATATGTTATGTACCAGCTATCCAATACTTGTGTAATAATCCCAGAAATAAAAACATTGGGGAATTACTTATGAATAGAGATTTATTTGAAGAGTTTAAAGAAAATAAATTTTAATCTCAATTATTCTAATGTTTACATAGTATTAACAACTAATTATTATTCTTTTTAATTTATTTAGAGAGTTTTTTCTACATAATCCTCATCAGGGATGTTTCATTATGCAGTTATGAGTATGTATTCACATCCCATCATTATTACGATATAGGGATTCTAGGGATAGGAAGACTATGGCTCTGATGTATTATATTGATGGATTCTAGGGATACTATTATCGACGTCGATAAATGTATTGAGGTCGTATGTGTATTTGTATACATTGATATTATGTTCATCATATAGAGGGACTTCATAGTATTGAAATATTTAATCTACTATAATTATAAAACAGGAGATACCTATAGTAATGGTTATTGACTTCTTTACACATTTGTTTAAAAGAATTAAATATTTTTTATACACCTTATATGTCATTATTATATATGTTAGCTATTGTAAAACTTGTTTTTACGAGTTATTATTCAGTTGTACACATAATAGAATGTGAGTCATAATATTCAATATTCAATATTACTTGTATTATAGATACCACTATAATTATGATAAATATAATTTTCTCTAAATATAACCCATTTAGATTATGATATTTTTGTCTGTTATAATTATAAGATTTCTATTTCCCATTATATTACACTAATTATCAAACTATGTCTAAGTACGATAAATTGACTTTTAGAGGTTTGTGTGTTAAATATTTTTAAATAATTTAATCATTTTTTAAAATAATAGTAATTTACCTCATGTAATTATATCCATATATTATAATTCTTATTTCCATATAATTTTAATATATTATCAGTTCTTCATTATTAATCATTAATTATTTTCATTGTTCTAGTTGTTAATTTCCCAATTTTCTCTGGTGTGTTTTATCACACATGTTTTGGATATTGGGTATATGATATATATAAATCATATCTTGAATAATATGCAAGAAATAATATTCATATTTATACATAAATTAACCTTTTATAATAATTAGGATAGATGGTTCTGATAAATGAATTTTTTTAAGATCATGGAGGTGGTATCTTGTACTTAAGCTTGTGTAAAATTTCAAATTTTCGATGATCATTGTGGAAATTTAGTATTTAATATTTAATATTTATATAATGATAATAAAATCATACATACAATATTATTTCATTAAATATAGATATATATATATATATCATCCATATGATTTGTTGATGAAAAATGAGTCACATCACTTGGTGGAGCCTGTAGTCCATACAATAACCAACAATGTTATCATCATTTTGTGAGTGGAAATTCATGAAGGAAAATGATGTATTTCATTTTCATATTATTAAATATGTCATTAGTATAAAAAATATTTTATTTAAATAAACTATATTAATTATAATTATCCTTTTTACCATTACTGTAAAGAATTTCTGAAAGACAAATCAAATCAACTCATGAGGCGATAGCTCATCGTACACACAAGCAACACTAGTATATATCGTAATTAATGAAATGTAAATTTATATATTTTATATAATGAACCGTGAGGTTTAATTTTTTTCATGTATAATTTTTATATTTTTATACATAATCATTCCAAATTATGATATATTCTATTGAAAATATGAATGACTTGATTGATGATGTGGTAGTCCACTATAAAGATGAATTATGATATCATTAACCATTTGATGGAAATGGGGATGATTTTAGGTGATTAATTAAACATAAAACATATACTAATATATATGATAATTTTTAGAAAATAATGTTTTAAAAATAATATAAGGAGGTGGACTATGGAATTGAATAAAAATAGTCGTTGAATAATGTTACATCTTTTTCAGGTAACCTCATTAGGATTTAACGAACAAAATTACATAGATAAATATATTCCTTAAATAAGGCATCTAAGACTAGTTTTTGGATGTTGTGATATTATTTGGTAAGATATTGTTTTATCCATCGGGGTTGAATGTGTGATTGAACGAGGGAAGCGTGGCCAATTATATGTGATGTGAGTGGTATAATTGAATTTTTTTAAACAAAAACGCCTACCCACATTTTTCACAGTCTAAAACGGTCCAAAATAGAGTATTATCAAGTAAAAAGGAAGTTGTCATTGAAATATAGATGATAAATTGTGTATAGACATTTTTTGGACATTTTAAACCTTATTTGTTTTAGTATAACCCTCTGTAAACCCATTTGTACCTTAACTACATTATTTTTCTCTTTTTTTTATTGTTCACTATGGTGAAAAATTTTGATGAAATTACAAGACAATATATACTATTATGATTACAAATATTGAATCCATTTTTTGAAATTATATTAAATTTTGTTACCATTTCGGTATTAAAATTTATCTCACAGACGCAATGAGAAAGCATGTTTACAAAAAGATCATGGTCACCAGATTAAAAAGATTTTATATCAAAATTCTATGTAAAAACAATCCAATAATCTAAATTAGATTAACTGATATCTTATCGAAATAATATTTCATTTAAAAAAATATACAATATAATATTTTTAAAAATAATTTAACAAAAAAATCGATATTCAATTAAAATTTATTATTTTTCATTAATTTTTTAACAAAAAAAACATTTAAGAAAAATCCAAAATATTTATCCTATGTAAATTTTGATATTATTATTTAAAAAATATGTTAATTTTATAAAATTTATTTCTAAATGTGGTGTTAATTAATTTTAAATTATATCCCAAAATATTGATTAACCTATCATTTAAAAAATTATACTTTTTCAGGAAACAAATATCTTTTCTTTTAAATGATTCTTATTTTATTTTTAAAATATAACTAACTATAATTTTTATGATTTTCATATTTCTATTTGTACCAACCCATTTAATGGATCAGAAATAATTCTATACTATACTACTGTACATTTAGAATTAGGTTATCAAATTTTAAAATATATCTATGATATTAAAGTTAATGAAATATATTATTTTGGTTTCTAATATTAGTGTTTCATGTCACTTAATTTGTTAAATAATATTTTATTATTTTGGAATGTCACATTTTCACAACTAGAAATAAATTGCATCCTCTCAATTTAATCATGATATTGATAATCAATGGTTTGATATTTGAATATTATTTTGATAAAAAATTCATCATAAAAAGGTTAATAATATATCCTCTTAATAATAGAGAAATGAATGTAAAATGGTCATATAGAATAACAAAATAAATTGGATTCTATTTAGGATAACATTTGTTTCATGGTAAGATACATACATATACAAAAAGTATAAATATTTATAGATAGTGTTAGGGGTCATTAAGAATAAGAATGTGAGTGATTAATTAAAGGGTAAGGACCTAAAAACCATAAATCAATGTTGACATAAAATACCATTGGATTAATTGGATCCAAATTTAAAAATAATATTTTTTTACATATCCTTTTACTAAGGTTGAGGAATAATTTTATTGTATATTAATATTACAATATATAATTAAATTTGTTTTTATTTCATAAAAAAATTAAATAATTTTTTTGTTTATAAATAAATTTCCAATTCATCTCTTACTCCAAGAAATGATTATCAGAAAACGAATTTTTATGCTAGAATTACTAATTTTTAAGGGAAATTATGAGCCATAAGTGTATTCCATTTCTTTCCATCCATAAAAAACTATTTTCTAAAACTAATATGGTGATCACATGCTATCCAAAATAATGCATTAATATATTAACATCAACCATAACATGATTAGTTAATCATTAATATTAATTTATCAAATCATTTATCTAATATAATATTAACAAGAATATATTATATTCTACTGGTAGGGGCTAAACTATATTAATCATTCAATTTTGTGTTTAATCTCAATGTCCAAATCTAATGTGATGGGTTTTCAACCAACATACAGGTTTTCAATTTTATAAAATTGTTTTAATTTAATTACTATACCAACCAAATAATATATAATGGAATTCCATAAAATAAAAATCATTATTAAATAATATTTTTTACTTAGTTTTTCAATACCACTTACTTTTCCACATAGTAAAATAATATTATTTCTATATTATTACAATCTCATTAGTGATGAAATTAACCTTAAAGGTTATCAATAACAATAAACATATGCCTATAAATTTTAACAGAATTATTCCTAAAATAAAATTTCCATTAAAACAAATACCAAACCATTTGTTTTTACTGTTATATATTTCTCTCAAAATATAATTAATCTTGGTTGACACCTATAACATAAAACCAAAAAGGCGAGTATAATAATTTGATATTATGATCAATATTTTTATAAAAAATAAATAATGAATTTTTTTTTATTATTTTAATGAACAGAAATATGTATATATAATTGAATACAATAATTTAATGATTCATGATTCATATAACAAAAATATCATTGGTTGAATATTTCACCAATTTATTTCTTAAATATTCATACATAAATACATCATCCATTTATTTTCAATATAGGTTCATTCTTAGTCTAGGGGAACAACATTATTAGATTTAATTGACATGGACAATCAGAAGGTTCCTAATATTTTTTACAACAAACTATAAATTTATTTATAAGTTGAAATTTATAACTTTATATTGTTATATTCATTTATCCTCATCAATTATTTACATTATTTCCATATGTTAAACACATAAAGCATTTTCACATTCCATTCGGACACTTTCTTGGGATTCACTATCCTAATTTATGAAATTAATTATATTTATCCTTCACATATCTATGGACTCCACCATTATATCTCTTAACAAACTCCAATATACTCTTATTTTGTGACTTAGTGTGATGGTAATGATGGATTTTGTTAATTATATTTCAGGATAACTGATTATGAATAATTATAATGATATTAACTCGCCTCATCAACCTAATTTTGTTTAGATTCACCACCTTTTCCTTCATATTTAATATTAGATTGAATTATTTGAGATTAATAAATAGAATAATACCAAAAATAATATTCTAATAAAAAATATTCATAATGTTTAAAAATTATAATAATTTATAAGATGTCTAAATCATGATTTTTTCAATATAAGAAAGCTAATGTTTAACCTAGTTCATTCATTATCGTCATCTATTCAAATTTTTTATAATGGGTTTTAATGAAAATTTGAATTATATTATGATTATCCCTTAGTACTATTAAAGTATTTTCAAAATAAGGTCTGTTATTGTGCACAATGTGATATTTTGGTCCCCAAAAATGCACCCTCTTTCGAGTTATTACAGCTACTTCCATCAGTTCCCCCACCAAAACCACTTTTAGAATCCAGATAGGTATGTATTTATATGGAAAACAACACAATATCATTTTTACTGAACCTTGGGATGTTCTTAAATGGTTATCCTCAAATTCTATCATAATGTTGTGATATCTAATCTATATATTCCTAAATCATGTTCTAATGTATTATACCAAAATTTATATAATAAAAATGTATAAAACATTAACCTAGTATCCTAGAATTATTTTCTAAATTACTACATTGGCATTTGATAAAATGAATCATATTATAATGTACATAATTGTATAGAATTATTGGTTAACTAGATAGAAACATGACTTAAAAATTAAATTTCAATACATTAAATATTCCCAATAGAATATCATTTCATATCATATATAGTACAGTTCATGGGATCCTAGGAATGAATAATATTAATGATGAGGTTAAATTATCAAAATGATATAAGTACATTGTATTTTTTCAGGAATCAGTATCAATAATAAATATGGAAATTTAATTAACCAAACACACATTGCATTTAAAAAACATGAATATCTTGTTTATATAAAGAATAATCTATATGAAATGAAAAATAATTGAACAAATGTAAAAATTAATAAAAAAACTATCAATGAAATTTATCAAGAGGTATTATCATTGTCAAAATATCATGGATTATATGAAATGAATTCACAATTAATGAAATTATTATTTATTGGATTTTGTGATCTCATTAATCTGGATAATACTACCATTAGAACATTTCAGAAGATTTTTTAAACAGCTATATTAAAACTCATTTAATTATAGCTTTTTGATTTTCCTCAAACGACTACTGAAACATCAAGGTGCTATAATATTTTGGTCTTAAACATTATTTCATGTCGAAATAATTCCTCATATATTCGGTAATTGATTTAATTCATGAATAATGTTCTTTATCATCAAATATCATTATTGAGAAATGAATGTGCATTCATCATAATTTCCAAAGATAAAAAATAACATTCAATATAGAATAAATAATTTCGAAATGATATATGGTTTAAATATATATATAAATGATAATATAAATAATATTTTGGGAAATTTTAAGGTGAAATTATCATAGAAAGGTTAATATTTTATGGGAAACTTAATGAAAGAAAAAATAAATCATGAAGGTATGTTTCAATAATTTACATCATCAAATTTATCATAATCCTTCAATGTAATGAATAATTATACAATCAGTCCCCCAAATACCCATTAGATTGAGAATAATGGATTCTTGACGTTGATTTATAGAAATAACCTAAAAACATCAATAAAATTATCTCTAGGAATAATACTATCTTCATTTTGAAAATATCATATTAAAACTATAATGTCAATAAACATTTTGAAAATAAATTTCCTTCAAAATAACCTTTTAAAATTTAAAAATAAAAATTAAAACATTTATTGGTCATTATTGTAAGGAATTCTATAAATGTCAAGTATGTTAAAAAAATATTCTTATGCCTTTTAAGATAAAATCTTAATGGGTATTGTTTTAATATATTTAGGTATATTAATTTAAAAACAAAATTTTAATTTTAATTTTTTTAAAATAATCTTTCAAAAATATTTTTTAAATGATCAAAAAGAATTTTTCATTATGAAGTTTCTACAAAACAGGGTTTGGAATGAAAATGGTTTTTCGATTGAAGTGATAAATGCTATCATATTTTCATAAAACATTTTCTAAATAATTTTTAGTATCATAGAGTTTTAAAATGGAAAAATTACTAGAAAATAATCTTGAATAACCAATGTTGATAAGAATTAATTTTTTAATTAAATTTTTATAAAACAATTTCACTTAATGAGAATTATGTATAGAGTATCCCGATTAAAATGATTTTGTGAAGTGATCCCTTCAATAGCTCAAGTGTAAAAGTGAGATTTATGATACGAATTGATTATGTGTAGAAAATTGAAATCATCATAAATCAATTGTGTGTACAAAATAATTTATCAAAAATTAAATACACACATAACCATATAACATTAAAAATGTAATGAGGTAGCTTATCCCAATGATAATTTTTTTAATGAAATTACATATAAATCTTTTATTTTTAAATCAAATTATGTAAAATTATATAATTTATATTGATGATTGAAAATACCATTTTTTATTAAGGATTAGTGATATTAAATTTAAAAGGGTAATTTTTTACAGAATATAAAATACATTAGGTTGACACAAACAAAATATTTTTCCTGAAGCGAAAATTAGACGGAGTCCATGACAACACACTTTCTTTTGGTTAAACATTATTTAACATCCAGTATAATGTATTTTTAGAATGTTATGAACTTATTCCAAAACCATATCCAAATCAATAATATCATATATTATCCTTTTATGAAAACTTATCAACCATTCGTTACTAATCTTTCATTATTTTCATTTTTTTGTGTTAATTTCCTTGAATTCTATTGTGTGTTCTCTCATGAATGTTATAGTTCATAGGAATGTTCTATATATCAATAATATAAATAATAATAATAATGACCCAATAATAATATTAATCACTAAATTATTATTTTAAAACCTATCATGACATTTATTTTTGTGAAATTAAAAACATTTTGATTATGGACACAGTATCCCATTTATACACATGGTTATCTTTTCAATATTTCAATGATAATTATAAAAATGTGCTATGTATTATTTTATAATTTTTAAATTGTTATATTATCATAAATAGAAAATAATATCTTTCAATATGTGTATATATATGATGTGGTGATGAAAAAAGAGACTCATTACTTCATGAATCATTTAGTCAACATGTACACCAATTATGTTATAATATTAATGTGAGTAAAAAGATAAAAATAAAATGGTATATATAATTATATAATGATAAACATTTAATTAATATCATTTATATGAAAATATTCATTAAAATTATTCTTATTAGCTTCCGTGTAAATCAATTTTGTTAATTGAATCACATATCTTGTTGAGGTGTAGTCCACCAAACATAAGAAAGACATAATCGTATACAATATGAAATTGAAAATAAAAAATTTATAATATTAAATATCGAATAAAATGGTAAATTTATGTTATAAATATCACACACACACACATATATATATAATCCTTAATCATATACAAATGTGAGATGTGGTAATGAATAAAAATGACATGTGTTTTCCATTGCATTGTATGACGTACAAAAGAATGACGATTTTTTAACCCGTTCTATGGAAATGTTATTTTTTGGTCATGAAATTAATATTAAATTTTATTTTTATTTTTAATATAATTATTTAAGAATATAATCATGGTTAAATTATAATTTACTGAAGATGAGTTTCAAATCAAATAAAAACCCCTATTGAAAATATAACATCTTCTTTAAGAAACCTCCTTAAATTTGGATCAAAATCTTTAGAAGGGTTTCTTTCTACCAAAAATAAAACATATATTATTATGGAATGAATTTTGGAATTTAATTTGAGCTAGGAATTGTAGAATGAAAATGTTCTTTATGGTTTGAAAAAAGAGACGAGAGGTTGTGTCCTTTTATTAGTGTGTTGAGTGGCACACTTTTAATTTTCAGAATGTAAACATGTATCCACATATTTCACATGAAATATGGTTCAAAAATATATTATTTTAAAGCCTTATACATGATAAGTTAGAAATACATACATAATATATATGTTTAATGTTTTTAGGTTATTTTAACCATTATTATTTTATTTTGACCCATGGTAAAGCCATTTTTTAATTTAACCAAGATTAATAATTTGTAATATTTTTACTATTACTTATAGAAAAAATGGAGTTTAACTTATTTGATATTATAATATATTCTGAATCTCAATATGAAATTATTATTTCAAAATTTCATTTACAGATGTGTAAATATCAAATTTAATATTAATGCAGCATAGAGGAAGAAAATATGTTTTTTAAGAAAATCCATTCAAATATTTATAAGGTTTTTATATAATAATTCAATATGAAAATTATTCCAATAAACTATATTAGGTTTGTTTTAATATAATTTAACTAATATTATTTTAAAACTAATATAAAATATAATTACAAATTAAAATTAATTTAAATTAAAAGTTGGCATTTAATTTTAGAATATAATTTTTTTGTATTCATTGGGAAATGAAACATTTCATAAAATTTAAAAAAAATGACCCAAAGATAATATTTATATTTTTGGATTAAAATATGAAATTATTTTATTCAAATAAATATTATAATATTATTAAATACAGATTTTATATTATGTTCTCAAAAAGAGTTTAAACTATATTTTAGAAAAAAAAATCTGAAAACAATTCACTATCATTTAAATTATTCTTATTTTTATCCAATAAATTAATAACCATAATATTAATAATTTAGTTTTTAATATTAAAACCCTCCAGTTTCATGACTAATTTATTATTGTTTAATTTAAGATATTTCATTTAGACTATGTTTTTTCAACCAGGATATTGAAGAGATTTACTTTAATGAAATATATTTCATGGGTTGTTTAAGATCGAAGTCGCATGTCAGTTACGCTACAGACTATAAGGTTATGATTTTAGTCATTTGGAGTGTCACAAGAAGGATATGATATTATAATTTAATAAAAATAATTATTTCATATATATATAATACATAATTTAAATATATCTTTAATTCCAATCATTTTTGGTAGAGATGGAAAACAAACTACACTACTTCGTAATGTGGCAGTTCACCGTACACAAGACCAATGATTTCATTTATAATTTTGTCGAATATGAGATGGTTGTAGGTTTTGAAACTAAAATAATATTTTATTGTTATATGATATATATTTATGGTATTATATCATCATGTTTGTAGTTATTTTATGGGAGTGGAAGTGGAAAAAAATAACGAATGGTTCAAAGCAATTCCTATTCTTTAGAAGGCCTCATTAGGTTTATACCTATATCCTTTAAAGGAAATTTTTTTTATTTTAAATTAGTCATATATGATGTGATAAGGGATGTATGTAATATTTTTTAGTATTTCTTGGTTTAAAAAATGATATTATAGTGTGGGTATGATAGAATAGGAATTATCATTTTTATGGGTAGAGAGGAAGTCACATTGAAACTATATCGAAATTTCCAAAAATAATCAAAATTGATAAATTCATTACCAATAAAAATGCGTCCAACTGAATATAGATTCTAATATGTGACATTATAATATAAAAATATATCCATATAGTAGTATTTAGACATGGATGAAAAAAACACAGTTTTCATTGTTTTAACCCCCAATTAAGAAATTTTAACCATAAACAAAGTAATTAGTTTTGATTGTTTTCATTATTCATTATAAAAAAATTTCATCAAATTATTAAAAACAATTAAGTCTTATTGTTTTAAATAGAGAATCTATATTTTAAAAATAAATTCTCAAATGAGTCTTAATTTAAATTATAATTTAACAGGCATAAATGGTTAAAAAACATTTTCTAAAAAAAATGTTTCCATAAGTATATTTTTTTTATGTCAAATAAAACATAAACCCGGTTATAATTAAATAAATTTAATTGTTAATAATATTATAGATTTAATTTTACTCTGAAAATCATTTAATAATATTTTCTATCTTTTTATATTCTTTAAAAATGAAGTTTTCAATTAAAATATTTATTTCTCAATATTCATAAAATATTAATATATTCATAAATAAATACAAACATTAATTAATGTTATTTTTGGTACTAAATTTTCAAAAATGATATATATTTTTTAAAGAAAATTTTTTAAAATTTGAAAAAATAATAATAAAATAAGTGTGTCGAACATGAACAATTATCTTTTTAGAAAAAAAAATACATTTTTAAAAACATGAAACTGGATTTATTCATATCCATTGTTTTTATAAAATAATAGATGGATGATAAAATAAAGTTATTCCACATATAACATATAAATTTCGTTAAAATATTTCTATAATATTGAATTATTTTATTTTATATATTTAATAATAATTTATTCGGATAAAAATTGGTTTTTAGAAAAATATTTATTTTACCCTCAAATATAATTTCTATAGTTTTATAATCAATTAATTAAAATTGATTTTTTTGTTCATCTGTAAAATATTTAATTTTAATAATTTATTTATTTCAATTCAAACACTCTAATTTAATGTCCATTTTTAATGCTTAGGTATAAATAATAATTATAATATTATATTTTGGTTTCCTAAAATTACATGTAGTGTGTAATGAATGCTATCAAAGATAAATAATTTTTTAAAAATAAATATTTCATATAACAAAGAGGTGTATTAGGAATAAATTTTGTAGTTTAAATATGTACCCTAGAATCATAATTAATAATGTGAAAAACCTGTATCTTAATACAAAAATCTCATAGATTAATTATATATCAATAAATCATAATCCTTAAGGTGAATAATCAATCACCAAAATAATAACAACATTACTAACTAAAGAGGTTGATTTAATAGTATTATTCTAACCAAAGTAAAAGATATATTAGAACAACCCCAAAAAGGTAAAAAATATATCACTATAATCATAACAATATAGGTTAATGAATATTAATGATAAAAACAAAAATCCAATAATACTTTCTCACAACCATGATGAATGGGTTATCTATAGATACTTTGGAAACAAAAATATAATTCCACTATAGTCTACCCATGCCCATGTTATAAGAATCCTATTTCCCATATACTCTATCTCGAGCAACCTAAAGGTGGAATTATGTCCAGTTTTGTCTCCCAAATCACAACAGTGTAAAAATAGCGGGATATTTTCATACAAATTTCCTCTTTCAATGGATAACATGAAATCTAGACTAACTAAAAAAATGTTTTTTGTCACAATGGAACATTGGACAACATAATGTCTAGCTCAAGGCAAAATCAAGGGATAAGGTAACACCATCATGTTTCCATTCCCATATAATCTTATATAATTTTATATGTGAAATAGAATTCAAAATCTATGTATTGAATAAAAATGGTTTAAGGGATCCATAATGTTCTATATTAAAAATCCCCAACACCCGATAAACTAGGGAACCCCTCTATGTTATATTCTTGATTATTCTCCCTCCCCAAACTATACATAAAGACATAGAATCCAATACCATAGAAAAATATATAGCCACACCCATGGTTATCACTATAGGTCAGAGGAAGACATAAAAAATACAATATGACACTAGATCAATTTCATAATTATAACCCACTATTCTCACCAACACAAATCCTACAATATAGATATAATATACATGTGCAGATAAATTATATATATATATATATATATTTGTGTGTTTGTGTGTGTATATAACATGGAGCTTGTTGATGGTCTAACAAATACATAATCTCTACCTCACATAGGTGAATCCAACCATACATTCATATTAGGTACCTCTAACATGCTATCCCATACATAAAACCATATAATAATGGAATAATAATATAAATACCAAATATTAAACTTTGATGAGGTAAAACATGAATTAAATAGATTTATAATAAATAATTTTAGATGAATATTCAATTCATTTCATATTAAAACTTTCTTGAGAATCATAATGTTTTAGTTTCTTCAAAGACTAGATAAAAAATTAACATATTTCATTAATGATATTCAAGAGTATCCCAAAAAGTCTATTTCACATAATACCCTTCAACAACATGACCTATTTAAATTTTTTTATCATATTGATAAAATGAAATTTATGAAAGGTTGATCATGATTTCTCGATATTTTTACCCTTTGTAGATACTAATAAATTCTCTAAGTGAGTATAATGGTATGAAAACATGATCAGACCTAACCAATATCATGATCCATTAGTCTGAGATCATTAATCATGAGTAATAGATTATATATTTTTCATTTAAAAACATATGTTATATGTGTGATGAATCATAAAAAATAGTTATGAGCTATGAGAAAATTTCATAATTAAAAGAAATATATTCTTCGCAGGAACATATGCATGGAAAATTATTTCAATAGTCATGGATCACTTACATTAATATAATTACTGATAGAGTCTTCTAGTTGATATTATCATACTGTATTCAATCATTTCTTTATTCAAGAATCACTATGAAGACTAATATCATGGATTTTGTTTTATACAGAATAATGATCACTCCCTACGGAGGTCCATATTACCGCATGAGGCATTAATCATTACCCAATTGATTAGAGGGTTATATATTATAATTTTAATATATTTTAAAAGGATATAAAATCATATTTATTCCAGAAAAAATTACTAAAATTCATCATATAATCTTAGAATACAGTAAGGAAATTAATTGGGTTTCATAAACATCTAATCATCATATAACTATAATCCATCTATGGTTTTAAAAATATTTAATCAAAAGATCATTCATTATCTCATCATATACGATTTAACTTATGGGAAGGAAAATGATTCATTAAATCATCTTTAGAACACCATCATCATAATTCAACTAAAAAATTGTATTATATCATGAGATCACATATTTTTGGAGAATAAGATGCATCAAATTATGTTGATGTATATAAAATATCCATTTGAAAAGAACATTTTATCCTTTCTCGAAATCATATGAAAAATATTTATTTTATTTTTTTCTCATTTTATATAAATATTAAAAAAATATTAATAAATTTATTTTCTATTATAAAAACAATTCAATTTTTAAACAATTAATAAAATTATCACATATATAGTTTTTTTAATCCATAAAAAACCCATTCACAAAAAATCATAAAAAATTATTTTTTACTCTATGAAAATTTACAAGAATATTTTAGAAATTAAATTCAAATAATCATTTCATTAAAAAAATAATAAAAAATTAAAGAACATGTACATTGAAGAAATACTTCTTTATCTATAGTGTAAATGAGGTTTGGTATTCTTAAAAAAATCCTCATTATGTTTATGTTATAAAGAGAAAATAATTAATGGAAAACACAAAAACCCCATTAATAACCATATTAGATGAATATATATATAGTTTAATAAATATGAAACCTATAATTTAACCAATGGAGAATGAAACATAAATAATCTCGATTAAAAATGAGATTGTAACATAAATCCTTATCTAGAGTCCCAGATTGCATCATAAAAATTATAAAAATATTTTTAATAATTATAGAATAATTATAAATCTATTACAGAACCTTATAAATATATGTAATACTATTTTAATACATTTATATGCATTAATTAACATTTTATTAATAATTATTCATTTAAATTAACGATCAAGTGTAAACTGTTGTGTGGTTGTTTTAGTAACATAGTTTTTATTAATTTCACTATTTTAGGGATTCAACTTCTAAAAAATAATAAAAATATCTTAATAAAAATATTAATTCATTATATAAAATTCTAGATATATATCTGAATTAGAGTTAAAAATTATTTACATTTATTCATGGATATGGTTGTATATACACATAGAAAATTAATGTTTCCCCCTTTTGATGGATGGAATGAAACGGATTAAAAAACTCACATTAATGAAATAAAAATTATATAATGAATATAAATTATACACTTTAAATATATCTTTTTTACTATCCATGTAATATGCAAATGAAAAATTGAGTCACACATCTTCATGGAGGTGGTATTTCAAACATATGCAGTAGAGAAACTATCATTTTCCATAGATTTATAAGAGATAGAATCTGTGTATAAAATTGACATAAATTTTATTATGATAATTTATATAATTATTAAATTGTGTAGGATGGTGATAGAATATTTTGATGGTTTTTATGGATAATGAAACATGAAAAAGTTTAGTAAGAATATATTCCACTTATTTTGGTATCTTCATTTGAAAAGAACATTATGGAGTCTTCAATTAGATTTCCAAAAAGAAAAAACCATCAATGTAATTGATAACGATATTTAGATAGTATTTGGATAGATCAGGTTCAATATAATGTGATCATATGTTTGTGAGAGGATAAGAGTGGAGGTATCTTTTCATATGTGATTTGAGTGGAAAACATATAGACATGTAAAACATCAATGTATAAAAACTTCATATTCAAGTGAATGAAACCCCAAGGAAAAAACTAATATGACAATATTGGGTTAAAATTACTATAACCCTTAAATTTTAGAATATTTTTATGATAATTTCAAAATTATCTATTATTTTAACCTCCCCGATAACCCACTTTTATCCTCAAATGGGTTATCAAAATTTTAATATAGTTACACTTTGTGTAAACAAAATAAATGTTCCCCCATTAATTTATTAATAAATTATGATTCTCAATATTAAAACTATATCATCAAATACAATTTCAATAATTTTAAAATATTAATTTAAATATAATCATGGAAAATAAATAAAAATAGAAAATTGAATTTGTAACCATAACATGGAAATTATTACATTTTTATTCCAATTAAAAAAATATGATTAAACATAATATCTAGAAATTTAATTAAAATTATGAATAAAAAATAATAATTTTATTTATTAAATAAAATAAATATCACTCAATAAAAACAAATTTGTATAAAATATATCTCCCTTAATATGAAATGATTTTTAATTCACTTCAAAAAAATTGATAATAAACATATGAATAATTATTCATTTTCACATTAAATACTAGTATTCTTAATCAAATTCAAATTTAATAGGTGATAATGAAAAATAATATATAGAATACTTTAAAAATACCTTTAATGTTAAATGATATTTGTCTTAACATTTAAATTTGAGTACTCATTCCAGGAAAAAAAATTAAATCATTCCCATTTTTTGAAAGAATTATACATACCACAAATAATAATACTAGTTTCACTCATATCCTCTAATCCAATTACATAATGATATAAGCCTTATTTCATAATATTATTTAAATAGTTTATAGTAGCCCTTTAAATCTCAATGTTGTATATAAAGCATGAAATAAATCACATTTACATTATTTAATGAGAAATATATCTTAAAATATTTTTATTTTATATTCAACACCATTGATAAGAACATTTCCCATAAAATTTCATCACTATAATACAATCTACGCATTTTAATCATGACTCATAACATCCTCAGGTTCTCACATTAATTTTTCAAATTTATTATTCTTATATGGGAATTTAATTAGGTGGTTATATTTTTTCTATTGATTTTTAACTCTTTTATACAATAATTTTACATAATTTTTATCATAAAAATATCATTATCCAATGGTGTAAAATAACTAATTAATCCATTCAAAGTATTATTTATGTACTTCCTAAAAAGTGATATATGATCCACATAGTGATATTCATAATGATTTTGTGACAGAACAAATTGGTAATTAAAAATATTGATATGACCAAGAATCTAATATGTAGATATATATATTGGTATTATCATACTATTCATTAAAAATCTAATCAAAACCATTAAAGGAGATATTTGTAAGAATACCTTATTACTAACATCAACGTATACGTGTTGTCGAATATTATCATTAAAATTACCTTGTAAACTCTTGCATTCTATAATGAGATGAAAAAAATAACATTATAAACCATTTCCTTCGACAATATAGGACTAAATTGATTTTTATCTCCAATTTCATCCCATCACATTAGATTTTCCACTTCATTCCATAAGGCAATCATTAAGTAACATTTAAATTTTTTGTGAAATAATATGTTTTTGAAACAGTTTTATTACTGGTCAGCGTTATTTAAATCCACATTTTAATTCTATACAAAAAGATACCAATATATATTTTTGAGAATGAATGGTTTGTTAGAGAGTAAATATGTTTATGGATGATATGATTTTATAACATTCATTCTCATATTCAATTAATATTAAAGAATTATCTAGAACGTTGTGATAAACCTCAACTGAAGATTAGATATAATAATATTTGGCGAGTCTTATAAAAAAAATTTGGTGATTCTAGTAATATATTTTGGTTAGTCTGATAAAAAAATTCATGGTTTTTTTCAATATCCCTTGTGGTATAAAAAAGTAATGTAAAAACAAGTTATAATTTTTCCACATATCATTAACTTGTTAGCATACATGGAAATAAAATACTTATGACTCATTATCCATTTTTATATTAACCCATATGAATAAATTTTTAGATGTATATAAATATAAATATTTCCAAGATGAATAGAGAACAATGATTTATATGTTTTATAGAACTTCTCCTTCATAAAAACTAGTAGTGGAATCAAACATTCTTTGTTTATGAATACGACATATCCATCTATATCATTGTTGAAATTAGGATGTTTCCTAAACTTATTCTATAGTTTTACATATTTAATAAGTGCATCATTAATCAATAGATGGTTAGATGGTTTGATATTCATCTTTGACATATATTATTTTCCCCATTCCTCATTATTTCATGATAATTTTCTAAAAAATATATATGTATTGTTTTTATTTAATTCCACATAATAGGTAGACAATGTACCTCCCCCATATATTATATCCCAGATTTGATGACTAGGGTGTCTGAACAAAATTGGATACATTGAATCACATCCCAAAGGAATGAATAGTTCAGAAGTCATACTGTCCTATATACCGACCTGAGTCATTTATTACATTTTAATATACAGCAGGGAATACATTTTTCTCAATAGTAACATTATTGCATCTTGTATTTTCATGACCCATACCATGTGGGGCATGTGTCATGACCCCCCAAGCCCAACATCAATAGGCCAGGTGCAAGAAAATAGCACCGAGTAAGCATTTCACTGACATGAGAGGTCATAGCATATGTAACTATACACATGAATTCATCTCGGAGAAGATAAAATGATTAAATGGAGAAAAAAGACCACCATGGATTTATACATCCAAATCCTATTAAAAGAGTATTATAATAAGTAAAGAAAGTAAACAATTCCAAATTCCAAACCACCATAAAATGTCTGAAACAAATGTTCAACTATAATGTATGTGGTGGAGACTTTAGTAAAAGTGTACAAAAACACATCTTGGTCTATCTGGTCTCACTAAGAACTATTTGTTCCAAGTTTATCTATCACAATGTGGAAGGTTCAATCGTCTGCACAAGACACAACACGTATGGTAAAATTCCACATTGGTTGAGTATAAAAATACTCAGTAGGACACCTCCAAACCATAAATCAAACAAAAATGTAATTACAATCATACTTATGTAGTTAAATGTTTACAAACCCTAGTACATGAATATATATATACACTCAAAAAATACACATTTTCTAATGGTAATTCATAACCAAAGTATACATTCCTAAGATTCGATTTTGAGTATTCTATAGGACACCCATACTGGAGAACGCGCTCTTGATTTTGATTGAACCAATGACGTATGTTCGAGGGGTAGTTCTCATTAGTTCTCATCAATAGATATAGTCATCGATGGTATGTAGAGAATATGAAACACAAATGAGGATCACTCCAATTACCATGGGGTATTAGCAAAAAAACAATCTGGATAAACATGTTAATATGAGGATCTGAATCCATGTAGTGTTAGTGATGATAATAACAATAAATCCACCATGGGCCTAATGATGAATATAATATATCACTGTTGTCTTTATATAGGGATTCCAATGACTCTATCAAAAAATTCATGCTAATGGGACCATAATTCTAGGAGTATGAGGTGATTCCATATTATCTCTCGTGGTTAGTATGGTTTAAACACACCCTAATGAAATGTGTACACGTTACATAAGACAAGATCTCTAATCCATTTATTAAAATGTACACATTTATAATAGGTTTCACATGATATGTGCCTTGAACCTTGTTTTCACCCATGCAACCAGCCTATGACACATGGTTTTTATATGTATAAGTAAAATTCATTTAGGATAATATTGAAATATACCAATGTACCCATACACAGATTCATCCAATGTACATGTGCCCATGTAACAACAAACTGCTTAGCCCATGTACCTGGTCTCAGTATTATTCTTATAGGGGAGTAAACAACGTTCCCTATCCCTTTTTCTCGAATCCAAGTTTGTGTACACTCCAAGGTACACACCATGTCACTAGGAAGAGATCATAATTCAGGTGATTAGATTAACATGCCATGTATGTTTCTCCAAAATTCAATCCACTTACAGTTGGTACCCACATGCCATGTTATACCTAAGTTCACACCATGTGGATTGGGATTTTCTAAAATCATGTATCTATGATCTGTATAACTTCTCTAATTCTCATTCTTCAGATTTGGCCTCCCCTTTTCCATAAAACATGAATCGGGCCCTGACAAACCTATTGACCACTAATCAAAAATGATCTGGCCTCAGATTTGCTCATATAATAAATTTTTAAACCTTATTCATTTTGCACTGAATAAAAATAAAATCAGGTGTCTACGTCATCGAGTTTACTATCATCTCTATCGTCCCACCACCATCAGGTTGTTTTGATCCTAGATGTACAAAGATGGATCTATTTTCCAATAAACTGGTTCATAGTGATCGATTGATTAGGATGTGATGATGCTCTCCAAAAATAAAAACACCCATGGTGAAAGAAGAACCATGAGATAATATAACAATAAAAAATGAGAGGGACACAACTCAATTTTTTCTCATGTCGATATCGATTTTATCAATGAGAATTAAAGTGAAAAAAATAAAATAAAAGTACTTCAACCAAAATCACACCAAAATAAACCCATAAAAAATGAATGATCCATGGATCATTGATTTATTGACATGATTTGTATTCTACATAGGAATCAAGGACGGGGAAAAGAAAAAAAATCAAAAAACTGCTACACATCAATTTGGATCGATTGCTAATGATAAATGAATATGCAATACATTCATTGGTGAGATCATTCAACTATTTCCTACAATAGTGGTCAATCACAGATTTGGTTTTATACTAATGGGATCTCCTCTAATGGCTCTAATGGACCTATTAAATTAACATGTTAATATGGATCACCATAAACAATTTCTATAATAACTTATTAATGTAGGTAAAATTAGGTGAATACTTCAACAAAAAAACAATTTTATTAATTATTTTATTCCATTTTCACCCACGAAAAAATTTCAATAAAAGACATGTTGTGATTATTGTTATGTTACAACTATGGTAAATGATATATTCATAACACAACGGTACCCTCAAAATTTTGATTCTGGAACCCAATTATATGTTATTACTCTTTTTATTGGATAGAATACGATATCAAGCTATTTAATATACTTAATATATTAAATAAATTCATTATGGAAACTTTGGGCCTTATAATTGAATTTCATCTCAATTGATGGTCTCAAAGATATTCCTCACAATATCCAAATAATATTCTAAGTAAAATTAGATTCATTACATTCTCCCCACCTTGGGGTTTTACGTCCCCAAAAACCCAAATCAAGGGTAACAAAAAAACATGTTGGTAATAAGATTGAATATGACCTTTCCTCAAATATATGATATAATAGAGATACTTATACTACCAGTAGACACACACTAAAGGAATAAATATCCCTTGAAAGATCCAGTCATGCATATCCTCATAAACTACTAGGTTCTTAGGAATGCTAGTTCTATCCAATATGTCCATATCATCCCTATAGTTAACGTGTGATGGTTTATTCACATCCCTATATTGATGAGACTCAAGGATAACATCACATACCTATTGTATCTATCAAGTTGTATTTATGGTGTACTCCACCTTGCTAACTCTATGTAGTAGCTGGAAAGGGATGATGAATATGTTTGATAGATTTCCTCCCCATAAAAATATTGGCAATCCATGATAAGGTGGATCATATAGGAAAACTTGGTATCCTTCCTCAAACACCAAAGACATCCTTCATCTATCAGCAAAACACTTTTGATGGCTCTGTGAAGTCTTCATCTGCTCATAGATAATTTTTACTTTCTTTGTTGTAGCTTGCACCAACTCTGGGCCCAGGTGTGATGACTCTCCCGGGTCATTCAAAAAATGTTGTCACCTAAATGTCTACCCATTCTAATACATGAACGGTTCAATACATATGGTCAAATGGCCCCAGTTTTTGTAAGAGAAGTCATCCAGTGGTAGGTAAAACTCCCAGCTACATAGAATGTTAAAAAATAAAGGTTGTTGTATTTCAATCAATACCGTAATGGTCCACTCAATCTAGATGTTTTTTTGAGGTGAAACAATCAAAAACAACTATTATAATATAATCCACATTTGTGATATGAAGAAAGCATCATGATCGGAAAAATCATCGATGGAACTCCCTGGATTTATACTACCTCTTGCACATAGAGGCATCATAGGATCTCTATTGAAGTATGTTCTCTATTAGTTTATAATTGGTGTAAAATGGTCTATCAGTATTTTATCACACACATGGAATCATCTCTACTATATAATTTATAATACCCTTAGGAATTCAATATACATCCCAGCCCACAACCACTATGGTACCTCATGGGGTTGAGTTAAACACACCAGAACATGGTGATCATCATTTACATGTTGATAAGTAGGGCAACGAAAATCTAACCATGCTACTCCATAATTAATTCTTGGATACCATAACTCTTGTTAAATTTCTCATTTCCACAGTTCCAACCTAAATTTAACACCAAAAGAGATTTATAAAATTGTACTAAAAATAGTGCATGCATCAATATTGGTATGATCGTGTTCCCTCTAAAAACAATGACATGATACCTACTCTTATAAAATCCATAATGAGTATGTACAATGAATAATTAAGTATGTAGGGTATCATAGTTGGTATCCCCTCTTTGTCCCTCCCTATCTCACGTTTTGATTTGAGGGTTGACAACCATCGACTACAGGTAATGTGCATTGTCTCCATCTGGAAGTGATAACTACATTGAGAACAACAATTCTGATGTATCGTTCAATAACAGCAAACAATACCTCATGCTTATAGATTCTACTACCATGTTACTCTTATTGGGATTAATTAAAACATTAATGACATAATCCTTAATGAACCAAATTAATCAACTCTCTCTCATGTTTTGATCCATCTCGGTGAAGATATACATGACACTATTCTGATATGAGTATATGAAAAACAACTTAATCATATGGTTGTGTCACCCCATATTTAGTGAAATGAATACCTCGCCTAACTCAAGATCAAGGGAAATGTAGTTCAAATCATGTGGTCTCTGATGGTATTAACCATAGTCAACCACAACATTCCTATACATTAGAACAAAACCAATCCCTATTCTTGATACATCAATAAACACTACATACTTGAAACGATCCTCTGTAAATATAATGATTTGAGAACTCTTCAAACTCTTCCTCATCAAATACAATTCAAGATGGAACCTATCCTTCCCTAATGAAGGCTTCCAATTTTGGTCAATTTTATCATGGGTGCATATATTATAGGGAAATCAATTATTAATCTTCAATAATATCCGACCAAAACAATGATAATCTAATCCTCCATCATGAACTTGGGTTTCTCACAGTATAACACTACCCCAACCTTGTATGGGACCACTACAATTAGATATTAGTAGATAATGTGTCCCATAATGTAGACCTCATGAATCTAGAACATGAAATTTGTGAGAATTTTTTAAAGTTTCTCTCTAAAAGTACGTATAGAACTATCCTCAAGTGTCTCACATGATCCTCCTCTGATTTGGAGCACATAAGAATAATCTCAATGAATACTATAATGAGCAGTAAAAAGAAACACATGATGACATAGTTTATAAGTCTCATGAACACTATTGGGGTGTTTTTTCAACCAAGGGGTCACCATGTACTAATAGCGACTGTAGTGACATTGACATGTCGTCTTCGGTATATCCTATTTCTGTACCAGCAACTGGTGCTAGCCAGACCTGAGGTGAACCATACAAAACAATCATACCCCTATCAAAATATCAATGATTTCATCAATACATGTTACTAGATACATTTTCTTCATGGTCACATGGTTCATGAACTAGTACTCGAAAAACAACCTCAAGCACCCTTCTTCCTTCATGAAAAAAACAAGAGCTGGCAAGGGTTAAACACAAGGTCTAAAAAATTCCTTCTTATTCCTATATTATAAATAAATAATCGACTCATGATTCACTATAGGATCCATCTCAAATGTTTAGACAAATAATAGTGCAACCCCAAGTGTAAATCAATTCATAATTTTGTCTCTTTTCGAGGAGAAGAACATGGAACATCATCGAAGATGATTTCTTCATACTCCACTAAAACTGTAGATAAATTGGAACTTATAGAATATTATAAACCAAGTATTATATTAGAAAACTGATGAGTAATTATCTACAACCTTTTATAAATGAGTCTTCCCTGTACTACTTTAGGATCCCTTTCACCAAAAAAAAGGAAAACCTAGTTCTCTCACTAAGGACTCACCGAATCCATCACATGAAATAGTCAATATGGGTAAGAATAATAAATAACCACACCATACCAAGAAATAAACCATAGGCCTCTAGAATAATACCGTGATATTCCAATAGAAACTCTCACCACCAAGAGTTGGGTCACACTGATGACACAAGTGTGTGATCAGTGAGTCTTCTACAGTAGGGGCCAAGCAAAGGGCTCTACTAAAATCTATATTTCTGGTAAAAGTTATTTGAAAAGGAAGTAATGGGTAGTAGTAATGCCCAGAAGTACTACGTCGAAAGTAGAAATGACATATATCATACATTGAATCATTCATGGAGCCTCCTAGTCATATTTTTTTTGACCATATACAGTTTTCCCCTCCCATTTCCTCCATCTTTGTGATCAATACCTGGAAAACATTGGGGGTGGTGTTGATAATAATTTAAAGCTTTGACAACCTCATATTACTATACCATCTCATATTCCACAACCCCGTCTTCATAACCTATCTAGTCCTTCCACTACCTCAACCTGGATAGGCCTTCTATGGTCTCTCTATGAGATGTACGATGATTTGGGTTATCTTATGTGAGATGTCCCTATCATCTCATTCATAGAATCACATTTATATAGGCTAACTGGACCCACCCTATGAGCTACATACCAAATATCCTCTATCCTGTGACCTCCTACTAAAATGTCTCACATGTTTAGGTCCCTATGAAATTTATCGACTTGCTCCTATTGAGGTCTCTACTCATGAATTCCCACTACTCATAACCACTGGTTGTATCGAATCATCCATGAAAATATCAACCATCAAAGATCACACTTGAACCAAAACAAAGGTAGGAATGCATATAGGGATAAAACAAGCTTTAATGTATCTATGAGGACCTCGGTCAAATGTTTGATCCTTGAAGATATAATCAAGAACCATATCCATTGATTACCTAGAATGGTTGGTATCCCTTGATGAATATTCATCTACTATTGTGCTACCCTTCTCAGTCTTTAGATCATCCTGGATACACACATGCCTTAGCGTTACTTGTGATAAATCTTCTTGGAAATGGTTCTCAGACTCTGAGAAAGCTAGAGTCATCTCAACATAAGATTGGATCCCTAAAACCCTTAATCACACTACTAGTCTATGAAGAAGGCTCATCTCTAGGACCATCATCTGATCTGCTGATGTCCGGACTAGAATGAAAACTCGGGACACCACTTCATGTTAGTCCTTACTGGACATTATGTCTTCATGCCCTTAGAACCTAAGGGGTCTCACCAATTAAAATTGTGAAGTTTTATAATCCTGTAAAGATCATCCACTTTTACTGTGGGTACCACATGCCACTTTTTTGGTGTTGGTATAACTAGAACACACCCTGGAGGTTAAACCCTAAGAACAACTAATGGTATCAATTCTTCATCACTAAGGGGATCATACTAATGATAATTATGCTAAATTTTATATGTAATAGGTCATAGAAGAATTTTGAAAAATAAATATGTATTAGGGTTAACGAGTTTATCTGGTTAGATGATTTAAGAAGGACGTGGACAACACAAATCGTTTTTAAATGATGCATGTTACATTATATTCCTTGGAACTATTGTTCTATTTTACCTAGTTGAATAAATGTTTATTAGTGTATTTATGTATGGATATATTGGCCCCTACAAAAAAACTGGAGTCCCTTTCCTAAAAACAGAACTTGAAACACATAACACTATTACCCCAAACCATTCTCACAGACACTAACCCTAAGGTAGAACCAACGACTCTGATAACACTAAATCACAACCCATCCCAAATGGGGATTTGTAATAACTCCTCAAGGCCACATATAATATGATAGGGGAATGAAAATATAACCATGTAAGAATTTCACTATTATGGGAGGACTTAACCTAAGTACCTATACACATGAACAAATATAAAAGCATGTAAAATTATTAAATATAAAAATTTCTTACAACCATGAATGCATAAATCTAAATCTCAAAACCAAATTATGATGGTATCTAAAGGAAATTAAAAAGGCCCAAATATATTCCAACCATAATGAGTCTGAAGCACAACTACATCATTATATTATTTACTGGGGACTATTATCAATGTCTGCAGGAACACACCTCATCTTGTACGGTCTAACTAAGAACCATATGGTCCCGATTCCTCTATGACTCTATCGAATAATGGATAATTTTCATAAGACATGATATCTGTGAGTAAATCCCATTTATAGATGAGTATACCAATACTCAATATGACACCTAGAAACAAGAAATCATAATACAAAATAAAATATAGATAGATCTATGATATTATATTTATACGTCACATACAATAAGGATATAAAGATACACTCAACAAAGAAAAAAAATTTAAAGGTATGTAACAACTTTAGTATACCAACCTACAAATTATAGCTCCAATATTACCAAAAAACTCATCATGGAAAACCCACTTTTGTGTTTGATAGAACTAATGATGACAGTTTGAGAGGTAGGTCTCATCGGGTCTCTTTATTAGATGTGCATATCAAAGGTCTGAAGAAAATATGATACATAGATAATGATAACATCCAAGGCGAGTGAGTGATACAAACAACTCAATCAAGATTAACCTGATAATTATCGGATCAACACCAATGTAGTGTTCATCACAATGATACTAATAACCCCACCTATAGAATGAATATTAATAGAATGTCTCCCTCCTGGCGTCTCAGATGGATTTTAAATAATCTATCCATATAGACCACCTTAAGGGATCATAGTTCTAGGGGAAGGAAATGATTCTATAATATCCCTCAAGGAAATGATAGGGGAAACACACCTTAACTGAACATTTCCAATCTATAGAATAAAAGGGATCTACTCCATGTATAACATATTACACATCATGTAGTAGGGGTCAAATGTTGTGTCCCATGAACCCAGGGCCAACACGTGTATCCAACCCATATTCCAAGACATGTCTATTTAGATGCAAATGGAATGTAGGATGCATATATAATCTACCTTTGATCTAGTACAATACATCTTCTCATTTACATGTCCATGTCTACTATTACACATCTTATACTCTATACTTGGTACATGCCCTATCTGTGTAAGTGAGTAGTTGACATGGTATAACCCATGTACTCCAACCTTTGTTCATGTACGCTCTGAGGTACATGTTGACTCACTAGGGAAAGACAATATTCTAGGTGAAAGGGGTTACATGTCATCTGACAAATAATTTCTCCAAAAAATCCATCCATTTCTTGGAGGGACCCACATTCCATCTAATCCAATATTAAATTTTGTGTAGATCCATAATTTCTAGAATCAAAAATCCATGAAATGCACATTTTCTATACTACATCATCCTTCATTTCGACTACTCATTGTCTGGAAAATGATAAATTTGGCCATGATGACATGATCCATTACCGAACAAAAAAATTCAGTCATTTTATTCCCTCATAAAGTCAGATTGTTTTCATTCTTCAATGTGCGCCATATAAAATTATTATTAGGTGTCAAAGTAATATGAATACCTCATATCTCTATTGTCACACCACCTCCCAAATGTTTTGATCCTAGATCAATGATTTTAAATTGTTTCTCCTATAAAAAATTGTGAAGTGATTGACTGATCGGGATGTGTTGAACCTCTGGTAATATGAGTAACGCCCATTATGAATGGAGAAACATGAGAAAAAAATACAAGAAAAAATGAGAGGAATGAACCTCGATCACTGTTCATGTTGATCTTGATTTGGGTCTATTTAATTAAAAATGAAGAAATTCTCAAATTGAGGAAATTCTACAAAAAAATAGCCCCAAAATAACGACATCCCACAAATATACATGATCCATAGACGAATCTATTAATTGGTTGATCGATTCTCATTAATTGAATTAGTAACTAGGAATAGAAATATGTCAAACAACATCATTACCTTTATGTGGATAAATTGCTGACCAAAAATGTTTTTTCAAATTATTTGTGAGATCCTTTCATAATGTCGCTCACCAGTCATTGATCTCAAATTTGTTCATCATCCAACATCGTGTTATATTTCCACACCTTTAATTATACTCATCAATTAGATGGGTTATGTGGTTCACCATGAAAATTTTCCAAAAGTGTGTATTTTAAGATGGAATATTAGTTCTATATGTCTTTGTGTCCAAAAAAGAAATAATCTATTTTTTTAATTTTTTTATTCAGTTTACACTAAGGATATATTTTCCACAAATAATACATGATGATTATGATTGCTTCATGTGTTTGGTTAACCTCATGTTATGATCTCAAAAAAGCCCTCACATTTCGGATTCTAGCACCCATTTAGGAGTTATTCATGTTTTTCCTTAAAATACAATTCAAACTCTATTTAATATATTTAATATATTTCAAACATTTATTTTAGTCAGACAAGGCCTTAGAATTTCATACCACCATAGCACCTAGGAGAAAAAATAATATATAAAATATCCAAAAATATTACACTGAAAATATAGATCACTATATGAAAAACCTTACATATAATATATAATACACATAATTTAATTCTATGAATTTGAACCAAATAATTTATAGAAACAATAATCAGTAAGGGTAATGTATATTTAATGATATCATGAAAAAATGAAGTGTTATGAATAAGAAATAAAAAATTGGAAGATAAATATTTAAACACACATACCATGTAAAGAATTGACTATCATAATAAATGGAATGTTAAATAAATGAAACATATTTCATTTTATCGATAACATGAATATCCTAACATGATAAGGTATAATAAATATAGAATGGTAAATAACTAAAAATGTGAATCATAATCAGTACACTAACAATGAAATTCCCCAAGAAAAAATATCATTATGAAGATATCTTGTATAATATTAGATGGATTTTGAATGAGGGAAATTGTTAATTGTTGGACATCGTGATTCCAAGAAATAGTATACAATTATCATCGACATATTTCCTCAAGATTGAATAAAACATATTGGGTACTAACTAGTCTTGGTTGGACACCCAATTTGTGTCAATACATTTCTCAAGCCACTTGGTGTAAGAATTTATCCTCCAAAAAATATAAATATACTGGATTAAAATTCATAGCATTCAGATAACTGATTTTTCTCATGATATTACTAATGAATTGAGTGGATCTGGATAAGTGATTCCAATATCATGTCTATCATTCAAAATGTATTACACTTATATCATATAATCAACTTAATTTGTGAGTAACATTCCTTGTCATCAAATAAGAATATTCTATAAAGTATATAGATTTATCAACATTACTCTATTAATTTAAATAATAATTAAATTAATCACTACATATAATACATTTATATTTTTTAGGAGATAAACATGACCACTAATAATAGTATGAATATTTAAGGGTATCATATTGTACAGTGACGAGATGTAAGTGAATATTTTAAGGGGAATTTAATGTCTACAGAATAAAATAATATTGTAAATTTCTACTCTATCCATGTTTAAAATAATCATAAATAATAATGAATATGAATAAGTATGATATAAACATATACCTATTAGAGTTATAATAATAGTTTTTTTCCATAGATGAATGAAAATTCCCTAACAAAACATTAAAAACATTACTGAGGATAATATAATTATTATTTTGAAAATGAATATAGAAAGTATAAAATCACTTGAAAATAATTTTCGATAAAAATATCATTACAAAAAAATTATTTAAAAATTTAAAAATGAAATTTAAAATGAAGTTTAAATGAAATTATATTAATTATAGTGATTATTTCCTTACATGTATAAAAAGTGAGAAACAATATTCCTTTTTAAATTTAAAATTTAATGGATCTCCCTTCTTAAGAAAAATGAAAAGAATACTCCATTCAAATTTTAATTAAAATTTAGAGAGGAATTTTCATAAAAATAAATATAATTCCTTTGTAATAAAATTTAAATGATTAAAAATTTGTGAAAAAATCATTTATGAAATATATTAAAAAATTTAAAAAACATTTTGGAATCATTTTTAGAATAAACGGTGATAGAAGAAAACTGTTCTCCGACTAAAGAGAGAAATGATTTCAGATTTTCTTAAAAACATTTATTTATTATTTAATGTTCTTAACAATGAAAATTGTACTATTCCTTGAAAAAAATAATTAATAACCAGTGGAGAAGAATATTAATTTATATACTAAAAAGTAGTCAAATAATTTACATTAATTGAAATTCAAGTGTAGACATTCCCAATTAGAATGATTTTGTTATGTAAACCCTTTCAAATATAAAAAAATTGGTGTGATAATTAAACAATGAATCAAATTTGTGTTTAAAATTTAAATCAACATAAATTTAGTGTAAATTAAATATATTATAATAAAAATTCATTATACATAAAACCTAAAAATATTAATTACAATGAGTATGTTGTATAACTCAATGAAAAGAAATTTAGTTATGAAATACTTACCACATGGTAAATCATAATTAAAGGACCCTTAAAAGTGATAATTAAAAATGAAACTCAATATTCCATGAATTATTAATGAATAATTATAAAACAATTATAGGGCCTTTATATACATAATTTAAATTAAATTTGGTTCCTTACATTATAATATTCCTCAATGAAATGAAATTGAGACCAAATCTCGTACCTTATGATTTATTTTGGGTGATCATGCACTAAGATCATATATATTTGATTTAAATATGTTATTAACATATTCTAGAACAATATTAATATGTATAATATTTTATTTTTTTTATGCAAATAACTTATCATCATTATGTTAATAATAATTTATTATTTTCAACATTTCCTATGTAAATTGCCTTGTTTTTCCATGTGTGTTTCATTATTAAAGATACATGTCTAGTGTATATAATATAGTTATATTAAATAAATAATAATAATTAATTAATTAATTATTGGAGTATTATTAAAATATTAATTTTAAAACAAACCATGAATGATTTTTATGTAGATTAAATTACAGTACAGTCATGGAGACGTTAGGTCACACATACGCATGAGTAACATTTCAATTTTTCATCAATAATTATTTAAAGAATGTATATAATATTTAACCTTAAAATATTTTTAATAATATAATTAATTTTCTATAATATAATTATGTAAATCATCCCTTTTGTGTGGTGATGAGAAAATATTCACATCACTTCATGACGGTGGTAGTCCAGACGTACATAAAAGACTTTATCATATTTACATGATAGAAAAAGATGAAAACAAATGATGTAGATTATATTTAAAGAATGAAAATTATTTCATTAAAAAAATATATCTATATCACATTTAATCATTATATTCATCTTTATCACCTTGTATGTGAATCGGTAGTGAAAGAATAATTAGATCTCTTTGCGAGGTGATAGTCTTTTATATAGACAGGTGATGTTATCGTACCTTCTACAGAATTGATGGTAAATGTTTATATATATATATATATATGATATTATGAATCCAAATGTACAAATATGTTATAAATAACATATATAAAAATTATATAAATCATCAAACCCATCCTTGATATGTGGAAATGTAAAAATGAACATCGTGGGTTTGTGAGGTGGTTGTATTCCAAACAAAGGAACAATGATTATATATTATAAATAATGGGTGAGGAAATGTTTTTATATCATTTCCATATTATTAAAACATCCCATTATATGGAATGTATTAGTGATATTAAAATTGATTTTTAATGAGAATAAATAGTGGGATAGAATGAAATAAAATAAAGATGTATATTGAAGATCATTACCCCTTCTTTAAGTATCATCCTTAAGTTTTCACTATAGCCTTTAGAGGGTGAATGTATAACAAAAATAATAAATATAGTATGAACTGGGGGAAGATGAAATGTTTTTTTTTGGTATTGACTGGTCCAAATAGGTTTTATGGTGTTAAGAAAATTGGAGTGGGTGGCCTTTTACAAGTGGGGGATAGAACACTATTTAAAATTTTGAAAGGAATTGAGTGATCCACAATTAATCATATGTTACAAGGGTCCAAAATGAAATATTATAGACCCTCAAATGTATAAGGGAATAAAATTTCCATAAATTAGTTATTTTACATGTTTATTAGTTAATTTTTAATTATTTATAAGTTTAACCCCCAGTAAACCCATTTGTACTTTAACTCTGACAGTTAATTTTTAATACAATCACTATTCATTTTAGAAAATATTATGTTGACCATATAGTAATTTATAAATTATTTTGATTATAAATATGAAATCCATTTTTCTAATTTTAATTAATTTAATTAGGTAAATATTATTTGGAATTATTCTAGTAAATGTGATGAGAATGTGGGGTTTTAAAGGGATGATGATCAAAAGATCATAATGTTTTTATATGAAAATTTATATGAAAATTAATAAAAATAATAAAAATAATTAAAATATAATAATTGTTAAAATTTTAAATATTTTTAATTTATGAACAATAACAAAATATAATTTATCATTATTAAAATTTAAATACCAATAAATTTTTTAATTAAAATTCAGTATTTTCAATTTTTTTAAAAAATATTAAAATTATAAACAAGTTATCAAAAAAAATCTCCCTAAAATAATATTTGATATTAAGATTTATAAAATTAATGTTAAATTTTCATATATATTTACTAAAAGTGTTAAAATTTTCATTTAAATTATGTGTTTAAAGAGAAATTAAATTCCCAATTTAAAATAAAATATTATTTTTTTAGAAAAATGACAATTTCTTTTAACTGGATTTAATTTTTTTAATAATAAATAAATATATAATATATTTATATGAACCCTTTATTTCTATAAGTTTATTAATATTATTCTTGATATCTGATTTAACATTTATGTTATAAATATTATATTAAATAATATTATTTTAATAATATACTTTTGTTCGGTAAAACTCTTTCTTGCATATAACGCAAGCTATTAATGATACTCTTTATCACATTCTACCCAAGATAAACATAGTGTTTATCATAATTAAATATATTTTGTATATTCAGTTTATTTAAAAAAATATATATTATAAGGTCTGAAGGTATTATATTTTCTTCTAAACATTGTGTTCCTTGTAATACACACTATCGAAGAAATGTTCATACTTTAAAATATAATGGTGTTTCATTCATACAAAGTTTAATAAATTGTATCCTCACAATACATTATTAATCAAGTTTATCTACAGTTTGTTATTTAAAAATTATTTTTTTAAACCACATCATTAAATGATAAATACAGTATCCATGGAAAAATTGAGAAAATTAAGTAACATGTTCATATAGACTAACATATAACGACATTAGAATATAGAAGAAATTTTTTGGATAGTGGTGTTATGGAATTGTAAGAAAACCATAAATATTTATATAGAGTGATAGTGGTCATTGATACAAATAAGGTGAATGAATAGTTGAATGTTAAAAGCCATAAAATTATAAATATTTCATGATTTTAAATAATATCTGATTCATCTGATATGAATGATGTAGGAATTTTCTGTTTTGAAATATTTTGACTAATGTTAATGTCTTATTTTACTATCTATGAATATAATGAAATATAATTTCTTAATTGGTTTTGATTTGATAAAAACAATTTCATCCTTCAGGCTTACTTTGATAATTTTTGAATTCATCAGTTTCTATAAAAAATAAATTTTTCAAAATGAAGGTGTTATTATAAATGAAATAATATTATCCTCTAATAGGTTGTAATATACAAAATTGAATGACAATACATTCTATCTTCTTCAAAATATTTTCCAAAAACTAACATAGTTAGCACAAGTTATCAAATATTATAAATTAATCTATAAACCAATAATGTAATACCAATAGTTCATTCATAATATTTAATGTTCAAATTATTTAACTTATTAAATTTAATATTAACTCAGGAGTCATATAGTCCAGTGGTAGGCATTAAACCCTGATCGACTATTAGTCATGGGTTGAAGCCCCACTGTCATTCCGGATGTGACATGTTTTCACCTAGATCATCAGTTATCCTTTTTTAAAATATATTAATATGATTACTATAAATTTCCAAAAAATATGATTGAACTAAATTAAATAAAATATCATTAAATATTATTTACACTATGTTTTTCAACAAAACAATTTGTTATTGAGATTAATAATATTATTTGAATATTATTATAATGAAATTTATGATCACATGAACTGAAAATATTATCAATTCCTTTACAAATATATATTAAATAAAAATTCATTATTAAATGAATAATTTTTTCATTAAAGATAAGCATGCAATAAATGTATTCAATAATATCATTAATCATGGTAGACTCTAATTAAATTAAACGTAAAATTTCATGTTTATGAAATTTAACTTATCATCAATCATAAAAAATTTACCCATGATGGTTTGAATCACCATTAAAAAAATGAATACATTTTTTATTCTAATATTTGTTATGATACATAAATGTTTTCATGATTCTTATACAAAAATACTTTTGGTAAAAAAACACATCTATAATATAATTCATTAATCAAAATAAAAAATTCATACATTTTATTTCATAATAGGTCCTTTTTTGTTATTGGAGTTAAGCAATAAAATGATGTATTGAAATAGATAATTACAAAAAATATCCATATTTAAAAAATTGATCTATAAATAGATACATAATAAGAGATGTATATCCTTCCATTGAAGCCTTTATTTTTACATGGTAGTTTTCTGATTTAATCCCTTTTCTTCCAAACATAAATAATTTTTTCAATAAATTAATACACATTCCTATTTATCTCATTCCCCACTTTATAAATTATGGATTTTATGAATTTATTCCTCCATGTCCTACATCTATCATTTTCTTATCATACTCAATCCCTATATAATTTGGTGATTATGGGAATTGGATAATGTATATGTTGTTAATCATATTTATGAAATTAGATATAAAATAATAATAATATCTTTTTCTACAATCATCATCTCCTTATTATTATCATTATAATAATATAGACCTTCATTTCCAATGTTTAAATGATTCAGCAATGTTCCATACATCTACTATAACCCATAATAATATTGTGAGAATCCATAACTATAGTAGGAAAACCATAGAACCATTTCTTGGTAGTCTAAATGAAAATGGATTATTTTCAATATAATAGAAATTGTGATTAACCTATGCCATTAATTTTCAACTTCTATTAAAATAATTCATAATTCTTCATATATAAAATAATAATTATCCTAATTATATAAATATAGATTGTAAAAAAGGTGAACAATAAGGCCTATTTTTGTGCACCATGTGATTATTGAGTCCCTACCAATGCGCCCTTTTCGGAGTAAATATCCTAGGTAAAACATTTCTAGTACTACATTCACATATATTCTCCTAGATAGGGATTCATTTCTAATAAAATTAAAAATATATTAGTCATACAAAATATTAAGAATAAATCCTATACTTAATAAAAAATTCAATAAAAGGGCTATGCTCACCAGTCTATGTTTTAATACATCTATTTAAAAAGGTTTCTATTAAACTCTCTCGGATACCGGCTGTAGTGACCCAAATCCACAAGCCTGGAGATTGATTCTACATTATTATATTTTTATAGGATACAAGTAATCACATCACAAATTGTTTAATATTTTATTACTCCTGGTAAACATAATACATACATAAGTATTTAATAACATGTGGTTATACAACTAGAAATACATTTTTCTAGAATTACATTATTTCATATATAATATACCTATATATAAAATATTGTACAATTCATGGATTCATTTGATAATAAAAAAAAATAAGGGTAACTCAAATTATAGGTAGGGGTTAAGTAAAATGGAAGCTATCATGAATAAATGAAATGTAATCAATAATAATAAAAATCTCTTGCATGGTAAAAATCATAACATATGTGTCGTATAAATAAATATCAAGTATAATCAATGGAATGGTAAATAGTTCAAACCCATTCCATTTAATCACTAATGTGAAAATAATTAATGGGTTTGGAATAATCAATATTAAAATGTAAATAAATGAAAAAACATTCCATTTAATTAATAACATGAGAATGAAATGTATAAATAGATAATATAATTATGAATATATCATTGATAATAAAAAAATATTTCTAAATTAAGGTAATGTATTTTTATTGGACATCATTTTTTCTTTATACATGATACATTTACTCTAAATATAATTGCTCAAGTACATTTATAACATACTGGGTAAAAAATGATCCTGTATGTCCAACTCATTTTTTTCAATTCCATTCACATGATACTTTCTATAAATATTTATCATCCAAATAGTTTAAAATATACTTGTTACAAACTCTTAAGGATTGGGCTATAGATTTTGTCTCATGAGTCTACTGATGCATCGAGGGAATTTATACAAACAACCCCCAACCCATGCCTTCAATGTTCAAATTATTCCTTACATATTGAATATATGATTTATTTAATGAACAATATTTATTATCATCAGATATAGTTACTCAAAAAAGGATACATATTTTTCAATATTTCCTCAAATAAATAATATAAAATTTATTCTAAGCACCATATTTAAATTTTTTATATATTTTCATTAATAAACACATCCATCAAAAATAATATGGATTTTTTGGGGGAGTATAATGTCCAATTATTATTGGTATGTGAATATTTCAATGGGATCATAATGAATAAAAAAATTAAACAAGGATGTGAATGACAATACTATAAATTTTAAAAATAATCATTTACAATCAGATAAAAGACGCAATTTCATGAAACATATACCCAAATGAGTAAGAACAAATTATTGTATACATTTTTTAGTATAACTACAATAAAAATATCCATAAAAACTTTGGAAAATAAAATTTTAAAATAGTAAACATTTTGAAAATATTTTTATTTGAAAATATCTTTTAAAATTTCTATCAGTAAAAATATATTCATATAGTTATAAAGTAATCATAAAATTAATGATGTTTACAATGGATGGTAAATATATAGAATCTATAGTTGTTAAAAAGAACATTCACTTTTCACTATAATAATGATAGTGAAGTATCTTTAATAAAAAACAACAAAAAATTATTTTCACATTTTCATTAAAATGAAAATAGAATTTATTTTAAAAAATAAATAAGATTGCATTGAAATCAATTTATATAGAGTAAAAATTTTAAATCAAATTTTAAAAAATAAATTATATAGTTTAAACCATTTCTGAATTTTTTTAGAAAAAATGTTTCTAGAAGAAATCTGATTTTCAGTCACATAGTGAAACAAAGATAGATTTTTTTATTAATATTTATCAATTATTTTACATATAAAAGTGTTTAAAAATTATAAAATTACTTGTAAATATTCATTAATTACTAGAGGAGAAAAATATTATTGGTATTTAAATAGAGACCAAATAATTTCCTATAATTAAAAGTCAAGTGTAAACAATCCTAATATAAATGGGATTCTAAATTAATTACTTGATAAGTAAATACCATTGATTTTTGAATTAACCAAAGAATATATTGTTTGAATCAAATAGAAAACCACATAATAAAACATAATGTCCCAAATAATATAATTATAAGTCATTATAAATATAATCTCATAATATTAATGATAATGAGAAATTAGTATAACCTAATGAAAAGATATTGATTTATGAATTTTTTATCACTTGGTAAATCTTAATCCAAATCCCCTTAGATGTAATAAATGAAAAGCTAACAAGGTAGCCAATAACTTTTAATGGATTCATGATATAAAATTTTATAGTGGTATTCTAAAAAATATATAAAATATATTATGTTCATAAAAGTAAATATGCCTCAATTGAATGAAATTTAGATGAAATCCCATATTATATGCTTCATTTTGGATGAACGTCATTTAACAGAAATTATAGTGGGTATAAAAGTTCTGTTAACTTATTTAAGAAACATTGTAACATTTTCAATATCATATAATATCCATTTATAACACATTATCCTAATTTTGTTAATAATAATTTAATATTTAAAGTGTTCTAGGTGTCAACTATACTATTATCTCATGCATATTTCATCTGGTATGATCTAGTTATTTTAGATATTATATAGATATAAAATTTCCAAAATAAGAATAACAATATTGTTTTCATATTTTTACATCAATTTTTCTTCTAAAATAAATCATTAATTACAAATATGAAAAATTAATTACATTATAATCATATAGATGGTTGGTCGTACATATGCCTGAGTAACATTTCCATTTTTCAGCGATCATTATGGAAAAGAGATAACTACTATTTTTCCATCATATAATTACTATGACATGATTAATTTCATATTACATGTTTATATTTATCTTTTATGTGATTTTATGATAAAAATAGAGTCACATCACTTTGTGGAGGCAGTAGTCCACACACTAACGAACAATTTTTAAATATTTATGTGAGAGAAAAGGAAAGAAAGAATGTGATATATATTATCATTAAAGAATTATAAATATATTATAAATATTATAGTATTTTAATTTATATCCCATTTAACCATTAACATTATCTTTATCATCTTCCATGTAAAGTGTTTGTGAAAGAATAATTACATCACTTCGTAATGTGGTGGTTCTCCATAAAAACCTGTGAAATTATAATTTCTCTAATGAAATGGAAGTTAAAAAATATACTTATGATACAATGATTCCATAGGTGTTATTATTTTTTATAAATATTATTTATAATTTATATCTATTATCACACCCAAACTTAATATATAAAACTTCAGTTCATGAAGATGTAATATTCTCTACACATTCATGATGATTTTATAATCCATTTAATACAAGTGGAAATTTTTATAAGTAATTATTGTTTTATTACATTATCTCACTATTAGTATGATATTTATGTTATAATAAATTATGTTTTTTTAATTTGATGAATGTCGATAAATAATAATGAATCCCATTGAAGAATATAAAGTCTTCTTCGAGTATACCCCTTATGTATTCTCAAAATCTACCAAAGGATAGACTTATGACCAACTATGTATTCATGTAATATGAGAAGAAAATTGGGATGATATTTTTTATGGTCATGTATAAACTCAATAGGTTTGATTTTGTGAATAATATAGGGGAGAGGGTGGCATTTTATAAGTGGGTGATATGACAGGCATGTTATTTTTTAAAATAATTGATTGATCAAAATTTTTTAATAATGATTAAATACTTTTAAACATATTATTACATTAATATAAAAATAATTATACATGAAATAAAAATTACGGATAAAAATTTCTTGTATATTTTGAGTACTGGGTGCATAATTTGAAAAAATGAAACAATAAGAAATCAATTTTTGTATCCACATAATGAGATCCTAACTCCCATTGAGATCTTCAAAATTCATAGGATACACTGGAGAATAAATAGATAAAAGGGGTGAGGAAAAAAGATTATTAAAATTATTAACATGATAATGGAGCATAAACGTGAGTTATATCGAATAACTTTATATAATATAAGGTATGGGCCTTAAATAATCAAAAATAACCATAACATATAGAACATGGAATAATATTTTCATTAAAACATATGAATTTGAAATAACCATATAATATGAAATAAAAATTATTCAAGGCTAATTTCCCAGAATATATCGCATGATTGAATGAGTCCCATAATAGATTTGGGTTACACAATAATCCTTACGAATCATCTTATGAGACATAAATATTTTCTAATGAATCAGAGCACTGTCTAGGAGAACAAATCAAAACATATACATGAATATGTATAAGGACCCATACTTTACATACATTGTTAATACTTCAAAATTGAAGCATACTTATTACAACATATAACAAAACCACGAAAGGACCGTATAGGTATAGTGTCTTTAGAAACTGGGAAACATAAACAACTGGTTCATAAAGCATCTACTTTGCCTCCCATTTATTTCATCATATCTAGAGTCACTTTTTGGCATAGTCTACTTAATAACCTTCTTCCTGACCTGGGGAAATAAAACATACAAAAGGGTGAGTTCAAATGCTCAGTAAGGGTAAACAAAAGAAATATCAATCACATCATATACATAAGCACATAACTTTTGGAAATCTTAACCTACAAAAGAGATCATAATTTCATAACATGGGATAAATCATGGCAGTGAAATGTAATCACAATAATCATAACTTAAAACATGAAACTTTGTGGCATGCACACATAATCATAGAGAATCATTTCTTGTTAGTCAAGACTCATTTCCAAGACTATCTTAGTGGACAAAGTCCCTTTCGGAACCGAGTCACCCTTGTTTCAGTCCTGTTTCACTGAACCGGTGTAACCTACCGTTCCAGCCATGTCTATCTCATGAGATATAAATCTTTACCCAATGCATTGGAGGTAGATATAGGTCCCACCCATATCATAATGATACCATTCTTATGTGTGCCACAAAATCATAAATCATACATCATTACATAACCCACGTAATAAAAATGGGAATCTTAAACATCATGACATCATAAAACAATTCATATACGATAAAGGAATTCATAAAAATAATTCCATCAAAACATAATCAAATCAATGTAATAATAGGGATAAAAACAGAACCCTTTATTATCTTAGATGGAAAATAATTTTGATAAAACACTTTAACTTCATTCTTGAGGAAAATATCCTTTCTACTTCAAAAACACTTTTCCTTTCTTAACATGTCATAAAATTTTAAACTAAAAGAATTTGATTAAAAATAAACTTAAAAACTTGTAAAGGAAGCTTCTTGGAAATAATGTTTTAAAAATCCATTCATGTCGTATAAGTTAAAAAACATTCTTCTCGTACTTTTGTCGGAAAAGTCAAAAAGTACCTCGTATGAAAAACGACAAAAGATTCCTTTCATATCTTTTATTAAAAACTCACCGAAGGGTAAAATTGGATTTAAACAATTGTACGTGGATGGAAATAATATTACATATTGAGGAAAAATGGATGTGGATGATAAAATTCACCCCAGTAAATTCCAAAGTATAAACAATCTCGGATAAAAATGAGATTGTGATATTTCCCTTACCTTAGGTCCGACTTGCTTTGTAAGTGTCCGAACCTCCTGTATAATAATTTAAATAATGTTATTGACTTATTCCAGAATCATACTTATTTTTATGATATCATATATGGTCATATTCTTAGCTTCTTAGTAGTAATATTTCATTGCTACTTGTTATTCGGGTGTTTATAACTTTTTGTTTTTATGCGTGTTTTGTCGAATAAATTCTTATTCTTTTCTTTAGTTTATAGATACCTCATTTACAGAATGTTATTAGTGTAATATATATCATATTAATTCATTCAATTCATTTATATAATCATTATGAAATGAATATCATGTAGAACGAGTCGCATCACATCGTGGAGACGGTATTCCGTACGTACGCACGAGGGATGATATCGTTCCTATGATCGTGGAATTGTATTGGAGTATATGTATACTATTTCAGAATAAATATCACTTTATAATAGTCATATATAGTCATTATTTACACCATTATACCCATCCAAGTAAGGTGGTGGTGGAAAATAGATTACACCACGGCGTGGAGACGGTATTCCGTACGTACGCATGCGCGGTGATTTCTTTTTCCGTAGGATGGATAGATGTTGAAATAGGGTTGTTTCATAATTATAATAACATATCAGTATATGAGTGATACTGATGTTATTACTTTATAATGAAACAGCTAAAGAAGAAGAAGTGGAAGAAGAAATAAATATGAAAGAATCGGTAACGGACATTACCTCTTCTTTGAAGTGCTTCTTTGAGACCTTCTTTTAGGGCACTAAAATTGGTCTTTGAAGAAGACCAGGACCTCTAGGATGTCTCTAGGGAAGTGGATAGGAGAAATTGGCAGGGTTTGGCCGAGCTTGAAGGCTCAAAGTGGTGTGAGGAATAGGGGGAGGAAGTGTCCTTTTATAAGGGAGGAGAGGGGCACCTTTGGAATAACTAAAACTATTGTTTTATTATAAAGTCAAGTTCGGTTTTAAATAGCTGAAAATTGATATATTTCAAAGCTAATGTGGGTATGGGTCTAAATCCTCTCATCCAATATAATTTAGACAAGTTTAGGTTCCTATTTTAACCTTATCATTTAGATTTAACATTAAGTTAAATAATTTTACTTTTACCATGTCTTCTTGTGTTCTTATACTATAAGGTTAATAAACTTACTATAAGCAGCCAAACGAACCCCAAGTTGTTTATTATTAATATATATAACCATATCTAAGTCATTTGGCCGAACCTTAGATTTTTAGGAATAAAATAACAATTACCAATATAATATTTGTTTCAAAAACTATTTTATGTCAATTTTGACACTATTTAGTAATTGATTTTTGTGAAAATCATAATAGAATTATTAGTTCGAACCAAGTTAATTAAATCAATACTAACAAGTCATATTAACCTAGAAAATTAGTGGGATTCATAAAAAGTCTCAAATTACATTTATTTTGGTGTTTATAACATCAATTATGTCAATATTTCATTAATAAGATAATTACTGCATCATCATTGTGTCATAAATAAATTAAATTATTTAATGTCTAAAAATTACAAATAAAATACCATTATTTAGTAAATCTCTTTATCTTTCTAATGAATATTTATAGTCGAATTTATCTTATGTATAACCCCATATTAAAAATTATTTACTTATTAAACATTGATTTTAACTATTTTAACCCTTCTTTAAATAAATTAATAATAAATGTCCTAATCTAATCCAAGTGGGCCTAAATGGTCATATTTTATTCCTAAGTTTGTTTTTGTTCGAACTACACTTGTCCAATAGAATTAGGACATGTGTTAGGGTAATAATAATATCATCTTTACCCTTAATTACCCTATTTACTTTTAACCGTGGTAAAAAAAAGTAAAAAGTTACTATTCACCAAAAAATTATTTTCATCTCATTGAACCACATTTTACTTACTGACATCAACCGTGTCTCTCGGATTTTTGAAATTCCACTCACAGAAGCGGTAAAATTAAGTTTTATAAAAAATTCAGTTTTTTAACTACCACTTAGTGGTTTCACTATTCATCAAAAATTGAAAGTTTTCAGAAAAATACCAAAATTTCACCGTAGGCTAATTTCGATATTCCGAATCCAAAAATGAAGTCCATTTTGAAAAATAAAATTTATAAAATTTCAAAAAGTGTTTATTACTATTCATAACGGCTAGTTTTAATAATATTTTAATAGCATATCGTTGTTTAGTGAAACTCGGTATTGTGTACGACGCAAGCTATCGAGGAAGGTCGCGATTTCGTGTAAAGCAATCCAAGCAGGTGTTGTGTAGAAAAAGATTCCTTTGATGATTTATATAACATAAAAGTCTCGGGTGTTACATTCTACCCCCCTTAAAATGAATTTCGCCCTCGAAATTCATCACTTTGTAACAAACAGATGAGGATACCTCTCCCTCATCATATCCTCAAACTCCCATGTAGCTTCTTCTAATTGGTGGTTCCTCCATAAAACTTTCACCAATCGAGTGGTCTTGTTTCGTAGGACTTTTTCTCTACGATCCAGAATCTCTATCAGTTGTTCTTCATAAGAAAGATCTTGCTCCAGCGGTACATCTTCTGAGCTGAGTACATGTGAAGGATCAGGTATGTACTTTCTCAGGAGAGATACATGGAACACATCGTGAACTTGAGAGAGATTCGGTGGAAGCGCCAATTGGTAAGCTACCTTCCCAACACGATCCAGTATTTTGAAAGGACCGATATATCTAGGGCTCAACTTCCCCTTCTTTCCAAATCTCATAACCCTCTTCCAGGGAGATATTCATAAGAACAATTTATCACCCACTTCAAACTCTAGGTCTTTTCTTCGGTTGTCGGCATAACTTTTCTGTCGACTCTGAGCTGCTCTTATGTGTTGTTGAATAGATATGACCTTTTCTGCCATTTCATCAACGAGATCAGGTCCTAATAGCTTTCTTTCCCCAACTTCATCCCAGCAAGTTTGAGTTCTGCATTTCTTTCCATAGAGAGCTTCATAAGGAGCCATCTGAATACTGGAGTAAAAGCTATTATTATAAGAAAATTCCTCTAAAGGTAGGTGTTGATCCCAACCTCCTTTGAAATCCATAGAGCAAGCTCTCAACATATCTTCTAGGGTTTTAATTGTTCTCTAAGACTGGCCGTCTGTTTGAGGATGATAAGCAGTGTTGAAACTCAACTCTGTATCTAGAGTATGCTAAAGACTTCGCCAGAACTTCGAGGTAAATCTCGGATCCTGATCAGATATAATAGAAAGTGGTACTCCATGCAATCTTACCACTTCCTTTACAAATATCCTGGCAAGCTGATCCAGAGAGAAATCCTCTCTAATAGCAATGAAGTGTGAAGACTTTGTAAGACGATCAACTATGACCCAGATAGCATTATTGCCTTTGGATGTTTTAGGAAGTCCTGTGACAAAGTCCATAGTAATGTTTTCCCATTTCCATTTGGGTATGGGTAATGGTTGTAACATCCCCTTAGACTTCTGTCTCTCAGCTTTAACTTGTTTACAAACCAAGCATCGAGAGACATATTCAGCAACATCTCTTTTCATGCCATCCCACCAGGAGTACTCTTTCAGGTCCCTATACATCTCCGTGCTTCCAGGATGAATAGAGAATGAAGAACTATGAGCCTCATCCAGCAGCTCCTTCTTTAATTCGGGGATGGGAGGAACACAAACCTGATTTCTGAACTTTATTATCCCATCACAATCAAGGTTGAACTCAGGAACATTTCTCACCTTCTTTTGTAACTCGACATCTTCTTTCTGTGCCTCTTTAATCTTCACATGTATAGATGGTTGAACATTCATTTGAGAAAGATAAGATTTTTCCCCTTCCATTATAATTCCAAGATCCGTCCTTTGTAAATCCATAAATATTGGATCTTTTGTGATCCTCATCATGGATAAACTAGCATGGTCTTGTCGAATTAATGCATCTGCCACCTTGTTTGCTTTCCCATGGTGGTAATGGATTGAGCAGTCGTAATCCTTAATCAGCTCCAACCATCTTCTTTGACGCATATTCAGCTCCTTTTGTGTGAAAATATACTTTAAACTTTTATGATCAGTATAAATATCACACCTTTCACCATAAAGGTAATTCCTCCAAATCTTTAATGCAAAGATTACCGCAGCTAACTCCAAATCATGTGTTGGGTAATTTTACTCATGGATTTTCAACTGTCGTGAGGCATAAGCTATCACCATATCATTTTTCATAAGAACACACCCTAATCCCTTCTTTTATTCATCACTATAGATCACAAACCTTTCTCCACTACAAGTCAGAGTGAGCACAGGTGCACCGGATAACCTTCTTTTCAACTCCTTGAAATTCTCTTCACATTCTTCCGTCCAGACAAACTTAACTCCTTTCCGAGTCAACTTGGTGAGTGGATTAGATAATCGTGAAAAATCATTCACAAAACATCGATAATATCCATCCAAACCAAGAAAACTTTGGATATCAGTTACTGTTGTTGGTCTCGACCATCTTTCGATAACCTCTGTTTTTGCTGGATCCACAGATATCCCCTCTTTTGAGATTATGTGACCCAAAAATGCAACTTTTTGAAGCCAATATTCACACTTGGTAAATTTGAAATAAAGCTTCTCCTTTCTCAGGGTCTTCAATATAATTCTCAAGTGATCTTCATGTTCTTCCTTGGTCTTTTAATAGACAAGAATATCTTCCATAAAGACTACCACAAATTGATCAAGATAGTCTCTAAAGACTCTATTCACCAGATCCATGAAGATAGCAGGGGCATTAGTAAGACCAAATGGCATCACTATAAATTCATAGTGTCCATACCTTGTACGGAAAGCCGTCTTTGGTATATCCTCCCTTTTGAACCTTAATTGATGATACCCTGAATGAAGATCAATCTTGGAAAAGTATTGAGCTCCACGTAGTTGGTCAAATAGGTCATCAATGCGCGGTAGAGGATATTTGTTCTTGATAGTGATCTTGTTAAGTTCTCGATAATCAATGCAGAGTCTCATTGATCCATCTTTATTCTTAACAAATAGAACAGGTGCTCCCCAAGGTGACGCACTAGGGCGTATGAATCCCTTATCAAGATTTTCTTCGAGTTGCTTCTTCAATTCCTGCAACTCAATTGGGGCCATTCTATAAGGTGTCTTTGAAATAGGCAAAGCACCCGGTACGAGTTCTATTGAAAACTCAACTTCACGATTTGGTGGAAGTCCCGGTAATTCCTTCGGAAATACATCATCAAACTCCCGTACAATGGGCATATTATTAATTGTGAGTTTCTCACCAACCATTTGAGATAAATAACCTTCATTCAGTGGAATCAATACCCATAAAATGGAAGAAATTTCCACTGGAAGGTTATGTTCATCCTTGCATTGATAGATGATCATAGATTGATCTGGAATATGAAATGTGACTTCCCTTCTTTGGAAATTGATATGAGATCCATATAAAGAAAGCCAATCCATGCCAAGAATCACATCAAATTCCACTATAGGAAGGATCACAAGATTTTCAGGAAGCACTTTCCCACAAACTTCAATCGGAGAAGAATTATAAACTTTTGATGCGACTGTTATGCCATTAGGTGTTGTCACAGCTAACTCAACATCTAATTTTTGAGGTAATACGGTGATACCCTTAGAAAATTATTCAGAAATAAAAGAGTGGGTGGATCCAGAATCAAATAAAACATTTGCTACTTTAGAGTGGATGGTAAGTGTACCTTTCACCACATCGTTATCGTACTCCACATCGCTAATAGAAATTGCATGTGACTTTCCTTTGTCTTTAGCCTTAAGAGTTTGTTGATGTCGACCATCATCATCAACCCTTAGATTAGGGCATTTATTGGCATAATGCCCCATCTCCTTGCACTTGAAACATTGAAGTGTAGTAGGTTCATTCTGTGTATCCCTTCCTTTGTTTGCATCATTAGACATCTTCTTCCCATCATCGCGGCATTCAAATGCCCTATGACCTTCCTTTCCACACTTGAAACATTTACTTGTCCCTTTAAGACAACTCCCTCCATGTTTCTTTCCACACTTTGATCATAAGGGAAAGCTCGTCTTCTTTTCAGTGTGCTCTTTATATTTTCCTTTGAATTCCATTTTCCTCTTCTTATCAAACCCATATGACTGATGGGTTACTCCAATCTCCATCTCGACTTTGAGAGAACATCGAACGATTTCCTCATAGCTATTGAAGTCCCTTATGGCTAACGCCCTTCAAAGACTTGGTTTTAAGCCATTAAAGAATCGATCGATCTTACTCTCAGGTTGGATAATAATACCAGAAGCGTACCTTGTAAGTCTTGTAAAATTTTCTTCATAGGTACCAACAGATTCATCCTCCTTTTGCTTTAGTTCAAGAAACTCTTTCTCCATCTTTGTTCGGAGAATACGAGGGAAGTACCTATTGAAAAATAAGTTCTTGAACTCGTCTCATTCCATGGACTCAATTTCATCCCTTTGCCTCGTATTCTTAATAAGATTCCACCATTGATCAGCATCACCTTCCAAACGATACACTGCTAGGATGACTTTATCATGTTCAGAACATTGAAGAACTGAAAATATCTTTTCAGTAGTATTAATCCATTGTTCAGCAACTAATGTATCAGTAGACCCGCTGAAAGAAGGTGGATGCTGCCTCATGAAGGATTCAATAGAATGTTGCTCCTTCCTTTGCTCGTTTGGAAGTCCTGCATGATTCATAGCTTTAGAAAGTTGTGTGAGCATGGCTACAAGATTTTACATTCCATCTCCCATAACGTTTGGTTTCTCAGGGGGACAATCATTACATTGCCCGTCGCATTTCGCATTAACACGATTCCTTCGGGTTCCATCCATTGACTAAAACCAAGAAGAATAGTGTGAGCAACACTAATTATAATAGGAAAACCACAAAATCAAGAATAAAATTTCACACTTAAGGTCTTATCCTAGGTTATTCATGTCCATTTCTAAAACACTAAGATTGTGTTCTATGCTTAGACTTATCCTTAGGGTTCTTACTAAGGCTTTCACATCCTAGTTTCCAAAGGTTGACTATACCTTTCCTCTGATACCAACTATAATGACCCATACTTTACATACATTGTTAATACCTCAAAATTGAAGCATACTTATTACAACGTATAACAAAACCACAAAAGGACCGTATAGGTATAGTGTCTTTAGAAACTGGGAAACATAAGCAACTGGTTCATAAAGCATCTACTTTGCCTCCCATTTATTTCATCATATCTAGAGTCCCTTTTTGGCATAGTCTACTTAATAACCTTCTTCCTGGCCTGGGGAAATAAAACATACAAAAGGGTGAGGTCAAATGCTCAGTAAGGGTAAACAAAAGAAATATCAATCACATCATATACATAAGCACATAACTTTTGGAAATCTTAACCTGCAAAAGAGATCATAATTTTATAACATGGGATAAATCATGGCAGTGAAATGTAATCACAATAATCATAACTTAAAACATGAAACTTTGTGGCATGCACACATAATCATAGAGAATCATTTCTTGTTAGTCAAGACTCATTGCCAAGACTATCTTAGTGGACAAAGTCCCTTTCTGAACCGAGTCACCCTCGTTTCAGTCCTGTTTCACTGAACCGGTATAACCTACCGTTCCAGCCATGTCTATCTCATGAGATATAAATCTTTACCCAATGCATTGGAGGGAGATATAGGTCCCACCCATCTCATAATGATACCATTCTTATGTGTGCCACAAAATCATAAATCATACATCATTACATAACCCATGTAATAAAAATGGGAATCTTAAACATCATGACATCATAAAAAAATTCATATACGATAAAGGAATTCATAAAAATAATTCCATCACAACATAATCAAATCAATGTAATAATAGGGATAAAAACAGAACCCTTTATTATCTTAGATGGAAAATAATTTTGATAAAACACTTGAACTTCATTCTTGAGGAAAATATCCTTTCTACTTCAAAAACACTTTTCCTTTCTTAACATGTCATACAATTTTAAACTAAAAGAACTTGATTAAAAATAAACTTGAAAACTTTAAAGGAAGATTCTTGGAAATAATGTTTTAAAAATCCATTCATGCCGTATAAGTTAAAAAACATTCTTCTCATACTTTTGTCAGAAAAGTCAAAAAGTACCTCATACGAAAAACGACAAAAGATTCCTTTCATATCTTTTACTAAAAACTCACCGAAGGGTAAAATTGGATTTAAACAATTGTACGTGGATGGAAATAATATTAAATATTGAGGAAACATGGATGTGGATGACAAAATTCACCCCAGTAAATTCCAAAGTATAAACAATCTCGGATAAAAATGAGATTGTGATATTTCTCTTACCTTAGGTCCGACTTGCTTTGTAAGTGTCCGAACCTCCTGTATAATGATTTAAATAATGTTATTGACTTATTACAGAATTATACTTATTTTTATGATATCATATATGGTCGTATTCTTAGCTTCTTAGTAGTAAAATCTCATTGCTACTTGTTATTCGGGTGTTTATAACTTTTTGTTTTTATGCGTGTTTTGTCGAATAAATTCTTATTCTTTTCTTTAGGTTATAGATACCTCATTTCCAGAATGGTATTAGTGTAATATATATCATATTCATTCATTCAATTCATTTATATAATCATTATGAAATGAAGATCATGTAGAACGAGTCGCATCACATCATGGAGACGGTATTCCGTACGTACGCACGAGTGATGATATCGTTCCTATGATCATGGAATTGTATTGGAGTATATGTATACTATTTCAGAATCAATATCACTTTATAATAGTCATATATAGTCATTATTTACACCATTATACCCATCCAAGTAAGGTGGTGGTGGAAAATAGATTACACCACGGCGTGGAGAGGGTATTACGTACGTACGCACGCGCGGTGATTTATTTTTCCGTAGGATGGATAGATGGTGAAATAGCGTTGTTTCATACTTATAATAACATATCAGTATATGAGTGATACGGATGTTATTACTTCATAATGAAACAACTAAAGAAGAAGAAGTGGAAGAAGAAATAAAGATGAAAGAATCGGTAACGGACATTACCTCTTCTTTGAAGTGCTTCTTTGAGACCTTCTTTTAGGGCACTAAAATTGGTATTTGAAGAATACCAGAACCTCTAGGATGTCTCTAGGGAAGTGGATAGGAGAAATTGGCAGGGGTTTTCCGAGCTTGAAGGCTCAAAGTGGTGTGAGTAAGAGGGGGATGAGGTGTCCTTTTATAAGGGAGGAGAGGGGCACCTTTGGAATAACTAAAACTATTATTTTATTATAAAGTCAAGTTCGGTTTTAAATAGCTCCAAATTGATATATTTTGAAGCTAAGGTGGGTATGGGTCGAAATCCTCTCATCCAATAGAATTTAGACAAGTTTAGGTTCCTATTTTAACCTTATCATTTAGATTTAACATTAAGTTAAATAATTTTACTTTTACAATGTCTTCTTGTGTTCTTATACTATAAGGTTAATAAACTTACTATAAGCAGCCAAAAGATCCCCAAGTTGTTTATTATTAATATATATAACCTTATATAAGTCATTTGGCTGAAACTTAGATTTTTAGGAATAAAATAACAATTACCAATATAATATTTGTTTTAAAAACTATTTTATGTCAATTTTGACACTATTTAGTAATTGATTTTTGTGAAAATCATAACAGAATTATTAGTTCGAACCAAGTTAATTAAATCAATAATAACATGTCATATTAACCTATAAAATTAGTGGTATTCATAAAAAGTCTCAAATTACATTTATTTTGGTGTTTATAACATCAATTATGTCAATATTTCATTAATAAGATAATTACTGCATCATCATTGTGTCATAAATAAATTAAAATATTTAATGTCTAAAAATTACAAATAAAATACCATTATGTAGTAAATCTTTTTATCTTTCTAATGAATATTTATAGTCGAATTTATCTTATGCATAACCCCATATTAAAAATTATTTACTTATTAAACATTGATTTTAACTATTTTAACCCTTCTTTAAATAAATTAATAATAAATGTCCTAATCTAATCCAAGTGGGCCTAAATGGTCATATTTTATTCCTAAGTTTGTTTTTGGTCGAACTACACTTGTCCAATAGAATTAGGACATGTGTTAGGGTAATAATAATATCATATTTACCCTTAATTACCCTATTTACTTTTAACCGTGGTAAAAAAAAGTAAAAAGTTACTATTCACCAAAAAATTATTTTCATCTCATTGAACCACATTTTACTTACTGACATCAATCGTGTCTCTCGGATTTTTGAAATTCCACTCACAGAAGCGGTAAAATTAAGTTCTATGAAAAATTCAGTTTTTTAACTACCACTTAGTGGTTTCACTATTCATCAAAAATTGAAAGTTTTCAGAAAAATACCAAAATTTCACCCTAGGCTAATTTCGATATTCCGAATCCAAAAATGAAGTCCATTTTGAAAAATAAAATTTATAAAATTTCAAAAAGTGGTTATTACTATTCATAACGGCTAGTTTTAATAATATTTTAATAGCATATCGTTGTTTAGTGAAACTCATTATTGCGTACGACGCAAGCTATCGAGGAAGGTCGCGATTTCATGTAAAGCAAGCCAAGCAAGTGTTGTGTAGAAAAAGATTCCTTTGATGATTTATATAACATAAAAGTCTCGGGTGTTACAATATGTGTTCCACAAATAATAATAAATAATAATGAATTAACAAAATTGATACCCATTTAATGAAATGGGTTTCCCAATCATATATTAAGGCACAATATAAGTAATATAACAATGGTATTCAAGAATAAGGGATTTAAATAATGATATTCCATTAATAATGAATAAATAATAATAGATCATCAATAATTAAGTATTATAGAATTTAAAAAATGAAAAATGGTGGTTATGTAAAATTATAAAATTGAAACATATGTGTAGTTTGAGGGAAATGAATAAAGATTCATTATAGAGGATAAAAATAATGATGATTTACATAATTCCATTAATGAACAAAAATATTTGTATCATATATTGTGATATTTTAGTAAAATATTGGTTGATTATTATTGATTTTGATGGTTACTTTTTCATGGTATGGAAACAATGACACATCATTTAATTAGGTTTTCTATTCAAGAAAAATTTAGAAGGGATCTTACAAAATATGTAACTCCCCATCATTTTTTTTTCTTACAAAAGGGAATTCCCTTGTGTGGCCTTTTCGAACCCTCCACACAAGGAAACCCCCCTCCCCACGAAGAGGTCACTCCGGAGAGAGCCCCAGCCGGGAAGGAGCCGTTGCCAGCCGAGATGGCAGAGCGTCCCGGAGGGTGACAACCCGGGCGGCGATGGTTCGTCAAGCAATCCGTCAGCATGGGTGGGTTGCGCCTCATTTTTCCCACCCAGTCAGAAACCGGGTGACCCGGCAAGGCAAGTGGATCCCAGGGGAGAGGTTCGCCCCGAAAGCGGACTCCCAGGATTCGAACCCTGTACCTCCCAAAGAACGGCGTTGTTGTACCCCTCTCCTTCACCACTATGTAACTCCCCATCATGAATTGAGGATCGATGAACATAAGTAGTGGAACTACATTTTCAGTAGGGATAGATCCAAGCATCGTGGGAGGGGGTTTAATAATTAACTGTTTTTTCATTACCTGTTCATGATTCAAACAATGAAGGCGGACCAATACATGAATAGATTGATCATTATATTGATTATTATTGTGTGATGGATAAACTGTGTAATTATATGTTATAGAATAATGATTATTCTTCATTGTAATCCTACTATCATGACCCGACAATAATGAAACAAACAAGGACATGGTCCATTCTAATTTCATTCTTATTTTCATCACTATATCACATTCCGGTGTTCTTAGTCGTTGGACTCTCGTGGTCACGGTGTGTTTTAATGGGTGGTAAAGAACACGGTCTGACCCCTAGAGTGACAATGAGAAGATTTGGAACACACGATTGTAAAGGTGGTGACCTGAGGATCCCAGAATAGTTTTCAGATCAAGAACATTATACCTGGAGCGAACATGGTGGCCCACAGATGGGTCCCATGGTTCTTTGTCCATAGAGAAAAGCATTGAAGACTACTAGAGGTGGCATGAAGTGGTCCCCACGTGCGGGTGTCGTAGTGTGTGATGAATTTCTTGAAGGTGGCTGGCGGGACAGCCTATGGTTGGAGGTCACTGGCTCAAAGGGTGTTGTTGGAAACCAATAGAGGAGGTAGGAGTGGGTGGTGGAGGAATGTTATTGCAGGAGGAAGCAGCGGTGGAGGGATGCAGCTCTTTGGAACCTTGTCAAATAGGGAATCCACGGTGGAGCTGCGAGTGTGTGCTCATCACGTCGACTGGAAAAAAAAGTGGTCTATCCACATTGACCGGGGCACCAGCTGCAACATGGTTAAGAAATCGTGTGAGATATAGAGGGGAATAGCAATCTAGGCCGCATCAGGGTGGATAAAGCCATCCTGATCGAGTGTGTCGAGATGTGTCAGCACAACGGGCCGGGCACGGTGTGTCGGGTCAGTGGCCCCGTGTCCGGTCAGATAGGACACTGACCATACCAATCCATTTTCACTAAATTAATTACAACTCTATATTAATGTGTATGTTTGATGAACCATTTATAGAATTGGGAACCTCGTGATGAGGACGCCCATTTGAGATACAAAACTCTCATTTTCATGGAGTTTTACAAACAACCTTTTGGAATGAGGTGTAGATTCTCCTAGAATGATCCCACTAATATCAGAATCATGTGTTTGAGACCAACATGGAGTTAGTATCCTATGAACATTCAAGAAATGGTGTAGGTATCTCGTGATGATGCGATGTCGGTCACCTGCGGATAATTGAAGTAAGTCTTATGTGAAGTTGCAGAGTAGGTCTCCAAGAAAAACATAAAGTAGGTCTCCTGGGTATATACCGAGTAGGTCTCCTATGAAGATGCAAAGTATGTCTCTTGTTAAGATGTAGAGTGGGTCTCCTGTGAAGACAGTTTGATGATATGCAGAGTAGGTCTCATGTAACCATTTTTATAATGGTGATCAGAAAAGATGATGAATTAAATGAAATTTTTAAAAAAAGACCCTGTAATTCAATAATAAGTTCAAATTTTTCAAGAGTAGTTACATAGACCTCCTCCCAAAATAGAATTATATTTCTCTAATGAACATATACATGGATCCAGGACAAAATAAAATACCCCATATAGAATGGGAAATGTATTACTATAGGAATTAATGAAAAATATTGGAGTTATTTTGGAGAGGGTTTATATCTGACCATGTGTGTATCATTGGGGGAACTTTTACATTCCGTGAATAAAAAGGATCTTTGTGACCAGTAGAGATGATGTGGGTGATATGATGCAGTATGATGGTTTGACCTACAGTGATGGTGATACAGTGAAGGCGTCGTGTGATGATTGGTTCAAGTCTCGAGGTGTGGCTCGTGGCTTTTGATGGATGTGTTTTGGTTTCAATTTGAAATTTGAATTATGGATTTTGCGGACTATTTTTACGGGTACAGGGAACCCATAAACCGGCTATTGGAAAATGAAATAAATGTTTCAGTCGTGAATAAGAAGGATGGATCAATGAAGACAGTCCTGGATTATAGATAACATAATGGTGTCACAGTAAATAAAACATACCCTCTCTAAAGAAATATGATTTATTAGGAATGCTTTGTGTGGATTAATTATTTCCCAATATTGATCTTTGATTTTATTATCATCAATTGAGGGTGAAGAAATAAGATATTAAAAAGATAATCATTCAATCAAGAGATGTGAATTTTGTGTTTTTATGACCTTTTCCTTCACTAATGATCCTACTATATTTATGGATATGATTCCTAGAGTTTTTAAGTAATACCTTGATAAATTTATTTTAGTTTTTATTGATGACATTTATTTATATTTGAAATGTCACAAGGAGATTGTGGATCATATAAGGGATATGTTGCAAACTCTTGGGAAGGATCTTCTATTTGAAAAATTCTAAAAATGTGAATTTAGTTTTAAAAAATTTTCTTTATTGGTGCATATTGTAACCAATGAAGGAACATAAATTGACCATATAAATAAAACGTTATATATGAGTGGCCTCTTCGTACAATTGTATCTAGGATTAATATTTTCATTGGATTATCAGGATATTTTAGGATGTTTGTGGACAAAATTTCATGAAAATATATCCCACTGACCAAGTTAACTAAAAAAGTGGATAAGTTCATATGGACTAAGGAGTGTGATGAAAGTATCAAAAATCTAAATAAGTGATTGGTTACTGCACATGTGTTAACCCTACCATCTATCAAAGAAGGATTCAATATTTATATTGATGCATCTCTAAAATTGACTTGGTGTTCCCTCATAATAATTATCTTATGCATGACCTATAACTTGATGTAGATATTTTGTCATTAAAGATAAGGATGAACTGTTATTATGGGTTAGGAAAATGATATATATATATATATATATACCGACCACCAAAATTTGAATTATATATTCACATAGAATGAACTGAACATGATAGAAATGAGATGGGTGAATGTTAATAAAAAATCATTCTTTTCATTTAATTATCGCACCAAAATATAAAACAAATTCATTGAATAATTAAGTATTAAAGAACATATTATCTTGAAAATGATGAGGATTCAAAGAGATCCACTGATTAAGGACCTACTGTTATTGTGCATGGGAATCATAATGGAAGGGACATCATCAATCATATCCCGAATTACTTATCAACCATAATTAATATAGAAGATAAATTAAAATAAAGGTGAATATCCATTATTATAAAATATGATAGGCTATGTCATGAATGGGATGTTTATTGAGTTAAATATTGATCAAGAAGGTATACTGAAATTTCATTCCAGGGTATTTCTTCCATCCGTTCGAGAGAAAAATAAATAACATATGGATAAATATTTTATGTTTACATTCTCTATGCATATCAGAGGCACTATAATGCATAGGGAGCATCATTAACATTATTGGTGGGTTAAAATAAAAAGGGAGATTTATGACTAGATTTTAATGTACTAGGTATGTCAGCTAGTGATTCTAGAGAAAAAAAATTCATAAAAGGGTGTTATAACAACTACACATACTATCATGGAATTGGGAAAATAGAATTAATAAATTTTTCATTATTCTCCCAAGAAAATACAATGGAAAAAATGTGATATGATTTACAGTGGACCGAATCAACAAAACTGGACATTTCAATACTTTTAGAGTAGATTTATCTATTGAATTACTTTTTATGATATACATGACTAATGTTGTGAGGCTATACAAGGAATCAAATTCTATCATTTATGATCACGATCCAAGGTTCACATCATAATTATGGATTAGTATTAAACATTCTTTGATGACTAAAATGAATTTTAGTATGGCCTATCACCCCCAAATTGATGGCCAATATGAATGGTCTATTCAAAAACTCAAGGACTTGCTAAGAACATGATCAATGGATTTTAAAGCTGGATTGGATCAAAACATCCCATTACATGAGTTCTCATGAAAAAACATGCAATATAGTATTACAATTACAAATTATGATTATTTGTGTGGTAAGCGATGTATAAAATCTAAATGTTTGGATGATGTTGGTGAGAGAAAGCTATATCTACCAGATCTCTTGTAAGAGACAACAGAAAAGGTCAACTACATCTAATATCATAAAAGAGATTCTTAGTGTTAGAAGATTATCAATTATTAAAACCATTAAATGGAATTAGTGTTTGATGTTGGAGACAAAGAATTATTTTGAATATCACCCTGGATTAGAGTAATGTGGTTTGGAATAAAATGGAATCACAACCAAATTTACGTTGTAACATATGAAATCCTTGGTTTCATAGAATATTTGGATGATCAACTAGAAATTAACCCAAATATATCTCAATTTCATGATTTATTCGACATTTATATGAACATTTGAATATTTTACCATTGGGAATTATTCACATTGATAATAATTCATACATAGTAATTACTCTTTATTAGTAGTAATGTCAACCGACAATTAATCTAGAAAGAAGGATGGGTGACCTCAACTAGAAGATTCATGTCATATGAAGAATTTTTTTTAAAAAATGAGATGTGGTAGCATCATTCGGGTTATCCCTCGATCAATCTCAATCCTTGAATCAACACGTAAATCTAGAATGAAATCACCTTCTAGATAAGTTCATGCTTGTGTAAATTACCACTCTATTGATGTCAGCTGAGACAAACCATGAAACTAAAATGACTATAAACCTTACCATTATAGTGTATACAAGAATAAAAGGGGGTTATGATTCCAGTCTTCATTCAATTAAAGTGTAATTTCATTTTTATAAGGGATACTTTTTTCCAAAAATTCAATTTTGAATTTATATTTTTCAATAAAATTTATATTTAATTTAGATGAATATTATAGATTGATTTTTTAGAAAAAAAAATTACTTTTTTGAAAAGAAAATAATTTTTATAATAAACTTTGGTATTCTGAATAATATTAATTTTAATGAAAATTTTTTTAAAAAAAATTAAATGTAAATAATGAAATATTTTTGTTATATTATTTGAAATTTTTATATGTCAAAAATTTTAATATTCCATTCAACTGACTATTTTTTTCAATAAATAAGAATACTTATATTTTAAATATAAAATATTCATATTTATAAAATAATTTTGATGAATTTATTTTTGAAATCATCATGTTGAAAAAAGGTTATAGAGTATTTCAGTAAATTTTAAAAATTATAATGATTTTTCTATTAATAATAGAAATGAAATTTTGTGTTTTCAATTGGTATAATGGATTTATATATATTTCATAATGGTGTATTAGATAATTAACAACAATATATAATTTTAATATTATATTTTATTAATATGGCATATTTTAATAGATTTTAATAAATTTTTAAAACCTATAAATAACTTTCCAAAGTCTTAAATAAAAAAATTATTTTTAAAACATTACCTTATAGAAACATTAATTTTCATTTCCAAAATAAGTAAAATACAATGATTCTCATTTCTTGTGGCCAAAAATAAAATAAAATATTTCCCAAATTTTCTATACCATGTTCATAACCCATGTGTATGCTAATGATTTTTCATTTTCCAAAACCAAAATTTAAATGGACTATATTTAGATATTAATAAACAAATTACCCACTTTTTATATATACACCAACCCATTTATCAATTTACATTCTTTCCTAGTCCATCCTCCACGAATTTTTCGTTGTTTTCCCTCCAATAGAGTCCCCCAATGTTTCCTTAGGCCCATATGGTTCTATTCATCGTGATCATGGAGTGTCGTTTCATTGTAAGACAAAATTACATTATTTCTCTTAAAATTAATACCATACTTTTGTATATTTATTCTAAATGTAATGTTCAATCCATTTTATTGAAATTTCTATCATACCCTTAATAAAAAATTATGTTTTATAGATACAATTTACACATCTAAATTTACTCCCTGAAATATCTCTATATAAAACATAAATTCTATTTTATATAATTTTTTTGAATAAACAAACATATTTCATTTCTATGGGTGTTAACGTTGATGTAAAAATAATTTATTTTGTTTATAGATTAATATACATTAACAATGCATTCCTTTTATGTGGGTTAAAAATTAAATATGGATCATGTTTCTAAAACCTTATAAAACACCATGATTTTTATAAGACACCAATTATTTATATTCCACATTTTATTAATTTATTGATAGATTTTAATCTATTAGGCTCACATTAATTAATAAATAAGAATATTCAACACTGATAATTCTCTACTATGATGGGTAAATACTTTATTCTCTATAGATGACATGTTTTATGGTAACTTGGTGAATAAACATGGTAATTTTCACTTTTGAAACCATGGTGACCAACAGTGGTGATATTATTATGAATGTACAATTTCTATCTAGTACCCATATTTACATGTTAGGATTCATTTTCATTTTGTTGGTATATTTCTCATGTTTTCATTCACATACTATTTTGATATTTCTCATGTTTTTATTGGTATTTTTCATGATCACGTGTAAATGTTTTCACTTTATTATTCCCTTACAGGGCCTCATTATCACCCCTTTCATATTATTTCTGTACCCATGATATATGATTTAGTAAATTTCATATATGATAACCCCATTAATAATAATATAAAGTGTATTATAATAATTCCACATGTATTCATGTATTATATACTATATTTCTAAGAAACTAATCATTAAAATATCCTATTATTGAACCATGTAATGATAATATATGTACTAAAAATGTGGTATTCCATAAATATATCCATTTATAATACATAAAATATAAATATAAATCAATAAAATGATTTTTTCTACTTTTAAATTTCATGAATTAGTTAACGATCCACTGATCCATTCCATTCCATCAAATAACCACATGAAAACATTCAATTATGACATATGTTAATTAATAATAGTTAGGTTAAATAATTCACATGAGGAAAGTATTCAATATTGTATCATCATAAAAATGGTATGTGATAAACGTCCATCCATAAAAAGAGTAAAAATAGTATATACAATTGATCTACAATGGAAAAAATCATTAAATAAATATGTTCAATATACAATAACAAATTGTAACCAATTAAGATAATACAATCAAATGAATATATCAAGAAATCTAAATGGGGTAATTATTTATCGAACGCAATTAAAATAATAAAAAATGAATGGAAATCCACACTATCTTTGACCCCACCATAAATCAGTATCTATAACCCCTCTAAGATGAAAAAAAATATCAACCACTACATCATTCATTACACAAAATAGCATAGAAAACATCAGTAATTATATGAAAAAAACATCTATACATTGTTTGAGCATAAAAATCATCACAAGAAAAAAATGGTGTTCACAATTAACACCAATATATATGTTATCACATTTATTAAATAAAATGTTTAGCACCCTCGGTTTGAGGTATGTTGCCTTTGTTTATGCTTTTTTTATGTGTCTAAAGTTCATGGGATGAGTTGGGAAGAGGTTGGGGTAGTTTGGAACGGTATTGGAAGAGTTTGGAAGCTTTTAAAGGGGTTCACGGTTTGAGCACGGTTAGTGCAAACCGTGTGGATGTTCCAGGAACCATGTAGGCGGAGACAGTACGCTCTGCATGGCCTGCGCACGGTTTGGAAAACCGTGCGGACCCTGGCTTTTGAGTCTGTGGAGTGTGCACTATTAGAGCACAGTTTGCTAAAACGTGCGGGCTAAACTGTGCAGCCACATAAAAATAGGGGTTTTAAATCTGGGCTCACTCGGGATTGACCTATTTCACTCCTCTCTTCCTCCCACTTGAGCCTCACTCAGGATTTAGGGTTCTCAGGGGTTTGGGGTGCTCTTCTAGTCATTTTGGAAGGGTTTTGAAGAGGATTCAAGGTGGTTCGAAGGTGATTGCTTCCGGGTAAGTATCTCCTCTTGTTTCTCTTGTGTTTTCCTCTAGTTTGACTTCTCCCCCTTTCTTGGTTTTCTAGATCTACACTTGTTGTGTGTATATCTAGGCTTAGGATTATCTTGGATGTTAATATTAAGGCTTATTGATGTTAGGGGAAGTAATCTAGAAAGGTAACGATGGTGCATTCGCCGTTTTTTGGAGGTGCGATTGCTTGTGGATCGATTTCTCGGGAACCCTAAAGGTAGGTGGATTCCTTCTTGACTCAACTTGGTTAGAACTATTGGTTACATGTTACAATTAATTTTTTGTGTTTGAAATTAATTGTATATCGATGTGTGAATTTCATTATAAATCCATTTGGGGGTTTTTGGGAAAAGGGGGCTTTGAAATGAAATGATATTGTTGTGAATTTTAAAATGGGGATTTTAAAATGGAATGCTATAGTTGATTTGTGAAACAGTTGATGGGAAATGGTTTTCAATAAAAAGGGGGTTTGTTTTATTGAGATGGTTTTTTGGCATGGAAAAAGGGTTTTCAATAAATGGGTGATTTATTGAAGTGAATTGATACGCAATGGAGATTGGTTGATTGCATGATGTTGTGACCTTGTTGGGTTGTGTTCTTGGTTTGTATTGTCGGAAATGTTGTGTGGAAGTGGGTGGGAAGTACCACTATAATGAAGGGGGATGGATAGTGGACGGAAGGGCCACCATTAAAGGATAAGTTGACGGGAAGTTCCACTAGTTGTGAATGGGTGAACGGGTTAGACGGAAGAGCCACCGTTTGATTGTTTTGGTTGTTTTTGTGCCTCGTTTTGCTAGATGGAATTTTTGGGCTAATGTGTAAACGATGACATGGTTGTGGATTCTTTCTTGGCTTTCCCTTGGTGGTTTGGTTGGGGTGAAATGGCTTGGTAAGTTTGTGGTTGGATTATGGTGATGTTTTCAATTGTGGTTATTTTATCTAAATTGTATTATATAAATATGCTAACGGTTTTATCCTAGTGGAATGTGTAGGGAAGTCATTTGGGGAAATCCTACTGAGTTTTAGTACTCACCCCCTTCTTTGTCACGTTGGTTTCTTTGCAGATTTCATGTATCATGACGTGGGAAATGGTAAGGCATCATCCTCATTTGGTGGATGTTTGTGATTCCTTGTTGGATCTTGGAGGTTGGAGCTTGGTATGGAGCTGGTGTGGTGTCTTGGCATGTGGTTTTGGTTGTTAGTTTCCGCAGTGTACTCTGATGTTGTGTGGACAGGTTTGGTTGTATTGGCTTTGGGTTGTTTTATGGAACAACTTGGTTGCCTTTTGTAAATGAATGGTTGGATTTTGTTGACATCCATCATATAGTGGTTTCTTGGTTGATTTCGTCTTTAAGGAAAATTGTTCCCCATTTGTTCTTGGAGCCCTTGACATTCATTTCCAGCCTTTGGCACCTTGGGAACATCGCTTAAGGCCAAGTAACCCTCACTTCCTCCTCAAGCCAATGAGGTAGGGGAGAGGTGTTACAAGTGGTATCAGATTGTTTGATCCTTGGTGTTGATCAGTGGTTTTGGAGTTTACATTCTATGTGGTATATTCCTTTAGTCGGGATGGTAGTAAGGCATAGGATTATCGGAACATGGAATGTATAGTATAAAAGGACGTATCTAAACATTTTATGCTGAAATTCAAGTTACCAGGGAGTTGGGTACATAAGTGTTTTGGAGACACTTATAGGCATGGGATATCTCATTGTTGTGGGTATAGCCAATGAGATGCGCATGACATGCATGGTAGAAATGAATTCCCTCTAGGATGCATATTTCATTGGGGTATAATGATTTATGGTATGATATGAATGTGTGGGTTTTAAAAAATCTGAATTGAGTTTCAAAACAAAAGGATTTGATAGATGGAAACTGGTGGTATTTTGAAAGTAGTTTGGGTTTCAAAAAGGGAAAACCATGGGAAATGTGAACTTTTGGAAAGCCTTGTGGCGATAGTTCTGTGTAATGTGAATTGAAATGGGAATTGCTGATGTCTACGGAAGAGAGACTCATGGTTTGTTTTCTTTTTACAGAAATGGAACCAGGTAGGCGTTATAGAGACCAATCGGAGGAGGCTGCTGAGAATGTGGTAGCACCTGAGCCTCAGGTGAACCAGCATCTAGTGAAAATCACAGTGCAAGCATTCCATGTTGTGGGAAGTGGGAATAAAACGGATGAACCAGGGCATGTGGATCATGCGGTTCAGTTCCAAAAGCAGAATCCACCCATCTTCTGGGCTGATTCGGAGCTAGAAAGGGTAGAAGAATGGATGAATAGAATGAACAAGATCTTTGAGTTCTTGGGAACATCGGTAGAGCTGAGACTAAAGTTGGCCACGTATATGTTGTAAGATCCTGCCCTTCAGTGGTGGGAGTTGGTAGTACAAGCGGGGATGGACTAGGGTATGATGTGGGAAGGCTTTAAGGAATTTTTTAACAAACAATTCTACCCACATACGTTCAGAATTCAGCGTACGACTGATTTCTTCAGTTGGAAGCAAGAGGTTATGTCGGTGACAGAGTATGCATCCAAGTTCATGAACTTAGTGTGGTTTGCACCCGAGGTGGAAGGGAGCACTTCTTTGAAGGAATGAATCTTTGAAGCAGGGTTAAGAAAATAAATCTGTTCAAAGATAGCGGTGCTGTGTATAGATGATTACACGGAGATAGTGAATAGAGCCTCAGTGGTTGAGCGAGATTTGTTGGGCGCTCCGGGCAAAGGAAGCATGGTGGTACCAATGGAGAATAGTGGGAACTCTAACGTTGGGTTCAAGAGAAAGAGGGACACTTATTCCCAGAGAGGGAATATGGCATAAAATCTGATGTCAGGATCGGTGAATCTTCCTCCGAATCCCTAGAGCAAGTCGGGATATTTTCAATGTGGTTCTATCGGCCATATTAAGCGGGAATGTATAGCACAACCTTGGGTATGTCTTAATTGAAAGTGTATGGGGCATCTGTAGCATTATTGTTGGAATTCCCCAAGGTCGGGTGTGCGGGACACTCCTCAGGGGTCGCAGACCTCTTATGATTCGATGGGACGGTAGCAGCAACATACTCCTCGACAGCAGGGTAAAGCGGGTTATAGTGATTCTCAGAATACCACAACGCCTCAGCAGAGCAAAAAAGAGCAGAGCGTGGCAAGAAAACATGTGTTTGGAGCTGAGCATGTTGTGGTGGATGATCAGTCGGGACCATCCACAGTGTGAGGTACTATTCTATTAAATTCCACCTTGATGCAAGTGTTGTTTGATACGGGTTCTTCACACACTTTTATTGTTTCACATGTGGTTGATTTGCTAGGTTTAAGGGTAGAAATGATGCCCTCAGTTTTGAAACTTCAAACTCCTCTGGTTCAAAGATAGTGTCAAGCCTTCTTGTGTAGTGAATTATATATCGCTATGGGCGAGGTTGAGATAGTGTGGAACTTCTCAGTGCTTTATATGGATGGGAATAATGTAATCCTAGGTATGGATTAGCTAGTGGCGTTCAAAGCTCACATTGATTGTGATGCGCGAATAGTGTCTTTTACGACACACGATGGTGTTAGACATTTATTTAGAGGATAGAGGCATGAAAGACAGGGTGCAACGGGTTGGTTGGCACCATCTGTGGGTACGTTATCGTATCAGTTGGCATTGTTGTCATTGGAATCGGCAGAGGGTGTTGAGCAGACTTTTCTTCTGGCAGTGGTGGATCAGTTCATGGATGTTTTTCCTGAAGAATTCTCTGGGATAGCACCCGTAAGAGATGTGGAGTTTACGATAGATCTCCTTCGGGGAACCAGTCCTATCTCACTTCCGTCTTACCGGATGACACTAGCTGAATTGCAGGAATTGAAAGTCCAGTTGGAAGAATTAGAAAACAAAGGGTTTATCCGGCCTAGCACATCTCTGTGGGTTGCGCCGGTGTTGTTTGTGAAAAAGGCGGATGGAAACCTGATGCTATGTGTTGATTATCGTAGACTTAACTAAGAAACAATAAAGAAAAGATATGCACTTCCACGAATTGATGATTTGTTCGACCAGTTGACGGGAGCTCAGTGGTTATCCAAGATTGACCTCAGGTCGGGATATCATCAATTGCGGGTGAGGTAGGAGTATATTCCTAAAATACCTTTCAGAAGTAGATATGGCCATTATGAATATGTGGTTATGCCCTTTGGTCTAACGAATGCGCCAGCAGTGTTTATAGAATTGATGACTCATATATTTCATAGATATCTGGATTCATTTGTGGTGGTGTTTTTGGATGATATTCTAGTGTATTCAAAGACAAGGGAGGAGCATGACCAGCACTTGGCGATAGTGCTAGGGATCTTGAAAGATCATCGATTGTATTCCGAATTGTAAAAGTGTGACTTTTGGATACAGGAAGTCCATTTTCTTGGCCATGTAATTTCTGAAAGGGGCGTTTTAGTGGATCCATAAAAGATATAAGTTGTTATCTCGTGTCAACCACCAAAGAATGTTTTTGAGATACAGAGTTTCCTTGGTCTAGCTGGGTATTATCGGCATTTTGTTCCTGATTTTTCATGATTAGCTTCACCGATGACAGCTTTGACAAGAAATAATGTTCCATTCCAGTAGAATGAGCAGTGTCAGCAGTATTTTGAAGAGCTAAATGGTCGTCGTACATCAGCACCGATCATGGTTTTTCTAGAACCAGGAAGAGGGTACGTGGTGTATTGTGATGCATCGGGATTAGGGTTGGGGTGTGTTCTCATGCAAGGGGATCATGTGGTTGGATATGGCTCATGGTAGTTGAGGGAGTGTGAGAATAACTACCAACTCATGATTTGGAGTTGGCAGTAGTAGTACATGCTTTGAAACTATGGCGTCATTATATCTTCGGTGAGAAGTTCACGGTATATACGGATCATTAGAGCTTGAAGCGTATTTTATCACAACGGGATTTGAACTTGAGGCAAAGGAGATGGATGGAATATCTCAATATGTTTGATTTTGACTTAATGTACACACCAGGTAAGGGAAATTTGGTGGCAGATGCATTAAGTAGAAAATCATATGCTCAGGTGGTGAAACAAGCATCAGACCAGTGGCAGTTGATGTCAGTTATAGCTGATATGTGGTTGGAATGTGAGGACCAGGGTGATCGAGCGGTCTTCTTTCCTATTATGTTGACTCCTGACTTGGTTGGCCTAGTTAGAGAGGCACATATATCTGATTCGGAGTGTGTGACCATGGGGTTGAGACTCAATGGTGGGGAGACCATTGAGGGTTGGAAACTGAATAGAGATTCAGTTGTGTGTTTTCGGAATCGGATGGTTGTACCAGTTTCTTGTCAGGAGGATTTTCTAAGGGAGTATCATCATTCCAGGTCAACATTACACCCTGGAATTTAGAAAATGTATAAAGCATTGAAAGAACAGTTCTAGTGGGTTGGTATGAAAAGAGTTATGGCTGAGTTTGTTTCGAGATGCTTGAATTGTCAGCAGGTCAAGGCAGAGCATCAGAGGCCAGCAGGCATGCTGCAGTCTTTACCAATCCCTGTTTGGAAGTGGGAGCACATAATAATGGATTTTTTCACAGGTCTCCCAAGAACGGTTAGAAAGCACGATGCCATTTTGTGATAGTGGATCAGCTAATGAAGTCATCCTATTTTATCCCGATTCGTGAATCTCATATGGTGGAGGATCTATCCAAAATCTATATCTGGGAAGTGGTAAAGAGGCATATTGTTCCAGTTTCTATCGTATCAGATAGAGATATGAGTTTTACATCTCGTTTTTGGAAATCCTTACAGCAATCCCTTGGAACGCAGTTGACTATGAACACTGCGTATCACCCTCATATGGATGGTTAATCCGAGAGGACGATACAAAATCTGGAGGATATGTTGTGGGCTTTTGACATGGATTTTGGTGGCTCATGGGAGGAGCACTTGTCGTTGGTTGTGTTCTTGTACAATAACAGTTATCAGGCATCTATACAGATGGATCCATTTGAAGCGTTGTATGGACGGCCATGTCATTCTCCACTATGTTGGGTGGAGACGGGTGAGTCTTCCATGGTTGGACCGAGTCTTGTCCAGGAGACTACAAAAAAGATCATGATGATTAGGAAAAGAATGGAGATGGCTCAGAGTTTTCAGAAATCGTATGCGGATCATCGTCGACGGTCGTTGTCATTCGAGGTCAGTGATCATGTGTTCTTGAGGATCTCTCCTAGGTTGGGACATCGTCAGTTTTGGAAACAAGAAAAGTTATCTTTGAGGTATATTAAACATTTCAAGATTCTTGAGTGGGTTGGTGAGGTGGCTTATCGTTTGTATTTGCCACCACGTTTCATTGTGGTGCACAATGTGTTTCAGGTGTCACAATTGAAAAAGTATCAGCCTAATCGTCACCATGTGATTCGTTGGGATAATGTTGAGCTAGAACCGGATGTTTCATTGGTGCACGTGCCAGTGCAGGTTGTGGATAGGCAAGAGAAAGTGTTGCGTGGTAAGCACATAAGTTTAGTTCATGTTTTGTGGAAACATGGTCAGATTCAAGAGGAGACTTGGGAGTGGGAGAAAGAGATGGTCGAGCAGTGGCCCGAGCTCTTTCGACAAAGGGTGGGTTCACTACATTCCGGGGACGGAAAGTCCAATGGTGGGGAGAATATAGAACCCCCTGTTTGAGGTATGTAGCCTTTTTTATGATTTTTTATGTGATTAAAGTTCATGGGATGAGTTGGGAAGAGGTTGGGGGAGTTTGGAATAGTTTTGTAAGAGTTTGGAGGCTTTTAAAGGGGTGCACGGTTAGAGCACGGTTAGTGTAAACCATGCGGATGTTCCATGAACCGTGAAGGGGGAGACACTACGCTCCACACGGAATGCGCATGGTTTGAAAAACCATGAGGTTAAACTGTGCAAACCCTGGCTCTTGAGGTAGTGGAGTGCGCACAGTTAGCGCACGGTTTGCTAAAACGTGCTGGCTAAACCGTGCGGCCACTTAAAAATAGAGTTTTTAAATCCGGGCTTACTCGGGATTGACCTATTTCACTCCTCTCTTCCACCCACTCGAGCCTCACTCATGATTTTGGGTTATCAGGGGTTTTTGGTGATCTCCCACTCATTTTGGAAGGGTTTTGAAGAGGATTCAAGGTGGTTCAAAGGAGATTGCTTCCAGATAAGTCTCTCTTGTTTCGCTTGTGTTTTCCTCTTGTTTCACTTCTCCCCCTTTCTTGGTTTTCTAGATCTACACTTGTTTTGTGTAGCTCTAGGCTTGGGGTTTCCTTGGATGTTAATATTAAGGATTATTGATGTTATGGGAAGTGATCTAGAGAGGTAATGGTGTTGCGTTCACTGGTTTTTGGAGGTGCGATTGGTTGTTGATCAATTTCTCAGGAACCCTAAATATAGGTGGCTTCTCTCTCGACTCTACTTGGTTAGAAATAGTGGTTACATGTTACAATTATTTTTTTTTGTTTGAAATTAATTTTATATCGATGTACGAATTTTTTTGGAAATCCATTTGGGGGGTTTTGGGGAATAAGGGGCTTTGAAATGAAATGCTATTGTTGTGAATTTTAAAATGGGGATTTTTAAATGGAATGCTATGGATGATTTGTGAAATGATTGATTGGAAATGGTTTTAAATAAAAAGGGGGTTTGTTTTATTGAAATGGGGTTTTGGCATGGAAAAATGGTTTTCAATAAATGGGTGATTTATTGAACTGAATTGATATGCAATATTGATTGGTTGATTGCATGATGTTGTGACCTTGATGGGATATGTGCTTGGTTTGGATTGTTTGAAATGTTGTGTGGAAGTGGGTGGGAAGTACCACTATAATTAAGGGGGATGGATATTGGATGTAAGGGCCACCATTAAAGGATAAGTGGATGGGAAGTGCCACTAGTTGTGAATGGGTGAACGGGTTGGACGGAAGAGCCACCGTTTGATTGTGTTGGTTGTTTTTGTGCCTCGTTTTGCTAGATGGAATTTTTGTGCTAATGTGTAAATGATGACATGGATGTGGCTTGTTGCTTGGATATCCCTTTGGTGTTTTGGTTGGGGTGAAATGGCCTGGTAAGGTTGTGGTTGGCTTATGGTGATGGTTGCACTTGTGGTTATTTTATATAAATTGTTTTATATAAATATGCTAACGGTTTTATCCTGGTGGCGTGTGTAGGGAAGTAGTTTGGGGAAATCCTACTAAGATTTAGTACTCCCCCTGCTTTGGCACATTGGTGTCTTTGTAGATGTCGTGTATCATGATGTGGGAAAAGGTAAGGTATCATCCTCCTTTGGTGGAGCTCTGTGATTCCTTGTTGGAGCTTGGAGCTTGGAGCTTGGTGTGGAGCTGGGGTGGTGTCTTGGCTTGTGGTGTTGGTTGTTAGTTTCTGCAGTGTACTCTGATATTGTGTGGACTTGTTTGGTTATATTGTCTTTGGTTTGTTTTATGGAACAACTTTATTGTCTTTTGGAAATGTATGGTTGGATTTTGTTTACATGCATCATATAGTGGTTTGTTGATTGATTTTGTCTTTAGGAAAAATCGTACCCCATTTTTTCTTGGAGCCCTCGACATTCATTGCCAGCCTTTGGTGTATTGGGAACATCTCTTAAGGCCATGTCACCCTCACAGCCTCCTCAAACCAATGAGGTAGGGGCATGGTGTTACAGAATGTATGTTCTAATCATCACATGAATATGTCTGAAACATAGTTTGGTGCTCATAGTGACTCCCTAATGTATGTATAAAACATGGTCTGGTATGTTCTAGAATATAATTATTCTTTGATTGTCTTAGAAAATCATTTTTTTCAAAATATATATCACCACCATTTATAGATGTTTCGGTGAATGAGTTATCACTATCACATCTAATATAATGAATGAAAATCACAATATAATAATCTGAGGTTGAACATTTTTTCATTGAACCCCAATACCAACATTAATTATTTATATATAAATTATAACCCCTTAGTGATCATTACATATCTAATTACATTACATATGTGCATGATGAAATAATATAACATATTTCCTAGGTTAATAAAGAATATCGATTATATAATAACTATTTAATAAATACATTCCCATACTATAACACCTATGTGAATATTGTTAGTTGAATTATTTATCATTGAATCATATCCCCTTATTGAATGACACATCAATAAATAATAATCATTTTTTGAATGAAATGTAACTATATCATAATCCCCTTGTGAATGATATATCATAGAAATTAATCTACCATGTGAATGTTGTATCATACTATAACAATCCCAAAGGTGAATGATCTGTAATCAAAATAATTCCTCGATGAACGATATATCATCAAATCATATAAAACTTTTGATTGATAAGTCAATGAACCACAATAAACAATGTGAATAATCTTCCATAGAAACAAACCATATATCCCTAACCATTTTTGATGAACTACCAAAATTTTACTAACCATGATCAGTAATATTAAACTAATACTCCTTGATGTTGATTTATTTTGACCCACATGCATAACCATCTAATTTAAAGTTGAATCACTATAGTCACACAACAATATATCACATATCGTAACTATAGTTATTGTTTTATCACCCAAATAATTTGAATGACCATTCAAATAATTATATAGACTACTTATTCCAATGATTCAGTACACACATTACTCAATCAAAATTCCCAAAACGTACATAAAATTATCTTTGTTCACATACCATTGACAAAATAATTTTATTCCTACCACATACTGAATTTTTAATACTAAATTTATTTATAAATATATTGCCCACTCATTTTCTTAACCAAATCACAAGTTCGTATCCATATGTAATACTAAAAAAACCAAGGATCACAATCAAACCTACTATCATGGTAACCTAATCATGGTTCCATTTACATAGAGTCTCTCTACAACAATTCTAGAAAATGGAAACTAGAAGCATTATGTTCTATACATATGCTTATGTGTCCAATCACGATCTGGATTGATCATAACCATCTTTTGAGAAGCTAATAAACCTAATGTGTGTTCCATTGTGGATTATATTTTCAAACACTTCTGTTCACATATACAATTAAACAAATATGATAAAAGTATCTATTTGCTTAACCCTATCAATTTACCCAAGTTAACCATCAAATGTAACAAATGGCCCCTAGGTTACTAGATCAGTTTATAAACGAAAAAAACCAACCATGTGTTATTTTTTAACATAAATCATTCATTTTATATAGGTAGAATATTGTTTAGTGGCTAAATTCTATAATATGTATCACAGGAGTATTATCTGAGAGTCTAACCCTCTTTCTATAATGGTCTAACACTGAAAAAATCACTCATAATCCCATATAATTTCACTCATAAGAACATACCATTGCATTCAATCTATATGATATATTTATAATTATATAAAATATATATATCAGAAACCACCCAACTCAAAATAGATTTATCCTTTTATGTAAGGTATCTCAATCTCTAATAGAGAAAATATTTAACACCATCTTTTGTTATGATATACTCAATATGTTTAAAGTCATTTTAATTTATTAAAAACTACATATTATTAATTTATATATATAATGAAAAAAATCCCTTTAGTAATAATTAGATAAAAATTAATATGGAAATGTTTACAGATTATAACCTATAAAAATGTGGTGATGTTAACTCATGGCATAAATACACCCATGAGGAATCAATAATATCAATGGGGGTTACTAAATTTAGAAACATTAAATCATTGATAAAAAATATATAAGCTATAAGGTAGTATAGAAAGTGAATGTCTTTGGTCAAACCCATATAAATGGGATCAGGGAAAATAAAAAATCAATAATAAAGACATGTAATATATTTTGGTAGATATTAAAAATAATATAATTAGATAGTGTAATTTATTTTTCATAATGGAGTCTTAGTGAATCTAATGATAATGGTAAAAAACTCAAAATCATTGAATTACCCTTCTCTTGAGGTTATGATACATATATAATTTTGATTATTTAGTGACTCAAAACCATGCTTAAATATATAAAAAACCCTATCAAATAGTCATTTTAAGGTTATTTACAAGTAAAAACATTAGTTTTATGACTGCTCATCCATCACACATTGATCATGCGGGGAGGGAAAAAGTACAGAATTGGGACATGAATCATATATTAAAGAAATAATATAATTTCATTTATATATAATTTAATGAAATAAAATAAACCCATATTCACTAAAATTTCATTATAGAATGTCTAAACATATCATTCTATCCAGGGGTGGATATAAAAATAAAAGCCTTTTAATAACCATAGCAACAGTAGCTTCCAATCCCAACAGTTACACCTCACGCAATTCCAAATTTTATTGTTATGTAATCCAACCTATCCCTTTATTTATTTTCCTAACTAGTACACATGAGAATCGTAAGTCACCATATAAATGTTTAAAAATAATTCTTTTACATAATGGGGATTTCAAAGCATGGTATGAGAATTAATTAATTCAAAACTTTCCATCTCTGGTACTATCAATGTGTGTCAAAAAATGATTTGTGATTTCACGTCATGAATATCAATAGTCGATTAACATTTCATGAAATTAATTGCCAATTTCTTATGTTATAACATTTAAAATAATGTTAATTAATAATATATATGTTTCACACCATGACACATTTTTTATCCTTTAAATACATTTTTTATCAGTTCTTCTTTATGAACCAAATTTTTTATGTCATTCCCATCATTAATGACTGATTCATAGTGGTTATAATGAATTTATAAACTCATCATCTATAAATCTACTCTAATCGTAATGAAATATATTTTTAATAGAGAGTTTAATTATCATTTGTCATTGGACATCATTTTAATCATGAATTTCATAAAGGTTACAGTAGTTTTGAAATTAAATAATAGTCAACATGTAACTAACCCTATGAAAATAAAAAAATATCTGAAAAGAATTAATAAATTACCTTACAAAATTATTATATTAATGTTAAAAGTAGTATGAATGAAATTTAATACTCAAATTCCATCAAACATGAATTCATGATTATCCCCGTGAACATAATCTCAAAATAGTAAAAAATATACTCACCATACCATGCCATAAATGAAATTTTACTGAATTGAATTTAGAAAATTTGTATTTAAATATTCAAGTATCAAACCTGAATTTTTCCTCAACTCTTAAATTTATAAATAAAATCATTTATTTACTATATCTATTTTGAATTTATCACGAACCATCATTGATCCACATAAACCATCCAATTCATTACCAATATGAGGCACCTAGTTATTTTCCCATATTTAATATTTTAACTAACTATTATGAAAAAAACTAAATGTGGTTTCTAGGTACACCTTGAACCATGCACCTTACCATTGGAAGTCAATGCATCTATGTTCACCAGCAAATATATAGAAAATAAAAAATAATCAGAAGGGATTCCAGATTTGGATAAAATGACACTATATCTTCTAGGACAGTTGATAAATTATGTAAAAATGTAATGTAAAAATAATATGATATATTGATGGTATATTCCATGATAATTATAAAAAATTTACTAGAAATCACATTATAAAAATTTATTTTTAATTTCACCATAATTATCAAATAATTCTCAAAAGTAAATCATGTAAACCCATTCAAAAAACAACTTCTAATTCTTTTGAGTGTCACCCCTGGGTAAAACATCACATGAACCACCCAATCCCAAATGAAATCTAAATGAAAATAATTTTAATATTTATTAAAATATCAATGATCATGTAATTGTGATTTATGAATATCCTATAACATGGATTATTTTTCATGTTTTAAGAGGGGAAAAATTGAACTATATGAAATAAAATCATGAGAATTTCCCCCATCCAATAAATTTTTCGCCAAAAATATACATTTTATGTTGCACATTCCTTCTACCATTTCAGCAATATCCCCACTCTTATATTTGACAATCATTTAAAATACATATAGAAAGGTATGAAATGATGAATATATTATTGAAATGTGGAACATTTCTACCAGTATATTCATAGATACTATATAATTTTGAATGAATAATATATAGTGTGGCCCCAATATAATATCTATTAAACATATCACTCCATAATTATAAATGTGGATGTTCTCCATAATTCATTCTAAAAGTTTTAATAATTTTAATTAATAAATTCAGGGTTGATTATTACTCATGTAAATATTTGGGAAAATTTATGTTTAATGAATATCTAAAGTACAATAACTAATTCCTGGGACAATAATTCAGGTAAATTAATATGAATAATAAATTCGTATAACAAGAAAATAGAAATTAAGTAAATAAAAAATTAATTTAAAAAGTTAACATGTCTCAAAAATAATGGGTTCTCAAGTCTAAATCATTATATTTTTATTTAATTTTTCATTATCAAATATTTCTCATTCAAATTTTTATCCATTGGAATTTAAAACACTAAATATAAATTATCATAATATAATTTTGTCTCCAAGATCATTTATTGAAGAATTACCAAAATAAGGGAATGAAATATTATACTCAAATATCGTAAAAACTATATTGGGTGGGGGTGGTAAAATAAAAAAATGAAGTGAAAATCATACTCCCCTTATAATGATGCTTTGGTTAGTGCCCTCCAATTCTACTGAAATAATGTTCGATCGTTTTTTCCAAATACAATATGCATCTGAATAATGTATATTTCCATATAATTGAATCTCGTAAACAATAAGTGTAATTGTACTAAATTTAAATAAAAATAATTCTTATAAAAAATAAATATAAAATTATATAATTTGATAAAAAAATATATGTTTCTTCTCTGAGGATGGTATTTTTTATATTAATTTTGATCGACCATTCCAGGGATAACTAATTGGAGTGTGGAATAAAAAACATTGTTGGATTAACCTAATATTAACATTTAAGTTCATCTTTATTAGTCTATGTTCATCTTAGTAATATTTAAATGATGTTTATTGGAGATTATTAATGTATTCATATTTTGAAATAATGTCCACATAATTCATATTATAACACGAATTTGTAAAATTTCAATTTTATAACTTACTCCTACTTGTGTTATAGTTTTAAAATATTAAATTTCTATTCATCAACTAAATCCTAAAATTTTTATATTGTTTATACTTCATTTTTGTTTATATTATTATCTTATACTATAACTATATATTTATTATTTTATTCTATTGTGATACACTTTTTGGGAAGAATGAATGAAATAACGAAATAGAAAAGGTTTACCATTATTTTAATTCTTCTTTTTTACACTATTCTCTAAATTTTTTCATGGATTACTCAGGATCATTATTACGATCTACAAAACCTTCATCTTTTAAACCTTTTATGTTGATGGATTCATATAAAATTCTAACATTATATTTGGATGTGTTACTTTCCTATTCATCATTGTTCATTCATCCATTCTCATAATGCACATCTTCGAAATTTTATTGTAGGATATAGTTTGTGGCTCTTACATTATTTGATATGGTTTTGACACTTTTTTTAATATTTTAGGCTCATTTACTGATTTTTTAGATCCTTTAAAGTGAATCTGAGAATATATTTATTATTAAAAAAACTATCCCATTCTTTACCACCACAAATACACATGTATTGATATTTTAATAAAAAGAAGAAAAAAAACAGAAAAAAATAAAAATATTAAAATATGAGAAAATAGAAATAGAATACAATATTGAATAAAATGACTTATCTGCAACTATCCCCAACAATGATTCCATATAATTGATAACCCAATGATTTTATTTAATTTTCATGGGTTAAAAATTTGATAAATTTAAAACAAACCAAAAAATCACTATAAAAAATGTACTAATTTATGTGAATGTATGAGGTCCTACCTAAAGATACATTTTTAGTTAATATAATTATTCAATAATAAAGAACAAAAATATGTTGTGAAGGACATATATACTATTTTAATAAAATAAAAAATTATGATTGGATTTTTGATGTTCAACATAATACAAAATGTACATAGAAATTGGATATCCTTGTTCATAAATAATTAAGGAATAAAATAAATAATTATAAAACAGTAGTTTTCTAAATTATGCCTTGGTGAAAGTGATGGTCAATGTAAAAAACTCAAAATCCATTAATTCCCCTTTCCCTAATTCCCATGGAAATTTAGTTATTTTAATTTTTTGTTTACTTGGATCCATAATTAAACATATCAAACCACCCACCCAATGTTCATGGTTAGGGTTAAAAACTAGGGAATGCATTCATTTTATCACTCTCACCAATTACCAAATGGCCATTCATGAATAAAAAATAAAGATAATTGAAAATCGAAAAATAAAAAAAAAGACCCAAATAAATTTCTTTCAATCATATAATATCTAAATATTTTTATTCGAATGTAATTTATACTTTTTTGAAAAAATTCTTCAACCTCATGCTATTTATGAGGATTTATAAAAATATAAAATATATTCTAACTACAATACTATCAGAATCTAATCTGAGAAATAGAACCTCATACTATTACAAAAAATTAGATATTACAATACCTCATGAACCTATATTTATATTTATAAATAGTACTCTAGGAATCATAATACACATAGTAAATGGATCAAATTAATTATCGATCATAATAATTTCTTTAATAATGGTTTATAAATTAATTATGTCAGAATCCCATATTTTTTGTTCCAATAAAAGTGTTTTGTTTCATTAATAGTGGTTACACATTATGAATATTTATTTCTGATTTCCCTTAGAATTAAATTCACTACATAATTCCATATTTTAAGGATTTTTAAAATGTGACATATATGTGTCGTACTATGAAACTCGTTATTCTACTCCTAGATTTATGTTTTAATATATTCATCATTTATTTTAATAAATATATAGAATAGAGCATCTTAAATGACATATTTATGATGTTAATTATGAATTTATTCAATTTAAGGCTATGTTTCCACCGGGTTATTCAATTCTAATCTTTAGACATAGGACTATACATATATTTTATCATGATACATCATTTTCATCAATAGTTTCATTTATATACTATTTTTTCATTGAATAACTTTCAACATATAACCTACCACATGAAATTAAATAAATGAATATCCAACCAGAATTAATTATAATAATAATATTATTATTTTAATATTAAAAATAGTATGCATAAAAGATAAGTGTCACATACTCTTGAGTCTACATGCCAATAGATTCACATTATCTAAGAAAAAATCATCCAATAATTCAACTTAGATTTGATTAATAAAATAACGATGTTTTATATTTCAAAAAATAAAATGGATCACAACCACATGATTTATCCCCTTTCTATAATTTTGTTGCTATTTTATAAAATATCATAATCACGATAAGAAAATTTATGAAAAATATAATTATATAATATGATAAATTAATAGATTCAAATTTACTAAATTATATATAGGGTAATAAAATGTTGATGATTTGAAGGAAATAGATAATGAAAAAACAAATCATTAGAGAAACATCCATGAATCTATCCATCATTAAATTTAAAACGAATGATCAGAAAGGGAAAATTAGTGTTTCCACATAATCTCATAGTCATCTATAGAAGAGATCTTTTTGAGTGGGATGTTATAAAATAGAGGGGGTATAAATACCATTATTTCAGTCAAAAAAGTGACAAATTGGAATTTTGGTTAACTGTAGTACCAACATCGGTTACTCATTAGGCCAAACCTAGGGGCCTACTTTCTACAACCCATATTAGATAATTATATACTTTATTACTCATTATATGCACAATATAATTTTTTATATTCTCAAACCCATTATATTTAACATTTTCCACATGCACTACATCTCTCGCCTAAAAAATTACCAATATTTATAATATTTAAATAAATTTCAATTCATGGAAATAAATGTTGAATTATAGGTGTTCATTGTTATGCTAAAATATGATCCTCAACTTTCTATAACTCTTTAGAAATTCACCAATGATTTTAAATGTAATATATAATTAAAATTTCATATTTTTTCGGATCTTTTACATGCCATAATAATTTTAAAGATGAGAACACTTTGTTGACCCAAATATAATTATGATTTTATCAACTCATATGAAAACATATATGGGAAATGAATAGTATGATTAAGACAACGTTTCTCATAAAGAAGAAATCATATAATAATATAATGATAATATTAGTACTTTTGACAATGAACCCACTAGGTGTTGTGACTCCATAATATGATTACGATGTATCTTTATCACTATAACCATAATAACTATATCAGTAGTCCCTTATGGAAATGAAAAATTAAATTTAATTAATTTAATATGTACAATATACCATATAGAAACTAATTTATTCATAGTACTTCCTTAGAGGATAACAATATGATAAATCCTGTATAAACTTCCAAGAAAAATCATACTATAAAAAATTCCTTAAGATGTTCATAACTAAAACCATCACCTATTGTTATCCTAAATCTCATAGGTCATGGTTATTTACTAAATAATGATGAATCATTTATTTTTTTCAGATAAATTAGATAATACCAACTGATTAATTAATCATATTAATAATTTCTCAAATAAACCCCATGGATTTCTTTCAATATCAATTATACCACAAGAACCATTGAATGAGGCTTTTTCGGTGTATAAAATTACTTCGAATTCATTTTTTTTAAATAATATTAATTAATCTATTCTAAAATCTAGTATGATATACCCATAATAATAACTCCTTATGTGTTACACCCTAATTTCCATTTTGATGTCTGTAATTTTCTATTTATTAATTTTCTTATTCTTTTATGACTTTCTTTCTGAAATTTATATAATTATATGTAAACTATATTATGGATAATAGATGATCACCCCACTATCAAGTGAGTTAATACCACCAGGTCCTTCCATGGTGTGTGTCATACTATAATAAGTGGATCCCAAACCATGATGAGTCTAATTTTGTGGGGTCAATGTTTGGGGATGTTGTAAATGTAGTGATGATTTTTTATTAGTTCATTATTCAAAAAATATATGAGAGCCTCATTTTTTGTATGGAATAGTTAGGAGAGTCATACCATGACATGTATAGGTCATTCCACAATAATTGTGTTCGGTATATGAGTCAATCCATTACAAGGGATTGTTATGATGTATTATAATCCTCCCATCTTCCTTAAAAATTGATATTTATAATTTAATCATATAGATCTAAAACCACTATATCTACTGTTTTACAACTCATTTATCTTGTGGAGTTTTTTAATCATAAAACACATTTCCTCAAAGATTCCATTGACTTATATATTTAGTTTTTGAGGTGATTATTTATTGTATCTCTCCTTCGATTAATTATTTTTCCTCCTCTCCACATATTTTCCATTGTCCTGTATTTTTCATGGTTGGTAATTTATATAGCGATCAAATAATTTTTTTGGGAGATTTTTTCTATTTTGTGTATAATTATTCTAGAGTATTTTTTGGCCTTTCATGGTTTCATTATTTTTTTTATTATATGGAATATAAACAATTTGCAAATGAATTATCAATTTTTAGTAGGTGACACTTTATAATACAGCTAATTAAAAAACTATGGATTAAATCCACATTCAATTGATTATATTTCATTGAAAAATGATATATTGTGATAACTTGATTATTATATGTTTATTTTTAATTATTTCTATAATTCCCCTTATGGTTTTAAAACGTATGGGTACATTTCAAGTGTAGAAATTTTCTTTAAATAATTTGTACCACTCTAGGTGTTAAATAAAATAATTATATTTTTTATCAACTAAATATATGAAAAATGATTCATGGATAACTTTTTCAGGAGTTAAACTATTTTAATTGTTGGATTTTTTTCTTATATATTGTAAATGATGGGTATTTTCAAACATGAATATCTTTTTAAACAATTATTTGTTGGATTTTATGATAATGAGATGTTTCTTATATATAATTTATTTTTTGATTTTATTACTTTTAATTGATCATTTTCAAAATTTAAATTCATTTATTAATAATTTTAAAGATTTTTTCTTTGAAAAATTGTTATTGATTTTTTATTTGGTTATATAGTATTACTTAAGAGTTGAATTAAAGTGGTATATTTCCTATTATTATGATGGGGTTGTTTATTTTAATGATTTATTGATGTGAGGAATGAGTATATGATTGGATTAACATTACATCATATTAATTATTATGTGTGTGAATGTGTCTATATATATACTCATTTACCACCTCCATTAAAATCATGGAAAACTGTTAGTAGCTATGTGGGACTTAACAGATTCTATAATTCTAGTAATAATTATGAACAAACTATTGTATCTATTTCATGCTTCTTCTCATTCATGGGGTGTGATATTGGTTGAATATAAATGGTGGAGGGAAAAAAGTTTATGTTCCATTTATGATCATAAAAAATGAAGATAATGTTTAATAGTCCTGATTTTATAAGGAATGTTTCTATAGTTATCTAGTTGTTAAACCTGATGATTATAGTTATTCACTTGTATTTTATTCATACTATTTATTTTATATTTAAATTTTAATTATATTTCCCTTGGCCTTTTTATTATTTTATATCCTTATTTATCCAATAATTTTATTTTTATTTTTCAAATTATAATGTAATATTGTTTCAATTCCAAAAATACATGTCTTAGTGAAATGTGAATTTTTTATTTAGTAAAATAGATTTGGGATGTTTAATTTAATAGTTTGGAATGTTATCACCATGGATTATTATTTCCAGAAAATTAAATTTTATGTTAAAATGTGATATCTCTATGAATAATGCATTGAATTATCTGAATTTTAAATTCATGGTTTCTCTTTATGAATGTTCACATTTAAATTCATTATTTATTTAAATTTCATGCCCTTTTAAAAAATTGTAATCATATTTTAATGATTTTGTAATAAATTTATTAGGGATAAATTGGTATATTATTTATTTCAAACAACTGAACATGGATTTTTTTTAAAATATAGAATGTATTGAGAATTTGGTGGGGTTCAACTAGGAATGATTATCTCACACCACACATATACTTTCTATGGATATCTGTATTTTTTTTCTATATTATGTAGGCTTGATAGTTTCTTGTTCATCATGGGTATGATCAATATATTATTTTAGGAATGATTGTGTTGTAATATAAAGTATGTCATCTTACTACATGATAGATAGTGATTTTTCTTGAATTTATTCTAGTTTGTGATTTTTTTTCATGTTTATTTCTATTCCATATTATTCAAAGTAATGGATTTCTTCTCTTACATTTAAATATTTATATTGTTTTCATGATAGTGAATTTTTAGATTATATTGGCTGTGGAGTTGTATTTAATTTTATTATTTAATGTATGGTCATATTATTTTAGAACTACTAATTTATTATGTGTTATATTCCATTATATAGTATTTTCATTATAAAATTTTATGTGGGGATTATGTTTTTTTTATTATAATTTATTTTGAAAAATAATTCCATAATGTTTATTTAGGATTTCCCCATTATAAGTTTTAATCCCTTGGGGATGTGATAATTGTATTTATCCAACTATATCTCATATCATGAATTAAAATATAGTGGGATTTAGAGGGATGTTAATGGAGATGCAATATTAAATTTTAGATTATCCATTTTATTTTGATCTAAATTTGAAGACATTTATTTTGTAGATTTCGGATTTTTGGTGATCTGAATAAATGTTTAGCTTTATGTAAAATGGAAATGATCCAGGATAAGCATGGTTTAAATGAATGGTTTATAAAATTATATGATATCCATTCAGGTAATATTTGAACTCTCAAGGAACTAATTTTTTTAACATATCTTATATTACCTTTTCTTTTAATCTACAAAAATCAAGTAAATAAACATTTTTTAGTTATTTGGGTCAAATTTGGATAATTGTTGGATGTTTTTTATGCCCGATAGACATTATTTAATTATATTAACATTTATGAGACTCATGATATATAATCTTTTGAATTTTTCATTGATATAATTAAAATTTTATATATTCTATTTCAATAAATATATATGTGAGTATTAATTTTTTTTTTGTGTTCGTTCAATAATCTATGTATGAATCAATATATTGTTAATGTAATTATAATCATTATTCATGGTATTTTATAAATTAAGGGGATTTTAATTAAAAATCACTTCATTCATTTTATCTTTATTTCACTTGTTGGTAGAATTCATGGTAAAAAATTCTATTTTTTGTTGAATTTAGAGATGTTGGAATGAAATTATTATATTTTACATCTCAAGGGATATTGGGTTGAGAAGTTTGAATTTTTAGTTGAATGGTTGGGGGTTAAATTGGTTATGGTATTTTGTAGAATTTGTTAAACTATAAATCTATGTTGACTTCTTGGTATTTAAAACCATTATTAGGATTTTGTGAAATTTTCCGCTGTTATAAGGGTTTCTTTTGAGTTTTTACAAGGGTATATTGAATTTATTAAAAAAATTATGATATTTTTAAATTTATCATTTTCATGGGAAATTTTATTTTAATGGGTTTATATATTTACAGTTCATGACATGTATTTTTTATGATTTTAATTATCAAAATGTTTTAATTAAATTAATTATATTTTATTTCACATGTTAATATATATGAAAATGTGTATATTTTTTGTGTTATTAACATTGAATATTTCATCCATATTTGAATGTCTAGATAAATCCTTCAAAATATAATGTGGTTGACATCAAAATACCCAAACCGTATATTGATTTTAGTTTTCTATTATCTATATTTTTTGAGTGTTAATGTCATTGGAAATGGTTTGAATCCCACTCAAACATGTGATTTATATTATTATTGAGAGATTCAAGACAATTTACTTTATATATTTGGAGAAGGGAAGGATTACTCAGAAGTAGAGATGTTGTTAAACAAAATTGAAGAAATAATTTGTATGATTTTGTTTACGGTGAGTTTCAATGTAATATTTGAAATTATGACACTTGAGTACACTATTTAAAAATGATGTAAATCTATATATAAAGACAATCCATGGATTGAAGGATTATAGTGTAGCTTTCTTGTATTTTTTATTCAATAGTTGTACCATGAATCCATGAATGCAATAATGGTTATGGAGTTTTATTATAGCTTATAGGGGGATCAATATGTGTTAGAATATGGTGAGTTTTTTCATATATATTTTCATATAAACCGAAAATATTATTTAATAATATTCATATGTATCGATTCTTTAGAAAGAATCTTTACCAGAGTATCCATCTACATTTTAATACATAATATTTATCCTCATACATAGAAATAGAGTGTCAATTGATGAAAATGGAGGCTCTTTCCTTTACTATCATTAGAGAAAATGTATATTATTTCCTAAATTATATTTTTCTGGAAGTGTTGAGTGATTTCAATAAGAATAATGTTTAAACCTTTGTGGCTTGTGGGAGAGGAATAAGAATTATTGTATATTTTTTCTCACATTTTATCAGGATAAAACAACTGGTGTTCTATTTGTTATAATGTTAGCTCATAAGAAATTATACCATTGGGAAGTTGTGGTGAAAATACATAGACATATATAATAATATAATATTAAATGGTTTTATATGGTATTTTTTAATAAGTTCTATAATATAACAGCTTGATTAATTCTCTTGAACTTATGTTTTTGTAGAACTCCCTATTGAAATTACCCTCCTTGTGATGATTGAACTATAATAGTTTTTTGGTGATTACTGGGTTTTTTTATAATAGTAGTAGTATATCATAAAAAATATTTAATTCATTGTGGTTTTTTATTATTTATCAATGAGTGATTTTTTTCATAAATGTGAGTAAAACTCATTATATCCATCTTGTTATATCTTTGAGATGTTAATATGTTGTCTTCTACATTCCCCCCCATTCCATTAATTAAATATTAATAAATTTCACTACCTATTTCATTTTTTAAGAAATATTTAGTGGCCCTAAATTGTGTTGTATCAATCCTTGATAGTTTATCCTTCTATGTTATTTTATTTTAACATACTCGCCCTCAAACAGGAAATTAATTTAGTTATTAAATTTATCCCAAATGGATTTCAGAAGGTTTTATTCATTTGATCATGAAGAGTTATGGTTAATTCAAGTCTTTACGATGATTTCATTTTATAATTTTCTGTATTTTTTTTTAAATTTAAATACTTTATTTGGAATATAATTCATCAATGTGTAGAAATGTAAAACCAAAATGTCAGTTTTAGGATCTGAGCATTCCATTTATTTAATTTTTATTTCACTATATTATTTATTTTTTATTTATTGTATTCATATTCTATATGTTTTCATTTTGGACTATATTTTGTGAAGATAAGAATAAAAGAGGACACACCCCATTGCCCTTCCACATGGTGCATCTCACTGTGACGGTTATAGGATTCCCAATGGAGACACAAAGGCGATGGGGTTATTATCTATGGAGGTACGTCAAATTATTATTTTGGATAGTCATACCATGAAAAAAAATCCAATTATTGGATACTATATTTTTCTTGAATTGGGTATTATATTAATTCAAATACTAGGGGAGGATTTACATTTCTTCTTCTTTAGGTGTGATAAGTCACACTACAATAAGAGGAGGCCACACTATTACTAAGCCTTTCTAGCATGAAAAAATTAAAAATTACACATTATGTTTATTGAATGTATATTCTATCCTCTACATTATTCCCACCTTTTCATCTCGAGTTATCAATTATTAATTTATATCTCTTCATACATAATCCTTATGGCTTCTCACTATATATTTCGGTGGAATAATCATGTTAAATCCACTTACAACAATGATTTATTCTCACATTATTATTATTTTCAATTTTCATTACATCCTTATACCATCTAAAAGTTATAATTATATAGGGTTTTTCATTCAATATTTTTAATTTTTATTTTTCCATTGTTGGGTTTGTTTGTCTTCTAATATTCCAATTTTTCACCTTTTGTTGAATATCACACCGTGAAATTGTGTCGATTTATTTTTATGAGGTAAGTCCCTATATTTAAATTATTATAAAAAATATATAATCATTCCTATTTTAGTTGGTGGTTTCCAAATGATAATGAATTCAATGTTTGACCATGATTTTATTTTGATTAATTTTTAAAATGTTTTTAAAAATTAATATTGAATCCATGATTATTTCTACATTTAAATCATTGAATATTATTATTTAAATAGTGTTGCACTCTATGGTATTGATGAAATTTATATTGTTTTTATTAAATTAAATATTACAAATAACCATTATATATGACTGTGCAATGTTTTAATCATCATATGATTGATTTTGTTAACACAAACATTGGAATATAGTGTTTCTCATATAGGAAACATTTATTGTTTAATTATTTGTTGTATTTAAAGAATAATTTGTTTATATTATATATTATTTAATTTTATTGTATATATATAAACAACCACTTTAAAAATTATGAAATCAAATTTACTACCTCTTTCCACGTTTTTTAACATTCAACTTTGTTGTTGTATTATTTTGGTATGATGTACTATGTCTTTTGAGTTTAATACATGTGGGATTTTTTTATTGTGAGGTGGTTAATTCATTAAATATTTTTCATAGGTGATTGATTATTTCCTAATTGTTATGAACTCATATTCAGAAATATTTGTATATAAATATATATATTACGATGATTTCTCAAGTGCCTTGGTATTTTGGAAAAACTGGGTTAGGTAAGTGAGATTCAATGGTTATTACTACACCAGTGAATATTACATAATGACTATTGTCCCCACAATAAGATTATCCTTTTTATAGGGGTTTTTTACATAAAAGGATGCTATAAAATATAAAACTGGGCATAATTACATGTAACTTCCTACATTTCCACAATGTAATGGATCATTTTCTTTTTTATTATAATCGCTGGTATTATCTATATAAATGGTCTCTACATTCTAATAAAGATTTCATGCGTGTCCATAGATTGTTCAAAGACTTGATGTCCACATATTTGAGAAATAAAATGGGTCGCATAGTTAGTGTATGTTCAGTGATGACCATTCAAATCAATCATACAGGGTACCATGCATAAAACAAGGGCCACATAGTTATTCTACAATATGTTGAGTTGAGGAACACACCTATTCAATTTCTCACCCATTGGTGACATTGGAATATCAAATATCTTTATCATGTTTAGAAAAATAGTTCACCTGGCCCATACAGGGTCCCTCCATATACAGTAGAGGTAGAATAATTGTCGCACTATTTGGCCTACTATACGAACAAACTATGCGACCTAATTTTTTATATGAAATTTATTTATTTTCACATTAAAAATTTTAAAATATTAAATATATCATTACTATCTTCTTTTATAGATGTTATGAGCTCATCCTTTTTTTCATAGAGCTCGTCCATTTCTTATCATATGTATTTTAATAAATTTGTTATCTGTAATATAAATGGGACACATAAAGATTCATTTGAAAAGAAATGGATAATCTATCTAATCCCCATTGCTTCCATTATTATTTTCACATTTCATCTCTTACAGTATTTTAGTGTGAGAATATTCACTCTAATTTCCGGGTGTTACTCTATTTTTCTACTTTTATCCATTCTACTCAAAACATGATGTAAATATTAGATTATGAGGAATTTAAGGCCCTATATAAGGTTATTTAGTTATTTCCCCAAATTTTAATGATTTTTTCATTGCTTATATGATGTTGTAGATGCCAAATATTTCCATGTGTTTCCTTAAAATGCATTATTGTTTTTTTTAATCAATTAAATCATGTTTTTCTACTCCCATTGACAGTTTATAGATTTTTCAAAGTTGTTTACCTTCTTCATCTCCACCATAATGTGTGTTTGAACTGAAATTACTTCTTTATTTCTAAACATTCTAATGACCAAACACCTCTTTAGCATACATTTTGTCATGGTAGTGGAATTTAACAATTATTTTTAATTTTTTACATAACCAAATCACCATGTAATTGTTTGAAATAGATATTACGTGTATTTCAATTTCTTTATGACTGGATTCCTCAATTTTATTAATGAATAAATTGCAATAAATGATAATGTGTGGTAAGGACACATCATATGTTTTAAAATATCAATTTTATGAGTTGGGGTCCCATATATATATTATGTTTATTTATTTTAAATCATATGAGGTACTAAATCAATAATATTGAAAATAGTTTATGGTAATAGAGATTGGTCATTAAATAATGTTCAAGAGAGTGATTGATAAGGAAGCTTCACGCTCCCTTACCTCGGTTGATGGGAATGACATCTCAAACCATTTTACATTTATCTGGATGACAGAGATGATGTTATTTATTATTTTATTTGTGTGTTGTACCCGATTTCTTGCCCCACCTATCACTAGTGATGAGAGGGGCATCACACATTCATTATGAGATTCAGGGATTGTTCCCTTGCTTGATTCTCTAGCTCGTTAGACTAGCCATGGATGCCTGAGTTATTCCCATGGTCTTGCTAGAGCCTTGTATTCATTAATATTAAAACTTATATCCTCACATAAATATATTATATGAGTATATAAAATATATAAATATTTATATTATGACTTATGTATGTGTTAATCAGATTAGACATATTTCGGCCTTTGTCGAAGTAGGTATAGTCTTCCATGTGTTGTGATGGAACCTAAGAAGACTAGTCTATATTTATTCATCTTTTTTATTATTCTATATAACTACAGATTTCTTCTCTATTTAAATTAGATTGATTTTTACTAGACACCAATGGAGGTGGCATATTGAGTTTACCTCACACCATACTCAGGATAAATTTTGTACCCAACTAAACCATATTTTTGTAGGTATGGATAAAGGAAATCACCTAATTAAATTTGTATGATCTATTTTACTTATATAATTAAGCATGATAGAAGTGGGATGAGAATATACTCATGATTCTAGTGGATCAATATTTTTACTCTTTTTTTATTTCCTTTTAACATGTTGTGTATGAATGTTCCCTATATCGGTTATTTTCGTTATTTTTATATCAACATGATATTAAATCATTGAATATGACTTATCCTATGAATGTTTTATTACATTTATTGTTTCTTTATTATTTATGATATAAATTTTCTTTTTATATATGTTTCATTTATTCCATCTATAATAATATGCTTCCTATATTGTTTGATTATTTATTATATCTTCTTTTTCACTCTGATATGAGGTTATAGTATCCCAACTATAACAACATATATCGTAACTGTTAGTTGATATTCTACAGTATATGAGAAGGTGTACTTACGGGTATGTGACTTAGAGGATTGGGGACCCAGTTAAGCTAATCCTAGGTCAATAGTATAAAAGTGGAAGTAATGAATTATTTTTCATTTAGAATTACTATTTTGGTATTAGATAGTAGACTAGGATGTATTGGAATGTGGTAATGAACCTATTTATGGGAGTAGCTAACCCATGTAAAAGGGAAGCCCAAATAATATTAGATGATATAATGTTGTTCTGGATATCACCTTTTACATTTGATAAAATCTTACTATTGGGTAAGGCACAATTTGGTGATATTATTATTATTATTGTTGTTAATATAGAATTCATCCCATGGCCTGGTAAGGCAAGTATGTTTCATCTCATGCATCATTATAGGAAATTTAGGAATAATATTTCTGGAATCATTTTATACCAATATAAATTTTGGGGTGAATTTTCCAATTTCATATAGTTATTTCTTGATTCTTATATAAAATAATGTTCTAAAATTTATTTCAAGGAAATTTTAATTGGATTAATTAAAGTAACTATATCAATCTAAAATAATTATTAACAATATAATTGGTGATGAAACCTTAATTAACATAATATAACATGTTGTGGGTTCTAGACCTACTAGTTTTATACCTTGATATGTATATATATATATTGTGGACTCTAATGAATACAAATATTTAAATGTTTAATGGTTACTGATTAGTTGGATTCCAATTATTAGGAAATGTTTTCTTTCCTCAATACATTGTAATTTACACTCTCTATATTGGAACTCCTATATTTTAATATGATACCTTTACCCAAACCTAGCCTTAGTAGTGGGTATTTGGTGGTGTCTCTTACATTTTTATGGTCAATTATGTTTTTCTATTACAACCTATACCATGATTTTGGAGCTGGATGGGTGGTGTGATCCTTTCTGTACGAACACTATATAAATATCCTATTATATATATACATAATTTTCAACTCTTAATTCTCATATGAGGTGTCCATTGGGAGTTATAAAATCATTCAACCATCAGAACCTCAATTAGTTCTCAATGAAGGAGGTGACATTCATGAAAATGAGGTGGTGGGCCTCAAGCTAGAAGTGATACCTCCTACATTGCAACCAATATTAATTTTTAACTAAATTATAACCAAAGTGGGATGAAAATATAAATTTATATCATAAATATAATGTTAATATGTGAATAATTTTTTTCGGAGCCTTTTCCTAATGTTGAATAATATACATGAAAAGATATAGTTATATGATTTCAGGAAAACTTTACACTTTTTTGTTCATTAATAAATATCCACATAACCTCTTATTCAAAGAAATGATTGGTATGGTGTAATTATATAGGAATTAACCAATCATGAGATTCATAAGTAGGATGTTAGTTCATTTCTTCTATAATTATAGAAACAAAAAGGTAAACACAAGTGATCTAATATAAATAAATCTGAATGGTAAATACTATAATTTGATTTTTATAACCTCATATGATGTTTAATGTGAACCATTACCTAAATTTTTAGCCTTATAACCCTTAAAATATATATTTTACCATTTATTCATTAAATAAGATCTAATTTTATACCAAAAACATTTTTTTAAAAAAAAATTGGGTTCATCCTTGAACCAATATAATATTAAATGTGATTTTATTATTCCAAATTACATATAGAGGGACATAATCACATGAAAATTCTATAAATGATGAAAAATAATATTTTTATAGGAATTATTCATAAAAATCATTGAGGAACTTCCCAAATAAGGGGGGTGTAAACTGTTCCCCAATTATCATGACTCACTCTACCAATTTTAATAGCATATGATTTCCAATTTTCTATTTTCTATGATGTTTTTTTGTCTTATCAAACATATTATGATATATATTAGGGAATTGATCTATATAATTAACTAACTTCTTGAAGTTGAATCACTCGAGTGTGTGTGGATTACTTGTGGGAATTATATTCTATTCCATTATATTAAACACCCCATTAATCTTATTTCAACATTAAATTATTTTTAACCAAATGTTTAACATTTGATGGATCTCCATGTTCCACCAATGATATTATCTTGATGTTTATTCCTAGTTTCATGGAATATAGATGTCTATTATTTTATTATACCATTTTAGTTTTTGATATAATAGACCATCCTTATCTTATATAACCCATATGAATTATTTGAATATCAAATTTCCATTTCGACCTTCAGTTCACATCAAATTAATTCTTCATAATTGTGAGATAATCATATAGCTAAGGCCTTTCTTGAAATTATTTTCAGGACACTAAATAATCGATTGATTTTTCATTCATGTATAATGATTAATTAAGATGTGTACCTTACATGTATTTTGAAACTACTCACACATGTACAAATAGATTCATCGTCCTTTTCATTAACTCATGGAATTCATGTTTAATATTTTCTGGTAGAATTATGTAGAATTACTTACTAAAAATATCACCATAATCTTTTCACATTTCATATATTCAACTATTCTTGTTCCCTCATGATCATAATAAGACTCCACCACTGATCTAGGTCACCTTCTAAGATATATTATAAACAAATGGATTTTTTATACTCTAGAAATTAAATAATATAAGATATCATTTTTTTCGTATTGAATAATTACACAACTACTAGTAGATCTATAGAAACACTAAAAGACGATAGAAATTTCCTCAAGAAGGACTCAACATAATTTTGTTTTCAACATTTATATTTTATAAGTTCAATCAGATTCATAGTTTGGGAATGTTTTTAGAGAATATAAAAAAATCATTCCACTCCAATATCAATTGATTTCTCAGGAGAGAAAATAATTAGCTTTTCCATTTTATTCAACACTGACATGGTTCCTTCGGGTTCCATCAATTGAATAAAACGAGAAATAAAAGAGTGGAATTAACATATCATAGAAGAAAAAAAATATCATGAAAAATTACTTATGATTTCTAAATCATAACACTGAATCCTTTTATCTATGAAATCATATGATTATCCTTAGATACATCCCAAGAAATATCCTTAGAAATATCCCAAGGAATATCACTAAATGTTTCTCTTTATAATTTACAATTGTAAAATAAAACATTCATTTCATACCAACTATCATGACCCATGTTTAACATATATATATATATATTACATAATTTTAGAATTATATTCAGAACATAACAGAAATAATTTCGTAACGACCATAATAATTTATCGTATTTGGAATCATACAATCAAAATCTTTTATCCTGCAGAAATATCTTAAATAGATCCCTTAAATATCAAACCCTTTAGTGTTACAATATAAAAAGAATCTTCATGTCCTTTTTAATGGTAACATAAGAATGTGGTCATCTCAGATGCTCAATAAGGGTAAATACAAGATATTAGTAAGCATTACATGAGCATAAGTGTATGAGGACAAGATCTAAACATTATAAAATCAAACCCCACATATTAATGATCATAACAAAGAGTTATGTAATAAATATTGGATGATTATAATACATGATTTATATGAGTGATAAATCAGCATAAATCTATCATAAACCATAAACTCAATTGATATTTGTGGGGAACTATTATAGCCATATAAAAGCATTTACTGTGTAAATGTGAACAACAAATTCCATCAATATAGTCAATCATGACACACCTTTTTCAATTTATTGGATTCAGAAACACCTATTTCCAATATTGGTTCATGATACATATATTTCAAACTGTGGGTCAATACACACCTATTTCCCATTTTGGAACTGGGCACACCTGTTTCCCATTTGGGATAAGGACACACATATTTCCCATTGTGGATGAAACTGATAGTATTTTCCCATTATTATTTCATTAGATATAAACCATTACCCAATTATTTGGAGGGAGATATCAGTCAAAACAAACACTTAAATAAACCATACATACTTTTGACACATGATAATAAAACATGCAACATATCATTACCCAAATATGAGATTACATTGAAAAACATCATATAATAACGCCTAAAATTAAATTAAATGGGTATCATACAAATAACATCATATTATTACTAATGGAAAAGAGATAGGTCTCACAATCATTTCATCATGTCATAACCCATGAAAACAAGTGGTTTTTAAAATAACATAACCCATCAAAGATATACTAGTGTCATAAAAATCACTCCATCAAAACATAAAACATTCAAAAAATAATGAATGATATTTTTGGAATCATATCCCTAGTAAAGCATAAAATATAACAAATTCTGTATTTTTATATGGAATAGTATTTTGAAATATCGCATACATTACTTCTTTTCATATAAAAAATTCATTTCATATATATATGTAATCTAAATTTTATTTAAAAAATATATTTAGAAAAATATGTTTTCTAGTTTCAAAAAAATAATGAATTTTGAAAACATCATTACCTTAAAATTTCTTTTAAAACAAATAACTTATCCCTGATGGAATTATGAAAAAAACTTCTTTCATATTAATTTTCATAATTTCAAAGAATGATTGAAAACATTTAAAGCACTTTTTAGAGTGTAGAAAACATTTGAAAACATTTTTATTTGAAAACAAAATTAAAATAAATAATCCCTATAATAATTTTTCAACTATTTATTTAAAAATAACCTTGTAAACCTTAAAATTAATCTTCAAGGAAATTACATTCTTGATGGTGGGTAAGTCTTTACATATCGAACATCCCTTTCACAAATTATAATGTTTAGAAAAGTTACATGATCAGAAAATGATAAAGAGGTTCCAGTTAAACACCTTTTTTATTAAAAAGGTAAAGCATGGGTAAAAATTAATTTTAATCAACATACTCATTTTTTTAAAACATATGTAGAAAACATGGTTTTGTGAATAATTTTTTTTTTGACTGAAGACGGAAATAATGTTCAAATTTATTAAAATCAGTTTATGAATTATCTTAATTAATAAGGATTAGAAATTGTAAACATAAATAGAGATATCAGTTAGAATAAGAGGAGAGAAAAATATAGGAGATTTATTGAGAAATAGATCATAATATTTCCTTAATTGATGTATAATTGTAATCAAAATTAATAAATGATGATATTCAAGCAATAAGATCTGACCATTTTAGTAACATTATATCATAAAAATCAAGAGATAATAAAATACATTAAATTATTAATATAATGAGTAGAATAATAATAATGATATAAAATATTAAAGGCATATTATATACAGATTATTAAAAAATATAATTTCATAACATAATAGGTGTCTTGTAGATGGAAAATTGAGAAAAAATATACCTAATAGATTTAGTAACTTTGGAACTACCAAAACCATGTATTAGGTATCATGATATGGTTAAATATATGTATAAGGATTATAAAATACAATCATGTGAATTATATACAAAAAAATATACTAATGGTGAACATGGAAAGTATCTCACATCTAAAAAGTGAGATGTGAAAACATTTACCATAAGTTTTAACTTTTTTCATACATGTATAGACATACATTATAATAAATATATGTTTAATAAAAATATAAAATATAATAATATTAATAAAATTAATATCTTATTTTTTTTATTTTTATGTTAAAAGTTTATTAAAAAATTCATCTTAATGGTACATTTTAGGTAATATCAAATTTGTTTTCATATATGTTTTGGATTGTTATTCTTCACACTCTTAAATATATCATGATTAAATTATTTCTATAATATAAAACATGAAAAAAATATAATATGGAATCACTATATATTTATTTATTACAATCTTTAATATATGAAAATATGAAGTGGAATACAGCCTTAAAATAAATGGATAGTCATATGTACACATGAACATTGTTTCTAATTTATATTTATATTAAAATATAGAATCAAAATAAAATATAAGTTAATATATATAAATAATATCATTAAATTAGAATTATTATTTCTTATATTTAATATAATATCACTAAAACCATTTTTAATACATTCTATGTAATGTTTGAACCCATCACCTCTCTTTGAGGAGGTGGTAGTCCACACATCCACGAATAAATTTATTATTTTTACACAAAATAGAAATAATGAAGGTATGTTTTATATAATAATTAAATATTCATAAACACATCATAAATATATTATATAATATAAAAATACATTTTTCATCATAATTACAAACTATAAGAGGTGGTAATGAAAAACGAACAACATCATTTCGCAACGTGGTAGTCTGTTGTACAAAAGAACAATATGTTCGTCACCCATTAGATGGAGATCTATATAGGTATATAAAGAGAATATAAATAAAAAAACACCTCAATATATTTAGTATAATTTGTTTATTATATAATCATGTAATTCGTACAATTGATGTTGTGTAGAATGAAAATAAAATGAAACATCTTATGGAAGGATGTTACATCTTGTTTGGGTAACTTCTCTTAGATTACATTGAAGGTCTTCCTTGGGTTCCTTTATTCCAAAAAGAATGGTTCTATGATTGAGGGAGATATTTTAGGAGAATATTTTGGAAGGATTTTTTTTATTTCAAGTTTCGTGAGATATTGGAGGATGTGAGGGTGGGGTTGGGTGAGTTCCCTTTTATAGTGGTGGAGGAGTGGTATTCTTGTAAAAACTTAAAAAGTTAAACACTTTGGAGATGTATCACATACATAATGGGCCACAAATAATTGTCTATTTTTCATAAAATATGGGAATTGGTCAAAATATGTCAAAAAAATGGATCTTTAAAATATATCTATGGAATTTGACTATATAATATTAAAGTTTATCCATTAAGTAAAATAATTTTTACATTAATCTCTACTATTAATTTTAATTAATTTCAGAAATATTTTTGGTCACAAACTATTTTGAACATATTATAAAATATAAATTTTTATTATAAAAAATATTCAATCAATTTATCAAATTTATAATTAGAAAAATGGAAGAAATTAATTTAATATTAATCTCATGGAAGGTATGGGGAAATAGGTTTTTAATTTGAAAATTTCAAAAATATTTAAATTTGTTTATATCTGATTTCATTGTAAAATTTGATATAATGAACTATATTGGATTAATATTTTTATTATTTATCTAATTTGACATAAAAACCAAGTCAAGATATAAATTTTCTATATAAATAAATTTGATAAAAATACAATTTTCAATTAAAATTCAGTATTTTTCATTATTCATCTAAAAATGAAATATTTTAGAAAAAAAAATCATCGATGGAAAATTTTTATTTATATTTAATACATAAATATTATTTTTAAAATAAAATAAAAAATATTAAAAAATTAGATTCTAACGGGGTTCTCCATTAAATAGGGTTAATATTATCTTCTTGAAAAAATAAATATTTTTTTCATGACATTTGATTTGTTATTATCTTATAATAGAAAAATATATTACATTAGTATAAAAATATTTATATTATTTATAATTTATAACTCTTATTTAAAAAATTTATTCAAATTGTTTTGTTTAATTTATGGAGATAAATTGGTGTTTGTATATAGAAATATATTAATCTTCTAAAAGAAATTTTATTATTTCCAAATTGATCATGCATTCATTTCTAACTAATTCATAACCAAAGGATTGATTTTATATACATGAGTGAATCATAATATTATAATTTATTTACTATTATTATTAACATTTACTTCAATGGATATGTGGTAAGTATGATATTATTTTAATAACATTATAAATAATATATTATAGTTTGGTAAAATTTTCTTGTTCTTATAACTGATGGTATCAAACTTACTCGACCTTGTGTGTAACAAAAACGAAAATATAGTTTAAATCTAATCATAGTGACTCATATAGCACATAATTAACATGGTTTCTCTATGAAGTGCAAACTAGACTCTTCTTTCACAAGATATATTTTGTTTATCATGTAATTAGTAAGATTAGAAAGATTAAATTAATATGAAAAGATTGTTCACAAAATATTATTATGTCCCAATATATTTCTTAGATAATTATGGGTTACGATCATATTTTTCCCTCACTTTGTTTTTTATTTATTAGATGTATTCCCAGACAATTGTTTGGGCTAACCTTACAGAGAGAGGTGGAATTCACCATTGATCTAGTTCCAGGGGTAAAATTAGTGCCCATTAAACTTTATAGAATTGAATCTATATAGATTATGGAGCTAAAACAATAGTTGTATGGTTTGTATTTTAATATTTTTATACACCGAGACACCTATCTTTTGGATTCACTAATAATTTTTTCATGGAATATAATGGTATCCTTTAGATTTTGATAGATTATAAATAGTTTAAATAGATTAATGTTATGAACTAGTATCCAGTAACATAAATTGATAACCACATTGAACATTTCAAAGAAGTAATAGTGATTTATTGAATTGATCTTTTGGTTGGTCAACCATATTTTTTTATACCTCATATAGCTTTCTAAAGCATGTTTTGTCATTACAAATACCCGGTAATGATTCTTGGTCTCATGAATGCACCATATATTTTCATGGATATAATTAATCAGGTTATACACTCATGTTTGGATTCATTCATGGTATTTTATGTAGATGTAATCTTAGTGTATTCTAATTCTTAACAAGAAAACACCATACATCGTGATATCATGCTCAGCACACTGATGGAGAACCAACAATACACTATTCTGATCGAAATTCTACTTTTTCACCGACAATTCTACTTCTTAGGTCATTTCATCTTAAACTAACGAATATAAATAAAACCTATAAAGTGGAAGAATTATTTACCTAAAATTATCCAAATAACTTCATGGATATATGGAGTTTCATGGGGATATCTAGGTATTACAAGCATATCCTCTATGATTTCTCATGTCTAGTTTCTCCTATTACAAGCTTCACTAAGAATGATATGAAATTAATATGGACAAAACATTTTGGAATAGAATCCATAAAATTGAAATGAATATCTAATTCAATGCTGATTTTGATTCTACAGGATCTAGGTATGAGTGGTATAGTTTACTATAACACATGAGGTAGTGGTCTTGGAGACATACTGATACAGGAAGAGTGAGACATAGTGTACACATCTTGTCTATTGAGTTCTCATAACAGTAAATAATTAACACATGATCTCCAGCTAGTAGCTGTTGTTCGTGATCTATTATTTTAGTGGAATTACTTATTCTATTATTATTTTATGGTATTCGGTAATCACAATATCCTTAAGTAAATATTTATAGAGTGTGATATAAATCTCAGGAAACAATAATTGATTGAGTACCGTCAATCCATTTATTTTGATCTTGACTAAATCCATGGAAAATGAAACATAATAGTGAATTATATGATCTAAAAGTCTAAGAAAAATAATGTTCAAGAGGCTAGTGGTGAGTCGCATAAAATTTCATTATTTTTATAAATACATGTTGAGGTTCAAGATAACCCTGGTACCACCTTACTAATGTACTCAATAGTGACCTCTACCCTTCATTAATGAGTTGGAATGAGAAGTCACATAGTTTTTTAGGTCAAAATACCATAGTAAATAATCAAAGATGAGGATTCTTGTTCTAGTTGGACCTTGGATTGGGATGGTACCTCACTCTATCCATGGCATGTTTGAGTCCCAATAGATATCTATGATGGGTATATGTGGGAATTTCATTCCTCAGTTTTGGTGGTATATTCCATCATCACCAATATGTATTGAGACTGATGTATTATATATTTGTCACATTTTATGATATGGTAAATAGCTGTTTTTATCACTCAGTGTTCCACTTTCCATTAGATGAGGGCCAAAAAACAACAACTAGAAGTACTTTTGTATCTAGTGCACATTCTCGAGCTGAAATGGGATGTTTTATCTAAGGTCCTAGTGAATGTTTTACCTAGATCACCATGGGGAAAAATACAGAATGGGTATTGTTTGATCTATTTATGAAGGCTCCATACTTAAGAGTAGTTTGAGAGACCATATCAATAGATTATCTAAGAACACAATCTGTTAGAGAGGTCGTACATCTTCATGGAACTCTATGAACAATCATTTTTTAATCAGAAACCCACTCGTTGTCTTATTCTGGAATGGGTTATTGATGGAATTGGGTACATTTGTGATTTAATGATGACATATCTCCCTCAGACTGATGGATAGAGAGACCACCTGATTTAGGTTTTTCAGAATGTGCTCTATGCACGTGCCCCTGTTTATTGTGGATTATAAGAGAAATACTTACCCCTCATTAGACAATATTACAAAAAAAGCTTCCAGCTAATGTTAATATTGTTCCTTATGAAGACTTATATGGTAGGCCAGAATGATCACCATTGTGATGGCTAATGTTAGGGGAGAAATATATTATTGAACCATATATCCTTCAGTATACTTTAGAGTCATTATAGTCGATTAGAATGCACATGTTGAAAGATAAGCCCATAAAAAAGGCATATTCCAATAGAAACTGATGAACATTTGATTACTTGATCAGAGATCGGGTTTTATTATGGTATTCTTTCAGGTTGGGAAATCCACTAAATTGATGGTAGGGTAAGAATTCAACATGATTCATTTGACCATCTGTGGTTCTGAAGAGGATTGGACCAGTGGATTACCAAATTGTACTATTTCAGAGATACCAGTATATGAATGATTTTTTTCACATATACTTGATTCTCTAAAATTATCCAGACACATCACATTTTTTCCAACCATATTTGAATGAGTTTGAAATGAATTTCTAATTTGAGTAGTATCTAGTTCATATCGCGGGTCGAATCTTGAAGACACTCTGACATATTATAGAACATTTATTTTGGGTTTTATGGATGAAATACTCAGAATGTGAAAACCCCTAATAGAGGGATGATGATATAAGATCATAGTGGATGGATATTTTATCAAATGTCCTCTCTTTACCCTCTGAAAGCCATATTATGGATGACTTTCTTTACTAATGGGAGGTTTTGATGTATCAGCATTTCTCAAAGGTGCATATCATTTTCTGGTCAATTCTAATCCATTGTCTTTTTATTATTAATAATTCAATACGGGGTCGGGAAGGTATTAGTTGTGTCTAGGTTTTTATCAGATCCTAGGGATATGGGTATTGTAAAATAAAATAGGATACGCATTTATCCCACGATTAGTGGTAAACATGAAACTGAACCTTGTAGTGTGCCTTGTGTACACCTGGGGCCCTAGTGTTTGTCTTAATTTGTGTTATCTAAGTGTAACACCCGAGACTTTTATGTTATATAAATCATCAAAGGAATCTTTTTCTATACAACACTTGCTTGGCTTGCTTTACACGCAATCGCGACCTTCTTTGATAGCTTGCGTCGTACGCAATACCGAGTTTCACTAAACAACATTATGCTATTAAAACTAGCCGTTATGAATAGTAATAACCACTTTTTGGAATTTTATAAATTTTATTTTTCAAAATGGACTTCATTTTTGGACTCAGAATATCGAAATTAGCCTAGGGTGAAATTTTGGTATTTTTCTGAAAACTTTCAATTTTTGATGAATAGTGAAACCACTAAGTGGTAGGTTAAAAACTGAATTTTGCATAAAACTTAATTTTACCGCTTCTGTGATTGGAATTTAGAAAATCTGAGAGACACGGTTAATATCAAGGACTAAAATGTGGTTCAATGAGATGAAAATAATTTTTTGGTGAATAGTAACTTTTTACTTTTTTTACCGCGGTTAATAGTAAATAGGGTAACTAAGGGTAAATATGATATTAATATTACCCTAACACATGTCCTAATTCTATTGGACAAGTGTAATTCGACCAAAAACAAACTTAGGAATAAAATATGACCATTTAGGCCCACTTGGATTAGATTAGGACATTTATTATTAATTTATTTAAAGAAAGGTTAAAATAGTTAAAATCAAAGTTTAATAAGTAAATCATTTTTAATATGGGGTTATACATAAGATAAATTCAATTGTAAATATTCATTAGAAAGCTAAAAAGATTTCCTACATGATGGTATTTTATTTGTAATTTTTAGACATCAAATAATATAATTTATTTATGACACAAAGATGATGCAGTAATTATCTTATTAATGAAATATTGACATAATTGATGTTATAAACACCAAAATAAATGTAATTTGAGACTTTTTATGAATTACACTAATTTTATAGGTTACTATGATATATTATTGTTGATTTAATCAACTTGGTTCGAACATATAATTCTGTTATGACTTTCAAACAAATCATATATCAAATAGTGTCAAAATTGACACAAAATAGTTTTTAAATCAAATATTATATTATTAATTGTTATTTTATTCCTAAAAATCTAAGGTTCGGCCAAATGACTTAGATAAGGATATATATATTAATAATAAACAATTTGGGGTTCGTTTGGCATGTTATAGTAAGTGTATTAACCATATAGTGAAAGAAAACAAAAAGACATGGTAAAAGTTAAATTAATTAACTTAGAGTTAAATCTAATTGATAAGGTTAAAATAAAACCCTAAACTTGTCTAAATCTTATTGTTTGATAGTATTTCGACCCTTCCCCACTTTATCTTCGAAATAAGACCCTTTGGAACCATTATAAACCGATTTTGACTTTAATATAAAATAATATTTTGAGATATTCCTAAGGTGCCCCTCTCCTCCCTTATAAAAGGGCACCTCCTCCCCCTCCTCCTCACACCAAATTGAGCACTCAAGCTCGGCCAACCCCTGCCATTTTCTCCTCTCCACTTCCCTAGAATAATCCTAGAGGTCCTGGTCTTCTCCAAAGACCAATCTTAGTTCCTTAAGTGGAGGATTCAAAGAGGCGTTCCAAAGAAGAGGTAATATCCATTACCGATATTTTCAATTTCTTTCTTCTTCAACTTCTTCTTCTTTAGTTGTTTCATGATAAAGTAATAACATCAGTATTACTTACATACTGATATGTTATTATAAATATGAAACAAACCTATTTCACCTTCTATCCATCCTACGGAAAAATGAAATCACCACGCGTGCGTACGTACGGAATACCGTCTCCACGCCGTGGTGTAATCTATTTTCCACCATCACCTTACAAGGATGGGTATAATGGTGTAATGAGTAACTATATATGATTATTATGAAGTAATATTGATACTGAAATAATATATATATACTCCAATACAATTCCACGATCATAGGAATGATATCATCACTCGTGCGTACGTACGGAATACCGTCTCCACGATGTGATGCGACTCGTTCTACATGATCTTCATTTCATAATGATTATATAAATGAATTGAATGAATGAATATGGTATATAATACACTAATACCATTCTGGAAATGAATTATCTATAACCTAAAGATAAGAATAAGAATTTATTCGACAAAACACGCATAAGAACAAAAAGTTATAAAGACCCGAGTAACAAGTAACAATGAAATATTACTAACAAGAAGCTAATAATATGACCATATATGATATCATATAAATATGTATGATTCTGGAATAAGTCAATAACATTATTTAAACCATTATACAGGAGCTTCGGACACGTACAAAGCTAATCGGACCTAAGGTAAGGTAAATATCACAATCTCATTTTTGTCCGAGATTGTTTATTCGTAAGTATTTACTGGGGTGTATTTTATCATCCACATCCATGTTCCCTCAATATGAAATATTGTTTCCATCCACTTGCAATAGTTTAAATCCAATTTTACCCTTAGGTGAGTTTTTAGTAAAGAATATGAAAGGAATCTTTTGTCGTTTTTCCGTACGAGGTACTTTTTGACTTTTCCGACAAAAGTACGAAGAATGTTTTTTTTAACTTATACGGCATGAATGTATTTTTAAAACATTGTTTCCAAGAAGCTTCCTTTACAAGTTTTCAAGTTTATTTTTAATCAACTTCTTTTATTTTAAAGTTGTATGACATGTTATTAAAGGAAAAATGTTTTTGAAGAAGAAAGGATATTTTCCTCAAGAATGGAGTTCAAGTGATTTTCAAAATTATTTTCCATCTAAGATAATAAAGGGTTCTGTTTTTATCCCTATTATTACATTGATTTGATCATGTTGTGATGGAATTATTTTTATGAATTCCTTTATCTTATATGAATTGATTTATGATGTCATGATGTTTCAAGAATCCCATTTTTGTTTCATGTGTTATGCGATGATGTATGTTTTATGATTATGTGGCACACATAAGAAAGGATTCATTATAAGATGGGTGGGACCTATATCTCCCTCCAATGCATTGGGTAAAGATTTTATATCTCATGAGATAGACATGGCTGGAACGGAAGGTTATTTCGGTTCAGTGATACAGGACTGAAACGAGGAGTGAACTCGGTTCAGAAAGGGACTTTGTCCACTAAGATAGTCTTGGCGATGAGTCATGACTAACAAGAAATGATTTTCCATGATTATGTGTGCATGACACAAAGTTTCAAGTTTTATGTTATGATTATGGGGATCTCATTTTCACTCCTATGATTTGTTCCATGTTAAGATATTATGATCTCTTTTGCAGGTTATGATTTTCAAAAAGATATGATATGATTTTTATTTCCTTTATTTGCCTTGCTGAGCATTTGAGCTCACCCTTTTATGTTTTCTTTTCCCCAGGTCAGGAAGATGGATATTAAGTAGAATATGCTAAAAGGGACCCTAGATATGATGAAATAAATGGGAGACACTGTAGAAGATTTATGAACCAGTTGTTTATGTTTCCCAGTTTCTAAAGGCACTATACCTATACGGTCCTTTGTAGTTTTATCATATGTTGTAATAAGTGTGCTTCAATTTTTGAAGTATTAAAAATGTATGTAAAGTATGGGTCGTTATACTAAGGCTCACGCCTGTTAATGTTTTTAACCTTGGTTGATATAGTCATATCACACTCCATGGACATAGGTGGTCAAATAGTGTGTCATGACCATGTGGTTCCCCTTCTTATTCCACATTCTTCCATTCTTTTTTTCTCTTTTCATCACTATAACTATTCTGGTTTGGACTTTTACAAAAAAAAATTAGGTATATTTTCAGTTATTCTATTTTCATAAAATATTTTTCAAAATTCAAACTAATATTGAATTAGGAGGCATCTACACAACTATGTTAGGTTTTCTAGTTGTTTTATCTTAATTTCATGATGTTTTCATAGCTTCACAACTTTTCTAAACACCTTATATTATCACTCATTTTTTTAAAATGAATTATTTATTTTTATATCAATTTAATGATATCATTATACTCTTATAGAACCATTATAGTAGATTTGAGTATCTTAACCAAATTCATCACCACCTCCTTGTGTGTTCTAAATAAAATTCCCTCATTATATATAATTTTTTGATTGACCAAATAGAACTTATTTGTTTGGACGATTTTTTTAATATAATTTCACTATTATAATTAATTATTTATATAACCAAGGAAACTTATAAGTTTTTTCTATAACTCATATGTGGATATTCTTTCCATATGACTAAATCGATTAAATTAGTAAATATATATATTTTATATGATTATAATGTGTGGTAAGGCCATGCTATGAAATTCATGTTTTTACATATGAGTTACATGAATTGTGAAAACCATAGATATACTAGGTTTATTATTTTTCATTCATAATTGGTATTTCCGTTTTATTACTACTATTATTATTATTCAATGGAGATTGGTCATTGAACAATGGTTAAGAGTGTTGTTGAGAAGTATATTTCATGTTCTCCTACATCGAGTTATGGGAATGTTGTCTCACACCATTATACGTTTATCTGGACAATAAGAATGATGATCTATGTTCCTTGACACTAGTTTTGGCCATGAAATCTCACCCCAAAAGTATCATTTGATGGGAATTTCATCTAAAAATCATTAATAGATGCAGGGATTGTACTCTTTCGTGATCATATAACTCGTTAGACTATCTATGGATTCCTGAGTTATAATACAGGTCTAGCTAGCACCTATTATTGATGTATATGCCTACTTATATCTTCACATTCTCATTGCATATATGTTTATAGATTATAGTTATATATATATATTATATATATATATATATATATTGTATTAGACATATTTTTGGAACATATTACTGAATGTAAAGTCTTCTAGGTGTCCTGATGGAACCAATGATTATTGGAATTTATTTAGTCATATTTTTTATTATATATTATATGTGCACATTTTTTTCTTTGTGCAATGGTTCTATTATTTATTAATAAAATATGTTTTGGCCTACTATGTTTATCTCACAATCTAGTCAGGATGTCATTGTATCCTAATAAGACATTTTTCAACATGTATGTTTAATGTAAAATTCAATGTTACATATGTGTTATCTATTGTACATATAGAATGGAGAATTTGAGTAGTTGGCCGAGTGTATGCACATGATTCTAGTGGATCAATCATTTTTCCTCTTTATTTTTATATAGAATGTTGTTTATGTTTGTTCCATATATCCCATGTTTCCCTTTTTTAAATCAACATTCCATGCCATCATTATATATAACAGAGCCCATGAGAATTTTATTACTATTACTATGTCTTGGTAATTTATGATTTTATTGTTTTTTATTAAATATATTTCCACTATGCCATCTTTAATATTCTACTTTGGATATTGTATTTTTTATTTCATACATCAATTGTTGCACTCTAATATTAGTGAATAGTCTCTCAACCATACCACCATAGACCCTATAAGGACCTAGAAATTTCAAGGAATGTTTTTTAAATACTTTGGAATTTTACGAGTATGTGGCTTCTGACGGCGCTTGATTCTGAGGCCCGGTGTTCCTCGAATCAATTTTCGAAGTTTAGCTTGGCTAAGTTCAGTGGACGAACGAGCGAGTTTTTCTAACTTTTGAACTGGTGCTCGGAATTAAAATCTGAGGGCACTTACGAACTCGTAGTGCCGATAATTTCTTATGGGACACTTACCATAGTTGCGTTCGCAAAAGAGGAGAATTTAATTTTTGGGGGTTTGTTTAATAAATAAATAAAAATTTTCAGAACAATTTTTATTTCTAAAGGAGGTTAGTCCCTCCCGTGGGTAGTTAAGGGTGGGGCCCGCAACCACTTAATTACCCAAGTGAGGATGTTAGAGAGGTGGGTCCCACATGAGACCCACCATTTAATTTCCTCTTACCCCATTTATTCCCCTGGTGTTTCCTTGACATTTCCTCCATTAATATCCCTTGATTAATTCTTGGGTAACTCCTTGTTTTGATTAATGATGAACCTTCCTCTTCCCCTTTTTAATTTAAACTGCCAACGTGTTTAATTATGGGGAACCTTCTTCTCTCCATTCTTTAATTAAATGTCAACACATTTTCATTACTATGGTGAATTAATTATGGGAGAGTTTCTTTGCGTGTGAAATTAAATAATAGGAGGAACCTATTATTTAATTTTGGGGAGAGAATTGTTGGAGAAGGAAAGAATGTGGGAGAGATTTTGAGCTTTGGACAAAGAACATCAGCCTTCTATGAAGAACGACAAAGAACATTGGTTCCTCGGAGATTGACGATGCGCCACCAAATCCTCTTCCACGCGGCTAGAGAGGAGACGTCGCTTCCTCCTCGGCATGCCACGATGACACATATAATCCTATTCTCAGTGACTTCGTCTACCGCGACGCCAATGAATTCCTTATTTGTTGAGGTAAGGGTTTTGGTTTATTTTTCTTTACGTAAATTATACCCTCTGCATGACGTAAAATTGTTGGGAGTTGTTTGAACCACTAACATGGGGGGTGCGGAGAAAAGAACAAGTCCGAACAAACCGCTACTCTATTCTTGATGCGCGGAATGTTGGGAGATGATGAAACGAGACCGCAATGGTGTTTGAAAGCCGTCATAGTGAAGAGAGAGTCCCGAGATGACCACAGGCGCAGACGGAAGCAAGAATGGACCACCGGAATGACTCCGGTGGCCCGCGAACATAACCGGCGGCGCGGGTCGCCGGCGCGGCGGCGCCCCTGCGCGCTGCCGGCAGGAGACTCCGTGGATGAAGCCACCATGGAAGGTGTCCAGATCCCGCGGCCGCACGGGATCCAGAGGAGACACGGTTCCCGCTACATCCGCGGAGCGCAAAGGGCTGGGGGGGACCGCGTCCCCCCCTGCTCGACCACTAGCCGAGCCATTGCACCCCCCCACCCGGGCCGGGGTGGATCGCGCAGACCGGGCCGGGCCGCACCCAGCCGGGCTAGCCCGCGCCCCACCGGGGCGGATCCAGACCCGGGTCGGGTCGATCCAGGGGGGTTGGGCCGGGTCGGACTGGGCCCAGACCCCCCACTTCGGACAACTTTCGGTCTTTTTCCCATAACTTGTGCTAAGTAGCTCCGATCGATGCACCGTCTATTGCGTATGAATCCTTGGATCGATATGGTCGTTTCAGTATATTACACTTGAGGTTTTGGAAAAGTTTTTGTATGGCCGAGTTGGTTCCAACTCGAAACCAACCGGGCCCTCAGAGCGGAAATGCTTATATCTCCAGGATCGGACATCTGATTGATGTGTCGTCAATTGCGTTGGGATCCTTTTGTTGAGACGGTAATTTTGTCTTACTCCTACTGAGTTTTGGACATAGCTGGAGTATGGTCAGGTAGTTTTTAGCTTAAAAACTAACCGGGCCCCTGGAACGGAAATGCCAATAACTCTCAGACCGGCCGTCTGATTGATGCACCGTTTGTCGCGTTGAGTTTCTTTTAACGTAACGGAAAATTTTGATACATCAACTCTGGACTTCATGACAGTTGATGTATCTACCCCCTTGACTCGTGGAGCGGACCCTCCCGAGATTGAGCGTGTTGTGTGCAGAAAGCCTAGAGCTGGGTGCGACTGTGACGACGACGACGACTTTACCTGGATCCTCCGTGGTTTCGGCAGCGACGATGACTGTACGTGGATCCTCCGTGGGTTCAGCAGCAAGGAAGACTATATGTAGATCCTCCGTGGGTTCGGCATCGAGGAGGAATGTACGTGGATCCTCCGTGGGTTCGGCAGGGAGGACGACTATTACCTGGATCCTCCGTGGGTTCGGCAGCGAGGATGACTGTACATGGATCCTCCATGGGTTCCGCAGCGAGGAAGACTATACGTGGATCCTCCATGGGTTCAGTAGTGAGGACGACTATACTTGGATCCTCTGTGGGTTCGGTAGTGAGGAACACTGTACCTGGATCCTCGGTGGGTTCGGCAGTGAGGACGACTGTACCTAGATCCTCCATGGGTTCCGCAACGATGATTACTGTTGTTGTATCCTACGTGGGTCCGGAAGTATGACCTCTGTACTTGTATCCTGAGTGAGTCTGGAAGAGAAGTTGTTCTTGTATCCTATGTGGGTCCTACAGCTTAGATGATTAAGTGGCTTCTTTTGATTACCACTATCACCTTACAAAGTGTATACTTGTGTGAGCTGAGTCTAGTTTTCAACCAATATCTTTGATGTGATTGACGTACTATCCTGTGTGGACTAGGTTGTGCTATCCTGTGTGGACTGAGTTGTGATATCCTATGTGGAATGGGTTTTTCTTGGGCTTGGGAGCTGGAGAAAAACTGTAATTTATGACTCAGGTATATGTATGGGCATCTACCTAAGTAGTGTTAGTGATACTTCGTGATTGTATCTTTCCTTTGTGGTTTATCCTTTTTGTATTCTAAGAGACCTTCGAGGGTCTCGGGGTCCCTACTGAGTATCACATACTCACCCCTGCACAGGCTATGCCTTCACTATATTGTTTTGGATGTAGACGACAGAAAACACTGATCGAGGGGGAGGCTTGTGGAGCTAGACGGTACCCGAAGTTGGATCACTTGGCGGGATGTACATGGAGCAGAAGGTCCGACTGAGGAGCTGAGGAGACTATCTGTACCCACCCTTTAGGCGGGATGTCCAGAGGACGACTCAGTGTTGTTGTTTTACATTCTGCTGCTGAAATTTCCTTTCATTTGTACTGTACTTTCAGTTGGGTTTGTATACTAGCCCATTTACTTTTTCAGCACTTACCTTGTACTCAGTTTTACTTTGTGTTTACTTCACTAGTGTACTCTGTTTTTTATGTTACATAATAAAGGAAATACCTTCCCATATTTGGTATTTGCGCCTTGGTTCTAGTCGCCAGTCCCTGGCCTATGGAAGGCAGGCTTGGGGTAGTCATGGCACGGGCTCCGAGGACGGGTCCTGACAAATTGGTATCAGAGGAGTCGATTCTACCGCAGAACTCAGGACTCTGAAAATTTCGTCAGTGTGAGGCAATAATGTTTAAGGTATTGAGTGTGCTTATCAGTCCAGGGAGTCCAGTGTTGGTGTGGTAGCCGAAGTATCCATACACCAGGACCATGACTTCTTATTTACGACTCAGTGCACGAAAACATTGATTGCATGTATGTTTCAAAAGTTTTCTTTTTGATTACTTTGTGTCAGCACACCGGGTATAATGTATTAACCATGGCTCACCTATTTCTTTTCAGGATGGCCCCACGATGGTAGCCATCTACGGTTCCGAGCATTGTGTGAGATGGCATCCCACAGAGGGATGATGCCTCGGTGTAGGGGCCCATTACAGCAGAGGCATCGGCAGTACCTCTACCCGCCGAGCCACCGATTCCCCCAACCCCAGAAGCTGAGAGTGCATGTCTCCTGAGTGCACTGCATGAGTTTCAGTGTCAGAGGCCACCCAAGTTCCCTGGAGAGACGGACCCTCAGGCAGGCGAGGATTTCTTGGAGGCTATCGTTCATGTTTTCAGATTAGTAGGGAAAACATATGACGTCATAGTGATCCTTGCGGCGAGTCTCCTGCACACAGTGGAAAGTAGATGGTGGATCCTGATACTCCAAGTGAATGATGATGCATCTCTTCTTTGGATGGACTTTGAGAGCCTCTTCTGCTCAAAGTTCGTTCCAGCCACCCTCCATGTGGTGCGCATTCAGGAGTTACTACAGCTACGGTAGGGCAGCATGACAGTAGCCCAGTACTCCGCGAGATTTACCGACTTCTCACACTATTCCACGGATATGGTATTGGACCCATTCTTCTGGGCTCAGACCTTCGAGCATGGCCTCATACATGAGATCAGGGATTCGATGATCTCCCTCAACATCCCGACGCAAGCGGGGGTGCTGGAAAGAGCCCTTATAGTAGAGAGTTTTCTCGCTGAGCAGTCACCAGCAGCGAGGCCATCTGCAGGACGTCAGGTAGCGGAGTCTTCTGCATCTGGCAGTAGATAGCAGATGCAGGGGTCCAAGTAGACCAGGCTGTCAGGCGGGCGACATCAGGATACAGGTTCGGCTGTGTGGGGAACATGACATAGAGCCATCCATACGAGGAGCAGTAACTGCTATTCATGGGGCGGGAAGGGTCACATGGCTCCAGACTGCCCGACCCGCTCTGCAGATGAGCAGCAGGTGGTAGAGGGACCTCCTAGGCAGAGGTTCGACCGTGGTGGTCCACCGGGAGCAGGCGAACGTGGCAGAGGGGCTGGCCAAGTAGTAGATGGTGGATGACGTTTCGAGGCCCTACCACCACCACCACCACCAGGAGGACCACCTCGACCACAGGGAATGGCTAGAAAAGGGAGAGCTCAGCTTCAGGCATCTGAAGCCCACGAACATAGAGCTCCGAAAGCAGACAGGTAAGAGAGGCACTAGCTCTAGCCTTGGAGACTATTGTTCAAGTTTATTCTAGCTTTGTCAATCTCATTGTTTGTGGATGATTCGTGTATTGTACTTGAGATGCAGAAATAAAAGACACTTGTTATTTGTGAAGTTTACCTTCATGTCCTCATGTATGGTTGATACTAAGAGGTTCCGGTTAAAAATTATTGACTTGATCCTCATTTTTGAGAAACCTACAGGAGGAGACCCAGTGACCACCCACTGCTGCCAACAGTGTGACACGACCCTTGGAGGTGAGAGTAACAGTTGAATCTCTTGGTAGTAGTGTCGAGGCCTTACGATGTCGTTCATGGCATGAAATAGTACTGTTCATGCCAGGATTGACTGTATTAGGCAAAGAACGTGGTTTATCCAGGGGATGAGACCAAATTTCTCTTTTCAGCAGAGGAGATATCTCAGAAAATCTTTGGTGTAACGTAGATGAAGAAGGGTGGAGATGAGTTCTTACAATTGGCTAGTTTCACCCATTGTTTGTTGAGAGAACGGTTTTCGGTTATCTCTAACTCAATAGTCTCAGGTGTATCTTCTTTTACAAGGACCAGAACCAGAGAGAGTGATGATGGCTTCTCTTCCTCTAGAAATATATCTTCGAGATAGTTTATACTCTTGGAGAGGGGGAACGTTGTGGCAGATATTCTTAGTATAAGATCAGGCTTTCAGCTGTTAAGAGTGGCGAGACAGCAGCTGGACGTGTTTAAGATATCCTTTGTGGATAGTGATGGAGTTAGCTAATGTAGAACCAGAAATGGTTCAGGCTACGACGAAGAAGGTGCAGATCATCCAGGAGCAGATGAAGACCGCACAAAGCAGGCAGAAATCCTATGATGATGGTATACAGAGACCCCTGAAGTTCGAGGATGGTGACCACGCTTTTTTCTTACGGGTCTCACCCCGACGAGGTTTACAGAGATTTGGTCAGGGTGGAAAGTTATCTCCGTGCTTCATCGGACCATTCCAGGTTTTCGGCAAGGTAGGTGAGGTAGCTTACCGCCTGGCCCTTCCACCTCAGTTGCATTGGGTGCACGACGTCTTCCACGTATCTCAGCTGAGGAGATACGTGCACAACTCGACGCATATCATTGACTACGGATAGCTGAAAATCGATGACGGGGTTACTTTTGTAGAGGCCTGGTGGAGATCGAGGATTGAAAAGAGTAGGTCCTATGTGGACGGTCAATACCTCTAGTGCGCATTCGTTGGTATCACAAGAACCTCCAGGAGAGCACATGGGAGCGAGAGGCTCATATGCGTGCTCAGTACCCTCATTTGTTTCCCTAGATTATGTTGTAACCTTATGGGAATATAAAGCCTTGAGGTGGGAGTAATTTAAAGACCTGGAAATTTCAAGGAATTTTTTTTAAAAAAAAATAGTTTGGAATTTTACAAGTCTGTGGCATCTGATGGTGCTTGATTCTGAGGCCTGGTGTGCCCGAAATCAATTTTCGATGTTTAGCTCGGGTACGTTTAGTGAACAAACGAGTTGGATTTTCTAACTTTTGAATTGGTGCACGAAATTAATACCTGAGGGCACCAATGAACCCGCAGCGGTGGTAATTGCTTAAGGGACACTTACCGTAGTTGTTTTCGAAAAAGAGGAGAAGTTAATTTTTGGGGGTTTGTTTAAGAAATAAATAAAAATTGTCGGAACAATTTTTATTTCTAAAGGTGGTTACTCCCACCCATGGGTAGTTAAGGGTGTGGCCCACAACCACTTAATTACACAAGTGAGGAAGTTAGAGAGGTGGGGCCCACACTATCCACACTGTTTAATTTCCTCTTACACCATTTATTCCCCTACTATTTCCTTAACCTTTCTTCCACTAATATCCCTTGATTAATTCTTGGGTAACTCCTCATTTTGATTAATGAGGAACCATCCTTTTCCCCTTTTTAAATTAAACTACCAATGTGTTTAATTATGTGGAACCTTATCTCTCCCTTCTTTAATTAAATGTCAACACATTTTAATTAGTGTGGTGAATTAATTATGGGAGAGTTTCTTTGCGTGTGAAATTAAATAATAGGAGTAACATGTTATTTAATTTTGGGGAGAGAATAGTTGGCGAAGGAAAGAACATGGGAGAGCTTTTGAGTTTTGGACGAAGAACACCAGCCTCCGACGAAGAACGACGAAGAACACCGATTCCTCAGAGATTGATGAGGTGCCACCAAATACACTTCCCCGCGGCCAGAGAGGAGACACCGCTTCCTCCTCGGTGTGCCCCGACGACGCCTAAGATCCTCTTCTCTGCGACGTTGTCTACCACGATTCAGATGAACGCCTTCTTTGTTGAGGTAGGGGGTTTGGTTTATTTTTCATTACATGAATTATACCCTCGGCATGACGTAAAATTGTTGGGATTTTTTTGAACCACTAAAGCGGTGGGTGCGGACCAACGAACAAGTCCAAACCCACCACTACATTTTTCATGACGTGCGGAACGTCGGGTGACGATTAAATGAGACCACAATGGCATTTGAAAGCCGTCGCAGAAAAGAGCAGGTCCCGAGATGGTCGTAGGCGCATACGAGAGCAAGAACGGACCACCCGAATGACTCTGGTGGCCCGCGGACATCACCGGCAGCGCGGAGGTGCCGGTGTCGGCAGCCGCAAGTGGTCGGATCCCATGGAAGCATGGGATCCGGAGGAGACGTGGTGCCCACTGCGTCCGGGGAGCGCAACTGGAGGGGGGACCGCGTCCCCCCTGGTCAGCTGCTGGCTGAGCCAGCGCACCCCCCCGGTCGGGCCAGGCGGGTCGCGCGGTCTGGGCTGAGCCGCGACCAGCCAGGCCAGGCCGCGCCCAGCCAGGTTGTTCCGTGCCCTACCGGGCTGGTCCCGGACCTGGGTCGGTTCGACTCGGTTGGGGCCGACCTAGGGGGGTTGATCCGGGTCGGACCGAGCCCAAACCCCCCACTTCAGACCACTTTCGGTCTTTTGCCCATAACATGTGATACGAACCTTCGATCGACGAACTATCAGTTGTATACGAATCCTTGGATCGAGTCAGTCGTTGCTGTATATTACACATGAGGTTTTGGCAAAGTTTTTGTATGGCCAGGTTGGTTCGAACTCAAAACCAACTGGGCCCTTGTGGCAGAAACGCTTATATCTTAAGGACCGAACATCCAATTGACGTGTCGTTAATTGCTTTGGGATCCTTTTGATGAGACGGTCCATTTGGATTACTTTTCTTGAGGTTTGGACGTAACTGGAGTATGGTCAGGTTGGTTTTAACATAAAAACGAACAGGGCCCTTGTAACGGAAAAGCCAATAACTCTCAGACCGAGCGTCCAATTGACGCACCGTCTATCGCATTGGGTTTCTTTTGATGAGAAGGAACATTATGATAAATAATCTATGGACTTTGTGATAGTTGATTTATCAACCCCCTTGTCTCATGGAGCGGACCCAGCCGGGATCGAGCATGCTGTGTGTGGAAACCCTAGAGCTGGTTGCAACTGTGACGACGACGACGACGACTGTACCTGGATCCTCCATGGGTTCGGTAGCGAGTACTACTGTACGTGGATACTCTGTGGGTTCGGCAGTGAGGACGACCGTACATGGATCCTTCATGGGTTTGGAAGAGAGGATGACTATACGTGCATCCTCCGTGGGTTTGGCAGGGAGGACGACTGTTACCTGGATCCTTTGTGGGTTCGGCAGCGAGGACGACTGTACGTGGATCCTACGTGGGTTCGGCAGCGAGGACGACTGTACGTGGTTCCTCCGTGGGTTCGTCACTGAGGATGATTGTACCTGGATCCTCTGGGGGTTCGGCAGCGAGTACAACTATACCAGGATCCTCTGTGGGTTCAGCAACGAGGACGACAGTACCTGGATCCTCCGTGGGTTCGGCAGCAATGATTACTATTCATGTATCCTACATGGGTCCGGCATTATGTCCTCTATACTTGTATCCTAAGTGGGTCTGGTAGAGAAGCTGGTCGTTTATCCTATGTGGGTCCGACATCTTAGATGAATCAGTGGATTCTTTTGATTACCTCTATCACCTTACGATGTGTATACCTATGTGAGATGTGTCTTGTTTTCAACCAATATCATTGATGTGACTGATGTAATATCATGTGTGGACTAGGTTGTGCTATCCTCTGTGGACTGGGTTGTGCTATCTTGTGTGGAATAGGTTGTACTTGGGCTCGGGAGCTGGAGCCAAACTATAACTGATGACTTAGGTATATGTATGGTCATATACCTAAGTAGTGTGATTGATACTTTGTGATTGTATCTTTCCTTTGTGGTTTATCCTTCGTGGATTCTGAGAGACCTTCGGGGGTCTCGGGGTCCCTACTGAGTATCGCATACTCACCCCTGCACGGGCTATTCTCACACTACGTTGTGTTGAATGCAGACGTTGGACAACACAGATCGAGGTGGAGGCTTGTGGAGCTGGATGGTACCCGAAGGTGGACCACTTGGCGGGATGTACACGGAGTGGACGGTCGGACCGAGGAGTTGAGGAGAATATCTGTAACCACCCTTCAGGTGGGACTTCCATAGGACGACTTGGTGTTGCTGTTTTACTTTCTGCTATTGTACTTTCCTTTCAGTTGAACTGTACTTTCAGTTGAGTTTGTATACTGGCCCATTTACTTTTTCAGCACTTACCTTGTACACGGTTTTACTTAGTGTTTACTTCGCTTGCGTACACCTTTGTGTATGTTACTTCATAAAGTCAATGCCTTCCCTTCTTTGGGATTTACGCCTTAGTGCTAGTCGCCATCCCCTGGCCTATCGAAGGTAGGCTTGGGGTAGTCACGACACGGGCCCCAAGGATGGGTCGTGACAGACCCGCACTACTAGTCATCAACCAATGCCATATGGAAAGGTGTTATTGATTAAATTTGACTCACCAACTCAAATCCCTAGGTATGTGGATCCCAGTTTAAGAAGCAACATCACCTTTAATATTATAACCATGTTATATGATGTTTCTAAAATTAAATGAATCAAGGTATTTATAAAAAATAACTTTGGCCATTCCAATATATATTTTTTATTGAAATGTTTTTTATTTTTATAGTTTTATTTTCTATTAATAATTGTAATTATTTACATTGGTGATTTTATTATATCGATGTTCATCTTTTAATAATTATTATTTTTAATAATCAAGGACCATAGATAAAAACATAAAAATAAATCCCTTTGAAAAATGTTAATGTTATTTTTCATCAAATTAATTATTTTTAAAGTATGGGTTTTGAATATATTTATAAAAAATGTTTATATAATAAGAAGATTATTTTCTGTTAATATTTGATGTTTTTATAAGATTGTATAAAATAATTCCTTTAATGTGTTTTTATGTATAAATTCAATGTTATTTCTTACGCAAGGTAATGGAAAAATTTATTCAATATTTCATGGAGTATACATTTTGTTTAATTGAGAAACTCAAATATTTTATTATATTTTTATATAAAAAGTTATTAATTTGTATATTTTATTTTTTAAAATAGTAAACAATGAATTATTATGAAACAGTAATATCATTTGTACCTGGTGGTATACTTCATGGAATGTATATATCATACCCTACACTCACATTGTATGTGTATATTTAGTCTTATGTACTTGTTATAAAATAATGGAATCTAATAATTGATAAAAAGAGTAATCGTGGTGTTAGTTGGGGTATGATGAAGGTGTTATGTAATGTGTGTCCTTCTAATTATTTTGTTGATGAGGTTTTTTGTTTTATTTTTTTATATTTCTATTATCAGATTTATATTTTTCTTAATTTCCATGCATGATTCCTTTATTTAATATCATTATTTTTAAAATTTAATTTATATATATATTAAATTTATGTATCAAATTTTATTAAGTTGGTTGTGGAGTTTTATTTCATTTTACCATTTCATTTTTGGTTTTTAATTATAAAACATATTATTCAATATATATGTTATAACATCATTTATTATATTCAAATTAGACATTAGGGTGGATTACCATTAATCAGACAAAAAATTATTAGAATAAATAATTCCCCTGAGGTAAAATATTGATTTCATGGAACAATTTTAAAGCCAGTGGTGATCAGAAAAGCATGTCCGGACTTAGGATGAGCTGAACAGTTACTAACTCTGTATTTACATAGTTTTTACATTATACTAAGGAATATCTGATATATTTAATCCATTAATTCTTGACCAGTTTATATTGAATAAGATTCAACAAAACCTACATATAAATCTACCCATATAAAATTCCCTTATTGAGTTATATTTTAATGACCATACATTTATAAATTAATTTTTTCCATTCTAAATATACATATTATTATAATTTAATAATATGGTATAATATGAAACACTAACACCAAAAATACATTTTTTTCATTATCTAGGAACATTACATATGAAAAATGAATATAATCTATAAAATTTATCTTTGAAAAAATTGAATAAAAAAAATATCATTACTAGATTAAGAGAATATGAATCCATTTAGATTTTAGTAATTTCAACTTACAAGAATAACATTGTAAAAATAAAATAAATTGTTTGAAAAATGATAAGATTTATATTTCAAATAACAATATCATTAATTGAAACTGATGTTAATGATAAATAAATAAATTTTTCGGTATTTATTGTATGTATAAAATCAATATATCTACTTGAATAGTAACTAGATCATATAAATAGTAACATAAAAATTGGAATTATAAATTGCATCTTAAGTAATTTTCTATGAGTAGAATTTTATAAATATAAATTTTAGAGTGCTATAAAAAATATTATTTTTTTAAAAAAAGTATGATTGTGTAAGTGAGTTTCTAATAATATTTATTTTAATGTATTTTTGTGAAAAAATATGTTCTATATTAAATTTTAAATTTTAAATTGCTAAAAAATTATTTTGATAAATTTGATTTCGTTTTTAATTAAAAATGTCCAAAAATTTTCCCTATGAATTTTTGTTAATTTTCAATAAAGGAAGAATTATCCATTGACTAATATTTTTTTAAAATTATTATTTTTATGAAATAATATTGGTGTAAAACTAACACAATAAATAATAAATTATTCCAATGAAGCCAATATTTATTTTATATGATAATAAATTCATTAAAATATATTAATCTTTATTACTAAACCTAAAAAATTAGCTTTAATGAATAAAAAGGTAATTTGGGAATTAATTTGTATTTAAATATTTATCTTCCTTTTGTAAAAACATATATATTTGGATTTAGGATGTTTTAAATTCTATAAATTTTAATAAATTTATTAAAATATTTTTCAAATTTTTATATATGGAAACTATTTAATGATTGACATTGGAAAAAATATTTCCATCAATATTTTATCTCAAAAAACATATCCAATAATGTATAAATTACTCCCCTCACCCCTTGAATCATCACTTCCTAAGAGCTTCACATTTCATAAGATCAACCAAATTAGTTAATTATAAATTATTAACGAATAATCTCATCGTTATTATTTTATAAATATCAAGCCACAAATATATTAATATCATAGAAAATGTGTGGTATCATTGGGAAGTTAACCCCACCCTATATTCATTAATTTCACATTTATTATTACATTTCGTTATTCGCTTACTCCACCTCAAAAAAGATTACATAATTTATTTAAATTCACTATTAACATAATATTAATGATTTTGATCTTCTAAATATATTTTTTATTCAAATATATAATAATACAATAATCTAACAATACCTCCTAGACATGTCATATTAATGGTTATTTTTTCATCATATGAAATTATAATCTGTTATTTAATTTTCACTACCGTCATTGTTAGAGAGAACTAAAAAATGTTGACACTATTAAAAAATTTGAATATATGTATATTTAAAATTCATTATAATTGAGGTGTCTCATGAGTGGTAAACCCTAAAAACCTACATACAAAATACTGGGGATCAAATCATTGAAATCCCAATGGGGGACATATTCTATAATAAGTGATGGAGGAATTATACAAGAAGGCGGTGATACATGCATGATGTAGAAATGCGGTTACTCAAACATGAAACATGCTTGGTGACATAGGGAGGTTGCACCAGGCATGATACTGCACTGGGCCTTTGGTTCATATTCATGAGACACGTGGAATTGGGTCTATGAGATATATAATAGATCTCTCTCTACCCAAATAGAAATTGATCTTTAATTTCGTAATAATTTTTTCTCTCCCATCCTCAAAAAAATCATTATCATTTTTTATAACAAAAACATAATGACAATTTGAAAATTAAAATAAATAAAAAAGTTATTTTAATGAAACATCTAAACAAACCATGTAATTTTTAATAAATATATTATAATATATAATATAATATTAAAAATTACTCATGAATAATATTAGTAAATAAAAATTAATAATATTTAAATGGTTGGGAGACATAATTTTCTATATAGAATCTACATGCATGATTAAACAAGTTGTACCTTGGGGAATGGATTCATGAAAATGACTATTTCTTTTTCATTCACTATATTTTTCAATATATTTTGACAATTTTTTTCTAAAACCACTTTTAAATGTTTTTTAATTAGATTTTCAAATAACATTTCTTGTTATATACTTGTGATCATTAATATGAAATGTATTAATATCCACCAACATAATTTTGATAAAGACATTTATCATGGTCACATATTAATTCTTTTCGTGTTTATTTATCTCAAATCTATGAAATATTATTATTTATTTATTTATATACTCATAATATTTTACAATAATGAACTTCCATTTTTGTAAATTTCCAGGATTACTCATTGTTATATAAATTATAAATCTATTTCAAATCCAGTTCTTTTATGAAGGCAATGGTTCATGGTCATAATTGGTATATGATTCATTTTTTCATGGAATTATTGATTTTGAGTATATTATATTGTCATAGGTTTCCCAAAATTAATATATCTCATGAATTAGCTAATTTTATATATCTCAGGATATTACGTATGTCATAAATGAATATAATGGTATATTTTATCAATATTAGGAAGTAATATTTATGCACATATGTTATGTATGAAAACAATACTATTTTTTCACAATCAATGTGCGGGAATTTTCCAGAATGTTATAGTGTTTTATTATTATAGATTTACTATTTTCTTTATCTTCCAAAATAAATTTACAAATGATTATAATTATGAACTCTCACTAATTATGTCACTATGATGATTATGATAAAAAAATGTACTATATTGTTTTATGTATCATGTTACTTCCATTCAATCAGTCCTTTATTTTGAATTTAGGGAACCCATACATTAATTCTTGTCTTTAATAGATTATATGTGCTAAATCAATTATGAAAGAATATAATTGGACAATATAGGAGTATTTAAAATTAATTTTAATTATTCATATCTATTCATATTTTAAGAACCATATTTTTCCAAGATTCAATACATATATATTTATATAAATCAATTTTCATAGATATATTATAATATATGCCTTTATTAATAGTTATTTAATATGTATATATATATGTAATGTAATTATTTTGATTGTTTATATTTGAGTAATCATTTTTTTAATTTGGTAAATAGTTTCAAAAGATATAAAAATTGTTAAAATTAGAAATCATATACGTTAGAAAATTTAGAATTAATTTTAAATTTGAATAAGTTACATTCACACAATTTATTGAATTTCTTGATAACTATTAAATAATTAGTGAAATGTGGGAACCTAAATATATAAAATAAAATTATAAATCAGACATTTATTATTCACCCTAGAATATTTCATATTTTATTTAATTACCATTTGATGAATACATTTATATACAAGGTTTGATATAACTAACTAATCACCACATTGATACCTAAAAACGTTGATATATTTGAAATCACATAGTGGTGAAATCACCCCAATGCATGTGTTTGGATCATCCCCTATTATATTACACTAAAATCCTCCCTAAAAAAATTTCATAAAACAACCATTCATATTTTAATGTTAATATTTGTAGGGATTTTATAGCATTAAAAAGTGATAATGTTGACATTCAAGAAATTTAAATCTCTTAAAATATCATGATCTATTCAATGTCCCATTATAAATTCAATAAATATTATTAATATCCTTTATAAAATAATTTAATGGTTTTGGGTGTGGCAATGTAATAAATAATAATATCTTTCACAATGGTTGAGGTAATTTAATGAATCAACCACAAATTAATTTCCATTGTAAGGGAGTATACTAATGTATTACATGAGTAATTTTCTAGCCTTACCCTGGATTATTAGGTCGACATTAAAACTATGATATACACCAAACAAATCCTACATATGATATACCCTATAATAAATACATGATATAACTTCTATATTGAAAAAATTACAATAACATTTTAATAAATGGTGTATATTCCCCACATCATCACCATAGGTTGTTCATGTACTCTTTGTCATGAAAAATAATTGATCAGTGAGCTCATGCATTGAATTCTAATTACTAAACAATTTCATCATAAATAATATATATAAAATAATATATAGAAGAAATTTTTTTCAACTTCTAAGACCTTAATACTTGTATAAATTGTTTATATATTTTAGACAGTATGAGTTAATGGTTATGGGACAATTTATTCAAAAGGTATAGATTCAAAAAATATATGGACAATTTAAGATTATATTTATTCCATTTTGGAATTTTATATTCCCCAAAATTATTCATAAATTTTTTGATAGGATTCCTCAGTTTCAACATTAATAAATATTTTTTTCATTTATTGATCATAATGTCATATAATCCAGTGCAATGAATGAAAAAAAGAAAATATAATGATTGTGGTGTAGAATTTTTTAATGGAGAAGTCATATTCTATGTTTAGAAACTATATATTCATTATAAAAAAACACATTAATGTAGAATGAGATCACAAAAAAATCAGCTAAAATGATCATGTTTTAATTCCCTAATAAATGAAGACAACCTGACATTGGATTTTCATTCACATGGAGATAAGGATCAATATTTACAAATTCAGTAAGAATATTATAAAAAATATATGATTTTTAATTGAGGGAATTCATCTTTATAGGTTAATTATACATTTTATCTTAATTATTTTACTTTTTAAATTAACTGTATTTATGTATGATATTAACTATTCCATCAAAATAATTTACACATAACAGAATTTATTTTTCATTAATCTTCAATTATCATAATTTATTAAATCAGGTCATCATGTGAAAATATTCTTAATTAAATAATCAATCAATATGATTGAAATAAATTAATGAATTATTTTTTTCATGATGTTCTAATTGTGGTAGGTCTTTTTAGTTGATAATGAAATAATCTTTTTCTGATTAGAAACCATCATGGAATCATTTTTGGATTTTTTTTATAACATTCCACATGTCAACCCATGTACCTCTTGGATCTATTTCTCTATGGATCCAAACATGATCTACCTACACTAGTTGGGGAGCTCCTTCTAATAAATATATTCTATTCTAGAAATAGTTGATGGTAACCTAAGGATTGGTTATGAGGATTACATAAAACAAATAGTGGGATTTCCTAAACTTACACAATGAAAATATGGATGATATGCCTAATAATTGTTTCATTTAATGATAAATTTTAAGGAAACCAATATAATTCAATGGTCTATTCAATCCTCATAACCAACCACATAAATAAAATGAATTAAACATGTAATAAAATAGTATTAATTTTAATCATTTTTATTAAATATAAATTAAACTAAAATAAATTCAACTTCTTATTTAAATTATCAATTTTTTTGTCATAATTCTGATTCAAAATTTCATGGTATTCACATCAACTATAATTTTTAAAAGGTTAAATAAAATTAATTAATATTAACTATGTAAAAAATAAAACATAGATGTAAAGTTGTGAGTAACCATCCAAATTACCAAATGGGTATAATATTTTTAAAATATTCACTAATTAGATACATGTAGTATCATGTAAATTCATTGGATATACTATAAATATAATGAACACATGAAACACATGGTATTTTCATATCACGTTATTCATCAATCTGTATTGAGTTATGATTGTATTATGACTTATACAAGATGTATAGTTTCAAACATTACACAAATAAAATAATTATGAATTTATTATATATATATAAATAATTAAGTGGAATGTACTAACAAATTAATGACCTTATGGAATACATTTTGAAAATTCCTAAGTAGTATAATATATTTATTTTAGTTCTCTATAATTGTTAAATATACCTCTAATGTACTATCTGGCTACGTGGTTTGTATATTTGTCACCTTTTATCTTCAACACATGCCTAAGGACTCATCATGTAATCATTACATGAAAAATAATGGATCACATGGTGTGATGTCGGGATACAAGTTATGTGTTCTATGATTTACTGGGACAATGGTCATTTAATCTGTGTATCATAATAAATAGATTAACATTCAGCAATGGAATACCTATATTGTGCATAAGTTATATGCAATGTAGTCTATTTGATCATGTGGTAGCATGTCCTGGTCAAAAAATGGTGTATTTAATTTCACACCATATGTGATAAATTTACGAAACATGAATTTATTCAGAATTATATCTTGGTTTATTGAGAATGTCTTCAAAAAAATTACCAATAAGATACATTTCCATTAATCTTCTCTTACCTAGCATAAATCATTGGAACCTCCTAATGAGTTATTAAAATCTATTTAATTAATTAAAATAATCTATTTAATTATAATAGGAAAAATTAAAAATTCATATATAAGATCCCATTATTTAGAATAAAAAAATGAATAAATCATAGTTGAAAACTATTGATAAATTCATAAATCATTCAATGATCCATAATAATTGTAAAATATTTATATGACCTCTCTGATACCACTGGAAGAATCCAATCATAGCAAATGCATGCGATCTAGGAATGCCCAAATCAGTTTTTTAATAAAATTAATGAAAAAATGTTTAAAGAATGATAAAATCCCAGATGAATAGAAATTAATAAAATAATAATTGACTATTGAATGAAAAAAAATGACAGGTGATCATCAAAAAATATTTATCATTAATTTAAACAAATAGTGAATGACCTTGAGATTATTTCATTCTTTGTTATTGGATAATAAAATGTCTTTGCATCAAAACGTCATTACATTGTAGGAAAAAACAGAATATCCACTCTATGTATTATCAAAACATGTTTCAGGATCTTGTGAATGTAACCATAGGAATATCTCATTGATAACATGTTAGATTCTATCTCTTTTTCTGTTTACCATTGATCACCCCATGAATCTATTGAAGAAGGAATCTATTTGATCTCTCTGGGCTTGAGACTGATAGTTGATTAGGATCACTCTCCAATCATAAGAGGGTTCTGGGAGAAGAAAATCTCTAGGTATTTTAGATAATTATTTCTAGATATCATTGTGCACAACCAAATAAAATTTGGAAATAATAAAGAAAAAAATTTAATTTTTTTTATTAATTATTAGGGTTAAAAAATAATAATTATAAAAACACCTTTAAAATTTTTCTTAATTTATAGGGAATCAAATGTAAATAATGAACAATAATATTATTATTTTAGGACATATGTGAAACATGTGAATGAAATTTAATATTATTTATTCAAATAATATATAATATAAATTATTTTTATCATTGGAATATTAATCAAAGAATGAAACTCCTTGACAATATTTATTAGACTGTGATTAATTTCTCTTTACATAATAAATAAAAATCACTAAATTATTCAAAGTGTAAATAAATAATATTATATTCACTAAATAGAAAATAAATATTTATTGAATATTCCATTCAAAGTTTATTATCTTTAATTACTTGTTACAATAAATATGTGATTAAGAAAACATGAATAGTTATTAAAACACATAAGGAATAATAATTATTCAAATTATAAAATAACATATAATAAAATTATTTTAATGAGGCTCTAGACACACTTACTGTGTGACCCTCTAGGTCTTTCTCTTAGTGGAAATAGAAAAAATATCCCATAATCCTTGGTTAGTGTGTAGTAACTAGTAAAGGAACACTTACCAAAAAATGTTAAATTCACAATGAAATAAAACCAAATATTAATGACTAAAATATAATATAATATATTTATTGATATACCTCTAATCATGTAGTTTACATAATTGGGCAATCAACCTATGCGCTTGAAGTCTCCTTCTTTGACTTTTAATATTGTGGACTTTCCTACAAAAAACATTTCCCATATATTTATTTGGTGTTTTTAATTCACACTAGTAGAATGAGATATCATCATTCATTAAATATAATATGTGAAATATAATTTCTCTAATTATAAATTAATGAAACATTACTCGTGATGCACCAAACATATCACACATCACCACAAACATACATCATCAATGTTGTTGTCAATGAAACAGAAAATAATATCATAAGTATAATTAATAATAATCCTAAACTATAAGGACCAAAAAAAATTGGAATATATTGGAACATATAATTACACACACACAAAAAAAACATATATATAAATAGGAATTTTTTACTAGTGAGTCTTGTTCTCATTATTTCCTACAATATAAAATACCCAGGGCATACCCCATAATATGGTAACAAGATTTTTTATATGTCTCCACTTATGATAGAAAATATAATTATTTATCTAAAATTATTTAATCTGGATAGAGACCATATGTTTATGACTACTAAAATGATACATTTGGGTTCTAATCATAGTGTAAGAATGTTATTACATATTAATATGATAAGAAATATTATGAAATTATGAAATACAATGTCACACAATAGAACAAAAATGATGTGAAAAATAGATTATTAATATTAAAAACAATGAACATAGAATATTATATTTCACACCGAAGATGGTTTTAAGTCACCATAATCAATAATATAAATAGATTAACATTAAAAATTAAAATACAAAGTGAAATATTCAACTAGTATAAATAGTATTATAGAAATGGGCAAACATTAACATAGAAATGATCATAGGTATTTTGAATGAATCATAAAATAATAATTTCATATTAGAAGTAGTGGATCAATTAGGTTATCACTCCTTCAAAATTCAAGAATATTCCTCCCATGTGTATCCTTATATTATATATGATATTATGTGGGAAAGTGACACATGATATCACATTCTATCATATATATTCATTTTCAATGGTTGGCTGCTAAATTATGGACTAGTACTCAATATTCCCTAAATATTAAGTTAATATTCAAGGTATCCTATTGCATTTAGGCAAAAGATCAATTTGAAGGGATGAGTTCTATTCTTGTATAAATGATGGTATGTAGTTTTAAAAACATAAAATATGGATACAATTAGAATCATCCATGGCTTTTTTTCATACAAATATAAGTTTTCAATCATGTATTCAAATGGACCCATGTGATGCACCATATAAGAAGAGAGAAAACCACCAAAAATGTTAGGATGAACTCAATGAATAGAATATTCATATACCAAAACAATCATAATTGATTAAAGATTAACATAAATCTATCTAAAGAAACATTAAAGCTTCTCAGTATCAATAGATGATTAATCATAAAATAAAAAAAATACAAGGAGTTAGAAGATGGAGACATATTTGTCCTTGAAATTTCACCTTGTATGAGATTAATATAATACGGATATAAATTATTTTCTAACCATATGTATATTGAAAAAAAATATGTCCTTTATCCAATAATATCTTTGGCCTATCTAATATAACTTACACCAAAGCTATTATATATTCTGGATGTGTTCAATGTATCTCCCATGAGGAAGTACATACATGATTCCAAATATGTATTGAATTTGGAGGTGGTGTTAATAGATCATGACTCTCTTATTAGGATATATCAATGATGATGATAGTAAATAGGGAACTAAATTTATACTATAAGGAATGTTATGTTGTCCAAGTACTTTAGTAAATTAGTCCTAGTTAGCATGAGATCTTGAGGAAGCAATAAATTAGAAGTTCCTGTATCTATTATGAATTGAATATATTAATACATGTTTAATGAAATAGTAAATAAATTAGTAAAGAATTTTATTTCCATGAAATGAATCTAAAATATTTTCCCCTTGAATATATATGTATTAAATTTAAGAATATATTCAATATAAAACAAATAAACAGCAACAATAATTTACATAATATATATTGAAAATTAGAAAATGAAAAATTATTATAGTTAAAATAAATAATAATATTACAATGGGATAATTATGAATAAAAAATTATCTAACTATAATAAAAAAAACAGTACAATTATGGTATTCTAAAATGATCAATCAGATGAATATTTTTTAAAAAATAAAACAAATGAATAGAAATCATATTGGAAATCATTAAAATAATAAGACAATATTGAGGAAAAGTTATATAAATAACAATTGAATAACATTTGAGATATTTAAAGGATTTATATTCCCATAATAAGAATTTGAATTGTAACCTAACTAATATGAATAAAAACCCAACAATTGGAATAATAACAAGACTGTTAGGATTAGTTACATGAGTATTAAGAATATTTTTCCAAAATTTAGAATAGTAACATTAACATTATATTATTTATTGAAAAATAACATAATTATCCCAATGAATATAATAAGTAAATAGAAAATTTATATTTATTTATAATTAAAAATGAAAAAAAACAAACAATTATGTTTAAGTGAATTCTTAATAAAATGTATTTTAATATATTTTATAAAAACGTATTTGTTACAATTAGTATATAAATTAATTTACATTGAACCAAATTTTTAAATATTTTAATTATATTTTGAAATAAATATTCCAATGATTTATAATAGTTATTTAATTATAGTTTCTTTCGGAAACATTATTTTTTGGGGGGATAGTAAAAATAATGTTTTTAAATATTATGTTATTATGATGTAATATTGATGTAATTAAAAATTTTAATTATAAAATCAATAGAAAAATAAATTGTAAATGTTAAGATAAATAATGAATATGAAGAAAATAAAATCAATTTTGAAACCTATAATTTAATTTTAAATTTCTAAAAAAAATATGCATATAACAATAAAATTATTTTCAATTTTTGTTCTTTACATTTTTTTAAACAAACAAATTTAATAATATATTCATTTAATAATCTTACAAATAATGTATATTTATTTCAACATGATTAATAATTTAAAATATGAATATAACATCCGTGTTAAATGAAGAATAAGAGCTTTTCATACTTATTAATATTTTTGAATTAAATATTAATTTTACTTTAAAATGGTTTCTATGTTTGATAGTGTACCCGATATGCAACAAAATGTTTCATTTAAATATTATGTTGCACATTAATAATAAAATATTATTATTTTAAATGGAAGGTAACTCATAGAAATTATATTAGAAAGAATGAAAAAAACTAACTAAAACATTATAATACATGTTTGTTAAATTTATTTACATTTATCCAATAAAAATTTAGAGTCTTAAAATATAAATGAATCTAATTATAATCATAATTTACATTAAATGGTTGATTTACCGCCTTTAATGGAGAACCCTATTTAAATCTAGTTCTGGTCATTTTTATATGTTATATTTGACCAAATAAAATTCTACTACAAATTTGGGACATCAAAATTTACTTTGGGTATTTTTTTGGTATTTTTCTAATAATGTAGTTTTTTAAATGAATGGTGAAAAATACTGTATTTTGATTCAAAAATTTTGTTTAATATAATTTATTTATATGGTTAGATTATCATTTTAATTGGATTTAAAGTTTAATTGCAATATATTTTTTCTATTTAATCCAATGTTGTTTATTTTAATTAATTTTACTTTGAAATTGGACATAAACAAGTATCAATCTATTGATAGTTATTGTTTCTTAAAAACACACTATTTGTTATAACAACGGGAATTGATTTTAAATTAATAAATTAAACATAAATATTTATAATTTGGTAAAAGAGACAAAAAAATTTAGTTCTTAGTATCAATTATAGATTAGTCTGAATTTTTTTTATTTTTCTGAAAAACATCAATTTTTTATGAATAGTGAAACCACTTACTAGTAGTTAAAAAAATGACTTTTCATTTTAATGAAATTTTACCTCTTTTGTGAATTTAATTTCAAAATTCCAACATACATGGTTTTTATTAGTAATTAAAATTTAGTTCAATAAGATAAATGTTTTTGGTGAATTGTATCTTTTGACTTTTATTTACAGCGGTTAATGGTAAATAGGGTAATTCATGGTAAAAATAATATTATAATAATTCAAAATTAACTTAAAACTTGTTTAAACCTTATTGGTTGAGTCATTTACGACCATGGGAATCTTTGGGTCGATATTGGGACCCCATTTAGCCACTTGGGAGTGATAATGACACTTTAGATTAATTAACTTAAAGTAAAGGCAAAAATGACAAAAACAAATATCTTTTAGTAAATTAATTTCATTTTCAAGGAGTTATATAAATTATTTTTTAGACTATAAATATTCATTAGAAATATAAAAAGATTTCCTATGTCATAGTAGTTTTTTTATAATATTTAGAAATTTAATAAATTAAATTATTTATGATACAAAAATGATGTTGTGTTTACATCATTAATAAATCATTTAATTAAATAAGATTATAAATATTAAAACAATATCCAAAACCTGTCCAATTAATAATGGATGATTTTATTTGTACCATTAGTCATTTTATATTTTACTTTAATTAGTTTTGGACATTTATAAATCGAATATCATTATATAATAAAATAATATTATCTCACTTTGTTAAAGAGCTCATCCTCCCCCTGATAAAAATCCCTTACTTCTAACTAATTCCTCATGCCTCCCAAGACTTTTGTCTTGTCCAATATCTTCCCAATTAAGCTCCCTAAATCCCTCTCCTCATCTTTAAGACTTACCTTAGGTATAAGGCACTTCATGATGTTCTTTTGGTTCAAACTATTGGAAGATACCCAAATTAATGGTCACGATTTCTCTTAACTTATTTTCTTTTATTTTACTTCTCCAACCGCTAAACTCATTTTATTCCTTTATTTTATAACAAAACCAGTATCCTGAATATACTAAGATTTTTTTATTATAGGTATTCTAACTACACTTGCACACACCTCCATCTAATGGGTGACGAACATACTATTTTTGTGGATGGAAAACTAACACCACACAAGATGATTATAGTTCGATTATCTTTTACCTCTTATCATGGTGGCCATTAAGATGACTGTATATTTATATATGATATATAATATGTTTATGTTTTCTTAATGTTTCTGTATTTTTCTTTTTTAGCATACCTTTATGGTTTCCATTATGGGAAACACGATAATTTCATTTGAGGAAGTGCGGACTACCACCCCCTCAAAGTGATATAACTCGTTAACCCCACATATGGGATGCATAAAGGATGGATTTAATGATATTATACTAGAATTATAATATAAATATGTATCATTATGTTTTAATTCAATTAAAATAAGAAATATAAATGAAAGTAGCGTTCATGCGTACGTACGGCTTACAGTCTCCATCAACGGTGCATTTCATTTCTTATCTCCAAATGATATGTACTGTTATAAATATATATATATATATATATATATATTAGAAATATATGATATATATGTTATTTAAATAATTAATGTCATTCTGGATATAATGGAATATTGACCACATGGACAACTTGTAAATATAAGGTGTTCATTTTTGACTCAAGTACCATATATCGAAAAATCGAACATTATTAACTTAAATAATTACATAAAGATTATAACATGGTAATAAGTGATATAAAAATAATAATAATATTTAAAAAGTTTCTTAAGCACGTAGAAATTAACTTAATTTTATTATTCAGGAGATTAAATAACGACCGAGTCAAGTCGGAGACGAGGTAAGGGACTTTGTCTCAATTTCCTTTCATTGAGGCATATTTTGTTTTTAAAGATGATTTTATTTTATATTCTCTATAAAAAACATTGAATTTTAATTTTATTCAAAAGGAATATTTTCTATATGAAGCGTTTTACTAAACAACAAAAAAAAGAATGTTTCTTTTTTGCGTACGCAGTGACAACGACCATTCCACCACCATGAGTATTATTTGATCTTTTGGCTTCCGTAACAAGGTGTAATATTTTTAAAAAGTAAAATAAATACCATATACTCTTTATTTGTATTTTGGTTTTGAAAATGGCTTTGATAATAAATTTTTTATGTCAATATATTTAAATGATATATTGTTATTGAAATGTGGGTATTTTATCTTTCCTTTAATATTATGTTATGTGTTATGATCCTGTTATAGTTCTTGGGAGTTTTTAACGTATATGAGTGGTTTTGTGATAAACCAAGGGTGGGTGAGCCCGAGATAGATCTACAATGCATTAGGTAACATGACGGAGGTAAACGTGAATGTTTCTCCTATGAGATTTAGGGAATGGACTGTGATGGGTATTCTAAGGTAACTCTCCATGTTATTGTGAATGCTACAATGTATGTATGTTATGGATGCCACAAGTTATCTATATCAATTATGCTTTCTATGTGTAATTCGTAAAATCATATGATTTCATGAGGTATGTAAAAGAGATCATGTTTTTTATGTATTTATGAACAAATGATTTCTTTCTTTGTTTTATAACTGTTACTGTGCTTTTTATGCTCATCCTATGTTTTAAAATGTTTTCACAGGACTTAAAGATGAAGAGGGTCAAGGATGGGGTCTAGGAAAAGTCTTTCTGTCCAAAACCTGGAACTAAACATGACAACTTTTTTTCAAGAGTTATTATTTTATGAAAAAAGGGAAACTGTGTAGAAGTTTCTACTTCGTAATATTTTGAGATGTAATAGTTATGTCCTAATTATCTAAAACTCTAAACCTGAAAAGATACTCAATATGAATTATTCATTTAATTCAATATTATGTAATGTTTATAGTCGGGTCCTTATAGTTGGTATCAAAGGTCGGTTTAAATAACCTTAGAAGTTAGGGTATTGTAAAATTAATATCCATAATGTAATTTATGTTAATATTGAAATCATATAGCATTTAAATATTACCATGTTGCTTCGCCTGAGATATATCTGTGTTCATAATGGTTTTCAGTAGAGGAAATAGGGCAGCTATGTGGGGATGACATCAGGAGGAAGACAACCTTCCAAATCAGAAACTTGAGATGGTCGGAATCGGAACTGAACAATTTGTAGCAGTGATGGAATATTTTAATCAGGCTATAAATGGTGGTGGTATCCATGCATGAGATCATCCAGATCAACCGTAGAAGAACATGTCAGTAGTGGATCATTTAATGAGGTAACATCCCCCATCATTCAGAGGATCATCTGACCATGTTCAAGTAGAAGGGTGGATTAAAGCACTGGAAAATATTTTTGATGTCATGGGTTGTTTAGAACATCAAAAGGTTAGTCTCTCGGTTTACCATTTTGAAGGTGAAGCTGATCAGTGGTACTCGATGGTGAAAAATATCAAGTATTTTGAGGAGAATAATGTTCTCAATTGGGATGAATTCAAAGGTATAGTCCTTGAGAAATATTTTCCTAAGGTGGTTACTCTTAGAATGGAAAAACAATTCCTGGAATTGAGGTAGAAGGATGACTTAGTGGATTCTTATAAAGCTAAATTCACTTGACTAGCTAGGTATGCTACAAATTTCAAACGAGATCTTGATAGTAAAATCAACTGTTTTTACTCAGGATTAAATCCAAAGTATTGAAGGGATTTAGATTCTTGTGAGTTCAAAAGTTATGAAAAACTTGTTCATTGTGTAGAGAAGGTGAAAATGGAGTTTGTCGATGATTAGGTGTTCTTTGACAAGAAACAAAATAAGAGGTCGATGTGGTAGAAAAAAGTGATGAACTCATCAAAAAAGTCTGATGGTAAGAAACATCAGTTTACAGTTAGTGAAACATGTGGTAATAATCATGCTAGGGAATGACTTTTGAATTCTGGTAAGTGATACCGATGTGGTAAAATGGAACATTTGGATCGTAATTGTACTAAAAAATATCAAGGAAATGGTAAGAAAAAATCTGATTTACAATCAGTAAAATTTTCTAAGTGCAACAAAATGGGTCATTATTCAAATGAGTGTCCAAAAAAAACTTAACTAAGAGAAAGCATACAGACTACAAGTAGAAAGGGGTGGTAAAATCTTTTGAAACTACTTCAGTAGATGTTGGTCCATCAAATGAAGTAGTATCAGGTACACTATTTGTTGGTTCAGATTATGCCAATGTGTTGTTTGATTCAGGGTTTTCAGACTCTTTAATTTCTGAAAAGTTATAAGTCCCCGGCCTTAAACCTTACTTAATATTGAATTAAATGAATAATTCACATTGAGGATATTTTCAGGTTTAGAATTTTAGATAATTAGGACATAACTATTACATCTCAAAAGATTACAAAGTAGACACTTCTACTATGTTTCCATAAAATAAAAACTCTTAAAAAGAAACATGTCTAGTTCCATGTTTTATATAGCATGAATTTCCCTTGATCCCATCCTTGACCCTATTCCACATTAGGTCCTGTGAAAAACATTTCAAAAAAAACTTGGGGTGAGCATAAAGAGCTCAGTAAGGGATACACAAAGAATGAAAACTGTTAGTTTATCAAAACAACAAGTAAAAGATGTATACTTTATCAAAGTAATACTTTTCACCTTTATGAAGTAGTAAAAACTCTTCACTATATAAAAGATCATTACTTACCCTTTTGTAACCAAAAGATTACCATAAAACCCATAAAAAGATCACATAACATATAAAGGTAACTTGGGACATAAACATACTTAAGTGGAATAACCATACGGTCTACTTCCACACATATCACTTAATGGAATAGCCATACGGCCAACTTCCATACATACTTAATGGAATAGCCATACGACCGACTTCCATACCCCATGTAAAAATTGTTTTAGTAAAACATCTCATGTTTGTGTCATTTTTACTTAAACATTTAATAAAAAGTTATTTTTGTCATTTCCCAACCAAAGTGGCTCCATGGGGTCCCCAAGATGACCCATGGATTGTCTTGGTCGGCCATGACACATCCAATGAGGGTAGGACATGTGTCAAGCTCATCTCATTTTATTAAAACATTATTTTTACCTTAAACTACACTAATTACCCCTAATCGCGATTAAGAACTTAAAAGTTACTATTCACCAAAAAATTATTTTAATCTCATTGAACCACATTTTACTTCTTAATGACAACCATGTATGTCGGATTTTTGAAAATCAAATCACAGAAGTGACAAAGTTTCATTTAAACGAAAAATCAGTTTCTTTAACTACCACTTAGTGGTTTCACTATTCATCAAAAATTGTAGTTTTTCAAAAAAATACCAAAACTTAACCCTAAGCTATATTTGATATTCTGAATTCAAAAATGATGTCTATTTTACAAAATTCAAATCATATAAGTCACATTAATTAATTTAATAATTAATTCCCGCTATCATGACAAATAGCGTGTTTTTATGAAACAATAAGTATCAAAAGATTGACACTAGTTTAAGTCCAATTTCAAAGTGAAATTGATTCCAATGACCACCATTGGATTAAATGGTAAAAATATTTTCTAATTTAACTTTAAAACCAATTCAAAAGATAATATAATCATATAAATAAATTAGATTAAAAAGAGGTTTTGAATTAAAATACAACATTTTTTTCACTATTCATTAAAAAATGAACTTTATCGGAAAAATACCAAAAATTCACACAAAGTAAATTTTGATGTCCCAATCATAAAGAATAAGTTTATTTTGACAAATATATCTTATAAAATTGTCAAAAGATAGATTTAAAAATGGTTTTCCATAAAAGGCAGTAAAACAATCTTTTAAAAATATTAGTATATTTCATGCTTAAGATTGGATTTATTTTCATTTTAAGCCTCTAAAACACTATCTTAATCATTAATAGACATAGATAAAAATATCTAGTATTCATTACTTACTTGGTATGTTACATCTTTCCCCCCTTTAGAAAATTGTGTCCCCATAATTTATTTACTTATCGAATAAATGGGGGTACTTATCCCTCATTTCATTTTCAGATTCCCATGTTGCATCTTCAATCATATGGTTTTTCCACAAAACCTTTACCTGATGAATAACCTTATTCCTTAACACCTACTCCATGTGGTCAAGAATCCGGACCGGTTGTTCCTCATAAGATAGGTTCTCTTCCAGCTGAACTACCTCTGGACTCAAAACATGAGATGGATCTGGCATATACATCCTCAACATCAAAACATGAAAAACATTGTGTACCTGAGATAAAATCGGAGGTAATGCCACTCTGTATGCAACTGATCCAACTCTCTCCAGAATTTCATATGGTCCAATGAACCTTGGACTCAGCTTTCCTTTCTTACCAAATCTCATCACACTTTTCCATGGAGAAACCTTGAGAAAAACATGATCACCTACCTCGAAAGATAGATCCTTCCTCCGGTTATCCGCATAACTCTTCTGCCTGCTCTGAACTATTCTCATGTGTTTCTGAATCAACTGAACTTTTTCTGCCAACTCTTCTACCAATTCTGGTCCCATCAGCTTCATTTCACCCACTTCATCCCAAAATGCTGGAGTTCGACACCGCTTCCCATATAATGCCTCAAATGGTGCCATCTGTATACTGGAATGAAAACTGTTATTATAAGAAAACTCAACCAAAGAAAGATGTTGGTCCCAACTTCCTTGATAATCCTTCGAACAAGCTCGTAGCATATCCTCCAAGGTCTGATTTGTTCATTCTGATTGCCCATCTGATTGAGGATGAAAAGCTGTACTAAAATTTAATTCAGTACCCAACGACTTCTGAAGGCCTTTCCAAAAGTTAGAAGTAAACCTGGGATCCCGATCGGACACAATGGAGAGAGTAACTCCGTGTAACCTGACTATCTCTTTAAGATACAAACGGGAAAGATGATCTAGTGAAAAAGTATATCTTATAGCAAGGAAATGAGCAGATTTAGTCAAGCGATCAACAATAACCCAGATTGCATTATTACCTCGAGATGTCCTCGGTAATCCCACAACAAAGTCCATGGATATGTTTTCCCATTTCCACTCTGGCACTGGTAAAGGCTGAAGCATCCCTTTCGGTAACTTCTGTTCTGCTTTAACCTACTGAAAAGTCAAACACTTCACAGTAAAATCAGCAATATCCCTTTTCATTCCATCCCACCAGTAATACTCCCGCAGATCTCTGTACATCTTAGTACTGCCAGGATGAACTGAAAACAGGGAACTATGAGCCTCACATAACAACTCATTCTTCAACTGTGAATCACAAGGCACACATAATCTCTTCCCAAACCTCAAAACACAATCATTATCAATGTTGAATTCAGGCAACATACCCTTCTGAACCAGCTCTACCTTTTTCTGCAACTCACTGTCTTCCCTATGTGCTTGCTTAATTCTGTCTGATAGGGATGATCTCACTGATACATGAAACAAAACAGAAGAACTTCCTGCACCAACAACTTCTATGCCAAAGTTCATCAAATCAAAAACCAAAGGATCTCATTCCAAACGTAGCATGGTTAATGAAGCATTACTTTTTCGACTCAAAGCATCAGCCACTTTATTTGCTTTTCCCGGATGGTAGTGAATTGTACAATCATAATCCTTGATTCATTCCAGCCATCTCCTCTGTCTCATATTCAATTCTTCATGAGTGAATATATACTTTAAACTTTTGTGATTAGTATATATTTCACACTTTACTCCATACAAATGATGCCTCCAAATTTTTAAAGCAAAAACAACAGCAGCTAATTCTAAATCATGTGTAGGGTAATTTACCTCACGAGTTTTCAACTGACGTGAAGCATAAGAAATTACCTGATCATTCTGCATAAGGACACATCCAAGTCCCTTCAACGAAGCATCACTGTTTATAACAAACTCACCATTCCTGGAAGGAAGTTCCAAAACTGGAGCATTCACCAATCTTCTTTTCAACTCCTGAAAAGAATCATCACATTATTTTGTCCAGATGAACTTAACACCCTTACGAGTTAGCTTAGTCATTGGACTAGATAACCATGAAAAAATTTCAACAAACCTTCGGTAGTAACCTGCCAAACCAAGAAAACTACGGATCTCGGTTACATTTGTGGGTCTTTTCCATTCTTCAACAACTTTTGTTTTAGCAGGATCAATAGTTATGCCATCTTTTGAAACAATGTGACCCAGGAAAGAAATTTGTTGTAACCAAAACTAACAATTGCTGAATTTTCCATACAATTTCTTTTCTTTTAAGGTTTGCAAGATAACCCTTAAATGACTTTCATGCTCCTCTTTACTTTTAGAAAACACCAAAATATCATCGATAAAAACAACCACAAACTTATCCAAGAACTCATGGAAAATTATATTCATAAGGTCCATGAATACAGTAGGTGCATTGGTTAACCCAAAAGGCATAACTACAAATTCATAATGGCCATATCTAGTACGGAACGCAGTCTTCGGAACGTCTGCATCTTTTACTTTCAACTGATGGTACCCCGACCTCAATTCAATCTTCGAAAAATACTGAGCTCCCTGGAGCTGATCAAACAAATCATCGATATGAGGAAAAGGATACTTGTTCTTAATAGTAATATTATTCAAGGCCCTATAATCAATGCAAAGTCTCATTGAGCCATCTTTCTTTTTAACAAACAAGACAGGAGCACCCCATGGTGATGTGCTAGGTCGAATGAAACCTTTATCTAATAACTCTTGCAATTGATTCTTTAACTCTAAAAGTTCAAATTGATCCATTCCATAAGGGGGTTTTGAAATTGGCCTAGAATCAGGAACTAAGTCAACAGTAAATTCAACTTCCCGATCATGAATAATACCAGGAAACTCATCAGGAAAAACATCAAGATACTCATTTACCACTGGCACATCATTAATCTGAACAGTTCATTTATTTTCAACAATATGTGCAAGGTAACATTCATTTCCATCTTTTACTAGTTTCTCAAATTCCTAATATGTTATCAAAATCAAGGGTTCATTCTTGTACACAAACTGAAAATCTTTCTGAAAAGAAACCATTTTAGCTCTACAGTCAATCTTAGCATGATAAAAAGAAATCCAATCCATGCCCAAAATAACATCAAACTCTACTAGAGGCAAAACAATAAGGTTTGCTGGTAGATTCTTTCCACACACAAGGATAGGAAGGTTCTTATAATTCCTTTTTGTCTCAAAGTTCCCTCCGGGTGTTTTTACCATAAGTTCAGGGTTCATATCTTGAGATGGAATTTCCAATTTACTAGAAAACTTCTCAGAAATGAAAGAATGTGTAGACCCTGAATCAAATAACACATTGGCATAATCTGAACAAAAAAACAGTGTACCTGATACTACTTCATTCGATGGCCCAACATCTGCTGAAGTTTTTGCAAAGGATTTCACCACCCCTTTCTGCTTGTAGTCTGGCTGCTTTCCCCCAGTCGAGTTCTTCATTGGACACTCGTTTGCATAATGACCCATTTCATTACACTTAAAACATCTCATCATTGGCTTTTCATTGCCTGCTTGATCATCTTCCTTACAGTTACGAGAAATATGACCAGACTTACCACACCGAAAGCACTTACCAGACTTGGATAAACATTCTCCAGGATGCATTTTACCACACTTCTCACAGGACGGATATTTGGTTTCCTTACCTCCTTGCTTCTTTGATGAATTCTTCCCCTTTGCCTGCCAACTAGACCTCTTATTCTGTTGTTTGTCATGGAACACCTGATCATCGGCAAACTCCATTTCCACCTTCTCCGCACATCGAACAAGTTTTTCATAACTTTTGAACTCATGATAAGCTAAATCCCTTCGATAATTTGGCTTTAACCCTGAGTAAAAACGGTTTATTTTACTATCAATATCTCATATGATGTTTGGAGCATACCTTGCCAATCGAGTGAACTTTGATTCATAAGCAGCCACTGAATCATCCTCCTGCCTCAATTCTAGGAACAGTTTTTCCATCCTAAGACGAACCACCTTAGGAAAATATTTCTCAAGAAACATACCTTTGAATTTTTCCTAGTGAAGATCGTCAATCTCATCACTATCCATGATATTTTTCACCATCGACCACCACTGATCAGCTTCACCTTCAAAACGGTAAATAGCAAGACTAAACTTTTGATGTTCTAAGCACCCCATGACATCAAAAATCTTCTCCAGTGCTTTAATCCACCCTTCATCTTGCACGGGGTCAGATGATCCTCTGAATGATGGGGGATGTTGCCTCATGAAATGTTCCACCACTGACATGTTCCTCTGCGGTTGATCTGGCTGATCTCGTGCATGGATACCACCACCATTTATAGCCTGAGTCAACTGTGCCGTCACTGCAACAAACTGTTCAGTTCTAATTCCGACCATATCAGGTTGTTGATTTGGAAGGTTGTCTTCCTCCTGATGTCGTCCCAACATAGCTGCTTTGTTTCCTCTGCGGAAAACCATTCTGAACATAGAAATATCTTAGGCGAAGCAACATGGTAATCTTTAAATGCTATATCATTTCAGTCCTACAACAAATTAACTTATAATTTAACAATTTTCTAACTCCTAAAGTTGTCTAAACCAACCTCTGATACCAACTATAAGGCCGCAGCCTTAAACCTTACTTAATATTGAATTAAATGAATAATTCACATTGAGGATCTTTTCAGGTTTAGAGTTTTAGAGAATTAGGAGATAACTATTACATCTCAAAAGATTACAAAGTAGACACTTCTACTATGTTTCCATAAAATAAAAACTCTTAAAAAGAAACATGTCTAGTTCCAAGTTTTATATAGCATGACTTTCCCTTGATCCCATCCTTGACCCTATTCCACATTAGGTCCTGTGAAAAACATTTCAAAAAAAACTTGGGGTGAGCATAAAGAGCTCAGTAAGGGATACGCAAAGAATGAAAACTGTTAGTTTATCAAAACAACAAGTAAACCATGTATACTTTATCAAAGTAATACTTTTCACCTTTATGAAGTAGTAAAAACTCTTCACTGAATAAAAGATCATTACTTACCCTTTTGTAACCAAAATATTACCATAAAACCCATAAAAAGATCACATAACATATAAAGGTAACTTGGGACATAAACATACTTAAGTGGAATAACCATACGGTCGACTTCCACACATATCACTTAATGGAATAGCCATACGGCCAACTTCCATACATACTTAATGGAATAGACATACGGCCGACTTCCATACCCCATGTAAAAATTGTTTTAGTAAAACATCTCATGTTTGTGTCATTTTTACTTTAACATTTAATAAAAAGTTATTTATGTCATTTCCCAACCAAAGTGGCTCCATGGGGTCCCCAAGTTGACCCATGAATTGTCTTGGTCGGCCATGACACATCCAATCAGGGTAGGACATGTTTCAAGCTCATCTCATTTTATTAAAACATTATTTTTACCTTAAACTACACTAATTACCCCTAATCGCGATTAAGAACTTAAAAGTTACTATTCACCAAAAAAATATTTTAATCTCATTGAACCACATTTTACTTCTTAATGACAACCATATATGTCAGATTTTTGAAAATCAAATCACAGAAGTGACAAAGTTTCATTTAAATAAAAAATCAGTTTCTTTAACTACCACTTAGTGGTTTCACTATTCATCAAAAATTGAAGTTTTTCAGAAAAATACCAAAACTTCACCCTAAGCTATATTTGATATTCTGAATTCAAAAATGATGTCTATTTTAAAAAATTAAAATCATATAAGTCACATTAATTAATTTAATAATTAATTTCCGTTGTCATGACAAATAACGTGTTTTTATGAAACAATAAGTATCAAAAGATTGACACTAGTTTAAGTCCAATTTCAAAGTGAAATTGATTCCAATGACCACCATTGGATTAGATGGTAAAAATATATTCTAATTTATCTTTAAAACCAATTCAAAAGATAATCTAATCATATAAATAAATTAGATTAAAAAGAGGTTTTGAATTAAAATACAACATTTTTTCACTATTCATTAAAAAATGAACTTTATCGGAAAAATACCAAAAAATTCACACAAAGTAAATTTTGATGTCCCAATCATAAAGAATAAGTTTATTTTGACAAACATAGCTTATAAAATTGTCAAAAGATAGATTTATAAATGGTTTTCCATAAAAAGGCAGTAAAACAATCTTTTAAAAATATTAGTGTATTTCATGCTTAAGATTGGATTTATTTTAATTTTAAGCCTCTAAAACACTATCATAATCATTAATAGACATAGACAAAATTATATATTATTCATTACTTACTTGGGATGTTACAAAAGTATTCTAGTAAATTTGGAGTTCCATATCAAGATACGAATACTGAACTTACGATAAAAACACATTGAGGAAATGTTGAGGCAAAAAGAAAACAAAAGAACATTCATGTCCTTATATGCGAAAAAAATCTACCTGAAAATCTTATTGTTTTTCCTCTAGAAGAGTTTGATGTTATTTTGGGTATGGATTGGCATTATGTTTATCATACTAAGATTAAATGCAGAGCTAAATAGGTTTCTTATCAGAAAGATTTAAAATTTGTGTAGGAGAATGAAACCCTTCTTTTGATAACATATGAGGAAGCTGAGAAACTAGTAAAAGATAGAAATGAATTTTACCTTTCAAAAATTTTTGAAAATAAAGGAACTGTTCAGATTAATGATGGGCCAAAGGTAAATGAGTATCTTGATGTTTTTACTGATGAGTTGCATAGTTTTATACCAGATCGGGTAGTTGAATTCACTATTGACATTTTTCCTGATGCTAAGCCAATTTCAAAACCCCATATCGAAAGGCTCAAATTGAACTTTTTGAGTTAAAGAAAAAATTGCAAGAGTTATTAGATAAAGGTTTCGTTCAACATAGCACATCACCATGGGGTGATATTGCATTGTTTGTTGAAAATAAAGGTTGTTCAATGAGTCATTGCATTGATTATAGTGTATTGAATAACATCACTATTAAGAACATGTATCCTTTGCCTCATATTGGTGATTTGTTTGATCAGCTCCATGTAGATCAGTATTATTCGAAGATTGTCTTGAGATCGGGGTACCATTAGTTGAAAGTAAAGGAATAACACATTATGAATACTGTGTTTCATACTAGATATAGCCATTATGAATTTGTAGTTATGCATTTTGGGTTAACAAATTCCATTGTTGTATTCATGGATCTTATGAATAGAATTTTTCTTGAGTTCTTGGATAAGTTTGTGGTTCTGTTCATTGATGATATTTTGGTTTATTCCAAAAGTAAATATGAACATGAAATTCATTTAATTATTGTCTTGAAAACCTTAAAAGAAAATAAATTGTATGGAAAATTCAGAAAGTGTGAGTTTTGGTTGCAACAAATTTCATTCCTGGGTCACATTGTTTCAAAATATAGCATAATGGTTGATCCTGATAAAACAAAAGTTGTTGAAGAATGGCCAAGACCCACAAATATAATTGAGATTTATAGTTTTCCTGGTTTTGAAGGTTATTACCGGAGGTTTGTTAAAAAAAATTCATGGTTGTCTAGTACAATCACTATGTTAAATTGAAAAGGTGTTTAGTGCATCTGGACAAAAGAATGTGATGATTGTTTTTAGGAATTGAAAATAAGATTGGTGAATGATCCAGTTTTGGAACTGCCTTCCAGAAATGGTGAGTTTTTTATTTACAGTGATTCTTCATTGAAAGGACTTGGATGTGACTTTATACAAAATGATCAGGTAATTTCTTATGCTTCACGTTAGTTGAATCCTCATGATTTAATTACCATACACATGATTTGAAATTAGCTACTGTTGTTTTTGCTTTAAAATTTGTGGAGGCAACATTTGTATGGAGTAATATGTGAAATATATACTGATCACAAAAGTTTAATGTATATATTTACTAAAAAATAATTAAACATGAGATAGATGGGACGGCCAGAATTAATCAAGGATTATGATTTCACGATCCATTACCATCCAGGAAAAGTAAATAAAGTGGTTGATGATTTGAGTCAAAAAAGTAATGTTTCATTAACCATGTTACGTTTGCAATGAGATCCTTTGGTTTTTGATTTTATGAACTTGGTCATAGACGTTGTTGGTGAAAAAAAATATTCTCTTTTGTTTCAGGTGTCTGTGAAGTCATCTCTATCAGACAGAATAAAGAAAATGTAGAAAGAAGATAGTGAGTTACAAAAAAAGTTAGAGTTGGTTTAGAAGGGTAAGTTTCCTGATATTAATGTTGATAATGACTGTGTTTTGAAATTTAGAAATTGATTATGTGTGCCTTGTGATTTACAGTTGAAGAATGAGTTGTTATGTGAAGCTCATAGTTCTTCGTTATCAGTTTATCCTGGTAGTACTAAGATGTATATATATTTTCGGGAGTAGTACTTGTGGGATGGAATGAAAAAAGATATTTCTGATTTTACTGTGAAGTGTTTTACTTCTCATCATGTTAAAGAAGTGTGTTAGTTACCGAAAGGGATGCTTCAGCCTTTACCAGTGCCAGAGTGGAAATGGGAAAATATATCCATGGACATCGTTGTGGTATTACCGAAGACATCTCGAGGTAATAACGAAATTTGGGTTATTGTTGATCGATTGGATAAATATTCTCATTTCCTTCCTTTTCAACATACTTTGTCATTAGAAAAACTTTATCGGTTGTATGTTAATGAGATAATTAGGTTTCGTGGAGTTATCCTCTCTATTCTATCTGACTGTGATCTCAGGTTTACGTCTAACTTTTGGAAAGGCCATCAGAAGTCATTGGGTACTGAATTAAATTTTAGTACATCTATTCATCCTTAATCAGATGGGAAATCAGAACAATCAATTCAGACATTGGAGGATATCTTATGTGCTTGCTCAATGGATTATTAGGGATGTTTGGAATAACATCTTTCTTTGGTTTAATTTTAAAATAATATCAGTTTTCATTATAGTATACAGATGGCTCAATTTGAGGCACTATATGGAAATTGTTGTTGAAATCCACCTTTTTGGGATGAATTAGTTTAAAGGAAGCTGATGGGACTAGAATTGATAGAAGATATGGCAGAGAATGTTCATTTGATTCATAAGAACATGAGAACAGCTCAGAGCAGAAAAAAATTTACGCAAATAACCATAGGAAGGATCATTCTTTTGAAGAAGGTGATCAAGTCATTCTCAATGTTTCTATATGGAAAAGTGTGATGTGTTTTGTTAAGAAGTAAAAGTTGATTCTCTGGATCATTGGATCTTATGATATTCTGGAGAATGTTGGATCATTTGCATACAGAGTGGCTATACCTCCATGTTTATCTGAGGTACACAATGTTTTTTCATGATTCGATGTTGAGAAAGTATATGCTAGATCCATCTCATGTATTGAGATCAGAGGTAGTTTAGTTGGAAGAGAATCTCTCTTACGACGAACAACCAGTCTAGATTCATGACCGTAGAGAGCATGTGTTGCAGAATATGGTAATTCACTAGGTAAAGGTGTTGTGGAAAAACCATATGGTTAAAGAGGCAGTGTGGGAATCTAAAAATGATATGATGGATAAATACCCCCAATTATTTTGATAAGTGAATAAAAATTGCAAGGACGCAATTTCCAAAAGGGGGGAAGGATGTAACAACCCAGGTAAATGATGAATAATAGATTTTTATACTTATTAATATTTTTAAATTAAATATTAATTTTACTTTAAATGGATTTCTATGTTCGATAGCGTACCCGATACGCAACAATGGGGTTCTTTGAAATCTTACGTTGCAGACTAATAATAAAATAATATTATTTTAGATGAAAGTTAACTCCTAGCCATTGTATTGGTAGGAATGAATAAAACTAACTACAAAATGATTATACATTTTTGTTAAATGTATTTACATTTATCCAATAAAATTTTAGAGGCTTAAAATGTTAATGAATCTAATTTTAAGGATAATTTAAATTAAAAGGTCGATTTACAGCCTTTTAATGGAGAACCCTCATTAAATATAGTTATGGTTATTTTTATATGCTCTATTTGACCAAATAAAATTCTTCATTATATTTGGGAGATCAAAATTTACATTGGGTAATTTTTTGGTATTTTTTTGATAAAGTTTGTTTTTTAATGAATAATAAAAATACATTATTTTAATTAAAAAGTGCCTTTTAAAATAATTTATTTATATTTTTATATTATATTTTTAATTGGTTTTAATGTGTAACTAGAATTTATTTTTACCATTTAATCCAATGATGTTTTTTGAAATTAATTTCACTTTGAAATTGGATATAAACAAGTATCAATCTTTTGATATTTATTGTTTCTTAAAAAAACGCTATTTTTTTAACAAGTGGAATTAATTTTAAATTAATTAATGTAAATTATATGTTTATAATTTTGTAAAATATACATCATTTTTGAATTTAGAATATCAATTATATCTTAGGCTGAATTTATGTTAATTTTATGAAAAACATTAATTTTTGATGAATAGTGAAACCACTTAGTAGTAGTTAAACAACTGACTTTTCCATTTAAATGAAATTTTACTACTTCTTGTGAATTTAATTTTGAAAATATGACATAAATGGTTATTATTATTAAGTAAAATGTGGTTCAATAAGATGAAAATATTTTTTGGTGAATAGTATCTTTTGACTTATTTACCGCGGTTGAAGGTAAATAAAGTAATTCAAGGTAAAAAGAATATTATAATAAATAAAAATTACTTTAAACTAGTTCAAACCTTATTGGTTGACTCATTTACGACCATGGTCATCATTGAGTCAATTTTTGGACCCCATTGATCCACATGGAAGTGATAATGACACTTTTGATTAATTAACTTCAAGTAAAGGAAAAATGAAAAAACAAATAACTTTTAGTAAATTAATATTTAAAATGGGTTATGTAAATTATCTTTTCTAATATAAATATTCATTGGAAATATAAAACTATTTCCTTCAATATGGTATTTTTTTATAATTTTTAGACGTCGAATAAATTAAATTATTTATGACACATGAATGATGCAGTGTTTACCTCATTGATAAATCCTTCAATTAAATAAGATAATAAATATTAAAACAATATCCAAACCTATCCAATTCTTAATGGATGATTTTATTTCGACCAGTAATCATCTTATCTTAGAATTTAATTAGTTATGGACCTTTATAAACCAAATATCATTATATAATAAAATAATATTATCACACTTTCCAAAAAGCCCCTCACCCCTTATAAACACCTCTCACTTCTATCCAATTTCTCACACATATCAAGCGTTTTGGATCATTAAACCTCTACCCAATTAAGCTCCCTATATCCCTATTCTAATTCTAGAAGCCTTACCTTAGGCATAAGGCACTTCAAGAAGTCTTTTTGGTTCAAACCTAAGGAAGTTAACCAAATTAATGGTAACAGTTTCTCTTAACTTGTTTTCATTTATTTTACTTCACCAACCCCTATACTCTTTTTATTCATATATTTTATAACAAAAATAGTATCCTCAATATTCTAGAATGTTTTTATGAGAATTTATTGAACTACACATACACACACCTCCATCTAATGGGTGAAGAACATACTCTTTCTGTGGATGTAAAACTAACACCTCATGAGACGATGATTATTTGATTATCTCCTACTTCCTATCATGGTGTCCATTTAGATGACACTATATTTATATATTCTATATATTATGTTTATGTTTTCTTCATTCTTCTATATTTTTCATTTATATCATACCTTTAGGGTTTCCATCATGGGTAAACCCGATAATTTCATTTGTGGAAGTGCGGACTACCGCCCCCTCAAAGTAATATGACTTGTTAATGCCATATGTGGGACTTATAATGTATTTAATGATATTATAATAGAATTATAATATACCTATGTATCATTATGTATTAATTCTTTTAAAATAATAAATTGAAATGAAATTAGTGTTCATGCGTACGTATGGCTTTCCGTCTCCATGAATGGTGCATTTCATTTCATACCTCCAAATAATTTGTACTGTTATAAATAAATATATATATATACTAGACAGAAATGATATATATGATATCTAAATAATGAATGTCATTCTGGATATAATAGATTATTGACCACATGGACAACTTGTAAATATAAGGTGTTTATTTTTGACTCAAGTACCAAATATCGACAAAACAAACATTATTAACTTTAATAATTACATAATGATTATAACATGGTAATAAGTGATATAAAAAGAATATTAAGATTGAAAAATATTATTAAGCATGTATAAATTAACTTTAGTTTATTATTCCAGAGATTAAAGAATTATTGAATCAGGTCAGACATGAGGTAATGGACTTTGTCTCAATCTCCTTTCATTGAAGCATATTTTATTTTAATGCACGATTTTATTTAATAATTTTTATAAACACCATTGAATTTTACTTTTATTCAAAAGGAATCTTTTCTCTATAAAGATTTTCACTAAACTACAAAAAAAATGTTTCTTTTTAGCATACATAGTGACAATGACCTTTTCTTCGCCGCTAGTATTATTTGATCTTTTGGATTCCTTAACAAGCTATAATGTTTTTAAAAAGGAAAATAAATAATATATACTCTTTTTATGTATTTTGGTATTGAAAATGGTTTTGATAATGATTTTTTATTTTAATATATTTAAATTGAATATTTTTATTAAAATGTGGGTATTTTATCTTTCCATCATGCTTATGTTATGTGTTATGGTCATGTTATGGTTCTTGGGCATTATTTACGTATACGGGTGGTTCTGTAATAAACCTAGGGTAGGTGAACCCGAGATAGCACTCTAATGCATTGGGTAACATGAAAGAGGTAAACATGAATGTTTCTCCTAAGAGATTTAGGGAATATATTGTGATGGGTATTCCAATGTAAATCCCTATGTAGATGCGATAGCTAAAATGTAAGTATTTTATATATGCCACAAGTTACCTTTATGAATTATGGTTTCTATATGTTATTCATAAAATCTTATGATTTCATGAGGTAAGTAAAAGAGTTCATGTTTTTAATATATTTATAAACAAATGTTATCTTTCTTTTTTTTATAACCCTTACTGAGCTTTTCATGCTCATCCCATGTTTTGAAATGTTTTCACAAGACTTAAAGATGAATATGGTCATGGATGGGGTCAAGGAAAAGTATTTCTGTCTAATACCTGGAACTAGACATGACATCATTTTTGAAAGAGTATTTATTTTATGAAAAAATGGAAACTGTGTAAAAGTGTTTACTTTGTAATGTTTTGAGATGTAATAGTTATGTCCTAATTTTCTAAAACTATAATCCTGAAAAGATCCTCAATGTGAATTATTCATTTAATTCCATATTATGTAATGTTTTTGGATGGGTCCTTATAATGAAAATAATATATTTTTCATAATTGATAATAATATTTTTTATATATTTTAATCAAAAAAATACACCTCCCATAATATACAAGAAACCCATCTCACACCCTAGGACAATCAAATCCCATGTAATTTAAATTTTCTAACCTAAATCAAATTATATCATCATGGGTGTTATTAAAACCCTATGTATTCTATTTTTTTTATAAAATCTATTCCACCTAAAAATTTATTACTCATAAATGGTGGGGATTAAATGGAATGGAAATAACTCCTTTTTTAGTAAATTTTACTAATTCACTGTAAAATTTCTTACTACAACGTAATATAACATGGAATGTGTTGTTATATTTCTACATAGAGATGGTATTAATGATTTTAATCTACAAGGGAAATTATATTAACAATATATTCACAATATATATATACCACATTGATATATCCTATTAATGGTAATATATATCCACAAATAATAGCATTGTATAAAATATAACAATCACCAACATCATGGATGCATACAATAACTATTTTATAATGTATCAATATTAAATTATAATTTTTAAAAAATATTTTCAATATAAATAATGAATATATAAAAATTACATGAAATCATGGAATCAAAATATGATAGGTTAAATACATGGAATGTGTCATCAAACCATAAAATATTCAACAAACAGAGTATAAAATAAATTATAATTATAAAAATCAATCATACATAAAATTTATAATTTTTATTCAATTCATGATTAATGTTTTAATATATATATATATATATATATAGAAAATGCGGTGAAACAAAATCAGACATAATCTATGGGGACTCTCATACCCATCTAATTCTTTAGGGTCCACTTTATTTTATATTATTCTTTCACTATATATCATACAAAAACCCATATAATATTTTTTTTATAATTTATCTATTGTATTATTTTATATATTCATGTATTTATTATGATATTATTCATTTATATTCACATTCAATATTTTCATGAAGACCCTTTTTAATTATCTTTTTCAATTTTTATGCCATTATTCTTCTCATATCCATGAAATATGGTCTTTTTTAATTGTAAAAAATTAATATAAAATATAATAACATATATTATAGCATAATAAAAAATTTCCATTCACCATTCAATGGTTCATGGAACTATTTAAAAATAAAATAATTTATCATGTTTTTAATTGGTACTTATTAATTATATTTGTTTACATTTTATACGAAATTTTCTATTTTGAGAATATTATAATGTGATACGTGTGATAATAATTATGTATAGGTAAAATAAATTTGGTAAATTGAAATATCCAATGATATTTAAATGTTATGAATGGACATGAAATAATATTCTTACACATTCTATTGAATTTCAATTGTTGGAAAATGTTATTAATGGATATAAATATTTCTTGGATCACATTCTATGTGTGTTTTTTTGTCCATGATGTCATGAAATTTCATTGTTATGATTGTTATGAATTCTATGTACCCCTAAAATAATTTATTAACTCTTATTATGATGATCATATTTTTATGATATGAGAATGATTATTTTTCTCAAACATGTACTACAGTGATTAATGTCTCATGTCCTTCCCTATTATCGCACTCAATAATAGTTTTTATGATATCCCTTTATTTGATGAATATAATCTATTTATAAAAAGTAAAATGTTTATCATTAATATATATTAGAATATTATAAATATATATACCCATGATTCCTATAAATGCATATAACATTTTTTTGTTATTATTCATTACATTAAATAAATACATGATTGAGGACAACAATAATTTCATACGTTTTGAAACATGGAACAATATATCCTCAATTTATAGAAAATTTTAAATTTCTCTGATAAAGATATTCCCCCTATTAATAATTATACTAAAAACCATTTCTACATAGCTTGGGGAATGTAAAAAAATAAAGGGTGATATCATATTTTCAGTAATAGTAAACTAGGGAGATAAGTAAGCATAACATGAGCTTAAGTTTATGGGAATAAGATAATAATTTGTTAAAATGAATTCATTCATATGAAAGATCATAATAATTAGTCTTGAAATATAAATTTAATTTTAGCATATATAAATCTTAAGTAAATTGAAGAACATGAGACAGTAGGTCCAAAAATATAAATATAACATGAAATTGTTGAATACTCAAATACATAGAAAATATTATTTCAAGGATACCTACAAAGGAAATTTTATCAAGTTATTCATAGGATAACAACCAATGATCTTACTTCGGTCTTGGGATAACCACTACTATACCCATTTCTCATTAATGGGTTAACAACTTGTGTGCCCACCTTTTCAGGATTGGGCTAACCACCCATGTACCCTATAATGTTTTAGAATATTTTTCAATACCGAATCCATTGTAAAGAGATATAGGTTCCACCAATTAAATAATTAAAATCCTAAACATGTTTCCTAAAATATCATAATATATTCATTATTTCATAACCCATGAAATGAAATATTTCTCATGAAAATTTAATCATATCATAATCTATCAAAAAGCCACATGCTTCAAAATCATTTCATTATTTCATCATAACATAACCCTTGGAAAAGAAGCAGGCATCATTTAAATCAATTCATACAATATCCAATATAAGTTAAATGGTTCATAAACATGTTTTTATAATAATCTAGTTCTGTAATGAATTATAATGATACACATGGTTGATAACCCCAATAAATTATAAGTTACCAAAATGAATGTCATCTTACATGGAAAATGATTTTGAATGATATATCACGCGGAATAATTCAGGAGGGTGAAAATTATTCATTAAAACTATTTATTAAAATAGGAAAATACTTCAAAAATATAGTTTCATTAAAATATTTTTGATAGATTATAAAGGATGCATTAAAAATAATTTAAAACATTTCATGAGAAAAATATTACTTCCTCATTGAAAAATACCTTTGGAATCATTAAACATTTTGAATACTATTTTACATAAAATTATCATCGAAAACATTGAAAGGTGTCCTTAATGAAAATAATTATATAAAACATTTTTTTAGACTTACAATAAAAATGAATGAATCCATTCACATTTTTCTAAAACCTAAATATGAATTGTTTAGGAAAAGCATAAATATTTATTTCAAAACACTATTTTAAATATTCAAACATGTGTAAAAAATTATTTTAAAATTAGTATAATATTAATAAAATAATTAAGAATGTGTTGTTAATTTCTTTAAAAACCCATATTTTGAATCAAAGATTGATAAAAAGATAGATTTATATAAAAATAATTTCTCATTTTTTATGTACAATGTAATGTGAATAGTGCTATTAAAATAAAGGAGCATCCATAAAACATTACATAATCTTTAATTTTTTTTCAATTATTTATTTTCTTCTATATTGATTATTTTTCATTTTTTATAGATTTAAAGAATTAAGAAATAGTACATACATAAAAAACAACATTCACACAAAGAGTATACTAATAAAAAAGTATCCATATTTTCTAAAATTAAAAACTTCTAAAAATCAATCATTATTTTTTTGAAATATATATAAAACAATACAGATGACTTCATATTTTCTCTTAACCAATATTATATCCTGGGATAAAATTTAAAGACATATGATGGGACTAAAATCATTAGAGAGGGACACAATGAAATGAAATCATTAGTCTAATGAAATCATGAAATCACGTTACAAACCCTTTTCCTGAAAAATAATAAACATGTATAGAACAATGATAAAGTAAACATGGGAAATAATTACCATATCACTCTACCATTCTCACATAAAATTTTTATTAACATTATGGTTAACTACCATATCTGGATTACCCAATGCATTGGATAATGATAACAGTGTCGACCAGTCATATCATGAGCTATTACATGCTCAACCCAACATTTCATCAGCTATAATGGGGATCAACCCATCATATAATGACCTATAATGGGTTCAACACATAATATAAATTTTCCATGTAACATATCATGAATAAAAATCTTCATAACAGATTTGAACAACTGAAAAAAATACATTTAGATTTCAAAATACACACTTCAGCTAAATATTTCTATTCAACCCACATGTATAGTAATGAAATCATATCCTTAAAAATTTAACCGAAATATATAGGATACAAAATTCTAGTTATAATGATTGATGACTGTAGGAGAAACAAATCATTCCATATATAGAAATGAGTCTTTTTGAATTTTGTAAAAGAGGCATTTAAATAGATTTTAACGTGAAAGTACCTTACATAAAAAATGAAATAGAACAATTTTAAAAAAACATAAAAGAGATTAATTAATTAATAACCACACACATATATATATATATATATATTCATAAAAACATTTTGATGAAATAAACATAAAATTAAAATATTTAGGAGAATAAATCATTAAGACACTTAAAATAATGTTTTAGTTATAGAGTCTATTATTTTATGTTCGAATTCATTCAAAAGTGTTAAATACTCATATATAATGAATTGGAGAGTTTTATTTATTTTTTTTAGAACTATAATAATTTTAAAATAACCTAAATGATCTTTTTATAACATTTCCACCCATTTATCAATTATATTTTTTTATGCACATTGGTTTTGGTGTGTTTCTTTTATTGTATCCAAGGTTAGTTTAATATGGATTTTCGTATAGAATGAAAAAAACTACATAAGTGGTCTAAAATGGTGTCAATATGTTTCCAAAATTTAATATTATACCATATAGTATTTTTTTCTTATATGAGAATGGTTCATTAAATAAAATGATTTAATTTATGTTGGCAGTTTTTAAGATCATCAAGAAAAAATATCATTTTTCTAATATCATGTTTATATATTGGTTCAAGAACATTAAATAATATTTCATATGTATAATATTATTTTATTTAATCATAATAATGGTTTTATGACCATCTTTGAAGGTGATACTAAAAAATAAAATTGTATCATCCATGATGGCCCTAAATCGACACATCAAAGATGAGGTTCTCATTTTTAGAATAAAAGTAGGAGGAGAAAAAGTTTGATATAAAATTTTTCAATTAACACAATAACAGTTTAGTATATATAATATAGAGGTGTTTTTATTGAACTTATATAAGTGGAGGTGAAGACAGAAATATAAATTACAAGAAACTGAAAAGAAAATAAAAGACCATTTTACCTCTTGAATTCTCCTCATTGAGAACCTCATTAAGGGCCTTGGTTTTCACCTTTTCGTGATACCAGTAAGTCTTGGACAAGGGGAAGATGCTTTCGAAGAAAGTTGGGAAGAAATTAAACAATATGCACAGTTTTAAGTGTGAGGCAAAAAAAGTGGTGAGGGTGGTATTTATAATGGAGGAGATCAGTGTTTTTTCATTATTATATTCATTAATTTAATATTTTGGTTCAATATTAGGAATAGTTGAATCTTTATGAATATATATATTAAAAATTGAAGTATATTTCTATATTTGGGCTTACACCATCCTTAAATTATATATGACTCTATAATTAATGAATTTGATAAATATTATAAATAATTGTACATTACTATTCATAAGAAATTGTATATTTTTAAAAAATCCAAAAAATTAACCAAAACCATTATTCTGTTTATATTTTGAAAATCAACAAGATTTTTTGAAAATAATTTTTTAAAGATGATAATTTTATATTTTATTGAAAATCATATCTTATTCTAAAAATACTAGTTTTAAAACTACATCCAATTTTGCACCACATTAAATAATTAATTAACATCCCGTAAAACTATTTTATAACCATAAGACCAAAAAATATTTATATATGGTTTTTTTAATAAAATATATTTTCTATTAAATAATTATATTAATTATAAACTTGTACTTAAATATTTATTACTTACAAAAATACAAAAAATTAATTTTTTATTTCCAAAACATTTATTTACATGTTCCGTGATATAAATATACGATGAATACACTTAAATGGTTGATAAATTTTATTTATACTCTCATTTGTGAGATTTTTATTCTATAGGAATAATTATATTCGTAAGGTCATGTTACACTTCTTGTAGTATAAATTACTTAATATATATAAACACTACTTGTTTTATTACACATTAATAATGAATTTTTCTATTTAAATATTTAATGAAAAAAAATTATTTTATATATACGTAGGTTGTTACATTTCCACCATCTTCTGAAAATTGCATGCCTATAATTTTTATTCACTTATTAAAAAATTGAGGATATCGTTCCCTCATAGGATTTTCATATTCCCATGTTTTTTCTTTGGCAATGCGGGTTTTCCACAAAACATAAAACTGGGTAATTACATAATTCCATAATAATTTCTCTATACAGTTGAGAATTTGAATAAGATCTCCCTCAAGAGAACATTTCCCTTCCAATTGAACAAAGTCTAGGCTCAAAACATGAAATGGACCTAGAATATACTTTCATAACATCAAAACAAGAAATACATTGTGTACTTGAGATAAACCCAAATATAGGGATGCTCGGTAGGAAACTATTCCTACTTTTTCTAGAATTTAATAAGCTCCAATAAATTGTGGACATATCTTTCCTTTCATAAACAAATACATAAAACATTTTTAATTAGTGATTTTAAGGAAAAATGACCACCAACCTTGAAAGAATGATCTTTCTTCCTTTTATCTGCTTAATTATTTCTTCCTCCATTGATCATTCCTAATATGTCCCTAAATCATCATTACTATAATATCCACTTCCTATAATTATTATAGTCCCATCAAATTAATTTCCCAAATTCAACCTAAAATGCTGCAGTTCAACACGCCATTGCAAATAATGACTCAAAATTTTCCGTAAGTATACTTTATTGTGTATTGTTATCATAAAAAAACTTAAATAGTAAAATATGTTGATCCCAACTAACCTGGTAATCCATCAATCAAGAATGAAGCACATATTATAATTTTTGAATTGTTCCCTTAGTAACTCCACAAAATTGAGGTTGAAAATTAGTTCTGATATATCAATTTATTCTGAATGACTATTGAAGAACATTAAAAATGTTACAAATGAACCTGGGATCACAGTGAGACAATATGGAAAGTGGAAATCTAGGTAACCATGAAAATTATTTGAGGTCTAATCAATAAAATTGATCCAAAGCCATAATATCTAGAATATGAAGGGTATTTATATATTCCTTTATTCATTTAATAACAAATCAAATCACATTATTACCTTGAGAAGTATTCGGTCTTCCCACCATGAACTTCAGGGATATATTTTCCCATTAACACTCTAGAACTGGAGAATGATAATGTTTCCCCTTTGGTATTTGTCACTTTGATTTATCAAATTTACTTGTTAAACATTTCATTATAAAATCAAAAATATTTTATTCACTCCATTCTACCAGTAATTCTCCCAATTGTCTTCGTACATAATAGTACACACCGGATGAACTATAAATGGATAACTATGAGATTCACATAACAATTATTTCTTCATCTTAGAATAATAACGAACAAATAATCTATTTAAAAATAATAAAATACTATCTTTATCAACATTAAATTAATTAAACTTACCATTATTCACTAATTCAGCCTTTTTTTGTAACCCACACTATTCCTTTTTTGGTTTTTAAATTATATCTGATAGAGACAATTTCACTGAAACCAAGTACAAAAGAGAAAAATATCCTACAATATCAACTTCCAATCCCAAATTCATCAAATTATTTACCATGGGGTCATGTTCTATATGTATCATGGTTTACATAGATTTACCTTTATGATTCAATGCATCAACCTCTTTTTTTGGTTTTCCAAGATGGTATAAAATGTGCAATTAAAATCCTTGATGAATTCCATCCATCTTCTACACATCTTCTTGAATTTTATCTGAGTGAAAATATAATTTAGTATTTTATAATCCTTATATGTTAACCATTTAATCCATAAAAAATATCCCTACATATTTTTAATCAAAAAAATAGCTCTTCAAAAATCCTGTGTCATTTGATTTAACTCAACAAGTTTCAACAGTTTTAAAGAATAAGCAATTACCTAATCATTCAACATTATGACAAAACCATGTCCTTTCAAACAGACATTACTATAGTTGAAAAAAACAACACTTCTGAAAGGTAGGGAAATAATTTGAGAATTCATAGATCTTATTTTCAATTCATGAAAATATTCATAAAATTATTTCATCCAAAAGAATTTAACTCATTTTCATTTTAACATAGATTGTGGGAAAGATAAATTTGATGTTTTTTCAGTAAACCTCCAATAATAGTCAAATAAAAATGAATATTATGAACCTCAGTTATATTTTTGTTTCTTTGTTATTCTTGAAAAATTTAAATTTTACCAAGATCAATAGTTATTCCATATTCAGAAACATTGTGACCATGGAAATAAATTTTCTACAACCAAAATTCAAACATACTGAATATTCAATGGAATTTTTTTTGAGGCTTATAAAACTACCGTTTGATGTCTTTCATGTTCTTTTTTTCTTGTTGAATATACCAAAATTTCATCAATAAAGACAACCACATATATATCCAATAACTATTAGAATATTCTATTAATATAATCCATGAATAAATTTATGTTAATTAGTTAACCTAAACAAAATAACTACAAATTCATAATTCCCTTATCATGTATGTAATTTTTTCATCTAGATGTTTTATTCCTTTAGTTTCAATTTATTGTACCCCAAAATCATGTTAAACTTAAAAAAATATATTATTTCTCCATGGTGCTGATAAAAAAATCCTCAATATGAGGAAGAGGATACATCATCATAATAATGATGTTCTTAAAAGATCAATAATCAATGCAAGGTCTCATTAGACCATTTTTTAATTTTAAAAAATACATTGGATCACCCCATGGTGATTTTCTAGGATAGATGAATTCTTTATCTAATAATTCCTACATTTTTGTTTTCTATTCACAATGTTAATCGTGAGCCATTCAATATTTGGGTATTAAATTAGCATATCATTAAGAACTAATTCAACCGAAAAATCAACCTCTTAGTCCTGAACAACTCTTGGAAAATAATCATGAAAATGAATAAGATGCTCATGCACCAATAGGTCATTATTAATATTAATTGTTCCTTTATTTCCAAAAATATGTGAAATATAAGATTCATTTTTATTTTTGTAGTTTCTCTGCATTACGATATGTTATCAATGATATAGGTTCATTCATGTTGACAAATAGAAACTATTTCATAAATAAAACAACTTTATTTCTACAATCAATATTAGAATGGTAAAAAAATTCTAATCCATTCACAGGATAACATCATACTCTCCTAAAAGAAAAACAACAAGGTTTTGTTGATAATTTACCTCTATAGACAATTAATGGATGATTATTATAATTAATTTTTTCCTTAATATTTTATCCATGTTTTTCTTTTCGTATATTATGGATTCGTTTCTTAAGGTGGAATTACAAATTTATTATAAAATTTATCAGAAATGAATGAATTTGTAGATCCTGGATAAAACAAAACCTAAGAATATTATGAAGAAAAATGCAATGTAGATGACACCACTTCTTTTTATAGCTCAAACTCTTCTAAAGATATTGGTAATAATTTTTTGACAACCATTTGTTTCCAAAAATAATGATTTTCATCCCAAGTGACTATCTTTGGAAACATATTTGAGATATGATTGAAAATATTATAGTTAAAATATCTAACTGTTATCTTATCACTATTCTTTTGATAATTTTATTTACACTCATGAGCCATGTGTGCAAACATTTCACAACGATATCTCTTTCCTTAATTAACTAGTCATTCTCTGAGATGATTTCTACAACACATTTCTCAATTACGTAATTTAATGTTCCTGCATCAATTTTTTTTGGATTAATTATTCCTCAAATAATCCCAATAATAATACTTCTTATTCTGGTCATCATGAGGTATATATATGTCAGAAATCTTTATCTTATCCTTTTATGAAGAGAAAAAATCTTTCTCTATCTTTTTAAATCTCCTGCAATAAATACTCTTTGTAAACCCGGTTTCAATATTGATTAAAAATAATTAATTTTATTATCAGTATCCCAAATAAAATCCAAAACATACCAAGATAATCATGTGATGTTATTCATATGATGCTAAGAAATATTTATATTTTTTACATTAATTCCAAAAATTGATTTTTCATTTGAAATTAATCATCCTTTAGGAAATAATTACATAGGAAAATATCATTGAATGTTCCCCATTACATGGTATTAATATCTTAGTTCTCACTTATATTCTTAAACAAGGACTAATATTGATCATATTAACATACGAAATGATAAATAGAAAGGGTTTCCATTGGATTTTTATGATATCCCACAACATTAAATATATTTCTCATAACATTTATCCATCCTTTAGCAAGCACCAGATCAGATGATCCACTGAAATATGGGGGATATATCTTCATTAAATGTTCCAAAAAAGACATATTATATCATGGAAGATCATTTTCCTCTATAAAATGAATATCACTACTATTAATCACCTGATTCAACTGATTCATTACTATCACAAACTTTTCGGTTCTAATTCCCACTATTCCATGCTGTATATTCAGAAAAATATCATCCACATGGATCCTACATACTTCATCTAATCTGTTTTTTTGCAGATAATATCATGAATATATATTTCTATGAATAATAGACATGGTAATATTCAAATTAAATATTATATTAAATTACACATTCAAGTAAAAATTATTTATAGTGATATGTTAACATCATTCTAACCCTTATGGTTATAAAAACCATCCGATTATACGAAAAATAAGAACATACACTTAAAACATTACATAATATTGAGTTTTAGTCAGTAATTTACATTCATTCTCATTTAGGAACATTTTAGGTATAGTTATTGATAGAATGTGGACATAATACATACATAAAAAACAACATTCATAGAAAGAGGATACACCTAAAAGTGTATCCATTTTTCTTCAAAATATGGAGGAATGGAAATTGGTTATTCTCCCGGAAAAAACTCTCATTAAATCAACATACCTCTTGGGTGGAAACCCTGATAAGTCCTCAGGACCCACATCCTAGAACTAATCCACCACGGAAGGAAAGATGAGTTGATCTACTCCCCCTTAATCTAGAATATGGAAAGCCACTTTGGTTGTGATTTCACCCAACTACTGAAAAAAAAATCCCTATATATACTTCCTGAACATTCCTTTCACCACATTGAACATAAGTGTCTCCCTTAAGGGATTTGAATGTTACCCTATAATGGTAACAGTCAATATGGGCATGGTACAATACTAGACAATCCATACCCAAAAATCAGATTAGAACTTGATATCTCAAGCACAAACAAGTCCAATAGAAATGGTGCCCACTAAATTTAAGAACAAACCCCTTACATTGCCTGGTATTTTCTTCTCATACCCCCAATGAAGCATCAATTGACTTAACTTCACACAAATATTCCACCGCTAGGCCCAACACACTTACAAACTGAGCAGAGATAAAAGAATGTGATGCACCTATATTAAACAAATCACTAGAAAGAGTAGAAGCTAAAAGGATCATACCTAGAATAGTTAATGGTCCATCCTCACCACCTCTATGTGTATAATGAACTGCATGGAGCTGTCCTTCTTATCTACCCTGGGCTCTAGTCTGAATTCATAGTGATGTACTGCCCTACTAGTATGAACGCTCTCATCCCAGAGTTCCCCATCTGCCACCTCTACTAGTACGGATGTTCAATCTCCAACTTACATCCTAATATGGGGTAATTGATCCCCAACCTACACTCGGCTTCGGTCTCAATCCTCCATCCATTCCAAGTTATCAAGGGTTCCTAAATAATCTCTACACATGCCCCATTCTACCGCACGCTTGGCACTCAACCAGTGGTTTCAGTTACTGATTGCATAGGTTTCCAAACCTACCCCATTGATATCATAAAACTCGATCACCACTCTAATAGGATGGTTCTCTCTTATAAATACTATTTTCCCTACCTTTAGAGTGTAAATTATTGAAATGGAACTTCCTACTATCAGAAGTCATGCCACTGAGTCACCCAACTAGAGATACACATCCACCAATAGAAGATTCCTTGATATTTCATTACAAAATAAGGGTTTGATCCAGAACATCATTAAAACTATTTAAATGGAAGATATTCACATGGGATTTAATCTCATGTATAAGTATATCCTAGAAACATCTCACTGTATATGCCTCATCCCCCACCAAAGCTGGAAAAAAACATTACAAGTCGATGAAATGGAAAGCATGATCCATTACTAACATAGACCCTTAGGTCAACATCATAAACTATGTATCCTTCTCCTATCTCAAGATACCCAGATAGAAATGTTCTATAAACTTTTCCTAAAAATATTTCCATATCATATCATCAGTTTTATGGGCCAAAATCAAAATATCCAACTAGTTCTTTTCCTGACCTAGCAGCATATAAGCCACTATCCTGACCCTCTTCTTAGGGGGGTCTTTAAGTGACCAAGAATTGTCAGGATGGACTCTATCTAGAACTCAACTACATTTGATCCACCCTCTCCAACAAAAGTAGGAGGGTGTTGTAGCTAAAAATCCCTAGTCAGTTTAAACATACTCGGCACAACCCTCCCTGGGTCACGCTTCATCATCTTCATAAAATGGTCTAAGTTCTCACAAAACTTATCTTATCCCCTATTACCCTAATTCATTGAGTTCCCTTAGTCCACCTCTGGAGGAGTGTTCTTGGAGACATCCTCTTGTCGTCCAACTAGCACAAGATGTCTTGGTGGCATCTTTCTACAATTCCAAGCACACGTCTCAAAGAACATAACACAAATCATCCATAATTTCACAAAATAAATCCCTCCCCTAGTCATAAATAACCCATTTCTCATACACTATCTCAAAAAACATCATCACATCTAGATCACTACCCTCAACCATTCCTACCGCAGGTCATGGATAACATGATGTAACCAACATACATAATCACCAATATTTCATTAGACACCTTTTTAAAATCATTTACACATTTACAATCTAAAGCTTTATTCTTAGGAACACTCCCCATTTCAAAAAAAATTACAGCTAACTTTTTAACTCATTTACAACCCTTTATTATTCACAAATATTTAACTATTCTTTAATATTATTTCCTTTTTACCCATTTGCATCATATTTATTAGACACCATTTTCTTTAAATTCTCAAGAAATTAAAATTCATTATACCTTTCATGCCCCACACACCAATCCCATGTGTGCCTATTAAGATGCATGCCACCTATATCCCTAGGTTCCTATAATGATGCATGAATTCACAATCTCATGCCATTCCGACCATGAGAAAAATATCATAAAATTGTCACATAACACAAAAAGTTTATCACCCAATGATGAAATATCATTCAAATGTAACAACACACATTAAGAACAACAATTATCACTCTAGGAACTTGGGTTTTCCCTCATACATGGGTCAGCTACTCCCATGAATAAGATCATTTACATGGCCCGGCACATCCTAATCTCCCTTTTACCATCCCAAATATTAATACCATAGAAAAGAAACTAATATAATACCACTTTGTAACATCCCCGAGCTAGGTTTCTACAAGACCTCAAGCACGCCTCCCTATATTCTAGTGGTTGTCTACTAGTAGTGAGGGTCTAATGGATCATGTGGGGAGACTATACCCTATTTATTATAGTAATCCATATAACATAACATATTAAATAAAATAAACAATGAAAAATAATCCCAAAACATGAATTCCCAACCATTTACTAACTAGGGTGCATCCACAACCAACAATAAATATGCCATTTCATGCTAATAGTACTAAAAGTGAAAGAAAACCCAAAATAAAGACCAACAGCTGAATCCAAAAAATGGGTCCTAACTCCAATTTTGAATCCTCAACCATGAATATCCCAAGACCAACTCAACTCCCTATCATAGGTCCTTTACCCTTGTCCTAACTTGAAACCATAAAATCTATTAGGGTACCCAATGGCATCCCAAGCAGGGTGTGAGTATAACTCAGTAGGCCACCACCAACAGTGTCTACAAAATATTCAGTCTAAGCAGATAGTGCATGCAAGTATGAAATAAATGACAAGGTAAACCAACAGACAACTCGGGTGTTGTTAGTTAATAATATTTACTTTAAACACTCCCTATCTTTATTCCAACTTAATCAATTACACCATCATCATTACCAAATTCATTTTTGTCACATGTTCTGCGGGTTAGGCATTTACATCATTGACATAATGGCCTAAGTTGGTCAAATTATCATGCATAAGGGAATAAATAAAATTTCATATATCACTAGGGATGAAAATTACATAAATAATTTTAACACACTTACCTTATAGCCTCAGTCTAGGTAGTCTCATCCAATGCAACCGTTAGGGGCCTAGAGCCTCAGTTGAACTCCCTAACCCAGGCATTCTGGGGTGGACCCTTAGTCCAACCCAACCCATGGGAGGAGCCTAAGTCCTTTATGCCACAACACCAAGCCATGTGAATATACTTATTTATCAATTTACCAAATATACCATATTGCAAAACAAATATAAACATTGCATATAACATTTACAATTCATGTTTCATTCAACAAATAAACCATCATCAAGCCTTAACCTATTAGAACATTTACCATTGACTTGGCATAACCCATTTAACCCATTTCCCATTTTCATATCTTAACTCATTTAGCATAATCAATAATTCCCATACATTAACCCATTTCTCAATTTACATTCATTATCCCATTTAACACATTCAACAATTCATATGCCTTAATCTATTTATACATTTCAATTGCAAATTCATATTCAATTGACACATTCACATTAATCCATTTAACCCTTTTCACATCATGTCAAAAAATAACTTGTTTCATTATTAACAATTAGACACACTAACAATTTTCCTTTTTAAACTTAACTAACATTTCAATACATTTATCATGGGATATATTTTAACACAAATGAACTTTAGGCTTAACATCACAATTTCCCATGTTCATGAATATTGACGCGCCCCATTGGTGGCCCTAAATTGGTCAAATAATCCTCAATTCATACCACATGGATTATAAGGGATTCAATTCATCATTTATCCAGTTTCTTTACCAAATCTTACCCAATGTAACAAATTCACCACAAGAGGAGGGAAATATCACAACCACACATACATACTACAAAAAAACTATGGGATATAACTTATAGACCACCTACCTTGATAATGAGGACAAACACACACTTAAACATAGCCTTAGATCTAGATTCAAGCACCCGTTGAAGCTCTAACCTAAGATCCATCAGAAAAATAGGATTTTAGACCTTCTGAAGAATAAAAACAAATCCAGAAGCCCTAATATGGGAAAAGGAATAAAGATGAGCATTAGACTTACCCATAGCTGTGATGATCAATTAATGACACTCCAAACGGCCTATAATTAAAGGAGATCAAACCTTGGGAAGATTAGGGGATTTTGGTTTTTCACTATAGATAGAGGAGGAAAAAATGGGGAGAAAATCGGGTGAGGAACTTAAAATCCAAAAGGGGAAATTTGGTAATTTTTCACTTTTTAATGAGGCGTGCGGTTTGGCAACACAGTTTTCCAAATCGTGTGCCAATCATGCACAAAAATTTATCCTAAAGGGGTCCAAGTTGCACAGTTACCTAGGAATCCCACATGGTTTGACAAACCATGCAACAACTATGCGAAATGCCTCTATCTAAGGTCACACAGTTTGGATTTCCCCCTTTCACAGTTTACTCTAACCATTCAACAACCATGAAACATGCACTGGAAGGCCCAAATTCCCTTTCTTTCATGTCTTGAACACCCATAACACCCCCTAGATTCCTCATACACCCAGTAAAAATCCTATTAACCAAAGTTAAGAGAACTAAACAAAAATTTAAACAAGGAAATACCTCCATGAAGTTTGGGATCATATATGTTCTTACTAAACTGAGACCTATATAATTTCAGTAGGTATTATAGGAAGGTATTTGGATCGGTCTTGGAAGAACCAAATAGATTTTTAAGTGTGAAGAAAAATAGAGAATATTTGTCCATATATAAGATATGGGAGGGGCACTCTTTGAATTTCTCAAAAATATTAAATTAATATAAATTAATTTTCAATTCCAAATGGATCCAAACTTATTAATTAATAATATAATATGATTTTGGGTCGAAATATATTCATAAAATAATATTTAGATGAGTTTTGACTAAATTTATACACTTATCATTTGGTTTTAACTCTTATTTAACCACTATAACTCTTACTATGGCAACACGTATTTTTTACTTTTTAAGGGTTAATATAGTAACAATAAAATGAAAAAAGACCCATAAATGGATCATGGATGACATGTTAAACCATATTAAAATATTTTCGAATAATTTATGATTTTATAAATTTTATATCACTTAATAAATTATTGTTTATTTAAAATATCATTAATGTCAATTTTGACACTATTCATTACTTTGAATTTTAAAAATATTAATACAACAAGATGATGTCGAAAAAAATAATTTAATACACTCCTAGAATGTATAAGTAATCGATAAAATTTTTGGATCAGATTAATTTTATCAAATAATATTTATTTTAAATAGATTTTATATCATTTATTTGATTATTCCATTAATTGAATAATTATTGCATCATCATTGTATAATTATTTAAGGTAGTTATTTCTTCACTAAAAATTAAAAATAAAATACCATGATGAAGATAAATATTTTAGATTTTAAATTAATATTTATATTCTAAGATAGTTTCTGAATAACCCTATATTAGAATTGTTATAGTTATTAAAAATATGAGTACGATATCTTTGACTTTTCTTTAAATAAAAAATTATATATGTCATAATCTCATCCAAGTGCCTCCAAAAGGCTATAATTTCTATCATTGGATTATTATGGTCTGAAATAACTCATATAATAAAAAATTTCAAGTTTTAGGGTCATTTTATAATCCATATTATATTATTTTTTCCTTTAATTACTTGATTTTTACCAAATTTACCCTTAACTATGGTAACAAAAATTACCAAGGTTACTATTCATATTGACCAAATATATAAGGGAAATTTTTAATTAATTTGGAACTTATAAATACAAATATTACATCTATTTTTTAAAGTTTAAAACACATAATTTGTAGGATTTAATTTAAATTTAAACCTACAAAATGCAGCGAAAAACGGTTTTTCAGAAAAAAGTCATTTTTAAATTTAAAATGTTTTTATACTAAATTCAAGTATAAAATACATATAAAAATAAATAATTGGATTAATTTAAATAAAAATAAACTATTTAAAATTTAAATCTAATCCAAAACATAATTTGACCTGAAAATACATGAAAAAAATATGATTGTTAATAAAAATCGGTATTTTCACTATTCACTAAAAAATCAAACTTTTTAGAAAAATATAAAAATTTAACCATAAGATAATTTTTATATGATGAAACCAAAAATTAATTTTATTTTTTAAAATAAATTTTATAAAATTTCCAGAAATTAATTATAATATTAATTCATGAAAAGCAATAAAAAACAATTTTGAAGAAAATATATTTTTTTTAATGATTAAAATGACTTTACTAAAAATTAAGTTATTATTTTAAAATAATTTAAAAATAAATTAATAATAAGTAGGATTATTTTATATTTCATAATTCAATTAATATTATTCATTCCCTCTAATTTAATGGCTGGGTTATAACGGTAACATAATAACAATGTTTAGTTGTTCGTTTAAGCTCAATATTGCATATATTGTACACTATCAAACATAGTATTTCCTTTTAAAAACTCGGGATGTTACCGGTTCAATTCTTTGGAACTTCTATGATTCTAAGTAATTTAAATGTTAATGAGTTTACACTTGAATCTTCTATATAGAAACCCTAATCTTTCTTACATAACTATCACATAATTTTTATGACAAACAACATAAAAGTGTTACAATCCAGGATCCAAAGGTTTAGTGTCTTCGGAAAATTAGGCTCATAAATGAATTTTTCATAATGAAACATAAACATTATTTAATTAATTCTTATATGTCTTCTTATTGGACCTCATGTTCTCTTTAGTACAAGTAATCACCTGAGGATATACATCAAAGAAATGGGTGATCTAAAAGCCTAGTAAGAGGATTAATAAGGGACGTGAATCAATATAACATGGGTGATAATAATCATCATATCATAAGCATAAGATCATTATAAATTTCATGAAGGAAATATGTGATAAATACATGGAATGTGGCAATGCATAAAAATGAAACATCATGTCATAGTGGTCAAATACCACACATTGTTGTAAAGAAACCTAGCATCTTGTTCACGTATAACATATGTGCATAATCATAACATCATCATTGTGAAAAAATATAGCATCATATTCACACATAATAAACATTATCTTATGAGATCCATCACATTACCCAATGCATTTGAGGGATATATAATTCCAATCCCACCTGTCACATCATAATATTTACATAATCATGCATGCCATATAGAACGTATAACAATCATAATCATGAAATAAACCATGGAAAAGAATGGGTTTCATAAGGATTTCATCAATAATAATTTCATGAATAAAATTAGGGTTTCCAAATGAATAAGGGAAAACATATTTGGCATAATCATCATCATTCTTGAGTGAATAAGAAATAAATCAAGAGGAGTAAAAGATGTGTTTTAATAAAGAAGAGTTCTTTTGAAAAATATTTGTATTTTTCATAAAATAAATTAGGAAACATGTATATCCATAAAAATAAAATTAAATAATAATGAAATGATATTTAATTAACATTAGAGTATTATTCATACCAAAGGTTTCATGAATGAGGGATAACCCAAAGAAAAGTAGTTGGGTTTGAGAATCCCCTTTATTTCATCACTTTTTCACCTCCTAGATCACTGTTAAAAATCTGGCCTTTAATAGTGCTAGTAAAAAGGCTTTATCAACACTATATAAGTGATGATAATGTGAGTTATGTTAAAGTTTAGTCTTTAATAGTGATATTTTTATCACTGAAAATTACCCCCTTTATCAGCCCTTTTTTTAAGCACTGATAAAGGGGATAAAATTATTTTTGTTTGGACCTCATCCCATCCTCCTTTATCTATATTTTATGATATATATATATATATATATTTCATTACATTTTTTATCCATATATTTATATATATTTATATATATTTATATATATTCTTAAATACATATATAAAATATGTTTTTTGTGTATGTGTGTGTTCATAAATACATACATACATACATGTATATATATGTGTGTGTGTGTGCATCTATAAATATAATTATACATATTTATATTTATTTACATATATTATATATTAATATTTATATACATATATTATAATATATATAGATAAATATATATTTATTTGTCAATACACACATAGAAATATATATATATATAAACATTATATATACATTAATTATATAGGTATATAAATGTTCATACATTTTTATTTTAAATAAAATGGATATAATTTTTTATTTAGATAAGTTTATTATATTTATAAATATATTTTATATGTAAATATGTTTACATATTTATTTATAAAATTAAATTTTTATGTGTGAATATATACAAAATATGTATATATTTTTATATATTTGATTATAAATAAAAATACAATATGAAAAATGATAAAAATTTAAAACACTAATATCAATGTGAATTTAATACATGGGAATAAATTCAATCTACACCAAAAAAAGGACAATAATACCCCTTTAAATGAAGCTAAAATTCCATTAAATGTTAAAAGATTAGGATACCCTAAATAAAAACTCAGTTTTGGAGGCCTTATGAGCCTTTTATGGCCTCAAAAAATGTGACTGGGGGTTCTATAAAATAATTTGGGCATAGATATCATCGCAAGATTTAATTTGATATGTGGTAGAGCCCAAATGGACACCCGGATCAAAAGTTATGGTCATTTGAAGGTCAAGTCATGTTTTCAACTTATTTTACAGTATTTATTAATTTGTTGATATTTTTTATCTTAAAATTTTTATTAAATTACTATTACATGATAATAATTATTAAATTAATAATTAATATTATTTTTTATTTATTTTATAATTCTTTTTTCACTAAATATCTTATATATTAAGTGTAAATGTGTATTTAGACTTATATAAATCATATTTTATAAAATATTATATATATGTCAATATAAGTATATTTTTATGTTAATATATTATTTTTAATGATTTATAATTTTTTTATGAAATTTAATATTTATCAGTGCTAGTAAAAAAACACTGAAAAAGATCCCCCAGTCAGTGCTTTTTTACTAACGATGATAAAGGCCCCCCTTTTTGAGCACTTTTTTATTAGTATTGATAAAGGGACCCACTTTATCAGTAATTTTTATGAGATATTATAAATATCCCCATTTATTATCACTTATTTATTAGTTTTTATAAAGGGTTCTCTTTATCAGCTCTTTTTTAGCACCGGTAAAGACCCCCCTTTATCAGAGATTTTAGCTAGTGCTGATAAAACCAAGTGTTGTTAAAAGCTTATTTTTTAGTAGTGAATAATAACATTATATTCATTAAAAAATTGATACATAACTGAATTATATTAATTAATATAACTATTTATCAACTATGATCATTTTATTATATTTCTTAATTTTTATTGATGAAGTTGAAGTGTTTTTATATCATGTTTTTCTTAAAAATTTCTCATTTCGCTTTTATTTCCCTATTTTCATTCAATGTAATTTATACATTAGTATAGTTAATTAAAAAATATTATAATACATATAATTACATGTTTATATGTTATATAATTCATAATATCCATCCATGATGATGGTTATAAGTGTTGACATGGAAATGTCTCTGTAGGTGGTTAACCGACCTTTGACGGGACATTGTCGGGAGAGCGGGAAAAGAAGGTATGACATTTATATTTTTAATAAATGTGACAATTATATTAGGTTAAAATAATTAATATAATTGTATATTAATTCATAATTAATTTTATATTATATGGTTTTGAAATTAATTGGGAAAAAGAATAAATATAAGAAGAAAAGAGGGGAGAGTTAATAGACTTACTCTCTCTTCAGTGTAGCTTCTCTTATATGAAACTATAAATCCATTGATGATTAGAGTTGGATTGATCCATAATTTCCCTAAGTATTATAATGGTATTTAGAGGGAGTATTTTGGTATATATTATTATTTGGAATAGGCGGTAGGAGTTTTTTTCCAAGGGAAGGGAGGGGTTATTTATACTTGAGGAGAGGGGTATTTTTAGAATAAAATATTGAATAAAATAATATATCAAAGCTAAAACTTGTAATATTTACTTTTTGATAATATAAATCATATATAAATATAATAAAATTGTTTTAAGACCTTAAACCCCATTTATAATTCGAATTTATTAGTTTATTAAAAAGGAAAGCGAAAAGAAAAAAAATTGTTATTTTAAGGAATGATTTTTTGATTTAGGTTTTGAAAAGTTCTTTTTAGGTTTGGGAATTAAGTTTATCATATTTTAATGACTAATTTATGAAATAAAATATATCATTCATGAACCTAAAGTTCTAGAAATAATTATGTCATTATTAAATCATGAATGATGTATTTTAAGATAAATTAGTTATGTGAAAAACTGTATTTTTACTATTCACTCGAAAATTGAATTTTTCCAAAAAAATTACCAAATATTCAATCTAGGATAATTTTGAAATGAAAATTTCAAAAATTATATTAATTTTATCAAAATAAATTTCTAAAATTTGTTATTTTAATTTTTAATATAAAAATAATGATTTTTACAAAATACTTTAAAATACAATTTATTAAAAATGTGCTTAGATTTTCTTTGAGTTTTTTAATAATGATATTTATTTTTTGGGATTATAATAATTATATTTACATAAATTAATCATGATAAATATTATTTATATCACAATTTATTATTTTGGGTAAAATTTCTATTCCAATGGTCAGGATACTATTCCCAACAGTTATGTTACTATTCCCAACAGTCAAGTTACTATTCCTAACAGTCATGTTAGTATTCCAATGATCACATTAATATTCGAATAGTCACATTACCTCCTATATATATCACTCCATTCTTTTATTCATCATTCAAATCAATTCCTCTCAAGGTTTTATATTTCTGTTTTCTATAATGTTTCATGGTTTATTGATATTTTGCTTCTTCTCTATAGTGTTGGTAGTGAGGGATGTGATTATAGTAGATTGGGGTGATCTATATTTTTCCATTTTAGGTTTTCTATTGTGTATTTTTTGTCTAGTTGTAATTTTTTTTATTTTAATTGGTTTCATTGTTGATTAATGTAATAGTATTTATTAATAAAGTTTTTTTTGGTTTTTCTATATTTTGTATGTGTATAATATATAATATAATAAAACACACATTTATTCAACAAACAAATATTACAAATAAAAACTAGGTCATTAAATTCTTCCCCATTTAGAAATTTCATCCCTGAAATTTCAACTCATATTCTTAGTTGAGAATGGATGAGGATACTTCTGTTTCATTATGTTCTATAGTTCCCATGTTACCTCTTCATACTTATGGTTCCTCCACAACACTTACACAAGGTGAGTTTTCTTTTTATGTAGAGCTTTGTCTATATGTTATAAGATATTCACTGGCTGCTCTTAATATGAGAGGTCATTCTCTAGTTCTTCCACCTCTATATTCAATACATGTGAGGGAATGGGTATGTACTTTCTCAAGAGTGATACATGGAATATGTCATGAACTTAATCCACACTTTTTGGAATTGAGAGTCAATAGACCACATATCCTATGCTATCGAGGATCTCAAAGGGGCTAATGTACCTTGGTATAAAATTTCCTTTCTTTCCAAACCGTATGAATCTCTTATGTGGTGATATTTGAAGTAAAACTATGTCTCCAACATAGAACTCCAATTACCTTTAACAGTTATCAGTACAGCTCTTTTTCTGACTCTAAGCAGCTTTTATATATTGTTGGATGGATTTAACCTTATCTTTCATCTCTTATACAAGTTCAAGTAGAAGTAGCTTTAATTCTCTAACTTTATCCTGACAATTTGGAATTCTACATCACTTCCCATACAAATCTTTATATGGGTCAATTTAAATACTCAAGTAGAATCTGTTGTTATATGAGAACTCAGCAAATCAAAGATTTTGATCCCATACACCTTTGAATTTCATTATGCAGGATCTTAGAATGCCCCCCAAGGATCTGAATAGTCCTTTCAAATTGGCCATCAGTTTGTAGGTGATAGGTCATGCTAAAATTCAATTCAATACTCAAATCATGTTGAAGGCTTCTCCAAAATTTAGATGTAAACCTTGGATCCCGATCAGAGACGATCGAAAGTGGGACCCCATGCAACCTCACCACTTCCTTCACATGTATCTTGGCAAGTTTATCAAGAAATATATCTTCCCAAATAGTGATAAAGTGGTAAGTCTTGGTGATTCGATCCATTACAACCCATATTGCATTCTTTCCTTTGTATTTCTTTGAGAGACCAATTGCAATTCAATGGTTACATTATCCAATTTCCATGTCCGTATAGGCAATGGTTGCTTCATCCCTTTGGAATTTTTTCTCTCTATTTTAACTTGATGAAACACTAAACATTGTGAGATATAATTTTCAATATCCTTATTCATGTTGTCCCACCAAAAGTTCTCTTGAAGATCACGGTACATCTTGGTACTTCCAGGATGGATAGAAAAAGATAAGATATATGCATTATCTAGTATATCCTTATTTATCTCAAGTGATGAAGGCACACAAATCCTAGTTCCAAATTGGATGACACTATCTTCATAAATGTTGAACTCATGTATCTTCCCTTCCTTTACTTCTTTCACCTTCTTTTGAAGCTCCAGATCATCCCTTTGTGCCTCCTTGATCTTTTCTTGGTTAGATAGTTGGGAAATCATTTGGGAAAGGTAGGATGTATTCCTTTTCATTATGATTTCAAAATCCATCCTTTTAATATCCATGAAGATAGGGTATTTCTCAATTCACATCATGGATAGAGTAGCAGATTCTTTTCTTCTAAGAGCATCATCTACCTTGTTCACCTTTACCGGATAGTAGTGAATAGATAAATTTTAGTCCTTGATTAGATATAACCATATTTTTTTACATATATTAAGATCCATCTATATTAATATATACTTTAGAATCTTATGATCAGTATATATATCACACTTTTCACCATAGAGATAGTACTTCCAAATATTTAGAGAGAATATCATAGTTGTTAACTCCAGATCATGCATTGAGTAGTTTTATTCATGGATCATCAACTATAGTGAGGTGTAGGCTATCAATTTATCATTTTTCATGAGTACACAATCTAAGACTTTCTTTGAATAATTGTTTTATATAATAAAACCTTCTTTAATTCTTGGTAGTGTGAGTATAGGTATAGTGATTAGCCTCTTCTTGAGATCCTTAAAGATTTCCTCCCATTCTTTCATCCATACATAATTTACCCCTTTCTATGTTAACTTAGTTAGTGGGACAGACAATCATGACAAATTTATCACTAAATGTCAGTAGTACCTAGTTAATCCAACAAAACTATGGATTTATGTGACACTAGTGGGTCTGTTCCATTCCTTAATTTCATTTGTCTTTGAATGTTCCACATAAATTCCCTCAATCGTTATCACGTTCCCCAAGAATGTGACTTATTGTATATAAAATTTACACTTGCTAAACTTATCATACATTTTATCCTTACTTAATGTAACTGTAATAATACTTAGATGTTCTTCATGTTCCTCCTTACTCTTAGAGTAAATGAGAATATCATTAATAAAAACTACCACAAATTTTTCAAGATAGCATCTAAAGACTATATTCATAAAATCCATGAATATTATAGGGGCATTAGTAATCACTAAAGGCTTAACTATGTACTCGTAGTTCTTATACCTTGTATGAAAAGAAGTCTTCTAGATATCTTTATTCTTTACATTCAGTTGATGATATCCAGAATTAAGATCCACCTTTGAGAAGTATTGAGCTCCTCATAGTTGATTAAATAGGCTATAAATCCTTATAATATGATACTTTTTCTTTATTGTGATCTTATTGATCTCCTAATAATCAATACACAGCCACATTAATCTATCCATATTCTTGAAAAAGAGAACTGGAACACCCTAAGGTAATGCACTAGGGCATATGAACCCTGTTTCAAAATGATCTTATAGCTGCTTCTTTAACTCCTTCACTTTGATCAAGGCCATCCTGTAGGGGAATTTTGATATGGGGGTGGATTTGGGTATGCGCTCTATTGATAAATCTACCTTATATTCTAGGATAATTTTGGGTAACTCTTTAGGAAATACATCAGTGTATCCCCTAACAATGGAAATTTCCTCGAAGTTGATACCTGCCTTTGACTCAACCATTTGGGAAAGGTATACTTCTCCATAGGGTATCAACACCCGTACCTTTGATGGATTTTCCAAAGGAGATTCATGATCTTCCTTTAATTTGTAGAGGAGCATGGGATGGTTAAAAATATGGAAATATATTTCTTTTTTCCAACATTTTATGTATGCTCTATATAATGAGATCCAATCTATACCTAGTATAGCATCAAATTTCATTGAGGGAAGTATTACAAGATCTGTTGGAAGAATCTTCCCATGGATGCTTATAGGAGAATATTTTGACACTAAGGTTGAAATGATTGCACCACTAGGTGTTTTTATGGATATATCTACTTCAAGGTATCGAGGATTCGATACAATATTTCTAGAAAAAAATTACTGGATATAAAGGAATGTGTTGAACCAGAATCAAATAAGATTTTTTTCATTCTTGAGTTAATAATAAGTGTACCTAGTACAACTTCGTTTTCGTTATCCCTATAAATAGTATTTATGGAATAATATTTCCCTTGATACTTTGAATTTGGTAGTTACTGATACGGATTACCCTCAAGGTCCCATGGTTTAGTGTACTGGCTTACATAGTTCCCTTTTTCCCTATAGTTGAAGCATTGAACCATGGGTGGTGCATTAATATGGTTCTTCCTTTCCTCCATCATTTTAGTCGATTTCTTCACATATCTTTAACATTCATGAGCTTGGTGGCCTTCTATCTTACACTTTAAGTATTTCCCATCCCTTTGAGGCAATTTCCATGATGCTTCTTCCCACATTTTTGACATGTGGGTAGTTGGATCATCTTCCCTCATTTTTCATTTGAACCACCATCTTGAAATTTCGTTCTTATTTTCTTATCTACATAACCATGGGACAATTATACAAACTCTATATATACTTTGAGACACATCAAACCACTTCTTCATACCTCTCAAAGTCTCATATAGCTAGAGCCTTTCAAAGGTGTGGTTTTAAACTACTAAAGAATCTATCTATTTTTATATCATTGTTGATAAAAAAACTTGAGGCTTATATTGCATGACTTGTGAATTTTACCACATAATCCATGATATATTCACCTTCCTCTTTCTTTATCTCTTTTAATTATATCTTTATCTTTGTTCGAAGAGTACAAGAGAGATACTTGTTAAGAAATATTTTCTTAAAGTCTTCCCACTCCATCTTCTCTATTTCATCCTTTATTTTGGTGTCCTTAATAAACACCCACCATTGATCTACTTCTCCATCTAAATGATAAATGACACAAGTCACCTTCTCCTTCTTAGAATAATGGATCATGGAAAAGATCTTCTCCATTGAGCTAACCTACTATTCCATGATAAGTGGATTGAAAGTTCCAATAAGCGTCGGTGGTAATTTTTGCATAAAGGACTCAATGGATAGTTTATCCTTATTGGATGATTAATAATGTTCCATGTGGTTTAGGTTATTGTTAATATCCTAACATAGTTGGGTAAGCATTTCCATAAATTTTTGAACTCCACATCCCATGGGATTAGGGATGTCATTCGGAAAATCGTTGCATTGTCCCTCACATGGGTTGTTGTCCTAGTTTCTCCTTGTTTCCACCATTTTCTAAAATAGAAAAGGTATGAAAAAATCACAAGTCAACAAATCAAGAATAATTAATTTATGCTTTTTTTCAATTAATGCTAAAGGCATATCTTATGGGATCCCTATGTCTATACTTTTCTAAAAAGATTATTATATGATGTTTTACATATACATAGACTTATACTTATGTTTTATCACTTATTTTTTTCTAATCCTAATTATAAAATTAACTAAACCATTCTATGATTCCAACTTTAGAGTCCCAATTTTTCTTACATGATCGTTACATCATTTTTGTGATAAAAAACATAAAAACGTTATAATCCAAGATCCAAAGGTTTAGTGTCTTGGGAAAATTAGGCTCTTACATGAATTTTACATAATGAAACATAAAGATTATTCAATTCCGTATTCTCTATCTTCTTATTGGACCTCATGTTCTCCTTATTAAAATTAATCACCTAAGGATATACATCAAAGAAAGGGGTGATCTAAAATCCTAGTAAGAGGATGAATAAGGGACATGAATCAATATAACATGGGTAATAATAATAATAATAATCATATCATAAGAATATTATTATCATTAATATCATGAGGGAAAAATGTAATAAAAACATGGAATGTGAAAATGCATAAAAATGAAACATCATGTCATATTGGTCAAATACCACACATAGTTGTGAACAAAGCTAGCATCATGTTCATGCATAACATATGTTCATAATCATAACATCATCATTGTTAAAAAATATTGCATCATGTTTATACATAATACACATTATATCATTAGATACATCACATTACCCAATTCATTGTAGAGATATATAATTATGGGCCCACCCATCACGTCATAATATTTACATAATCATGCATGCCACATAGAATGTATAACAATCATAATGAAATAACCTATAGAAAGGAATCAATTTTATAAGGATTTCATCAAGAATAATTTCATGAATAAACTTGGTATTACCAAAGGAATAAGGTAAAACATATTTATCATAATCATCATTATTCTTTAGTGAAGAAGAAACAACTCAAGAGAAGTAAAAGATGTGTTTTTGGAAAGAATATTTCTTTTGGAAAATATTTGTATATGTCATAAAATAAAGTAGGAAACATGTATATCCTTGAAAATAAGATGTAATAATAATTAAATGATATTTAAGTAAAATTATAGGATTATTCATACCAAACTTGTCATGAAATAGGGATAATTCAAATAAAAGGAGTTGGGTTTGAGAATCCCCTTACCTTAATGCCTGTTTTATTTTATCACTTTTTCAAATCCTGAATAATAAAGATATATTTATTAAAATATTGATAAATAAGTGAATTATACTCATTTATACAACTATTTATCAACTAAAATCATTGGATTATATTTATTAATTTTCATTGATGAAGTTAAAGCATTTTGATATCATGTTTTTCTTAAAAATTTCTTGTTTCTCTTTGATTTCTCTATTTTCATTCAATGTAATTTATACATTAGTATAATTAATTATAGAATATTATAATACATAAAATTAAATTTTAATATGTTATATAATTCATAATATTAATCCATTGTGATGGTTATAAGTGTTGACATGTCAATGTCTCTATAGATGGTTAACTGACCTTTGACGGGACATTATCGAGAGAGTAAGAAAGGGAGGTATGACATTTATATTTTTCATAAATATGATAATTAAATTAGGTTAAAAAAATTAATATAATGTTAGATTACTGAATAATTAATTTTATACTATATGTTTTTTAAAAGAATTTGGAAAAATAATAAAGATAATAAGAAAAGAGGGAAGAGTTAATAGAGACTTACTCTCTCCTTGATGTAGCTTCTCTTGTACAACACTATAACTCCCATGATTATTGGATTTTTATTACTTCATAATGTCCCTAAGTATTATAAGGGTCTTTATAGGGAGGATTTGGGAAGATATTGGAATTTTAATGGGTGGGAGGAGTCATTTTCCAAGGGAAGGGAGAGGAGTTATTTATACTTGAGGAGAGGGGTATTTTTAGAATAAAATATTGAATAAAAAATATATCAAAGGTAAAACTTGTAATAGTGTATTTTTGAAATTATAAATCATATATAAATATAATATAATTGTTTTAAAACTTTAAATATCCTTTATAATTCGAATTAATTAGTCTATTAAAATGGAAAGTGGAAATAAAGAAAAATTGTTATTTTAGGGAATCACTTTTGACTAGGTTTTGGAAAGTTCTTTTTAGGTTTTAAAATTAAGTTTATCATATTTTAATGACTCATTTATTAAATAAAATATATCATTGTATAACCCCATGTTATAGAAAGGATTATTTAACTATTACATCATGAATGGTGTATTTTAAGATACACCGGTTATGTGAAAAACTGTATTTTTACTATTCACCTGAAAATTGAAGTATTTCAGAAAATTAACAAAAAATAACTCTAAGAAAATGTTGACATAATAATTTTAAAAATTATATTCATTTTATCAAAATAAATTTCTAAAATAGTTCATTTTAATTTTTAATATAAAAATAATGATTTTTATAAAATAATTTAAAATATAATTTATTAAAAATGTGCTTATATTTTTTTGAGTTTTTAAATCGTGATATTTATTTTTTATAATTATAATACTTATATTTAAATAAATTAATCATGATAAATATTATTTATATCACAATTTATTATTTTTGGTAAAATTACTATTCCAACGGTCGTGTTACTATTCCCAACAGTCATGTTACTATTCTCAATGGTCAAGTTACTATTACTAACGTTCAAGTTATTATTCCAGTGATCACATTATTATTACAATGATGCCACCTATATATACCAGTCCATTCTTTCATTCAATATTCAACCCAATTCCTCTCAAGGTTATATATTTCCATTTTATATAATGTTGCTTCTTTTACTAATATTTTTCTTCTTCTCTATAGTGTTGGCAGTGGGGATGATTATTCTAGTAGATTGGGGTGATCCATATTTTCCCATTTTATATTTTATATTTTATATATTTTGTCTAATTGTAATGTTTATAATTTTAATTGGTTTTATTGTTGATAAATGTAACAATATTTATTAATAAAGTTTTTGTTGGTTTCTTGATATTTTGTATGTGTACAATATATAATATAATACAACACACATTTATTCAGGAAAAAAACACTAGGGCATTACATAATACACATAGTATTTAATTTATTTTTCATTTCATAAGATGAAATGGATGGGAGAGTGTGTGTCTAAGGGTTACATGAGATATAACCAAATTCATTTACTCATACGTTTACGAAATGCATGAGTAAATTCATGGGCATGAAGAGCATAATCATATCCTATATAAAGGTGGTTAGACTATAATTATAGTATATATATTAAATCCTAAAACAATCCTTTGGAAGATACTTTCTCCCTCCTAAATCTATCTTCTTCCAACGTCCTTAGCACAACGAGAAACTAGCATGTCGTGGAGGTTCTTATAGTTTTTTCCAAACCATTTGGGTGATTAGGTGAAACCAGTGGATACAACATAATTAAAGGACCTTTAAGTTGTTCCTTGGTGATATCTATAAATCATTGAACAAAGGAAAAAAATAACAAGGTTTTTCCAATTTCATATGATTTATGTTTCAAAGTCAGGGTTATCTTGGGTTTTATGGTTTCTAAATGTTTATTTTTCTTTGATTAATCGTTAATCATTCCTTAGAAACCATTGAGACATGATAGTGTGAGATACACTTTGGGATATATATACCTACTTGATGGGGAGATTTTTTTCATTGAAGAGTGCTAAGAATACGCTTGTAGATTCTACCATGGCTGAAAAGGAATCTAATCGTGGGATATAGTTGAGGAACTTTGATACTAGGATACAAATTGAAAATGGAATAGAAATACCACTAATATATTTTATAATAATATATAAATTATTCTATATTTAAATAACTACAAGATATCAAAAAAGTTTAATAATATGGACAAAAATTTCTTGGTTATAAAAGAAAGAGTTTAGAGTGGAAATGTTTCTATAAAGCACATAGATACAAACTTCATGATTATGGATCTACTAAATAAAGTGTTACTTCCTAAGGTATTTCATGAGCATATAGCTCATATGGATGTTGTATAACTTTATTATATTTAGTTTTAGTGAGGTTTTTGGTTCTTCTAGATGTAGAAATTTATTTATGGTTGTTAAAATTATAGTTTATGGATATTTCATTTATACTGGTAATAAAGTATTTGGTAATGGTTATCAGTGAACTTTTTTATATTATATCACTAAAGTTTATGGTAGGAACAGTTGAAAATAGGTATTATGGGATCAAATAGAATGTAATTTTCATGTTGCACATCCATACTTAATTCATTTCATTATTTTATATCGATATACATGACCATTGATTGGGTTCAATAAAAATTTCATGTAATAAAATCCTCTTTGATACTATGTTGGTATGGATAATTGAATAGATAGTTTGGAGAATATATTTGTAATGATGAAAATTTTCAAGAACTCATGAGATTATTTTAATACACAATTATAATGTATCACATATAGCCAAAGTGGGATATTGTTGGACATTAAATGCTATCATTAATTTATCCCAATTATATAATTAATTAAAATATACAATTATGTTGGGATTTAATTCAATTAAGGAAAGTAAGAGATTTTATGTGTAGGAATCATTATTATTTACTCTACTTATGATGGGTAAGACTTAAAAATAAGAAAATTTGATTATTTGGTTAGCTAATAAAGGGTTGTGGTCCTCGAATCATTTGAATCATTTTATTCTTTTGAATCTCATCTCTATAAGTAAAGGAGATCATTGAAGAAACTCAAGGGACTATGTAATGATTTGGAAGATAAATTGTTAGCACTAAAGAATTAATCCAACATTATTGATTCTAGTAAAAAAAACATTCATCTTTCCAATTCTTTATCATTTGAACATGAAAGTTCATGGTTCCTATTTTTTTCTCATCAATAATTTCTCAAGTTCTAACAGTCAACTAGCCATGTTGGCCTTTGTTGTCATCATCACATCACTGTCAAAGTTTTAATCCACCAATTTCACCTTCAAAAATTCTTTTTTCATCACTCTAAAATTTCTTCATTTTTTAGAGATTTTTTTTCTAAAAAGGCCAAAGTTTGGTTGATCAAATTTTTGATATCATAGCATGATTCATTTGAATTATTCAATTTTTGTTTATTTATCTGTATTGATAAAATATTCTACTTAGCTTTTGGTTTAGGTCTAGATAATTTTTTTTAAATATAATTTCTTGAAATATATAGATATATATTAATATAATTAAATATTTTATTTTTTTTACTTTTTCAAAAATAATAATGACATAATGTAACTATTTTTAATCAAATGACGGCTAATAATGTGTCATAAAAATATCTAAGTATCATGTTTGTATGAAAATTTTTCAACTTAATACTTTTAATCAATTAGAATATTTGTTGGGGTTTCATGGATAATAAAACATGAAAATTACAATTGAATAAAAAATATTTTTTCTTTACCAAAAATATGTTGACATTAGGGGTGATTAAATGGATGGTTAACTAAATGATTATACTAACACTACTTTATATCATGCAATATTCATCACCACCCTTTATCACTGCTAGCTAAAATCAATGATAAAGGGGGTGTCTTTATCAGTGCTATCTAAAAGCAGTGATAAAATCACCCCTTTTTTAGTGCAATTTTTAGTACTAATAAAAGGCACCTTTATTAAGGGGGTTTTAGTACTGATAAAGGTCACCCTTTATTAGTGCTATTTTAGTGCTGATAAAAGGTATGATTCATAAAAAATTATATATCATTAAAATCATATATTAATATATAAATATATTTATATTGATATAAATATAATATATTTTATTAAATATAATTTATATAAGACTAAATATGAATTTACTCTAAATGTTAAGATATTTAGTGAATATGGATTATAAAATAATTAAAAATTAATATTAATTAATAATTTTCTAATTAATATTGAGTAGTGGTCATTTAATAAAAATTGGATGATATAAAAATTTAATAAATTAATGAATGGTCTAAGATAAGTTGAAAACATGAATTAAATTTAAAATGAACATAACTTTTGATATTGATGTTTCTTGGGCTCTAACACATATCAAATCAAAACTTGGGAAAAAATATACGATGTGGTGGCTCAAGGGGACCCTAGTTGGTGTTTTTTTAGGTTAAAAATATTCATAAGGCCTCTAAAACTGAGTTTTTTGTTGAGGTGCCTTAATTTTTGAAGATTTGATGGAATTTCAGTCTCATTTGATGGGGTCTTCTAGTCATTTTCAGTAGAGACTAAATTTATTCTCATGTATTAGATTCGTATAGATATTATAGTATTTAAATTTTACCATTTTACATATTATAATGTTATTTATAATTATATAAATATTCATATATTTATATATAATAAATCAGTTGTATAAATAAATATTTAAACATATTTAAATAAAATGTATTTTAAAATTTATAAAAAATGAAAATAAATATTTATTATTCATTTTATTTAAAATAAAAAAAATTTCATTTTTTACCTTATAAAAATGAATTAATACACACACATATTTATACAAGTAATTATAATAAATAAATATATGTGTTAATGAGAAAATATATATTTATGTGTATACTCTAATATATGAAAATAAATACATATATATAAATATTTGTGTATGTATGTGTGAAATATAAATGTGTATGTGTGTACGTAAATATATGTGTGTATGTGTGTGTCAATATTTTGTAAATAAATCATATATAAATATATTTTTATAAATACATCATTATCATTAAATATAGTATATAAACATATTTACAATAAATATTTACATTATAAAAAATTATATCTAAATATAAAATTATATGTGAATATGTATAAATATATATATGTAAATATATAGACATATAAATATATATGTAAAAATGTATAATTTTTTTTTTGGAAAATGAGGAAATTTAATTAAAATATCAAAGATCTAGTAATACAATAGAGTTTAACCAAGGAGGAAAATCGACTGACCAAACATATGATTTGTCGGTATGGTTCTATGTTTCCAAAAAGTGGGAAACCCTATTCCCTTTTATTTTGATGAAAGTGAACTTGCATGTAGAAAGGAATTGGGAAAGGGAGAGAATCCTCAGAACCAGTAATCTAAATGATTGAAGGGAATTCTTTGTCACATGGATCGCATTAATAATGGTATGGCAGTTCAATTCCAAAATAATGGATATTCATCCTCTCTTAATGGAAAACATAAGACCCTCACATATAGATCGGGCTTCTGAAACTAATAGATCCCACTACACATGGAAATATTTATGGCAAGTCGTCACCATGCCTCAATGGAAAACATAATACCCTCACATATAGGTCGAGCTTCCGTAACTAATAGATCCCACTACACATGGAAAGATTTATGGCAAGTCACCGCTATGCCTCTGAGGGAATCAGAAACCATGATACCAATAGTTCCACCCCTAGAGAGTGACGCATCCACATTAATTTTCATCATATCCATTAGGGGAGGGCTTCATATGTTAGTGTAGGAGTTAGGAATAGGAATATCAAACTACACCTCATTATATTTCCCTAACTCCAACCAAAATACCACACGCATAATCCAGAATTACACTATCCTCAATTACTATTGAAGTAAAAAATTCATTTCTTCACATCTAGATAATCCAGGAGATGATGAAGAGTTCATCCACCATATCCTTTGGGAGGTAGGATGACCATTTTAAGATAAGCATTGCAGTTTTAGTCTCTATGTCCACCAGATGACCAGTGTTTGATTCCCACACTTGTTAGACTACCCTAGATCTGGAAAAGAAGAATATAGCATATGACAGAGAATCCAATGTAGAAATTAACATGGGTAATATAGGATCATTATATTGAGGATCATAAGTAACTCATTAGAGGGGAGGATACTAACACACACTTTCCACCAAAAATACCATACTTTAGGGGGGATTTTCAGCCTCTACATCATCTTCTATAGGACGTCTTTTTTTGGGATTCACATCCTGAGTTCCATATTATATGCAGATTTAACTGAATTTTTTCCCAATTTATCCTTTCTCTAGTAGATTTTATCATGAACCATGTATTTCACAAATGGGATGTTAAGGATTATCCATATATCTCTCTCATTGAATCGTCTTTCCAGAATTTTAGTACACCAGCCATTTCCAACACTATCCAAGAGGGAGTTTACCATTTCATCCTCTTATCCAGAGACCATTGGTGAGGTAGCCTTTATTCCTTCATTATAAACCAGCCACATATCCCTCTATATCTTCATCGTGTATCTTACCCTAACTCTCTAATACAGTCCATTGAAAATGGTTTCTTGTGACCCTCATAAAATTATCTAGAAAAAACTAGGATGGGGACCCAATGGAGAATCGTAGAAGTCCATATGAGAAAAATACTTATCCTGGAGGATCTGGGCACACATGGAATCTAGGTTTTAGAGCAGCTTCTAGCCTTGATTTTCTAGTAGTACAGTATTGAAATGATGAAAATCCAAAAACCCCATTCCCTCAAAAATTTTAGGAAGGCGAAGCTTTTCCCATTACATCCAATGAATTTTTTTCTCCCATTATTTAACCCCCATCATAAATTAGTGATTTGGGATTGGATATAGTCAATAAAAAAGTTAATCATTTTAAATAGGGGAATAACATATGTGATGAACCTGAACTGAATACCCTCTCAAACTAATAGCTGACTCAAGACACCACGTACCCAAAGGGTGATCCAAATTCCCAAGGGATGGCATCTAGCACCTGGTCAAACAAAAAAAATATAGGGAACGGTTTCTCCTAACCGAAAGCAAAAAATAGGACATATATACACATATACAAAAGGAAATAGCATAAGAAAACATGTCTAGATATATATTTCATAACAGAAAGAGAAAAATGGAAGTTATACAACTAAAAAGGTATGAAAATAATCTCTAAGGGACAAGTCCAACTATAAAGTACTGTAAAACTAAAATAAATACACCAAAAACTATAAGTGATAGCTTGCGAAAACCCAAACCATCTCACCATCCAGATATCCAATCACAACTGATATAAAACCTTGTTGTCTCACTATAGAGCCTTATCTTTACCTACATTGAAAGACATAACCAGGTCTATGCAACACCTAAGGGGTATGCAGGGTGTGAGCTAATAGGCTTATTAAGGTCTCACACAGTTACTCCATATCAATTCTATGAACAATAATCCAAGAATTATCAACTTTAGAGAAAATAAGGCCCGATACAGTTTAATGGTTTTTATATCAAAAGCATGGGAAAACAATTTAATTCCCCCTTTTTCCATGTTTCAAAATAAAGGAGGTAAATCAGTTTAAAATAATTTTATATACATATATCACAATAGATATATCATTTCAAAACAAATCATGCATCACATATCATATCAAATCCATGGATGTACAACAAAATAGTATAAACCAAAAGTAACCCAAATAGGCCAAGAAACGGAATAGGTAACAACACACCAAGGATCACACTAGGTCAAGATAACTTGGAAACTCATACCCAAACATAGAAACTCACGTGCACATCATGCCTCTAGACATATGCATCAAGTATAGAGAGTATAGGAACACCCCAAAAAGTGAACCCCCAATAGGTCTAACAAGTTCCTAGAAAAACAGGCCTAAATAGAAGAGGAAATTCCCATGATAAAACCACCCAAAATGGATGATACCTATTACTATACCTTCAACCTAAGTACCCAAGGATTCTAATGTGCTCTATTTTTTTCAAAACATTTCATCATATCATTCTTTGAAAACCATTTCATAAAACTTTTCATAATGATTTTAAAAAACCCTTTCTATTTACCAAAACCAAGGGGAAACCATATTTTATAAAAAAAACTGTTCCATAAAAAAACAAATCATTTATATCATTCCATTTCATTTTATAAAACAATTTATCAAAAAATGATTAATGAAGTTCATCAACACAGGCTAGAGATGGAATCGCCTACCTCAAATCCCGGGTCGCACATGCCCGTAATGGAATTCACCACAAGGAAGAAACCAAAACAATAGTGGAGGACCTAGAATCAATATAAAAATATCAAGATTGATTCAATTAACAAAAGGTTTGGTAGAGAAGACGAAACAACACATACCTCAAGAATTCTCATCTTCCGAACTACAACCAACAAGGGAAATGACCCCCAGAACAAGATCACACAATGGATCTAGAGGGAAACAAGAAGAAACATCACCACAGTTCTAAAAAACTAATAGGGAAACACAATAGTGCTATCGCAATCAATGGAAATGAAGAAGAAGAAATGATCTTACCCAGAGAGATGCAATATAACTACCCTGATGATCCAATATCGAACGACTCAATCAGGATCGAATGGAGGCTCCAGAAATTGTTGTAGAAGATCCTTAGGTCAAGAGGACGGAGAGATATGGAAGAATGAATAAATATATCAGTCATCAAGTGCCCTAAAATACCTATTTGAAACATTTACACAGCGTGTAATCCCTTTACATGTCATGTAATCATCAGGGATCATATACACTGAAAAACCTGTCGAATTTTAATTAAAAACTGCTCTTTTAACATTACCTGACGTGTAAACCTTACATGGTGTATAATTGTTCATGCTATGTACACAGCTCATGAATTGATTCCGGAGACCATTAAATGATGTGTACTTCCACTACATAGTGTGTAAATTTCCTGAAGGGCATGAAATCTATATATTCTTTAGAAAAACCCCAAACCAACTTGTACGTTCTTCAAACTTTGGGAGAACCCCACAATTTTTTTAACTCATTTACACTTGAACTCATTTAATTAAAATAAACATACATCCTCAAACATTAGTTCATTTATCTTAGAAAATGTTCTCTATCCTCAGGAGTCTAAATATACGCCCAATTAAAGAGGAAAACAAGTAAATAGAAGTAAAATACATGAAACAGGGTAATGAAATGTTATAAACTCCCCATCATAAGACTTTGCAACCTTTGAAAGTCATCTAGAAGAATTAAATTCAGTAAATAAGTGATGTCATTTCTCCCTCATCAATGACTCGCACACCCAAGTTTCAAGAGAATCTAATTTATGTCACCATAAAACTCTAACCAATAGAATCCACTTCTCATTCAATACTTTCACTTGAGATTAAATGATATCTATTGAATTTTATAAAATAGAGACATTTTTCTCTAACTCAATCACTTCCCAACTCAGAACATGATAGGGATTAGGATGTTATTTCTAAAGTTGTGATATGTGGAAAACATCATGAATTCCTATCAACTAAACTAGAAATATCAACCAATAAGAAACCTACCCAAAAATCTTAGTGGCCTCAAATGGTCCAAAATATCTTAGATCCAACTTTACCTATTTTCCAATCGAATAGTGACCCAACCAAGGAGAAAATTTCAAGAAAACTCCATCACCTACAGAAAACTCCAAAGGATTACATCGTTGATCTACATAAGATTTATGTCAACTTTATGCTCTTCTAGACACCAAAATATATCCTAAATATTCATAGATTCCTCTTGAACCAAACTTGGTCCCATTAAAGAAGATTCATCCACCTCTACCCAAAAAAGAGGTGATCTACATGGTTGACCATAAAAAGCCTCAAAATGAAGTATTCTAATCAACGACTGATAACTGTTTTTATAAGAAAACTAAACCAGACCAATATAGTTATCCCATGATCCACCAAAATCCAAGATACAATCATGTAGAATGTCCTCCAGAATCTAAATACCACACTCTATCTAACCATCTATCTGTTGATGATAAGTCATACTCAACCTAACTTGAGTCCCCATCACCTCCTAGAGACTCCTCCTAAACCTTGAAGTAAACCAAGGATCCCTGTCTGGAATAATGGAAGAAGGAATCCCATGTAACCTCATAATATCTTACATATACATCTTACTCAGATCTTTAACTTTAATTGTGTCCCTGGTCATAATGAAATGAGATGACTTTTTCAACTGATCAATCACCACCCAAATAGAATTTCTCCCTTGGGGATTCCATGCTAATCCAACTAAAAATTACATGGATACCTTGTTTCATTTCCAAAATGGCACCAGGAATGGATAAAGCAAACTAGAAGGTTTTAGATGCTCTACCTTTATTTATTGGTAGGTGTAACGGTGGGACACATAATCAGAAATGTCACACTTTATACCTAGCCACTAGAATCACTGTCTCATGTCACAATACATATTCATAGTACTCGGATGAACAACACATGAAGAACCATGAAAATCAAACAAAAAAAATCTCCTCATATATGCTGGGATGAAAAACTGATCCCCAAAATTGAGAATACCATATGAAGAGAGAGACCAGCCTGAAAGGGTTTCCCCACCATATAGGGTTTCTCAAATTCCTCTAAACTCATCATCCTACAACTGAATCTACAAAATATACTCAAAGATAGATGAATACAAATTAATACTGGTCAAAACCATGCCTGAATCATCCTATTGAGCATCAAGATGCAACTGAGAAAAAGGCCCCATAAGGTTCCACCCTTCCTTTAATTTCAAAGCATCTTGTGATGGCACTTTCCTGCTAAGAGCGTCTACAATGAAATTCCCCTTTCATGGGATGTAGGTAATATCAAAGTCAAACATCTTAAGGTATTCCATCCGTAGTCTCTATTTGAGATTCAAGTCTTTATAAGAAAGGACATAGCTCAAACTCTTATGGTCAGAAAAGATTGTGAACCTTTCCCCAAAAATATAGTGACACCAACACTTAAGTTCATGCATAACAGTGGAAATCTATAAATCATAAGTTTTTTAATTATTCTCATGTGTTCAAAGTTGATGAGAGTTTTAAGCTACCACATGATCATCCCATATAATCACACAACCAAAACCAATACTAAAAGCATCACATAAAACCACATACCCCTTACCGGGATCAGGTTAGATCTAAATAGGAGCTGATGTCAGAATCCATTTTAGCTCATTGAAAGAAGACTGACACTTTTCATCCCATATGAATGATACCCCTTTCTTGGTAAGAGTAGTTAAATGTGACACCAACTTTGAGAAATCCATGAAAAACTGTTATTAGTATCCATCAATACCAAGGAAACTCTAAATCTCAAAGAAATTATTTATCTCCTACCAAGACAAGATAGATTTTACCTTCTTAGGATCAACTCGTAAGCCATACTCAAAAATTAAATTCCCTAATAACATTACTTATTAGATCCAGAAATTGCATTTCAAAAGCTTTTCATACAAATAGTGATTCTTATGGATTTCTAAAAACAAACCCAAATGGTTCTCGTTCTCATGATAGGATTTTGAGTAAACCAAAATATCATCCAAAAACACTACCAAAAAAGTGTTGAGATATAGACGTAATTTCCAATTCATCAAATCCATAAAAAGTGTAGGATAATTAGTTAGACCAGATAGAATCACTATATATTTTTAATTACCATATCTACTCTTGAAATCCATATTCATTATATCACACTCCCAAACTCTTGGATAATGATAACCCAGCTGAATATCAATCTTCAAAACCCGCTTTTCCCCCTTTAACTAATCAAAAAAATCATAGAAATGAGGAAAATGATACTTGTTATTAACTGTTACCTGGTTCAACTTCTGATAGTCCACACACAATCAGAGAGAATCATTTTCTTTCTTATCAAAGGGAACTGGGGTTGACCAATGCAAAACACTAGGGTGAACAAAACCCTTTTCCATCAAGTCTTCCAACTAAATATTGATCTCTTTCATCTCCATTGGTTTCATACGATATGAAGGTATCAAAATCAGCTGCATACCTGGCACCAAGTAAATTTTGAACTCCAACTCCCTCTATATAGGAAGTTTGAAGAAATTATCTAGGAAAATGTCAGGAAAATCCTGAACAACAGTGGGAAGATCAACAATAGAATAAACTTCATTGGACTCAACTGAAATAGCAGACAACAAACTCCTGAGATTTGGGTGAAAAGTTCCTGCATAGACAAACCTTAGATCCCACTCTCCCTAAAACACCCATGACTTCCCATCACTGGCAAGAAAAACAACATGTCAATAATAACAATCAACCTCAGAATGATGAGAAGAAAGACAATCCATCCTGATGATGACATCAAAAAAATACAGATCAAGAATGATAATATCCCAAATTAAATCTACATCAGTTATCGATAGCATACAAGAAGGACACTGAGACCCCTTCTCTTTCCTCTTCCCAAGAGGTATCTCTAAATCTATAATAAATAACATTAGATTCATTAAAAGGTTAATCATGTCAACAAAATAGATAGATATAAATGAGTGAGAAGCACCAATATCAAATAAAGTAGTCGTTGTGGAATATGAAATAATAATGTTACCTCTCACTGTCACTAGACATATATATTCCTCCATTGGAAAATCATATACTATGTGAAGGTGCTTCACTCTTGAGGCCTGTGTCTGGAGCCCTGTAGTCTTAGAAGCATCTGACTTCACTACAGTAGCTTTTGGGGCCAATGATCCCTAACCATATAGAGGAGTAGATATAGCCTAATATAATTGTTATATATGACCATAACGACTACAATAATTACGCATATTTATAAGTGAAGGATAAGAACAACATATGTGTCTAACCTTACCACACTGATAGTAAGTTAAAGGCACACCACTAGCTATAACTAGAGGTGCTGAAGAGGCCTACTGCTGAGAACCACCTCCACTACTCCTTTGATGATCCCGCCACTTCCTCTTTTTCTATAGTGTTCCACTGAAGATGTCAATAGGTGGAAGATAAGGGGAAGAATATCCAAAATTTTCTATAATATTAATTTCTACCATAATTTATCAGTCCACTATCTCAAAATAGGTCAAAATCTTTAGCATAGATACCTATGATCTAATATCTGGTTTCAAACCCTGCAGGTACTTATGAGATTTTATCTTTCCATTCATTGCAACCACTAATACAAAATGAACGATCTCCACAGGTTGATTAGTGTATAGTGACACTAAATTATCTCCCTAATACAAAGAGATAAACTCTATAGAATTTGTCATCATTGGCAACTCTGGATGAAACTATTGAAATAAGAGAGTCTTGAAACCATTATTGTCTAAGCCCACATGCTTATCCACCTGCACCACGGAATCCCACCATCAATTGCTAGGAACCTCAAGTATGAATGTTGCACACTTCACCTTGATACTCTTAGGTGTATCTAGAAAGTCTAATATTTGATCAATCTTGTCAATTCAGTCCCCCACCTCTTGTGGTTCATTTGTACCTTTAAATAAAGATGGATTCTAATGCAAGAACTACACTAATTGATCTCTATCTCCTATAGCTCCTTGTTGTACCTAAACAACTACAAACTAAGCTTGTAGTAAATTCTACTCGATAGTATGAACTTCCTGCATGATATCCTCGATAAAGTTTTGATCCATAGAAGGATTACCTTGAGGAGCATCAGTTGCATCCTCTTGAGGAACTCGCAGAACACATCTCAAAGGCATACCACTGCACACCAAAATGAAATAAATGATCATAAAAATGAATAAACTTAGTTAAAACCCAAAAAACCATAAGAAAAAACTAATATTAAAGTCAATAACTCAAGAGATGATACACACATCCCATGGTAACTTGAGTCTCATCATAGCAGGAGCTAGTCATAAACTCACCACAATATACCTCTCATGTCCCAAAAATCTAATCTCTGGTATACCAAACATCCCAAGATAAGGAATCTTGAGGATATAACTCCTTTGATACCAAATTCTGATGAACCCGACCTAAATACCCTCTAAAACTGGTACTCAACCTAAGTTTTCATGTACCCAACGGGAAATCTTGATCCTCGCAGGCTGGTGTCTAGCGCCCAAGAAAACAACAACAAATAGAGGGAACGATTTCACCCAACCTGAAGCATAAAACATGAAATATATTCACATGTATAGAAGTAAATAGTATAAGAAAACATGTATACATATATATGTCATGATAGAAAGAGAACAATGGAAGTGATACACCTAAAAAGGTAGAAAAACAATCTCCAAGTGATAAGTCTAACTGTAAAGAACTAAAAAACTAAAACAGCTACACCAATAGCTCCATGTGATATCATGGGAAAACCCATACCATCTTACCATCTAGCTACCCAAACCTAGATGACAAAAAATCTCACCACCTCACTATTGTGCCTTGCCTTTCTCTACATCAAAATACATAACCTGGTCTACACACCATTGAAGGGGTGCACATAGTGTGAGATAACATGATCATTAGGGTATCACCTAGGTGTTCCATATAAAGTCTCTGAAAAATAATCCAAGCATACTCAGCTTTAAATAAAATAAGGAATGATACAGTTTAACAGTTTTTATATAAAAACATGGCAAATAATTTAATTTCCCCTTTCTCACATTTCTAAATAAATCAGATAAATAAGTTTAAAATAATTTCATATACATATATCACAATGGATATATCATATAAAATCATATCATATCCCATATCTCATATCAAATCTATGGGAGTACAATAAAACAGTACAAACTAAAAGCATCCCAAATCGGCCAAGAAGCAGCACAGGTAACAACACACCAAGGATAATACTAGGTCATGATAGCTAGGACACTCATACCTAAACATAGAAAATTGCGCACACATTGTGCCTCTATAAATATGCATCGAGTCTAGAGAGAAAAGGAACACCCCAGAAAGTGACCCCCCCCCCAATAGGTCTAACAAGTCCCTAGAACAACAAGACAAAGGAGAGGACCATGAGAAAACCCCCTAATGGTGGATGAGACCTATTATTATACCTTCCACCTAAGGACCCAAGGCTTCTAATGTGATCTATTTTTTAAAACCATTTCATCATATCATGATTTGAAAAAAAAAATCCATCAACCTTTTTATAATTCTTTGAAAAAAACTTTCCATTTACCAAAACTAGGAGAAACCCATATTTTATAAAAACCCAGTTCCACACACACACACAAAAATCAATCATATCATGAAATTTCATTTAATAAAATAATTTATCAAAATAGAAGCAATGTGGTTCACCAACATAGGCTAGAGATGGAACCACCTACCTCAGAACTCGAGTTTCACATGCTCGTAATAGAATCCACTAAAAAGAAGAAACCAAAAAAATAGAGGAGCCCTAGAATCAATCTACACATATCATAATTGATTCAATTAACAAAAGGGTAGGTAGAGAAGAGGAAACAACACATACTTCAAGAATGATCACCCTCTGCACCACAACCAACAACAGAAATGGCCCTCAGAATAAGATCTCACAATGGATATAAAAGGAAACAAGAATAAACATCGCCATGAAACTACAAAACCAATAGCAGAATGTAATGATGCTATCATGATCAAGGGAAATGAAGAAGTAGAAAGGATATCTTACCCATAGAGATGCAACGCAACTTCCCTGATGATCCAACATCAAACAAATAAATCTGTATCGAATGGAGGCTCCCAAAATTTGTAGGAGAAGAGCCATAGGTCAATAAGGGAGAGAATTGTGGAAGAATGAATAAACATATCACCATGTAGTTCCCTAAAATCCATGTTTATGACATTTACATGGTGTGTAATCCCTTTGCATGTCGTTTAATCCTAGGGGATCACATACACCAAAAAAACCATCTCCTTTGAATTAAAAAGAGATCTATTAACATAACACGGCATGTAAAACTTACACAGTGTGTAATCATTCACATTGTGTACTCAGCCCATGAATTGATCTTGGAGACCATTACACGTCATGTACTTCTACTACACGATGTTTAAATTCCCTACAGATTGTGAAAATTGTAGATTCTTTACAAAAACCCAAAACCAACTCGAATGTTCACCGAACTTGGGGTGAACTCCATAAATCCATTAACACATTTACACCTGGACTTCATTAAAGGTCTATCCCTGAATTTTTTTATCACTCTATCTAGGATACTCAATAAAAACTCCCTTTTAGAGTGGCTAAATATCATAAGAATCCCAAGGTATTTATTGTGATCGTAAATGACCTGAATTTCAAAGGCTTTGCTAAGTTCATTTTTCCTACAAGTCATAACTCCTTAACTGAAGGATATTTTAGACTTAGCAAGGTTGAAAGACTATTTGGATGATTTCTCAAATAATAAAATAAAGTGACAAATAGAGTTTCATTATTAAAGGGTGGATCTTGAAAAAAATAGGCTATCTTTGACAAAAAAAATATGGGAGATGGGTGGAATCCATTTGCACAACTCCACTCCATGAATAGTGTTGCCCTTAGCTGCTGCTAAAATAAGATTATAGAACATGTCAACCACCAAAATAAAAAGGAAATGGGAAAGAGGGTCCCCGTGATGAAGACCCTGAGTAGGGGCGAAGCTATGAGAGAGGTCTCCATTGATTTTAATCCTAAAATAAACTGAATATACGCTTCACATGATGACCTCTATCTATTTAGGGATAAATCCCATTTTTTCTCATAGAAAAATAAAGAAAGGTCTATTAAACCCTATCATATGCCTTTTTCATATTAAGATTCCAATCCATAACACCTCTTTTAGAAACCGAATGAGTTTTCACATAATGAAACACTTCATGGGAAATAATGGAATTATGATATATGAGTCTTTGGGGAACAAAAGAACTCTAATTTTTAAAAATAATAGAAGGAAGAAAATAAAATAGGTGGTTAACCAGAATCATTGACAAAAAATTATAGATAACATTGTACAAATGGGTGGGTCCAAAATCTGAGACCAAAGAGGTATTTTTATCCTCGTTATTAGAGTAATAACAATTCCATTTTGCATATAGAGGGTGGATTGACCCACCCATAGGTCTTTCATGAGACCTGATTCACGCCCAATAATATGAAAGAATTTTGCATGAAATATATCCAGTCATGGTGATTTAGTGGAATGGATTTGTTTAATAGCCATAAATATTTCATCATCTGAGAGATCACATGAGAGACCCTGATTTATTACCTCTGTAATTATCAGCATAATACATGAAGAAATTTTAGGATAGATGGTCGACTCCCCCACCATATAAATCTCCTGGTAAAAATTCATTATAAGATCATGGATCCCCTTTTCATTAAACATAGTGACACCCTTCGCATTTGTGAGACAGAATATGGTATTATTACTCCTCCTTGAAGAATATTTCTAGTGGAAATAAAAGGTATTAGAGTCACTTTTCTTGATATGGGTTTCACATGAACGCATAGACCAAAATATTTCCTTGATTTTAAGGGTCGCATCTATCACTACTTAAAGGGTCAAAATACTTTTGACGGTTTAATCAAAGGGAGAGAAAGAGTACATATCTTTTAGATTTCTTTCAATAGAGTCACAATGAGAATATGGTTGGTGAAAATTTAAGTGCCTCCAGTACATTAAATTCTATGCTACCTGTTTGATATTCCTTCCTTTATAGGGATCCCCTGTCTTCCAACATAACATATTATTACTTTGAATTCCTTATATTTCACCCAAAATCTTTCAAATATAAAAAATATTCCTTATCTCATCATTCTTTGTCCCTGTGAGAAATCATTGAGGATAAGGAAATGATTTAAAGTGGTTGGGGAAAGGTGAGAAACCTGGAAGAAGCTAAAATGGTTTTTCCATTCACTCGATCTCAAGTATCTATCAAGACATTCCACAATATGATTATTTTCAGTGTTCCCACAGAACCACATATGAAGGTTGTCTGAATACCCCAAATAAACAAGACCCGACATCTGGGTTGCTCACTATAACTCTAGCATTGAAGAAAGAGGCATGTAGGCACCCCCAATCTTCTTATGTTGGAACAAGATTTCTTTAAAGCCCCCATCGACCTGAAGAGGTCCTGGTGAGCTTTTACGAAGGTACTTAAGCAGCTTCCATGACTTCCATTTCTCCCTCTAGAAGGACCACCTATAAAATCTAACAAAAACCCTTTTTGGGGTTTCTGGTTAGTGAATGGAGGTAGAAATGTGATTATGAGAGAATTATTTAACCCTTAAATTCACCTCATCTCTCCATAGAAGACAAATTCCACCTATACGGCCTTGCCGGGGGATGGGGAAGCAGTAATGAAAATTATATTTTTTTGCAATACCCTTCATGTCCTTGCTTTATAATGTAGTTTCAGACAGGAAAAAATATCAGGGCAGCTTTCAGTACAATGGAACTAGAGAATTTGAACTAAACGTGGGTTTTCAATCCCATGGTATTTCTATCATATGGTTTTCATTGGGATAGGTGGGGCTAACTCAATCTAGACTCCACCTATGAACATTCAAGGAAGAAACCATCTTCTACCAGTTTCCATCTTTTAGTGTGTCTTTCATTAACTATCATATGTTTTATATATATTTTAGAAACACTTGTTTATGTCGTGATCATATCACTTTCATTCTTTCTTCTCAATTTCTTCCTCTGCATCCTCAATTTTTTTGTACCAAATATTGAAGGTTCAAAAGGTTCCTTGGCTGGTAAAGGAGGATGTGGGAGGTCATCAATGGGCGGGGAAGTATTCTAATTTGTGGGGTCTGAGCATATCTGTTTTAGGATAGAGGGGGTTTGGATTTTCCCTCCAATAAAAAATTCTTGTGATAAGAGAGAGTTTTAAAAACCCTAGGATGATCAACCTAGATTTTCTCAGAATCACCCAAATTTATTCAGACTGCTTAAACCTACACCTCTCCTGGTCAATAAAAATTGTGTTTTTTCTCAAGAAATACAGGTTGACCCATCATGATGATTTTGTTTTGTTCTGGGTTAAAATGATATTTTATGGCCTTTTATAGTTTTTCCCAATCCCTTTACATTTATGCTTCTGAAGTGAAGGACACCCCCATGTTTTTGGCATCCATCCACATTCCATACTATAATAGAACATTTCCTTCTCCATGCATCATTTTCTCCTTACAATCATTTTTTATACGTCTGAGATTTCCATAGTAAAAACAAAAAATCGATAACTTCTCATACTTAAAGGATGTCTAGGTATTGGATTCCTACACATACAATAACATCCCTCTCATAAGAGGTTGATCTGTATCTATCAGAAACCTGATTCGCACTGTAAGCCCCTAATGAATGGGATTTGAATGGTACCATTACATAAACTCTCCAATTATAGACCTGATTTCATGCATTATTCATTCAGATGTTCTATAGTAGGGAATACCTATAAGTTGAATCCAAACTGGGGTTTTGGAGAAGGTGATGTTCTAGATGTCACCTCCATTTTTCAAATCCTACATTAAGATGTGTTGATTATTAAAGTGCCATAATATCCCGTTAAGAACTCTCTACTTATCCTTCTCATTGAAAATTTTAAAAATCATGTGACCCATACCAATTTATCTGATACCCACCCCCTCATCCAATCTACATATATTATTCATTGTGTTTTTTTATCACATTCAGATTAAATTGTCAGTTGATAATGAATTTTATAAAAATCAGTAGGGACATACAATGTATCAGAAACACATCAGCATCCTTCTTTGCCACCACAATCATCTTCTCCTTATCTGTTAATGAAAGCTTTTACCACTGGATTAACAGATCAGATTCCATCCCACCATGCTTCTCAGAAAAGATATGGCTAATCATTATTGAAAGAAGATTTGTTGTCTTCTGCCACGATCATGTCGGGATTTTAAAAAAGGTTCCACTAATCTCCATTGAAAACTAAAATCACACCAATGTTGGGAGGCCCTGTTGATCCAAGGAAAAAAATATCAAGGAATGTTAAACCCTAGGAGCGCCCTCTCAACCCACGGAGAGACTGACAATAATATAGATTAAATTTATATCTAAATATACAATATATAGTCAAATTTTTAAAACATATTTAAAATATTATATAAATGTATATAAGTATATTGTAAAATATTATACAAATATTGATGGTGTAATGGTAAATATGACAACCCTGCTTTTATTACAAACTTAAACATGATTTATTTCATAAACTATTCACTTGATACAACATGGATGATCGAGAGGTCTAGTGTCTTTGGGGCTTAGGATCATTACATAACAACTTAAAACATGAAATGCAACATATTTATTAAAAACTTCCTTTACATGACCACTACATTCCCTCGTACTTAGCATTGCATGGGATAACCTGAGGACATGCATAAGAAAAGGGGTGATCTATAAAGCCCAGTAAGGGAATAAACATGGAATACATGAGGAATACAATACATGTTAGACAATAGGTATATCAATAGTGCACAAGAGAAACATGAACATAAAGGCATGATAAAGCATTATAATCATAACATGGAAATGTGGCAACAACACTTAACATGCAATTAGCATGAGCCAAGGCTCATTGCACATGGAGCATGAGTAAATCCTCATTTCACATGAAGCAAGAGTAAACCCTCATTGAACTTAAATTAGCATGATTCAACACTCATTGTACATGACGTATCATGATACTATACTTTACCCAATGCATTGGAGCGCTATAAGGGCACACCCTTCTTAAACATTTCATTTCATGCATAAGTGTTCCACATGGATCATAAAACATGGATTCATAAAACATGTCATTTATTCCACAACAAAGGAATGTGGAATGAGACTTTATAATCAGTAAGTAAATGTGCATGAAGGTGAATACCCTTTATTGAGAAATGGGCATGGTATTCACTACACAATGGCATTGGCTTAGAAAATCGGTGCAATTTCAGCAGCGTAATGGCGTGATATAAGAATTCATAAAAAGGTTGATGAGAGAGAAAGGGGTGTCTCATCATATCTACATGAAATGGATAGTAAGGGGGGTCATATAGATACATTTCCCAACAATTGTAATGTAATTTAGATTCATGATACAAAAGTATTGCTTGAATGTAAATGAGGAGAGAGAAGTTCCTTTCGGAATATCGGCATAGTAACGGGTGTATATGGAAGGCATTTAATGAGAGAGAAAGGGGTCTCCCATCATTCAAACAATAAGAGGGTGGTATGGGGGAGGTGCTAAACCATACCCCATCATTTATAATTGAAATTAAAATGGAATAACAATATTAAGAAAATTGGACAAAAAAAGTGAAAGGAAGAAAAACCCTTACTTGGAAGTGTGCTTCCAAAGGCTTGAGAGAGGCTTAAGAGAGTCTTCTTGGGAGATTGGGGCACCTTGGGAGGATTCTAGAGAGAGTAGTTCAGATTTTGGATGAACTCCAAAGGCTTTTAGTGTGGAGGAAGTGGGAGATTGGGTGGGTTTATATAGGAAAGCTGAGTGAATTCTTTATTATTTAGGTTTGGGAACCCTTACATTAAACTAATCCAAACCACAAATCAGCTCATGGTTTTTGCACATGGTTTTTGGAAAAGGGGAGAGGAAAACAATATTTTATAAGGCCAAAGTCCGAACTTCTTAAAATAATGAGGTTGCTTATGTTGAGGTGAGTCACACTCCCATGGAAAATAATTTAAAAAGACAAGATGTTTAATAAGTCTTGAGGGGTCCATTAATGCTTTGTAAAATAAGTCAAACATAACCAAAATCACGTTATTTTAATGGTAAAACATATATTGGCTGAACATAAAGCTTATAGTATTTTATTACATAATTATTGGGTCATTATGATGTCATAAAACACATTATATATTTAAACGGTATTTAATTTTTACCCAAAAATTTTACTCTTAGAAAATTATGAAAAATTCACCGTTGGATAATTTCGATGTCCTGATTCCAAAAATAAAATTTATTTTATCTAAATAATTTTCTAAATATGTTAATTTTCACTTTTAAAATAAAAAAACTGACATTTATCGAAAATTCACGAGTTTTGACAAAAATGGCTTTCAAACCTTAATAAAAATTACAATTGCATTCATAAAATTATAATATCATTTATATTTAATAAAAATTAATTTAATAATATTATTATTATTTTATTAAAATATTATTTAATTCAAAAATCCCTTAATTTAATAAAATATAATTCTTAATTAAATAATAACTAAAAACACTATTTGTAATTTAAAAACTATTTACAATGTATCCATAATGACAAGAAAGTATATTCATTATTATATACAAAAATAATGTATATGAACATAGTACTAGCGATTTGTTACATAACCCCTTAAAATAGTCGCATAAGACCTAAGGGTAATGTGTGTGATGGTGACAGACTCTTGGGGTGGCTCAGATAACATCGCTCGAGTGGTAATCTCTGTCAACTTCCACTTTTCCCGTAGACGGTCCCGTTCGAGCTTGACATGATGAAGCTTAGCTTGGGCTTGGTCAAGAGAGAATCCCAAAGACGCCACCTCTTTTCCGAGCTTCGACAAATGGGCTTCGTATGGAGAAATTCTACTGGATGAGGTCATCGCTTCCTTTGTCTGAGTAAATTAGGTTTGTTAAAACCCTATATTTATACTAATCATGTGATCACTGTTCAACGGCTATAAAAGCAATGGTCACAATTCTTAACATAAAACCAAAGAAGTTCACAATTTATATAAACATTTTACATAAAGAGACATTTAATTAGATCAAGAGGTATTTCTATTTATGAAACTTTGGGTCGTTATAATATTCCCCCCTTAAGAAATTTCACCCTCGAAATTTCCTTTTCCCACACTAAAATAGATGTGGGTAACTCAACTTCATCATTTCCTATGATTCCCAAGTTACTTCTTCAAACTTGTGATTTTGCCACAACACCTTGACGAGGGGCATTGTCTTATTTCGTAGAACTTTTTCTCTAGGATCTAAGATCTTCACTGGTTGATCCTCATAAGAAAGATCAACCTCCAACTGTACCACCTCAGAAGAGAGTACATGTGAAGGGTCCGGTATGTACTTCCTTAAGAGGAATACATTAAAGACATCATGTACTTTGGCCATGGTAGGTGGAAGTGCTAGTCGATAGGCCACATCCCCGACACGATCAAGAATCTTGAAGGGGCCGATGTACCTTGGACTTAACTTCCCTTTCTTTCCAAACCTCATGACCTTATTCCACAGACATATGTGTAGAAAAACCATGTCTCCAACTTTAAACTCAAGGTATCGTTGACGATTATCTACATAACTCTTATGTCGACTCTGGGCTGCCTTGATATGCTGCTGAATGGTTTTCACCTTCTCCACCATTTCCTTGACTATTTCTGGTCCAAGCAGCTTACGTTCACCGACCTCATCCCAACATGTCGGTGTTCTGCACCTTTTACCATACAGGGATTCATATGGTGCCATTTGGATGCTCGAGTGGAAACTATTATTATATGAGAACTCAACCAGAGGAATATGTTGATCCCATCCTCCTTTAAAGTCCATTGATTACGCTCTCAACATGTCCTCAAGTGTTTGGATAGTCCACTCGGATTGGCCATCAGTTTGAGGATGATAGGTCGTACTGAAGTTCAGTTCAGTATTCAGAGCATGTTGAAGACTCTTCCAAAACTTAGAGGTGAATATTGGATCTCGGTCAGACACAATAGATAGTGGTACTCCATGCAGCCTTACCACTTCCCTGATATATATCTATTCCAGTTGATCCAATGAGAAATCCTCCCGAATAGCAATGAAGTGTGCAGTCTTTGTAAGATGATCCATAACAACCCAGATTGCATTGTTGCCTATGTATGTCCTCATAAGTCCGGTGACAAAGTCCATGTTGATTTTCTCCCATTTCCATTCTGGTGTGGGCAATGATTGCATCATCCCCTTAGACTTCTACCTCTCTGCCTTCACTTTCTGGCACACCAGGCACTTTGATGTATATTCAGCGATCTCCTTCTTCATATTATCCCACCAAAAGCTTTCTCGGAGATCTCGATACATCTTTGTGCTCCCTGGGTAAATAGAGAAGTATGAACTATGTGAATCATCAAAAAGTTCCTTCTTAAGCTCTGGACTTGATGGAACACAGTCTTTTCCCAAATTGCACAATTCCTTCTTCATTAACATTAAACTCCGAGGATTTCCCTTTTTCGATAGCTTCCACTTTTTCTTGAATTCCCACATCATCCTTTTGAGCATCCTTTAAACTTTACAAAAGATACAGTTGAGCAATCATTTGTGAAAGGATTGATGATGTTTCCTTCTTTATGATTCCAATGTCCATCTTCATCAAGTCTAAGAAGATTATATCTTTCTCAATTCTCATCATTGATAGAATCGTTGGGTCCTTTCTACTTAGGGCATCTGCCACCTTGTTCAATTTCCCAGGGTGGTAATGTATTGAACAGTCATAATCCTTGATGAGCTCTATCCATCTTCTCTGGTGCATACTAAGCTCTTTCTGTGTGAATATATATTTAAGACTCTTGTGGTCAGTATATATCTCACATTTCTCCCTATAGAGATAATGCCGCCAAATTTTCAAGGAAAAGATCACCGCCGCCAACTCCAGATCATGCATTGGATAGTTTCTCTCATGGATTTTCAACTTCCTTGAGGCATAGGATATCACTTTATCATTCTACATCAGCACACAGCCTAAGCCCTTCTTCGAAGAATCACTGAATACCACAAAAATTTCCCCACTTGTGGGTAAAGTGAGCACGGGTGAAATGATAATCCTTATTTTCAACTCCTTGAAGCTTTCTTCGCATTCATCACTCCAAGAAAACTTTACTCCCTTTCGAGTTAGCTTGGTAAGAGGGTTGGACAATCGTGAGAAATTTCTCACAAATCATCGATAATATCCAGCTAACCCCAAGAAGCTCCAGATATCCATTACCGATGTTGGCCTTGGCCATCCCTCAATTGCATTTGTTTTGTAGGGATCCACAGATATCTCATTGCTTGTGATGATATGTCCCAATAATGAGACCTACTTCAACCAAAACTCACAATTGTTGTACTTTTCATAGAGCTTCTCCTTGCGCAAAGTCTCTAGTATAGTTCTTAAATGCTCCTCATGATCCTCCTTAGTTTTGGAGTATATTAGAATATCATCTATAAAGACTACCACAAATTTGTCTAGGTAATCTCTAAATACTCTATTAATCAAGTCCATGAAGATTGTTGGATCATTGGTGAGTCTGAAAGGTATTACTACGAATTCATAGTGCCTGTATCTTGTACGAAAAGTAGTATTGGGGACATCTTCCTTCTTCACCCTTACTTGATAATATCCCGACCGCAAATCTACCTTGGAGAAGTATTATGTTCCACGCAGCTGGTCAAACAAGTCATCGATCAGTGGCAGAGGATACTTGTCCTTTATCGTGATTTTGTTAAGTTCACGATAATTGATGCAAAGCTGCATTGACCCATCCTTCTTCTTGATGAAGAGGACTGGTGCACCCCATGGTGAAGCACTTGGGAATATAAACCTTTTATCTAGATTCTCCTGTAGTTGTTTCTTTAGCTCTTCAAGCTCAACGATAGCCATTCTATATGGAGTCTTGGATATTGGTAGTTCCCCAGGTATAATTTCAATTGAGAATTCAACGTATCTTCTAGGAGGAAGACCAGGCAGTTCCTCGGGAAACACTTCAGTGAATTCCCTCACAATAGGCATTTCTTCAAGGATGGTTTCTTCCTTGGACTCAATCATCTGAGACAGATATGCATGCTCATAGGGTAGTAATATTCATTCTTGATATGATGGAGCTAAAGGAGATTCATCTTCCTCCTTACACTTGTAAAGAATCGGGGGTCGATTCTCCATATGGAGTGTGATTTTCCTCTCCCGACAATTTATGTTGGCTCTATATAAGGAAAGTCAATTCATGCCAAGAATTAAATCAAATTCCACTAGGAGTATGAAAAGGTTCACCAGGAAATTCAATCCACATATTATGATAGGGGAGGAGTTATATTCATGGGATGCAATGATTTCCCCATTTGTCGTACTCACCGACATCTTCACTTCCATGATTTGTGGTGGTGGTGGGATTGTTCTACTAAACTTTCGAGATATAAAAGAATGCATAGAACCTGAATCAAAAATTACGTTCACTATTCTTGAATGAATAACTAGCGTACCTATCACCACTTCGTTGTCGGGGTTCACTTCGTCAGAAGTGATGGAAAAATATCTTCCTTGATGCCTTGCAGGTTGTTGGTTGCCTCTGAAAACCTTTGGATTAGGGCACTGATTTACAAGATGCCCCGGTTCTTTGCAGTTGTAGCAATGAACAATGCGTTGAGGTTCGAATGGAGCGTTCCTCTCCTCTGTCGCAGCCGCGGGTCTTTCTTGCCGACAGTTAACAGCTAGGTGCCCTTCTCTTCCACACCTAAAGCATTTCCTCGTCCCCTTGAGGCAATTTCAAGGGTACTTCTTTCCACACTTTTGGAAAGTGGGGTGCTGGATATTCTTAGCACCGTTGGATTTATCTATCAGACCACCAGCATTGAAGTCCACCTTACGCTTCTTGTCCCCATGATACCCATGTGATTCCCCGATCTCTATTTAGACCTTGAGGGCACATCGGACAATTTTCTCATAGCTGTCGAAGTCACGAATTGCTAATGCTTTCTGCAGGCTAGGCTTCAGCCCACCAAAGAAGCGGTCAACCTTGCATTCAGGGGTAACAACAAATCCGGAAGAGTATCGTGCAAGCCTTGTGAAGTTTTCCTCGTACGCTCCAACAGATTCTTCTTCTTTTTTCTTGAGTGAAAGGAAGTCTCTTTCCATCTTAAGTCGGAGGGTGCGCGGAAAATATTTATCGAAAAACATCTTCCGGAAATCCTTCCATTCCAATGCCTCGATCTCCTCCTCAGGCTTCATATTTTTTATCAACGTCCACCATTGATCAGCTTCACCCTCCATATTATAAGCCGCCAGGAGAACCTTCTCTTATTTAGAACATTGAAGGATGGAGAAGATCTTTTCAATGGAGTTGATCCATTGTTCAGCGATCGTGGGATCGGATGATCCACTAAAAGTAGGAGGCCTTTGTCTCATGAAGCTCTCGATAGTGACTTGTTCCTTATTAGGGGGGTTTGGACGTTCCTCTTGACCCGTATTTCTATTCAAAGCTTGAGTTAGCTGAGAGAGAAGCATGACAAAGTTCGCGATTCCCGCTCCCATTGGATTGGGCATCTCATTAGTACAGTCATCACACTGATCTTCACATCGGTTGTTAGCCTGAGTCCTCCTATTACCGGCCATTGGCTGGAATAAAAGGAAAGTTAGGGGGTAACACATAAAGGGTAATCCAAAGACAAAAGTTGATGACTTATAAATAAACTTTTATTTCCTTAACTCATGAGTTTATAGGCTTCAATATAGGCTTTTCATGATCTACTTTCTAACATATATTCCTAGGGGCATTTTTTTTAATTCCCCTAATAAGGGTTCATACTAAGCTTGTGAATTTATCAAAACATATCCCCTGGGAGTGTCATAACCAAGAGTGCAGCAAGGCCCATTTTTGTGCACCAGTTCCCGTTCGAGTCTAGCTCAAAGCGGTGTTTTCGGGTTTTACCCCTAGGATACATCTGTGCCAGAGCTGCCTCTACCTGCTCGTATCCAGACAGGGATATATTTGTTTGATAAACCACTTACTCAGTACTTACCAAAACATAGGGATGTTTTTATTATACTTAGTCTTGTCTCTAAGGCTTTACTAGGGTTTTCTAATCCTAATCCCAAAAATAATTAAACCTATCCTCTGATACCAACTATGACAACCCTGCTTTTATTACAAACTTAAACATGATTTATTTCATAAACTATTCACTTGATACAACATGGATGATCGAGAGGTCTAGTATCTTTGGGGATTAGGATCATTACATAATAACTTAAAACATGAAATACAACATCTTTATTGAAAACTTCCTTTACATGACCACTACATTCCCTCGTACTTAGCATTGCATGGGATAACCTGAGGACATGCATAAGAAAAGGGGTGATCTATAAAGCCCAGTAAGGGAATAAACATGGAATACATGAGGAATACAATACATGTTAGACAATAGGCATATCAATAGAGCACAATAGAAACATGAACATAAAGGCATGATAAAGCATGATAATCATAACATGGAAATGTGACAACAACACTTAACATGGAATTAGCATGAGCCAAGGCTCATTGCACATGGAGCATGAGTAAATCCCCATTGCACATAAAGCATGAGTAAACCATCATTGCACTTGAACTAGCATGATTAAACACTCATTGCACATGACGTATCATGATACTATACTTTACCCAATGCATTGGAGCGCTATAAGGGCACACCCTTCTTAAACATTTCATTTCATGCATAAGTGTGCCACATGGATCATAAAACATGGATTCATAAAACATATCATGTATTCCACGACAAAGGAATGTAGAATGAAACTTTATAATCAATAAGTAAATGTGCATGAAGGTGAATACCCTTGATGGAGAAATGGGCATGGTATTCACTACATAATGGCATTGGCTTAGAAAATTGGTGCAATTTCGGCAGCGTAACAGCGTGATATAGGAATTCATAAAAAAGGTTGATGAGAGAGAAAGGGGTGTCTCATCATATCTACATGAAATGTACAGTAAGGGGGGTCATATAGATACATGTCCCAACAATTGTAATGGAATTTTGATTCATGATACAAAAGTATTGCTTGAATGTAAATGAGGAGAGAGAAGTTCCTTTTGGAATTTCGGCATAGTAATGGGTGTACATGGGAGGCATTTAATGAGAGAGAAAGGTGCCTCCCATCATTCAAACAATAATAGAGAAGTATGGGGGAGGTTCAAAACCATACCCAAGCATTTATAATTGAAATTAAAAGGTCATAACAATATTAAGAAAATTGGACAAAAAAGTGAAAGGAAGACAAACCCTTGGAAGTGTGTTTCCAAAGGCTTAAGAGAGGCTTGAGAGAGGCTTCTTGGGAGATTGGGGCACCTTGGGAGGATTCTAGATAGAGTAGGGTAGAGGTTGGACGAACTCCAAAGGCTTTCAGTGAGGAGGAAGTGGGAGCTTGGGTGGGTTTATATAGGAAAGGTGAGTGAATTCTTTATTATTTAGGTTTGGGACCCCTTACATTAAACTAATCCAAACCACAAATAAATTCATGTTTTTTGCCCATGGTTTTTGGAAAAGGGGATAGGAAAACAATATTTTATAAGTCCAAAGTACGAACTTCTTAAAATAATGGGGTTGCTTATGTGGAGGTGAGTCACGCTCCCATGAAAAATAATTTAAAAAGATAAGATGTTTAATAAGTCTTAAGGGGTCCATTAATGCTTTGTAAAATAATTCAAAAATACCCAAAATCACATTATTTTAATGTTAAAACATATATTGGCCGAACATAAAGCTTATAGTATTTTATAACATAACTATTGGTCCATTATGATGTCATAAAACACATTATATATTTAAATGGTATTTAATTTTTACCCAAAACTTTGACTGTCTCATAAAATTATGAAAAATTCACCGTTGCATAATTTCGACGTCCTAATTCCAAAAATAATATTTATTTTATCTAAATAATTTTCTAAATATGTTAATTTTTACTTTTAAAATAAAAAACCGACATTTATCGAAAATTCACGGGTTTTGACAAAAATGGCTTTCAAACCTTAATAAAAATTACAATTGCATTCATAAAATTATAAGATCATTTATATTTAATAAAAATTAATTTAATAATAATAATAATAATTTATTAAAATATTATTTAATTCAAAAATCCCTTAATTTAATAAAATATAATTCTTAATTAAATAATAACTAAAAACACTATTTTCACTTTAAAAACTATTTACAATGTATCAATAATGACAAGAAAGTATATTCATTATTATATAAAAAAATAATGTACATGAACATAGTACTAGTGATTTGTTACATAACCCATTAAAACAGCCGCATAAAACCTAAGGGTAAGGTGTGCGATGGTGACAGACTCTTGGGGCGGCTCAGATAACATCGCTCGAGTGGTAATCTCTATCAACTTCCACTTTTTCCGTAGACAGTCTCATTCGAGCTTGACATGATGAAGCTCAGCTTGGGTTTGGTCAGGAGTGAAGCCCAAAGACGCCACCTCTTTTCTGAGCTCCGACAAATGGTCTTCGTATGGAGCAATTCTATTGGATGAGGCCATCGCTTCCTTTGTCTGGGTAAATTGGGTTTGTTAAAGCCCTATATTTATACTAATCATGTGATCACTGTTCAACGGCTATAAAAGCAACGGTCACAATTCCTAACATAAAACCAAAGAAGTTGACATTTTATATAAACATTTTACATAAAGAGACATTTAATTAGATCAAGAGGGATTTCCATTAATGAAACTTTAGGTCATTATAGTAAAGGTGTTAGGACTTGAAGGAAAAGGTTGGAGGTTCAATTCCAGGAACGAGCAAGGCGATGGGGTGGATGCGTGGAAGGGAACATAGCGCTGATAAAGGGGGTTGGTGGTGGGGTCATAGCACTGATAAAAGGAGTGGATTGAATAAAAAATAAAAAATAAATATTTTTTAAAAATTTATCAATGCTGAAAAATACTTTGATAAAGGTGGTCTTTATCACCACTGTTGTTAGCGCTTATAAAGTTCACAGGATTTTAAGGGTGCTCAGATTGTTGGGACTTTTTAGCAGCCATAAATCTCATTTTTAGAGCTTTTAAAAGTGTAGTAGTGTGAAATAGGTTTCTATTGGTAAAAAAATTATTTGGTTAATGGTTTCCCACTCTTGGGAAAATTTCTAGGAGGTGCAGGGTTCGATTCCTGGGAGCCCAATTTTGGGAGAATTTCTCCCTCCCTTGATCCACTCGTCTTTCTGGGTCACCCAGTTCTACTGGGTGGGTTGATGGTGTAGCCCACCTAGTTGATGGATTTTTGTGTCAAACCATTGTTGATCGGGCTGTTACCTCGCAGGATGATCTGCCATCTCGACTGGCAATGTCTCCTTCCCGGTTGGGTCTTCTCTAGATGACCTCTTAGTGAGGAGGGGGGTTCCTGGGTGTAGAGGGTTTGAAAAGTCTACTCCTGGGGATTCCCTTTTTCTAGAAATATCTTACTTGACTAAATATATATTGGCATTAGGGGGTGATCAAATGGACGGTTAACTGAATGATTAACTAAAAACCGAATAAAAAATAACTAAATGATTATGCTAAAATGGGTTTTGGTTAGTAAAATTTTCATTTGGTTAGTGACAAAAAAAAAGTTGGTTTTCTAAGCACTTATAAAGTTCGTAGACTTTTAAGGGTGCTTAACTTTTCAACACTTTTTAACAGTGAAAAAACTCATTTCTAGTGCTTTTAAAAGTGTAGTAGTGTAAAATTCGTTTTGATTAGTAAAAATTTTCTTTGGATAATAAAAAAAAGGTCACCATAAAAGTAAATATCTTATCTTGACTAAATATATATTGACATTAGGGGTGATCAAGTGGATGGTTAACAAAATGATTAACTAGAAACTAAATAAAAAATAATCGAATGATTATGCTAAAATGGGTTTTGGTTAATAAAAATTTTATTAGGTTAGTGGAAAAAAAATATTGGTTTTGATTGTTAATTTTGATAACTGAAAACATAAAAAATAAATAAATTTACAATTTTTTAATTTTTAGTTTAACATTCTAAATAGCCCATGCATACCGCCAATTCCATATTTTTTATTTTCGAACAACCCCTCGTTTTTTCCACTGGTTGCATCATAGTGGTAGGTGTCCTCATGGATTTCAATGAGGTATCGAGTTCGAGTCTCACCGAGTACTTCCCTACATTTGTGTGTTTTGTATTTTTCTTTGTATTGCAATCCCTTCCCTCACATCGGTGTAGATACAATCCCTCTTTTTAATTAGGTTGAGAGGGAACCATATATCACCTGGAGACTCATAATATATGACCCGAATGCCTAAAACCACAAAGGTCTCACACATTTCACCCAAATGCATTGAAACAACTCATCCCACTACTATATATTCGGGCAAGGAATGTGTCGGCTTTTATCAGCACTAAGAAAAAAACCCTAATAAAAGGGGGGCATTTATCAGTGCTAGCGAAAAGCGCTGATAAATCTACTCTTTATCAGTGATTTTTTGACACTGATAAAGGGAAGATTTATCATCATTATTTTTAGCATTGATAAAAGTTTTTAATAAAAAAATATTATTAATTTATATAAAATTATTATATTTATATTCAAAAATAATGTTTATTTGTATACATTGAATAAAAAATGCGTGTTTATAATTAATATATATTTTTTAATAATTAAAATATATATATAATAAATTTCATTAAATAATATATATATTTATTATATTTATTATATTTATATATTCATATATTTATATATTTATATATTTATATATTTATTATATTTATATATTTATATATTTGTAATTATATATTTATAATTGTATAATTACAATTATATATATATATAGTTATATATTTATAATTATATATAAATACTTTTAAAATATATATATATATTTATAATTATATATAAATACTTTTTAAATATGTATATTTATAATTATAATTATAAATATATATATATATATATATGTTTCTAATGAATTTGGTCAATTGACGCGTGAATATAATTGGTGTTCATATGTTATATATTATCATCATGAATATTCATTTATACATTACACCTTAATTATTATTCATGTTGTCCATATATATGATGACTCGTTTGTTATGAGATCTATACTTTACTCATTGTATATGATTCATTCATGTTCCCATGAATCTATTATGTTCTCATAAATACTTAAAATCATGGTAAATATATTTAAATAATAAATATATTTATTATATTTATAATTATAAATATTTAGTTATATATAATTACTTTTTAAAATATATTTATAATTATAATTATATATAACTAAATATATATATATATATTTAAATAATTATAAAATTACATTAATTTTTTAAATGATAAATATATTTATTATATTCATAATTATATATAAATACCTTTTAAAAATATTTATTTATAATTATAAATATAAAAAAAATATTTATTTATATATTTATAATTATAATTATATATATTTACTGTAATTTTTTTAAATGATAAATATATTTATTATATTTATAATTATATATAAACTTTTTATAAAATTATAATAAATACATTTATTATAATTTTATAAATATAAATATTTATATATTAATATAAATATATATATATATACATATAATTATAATTATATACAAATATTTATAAATATATTTATTTATAATTATAATTATAATTATATATATATATATATAATTAGAAAATTATAATAAATATATTTATAATAATTATAATTTTATAAATATATATTATTATAGAAATATATGTATAAATATATACAAATTTTTATACATATATACAAATATTTATAATTATAATTATAAATAATATATATATATATATATATATCTGTAAATAATTATAAAATTATTATAAATATATTTATTATATTTATAATTATAATTATAATTATTTATTTATTTATTTTTAGTCATAAATATATATATATATATATTTAAATAATTATGAAATTAAAATAAATATATTTATTATATATTTATTATATATTTATTATATATTTATTATATATTTATTATATATTTATTATAATTTCATACTTATTTAAATAAATATATATTTATATTTAAATAATTATAAAATTATAATAAATATATTTATAATTAATATATTTATTATTTTTATAATTATAATTATAAATATATAAATATCTATTTATAGTCATAAATATAAATAAATATATTTATTTATTTATTTATTTATATTTATAATTATAATTATAATAAATATATTTATTATAAATATAATTATTATAATTTCATAATTATTTAAATATAAATATATATTTATTTAAATAATTATGAAATTATAAAAAATATATTTATAATTAATATATTTATTTTAATTTCATAAGTATTTAAATATATATTTATTTAGTAGTTGGGGTTTGGCTTAGTGGTAAGCACCCCGTAATACTACATCAAAGGATGAGGGTTCAAAACTCATTGCGTGCGGGTACTATAATAGTACTATTGTGGCACTGTAGCAGCGGTGGTACTATAACATGGTGAAACTGTAGTGATGGCGAGACTGTAGCAGGGACTGTAGCGGTGGCGGCACTATAGCAGTTCGGGTACTGTAGCAATATTATTCCCCAAAGGGCCTTTGGGCCAAAAATATGGGCCTTCAAGGCCTTGTAATGGGCTTTAATGCCAACTGGATCTACGAGTAATGTAATGGGTCTCCTCTACCCAGTAAAAAGAGGTTTTTTCCTTTGTTTCAATAATACAGAGGCTTCGGCCCCAACTTTTTTTTTAAAATATATTTATTTATTTATATTTATGAATATATATAATTAAAATATTTATTTTAATTTTATAAGTATTTAGATATGTATATAAATTTATTTATATTTAAGGTTATAATTAAAATATATATGTAATAAATATATATTTATATTAAATATGTAATAAATATATATTTAAAATAAATATGTATAAATTTATAGTTATTAAATAATTATAAAATTATAATAAAAATATTAATTATATATAATTATAAATATAATAAATATATTTATTATAAATTTATAATTATAAATAAATAATTATTTATTAAATATGTAAATATAAATAATTATTTATTTATTTATAGTTATTATTATAAAAAATATATATTTATTTATTTATTATACATATAATTTTATAAATATATATACAAATATAAATAATTTGTTATCATTATAGTTTTATCAGTGCTTTTTTAGAGCTGATAAAGATTAGCCTTTATCAATGCTAAAAAAACACTAATAAATTTTATCTTTATTAGCGTTAAAATTTTAGCGCTGATAAAGTCATGTTTTATCAGCACTTTCTATTTTAGCACTGATAAAACATACTTTTATCAGCGCTTTTTAGCTAGTGATGATAAAAGGTTTACCTGGTTATATAAATAAACTCTAACTGTCTCCTCCTCCCGTTGTACGGCTCAAGCTCTTGTGGAAGCCGAACCCTGTCGTCGAATCCTCCTCCTCCTTCTCCTCCTCTGTCGCCTCCTCCTCCTCTTCCTTCATCGCCGCAAAGCCCTTCTCCACTATTGTGAAGTCCTCCTCCTCCTCTATCGCTGACTCCTACCGCCGTGAAGCCCTCCTCCGCCACCGCCAAGCCCTCCTCCTCCTCCTCTGTCACCGACTCCTGCCGTCGTGAAGCCCTCCTCCACTGCCTCCAAGCTCTCCTCCATCGTGAAACTCTCCTCCTCATACCCCACCTCTACTACCAAACCCCTCCTCTGCTGCAAAGCCCTCCTCCTCCTCAAACCCACCTCTGTCATGAACCCAACACCTCAAGTGCTACCACTGTGAGTATTCTTGTAATGCTCTAAGTACATTTTTGGTTCAATAAGTATATGGTTAGCTATTGGATGCTTGTGGCCTAATTGATGTTTAGTGGCATAGGAATTGGTTTGTTTGTTAGGTGATTTTGAGAATGGAGGCCATGTTTGGGTGGAGATCATGTTATAGAATATAACCCATCCATTTTTAGTTATGTTTTTTAAGTGTAGTTTCACATGTTTTTCGTCATCTGTTTGCATATGGATATGGTTTATTGTTTCTGACTACATTCATATAGTGATGTTGGTGTTTCTTTTATATTTTTATTCAATTATAGAGGAATTTATTGTTTATTTTTCTCAAGAATTTATGGAATATGAATGTTTCTTGTCAATTCTTAGGATATTTTGATTATAGCTTATCAATTTACTCAAAGTGGGAAAATTGTGCCCCACATATTAAACCAATACACTAAGTGATAGGAACCATCCCTAATGAATAGATATACACTCTTGGGGTTGTAGTGAACTAATTCATCTATTTTGATATTGGGTCATTATACTTTCACACGTATCTCATCATACTATCACCCATAATCATCAACTTTCATGTCCATGTTGGAGGAGTTGATTATATATATCATTATAATTATGGATAATAAACAAGATTAGTTATCACCCAAAGGAATTACCCTATCTAGTAATATACTTTCATCCACTATTCTACCAACCCCAACCCATGAAAAATATTCTCTATAAGATTTGGAGTATTAGAATAATGAAAAATAAGACACTGCAAAAAATGTGAAAATGGAGGCATGTGGAGGAAAAGACTAAGTAATAATAGGAGGAATGGATATAGGCAGAAAAATAGGGGAAAACTTGAAGTAATGATGAAACTATTCTTGGAGGCTTATCCTGACCACTTCATGCACTAGGTGGAACATGTTCATGTGTTTGATCCACTTACTTATTAGGTCTGAGATAAATTTCCTATTGAAGAGAAAGAAATACTATGATACCTAGAAAAATTCATATAACTCAAGTACCCTAAGATCCTATCAAAATATGTATGTTTTTGGTGCACCTTGAAGTGAAAACCCCAATCCATACCGAAAACACCTCCAGGGCATAGATCCCAACTTGAATCCCAAGCCAATTATTGTTCAGTAATGTAATTTTTATTATAGAATCATAATTATGGGCACCAATATTTGGAATGAGTCTTCCTTATTCTAGGTTTATAATGTCATAATTGAGGATATGACAATCTATATGGTTGACCTCCCTGATGAATCATCCTATAACCAAGATCTTTTCTTAGGCTAGTTCATAGTGATGATTAATCTAGCTCACTGGTTGATTCCCTAGTTATGGTGTTGTTATCGATGCATCACCCAAAAACCCAAATCCATATATGGGAAGACTCTATGATACAAGGTACTATTTAAGACCCACCCTAATGATATTTGAGAGTAGTAAATGACTCATTCAGACGTTGTGAAATTGGTTGGGAATTTCTAATTATTACCAGAGGGTCAACCAATATTCTTTTTGATTGGAAGCACTGATAAGGCCTTAACCAAGAATGTGGTGTGGTTACTTTGCTTAGATGTTCATGGGATATCCTTCTAATATATTAATGGGTTATTGATGAAAACACCAATATTAACCATAAATGATCTGGGTAATGAGTGTGGATTATATTGTGATGTATTAGGAGTCAGGGTTTGAACAGTTCTGGTCCATGATGGTCATGTGGTTTCTTATGGGTCTAGACAGTTAAGGATACATAAGAGAAACTTCCCAAATCCTTTCCTAGATTTGGAAATAATGGTTTTTCCATGTGGTGTTATTGGTATTATCTTTAGGGTGATATATTTTTGAAATACACTAAAAAGTGTTTGAAATATATTTAATCACAAAGTGAAATGAACCATTGATAGCAGAGAAGGTTTGAGTACCTATAGTCCTTTATCTTTGACCTAATGTATATTCTCAAGTAGGGGAGAATTTTTTTCTAATGTACTATATTGGAAGGATCAAGCTTGGGTATTACATGATTCAAGCATAAAGTGGAAGATGGTTTCCCACTTTGAAGAGATGTGACTTTATCTTCAAAATTATCATGGTCAAGTGACACTTATGTCTTTATCTACGACTTATTCACTCTTTAGTAGTATTACGGGAGTAAACTATAGGATTCATACTATTTATTCATGAGATGCATGATAAACCTTTTATAGATTTATATTTTATAAAATGTTGGTTATTTTTTATTCATGTATCCTTTATAAAGTGCCTCTCTTGGGGTTTATGTCTTTTTAAAATGCCTAAGTGGCTCTTTTAAAATGATTAAAGTGTTTTGAAATTTTTCTTGAAAAATTATGTGTGTTCAACATACCCTTTTTTGGTTTTAAATAGCTTTAAAATGATTTAAACACTTGGCATGGACTTAGGTTGCATGCCAAATGTTTTTCAACTCACCTGGTTGACTTTCATAAAGGGATGTGAATGTTTTGAAAGAATATTTAATGCTAGTTTTATTTTAAAAATGGTGTGTTATTTTAAAGAGGAATTTATGTAAATGGATGGTTTTTTAATGGGATTTCAAGTGTGATTTTATAAATAGTTTTAAATGAATTTGGTGTTATCTTCTTAGGGGATGAGTCCTAGGCAATGAAATTCAATAATAGCTATCATTAAAATACTGATTTCACCTTATTTGAAAATCCCCTTTTGTGTATTTATTTTGTTAAATATTAATATCACTGAATCAAATAGGATGGGTATAAATAAATAATGTATGGATGTCAATAGTTTGACAAAATAGTTTGAAGATGGAGTGAAAGAGTTCATCAAGTTTGCAAAATATCATGCATGTGTCCCTTCTCAAATCCTTTGTATGTGTTTATGCTATTGTTATTCAAGAAAAGTTATCCCATAGGAGTTGGAAGAACACTCGATTTTTCACAGAATAAATCAAAGTTATAAATTTTGGAATAAACATGGGGGGAAATGAATGTAGCTAGTGGTTGGGATAGCACTGCATTTTATGGATCATCTGATATGATTAAAATTGTGGACAATGAATAATACTGTATCGAGGATGTGATTATAGATGTTAATGTTGATGAATATTATATTGAGGAAATTACAAGGATAGTTAAAGATAGACTTTATGATTTCCCAAAATTGTTTGAACAGTTAACGATTTGTGCAAAGACGCCATTGTATGGTGGTTGCACTAAATATACAGCATTGTTAGCCATACTAAAGCTGTATAATTTGAAAGAAGACAATGGATGGAGTGATGACAGTTTTACATAATTACTTTCTCTCTTTAATGACATGCTCTTGGAAGATAATGAGCCCCCTATCTGAACATACGATGTCAAACAAATGCTATGCTTGATGGGTATGATCTATGAAAGAATACACGCCTTCCTGAATAACTATATACTATTTTGTAAGGACTACAAATCACTTAGATAATTCCCAAAGTGTGGTGATTCTCAATACAAGAAATATGAATCAAGTCCTACAAAAGTTTTATGGTACATTACAATCATTCTAAGATTTAGGCGCCTATATGGAAGTGAGGGGACTATAGGGAAATTGATTTGGCACGCAGGAACAAGAAATAAATATAAGAAACTACGTCACCTGGTAGACTCTCCTCAGTGGAAGAGAATTGATCATGAGTATCCTAAATTTGTAAACTAACCAAGAAACCTTCATCTTGCATTATCTACAGATAGATTGAATCCTTTTGGTTTTCAAAGCAGTACCTACACTACATGGATGGTTATGTCGGTAGATTATAAATTTCCATTATAGTTATACATGAAACAAAAATAAATCATGTTATTTATGATTATATTAGGACCAAAACAATTGGGTAATGATATTGATGTTTATTTGGATCCATTGATTGAGGATTTGAAATTATTGTGGGATTTAGGTGTTACGTTGTATAATGCTTACAGAAATGAAGATTTCACGTTGAGATCCATGTTGTATGGGATGATAAATGAATTTACTGCTTATGAAAATTTTTCAGGATATAGAATCAAAGGAACTCAATGGTGTCCCATCTACGAACAAGGTACAAAATCAATTAAGTTGAAACATTCATTGAAAACTATGTTTCTAGTACATCGCATATTTTTACCCTGACGACATAAGTACCGATCTTGGAAGACATCATTCGATGGAAGTTCATAAGAACGTACAACACTATCTCCACTAACATGTGATCAACTGTTTGAGAAATTAAAAGATGTGGATGCTATTTTTGGTAAAATGATTTCAAAAAACCTTACAAAAACTAGTTGGAAAAATAGATTAGTTTTTTTGAATTACCATATTGGAGTTGTTTGTACATCATACATTTTCTTGATGTTATGTATGTTGAAAAAAAAAATGTATGTGATAGTTTCATTAGCATGTTGCTAAATGCACCCAGCAAAAAAAGGATGGAATTAAGGCTAGGTTGGACATGGTTGATATGGGAATACGAGAAGAGTTGGCACCAGTGAAAGGTAAAAAACAAACTTTTCTTCCTCCAATAGCTTACACTCTTTCCATGCATGAGAGATATCAATTTTTCAACTGCTTGAATGATGTAAAGGTTCCAAAGGGGTATTCATCGAATATCAAGAACATTGTTTCAATGACTGATTTAAATTTAAATGGTCTTAAATCACATAAATGTCAAGTTTTTATGAAAGATATAATGTCTATAGCTTTATGTTGCATTTCTCCCAAGAATGTCCACCATACATTAACCAAGCTCTATTTCTTCTTCAAATCTATATACAGTAAAGTTATAGACTTGGAAAAATTACTGATTATAGAAAGAGAAATTTCCATCATATTATGTGAATTAGAAATGTTCTTTCTGCCAACATTATTTGATATGATGGTTCATTTGATGGTTCACTTGGTGAGAGAGATTGGACTATGTGGTCTTGTACACTATAGATGGATTTGCCACATTGAATGGTATATGAAGATTTTGAAATGGTATGTCAACAATTGAAGTCTAACAGAGAGTTGTATTTCGAAGTGATATATTGTTGAAGAAGCTATTGAATTCTATACCGAATACCTGTCCATTGTGGAAAGAATCGGTCTACTGAAATCTCATCACACTAGGTAGCTTATAAGTGAAGGAATTTCTGGAAGAGATGTTTTCACAATCAATATTACATACTGGGAGAAGGCCCACCTTTACATTTTGTATAACAGTTTGTAGGTTTTCACATATATTGAAACCCAAAAAGAAATTTTGAGGAATTTGAACCCATCAAGATTATATCAAATACACATAATCAATGGTTTATAGGATGGTTTTGGGACCATATTTTAAAGGAGTCAGATTAAAATCTAGATTCAATTTCAGAATGACTTTAATGGCTAGCTAGAGGACCAAGTGTGTATGTATTATCTTACAATGGTTATGTAATTAATGGTTATATGTTCTATAAAAATGAGTATGATAAAGACAGTACCATGAAAAATATTGGAGTTACACTCATGGATGAAGCGATGCATGTTTCTGAACTAAGGACAGAAATCCAATTTACGCGAATATGTCATACTTTTGAATTATCAAAAAAAATATGAGAGTTGGATTATAAAACATTCCCAGTGCCTATTTTTCAACGCAAGTGGGTTGATAATATAAGTGTTGTTAAAATAGATGAATTGGGGTTTGTGAAAGTTTATTTCAATAAGTAAAGTTACAAAGATGAACCATTTATAATGACATCATAGGTTGTACAAGTATTTTATGTTTTAGATCATATAAACCAAAAGTGGTCAATTGTTCTGTTATCAACCAAAACCACTAAAGGATCAGATGAAAATTCAACCGGGGATGACCCTTTCATTGGGACATCGTAATCATTTCACAGCGGTCTCAATATAGATAGTGTTTTGTATGTGATCTTACCCAAGAGAGAGGAGATGATGGAGACCCGCGGAGCGCTCCTGCAGAACCCGTCGCGCGAGGGAAACCCTAAGCTTGATTCTTGATTGTTTTCTGATGTTGTCGCTGGAAAATCAAAAGATGTGCTTCCTGCTCAACCTGATGCGGTGCAAGAAATTTATGTTTTCCCTAAATCTTTTCGACATTGTGGGCAACCCGCGATTTCATTTTCAGCAAGTGAGGTAAACTTGATTTCTTTTGATTTAAAATTTGTCTTGGTTGGAAAATTTATGAATCGAAGGCCTTCTTTGAAGTATCTTCGATCATCTCTCGAAGCAATAGGCTTTACAGGATTTAAAATCGGTCTCCTGAACCCCTCACACATTGTTTTTCGGTTTGCATCCAAGGAGTAATACTATAGGCTTTGGATCAAGAGTTCATGGTCCTTTGGAGGTTGTTTATTGAAAATTCTTAAGTGGACTCCAGAGTTTGATTCATATTCTGAATCCCCTATTGTTCCTATCTGGGTTAGCTTCCCAGAGTTACCTCTTCACCTGTTCAAGCAGGCAGCCCTCTTCCCCATTGCTAATCTTATTGGGAATCCTTTGAAGTTAGATTTTGCAACAAAAATGCTTTCAAGACCCTCGATAGCTAGGATTTGTATTGAGTTGGAGGTTTCCCAACATTTTCCCTCCAGTATTTGGATTCAAATTAGAGACCTTGCATTCTCCCAATAAGTTTTTTATGAAAGATTGATGGACTACTACTCCAAATGATTCAGATTAGGACACAATTCAAACAAATGTGACAAAGCCGATGTTCGTTTTAAAAGTCTTAAACCTGTTTGGACAAAAAAGTATAAAAATAATCAATAAAACATGGTTGGACCTTCTAATTCTGTCATTAGAAAAGATGATATGGTGGTTAAGGACAAAGAAAAAACCCCTGATTGTGTTACCAAGGAAAGAGATGATGTGGTAAATGTACAATTGAATTCTCAAACACCTCGTGATCCACTCTCAGAATTTGTCAATGAAGTTATTGCTGTCACCAAACAACAAGAACATCTTGATGCAGATAAGAGGGATTCCACCCACCTAACCTTAAAGGAAGATGAAAAATCTGAGGGTCATGTGGTTAACAAAGATGGGATTACAGAGGAATCTCTCCAGGTTGTTGTTGAGAAGATTCCTAAAGTAGGGGAATCTTTTCATCTAAATGATCGAAAAGGCAAAAAAATCATTATAGACTCATATGGTTTTATCACTCCACTCCCCAGGAAAACTAGGAAACATAGATATAGCATCAATTATGAAAGAACCATCATCACAAGATCAGTTGCGGCCAAAAATCCTGACCCTGAGGTTCCTCCACAGCCAATTCCTATAGATCCCCTGCCTGAATATCCACAAAACTCAGATGGTTCTGATTCAGACACCTTCTCGAGTGAAGTTGATGAAAATGACCCGGCATATAGAGATGCCTATCAGTATGATTATGATCTGGATTTTCCAAAGGAGCTTGACTCTTGGTTCGGGGAAAATAAAACATCTACATTTCGGAAGTATAAAAATGGTGAGATAACCACTCAGGTTTACCTGGATATCAGAAAGAGGATGTTTATCAAAGTTTCTGAGGAATTAAATAAGGATCCAAACTTTGATTTCATGAGTATCCCATGGCAATAAGTTTTGGATCTGGTTCACTCTTTGCATGACATTTTGTCTTGTTGACTCTGGTGGGTGATGAATGTTATCACTCTTACTTCTGAGTGTTTTCTCATTTTTTTGACTCATGCTCCTGTTTCTCTCTTTGATGGATGACCTTTGTTTCTGGTTCTGAATTTAAAGGATTGAATTGGATTGATTGCACAACACCATCAAAGAATGTTTTTATGAACTCTGATGGTAGGTTTTAGGGGCTTTTCTGTTTGTTTGTGATTGCTCCCAGCATGCAGAAATAGTTTTCTGATGGAACAGTGGGTGTTTTACTGACTGTTGGGCTTGATGATCTCTATCCTGGTATCTCTTAATTAATGCACTGGTTCTGTTTGAGTGATATACTCTTGTTTGTTGTTGTTGAAGTCTTGTACTAGAAGGATTTTATTTGGCTAGATGCAACCTTCAGCCTTGGGTCCTCCACCTTTATATGATATCATGAATGTCTGATGATTCTGTTCTGAATTTGGGAAGACTCAACATGGATGCATAGATCTTGTACATGAATTATGTGTGATACTACATTGTTTCTTTGGTTTTTTCTCATCAGTTTGGCTGGTCCTTGTGTTCTCAGTTTGGCATGAATTTTTTATGAATCAGTTTCAAATTTCTATTGGATTTCTGCTCTATATTGTTGGATGAACTGCTTATCTCACTCTGAAACAATTATTCAGTCTTGAACATCTGTTTGTTCTACTGGAATCTTTACTTTATGGAGTCCTGCATTCACTGTATTTTCTGGATGGCTTGGTGATCTGTTTGGAGGTTCTGCACTGGAATTGTATCAGACTGTGCTGATTATGTCTTTTTTCCATCTCCAAGTCACTGTTTTGCTCTTCTTTTGCTTTTAGTTGGGCGGGCTGCTGGTTCTGATTGCCTGTTTATCTATGTTGTTTACCTGGATTTGATTTGCTTGGAGGCTCTGTTTATTTCTAGTTGAGGGGTTGCTGCATATACTGGATTCTTCTTGGTTTCTGCTTTTGTTTCTTGGGTTATCAATTGCTGTTTTGCTACCTGATCCCTGTTTCTGTCTGCTTCTGGGGATGATTCTACATAATAGATTATGTCAATTGGTTCTTTTGGTCTGTCTTCTCATCTACTCTGTCTTCCTATTACTGATTTGTCTGGAGTCTGCTGTTTATCACACTATGACAATCACTCTGAAGCCCTCTGAGGTTGTCTCTTGCTACAGACTCCGGATTTGATGGTTTATTTGGCTAGAATACTCAACATCATGGAAGGTGCTGCTATTTTCTCTCTTTTTCAACCTTTCAGTTTGAGGTGGGTTGTATGTATGCATTCTTTGTATCCCCCCTTATTTTTCCTTGCTGGTGCAAGCACTTTGCACCTCGTGTTTGTAATATCAACTTTGTTTTTAATAAATTTCTTTGGGGCATGAATTGGGAAACCAATGCATGTCGCCACTTTCCAAAAAAAATAGTGTTTTGTATGTCATTGGAGACCAAAATGAATAGATTTGGATCATCGATAGAGGGTTCAAACCCCTTCATCCTTTTAAAAATAAAAGGTGATTTCAATAATCAAGTTACTTTTTTTGTAATATACATCGTGTTACATAATGTTATTATTCGTTTGCTACTACATTTATATACTCTAAATTAAATTTTAAATCACTTCTATTGATACTAAATTCCGTACGTGTTGGTGCTCCCAATCCCGAGGAACAACAGGTCTCTCAACCTGATGTTGCTTGCAGTGCAGAGGAACGACCTTCTGCACGTGTCGGTGCACCCATTACTGAGGAACAATGGGTTTATCAACTTGATGCTACTCCCAGTATAGAGGTTCAATGACCATATGCACATGTCAATGCTTTCGCTCCATATGAACATATTGACAATTTTTATTTTGGGGAAATGGTAGGAGACAAAGGACCGGTGACGCAGAAAAAATAGGAGCACTGTAGTTTGAAGGTGTTAGAAAAAATCATCAAGGTGAAAGTCAGAGGCATCAAATACAAGGTCGGATGGAATGTGTGCGGCTAGAATGTTAACCCCAATAAGGCCATGTTCATCATTTATATTTGAATCATCACTCAGCAACACGTTCCAATTGATGTAGATTCATGGCACCATGTTGTGTCCGGGCTTAAGACACTGATGTGGTAAGAGATTAAGGTAACATTATGATATCATTTCTTTATTTTACTAAAAAATAAAATAATGAAATATTGACTTACTTTTCATCATCCATTACAGACTGCATTTATAGTAGATGAATCCCACAAAAAATATATATTAATTCTTTTTAAAAGGATTCACACAGGATTTCGCAAAATTCTAATAAGATATCATCTTAAAGAAACTGAATGGAAAATAAACCTACACTCATTGCTTGTCTATGCACACATGATAACCCAAGAAATGTGGGATGTGTTTACTGGACGTCATGCAGATGTGTCTTTTTTGGTACATTGTGGCTAGTAATATGTTGTTTGATGATATGTGTATTCATCACTTTGATTGACAATTTTTTATTTATGAAACAGTAACTGAGTGCTGGAAATAAGGAACGAGCAGCAAAACCAGCATACCCCTACCGTAAAGCAAGGATGGGGTACACTTCACTTGAAAAAAATTAATACGTATTTTAAATCTACTGTAATACTGATATGTGACATGAAAAAACACCATAATTATGTTCCTATGTTTTTATGCAGATTGATGAAAAATCCACTTCCATCTCACACCATGTGTTATGGAATGAGGCACGTGTAAATAAAGACAGGATACTAATAGATGAAAATACACAAAAAGTATAAGAAACATGTGTAAGTATTACATAATAAAAAAATTGATTTAAATTTTTATTGCATAACAATGATCACTTATTTTCCTATATTTTCAATCTGACATAGTCACAATAATCAGCAACACTTATACAAGATGAACACATACTATCAGAGGCCTTGAAGCGGCCTGAATAGTATGGTCGCGTCAGAGGTGTGGGTTTTGGGGTGACACCCCGAACATACTTTGAGAAAAGAAAACAAGAGGATCAAAGTGAATTAATAAAATAGATGAGAGAAATAATATCTACCATTGAAGAAGAAATCCAATGGCAAAGAGAGATTGTGGAAACTTTAATGGGGGAGGAAAAGAGAAGAAGCAACTCAAGAACAGCCACCACGTGGAGATCCTGCCCCTCCCCCACCAGCTATGGGGCTAGTCATTCCCCTTAAAGAGATGTCTTAGCTGAGGTAATCAATGTTCTAATAAATGTTTCTATGAAATGTGAATAAAAAATACACTGATACCTTTCCTGTACTGATATTCTACAAGGTGATAATTACTGTGATTTATATCTAGCAACACCCACTCATCGCCTTGTAACAAGGGTTGTGGTGTTCAATATTCAAAATAGCATGCTATACAACATACCACTTCCAACAGGCCATGTGTGGGTGTTGTTTAGCGTATCCCACAAGTTGAGCACAGAGCTACCTATTCCAATTGATGAGGAAGATATTCATGCGATCAAAAAAGTTGTTGGAACATTCATCGCATAGCCGTCACATCTTGTAAAAAAACATATCAACAAGTAGGTATTCATTTCCAATTTATTTGTTTAGATAAACCTTTAACAGTTAATGAAAAAAAGGTATGAACCGATGAATGTTATTAAAGACGGACAAAAAGGGATGAAATGAAAGACTGCCTCAAAACCATCTAAAGGATCGACTAACCGATTGAAGAGAGCTATCGAAACCACCATTACCTCACCCGTATTATATCTGCATTTACTATCATTCAAGGTTCATGTGGATACAAAGTTAAAAAATGGTGGTAATCACATAATTGATTTTGAATAAAATGTGTACTGAGAGAAAGATCAAGAATTCATTGGTGTTGAGAGTGTAAGTTAAATACTCTACTATGATTGGCTAGGTGGATTAGTTGTAAATGTATACATGAGGTATTTTTTCATGATTTGATTTTCCAAAAATTGATATACTGTGTTAATTATGACTAAATACATTTCATATTTTTGGAAGATATATATGTGTGTGAAAGACAATTGACGGGATTTTCCCATGAAATAAAATTGAGACTCGTTAGTCCTCACGTCTCCTCTACAAAACAAACAAAAATAAAACCCAAAAAAATGATGAAATAGTGGCAGGTCTGATCAAATCATTTGAAAGAAAAATTTCAGATGAAAAACTCTATTTAATACCAATTATGTAGGGGTAAAACTCTACAATTTAATCATATCAAATATATTTTCATTTCCTTCAATATTATTCCTTTTTGTGTTTTTAGGCAACATTGGATGCTCATTGCGGTAAATTTGAATACTCCAAAGATTTATTTCCTGGATTCAATGCGTGGATACCCAACAAATTGTCCCCACATGATGGATTTTTTCAATAAGTAATACACTACATCCATCATTTTATAAATAAACATCAAGTTATATAATTTATATTATCTTTTAATGAGGATTCTGTTATGATAGGGTGGTGTATGATTATTGTGAAAAATGGGGAATGAGGTCAGGGGCTAAGGAATATAAAGAAGAAAAGTTCTACGACTAGATAAATATTAGGGTATATATAATAATATTTCACTATCCAAACACATATAAAAAAAATTACTTATTCTACTTAATGTTTCTACAGTTTCCGAAACAAATCAATGGAAAAAATTACGGTTATTATGTTTGTAAATTTATGAGAGATATCATATTCCATGAACAAACTAGCATCCCTGAAGAGGTATTTTTTAAGATAATTTCTATTTAATTTAAAATATTTATTAATCCTTTTTGTATTTATATTTTTTCAGTGTTGCTATGACTTTCAAAAAAAACTCATATTCACAAGATGATATATATGTGCTCAAAAATGAATGGACAGCATACCTAATGGAAGATTGTACACAAATAGCATGAAGATGTGACTTCCATAGAAGTAGTGAATTATTTCATATTTATGTTTAATTTAATTATTTTTATTATTACTCACATAAGAATTATTTTTTATATAGGTGGATTCCTTTATTCGAGTTGAGGCGGTTTGTTCGAAACTAATCATGCTCGTGAGAGATTGGACTTCGAGGCTGCAACTCAGAATTCAATAAAAAGGTAAAGTTTTTTTTTAATATACTGTGTTTTTTCACATAATATTATATGTTATCTACCTAAATTAAATGTTTGACTACTCATACAAACAATGTCTTCCATAAACTTACTCTCCTTCAAAACCTTGTCACCCCTACATTGTCGGCATTTATCACTTTCCTTCAAAGGTAGTGGAGGGAACTTGAAGGAAAGTGATAAATGTCGACAATGCAGTGTTTCCATTTTGACAAAAAAATCAAATGGAAATCATGGTAACATACGATGTGTCTGGTGTGACTCGAATTGTGTCTTTTTATGTAATTAATTAATTTTTTCATCATTTTATCTACTATTTATAAGTTAATTTTCTTATATGATCATTGATATCTCTATTATTTACACTTATTGAGTATCTATGATCACCCTTTCTTATGTTTCATATCCTTAAGTTATTAAGAATAGTTTTAGAAATGATATATCTAAGAAGGTTTCTAGTAAAGAATAACTTAATGAGAGACTCTTATGAACTAGTTCTTTATGTTTCCATGTTTCCAAAAGCATTAGACCTAAACTATTATGGCATGGGTCATTATTTTATGTAAGGAATATTAATATACTAAGATGTGATATCTATGTATGAAATTTCTAGGTCAATATAGTTGGTATCTGGGCAACTAACCTACTCAAAACTGAGCAAAAAGAACAAGTGACTGGTATCACTCAAAGTGTCTCTTTTTATTTAAAATTAACATTACTTTTAGTAAAAAAAATAAGTGACATACTAAAAACTAAGAAAATGCATTCAGAATGTTTTGATACTTTAGAAAAATGATCCATAAGTCATTTTTGATGTGTAGGAATCAACCACATCTCAACCCAACGCACGGTGTGACCAGTATGACTAAAAGTGCTCGTTATCAGTTTAAAATTGACATTTTAGTTCAAAATGTGTCACTCACTGAAAACAAGAAAATGCGCTCTGATTGTCTTAATAATTTATTACATCGATTCATAAGTCATTTGTGACGTGTATGAAGCAGTCTCAAGTCAAACCGACGCATGTTGCGACTGGTATGACTCATAATACGTGTTTCCAGTTTGAAATGATATTTTTGTAAAAAAACACAATTGACATACTGAAAACTGAACAAACGCATTTGGATTGTTTTGATACTTTAGTACAACGAACTATAAGTCATTTTTGATATTTAGGAATCATCCTCACCTCAATATGATGCACGGTGTGATCGGTATAACTCAGAGTGTCTCTTTTTATTTAAAATTGATACCAATTTCAGTAAAAACAACAAGTGATATATTGAAAATTGAGAAAATGCATTTAGATTGTTTTGATATTTCAGGACAACGATATATACGTCATTTTTGATGTGTAGGAATTAGCCGCAGCTAAATATGATGCATGGTGTGGCTGGTATCACTCAAAGTGTCTCTTTTTATTTGAAATTGATATTAATTTAAGTAAAAACAACAAGTGACATATTGAAAACTGAGCAAATGCATTCAGATTGTTCTGATATTTTAGAAAAATTATCCATGAGTCATTTGTGACATTTAGGAATGAACCACATCTCAATCTGACGCACAGTGTGACCGATATGACTAAAAGTTTTCGCTTTCAGTTTAAAATTGGCATTTTAGTTCAAAACGTGTCACTCACTGAAAACTAAGAAAATGCGCTCTGATTGTCTTGATAATTTCGAAAATCGATTCATAAGTTATTTATGATGTGTATGAAGTAGTTTCACATCAAACCGACGCACGATACGACCGGTATGGCTCATAATGCGTGTTTTCAGTTTGAAATGGCATTTTAGTAAAAAAACACAACATATTGAAAACCAAGGAAATGCATTTGGATTGTTTTAATACTTTAGGAAAACGATCTATAAGTCATTTGTGATGTGTAGGAATCATTTGAACCTTAATACGATGCACAGTATGGTCGGTATAACTCAGAGTGTCTCTTTTTATTTAAAATTGACATCAATTTCAATAAAAACAACAAGTGACATACTGAAAACCAAGAAAATGCATTTGGATTGTTTTGATATTTTAGGGAAATGGTATATACGTCATTTGTGACATGTAGGAATCAGCCTCACCTAAATACGACGCACAGTGTGGCCGGTATCACTCAAAGTGTCTCTTTTTATTTAAAATTGATATTAATTTAAGTAAAAAACAACAAGTGAAATACTGAAAATCAAGTAAACGCATTAATATTGTTTGGATACTTTAGGAAAATGATCTATGAGTCATTTGTAACTTGTAGTAATCAATCACACCTCAATCCGACACATGGTGTGACCGGTATGACTAAAAGTGTCCGTTATCGGTTTAAATTTGACATTTCAGTTCAAAATGTGTCACTCACTAAAAACCAAGAAAACGCGCTCTGATTGTATTGATAATTTAGGACAGTGATATATATGTCATTTGTGATGTGTATGAAGTAGTTTCATATCAAACCGATGCACGATGCGACCGGTATGACTCATAATGCGTGTTTCGAGTTTGAAATGACATTTTAGTAAAAAAAACACAACTGACATACTAAAGACCGAGAAAACGCATTCAAATTATTTTGATAGTTTATGAAAATGATCTATAAGTCATTTGTGACGTGTAGGAATCAGTTACACCTCAATATGATGCACGGTGTGGTCGGTATAACTCAGAGTGTCTCTTTTTATTTAAAATTGACATCAAATTCAGTAAAAACAATAAATGACATACTGAAAACCGAGCAAACGCATTCGGATTATTTTGATATTTTAAGATAATGGTATATGCATCATTTGTGATGTGTAGGAATTAGTCTCACCTAAATACGACGCACAGTGTGGCTGGTATCACTCAAAGTTTCCCTTTTTATTTAAAATTGATATTAATTTAAGTAAAAACAACAAGTGACATACTGAAAACCGAGAAAACGTGTTCAAATTATTTTGATACTTTAGGACAACGATCCATTATCCATTTTTTGACCTATATGAATTAACCACACCCCAATCTGATGCATGGTGTGACCAGTATGACTAAAAGTGTCTGTTATCAGTTTAAAATTGACATTTTAGTTCAAAACGTGTCACTCACTAAAAACCAAGCAAACATGATCCGATTTTCTTGATAATTTAGGACAGCGATTCATAAGTCATTTGTGACGTGTATGAAGTAGTTTCACGTTAAACTGACGCATGATGCGACCGGTATGACTCATAATGTGCTTTTCCAGTTTGAAATGACATTTTAGTAAAAAAACACAATTGACATATTGAAAACCAAGAAAACATATTCAGGTTGTTTTGATACTCTAGGACAACGATCCATTAATAATTTATGACTGATAGGAATCAGTTGTACCTCGATGCAACGCACGCTGTGGCCAGTATAACTCAAAATGTGTCATTATTTAAAATTGACATTTATTTTAGTAAAAGAACAAGTGACATACTCAAAACCGAGCAAACACATTCGGATTGTTTTGATATTTTATGATAACAATCCATGACTCATTTGTGACCTGTGGTAGTCAACCACACCTCAATATAACGCACGATGCGAGCGGTATGACTCAAAATGCGTGTTTCCAGTTTGAAATGACATTTTAGTAAAAAAACACAACTGACATACTGAAAACCGACCAAATGCATTCAGATTGCTTTGATATTTTAGAACAATGATCTATTAGTCATTTGTGATGTGTAAGAATTAGTCTCACCTCAATACGATGTACGGTGTGGCCGGTATAACTCAAGGTTTCTCTTTTTATTTCAAATTGACATTAATTTAAGTAAAAACAACAAGTGACATACTAAAACCGAACAAACACATCGGGTTGTTTTGATACTTTAGGACAGTGATCTATAGTCATTTATGATGTGTAGGAATCAGTCGCACCCCAATACGACGCACGGTGTAGCCTGTATAACTCAAAGTGTCTTTTTATTTCAAATTGACATTAATTTAAGTAAAAACAACAAGTGACATACCGAAAACCGAGCAAACGCAATCAGATTGTTTTGATATTTTAGAACAATGATCTATTAGTCATTTGTGACATGTAGGAATCAGTTGCACCTCAATACGATGCACGGTGTGACCGATATAACTCAAAGTGTCTCTTTTTATTTAAAACTGACATTAATTTAAATAAAAACAACTAGTGGCATTCTGAAAACTGATCAAACACATTCAGATTGTTTTGATACTTTAGGAAAATGATTCATGAGTCATTTGTAACGTGGTGTCAACCGCACCTCAATCTAATACACTGTGTGACCGGTATGACTAAAAGTGTCTGTTATCAGTTTAAAATTGATATTTTAATTCAAAACATATCACTCATTGAAAACCATGCAAGCACACTTCGATTGTCTTGATAATTTAAGACAACGATTCATAAGTCATTTGTGACGTGTATGAAGCAGTCACATGTCAAACCAATGCACGATGCGACCGGTATGACTCATAATGCTTGTTTCCAATTTAAAATGACATTTCAGTAAAAAAACACAACTGTCATACTGGAAACCGAGAAAACGTATTCGGATTGTTTTGATACATTATGACAACGATCCATCGGTAATTTGTGACATATAGGAATCAGTCGCACCTCAATCTGAAGCATAGTGTGACTGCTATAACTCCAAATGTGTCATTATTTAAAATTGTCATTAATTTTATTAAAAGTACAAGTGACATACTCAAAATCGAACAAACGCATTCAGATTGTTTTGATATTTTAGGACGACGATCCATAATTCATTTGTGACATGTAGGAATCAACCTCACCTCAATAGGACTCACAGTGTGACCAGTATAACTCCAAATGTATCATTTTTATTAAATATTGACATTTTATTAATGCATTTTTTTCATATTAATGTTTAATTTATTTTTTATAGTATTACTAACATAGTATTTGTTTTCTTATATAGGTGGAATCTTTTGTTCGGTTTAGATGATTTTTTCATCAGCCGATACCATGGACAAATATTTTTGAGAGGGGATCACATACGTCAAAAGATAAAATATTAATGTTTTAGAATGTTTGTTGGATAATTGTAAATGTAATTATATAAAATATTGTCTGAAATGTAAATAGAAGCGTTTTTTGTATATACTATGGGTGGATATTTTTGTATTCATGATGTCAATTAAATGTATATAGCATTGTTTGAAATTATAACATTGTTTGAAATTATAGCACTGTTTGAAATTATAGGTTGTATATAGCATTTGAAATTGCAGGTTTTTGATTCTGGGTGTGCTGTTATATTAACATCACATTGCAGGCGACTAGGCCTTTATCATCGCTGCGATTAACAATGTTTTTTTAGTGTTGTTAAAAGTCAATTTGGACACTGATAAAGGGCATATGTGTAGCAGTGTCATCACCACTTCTTCAATGTGTTTCACCTCTGACTACCTCATGATGTGGTCGGCTTGTCGCTGCCCCTGTATAGAGGTGCATGGGGCTTGAACATAAAGGTGTGCTCTGCTTGCCCATCTACCATCCTATGTTCGGTTAGCTCCACTTGATGACCGTTATTACTCTGATACATCATCTTTAGGGTGCCCTAGTATAGTCGAACCGCCCTATATTGATGGTCTGGAGGCCTAGTGATCTGTAGTAGTACTGTTCACCGAGAAGTCCTTTGGGCCAAAAAATGGGTTTTCTAGCCCTGTATGCAGGCCACTTGGTCATGGGCCTTCGGGCTATGTAATGGGTCGCCCTCTACCCAGTCTAAAAAGGTTTTTGGTTTAATAATAAATTGAGACTTTGATCTCAACCTTTAAAAAAAATGCAGTAGATGATATAGTAATGCCATGACAAAACAAATGGTTAATTGAAAAGTAAAAAAAAACGAACAATTAAGTTAAATTGATAATCGAAATCGAAAAAAATGGTTATTGGATTTGATTATTAAAATGATATTAAAAAAAAGTAAATGATGATTGATTTGAGATTTTGATTACAACCAAAACTTGAATTAAATCACCATCAGTTTTTTAATTGGATGTTAATATTGTAAAATATTTTTGCTTTAAGACTATGGTCTAACCTTTATATCTAATGTTTTTTTAATCTCAAATAATCTGTCAAATCAAGTCGTCCATATGAAGCTTCAATTGACAGGTTTTCATCAACAGAACCCACTCAAACTTAAAAAAAACAATAAGATTAAAAATCGACATATCTTTCAAATTGAAGTAATGTTTTTCATTGTTAAAATAAATAAGATAGAAAATAAGTTCGTTTTTCCCCCTTTCATTACCTGTTTTTTAACGGCTAAATGGCAACATGATTAAACAAAACAAAAATAATTTATAAATCAGCGTCTAATTTTTTTAAGGTTTGTGGGGGAATATATTAATTTGATTAAAATATAAAATAACTAGTCTTAACGTGTTTATTTCTATAAAAATATAACCCTAACTCTAACCCTTTATTTTTTAAATCCAATATCCTAACCTTTATTATATTTTTATCCATCACCCATATCCGTTTAATTACCCGAACGAAGATTCAAATATTTAAAATTTATTTGTTAATCTAAAATAAACGCTCCAAAAAATTAAGTGAATATATTTTGTAATTTAATCTTCATTAAATAGCAGGATGTTAATGAACCAACAATAATTAATTTAAGAAAATTCAAATTCAAAATTTATTTATAAATATAATATTATCCAGACTCAAAATCAATACTTAAGTTTTAAAATTTTAATGTCATTTAAAAATATATTGTTGATTAATTGTTAATAATTTTCATGATCGGTTCGGGTTTATGATACGTTACTCTATGCAGTGGAGTATACTCACTTGCATCCCTATTATCGAATCTATTGTTAATTTTTTCATTAAAAATTAGATATAATAAAATAAATTTTAATGGTAGGCATCGTGAGGGAGGCCGGCACACTTTAAATAATAATAATAATAATTATTATTATTATTATGATACAACGAGCGTTAAGGGTGAATCTGTTCTGTTCTGCAAAACGAGCGATTTTGTCGGGTGGTGATCCAGCATCCAACATGTACGGGACTGAGTCATGTGCTTAGTGGGGCCAAAAAACAGACGGCCCTGATTTCCCATAAAAAACGAATCAACCCATGATCCGACGGTGACGATACTCGGATGCTTTGCCAGTCCGGAATGCTTGTAAACAGACCGGCATATATAGATGATTTGATTCTATTTTTTTAATAAAAAATTAAAAATATTTTAAAGGATTATATTACATTATAAGAATATATTAATTTAGCTGACTTCATCTTTATTGTCAACCTGATGCATGATTTTTTTTTTGTACTGTAGGCTCTTCTCCGAATAAACTGAGGCTTGAGCCTCAACTTTTAAAGAATTAAAGTTGTGTAATAAACATCTTTAATAATTGAAGATACAAATTAGAATTAAAAAGGGGGTCATCTCCAAACTAGAAAATACACAATGGTTTTATTAAAGAGAGTGAATTTTTATTACGAGAGGTATATGATCTCTCTAATACTAAGTGTAAACTTTTTAATAAAATCAATTCCAGAATCTTGTTAATTTATTTAAAACAAAAGAAATAATTATTTACCTCCACCCATTCCAAAATGCGTGAAATTAAGGAATCAAAACATGATTGTCTTACACACTCTAATCGTTATAGGCCACACGGTCAGGGTCTATAGCAACCACCATCTCGCAATCGGTATAGGTAATTATTTTTTTAAAAAAATTACGCCCACTACATTCCGAAACTGATATTTAAAAAAATTAAAATGCATCGTTTGGTCGTGCATGTCAAAAAAAATTCAAATACAGTTACCCCATGATTTTATGTAAATCCGAGACCGTTTACTATGGGTTCGACCGTTACACACACGTTTTAGTGTTTTAAAACACTAGTTTTTTTCAATGATCCCAAGCAAAGGACAACTCAAGTATATTACGTCAGTTTCTACATTTCAAAAATTAATCTACAATTGTTTTCCAATCATTTTGCAACAATCAAAGGTCATTTGATTGGTTCTGACCATGTGACGCGTGTTTTTAAAGATTGTCATGTCTTTAAAGACTGTTTATTCAGCCAGTTCGAGCACAATGCATGTAAAATTGACATTTTGCTTGTTTGTACACGTCATAAACAATTCAAAGATAAGTTTCCTATGATTTCACGTCAATTCGAGTTCGTTTTCTATGATTTTAGATGTTGCATGCACAATTTAATGTTTTCAAATGCAAAAAATACGTTTTAGATCACCTCGAGCAAATGACAACTTGGATTGACATTTAGTTAGTTCCTAAATTTCAAAATTTAATCTATGAATGTTTTCCCATGATTTCACACATATCAAAGATCATGTGTCATCTGCTTGTACACACCAAAAACAATTGAAAGACAGTTGTCATATGATTTCATGTCAATCCAAAATCATTTGTTATAGTTTTTACCGTCACACACACACACATACACACACTTTAGCGTTTTAAAACACAAAAAATGCCTTTTCGACCATCCCGAGCAAACAACAACACAGATTAAAGTGGCTTAATTGATACATTTTACAAATCAATCTATGGCTTTTTCTCTTAGGATTTCAAGGCAATCAGAGGTCACTTGCTTCGTTTTGACCGCATGACGCACATTTTTAAAGACTGTCAACTTATTAAAAATTGCTTATTCAGTCAGACCGAGCACACTGCAAGTCAAATTGAGGTCATGTCTACTCATACATGTCAAAAAATAATTCATATATAGTTTTCTATGATTTCACATCAATCATAGGTCGTTTGTTATGGTTTTGATCGTTATACGCATGTTTTGGTGTTTTAAAATACTAAAAATACGTTTTCGATCATCCCGAGAAAATGACAACTCGAATTGACATGGTTTTAGTTCCAACATTTTAAAAATCAATCTACAGTTAGAGTCCTATGATTTTATGGAACCCGAAGGTCGTTTGCTTGATTTTGACCCCCTCAACGCACATTTTTAAAGCATGTTAAATCTTTAAAAACTGTTTATCAAGTCAGTCCAAGACACTAGATGTCGAATTGATGTGTCATCTGGTCGTGCATGTCACACATAATTCAAAGAAAATTTTCTTATGATTTAACGTCAATTAAAAGTCATTTGTTATGGTTTTGACCGTTATACACACATTTTAGTGTTTTAAAACACTAAAATGCGTTTTTGCCATCCCAAGCAAATGAAAAATTAGATTAACGTGGAGTTAGTTCCTACATATCAAAAATCAATCTACGATTGTATTCTTATGATTTCATAGCAATTGTAGATCATTTTCTTCAGTTTGAACCACTGATGCACGTTTTTAAAGACTATTAACTCTTTAAAAACTTCTTATTTAGTCGGTCCGAGCACATTATATATCAGTTTGACATGTCATTTGCTTGTACACATCATGATAAATTTAAAGACTGTTTTACTATGATTTCATATCAATCCAAGTTCTTTTTCTATGATTTTGACTGCTACGTGCATGTTTTAGTGTTTTAAAACACTAAAAATGTGTTTTCAGTCATCCCAAGCTAACAACAATTCTGATTGACGTTACATCAATTTCTAAATTTATAAAACCAAAGGTTGTTTTACTATGATTTCATGTAACAACCTGAACCACCGAGGTCCTCTTGGTCGACGAAAGACCTAGCCGATACAACCCCATTCCCGCCTTCATATGCCAGGGGCTGATGACAAATGCCGAGGAGATATAACTAATATGGGAGGCCTTCGCCTAATGTACTTCTACACACACACTCAACCATCTTTATGCAGAAGTGTAGAAGAATAATAATAAAATGCAGTATCATCTAAAGTGAAAACCTTGCATGTAATAACATCTAGGAATATACAGAAGGGTATGATAGTGTAAACCGAAATGTAAAGGGGAAAAATACACGCCTAACCAGAAAAGATGTCACATCCTGACAACAACTGAAATAAAGCTGAGGGAGCTCGGCTCTTGATCTCCAAGCCCGACCACTGTATGTGGTCTATGAACCCGAGTATCCTTATGCTCCTCTCACATCACTACCGACCTGTCTGTTGTTTGCATAAGACACGATACGTGCGGGAAAATCCCATGCAGGGGTGAGTATACACATACCTAGTAGAACACCCAAAAAACTGAATAGAGAATAATAAAAGTCACAATAGAAGTAATCAGCCCAACCCAACAAAGACATGTCAATCAGAAATTGAGACAACAACAATAAACATCCAAATATGCTTAAAAAGAAGTCCAAACGGGAGAGAAAGATGATCTCAATCTCTATATCCCATCTAAGAACAATGAGTCTTCCCACAACTCTAAAAAGGGACCATCTGTGATGCCCAAAATCTCATGTATCTATCCGAAGAAGTCATGAGGAGGGCCCACACCTCACCATTGCTCCAAAGTATGAGGGAGTGCAATCTCCAAAAGACAGAGGACCCACGCCCTAGCATAGCAGGGGAATTTCACTCAGTAGATAGAGGACCCACGTCCGTTTAGGGGGGTGTCGTATCTATCTGCGTACATAGTATGAGGGACCCACGCCTTGGTGTGATAGAGGAGTATTATCCCCATAGATAGATGATCTGCGCCTTGAATAGGGGAGTACCATCTCTACCTAGAACAACGATTATGAAGGACTCACGCTCTGATGTGAAAGAAGAGAACTATCCCCATAAATAAAGGACTCGTTCCCTAAATAGGGAAGTGTCGTCTTTACCTGGAATAATGAGTATGGGGGACCCGCGCCCTGATACAATAAGGGAGTATTGTCCCCATAGATAGAGGACCCACACCCTGAATAGGGGAGTACCATCTCTACATGGAATAACGAGTATGGGGGACCCGCGCCCTAGTGCGATAGGGTAGTACCGTATCCATAGATAGAGGACTCACACCCTAAATAGGGGAGTACCATCTCTACCTAGATTAACGAGTATGGAGGACTCACACCTTTCCACAACAGGGAGTACCATCCTCATAGATAGGGGACCCATGCCCTGAATAGAGGAGTATTGTATCTACCTGTAATAAAGAGTATGGGGGACACACACCCTCATGCGATAGGTAACACCCCAAAATTTTATGGTATGTCTCTTTTAAAATTTAACATCTTCGATAGTTTATACTTCACGCAACATCGAGTTTAAAACCGTAATATACTATTAAATATGACCATTGGAATAGTAATGTGACCATTAGGAATAGTAATATGACCAATAGAATAGTAGCTTCACCTATGAAAGTATACATAAAATTTAGGTATCTTATGAATGAAAATGTAATATATTTATATAATGGAACAAGTAAATAAATGTTTTAAAAATGATAAATTAAGTATTAATATTTTTGTGAAACATAAACGTTTATTTACAATTTTATAATTAAAATAATCATTTAAAAAAAATTAGTTTCATGAAATAAATTCATAAATTAATATTTTTTTGTTTTATGATTATAAGACAATTTTATGAGACCTTAATTAATTTTTGAAAGTGTCATAAAATCGGTTATAATATTAAAATTGGTATTTTTTGAGTAAATGATGATTTTATTTAAAAATTAAATTTCAAATATTTATAAAATTATTTTTATAAAATGGACTCTATTTTTGAATTCTACATGTCAAAAAATGGTTAGGATGAATTTTTGGGATTTTTCTAAAATAGTTAATTTTTTGGTGAATAGTGAAATACAATAATTTACGGTATTTAACAAATACATGAATTATTGAGTCATGGATGATGTATGGATGATGTAATCCCATACTCTCAAACTCTCATACTCTCTTTACTATATTTATTCATTATAATCAAAACTATTCATAGTCTTGAGCCAAAATAATAAACTGATGAATAAAATAATAAAAAATACCCCTCTCCTCCACTATAAATACCACCCATCGCCACCTCTTCTCCTCACACCTCCAAAACCTTGAAGCATGCTTATATTCTGCCCAATTCCTCTACCCAAACCATTACCCACATCCTGGTCTTTCTGGTCTCACCAAAATTCCATTCCCAAGTGCCTTAAGGATGTTCTCAAGGAGAAGAAATTCAAGAGATAAAATCCTCTTTCGTTTTCTTTGAATTTCTTTTCAATTTATTTTATTTTATTATCCTTTCCTCACCTCCTATTATCCAAGAGGAATTATAACTAAAATATATTATATATACTATAATTTTTTTATTTTAATATAATATCCATCATCAAACCTCTTCTCCTCTCCCTTTTATTCTAAAAATGAAAACATCGTTTGTGAGGTGCCAATTTACCACCTTCGCGGACGATGAATTTTCATTTTTCAATTCCGTCTTCAAGGCTGGCCATAAAACCATTTATATGGTTAAAATAGACTATAATATATGTATTACAACTTATTTAATGTTCTATAACCTGTATATATACATAATATTAATTAATAAAATAAAACTAGTGCGTGATGATCGAAAAATGCCAAAATAATCTAAACGGTTATCATTAATGTTTTATCTAATGAATAATCCTCATATCTAGAAACAAAATTATATATAAGACCATTTAATATTGTGAAAGTTCATTAATAAAATATAATTTCAATTCTAGATAACTATTCCCATTTTAAAAGATCTTTCTTACATGTATACAAGTGCACTAATCATGAAAACTAAGGAAACAAACACTCCCGGATGACGAAATTGAATCTTATAACTCATAAAAAAAGTCACAAATGAACTTAATAAAATTATACTAAATCAAATAAATTTTTAAGAGGTTCTGAATTAAATTATTAACAAGTCTAATTTCATTATCCATGATATTAAGTGCAAGTGTAGAACACTTTCAGACATAAGGTAAGAGTTTCTTCCTGAACCTTTATTTTTTCTTTGATTTACACTTTATCTCTATTTCCCCAATGCAATTTTTAATTCATATTATTCACTCATCCTACATTCTATGTGTATGTTCCAAAAATATGTACCTTTCTCAATTCTTTTTTATTTGATGGGAGATACATGTTTTATAAGGTCCCCTTTTTAATTCCTCCTGATAAATAAGCCTGATTAAAGGAAACTTCCTAATTTCATACCCATTTTCAAGTACACTCCATAATATTTCTTAAGACACCAATATTTTTTTAAATCACTATTTTTATCATGAAAAAATATATTAGTTCATTTATGGTTTTATGCAAATAATTATTCCTTTTTCCGCTTTAAAGACTCATTTATATTTCCCCTTAAACCGCACTGAAGTAGCTCATTTCTAAAGTTTTTTAAACACTCTTTTTACATGTTTTCAATTTAGTTTCCAAATTTTAGTATGAATATTATTTCGATATTCCTCAAATATAATTTAATTCCTGTTTCTTTTCTAGGATATACATGTTTATAATCTGATTTTCTGACAAATACAAATGATTTTTTAAAAGAACTATTCTTTCCAAAGAAAAAAGGTATTTCTCTCAAGAATTTCTCAATGATTTTATTAGAGTAATTTCATCAATTTCAAAAACCTCTATTGAATATTATGCTTAATTGAGGTCGATATCTTATGTTACCATCTACCATATTGTATTAAACGGTTTATGATTATTTATGAGGATGTACTATCTTGATACCATTCGCTATATTACTCTGGATAGTTTATGATTATGTTTATTGTTTGGGGAAAGTTATTAATATTTCATATTCTAGTTTCAATATGAATGTATATGTTGATTATGTTCCATCCATTTCATATGAGTAATGCATTGGACTTAATAAGTGACATACATGACCCGCTATAGCTCCTCGATGCATTGATAGATCTCATGAGACAAACTAGACCGGATTTTTACCCATTTATGTATGGTTTCTTAGAAAAAGCCTTGAAGATATGTTTATGATGTCCCGTATTATGCATTACATCATTATGATATTAGTAATTGATAATTCATGTTATTATTCGACTAGTAGAATATCTATGATTAATTTTTATTCTCATGTGATTATTTATATGGCATTATTTTGATCAAATTTTATTCCCACCATATTATGTTCAAGTTTACGTTTTAATGACAAGTGTTGTTAGATATTCACCTTACCTTATTGTTTATGTTCATATCTTCTATTGTATTTTTTACCCTTATTTAGGATCTGATCTCACCCCTTTCTTATGTTTTATCTTTCCTCAGCATACGAAGATGTATATTATGAATGACTTGTAGAGATAATCTAGGAGTTTATGAGTGTTTCCAATGGAGTTTCTATGTTGGTTTTCCTTTCAAGTTATAATGTAAAACTTACGTTTCTATCTATTTTTCCAAATATACTAAACTATTTGGTCCTTTGGGATGAAATCACTTGTTTATAGTACCAATGTAATAAAGTAAGGCACCGACTCCAGGCTACTGGGGTTGGGGTCTTTACAGTTGGTGTTGGACCCTTTGTGAGATAGTTGTTTTAATAATCACAACTCATGCCACTTTACAAATCATGATAATTCATACATTATGTTTTAATTAATGTTAATCATGTTAGTGAATATTTATATATGAATAGATTATGTAACACTGTATAATACATTTCAATAAGTCAATAAATTATGGATATTTATGTTTCAATATATTTACAAGTGTATATTTACATGTAATTATGAATATCACTTAATTTGGTATTGTTCTATATAAGACAAACACTTTGTAAGTTTTTTGAAGTCTCTGACACCGATAGTTCAAAGGAGTCACCATTGGCTGGATTACTGATGAGGAATCACTAATCTAAGAAGACACTGATGCATGAATCACCGACAGAACAAACAACACACCGATGGACAAGTCACCGATTGTCGATCACATTGATAGTTCAAAGGACATACCGATGGACGATTCACCGATGGATGAATCACCATTAGTTCAAAGGACTTACCGATGAATGAGTCACCGATGGACGACTCATCGACAATACAAATGAATCACCGATGATCAGAGTCACCGATACCGATGCTAATGACTCACCAATATAGAGAGTCACCGATGCCGATACCAATGTTAATGACTCACCAATACAGAGAGTCACCGATGCCGATGCCGATGCTAATGACTCACCGATACAGAGAGTTATCAATGATGATAGACTGATGTTGATAGACCATTTCAAATGACTCATCGATACTAGTGACTCACCAATAGTCATAAAAAATGATTTTAATTTATTAATTCAAAGTTTATATCTAACGGTCATATTTAGACAAATTAATGTTTTTGAAATTATTTAATGTTTTCCATAGGATATTTAGAGGATAGTATGAGGTACATACATGTGGTAAGATCATTGTGACTTCTGGACCTCGAAGTATAAAAGAATCACAAGCTAGATCATTCAAAATATGAGGAAAAAGGCAGTAGTGAAAATCAAGTGAGAAAGTGCAGAAGAACTCCTGCAATTCTTGAGTATACTTAAAAACACAAGAACTCAAAAGGAAGAACATACAGGGAGATCAACAAGACAAGAAAAACTTGATAATATAACCTGAACATCTTACCAACAAGAAGCTGACCATTTCACACTCCTGGGAGGAACACAAAGGCTATGATACTCTGTTTTGGAGTCAACTTTCAGAAGAGGACTCGAACTTCAATTCCACTACATCAAATGATTCCAGAGCTGCACTGGATAACACACAAATACTTCTAAACCTTACTCTACATCCTTAACTCTATTGTGTTCATTTATTTACATTTTTGAGCAGTGTGTGTATTTTTTTGTCACACACACACACTGACTCCTATGAATAACTGGAGGATACTTGATATCCTCAAACCCACACTATATTTATCCCTTTATATCCCATATAGAATTGTGGAAGAGGTTGTGTGTGACCTTTTTTTTGTTTTTCCCACAAAGAACTGTGGAAGAGGTTAAGTGTAACCTGGATAGACTTGTGCGCTGTTGTGAACTCCGATCCAGGGTGTGGATCAAACTGTTTATTAATTTAAAAAACTTGGTGGTAGGTGATCACCAAGTAAAGAGGATTAAGTCTATGCTTGAGATTTAACCTCTTATTTCATTTCTGCTGTGCTTTTACTTTTTAGTTTTACTCTATTTTTACCACATATTTCATAAAACTAAATTGAACTCTGATAGTTAGTTTATCAAGTGTTTATAATAGTTTGAAACAGTAGATTAGTTTCAAAAGTTATACTAATCTTTATATTAGTATATCTGAGAACTAATCAATCTTTTGAGAAATTAATTGAACATTTAGGACTCTTATAAATTCACTAAAAACTGACTTAGATTATATTTTTATTTTGGGGAAATTTTCAAAGAACCATTTTTTAACAAATTTTTTTATAGATACTCAATTCACCCCTTGAGTATTCTACTCCGACCAATATTTGGTATTAGAGTAATTTGGGAATTTTTCAGTTTTCAAATCTTTTTCAAACCTTTTTCAACTGTGATTTTAGTTGTATTTCAATGATCTTAAAATTTCTGTCAATACTAAATTTTTATCTCTTTCAAATCTTGTTCTACATTTTTTGTTATGGATAATAGATTAGAAGGAGATGCTACAAATATACCACCTTTTTTCAATGGAACAAATTATGCTCAGTGGAAGCTTAAAATGAAAATACATTTAGAAATTATGGGATTTTAAACCTAGACAACCATTTAAAGTAAATATGAAATCCCCAAAACTAATAGAAACACTTGGTATGGATCTACCAAGACTGCCTATAACAATAACTGTAAAAAAATTAATGCTCTATACTATTCACTAGGTTATGAAGAATTTTATCGTATTTCTACCTGTAAAACTACTCATGAGATTTGGGACACTTTAGTTATTTCCCATGAGGGAACATATAATGTGAAAGAGATGAGATTAAATACTCATACTATTAAATATGAGAATTTTAGAATGAATCCTAATGAGTATATTTCTGATATGTATCTCAGGTAAAATGAAATTGTGAACACCATGATTTCTTTAGGAAAATATGTAACATCAAAGGAATAGATCATGAGGATTCTACGATGCTTACTGGAGAGATGGAGAGGGACATCAGTATCCATAATAGAATCATGCAACATTCATAAAATGCCAGTGAAGGAACTAATTAGAAAATTAATGATGTACGAAGAGGAGCTAAAAGTAAATCAAGAGGAGAAAGATCCAAAGAGAAAATCTATAGCCTTCAAGACTACCACTTTCGAGTGAAAATACAAAGAGAAAGTTCAAGCTACTGTTGAGAGCACAAGTAGTGAAGAATCATCTTCAGATAGTGATGAGGAAATGTCCTAGCTGGCTAAGAGATTCATAAAAATTTACAGAAAGAAAAAGTTCTTCAAGAGACCAAAATTTAAAGGAAAATATGACAACAAAGGCAATTTGAAAAAGGATCAGAAGAAGCCTGAAAAATCATAGGAGAATGTCTGCTATGAATGAAAGAGGATAATACATGCCAAATATGACTAACCAAAGTTAAAATACAAAAGGAAGTATGAAAACAAAGACAATAAGTATAAGAAATATATGAAGGCCACCTAGAGTTCCTCTGAGGATAGATATAGTGAATCAGTATCATCTCATGATAAGAAAGATGACATGGAAAATATGTGTTTTATGATAAACACATCTGAGGTAACCTTAGACCCACCTGCACACAATTCTTATCATTCTGAAAATGAAATTGAGTCTGAAAATATGACAAATGATGAATTTTTTGAGTATTGTAATATGCTAGAAAATACTTGTAATGAACTAAAGGATAAGTATAAATCATTAAAGAAACATCATGATCTTACTATAACTATTAAGTATGAACTTACCATTGAAAAGGAAAATAATTCTCAACTTCTCAAGGAAAACAATGAATTAAAATTGTCTAATAAGCAATTGAAGAAGGATTTAGAAAATTTTACCAATGGAAAAAATACTCTTACTCAAATTATTGATAAAAAGATAGGTCCTAAGTACACTTCTGGTATTAGATATCATCCTGGATAGAGAAACCTATCTAAAACACATTTCATGACTAAATATGGAAAATCTGCTTCATTGTCCAAAAATCATGATTTTACTACAAGTTTTAGTTCTAAAATATATTTTACCGCATCAAGTTTTTCTGGACTAAACAAAGTTTATTTTTAAAATATTTCATATTTTACATATAGGAAACCCATAAGACAATTGTGGGTTTCTAAAGCCTTTATTACTAATGTTTCTGGACCTAAAAAAATATGGGTACTGAAATCTTTTATTGGATAAATTGTTTTGTAGGTAAACTGCCTAAAGAGTTCCTATAGAAATATTTGGTATTTGGATAGTGGATGTTTAATACACATGATAAGAGACTAATAAAGCTTAAATAATCTCATTAATATTGATGGAGGACATGTCACATTTGGTGACAATGGTAAAGGAAAAATCAACTTAGGCCAGATTGGTAACACTAACTCTATTTCAATTTCCAAAGTATTTTATGTTGATGGATTAAAGTATAACTTTATTAGCATATCTCAATTGTGTGATGATGGATTTAATGTAAAATTTAAAAATGATTCATGCCATGTTTTTGATTCAAAAAACAACTTGGTATCTACTACTCTTAGAAATGATAATGTATATCCTGTAAATTTAGACACACTAGCCTCATAGAATGTTTCCTACCTAAGCGCCTTTCACAAAGAGTCTTGGATCTGGAATATAAGACTAGGAAATTGTAATTTACACCCCCTCAAGAAATTAATCAGAAAAGGTTTAGTTAAGGACCTACCCAAACTAGAGTTTCTAGACAATAGAGTGTGCAATCCTTATCAAAATGGGAAAGCAACACAAAATCTCTTTCAAACCAAAGAAATAAGTTACAACTTCTCAACCTCTCAAGTTGGTTCACATGTACTTGTTTGGAACATCTAGAGTTTTAAGTCTCAATGGGAACCACTATGTTTATGTTCTTGTAGATGACTTCTCTAGGTATACTTGGACCTTTTAGCTCACAAAAGTGAATCTTGCTCTCATTTTACTAAGTATTCTAGGACTGTAGAAAATCTTAGTGGACTTAAAATTAAATATTTAAGAAATGAACATGGCCGTGAATTTGAAAATCAAGACTTTGAATCTTTTTTATTACAAAATGGCTATAGGCATAACTTCTCTGCCCCTAAGACACGTCAACAGAATGGTGTAGTAGAAAGAAGGAATAGAACCTTACAAGAAATTTCCCGAACTATGATCAATGAATATGAACTAATTATTTATTTTTGGGATGAAAATGTTAATACAAATTGTTATATAATAAATAGAGTCTTAATCAAACCCATCCTTAAGAAAAATCCTTATGAGTTGTGTAATAATAGGAAACCCAAGGTAAATTATTTTAAAGTGTTTGGATGTAAAGTTTATACTCTTAACACTAAAGATAATCTAGATAAATTTTCCTCAAAGAGCGATGAAGGAATATTCCTTTGATATTCTACATCAATAAAATCTTATAAAGTCTTTAATAAAAGAACCAAATGTGTGGAGGAATCTGTACATGTCAATTTTGACAAAAAAGATCCACATGAACCTAAGATCTCACTAGGGAATCTTGAAGAGGATATGTCAAATCTGAACATTAATGAAAAACCCTCTAACCATCCTATAAAGGAAACTATTAAAACTTCCAATTCTGGAAATTATCCATATTCTACCCATAATGAACCAGAACCAAGTAATGAACCTGAAATAACTAGCCCTACTTTTACAAGACCAGTTAGAACCCTTAAAAACCACCCCTTAGATGCTGTGGTTGGAGGTTTAAATAGAGGAACACAAACTAGAGCTTCTTTGAGAAATCAAGTTGAACATCAAGCATTCTTGTCACAACTTGAACCTAAAAATATCAATGATGAATTTTGGGTGATGACTATGCAATAAGAGCTTAATCAGTTTGAGAGAAATAAAGTCTGGAAGCTTGTTGATAGACCAAAAGATACCTTGACCATTGTAACTAAATGGGTGTTTAGGAATAAAGTAGATAAAGCTAGAAATATAATTAGAAACAAAGCTATATTGGTTACACAAGGCTATAATCAAGAAGAGGGAATTGATTATGAGGAGACTTTTTCACCAGTAGCTAGGCTTGAAGCCATTAGAATCTTACTTGCCTATGTAGCACACTTGGATTTCAAACTTTATCAAATGGATTTCAAAAGTGAATTCTTAAATGTTTATATAAATGAGGATATTTTTGTTAAACAACCCCCAAGTTTTACTAGTCCACATTTTCCAAATCATGTTTTCAAATTAACTAAAGATTTATATGGTTTGAAACAAGATCCAAGAGCTTGGTATGATAGGTTAAGTAACTTTCTTATTTCTAAAGGTTTTGAAAAATGAGTTTCTGATCCAACTTTATTTATAAAAATAATTTCTAAATATGTTTTAATAGCTCAAATATATGTAGATGATATTATTTTTGGATATTCTAAAAATTATTTATGCAATGACTTTTCAAAAATGACGCAAAATGAATTTGAAATGAGTTTGATGGGTAAACTTAAATATTTTCTTGGATTTCAAATATTTCCAAACAAAGAAGGTATTATTTTAAATCAAAGTAAATATACTAATGATCTTTTGGAAAGATATGGATTTGATGGAATTAAGAGTAGTGAAACACCTATGAGTTCTACATGTAAGTTGGATCTTGATGAAAATAGGAAATTAGTTGATCAAACAACTTATAGAGGAATGATTGAGAGTTTGATTTACTTAACTACTAGTAGGTTAGACATCATGTTTAGTGTATGTATGTGTGCAAGATTTCAAGAAAACCCAAAAGAGTCACATTTAAATGCTGTTAAAAAATAGTTTTCAATACCTCAAACATACAACTAATTTAGGATTGTTCTACTCTACAGGAAAACCTTTTGATATGGTTATCTATTATGATACTAACTTTGGTGCATGTAAGTTAGATAGAAAGAGAACCTCTAGAACATGTCAATTTTTTGGGAAAGTCTATAATTTCATGGTGTAGTAAAAAGTAGAATTCGATTTCATTATCAACTGCTGAAGCATAATACATTGCTACTGGTAGTTGCTGTGCACAAATTTTGTGGATGAAACACACTTTATTAGATTATGGATTTCAATTCAGAAATATCCTCATAAATTGTGACAATACAAGTGCTACTAACATTTCTAATAATCCAATTTCTCATTCTAGAACAAAACATATTGATGTAAGACATCACTTTTTGAGAGATCACTATAAAAAAGGTGATATAACTCTTGAGTTTATTGGGATAGAGCATAAACTTTCTGAAATTTTTACCAAACCCTTAAAATATAAGAGAATGAGCTACATCAGACATGAACTAAGAATGATAAATATGTAAAGACTATCCGACCTTATCCCCTTAGAAAAATATGTTTGTCTGTGACACTAATCACTATCACACCAATCAGGTGAAACCGATAAAGTGAAACCGATCAGGTGAAACTGATCAGTGAATCTGATCAGTGAAACTGATTAGTGAAACTGATCAGTGAAATTGATTAGTGAAACCGTTTGAGTGAAGATAATCACATGAGCCAATCGTGTAATACCGATCTGGTGAGACCGATACCATTAGGATGAAACCAATGCCGTTAGAATGAAACCTATGCCTATAGGGACCTTTTAGTAAATCTGTCTGTCTATCTATTTTAAAATAAAACAACATAGTTTCATTATTCTATTTTACCAATATTATATTTTTTGTTTTTACGAAGTACAATCCCTAAATGATAAAATTAATTCGATCTACACTACTTCTACCCTTCTACACTCTACCCTCTCTACCTTCGACCCTTCGACTACCTCTTTGAACCCAAACCTTTAGAATGGAGAGAATGAAGCGTGCGATGGAAGGACCGAGTGAATATTCATCAGCCAAGCATCATAAAGGGGAATCTAGTAGTGCCATAGGTTCTATGAATCTAGGATTGGGAATCCGTATAGTAACTCCAGATAAATAAGTGTTTGCTGAGTGGTTATTGTCAAGCAAGCCTTTATTGCTGAGAGTTTTGGAATCTCAAGGGTGGATCAAATGGTTTGCAGACAATGAGAGACAATTCTATCCCCAGATAGTACACTATTTCTATCTCAACTTGAAAGTGTATTTGGAAGGATCTGAAGAGGCTCAAATGAAGTCTATGGTAAAGGGAAAATAAATTTCATTTTCTTCAAAGGAATGGGAAGAATGCTTGGAGATGCCTCATGAGGGGATATATGCTGACTACCAGGGTAATATTCCACCAACCTCAAATATATTTTATTATGAAAATGATTTAAAATAATTTACTTGAAATGAGGAGTTAAGGAGAGCTAAAACTACAGAATTAGATGGAGAGGCCAGACTGCTTTTCAAGTTCATTCAACACCAAATCTACCTAAGGAAGATAGATTTTGCTGCTTTAAAGTATCAGGATGTTTACCTGATTTATTTTTTGAAGAATAGGGTGAAATTGTATTTATGTAGGTACCTTATGGTACACATTTTTGAGATGATCAAACCATCCAAGAAGGCAACATGTTTATACTATCCAAGGATGATTTCTACAATGCTGAAGAAGCTAGGATGTGTGGAGGATGGAGATGAGGTGATCACTTCCTGCACAAGTATATCTGCAAACGAATGAAAATATTTTCTAACCCATGGAAGATATGTTGGGTAGAAGATAAAGAAAAATTATATGAGAATTAAAATCCCATTTATCATCCTACCAGACCAAGGGATCAAGTTGATCCAGGTCTTAAACCTGGGGAGTATGTTATACATTCAGATGAAGAACAAGGTGAGCCTGAGATTCCAAGAGAATAGGGGTCTCCTATAGATGATTGGAGTGACCCAAATATTATTTTGATCCCTAAAGACATGTCATATAGACTTTCCAGTCGACCTTTAACACCACCTTCTCGAGAACCTTTATTGGGTGATGAAGATGAGGAAGTGACTGAAGTCTCTGTAGTTGAAGGATATGTGAGAAAAACTAATGGTGATGATGAGGATGATGATGAAGATGATTATGATGATGAAGGTGATCATGTGAGTGACTCATTAAAATTAGGACAAGAAGATTTTAGTTTTGGTGGGGAATCTGTACATAGATATGATGAGGCAAATAGACAGGATGGTGCTGATCCTGTTGGACAAGATGCTGTTGATCATGATGTTGACCATGCTAATGGATACTCTAGAAATGAGGGCAGACATGACCATCCTAATGATTCTCAAGGTATCATTTAGGAGATTAATGATATTATGGAATGAGGTTAATAGGAATAAGATAAATTTCAGAATGCATCAGTGCCTCAGAATGAGGGAGAGCCTCAAGTGGCTGGAGTTCAAGAAGAAGTTCAAGTTTAGTTAGTACCAATGTCTCAAAATGTTGTTTTGGATGGACATAAAGATGAAGAATATGAAGCACAAGTTGAGGGGGAGCCTCAAGGAAGAAGAGTCAGAATTGACACTATGGAGCCTAGAGATTGGACTTTTTCTGGGGGTAGAATAGAAATCCAGGTTATATCCTATTTGGGCTTGATTATGACTCAGATGAGGAGATTGTAGCTCCTCATACTTCAAAAGTTAATGTGGAACCTATTGCTCATGCTTCACCTATTTTTCCTACCTTTTTTGAGCCAGTTGTACCTTTGGTTCCTAGTGACTATGTCACCAAGGCTGATCTTGAGCAATTCAAAGATGATATATGTGAATTTGTGAGATCCTCTATTGGATTTAGAAATGAATATTCTACTTCCATGAGTATTTCAGAGGCCGATGCTTCTAAGATTGAAAAATTGGTGATTCAAGAGATACATCCCAACCTAATCACTACAGAAGAGACCATTATTAGAAATAATACAATTCTAAGAGAAGTGAAGAGAATGAGTAATGAATTGGAATCTATGACCAATGATTTCAAGACCACACTTGGTGGTGTTATAGAGGTTCTTAGGAACCTTGTTACACATCTAATGAGTGTATATTTGAAAAAGTTGAAAGAGGATCTTGGAAAAATGATTTCTGGTGCATCCAGTTCTAAAGGTACGATGCCTGCTGTTGATATAGAGCCCCTCAGGTCTATGATGAGAGAAGAGTTGAGGTATATTCAGAGTGACTCTAATAAAGAGACCCTTGCCAAAGTGCACAGGAACACTGACCTTGTTTATAACATGGTAAGAAATTGTAAAAATGAAGTGTCTACTAATCAAAAGGAGATTAGAGAAAAAGCAGACAAATATTTTGCCAAAATATATACCAAGCATGATCTAAATAACAACTTTAAGTACTTGGCTGAGAATCTTAATATTTCACCAGTGAAAGAGGCTTTCAAAAGAAAATTGGGCCAGTTGAAGGAGTTTACACCCACTTTGGAAAATTTTATGGAGAAAAAGGACAATTTTGAAAAGGCAATGCAATATGGGGGTGAAATTATAAATGAACTTATCAAGATTTTGAAGCCCTACCTGCATGTGCAAGCTGAAGCTATAGTGGTCCCTACAGCTGCTTCCATTGGACCTAGTTCACTACCTCCTCCTCAAATGATAGTATCTCAAGCCTTATCCTAGATCTGGCTAGTGATCCAAGAGCAGGCACAAATTCATTTTCTGTCAGAGAAGAGACCAAGCCTTGCAGCAAATGTTCCTACATGTATTTCCTTACCTGGTGTTGTCATTCGATCAACCGTTCCTACATCCACAACAACACCTTTTAAACCAACTCTTGACCCTTCATACAAAGGGAAATATCCTCAAAAGCCTAAGCCTTAGTTTTGGATAATTTTTTGATAGGTCTCTGTACTTGTATTCTTTTTGAGTGTCTTTTGCTGGTTGTAATCTATGTACCTTAATGAAAATCTCTTTCACTCCAATATGTTTCAAGTTTCTTTGTGTTCTTTTTCTTTATCCTTTATGTTTCTTTTCAAAATTTTTCTAATACCAAAAGGGGGAGAAATATATGGATGACATAGACTCTTACACTAAGGAGGAGACTTACTATGGCATAGGAAAGATGGCATGTGATCAAAAGAATTTAGGGGGAGCATGAAAGTGCTCTGATATAACTCTCTTAAAATAAATCTTCTATATATATCCTCTGATAAAATCATTAAGGGGGAGCATAAACAGAAATACCCTATAGTTATATTGAGAATTCACATTCACTATTGGTATGATAAGTTAATTTTTTAACATCTTGTATAACTCATTAATTCTATGATTTGTGATGATAAAAAAGCGGGATATTGTTGGACCCTTTATGAGATATTTGTTTTAATAATAATAACTCATGACACTTTACAAATCATGATAATTCATACATTATGTTTTAAGTAATTTTAATCATGTCAATGAATATTTATATATGAATAACTTATGTCACATTGTATAATACATTTCAATAAGTCAATAAATTATGAATATTTATGTTTCAATATATTTACAAGTGTATATTTACATGTAATTATGAATATCACTTAATCTGGTATTTTTCTATATAAGACATACACTTTGTAAGTTTTTCAAAGTCTCTGACACCGATAGTTCAAAGGAGTCACCATTGACTGACTCATCGATGAGGACTCATTGATCGAAGAAGACACCAATGCATGACTCAACGATAGAACAGAAGACACACCGATGGAAAATTCATCGATGATCGGTCACACCGATAGTTAAAGGTAATTACCAATGGATGATTCATCGATGGAAGACTCGCCATTAGTTAAAAGGACTTACCGATGGATGAGTCACCAATAGACGACTCACCGATAGTAAAAATGACTCATCGATGCTCAGAGTCATTGATATCGATGCTAATGACTCACTAATATAGAGATTCACAAATGCCGATACCATTTCTAATGACTCCCCGATACAGAGAGTCACTGATGTCGATACTGATTCTAATGAATCACCAATATAGAGAGTCACCAATATTGATAGACTGATGCTGACAGACCATTGAAAATGACTCACCGATACTTATGAATCATTGATAGTCATAAAAACTGCTTTTAATTTATTAATTCAAAGTTTATATCTAATGGTCATATTTATAAAAATTAATGTTTCTGAAATTATTTAATGTTGTATGTAGGATATTCAGAGGATAGTATGAGGTACATGCATGTGGAAAGATCATTGTGTCTGTTGGACCTCGAAGTATAAAATAATTACAAGCTGGATCATTCAAAATATGAGGAAAAATGCAGTAGTGAAAATCAATTGAGAAAGTGCAAAAGAACTATTTCAATTATTGAGCATACTTCAAAACCCAAGAACTCAAAAGGAAGAACATACGAGGAGATCAACAAGATAAGCAAAACCTGCTTAGTTGACCTGAACATCTTACCAACAAGAAGCTAATTATTTCACACTCCTGGGAGGAACACTGAGGCTACGATACTCTATTTTGGAGTCAAATTTCAGAAGAGGACTTGAACTTCAATTACACTATATCAAATGAGTCCAGAGCTACACTGGATAACACACACAAAGACTTATAAATCTTACTCTACATCCTTAGCTCTGTTGTGTTCATTTATTTACATTTTTGAGTAGTGTGTGTATCTGTTTGTCACACACACACACCGACTCTTGTTCATAACTAGAGGATACTTGATATCCTCAAAATCACACTCTATTTATCCTTTCGTATCCCACATAGAACTATGGAAGTGGTTGTGAGTGATATGTTTGTTGTTTTTCCCACAAAGAACTGTGGTAGAGGTCAAGTGTGACCTGGACAACCTTGCGTGTTGTTGTGAACCCCGATCCAGGGTGTGGATCAAACTGTTTATTAATTTAAATATCTTGGTGGTAGGTGATCACCAAGTGGAGAGGATTAAGTCTCTTCTTGAGGCTAAACCTCTTGTTTCATTTCTGCTATGTTTTTACTTTTTAGTTTTACTCTATTTTTATCACATATTTCATAAAAATAAATTGAACTCTGATAGTTAGTTTAGCAAGTGTTTATAATAGTTTTGAAATAGTATATTAGTTTCAAAATTTATACTAATATTTAGATTAATATAACTAGGAACTAATAAATATTTTGAAAAATTAATTGAACATTAAGGACTCTTATAAATTAACTACAAATTGATTTAGATTGTATTGTTAATTTGGAGAAATTTTCAAAGAACCAATTCTTAACATAATTTTTTATAGATACTCAATTCACCCCCTCTTGAGTATTCTACTCTGACCAATAGTTGGTATTAGAACAAGTTTAGTTGGAAATTTGAAAAATAGATTTGGGAAAACATAGATTAGGGAAATATAACCCTAGAACTAACTTTGAGAATATTCCCAAGGTAACCAAGTTTATGATGTTGATATTAGTTATACTTTAAGAATTACACTAGTTTTAAAATTTCATAATATAATATAGTGTATTCAATTATTTAGAAATAGATCATAGTGGAAATAATGGAAACCATATCAACACACGTATTCCATGTAGGAATTTCCCTCCTATAAAAGATAATGATGTTAGAGATGGAGTTGCAACTGAAGCTAAACAACCTATAACTATACTAGGATGAATGAATCAGATTATGAACAATAACCTTACTCACATGGAGTGTCTTGATCCAAAACGTGATGTAACAATGTTAGACTGCTTCATGTAACAATAACCTACATCATTCAATGGGATTACAAACCCATTTGTAGCTGAGAAATGGATAAGTTCCTTAGAGAAGATATTTCTTGCTTTGGGAAGTGATGAAATGGAGAAGGTTATCATAGTAATCTATCATCGCTCGAGAGATGAGGATCAATGATGGTCATTAATTGAAAACATAAAGGAGGAGGAAGAAATTTCAAATATGGAATAGAGGGATTTTAAGTAAATTTTTTTAGAAAAGTATTTCCCTTGTGAATAGTGAGAAGATATAGAGAGACAATTCTTGAGTCTGATATAAAAAGAGGATGAAAAAGTTTCCAAGCATGAATCCAACTTTACAAGGTTAGCAATGCATGCTGTATACTATATACATAATCCAAAGAGAAAGATTAACCATTTCTTTGATAGTCTTAAGTGAATTATATGAAGGGCACTAGTATCCCAAAAATTCTCATCATATGAGGATATAGTATCATGCTCCATCAAGACGGAGAAGGATTTTTACAAGCCATATAAATTCAAAGGGAATGAAGATAAGAAGAGGGGTGCTGAGTAATCTAGAAAAGGAAATAAAGAAAATGGGAAGAAGGGAAGGATATAATTTATAACTTGTAATAAACTTGAAAAGAAACATCATGGAACATACCCATTGGGAATGAGAGTTTGTTACAAGTGTGGATAAAAAGACCCTTAGTCCCATGATTATAGAGGAAATAAATAAGCTGACAATGTGAAATTCTTCAGCTATAATGAGTTAGGAAAATATAAAAATGATTGTCCTAAACTTTAGGGGAGATTTTCCCAAAAAAGGAAAAGGGAACAAGGCTATTCTTATGCCATCACAACAACTGAGGTTAAATTTCCTAATGATGTGGTGACAGATACATTATTCATCTCCTAAAATTTAGCTAAATTTTTATTTGATTCTGGATCATCGTATTCTTTTATATTTTCTAAGTTTTCTATAAAAATTAGATATTTCCAATTCACCTTAATGAGGGGGTTTTCAATAAAAAATCCTAGTGGAAACCTTATTACAACAAAGGTGTGTTGAGAAGTTCCTATTATGACACATTAATGTGCTCTAATTGATGATTTTATCATCATACTTATGGTTGATTTTGATGTAATCCTTGGTGTGGATTGGATTTCAAAGTATAGTTATTTTTTTTCAAAGAGAAGGAAATTATGATTTGTGATGAAGGTATGGAATTTCTCATCTTTAGAGGGGAGTCTTCATCATCCAAGTCATATCCAGATCGACCTCTAGTAGCTCTTCTAAATGAGATTCTTAGAGAGGAAGAATAGATAAAACCTACTAATGAAAAAAGTGATCTTTAAATTGAGAATGTACCTATTTTATAGGAATACATTGATGCATTTCCTGAGGAATTACCTAGACACCCACCAGAGTATGAAGTTGAGTTTTCCATTGATTTAATCCCTAATGCAAGGATAATATCAAATACTCCTTATATAATAGCCACTGTGGAATTATTGGAGCTGAAGAAACAACTAGAAGAGTTGAGTAATAAGGGATTTATTCACCCCAGTGTTTCTCCATGGGGAGCCACTATTCTCTTTGTTAAGAAGAAAGATGAATCCATGAGGATGTGCATTGATTATATAGAAATCAATGCTATTTTGATAAATAGAAAGTATCCTCTACCCTACATTGATGATTTATTTGATCAAATTCACAGAGCATAATATTTTTTGAAGATTGAACTTCGTTCTGGATATCATCAATTTCATGTAAATAAGGAAGATATTCCAAAGAAAAAATTTCAAACCAGGTATGGACATTATAAGTTTATAGTAATTCCATTTGGACCGACTAATGCACCCTCTATTTAAATGAATCTAATGAACAAAGTATTCAAAGAATATATTGATGATTTTTATAGTATTTATTAATGATATCTTGTTATACTCTAAAATCTATGAGGACTATGAAAACCAATTGCGGTTTGTTATGAATAATCTTAAAAGAAAATATTTATATGGGAAGTTTAACAAGTGTAAAATTTGGCTTAATTTTTTTTCTTTTCTTGTACATATTGTCTCTAAGGATGGAATATTAGTTGATATTATGAAGAAAAAGGTAATCCAGGAATGAACTACACCAACAAACATAACTGAGGTATGTAGTTTCATTGGTTTAGCAAGTTACTATTGGAATTTCATTCAGAATTTTTCCCGATTAGAAAACCTATTAACCAGGATTAATTGTAAAGGGGTTAAGTTGGTATGGATAAAAGAATGCGAAGAATGTTTTTGAGAATTGAATAGGAGATTAGTGAATTCTGTTATCATAAATCTACTACCAAGAAATGATGGATTTGTAATTTATAGTGATGTATCAAAGAAAGGACTTGGTTGTGTCCTTATACAGAATGATAGAGTTATTGTCTATGCATTAAGGTAGTTAAAAAATCATAAACCTAACTATCTGACTCATGATATTGAGTTAGCATCTATAATATTTTCTATGAAGATATGGAGAAACTATCTCTATGGTGAAAGATATGATATATATATAGATCACATGTTTTTTTTAAATATATCTTCTCACAGAAATAAATCAATATGAGGTAAATGCGATGGCTCAAGCTACTCAAGGATCATGATTTTTCAATACACTACTACCCATAGAAGGAAAATAAGGTAAAAGATGCATTGAGAAGGAAGGATCATGGTGTTATGAACAAAATTAGGATTGAAAGAGATCTTGTGTATATAGATCTAGTAAAGATGGATATGTGAATTATCAAGGAAGGTGAAACGTCACTACTTTTTGAAATAGTTTCCAAAATACCTTTATTAGAAAATAAAAAAAGTTATTAGTCTGATAATGAGAATTTTCAAAAGAAAATTAAAGCTATGAATAATGGGAAGTTGGAAGACTTCATGTATGAGGATGAAATTTTGAAATTTTGGAAAAGGCTTTGTGTTCCCTCTATAACCGAGATAAAAAGAGAATTATTGGATGATTCTCAAAGATAAAATATCTCTATACACCCTAGTAGTATTAATATATATAGATATTTGAAAGAACATTTTTGGTGGGATAATATGAAGCAGGAAATTGCTGATTATGTATCAAGATGTTTAGTTTTTCAATAGGTAAAGGCTGAAAGACAACATCCTAGAGGAGTCATGCAACCTATACCAATTCTTATATGGAAATGGGATGACATTACTATGGATTTTGTCATTGGATTACCAAAGAATCCAAGAAATAATGATGCGCATAAGAGACTCAGCCCAGTTAGTGAGGACTGAACAAGTGAATCCAAGGGACCCGAGTTAAAAACCAAGTGGAGACATAATTTACAGGTTACTATAGTAGCACTGTAGAAGGAATTACAGCAGGAATTATAGTAGACACTGTTCGGTACTAGAGCAACCAGAACTATTCATCTGTTCGGGCTTTCGGGCCACCAGTTTGGGCTTCGGTTCCTTTAAGGCCTTCGGGCCACCCAATACCTTCGGGCCAGTAAGGATTTCAAGCCACCTCAAGGCCTTTCAGCCACCTTAAGGCCTTAGGGCCACCTCAAGGTCTTTGGGCCACCTAAAATTGTGCCTAAATGATCAGACATACTCTACAAGGAGCAGAATCCAGATGGGGATTCGGAGTAGGAAAATTCACCAGAGAAAAATCTAAGAGGATTTGTCAGAAAGAGAGGGTATAGAATTGCCATCAGGACTAGCCTATGCTTGCACGGGAAGAATAGCTGAATAAGCCATGTGAAGGTGGAGATCTAATATCACGATGAAGAAGTTGGGGAGGAGTAGTTCCAAGTATAGTCTATATATTTCCTAAGACCTATGAGTCATGTACTCTATAAGACTATGATCCTTGTAAGGGTTACTCCTCATCCCTTGAATGGAGTGCTATAAAAAATAAATAAAAAAGAAGGCATTCATGCCATTTGGGCTAAGAAAGAATGATGAAATATGGGTAATTGTTGATCAAATTTTCAAATCTACACATTTTCTCGCTATAAGGGATGATTTTCCATTGGAGTTCCTTGTAAGACTCTATATTAATGAAGTTTCAATAATTTACGGTGCACCTTTATAGATTTTATCTGATCAAGATCCCCATTTTACATCAAAATTTTGGAAATTTTTTTATAAATCATTGGATACTAAGCTTCATTTGAGTACTGCTTATCACTCTCAAATTGATGGGAAGTCTGAAAGGATGATCCAAACCTTAGAAGACATGTTGAGACCATGATCACTTGACTTTCAAGCTATGTGGGATCAGTATTTACCTTTGGTAGAGTTTTCTTACACCAATCGTTTCCATTAAAGTATTCAAATGGCACCGTATGAAGCATTATATAACAAGAGATGTTGTACACCAATTTGTTTAGATGAAGTTGGTGAAAGGAAGCTTGTAGGCCTAGAACTTGTGGAGGAAACAATAGAAAAGGTAAATACTATTCAGGCACATATCAAAGTAGCTCAAAAAAGGAAAAAGAGTTATACTAAGAGTCAGAAAAAGGATTTGGAGTTTCAAGTGGGAGATCATGTCTTTATGAAAGTATCTCCATGGAAGGGTGTTATAAGGCTTAGTAAGAAAGGGAAACTAAGCCCAAGGTACATCAGACATTTTGAAATTCTAGATAGAATTGGAACCATGTCTTATCATTTTAAAATTCCACATATCCTTTCTAAAGTGCACAATGTTTTCCACATCCCTTTGTTAAGGAAGTATATGCGAGACCCAATGCATGTTCTCACTTCTGAAGGAATATAATTGGAACCTGATTCATCTTACTATGAAGTGCCTATCTATATTCTAGACACTAGAGAATAGGTGTCAAGGAATTAGATGACTCCACTGGTAAAGGTTATTTTCAAAAATCATAAAATTAAAGAGGTGATGTTGGAACCAGAGGAAATTATGATGAAGAATCACCCAAATTTTTTTATGAGGTGACATTCTAGAATTTTCGAGGATGATTTTTTTGAAAGAGGGGAGAATGTAACACCCTAAGATTTTATGGTATGCCTCTTTTAAAATTTAACATATTCGATAGTTTATGCTTCACACAACACCGAGTTTAAAACCATAATACACCATTAAATAGTATTGTGGGAATAATAATGCGACTATTAGGAATAGTAATATAGCCAATAGAATAGTAACTTTACCTATGAATTTATACATAAAATTTAGGTATCTTATTAAAGAAAATATAATATATTTTTATCATGTAATAAATTAAATAAATGTTTTAAAAATGATAAATTAATTATTGATATTTTTTTGAAACATAAATATTTATTCACAATTTTATAATTAAAATAATTATTTAAAAGAAAATTTAATTTCATGACATAGATTCATAAATTAATATTTTTTTTATTATGATTATAAGATAATTTTATGATACCTTAATTAATTTTTGAAAGTGTTATAAAATCTGATATAATATTAAAATCAGTATTTTTTGAGTAAATAAAGATTTTATTTAAAAATTAAATTTCACATATTTATAAAATTATTTTCATAAAATGGATTCTATTTTTGAATTATACACAGAAAAAAATGGTTAGGGTGATTTTTTGGGTTTTTTCTAAAATAGTTGATTTTTTTGGTGAATAGTGAAATACAGTAATTTACGGTATTTAAAAAATACATGAATTATCGAGTCCTTGATGATGCATGGATTATGTAATCCCATAATATTGAACTCTCATTATATATTTGTTATATTTATTCATGAGAATCAAAACTATTCATAATCTTGAGACAAAATAATAAAATAATAAATAAAATAATAAAAAAACATCCCTCTCCTCCACTATAAATACTACCCCTCACCACCCCTTATCCTCACACCTCCAAAGCCTTTAATCTTGTTTATATTATACCCAATTCTTATCCCAAATATCTTCCCACATCTTGGTCTTTTTGGTCTCACCAAAAGATCATTCCCAAGTTCCTTAAGGAGGTTCTCAGGGAGAAGAAGTTCAAGAGGTAAAATCCTCTTCCGTTTTCTTTTAATTTATTTTCAATTTCTTTTATTTTATTATCCTTTTCTCACCTCCCCTTATCCAAGTGGCATGATAACTATAGTATCTTATATATAATATAATTTTTTTTATGTTAATGTAATATCCATCATCAAATCTATTCCCCTCTCCCTTTTATTTTAAAAATGACAACATCGTCTGTGAGGTGCTGATTTACCGCCTTCGTGGATGATGAATTTTCATGTTTCAATTATGCCTTCAAGGCTGTAAATAGAACCATTTTATGGTAAAAAAAACTATAATATATGTATTAATTTTTTTAATATTCTATAACCAGTATATATATATATATAATATTAATTAATAAAACAAAACTAGTGCGTGATGATCGAAAAAATGCCAAAATATTCTAAACGGTTATCATTAACATTTTATCTAATGAATCATCATCATATATAGAAATATAATGATATACAAGACCAATTAATATTATGGAAGTTAATTAATAACATATAATTTCAATTCTAGATAACTATTCCCATTTTACATGATCTTTCGTACATGTATACAAGTGAACCAATCATGAAAACCAAGGAAACAAACACCCCTGAATGACAAAATTGAATCTTATAACTCATAAAAAAGTCCATAAATGAACTTAATAAAATTATAATAAATAAAATACATGTTTAAGAGGTTCTGAATTAAATTATTAATGAATCTAATTTCATTATCCAAGATATTAATTGTAAGTGCAGAACACTTTTGGACATAAGGTAAGGGTTTCTTCCCGAACCTCCATTTTTTCCTTCGGGTCACACTTTCTATCTATTTTCTCCAAATTAATTCTTAATTATTCTTATGTAATCATCATAAATTATATTTTTGTGTTCCAAACATATATAAATTTCTCAATTCTTATTTATTTGATTGGAAATATATGTTTTATAAGGTTTCTTTTTTAATTCTTCTCGATAAGCAAGACCGATTAAAGGCAACTTCCTAATTTCATACCCATTTTCAAGTACAATCCATAATATATTTTCAGCCACCAATATTTTTATAAAATAACTATTTTTATCATGAAAAACTATCTTAGTTCATTTTTGGTTTTAGGAAAACAATTGTACATTTTTCTACTTTAAAGACTCATTTATATTTTCCCTTAAACCACACTGAAGTGGCTCATTTCTAAAGTTTCTTAAACCATTTTTTACATGTTTTAAATTCAATTTTCAAATTTCAGTATAAATATTCATTTAATATTACTCAAATATAATTTCATTCCCTTTTATTTTCTAGGATATACATGTTTACAATATGATTTTATGACAAATACAAATGATTTTCCAAAAGAACTCTTCTTTATAAATAAAAAGGGCATTTATCTCATGAATTTATCAATGATTTTATTAGAGTAATTTCATCTATTTCAATGTCATCTATTGAATATTATTCTTAATTTAAATTTATCTCTTATGTTACCATCTACCATATTTTATCGAATGTTTTATGATTATTTATGGGGATGTACTATCTTGATGCCATTCTCTATATTACTCTGGATGGTTTATGATTATGTTTATTATTTGGGGAAAGTTATTAATATTTCATATTCTAGTTTTAATATGAATGTATATGTTGATTATATTCAACCCCTTTCATATGAGGAATGCATTAGACTCAGTAAGTGATGGGTGAGACCCTCTATATCCCCTCAATGCATCGGTAGGTCTAATTAGACAAATTAGACCAAGTTTTTACCCATTTATATATTGTGTCTTGGATGAAGCCTTGACAGTATGTTTATGATTTATCAGGTTATGCATTCCCTCATTATGATATTAGTAATTGATAATCCATGTGATTATTCTACTAGTTGAATATACATGGTTAAGTTTTATTCTCATGTGATTATTTATATGGCATTATTTTGATCAACTTTTATTCCTACCTTATTATGTTCAAGTTTAATATCAGCATCATTGTTTATTTATTAAAAAGAAATTGGGGGGGGGGGACAAAACAAACTGAACAACAAGAACAAAAAGAGGGTCTGGGGGGGATAGTGTAAACTGAGGGCATCCCCTCTAACAAGATTTACCCCTCAGGTTTTAACTGATTTAAGTTGTAGAAACATAAAGTACCTGAGCCTTGAACCATGAGTGACACCATATGATTAACCACCTTATTTCCCTTACACCATGTAAGCCTTAAACAGATTTTAGATACGATTCCATGACACTTCCTGATATGGAATAAGATAGACCAGGGAATAGGGTTGGTTCCTTGAAATGAGTTGAAGAGGATTTTCAAGTCAGTTTTAGCTTCAAAGATTTCAATGACCCCTTGACGGCATAGAGTGATACCTGAGAGAAAGGTGAGAGCCTCCGCCTTTAAGGAAGTGCTACTTCCAAGAAACAATGTGAATGTAAACACAAAGGTAACACTGGATTCATGAATCACCCTTCCTCCCTTCATGTACCCCTCAATACAGGATCCATATGTATTGAGTTTCAAACCAGAGAGAGGCGGATACTAGCAGACCCACTTACCACTGGGGACATTGTTTGAGATACCATTGGAGACCATTTGAAAAATATGAAGAGAGGGAGAATCCTACCATCCATCAATACATCTGATCAGATCAAGAAGGAGGCTATAAGTGCAACCAGTGATGGCCCTACTAGTAGTGCCAATCCCCTCATATCTATATTTGTTCCTATCCTATTAGAGAAACCACACACCTGTATGTAGAATAGTATCCCTAACCATCCTCTCCACTCCCTTATTGATCGAACCATGAAACTAATATACAAATAAGGATTCATCAATCAGGGGATGATAGGGGATAGTAGTGAACACACAGAAGATGAACCAAACCTCCTGAGAGCATTCTACCTTGAATAAGAGGTGTCCAATTCTTTCCTATTTATGATATTTGTAGTAATAACATTGGGAATCCAAGGCAATTCCACATTTTCTAATGTTCTCATCTATGGCCACTACATAATTCCTAATCCTCCAAGTGAGGAAGTTAAAATTTTTCGGAATTCGCTTGATCTAAAGGATATCATTCTATTAGTCAATATGAGATTGGGGAACCGGAATGTGATGATAGTCCTTGGAGGAGAAGGAAACCAAGATAGAGGGGAAATAACACACTTGTCATATTATGTATTAATATCGATGAGATGGAACTTATCTTGTTGATCCTTGTCTAACACTGCCTTAATAAAGGTCGAGAATCTACTGGCCTCCTCGTATGTGATATTGTAAGCTGGACACCCCATGAAACTGAGAAAACTACCTACCCAGTTGACATCCTATAAGGACACTTTCCCTTCACCAATAATCCACCGAACATGGGGTTGGATAATGGTGAATAGGGGAAGCAACATGGACATAAAAGGAGACTTTTTCCCTTATTCCATCAATGATCCATATATGATATTTCCTCCCATGATCTTACCCTATAAGGTAAAATGTTCATAGAGTTCCCAGGCTAGTTTAGTATGCATGAAAATAAGGGTATCAGTGAGACTGCGAATACTGATTCCACCTTCCTGAGTGGGTCTCTCCATCTTCCTCCAGAAGACCCAGGATCGTTTGCCATTAGCCCGAGCATCCCAAATTAATTAGGCCAAGATATTGTTGATATTTAATATGAAACCCTTTGGGACTTTAAGGGATGAGAGCACATGGATAGGGGTTGCATTAAGAACACTATTCACTAGTGCAATATTCCCCCCGAATGATAGATATCTATTTTTCAAGTTTATGTTTTAATTCCATGTGCTGTTAGATATTCACCTTGCCTTATTGTTTATATTCATAGCTTTCACTGTATTGTTTACCATTACTGAGCATCTAATATCACCCCTTTCTTATGTTTTATTTTCCCCCAATATTCAAATATGTATATTATGAATGACTTAGAGGGATAATATAGGAGTTTATGGGTGTTTCCAATGGAGTTGCTATGTTGTTTTTCCTTTCAAGTTGTAATGTAAGACTTATGTCTGTATCTGGTTTTCCAAATCTACTAAACTATTTAGTCCTTTGGGATACTATCACTTGTTCATAGTACTAATTTAATAAAGTAAGACACTGACTCAAGGCTATTGGGGTTGGGGTCTTTACAACCATCCCCATAGGTAGAGGACCCACACCATGCATAGAGGAGTACCATCTCTATATGGAATCTCTATGATGATCCTGCCCGATCACTGCCATCGCCAAGCATCGCCTAAAGAATAATCCTGATCAGAATATTCCACATCATATTTTTAAAGTCACTACAAAGGCTACTATCATGTTCTATGTGAAAAATTGATCATAATATGCTACTCACAGACCAAAATACGAGTTCGGCCAAAATCTTGATGAGCGCACGAAGCTCGTCATCGGTCTATCAGACCAAAACATCAAACCAATGATATGTCATTTAAAACATCCATGAATGGACAAATGGATCACACTATTATGATACTCATGGAGAAACACTTAGGATAGACTATTTACTTTCCCAAAACAGATGCTTGGTAAAAAATGATTTTTTTTCATAACACGTACGTACGAAGCTTTGTAGGACAGAGCCATGAATCTAAAATTAAATATACATCATTGGTCTTGAATAAAACATCTCAATATTGGGGTTTCAACACCACTGATGGATCTCTAATTCGACATATCATGAAGAAGTTATGATTGAATCAAGGTTTCCACAATAACAAATGAAAATAAAAATCCACCATCCTCCATAGTGTATGCGCGCCACCTCTTGTTCATATTTAATTATTTTTTAATTTATTTTTAAAATTATTAAAATTAATTATGATAATAATAAATGGAATAAACACCTCCATTTGGGCGTGTATAGGAACCCATGTTGGGTCGCGTGCCTCCCCTTGCATGATCCCGAATTCCCTTTTCATCTTCGCCCATCATCAATTGAATTAATCCCAAATTATTATTATTAAAAATAATAATAAATTACACATGTTATTAATGTGAATAATAATAATAAATACCACATATTATTATTATTAAAAATAATAATAACACACACTACCCATCATGGGTGTCCAAAAATCAGATTCCAAACGTTCTTCACCGAAAAAACATCCACATCTATCCACAACAACCACACATCTCCGGACGCGCCTCCCATGCACCTAAAACTCGATCCTATCACCCCTCTAGATCTAGGATCCATGGAGTATCATTAATATCCCACCTCATTCATTAATATATCCTCAAAACTTCAATCTGTGGGTCGTTTGTGCTACCAAAATGAATCTGAGGGTTCAATCGCACTTAAATTTTCCTCGTCAATGTTGAATCATGGACCCATAGGCTATGTAAGGACCCGGTTTTTTCTACGGAAGACTTTGGAATATTCTTGATGTTATTCCAGAGCAGCGCCCTCAGACGGCGTGGAATTCCGAGCCCCGGAGTGGCTGAAATTAAATTTTCAGTGCGTTCACACTGGGCAAGCCAAATAAATGAGATAAATCCTAAACGGTGATCCGGATCAGAGATCTGAGTGTACAGATGGGTCCAGAATGGGGTGTTTACCCTAGGAATGACATAAAACATGTTGGCGTGAGATTTTTGGACCCCTCGCTTGCTTTCGGAACGTTAAACGGATAAATTAATTAATTAATTTATTCGTTTAATGGTGAAACTCATGTATCTCTTAAACGGTGGCTCAGATTGGAAAAACGAGGGCACCATTGAGTCCAGAACATGCCGTCTACCCTAGGAGGGGTATAAGTTTTGCGGGCGCGGGCCGTATGTGAAAAATGGCCCCAGTGGCGTTTTCATAATTTATCAGCTTCGGACGTTGAACTTAATAACTTTTGAATGGGGACTCGAATTATAATTCCGAGACCTCCTTTGCACTCAGAGCATGGTTTTTAGCCCAGGGGAGGCTAAATACCGACCCCGTCGAGAGTTCGGGTATGGGGCCATGAGAGGGTGTTTAAGTTAATTAATTAATTTAATTAACCTAAACCCCCCCTCTCTTCTCCCTCATTTCCCCCTCCCCTGGAAAGCCTCTCCCCTATCCCCCTCCATCTCCGGCGAGGCGACTCCGACGAGGCGGTCCGGTGAGGCGCGACCACCCCAACGGGTTGACGGTGAAGCGACGGGCTTAGTCCCACTAGGTAGGCGTCGTTTTGTTTCATTTTATTTCCCGCACCATGTTCATCCTAATTTTTCTTTGTCGATTTGCTGCCCGATCTTTGATCCAAGCCCATAGTTGCGTAGATCCTGTTCTGAGCTTTCCGGAATGCTATCCAGATTGACTTTTCGACCACCGGATCGTTTCCGGTGGTCCTCTGAAGTTTTCCGGCCATGAGGCCGGATTCCAGCGGTCGACAAGGGGGGTACGACGGACGGCGGCCCCATGGTGGATGACGGCGCGACAGCAGCTGTGGCAGAAGGCTGGACGGCCATCCGGACGGCTAGGCGGCACCTCGCCTGTGCGGGGCGGCGCAGGCGAACCAGTCGAGGGCGCCGGCCGCGGGCACCGGTGAGGGGGAGCGTGACCGGGGTCGTGGCTCGTGACCCCGCTGGGCTGACCGAGACCTGCATGATGCGGGTCTCCGCGTGGAAAGCCGACCGGCCATGTCGGCCTATCGGTGGAGGAGGCGCCCGCGTGGCGCGCGGGCGAGGTGGCCTCGTGGGAGGCGGCGGGCCTCATGCGGTGGGCGGCGGTCCCAGTGGGCCGGACGGAGTGGGGAGGACCGGCCGGACTGGGCCGGTCCGGCCCAAGGGGGGTCCCCCCCCTTTTAAAATGTTTGGACGCCCGCATTTTGAGCTACGAGCATCCGTTTTGCGTGCTGTCTACGGAGAAGAGATCCTGGGATCGAGGGGAACGTTTTGAGATGGTTTCGGGAATTTTTAATTCCCGAAACGAGGGGCCTCTGGGGCACAACACGTGTGTAAAGCAGCTTAGCGGGCTTCCCGGGAATTCTTGTTTGGACGGCGCGGACGCGTCCGACGTCCGTTTTGAGCGCCTTCAGTAGCATTGGGATCTTGGCACCGAGGCGGAGCTTTCCAGGTTGGTTCCAGTCGTTGAGGCGGCAAGTTGGAGATGTTACATCACACCTTCGCGTTGACGTTGGGTGCCGTGTGCACGATAGCCTTTGGTCTGGAACGTGGTATACTCTGGGAGTATACGGGAATGCTGGGAGGTACATGTGGATGTTGGTACCTGAGAAATTTTGTTCTCTTGGTTGGGGTTGACTTGGGGCCACACGTCGTGTGGGCCCCATGTGCGTGCCATGCTCTACTTTGCATACTTTGACCTCTCGCAACGTACAGGTTCCCTCTATGCTCGTTTGTTTGACCAGCAGGGTGGAGTTTTTCCCCTAGCTCTGTGCTCGTTTGCTTGACTAGCAGGGTGGAGTTTTTCCCCTAGATCTGTGCTCGTTTGTTTGACCAGCAGGGTTGAGTGGTCTCCCCCTGGTTTCATTCTCGATGGATCAGACGGTAGCGGTGCTAGTGACACCCAGTGATGGAATAGGCGCTGAACCTCTTTTGGGTGAGTTGTTCTAGAGTTGGGTGGTTGCGCGATACCCACTCCGTTTTCAGTTGGCCAGTGTTGTACCCTTCAGTAGAGATGGCCAGAGCAGTTCTGAGTTTTACCCTCCCGCGGGGCTGGGCAGTGGGTTACTCATCGACTTCTTCGGGTTTACCCTCTAGCAGGGCTGGGTAGTTGGTTGCTCACTGACTTCTAGGGTTTACCCTCCAGTAGAGACTGGGCAATGGGTCACCCGACGCACTTAGGGTCTACCCTCCAGCAGAGACTGGCCAGTGGGTCACCCGATGACCTCTTAGGATCTACCCTCCAGTAGAGACTGGGCAGTGGGTCGCCCGTCGTCTAGTTCCAGGTCTACCCTCTAGCAAGGCTGGGCAGTGGGTCGCCTGTCAACTTATTCCAGGTCTACCCTCCAGTGGGGCTGGGCAGTGGGTCGCCTGATGATGTATTAAGGTCTACCCTCCAGTGGGGCTGGGCAGTGGGTCGCCTGATGATGTATTAGGGTTTATCCTCCAGTAGGGCTGGGCAGTGGGTCACCCGATATCTGGTTATGAATTTCCTTCCAGCAGGGCTGGGTAGTGGGACACCTGTCGGCATTCCAGGCTCAGTCCTTTCTACTAGGCTAGTCTCTGGCTTTCCTCCGTGATTACCAGAGCGGGAGCCTCGGTTATACGGGTCAGTGTTGTGACTGCTTTGACTTTGAGAAGACCTCTCGACTGCAGGGCAGTGACGAGGTGTGGTTTGACTTTCCCTAGAACTCTCAAGTACAAGGGGCACTTTCCCCACCGATACGCATCCTTGTGACGTGACCTAAAAACCGTGCGGGCGAGTCAGTTCCACCCAAAGAGGATAGTGTCGAGGTGCGGTGATTGAGCCCTTGACTTATAGTTTGGGGCAGACGTGTGGGATGCTGGGTATCGATGGAGTTTACTTCTGGGACTGTTGGATACTCATTTTCTTGGGCTAAGCTACGGGATGGAGATCCCCTTACGGTCTTGTACGAGCTTCTTGACAGAGCATATGGTTTTGTATATACCTTATTCCGGTACCCACTTCTTGGGTTTGGTTACTCTCCTTCCAGGAGAGACGAAGATGCGTGGGGTATGCCACGTGCTTTCCGCGTCTAGCTTCTCGTGGTTGGACGAGTTTACTCTCCAGCTATAGGTAGTGAAATCTCGACGAGAAGTTCGTCTTCTCACCATTCCTTGCTCCTTGTGTTAGGATGAGTCTTCGACCTTTGTCTTGTTGGGTTGAGCTGGACCCTCTACTGTCACTCTACTGCACTCCTTGTTGTACTCCTTTCCTCTCACCTGTTCGATCTACTGCTCACCCTTCAGTACCTCCTTTGTTGATCCCTCGATCCTTTGGGGTATCTTACTGAGTATTTTTATACTCACCCCTGCTTGGGCTTTGCCCGCACTTGGTGTGCCCTTTCAGACGACAAATAGGTTGGTCATGACTTCAGTGGAGCTTAGGAGTTCAGAAGCTTGGACCACATGTGGTGGTCGGAGTCGGGTTCTAGGTGGGGGACCCTTCCAGATTTTTTTTATTTTTTTTACCTGTTGCTGGGTTGTGGCACCTTTTCTGGTTGGGCACGTGTTTTCCCCTTTCCTTTTTCGGTTTACTTTCAGCTTTCTTTGTACTGTTTAGAGGTCTCTGCACAACTATGGTTTATATTTATAGCAGTTGGCCCTTTTCTTTTCTTTTTACTATGCACTTTTTCATTGAGTGTGCTGCGTGTGTGTGTATAGGTACTTTGGCAAAGGCCTCCCCGAGTTATTGTGGCTTCGACGCTGGTTGCCAGCCCCTAGCCTATGGAGGCGGGCTTGGGGTTGTTGCGGCTCGAGCTCGGGTAGGGTCGGGTCGTTAAAAAGTGGAATCAGAGGTGGTTCGTTCCTTAGGACATTGTGTGGACGATCCTAAAAGAGGAATTGGTTGGGATTTAGGGCAACAATGTTAACGTGTCTCAAGAGTGGCTCTCTGGCCAGGGAGTCTAGTGATGGTGCGGCGGCCGACGTATCCATTCACCAGGACCCTGATAACCCGTTTGTCAACTTGGCATGTTGAGACACTTGTTGCAGGGAAAATTGGTTTGTTCATCACTTAGGATTGAGTCTTTGACTATCCTTCTTGAGTCAGCTCCCCATCGTTGTTATTGGTATATACATATATGCTCATCTGACCACGACACTCCTTGATAATATTCAGGATGTCTCCACGAAGACAGTCAGCCAAGATACCAGCTTTGGTGCGTGTCGACGACCCTGTGAGCTACGAGGCCACATTCCAAGACCCATCATGCGATCTCCTTTCTCTAGGTGGGCCGGTAGCAGCACCCCCACCTGTTGAGCAGCAGACAGCTTCAGTAGAGTAGGCGGGACTTGAGCGCAGGTTGAGCGCGCTCTGTGAGTTCCAGCGGTAGAGACCGCTGAGGTTCCATGGTGATCCAGACCCTCAGGCAGCAGAGGGTTGGCTAGAGATAGTGGTTCGCCTTTTTTAGGATTGTGCAGACGCTGAAAGATCTTATGGTGGCTTTAACAGCCGACCTTTTTCATGGAGCAGCTTAGCGTTGGTGGAGTCTGGTGACTCAGTTTCTTGATGAGCCGTCACTTTCGTGGGGTGACTTCCAGTTGTTGTTTCTTGAGGAGTTTTTCCCCTCCTACTTATGCTCCGTTCAGATTCAGGAGCTCCTGCAGTTTCAGCAGGGAGGGATGACGGTGGCCGAGTACGCGCCTAGTTTCGCAGACCGTGCACGCTTTTACCCGGACTTGGTCCATGACGATAACATCCGAGTGCGGAAGTTTGAGCAGGGTCTCCACCGAGAGATTCGTGCTGACATAGTACCCTTGGAAATTTCCACATATGCTGGGGTGCTAGAGCAGGCGCTGGTGATAGAGGGCTTCCTGTCACGTTCTAGAGTTGGTGGTTCTAGTAGAGGAGTGAGAGAAAATGGTAATGGGGAATGACTTTACGAGGTCTTTCCATCACCACTTGGCGGTCCACGTCAGGCTCCGGGAGATGAAAGTTGGGACCACGAACAACCACGAGATTTGGATGTCTACGATCCTGCAGAGCATGAGTTGACAAGAGGTACAGTCTACAACTCTTCTACTTTTTACAGTAGAATTGTTAGACACTTCCTGTGAAATGATTTCCTCCCTGCTCCTTGTTTGAGGTGTTACCAGGGTGACGCAGGGCGTCGGGTGTAACCCTGTGTTGGTAAGGTAAAAGGCATGGGACCTTTTTCTTTAGTCGATGGTGTCGACTCCATTGCTTTCCGAGCATGTAAGAGAGTCTTGGTTGCGAGACATCGACTGTGAAATCTTGCGTGACTAGATATCCTTGGGTGTTTCACCATATGGATATTCTGAAGGAGGGAATCATCGGGCCTTATTCCAGGTACGAGAGGTGATTCCAGTCATGACGTGCGACATAGAGGTTCGATCAGGGAGGTGAGCTACCCTCGAGGGCCTTCGGGCTATTTGAGATGTACGAAGGGATGGCGAGGTTCCCTACCGCCTTGCCCTAACCGCAAGGGCTGGTTTGAGTACATGAAGTATCCCACAAAACTCACCTGAGAAGAGGTGTGCATGCTCCTATGCACGACATCGACGAGGGAAGACCTCGCGTGAACAGATCAAATACTTTGGTCTGTGTGCGGTGGTGCAGAACTATGCATGAGTTTTTCTGGGTACAGAAGATCCAGGTGAGGGCTTAGTACCCTGAGTTGTTCCCTAGTTTTGATTTTTGGGGACGAAAATATTGAAGGAGGAAATGATTTAAGAACCCGGTTTTTTCTGTGGAAGACTTTTTAATATTCTTAATGTTATTCCAGAGCAGCGCCCTCAGACGGCGTGGAATTCTGAGCCCCGAAGTGGCCGAAATTAAATTTTCAGTGTGTTCACACTGGGCAAGACAAATAAATGATATAACTCCTAAAAGATGATCCGGATCAGAGATCCGAGTGTACAGATGGGTCTGGAATGAGGTTTTTACCCTAGGAACGATATAAAACATGTCGGCGCGGGATGTTTGGACCCCTCGCTCGCTTTCGGAACGTTAAACAAATAAATAAATTAATTAATTTATTCGTTTAATGGTGAAACTCAAGTATCTCTTAAATGGTGGCTCGGATTGGAAAGCCGAGGGTGCCGTTGAGTCCGGAACGTGCCATTTACCCTAGGAGGGGTATAAGTTCTGTGGGCGCGGGCCGTATGTGAAAAATGGTCCCAGGCGCGTTTTCGTAATTTAGCGGCTTCAGACGTTGAACTTAAAACTTTTGAACGAGGCCTTAGATTAAAATTCCGAGACCGCCATTGCGCTCAGAGCGTAGTTTTTACCCTAGGGGAGGCTAAATCCTGACCCCGTCGGGAGTTCGGGTACGGGGCCGCGGGAGGGTGTTTAAGTTAATTAATTTATTTAATTAACCTAACCCCCCCTCTCTTCTCCCTCATTTCCCCCTCCCCTGGAAAGCCTCTACCATCTCCTCCTCCATCTCCAGTGAGGCGACTCCTGCGAGGCGGTCCAGTGAGGTGCGGCCACCCCGGCGGGTTGACGGCGAAGCGACGGGCTTAGTCCCATGAGGTAGGCGTCGTTTTGTTTCATTTTATTTCCCGCACCATGTTCGTCCTAATTTTGCTTTATCTATTTGCTGCTCGATCTTCGATCCAATCCCATAGTTGCGTAGATCCTGTTCTGAGCTTTCCGGAATGCTATCCGGATCGAATTTTTGACCACCGGATCGTTTCCAGTGGTCCTCTGAAGTTTTCCGGCCACGAGGCCGGATTCCGGCGGTTGGCAAGGGGGGTACGGAGGACGGCGGCGTGACAGCAGCCACGAAAGAAGGCCGGCCGACCATCCGGCCGGCTGGACGGCACCTCGCCGGTGCGGGGCGTCGCTGGAGGACCGGCTGAGGGCGCCAGCCGCAGTCGTCGGCGAGGGGGAGCGCGACCGGGGTCACAGCTCGCGACCCCGCTGGGCAGACCGAGATGCGCATGATGCGGGTCTCCGCATGGAAAGCCGACCGGCCGTGTCGGTCGGTCAGTGGAGGAGGCGCCCGTGCGGCGCGCGGGCGAGGCGGCTGTGCGGGAGGCGGCGGGCCGCGTGCGGCGGCCCACGGGTCCGTCTGGGCCGGGCCCCAGGCGGCTAGGCCGTGGTCCCAGCGGGCCGACCGGAGCAGGCCGGCCGGAGCGGGGCAGACCGGCCGGACCGGGCTGGTCCGGCCCAAGGGGCGTCCCCCCCCTTTTAAAATGTTTAGACGCCCACATTTTGAGCTACGGGCGTCCGTTTTGCGTGACGTCTACGGCGATGCGATCCTGGGATCAAGGAGAATGTTTTGAGATGGTTTTGGGAATTTTTAATTCCCGAAACGATTGGTCTCAGGGGCACGAAACGTGTGTAAATCAGCTTAGCGGGCTTCCCGGGAATTCTTGTTTGGACGGCGCAGATGCATCCAACGTCCGTTTTGAGCGCCGTCAGTAGCGTTGGGACCCTGGCACCAAGGCGGAGCTTTCCAGGGTGGTTCCAGTCATTGAGGTGAAAAGTTGGAGATGTTACGTCATGCCTTCACATTGACGTTGGGTGCCGTGTGCACGATAGCCTTTGGGCTGGAACGTGGTATACTCTGGGAGTATATGGGAATGCTGGGAGGTACATGTGGATGTTGGTACCTGAGAATGTTTGTGCACTTGGTTGGGGTTGACTTGGGGTCACACGTTGTGTGGGCCCCATGTGCGTTCCATGCTCTACTTTGCGTACTTTGCCCTCTCGTGACGTAGAGGTTCCCTTTGTGCTCGTTTGTTTGACCAGCAAGGTGGAGTTTTCCCCTGGCTCTATGCTCGTTTGTTTGACCAGCAAGGTGGAGTTTTTCCCCTGACTTTGTGCTCGTTTGTTTGACCAGCATGGTTGAGTGGTCTTCCCTGGTTTCGTTCTTGATGGATCGGCTGGTAGCGGTGCTAGTGACACACAGTGATGGAACAGGTGCTGAACCTCTTTTGGGTGAGTTGTTCTAGAGTTGGGTGGTTGCACGATACCCACTCTGTGTTCGGTTGGCCAGTGTTGTACCCTTCAGTAGAGATGGCCAGAGCAGTTCTGAGTTTTACCCTCCAGCGGGGCTGGGCAGTGGGTTACTCATCGACTTCTTCGGGTTTACCCTTCAGCAGGGCTAGGCAGTGGGTTGCTCACTGACTTTTAGGGTTTACCCTCCAGCAGAGACTGGGTAGTGGGTCACCCGATGCACTTAGGGTCTACCCTCCAGCAGAGACTGGGCAGTGGGTCACCCGACAACCTCTTAGGGTCTATATAAGGCCCCAGCCTTAAACCTTACTTAATCTTGAGTTATTACAAGATTACACGTTGAGGATCTTTTCAGGTTTAGAGTTTTAGAGAATTAGATCATAAAACTTGCATTACATTCCACATATAAACAAAGTGGTTACATAAAGATAGTATTCTTCATTCCCATCAATGGAAACACATTTAAAATAAAACTTGGATTATTTATTGACACATCCTTGACTCTATCATCTTATCATGTACCTTTCCCTTGACCTGTGAAAAACATTTCAAAAACTTGGGATGAGCATAAAAACTCAGTATGGGTTATAAAAAAAACATGGAAAGGAAACATGAGTTCATATATACATAAGAATGAAATCATACTTTACCCATAAAACATAGGCACTTTAACATACCTCATAAAATCATGAATAAATCATAGAAATCATAATACATAAAGGTAACTTGAGGCATTCATAACATTCTTACGTAGGGAGTAACCCTCTTGGTTATGTTTGGAATACCCATCACAGTATATTCCCTAAAATCTCTTCGGAGAAACCTTAAAGTTTCACTCCTTCGTGTTACCCAATGCATTGGAGAGCTATAACGGGCTCACCCGCCCTTAGTTTATCACGGAACCACCCGTCTTCATAATAATGCCCAAGAACCATAACATAATCATATCACATAAAACATGCATAAAGGAAACATAAAATTTCCACATTTCAATCACGAGATATAAATACAACACATTGATATAAAAACATTATGAAAACCATTTTCAATACCAAAATTAAAGAAAAGTAAAACATGGTATTTATTTTTCTTTTAAAAAGAAGGTATGGCTTGTAGAGGAAGCCGAAACTCAAATAACGGTCACGACGGCGGAGAAGTCATTGTCGCCGCATACGTACGACAAAAACATTCCCTTTTGTCGTTTAGTAAACGCTTCGTATAAAAAAAGATTCCTTTTGAATAAACGTAAAAGTCAAAGGGGATTATACACCGTATAAAAGATAGTTGTGTATAAAATAAAATATGCCACAATGAAAGGAGATTGAGACGAAGTCCCATACCTCGTATCCGACTTGACCCGACCGTTCTTTAATCTCCTGAATAATAAACTTGAGTTAATCTCTACTTTCTTATGAATCTTTTTCAAGTTCATTATTCCTTTTATACCATGTTATGAACATCATGTAATCTGTTAAGTTAACAATGTTCATTTTGTCGGTATTTGGTTCTTAAGTCAAAAATAGACTTCTTACACTTACATGTTGTTAATTTGGTCAAAGGATCATTATATCCAGAATGGTATTCATGATGTAGATATCATATATGTCATATATATCCAGTACATACATGCATTTATAATATTACATAATTTAGAGGTAAGAAATGAAATGCACCGTTCATGGAGACGGTAAGCCGTACGTACGCATGAACACTACTTCCATTTCTATTTCATATTTTCTGGAATGGAATCATAATTATATAAGATTATATTATAATTCCAGTATAATAACATATATAATATCATTAACTTTATCCTTTACACATCCCACATATGGTATTAACGAATCAAATCACTTTTAGGGGGCGGTAGTCCGCACTTCCTAAAATGAAGATATCGTGTTTACCCATAATGGAAACCATAAAGGTATGCCCAAAATGAAAAAAACAGAAGCTTAAGGAAAACATAAACATATTATATATCATATATAAAAATAGTTACATCATAATGGCCACCTTTGAAGGTGTTAAATGAGTATTGAACAATCATCGTTTCGGGAGGCAGAATTTCCCCATCCACGGAAACCGTATGTTCTTTAACCATTTGATGTAGTTGTGTGAGAGTGTAGCTCAAATAAATCTTATAACAACATCCTAGTATATTGAAGATACTGGTGTTGTTACAAAAGAATTAAATAAAAAGAGTTTAGGGGGTTGGAGAAGCAAAATAAAACAAATGAACATGAGAGAATGAATTACCTTTAAAAGTGTAACTCCTTTTGAGTTGAGCCTAAAGGCTTACTTTGAAAAGATTCTGCCCAAAGGGAATCCTCTAGGATTAGGAGAGGGATGTGGAGAGAGCAAATGGGCAGGGGTTGGCCGAGCCAAAGGCTTTAAGAGTGTGTGAAATGAGGTAGAGGTGGGGGCCTTTTATAAGAGGAGAGGAGGGGCACTTTTGGAAATTAAAGAAACATTACTTTATTTGAAAATGTTTTTCGGTTTCAAAAGGTCCCACATTGATATAATTCGTGGATAAGGTGATAAGGGTTCGAAATCCACTCATCCAATTGGTTTTGGCCATGTGTAGTTCATAGAGTTTACATTGTCTTTCTATTTTATTTAAATCATCAAATAATGATGTCATCGCTGCATCATTATTATGTCATAAATAATTAAATTTATTTAATGTCTAAAAATTATAAAAAAAATACTATGATATAGGAAATCTTTTTAGCTTTCCAATTACTATTTATAATCAAAATTTGGACTTGTATAACCCCACTTAAAAATTGTTTTCGCAAAACATATTATGTTTGTGTCATTTTCACTTTAACATTAAATAAAAAGTAATTTATGTCATTTCCCAACAAAAGTGGATCCATGGGGTCCCCAAGTTGACCCATGGCATGTCATGGTCGGCCATGACACAACAAATGAGGTTGGGACATGTGTCTAGGTCATTTAATTTTATTAAAGTATTATTTATACCTTAAACTACCCTAATTACCACTAATCGTGATTAAGAACTTAATAAGTTACTATTCACCAAAAAATTATTATAATCTCATTGAACCACATTTTACTTCTTAATGACAACCATGTATGTCGGATTTTCAAAATTCAATACACATTAGTGGTAAACTTTCATTTAACTGAAAAATCAGTTTGCTTGATTATCACTTAGTGGTTTCACTATTCATCAAAAATTGAAGTTTTTCAGAAAATTACCAAAAATTCACCCTAAGCTATATTTGATATTCCGAATTCAAAAATGAAGTCTATTTTAAAAAATTCAAATCATATAAGTCACATTAATTAATTTAATAATTAATTCCCGTTGCCAGAGCAAATAGCGTGTTTTTACAAAACAATAAGTATCAAAAGATTGACACTAGTTTAAGTCTAATTTCAAAGTGAAATTGATTCCAATGACCACCATTGGATAAAATGGTAAAAATATATTCTAATTTCACTTCAAAACCAATTCAAAACATAATCTAATCATATAAATAAATTATATTAAAAAGTAGTTTTGATGTAAAATGCAGTATTTTTCACTATTCATTAAAAAATGAACATTGTCAGAAAAATACCAAAAATTCACACAAGGTAAATTTTGATGTCCCAATCATAAATAATAATTTTATTTTGACAAACATAGTTTATAAAATTGTCAAAATATAGATTCAAAAATGGTTTGCCATCAAAAGGCAGTAAAACGATCTTTTAAGAATATTAGTGTATTCCATGCATAAGATTGTATTTATTTTCATTTTAAGCCGCTATAACACTATCTTAATCATTAATAGACATAGATAAAAATATCTATTATTCATTACTTACTTGGGATGTTACATCCTTCCCCCCTTTAGAAAATTGCGTCCCCACAATTTATTTACTTATCGAATAAATGGGGGTACTTATCCCTCATTGTATTTTCAGATTCCCATGTTGCCTCTTCAATCATGTGGTTTTTCCACAAAACCTTTACCTGATGAATAACCTTATTCCGTAACACTTGCTCCCTGTGGTCAAGAATCTGGACCGGTTGTTCCTCATAAGATAGGTTCTCTTCCAGCTGAACTACCTCTGGACTCAAAACATGATATGGATCTGGCATATACTTTCTCAACATCGAAACGTGAAAAACATTGTGTACCTGAGATAAACTCGGAGGTAAAGCCACTCGGTATGCAACTGATCCAACTCTTTCCAGAATTTCGTATGGTCCAATGAACCTAGGACTCAACTTTCCTTTCTTACCAAATCTCATCACACTTTTCCAAGGAGAAACCTTGAGAAAAACATGATCACCTACCTCGAAAGATAGATCCTTCCTCCGGTTATCCGCATAACTCTTCTGCCTGCTCTGAGCTGTTCTCATGTGTTTCTGAATCAGCTGAACTTTTTCTGCCATCTCTTCTACCAATTCTGGTCCCATCAACTTCCTTTCACCCACTTCATCCCAGAAAGCTGGAGTTCGACACCGCTTCCCATATAATGCCTGAAATGGTGCCATCTGTATACTGGAATGAAAACTGTTATTATATGAAAACTCAACCAAAGAAAGATGTTGGTCCCAACTTCCCTGATAATCCATAGAACAAGCTCGTAGCATATCCTCCAATGTCTGAATTGTTCGTTCTGACTGCCCATCTGATTGAGGATGAAAAGCTGTACTAAAATTTAATTCAGTACCCAACGACTTCTGAAGGCCTTTCCAAAAGTTAGAAGTAAACCTGGGATCACGATCCGATACAATGGAGAGAGGAACTCCATGTAACCTGACTATCTCTTTAAGATACAAACGGGAAAGTTGATCAAGAGAGAAAGTATCTCGTATAGCAAGGAACTGAGCAGATTTGGTCAAGCGATCAACAATAACCCAGATTGCATTATTACCTCGAGATGTCTTCGGTAATCCAACAACAAAGTCCATTGATATATTCTCCCATTTCCACTCTGGCACTGGTAAAGGCTGAAGCATCCCTTTCGGTAACTGCCGCTCTGCTTTAACCTGCTGACAAGTCAAACACTTCACAGTAAAATCAGCAATGTCTCTTTTCATTCCATCCCACCAGTAATACTCCCGCAGATCTCTATACATCTTAGTACTGCCCGGATGAACTGAAAACGGAGAACTATGAGCTTCACATAACAGCTCTCTCTTTAACTGTGAATCACAAGGAACACACAATCTCTTCCCAAATCTCAAAACACAATCAATATCAACGTTGAATTCAGGCAACTTACCTTTCTGAACCAGCTCTACCTTTTTCTGCAACTCACTGTCTTGCTTCTGTGCTTGCTTGATTCTATCTGATAGAGAAGATCTCACTGATACCTGAAACAAAACAGAAGGACTTCCTGTACCAACAACTTCTATGCCAAAGTTCATCAAATCCTTAACCAAAGGATCATGTTCCAAACGCAACATTGTTAATGAAGCATTACTTTTTCGACTCAAAGCATCAGCCACTTTATTTGCTTTTCCCGGATGGTAATGAATTGTACAATCATAATCCTTGATTAATTCCAGCCATCTCCTTTGTCTCATGTTTAACTCTTTCTGAGTGAATATATACTTTAAACTTTTGTGATCGGTATATATTTCACACTTTACTCCATACAAATGATGCCTCCAAATTTTTAAAGCAAAAACAACAGCAGCTAATTCCAAATCATGTGTAGGGTAATTTACCTCATGAGTTTTCAACTGTCGTGAAGCATAAGCAATTACCTGATCATTCTGCATTAGGACGCAACCAAGTCCTTTCAATGAAGCATCACTATATATAACAAACTCACCATTCCTGGAAGGTAGTGCCAAAACTGGAGCATTCACCAATCTTCTTTTCAATTCCTGAAAACAATCATCACATTCTTTTGTCCAGATAAACTTAACACCCTTCCGAGTTAGCTTAGTCATTGGACTAGATAACCGTGAAAAATTTCTAACAAACCTTCGGTAATAGCCCGCCAAACCAAGGAAGCTACGAATCTCGGTTACATTTGTGGGTCTTGGCCATTCTTCCACAACTTTTGTTTTTGCAGGATCAACAGTTATTCCATCTTTAGAAACAATGTGACCAAGGAAAGAAATTTGTTGCAACCAAAACTCACACTTGCTGAATTTCCCATACAATTTATTTTCTTTTAAGGTTTGCAAGATAACCCTTAAATGTTTTTCATGTTCCTATTTACTTTTAGAAAACACCAAAATATCATCAATGAAAACCACCACAAACTTATCCAAGAACTCATGGAAAATTCTATTCATTAAGTCCATGAATACAGCAGGTTCATTGGTTAGACCAAAAGGCATTACTACAAATTCATAATGTCCATATCTCGTACGGAACGCGGTCTTCGGAATATCTGCCTCCTTTACCTTCAGCTGATGGTACCCCGATCTCAGGTCAATCTTGGAAAAAAACTGAGCTCCCTGGAGCTGATCAAACAAATCATCGATATGAGACAAAGGATATTTGTTCTTAACAGTGATATTATTCAAGGCTCTATAATCAATGCAAAGTCTCATAGAACCATCTTTCTTTTTAACAAATAAAACAGGAGCACCCCATGGTGATGTGCTAGGTCTAATGAAACCTTTCTCTAATAAATCTTGCAATTGCTCCTTCAACTCTAAAAGTTCAATTTGTGCCATTCGATAAGGGGGTTTTGAAATTGGCTTAGCATCAGGAACTAAGTAAACAGTAAACTCAATTTCCCGATCTGGTATTATTCCAGGCAACTCATCAGGAAAAACATCAGGATACTCATTTACCACTGGCACATCATTAATCTGAACAGTTCCTTTATTTTCAACGACGTGTGCAAGGTAACATTCATTTCCATCTTTTACAAGTTTCTCGGCCTCTTGATATGTTATCAAAAGTAAGGGTTCATTCTTGTAAACAAACTGAAAGTCTTTCTGAAAAGAAACTTCTTTAGCTCTACAGTCAATCTTAGCATGGTAAATAGAGAGCCAATCCATACCCAGGATAACATCGAAATCTACTAGAGGTAGAACAATAAGGTTTGCAAGTAGGTTCTTTCCACAGATAAGGATAGGAAGATTCTTATAAATTCTTTTTGCCTCGACACTTCCCCCAGGTGTTTTTACCAAAAGTTCAGGAGTCATTTCTTGAGATGGTATTCCCATTTTACTAGAAAAGGTTTCAGAGATGAAAGAATGTGTAGACCCCGAATCAAACAACACACTGGCATAATCTGAAAAGACAAACAAAGTACCTGATACAACTTCATTTGATGGCCCGACATCTGCTGAAGTAGTTGCAAAGGATTTCACCACCCCTTTCTGCTTGTAGTCTAACTGCTTCCCATCACTCAAGCTCCTTGTCGGACACTCGTTTGCATAGTGACCCATCTCATTGCACTTATAACACTTCACTAACTGTAAATCAAATTTGTTCTTACCTTCAGCTTGATCCTTTTCAGTGAAATCGCGAGCCTTATGTCCCATCTTACCACATCGGTAGCACTTTCCAGAATTCAGAAGACATTCCCCAGCATGCCTTTTTCCACATTTATCACAAACTGGAAACTTAGTTTTCTTACCATCAGACTTTTTTGAAGAATTCTTACCTTTCTCCTTCCACCTCGGTCTCTTCTTCTGCTGGTTGTTATAGAACACTTGGTCATCGGAAAACTCCATTTCCACCTTCTCAGCACATCGAACAAGCTTTTCATAACTTTTAAACTCACGAGAAGCTAATGCCCTTCGATACTTTGGCTTTAATCCTGAGTAAAAACGATTGATTTTACTATCAAGGTCCTGGATAAAATTTGGAGCATACCTTGCCAAACGAGTGAACCTTTCTTCATAGGCAGCCACTGAGTCTTCCTCTTGCCTCAATTCCAAGAATTGCTTTTCCATCCTAAGTAGAACAGCCTTAGGAAAATACTTCTCAAGAAACATACCTTTGAATTCATCCCAGTCAAGAGCATCAATCTCATCGGCGTCCCTGATATTTTTAACCATAGACCACCACTGATCTGCTTCACCCTCCAAACGGTAAATAGCAAGACTAACCTTTTGATTGTCTGAACACCCCATGACATCAAAAATCTTCTCCAGTGCTTTAATCCACCCTTAAGCTAGCACAGGGTCAGATGATCCTCTGAATGATGGGGGATGTTTCCTCATGAAATGTTCCACCACTGACATGTTCCTCTGTGGTTGGTCTGGCTGATCTCGTGTATGGATACCACCACCATTTATCGCTTGAGTCAACTGCGCCATTACTGCAACAAACTGTTCAGTTCCAATTCCGACCATCTCTGGATGCTGATTCAGAAGGTTATTTCCTTCTGTATTCCTTCCTAGCACTGCTTCCCTGTTTCCTCTATGGAAAACCATTCTGAACAAACATGTCTTAGATGAAGCAACATGGTAATCTTTAAATGCTATATCATCTCGAAAAAAAATATTTTTGGATAATAATTTAATAGAATTATAACTCCTAAAGTTATCTAAACCGACCTTTGATACCAACTATAAGGCCCCAGCCTTAAACCTTACTTAATCTTGAGTTATTACAAGATTACACGTTGAGGATCTTTTCAGGTTTAGAGTTTTAGAGAATTAGATCATAAAACTTGCATTACATTCCACATATAAACAAAGTGGTTAAATAAAGATAGTATTCTTCATTCCCATCAATGGAAACACATTTAAAATAAAACGTGGATTATTTCTTGACACATCCTTGACTCTATCATCTTATCTTGTAACTTTCCCTTGACCTGTGAAAAACATTTCAAAAACTTGGGATGAGCATAAAAACTTAGTATGGGTTATAAAAAAAACATGGAAAGGAAACATGAGTTCATATATACATAAGAATGAAATCATACTTTACCCATAAAACATAGGCACTTTAACATACCTCATAAAATCATGAATAAATCATAGAAATCATAAGACATAAAGGTAACTTGAGGCATTCATAACATTCTTACGTAGGGAGTAACCCTCTTGGTTACGTTTGGAATACCCATCACAGTATATTCCCTAAAATCTCTTCGGAGAAACCTTAACGTTTCACTCCTTCGCGTTACCCAATGCATTGGAGAGCTATAACGGGCTCACCCGCCCTTAGTTTATCACGGAACCACCCGTCTTCATAATAATGCCCAAGAACCATAACATAATCATATCACATAAAACATGCATAAAGGAAACATAAAATTTACACATTTCAATCACGAGATATCAATACAACACATTGATATAAAAACATTATGAAAACCATTTTCAATACCAAAATTAAAGAAAAGTAAAACATGGTATTTATTTTTCTTTTAAAAAGAAGGTATGGCTTGTAGAGGAAGCCGAAACTCAAATAACGGTCACGACGGCGGAGAAGTCATTGTCGCCGCATACGTACGACAAAAAAATTCCCTTTTGTCGTTTAGTAAACGCTTCGTATAAAAAAATATTCCTTTTGAATAAAAGTAAAAGTCAAAGGGGTTTATACACCGTATAAAAGATAGTTGTGTATAAAATAAAATATGCCTCAATGAAAGGAGATTGAGACGAAGTCCCATACCTCGTATCCGACTTGACCCGACCGTTCTTTAATCTCCTGAATAATAAACTTGAGTTAATCTCTACTTTCTTATGAATCTTTTTCAAGTTCATTATTCCTTTTATACCATGTTATGAACATCATGTAATCTGTTAAGTTAACAATGTTCATTTTGTCGGTATTTGGTTCTTAAGTCAAAAATAGACTTCTTACACTTACATGTTGTTAATTTGGTCAAAGGATCATTATATCCAGAATGGTATTCATGATTTAGATATCATATATGTCATATATATCCAGTACATACATGCATTTATAATATTACATAATTTAGAGGTAAGAAATGAAATGCACCGTTCATGGAGACGGTAAGCCGTACGTACGCATGAACGCTACTTCCATTTCTATTTCATATTTTCTGGAATGGAATCATAATGATATAAGAGTATATTATAATTCAAGTATAATAACATATATAATATCATTAACTTTATCCTTTACACATCCCACATATGGTATTAACGAATCAAATCACTTTTAGGGGGCGGTAGTCCGCACTTCCTAAAATGAAGATATCGTGTTTACCCATAATGGAAACCATAAAGGTATGACCAAAATGAAAAAAATAGAAGATTAAGGAAAACATAAACATATTATATATCATATATAAAAATAGTGACATCATAATGGCCACCATTGAAGGTGTTAAATGAGTATTGAACAATCATCGTTTCGGGAGGCAGAATTTCGCCATCCACGGAAACCGTATGTTCTTTAACCATTTGATGCAGTTGTGTGAGAGTGTAGCTCAAATAAATCTTATAACAACATCCTAGTATATTAAAGATACTGGTGTTGTTACAAAATAATTAAATAAAAAGAGTTTAGGGTGTTGGAGAAGCAAAATAAAACAAATGAACATGAGAGAATGAATTACCTTTAAAAGTGTAACTCCTTTTGAGTTGAGCCTAAAGGCTTATTTTGAAAGGATTCTGCCCAAAGGGAATCCTCTAGGATTAGGAGAGGGATGTGGATAGAGCAAATGGGCAGGGGTTGGCCGATCCAAAGGCTTGAAGAGTGTGTGAAATGAGGTATAGGTGGGGGCCTTTTATAAGAGGAGAGGAGGGGCACTTTTGGAAAGTAAAGAAACATTACTTTATTTGAAAATGTGTTTCGGTTTCAAAAGGTCCCACATTGATATAATTCGTGGATAAGGTGATAAGGGTTCGAAATCCACTCATCCAATTGGTTTTGGCCATGTGTAGTTCATAGATTTTACATTGTCTTTCTATTTTATTTAAATCGTCAAATAATGATGTCATCGCTGCATCATTATTATGTCATAAATAATTAAATTTATTTAATGTCTAAAAATTATAAAAAAAAATACTATGATATAGGAAATCTTTTTATCTTTCCAATGACTATTTATAATCAAAATTTGGACTTGTATAACCCCACTTAAAAATTGTTTTCGCAAAACATATTATGTTTGTGTCATTTTCACTTTAACATTAAATAAAAAGTAATTTATGTCATTTCCCAACAAAAGTGGATCCATGGGGTCCCCAAGTTGACCCATGGAATGTCATGGTCGGACATGACACAAACAATGAGGTTGGGACATGTGTCTAGGTCATTTAATTTTATTAAAGTATTATTTATACCTTAAACTACCCTAATTACCACTAATCGTGATTAAGAACTTAATAAGTTACTATTCACCAAAAAATTATTATAATCTCATTGAACCACATTTTACTTCTTAATGACAACCATGTATGTCGGATTTTCAAAATTCAATACACATTAGTGGTAAACTTTCATTTAACTGAAAAATCAGTTTGCTTGATTATCACTTAGTGGTTTCACTATTCATCAAAAATTGAAGTTTTTCAGAAAATTACCAAAAATTCACCCTAAGCTATATTTGATATTCCGAATTCAAAAATGAAGTCTATTTTACAAAATTCAAATCATATAAGTCACATTAATTAATTTAATAATTAATTCCCGCTGCCAGAGCAAATAGCGTGTTTTTACAAAACAATAAGTATCAAAAGATTGACACCAGTTTAAGTCTAATTTCAAAGTGAAATTGATTCCAATGACCACCATTGGATAAAATGGTAAAAATATATTCTAATTTCACTTCAAAACCAATTCAAAACATAATATAATCATATAAATAAATTAGATTAAAAAGTAATTTTGATGTAAAATGCAGTATTTTTCACTATTCATTAAAAAATGAACATTGTCAGAAAAATACCAAAAATTCACACAAGGTAAATTTTGATGTCCCAATCATAAATAATAAGTTTATTTTGACAAAAATAGTTTATAAAATTGTCAAAATATAGATTCAAAAATGGTTTGCCATCAAAAGGAAGTAAAACAATCTTTTAAGAATATTAGTGTATTCCATGCATAAGATTGTATTTATTTTCATTTTAAGACGCTATAACACTATCTTAATCATTAGTAGACATAGATAAAAATATCTATTATTCATTACTTACTTGGGATGTTACAGTCTACCCTCCAGCAGAGACTGGGCAGCGGGTCGCCCGTCGTCTAGTTCCAGGTCTACCCTCCAGCAAGGCTGGGCAGTGGGTCGCCTGTCGACTTATTCTAGGTCTAACCACCAGTGGGGCTGGGAAGTGGGTCTTTTGATGATGTATCAAGGTCTACCCTCCAGCGGGGCTGAGCAGTGGGTCGCCTGATGATGTATTAGGGTTTACCCTCCAGTAGGGCTGGGCAGTGGGTCACCCGATATCTGGTTATGAATTTCCCTCCAGCAGGGCTGGGCAGTGGGACACCTGTCGGCATTCTAGGATCAGTACTTTCTACTAGGCCAGTATGTGGCTTTCCTCCATGATTACCGGAGCGGGAGCCTCAGTTATACGGGTCAGTGTTGTGACGAATTTGACTTTTAGAAGACCTCTCAACTGCAGGGCAAGGACGAGGTGTGGTTTGACTTTCCCTAGAACTCTCAAGTACAAGGGAAGCTTTCCCCATGGAGACGCGTCCTTGTGACGTGACCTAAAAACCGTGTGGGAGAGTCAGTGCCACCCAAAGCGGATAGTGTCAAGGTGCGATGATTGAGCCCTTGACTTGTAGTTCGTGGCAGACGTGTGGGATGCTGGGCATCGATAGAGTTTTCTTCTGGGACTGTTGGCTACTCACTTTCTTGGGCTGAGCTATGGGATGGAGATCCCATTACGGTCTTATATGGGATTCTTGACAGAGCATATGGTTTTGTATATACCTTGTTTCGGTACCCACTTCTTGGGTTTGGTTACTCTCCTTCAGGAGAGATGAAGACGCGCGAGGTATGCCACGTGCTTTCCGAGTCTAGATTCTCGGGGTTGGACGAGTTTACTCTCCTGCTATAGGTAGCGAAAGCTCGACGAGAAGTTCATCTTCTCACCGTTACTAGCTCCTTATTTTAGGATGAGTCTTCGACCTTTCTCTTGTTGGGTTGAGCTGGACTCTCTACTGTCACTCTACTGCACTCCTTGTTGCACTCCTTTCCTCTCCCCTGTTCGATCTACTGCTCACCCTTCGGTACCTCCTTTGTTGCTCCCTTGAGCCTTCAGGGTATCCTACTAAGTATTTTTATACTCATCGCTACTTGGGATTTTCCCGCACTTGGTGTGCCCTTGCAGACGACAGACAGGTTGGTCGTGAATTCAGCGAAGCTTAGGAGTTCAGGAGCTTTGACCGCGTGCGGTGGTCGGAGTTGGGTTCCAGGTGGGGGACCCTTCCAGCTGTTTTTCTTTTGTTTACCTGTTGCCGGGTTGTGGCACCTTTTCTGGTTGGGTGCGTGTTTTCCCCTTTCCTTTTTCAGTTTAATTTCAGCTTTCTTTTCACTGTTTAGAGGTCGATGCACAACTGTGGTTTATATTTATAGCAGTTTCCCCTTTTCTTTTCTTTTTACTCTGAACTTTTTCATTAAGTGTGCTGAGTGTGTGTGTATAGGTACTTAGGAAAAGGCCTCCCGGAGTTATTGTGCCTTCGGCACTGGTCGCCAGCCCCTAGCCTATGAAGGCGGGCTTGGGGTAGTTGCGGCTCAAGCCCGGGTAGGGTCGGGTCGTGACAGGCCAATGATGAAGAACACAATGAACAGAGAGAATAAAACACAAGAAAAAAGTTAATCATCATTGAACAAGTGATCTTGTACAATTATTATATAAATGGGGTGATATTAAGAGCAACAAAGGGTTTAACAGATCTATTATACAACAAGGGAGCAGAGCTCATGGGAAGGAATAAATAAATCAGATATTAAAAGAAGATAATTAATCCATGCTTAATATTTTAATCAAAATGTAGAAATCCAAAATTTATGAACACTACCTCAATTTAGTATCGATCATTGGTGAATAATGCATTCACTGATGATGAGGAAGGACCCACTACTTTCACTGCCCATCGATCCACCTCGATCCGATCATCATTCATTATTCGATGTCAATACTCCAATGAAGAATTTTATCCTATAACTATTAGATCTATAAAAGGTTATGTGGATAATCCTTAGAAAATAACCATAAAAGGGTATTTATAGAGGCTTTTAATTAGTACATTTAATAAAAAAACAAATAATTTATTTATTTATTTTAATTAAACTCACCCGCCAAAGACTGCCTTAACTGGATGACCAACGTCAACCAAATTTAGGTCATGCCTAGGGTAAAATGCATGTTATGGACTTAACTGTGGTCTCAGATTTCTGATCTAAGTGTTTGTTTGGAAGTTATTCAACTTTTTTAGGAAAACTATGCATGCATGATATTAATATATTTAATATTTTTATAATATCAATTCTAGGATCAAGGTGCCTCAGAATCTCGCATCGTCTCAGCATTTGGCTCTAAAAAAATTCCTTAATATTTTTAAAAGAATTACAAGGAAAAAATAAAGTCTCTATATTTTAAAATAATTTAAGAATCTTTTTCTTGGTTTTGACTCACATGCATTTTTAAAGAATGTCAAATCTTCAAAAACTGCTTATTCAGTTATTCCAAGAACACCACACACTAAATTGATATGTCATATGCTCATACACATAAAAAAAATTTCAAAGAAATTTTTCCTATGATTTGACATCAATAAGAAGTTTTTTCTATGGTTTTGACCATCACACACACATTTTAGTTTTTTAAAACACTAAAAATGTGTTTTCAGTCATCTTGAGTAAACAAAAACTTGGATTTATGTGGAATTAGTTTCTACATTTCAATAATAAATCTATGATTGTTTTATGATTACACACCATTAAGAGACTATTTTCCCTATTTTGATCCCTCGATGCATGTTTTTAAAGATAGAAAAATATTTTAAAATTGGTTATTTAGTCAGTCTAAGAACACCACACGTCAAATTGATGTTTCGTCTACTCATACATGTCAAAAATAATTCAAAAATAGTTATACTTTTTTTTATGTTAATCCAAGACCATTTTATATGGTTGTTATCATTACATGTAGTTTTAGCCTTTTTAAAACACTAAAAATGAATTTTTGGTCATCCTGAGTAAATACGAATTTAGATTAATGTGGTTTAAGCTCCCAAATTTCAAAAGTAAATCTACAGTTATTTTTCTACGATTTAATGATAATCGGAGTTCGTTTTCTTGGTTTTTACCCCTGACACATGTTTTTAAAGAAAGTCAAATATTTATAAACTACTTATCTAGTATTTTTGAGCACACCACATATTAGATCGATGTGATGCCTACTCATACATGTAAAAAATAATTCAAAGATAGTTGTAGTATGAGTTCACATCAATTTGAGGTCATTTACTATGGTTTTGACTGATACACACACATTTTAGTATTTTAAAACACTAAATATGCATTTTAGGTCATCCCGAGAAAAACATAACTCAAATTTATGTAGTGATGGTTCCTATATTTAATAAATAAATCTTTAGTTGTTTTCCTATGATTTCACGACAACTATAGTTCATTTTCTTGGTTTTGAATCATCATTACATGTTTTTAAAGATGATCAAATCTTTAAAAACTACTTATCTAATCAGATTTACATTTCACTTGACATGTCGCTTGCTCATACACATAAAAAATAATTCAAAAATAGTCATCCTTTGATTTCACATAAATCTGAGATCATTTTCTCTAGTTTTGATCATTACACACACACACACATTTTAGTATTTTAAAAAACTAAAAATGTGTTTTTGGTTATCTCGAGAAAACAACAAATCATATTGATATTGAATTAGTTTATAAATTTCAAAAATTACTCTACTGTTATAGTCTAGTGATTGTTTTCCTTTGAACCATGTTAATATTATTTTATTTTACCATGGGTTTGAATGCTACATGCATGTTTTAGTGTTTTAAAACACTAAAAAGTGTTTTTGGTCATCTCAAGAAAACAAAAACTCAGATTTCCATGGTGTCAGTTCCTAAATTTTAAAAATTAATATAAAATTATCATGATAATATTTCATAGTAATTGGAGGTTATTTGCTTGGTTTGGACCTCCCCAAACATACATTTTTAAAAAGTTTAAAATCTTTAAAAAATGATTATTCATTCAGTCCAAGAAGACTACATATTTTATTGATATGCTATTTACTCATACATATGAAAAATAATTCAAATACATTTTCCTAAGATTTTATGCCAATTTGAGGTTTTTTCTATGGTTTTGACCATTATATGCATGTTTTTTTTGTTTTAAAACACTAAAAATATATTTTAGATCATCCTCAGAAAACCAAAACTCAAGTTGAAATGAAGTAAATTATTAAATTTCAAAAATAAATCTATGACTTTTTTCTATAATTTCACAAAAATTGGAAGTTTTTTTCTTGGTTTTGACCCCATAAGACACATTTTTAATGATTTTCAAATCTTTAAAAACTACTTATTCAGTCAGTCCTAGCTCACCACATGATATATTTACATGTTGTCTACTCATACAAATCAAAAATAATTCAAAGATAGTTTTTACTATAATTTCACATCAATCCGTGGTCATTTTCTCTGGTTTTGATAGTTACACACATGTTTTAGTGTTTTAAAACATAAAAAATGTATTTTCAATCATTCTCAACAAATGAAAACTTAGATTTACATGGCGACAGTTCCTAGATTTCAAAAATCTATATATGTTTATTTTAATATTATTTCATGATAATTAGAGGTTGGTTGCTTGATTTTAACCCTCGACACACATTTTTAAAGACTTACAATTTTTTAAAAAATTATTCTATCAGTAGCCCCATGGGTGCAACCTAGTGGTTGAGTCCTATGGTTATATTTAAAGTGGTCTCAGTTTTGAGCCTCCCTATGCACAATTAGCTAGGTTTTTTTTATTTCCCTATCCCTTGACCGATGTAATAAATAAAAACTTATTCTATCTTTCCGAGCACACTATATATAGGATTGACATTTTTTATACCCATACATGTCATAAATATTTAAAAGATATTTTTCCTATGATTTCAAATTAATATAAGGTCTTTTTTTATACTTTTGATCATTACATTAACATTTTAGTGTTTTAAAACACTAAACATTCATTTATAAACATCTTGAGAAAACAAAAAATTGGAGTGATATGGCTTTAGTTCCTACATTTCAAAAATCATTATATGGTTGTTTTTTTACAATTTCATGAAAATTGAAGGTCATTTTCTTGGTTTTAACCATATGACACACAATTTTAACAACCGTCAATTATTTAAAAATTTATTTATTCAGTAAGTTCGAGCACAACACACATCAGTTTGATGTTTTGTTTGATCTTACATGCCATAAATAATTCAAAGATAGTTTTTCTATGATTTCACATCAATACAAGGTCATTTGATTTTATTTTGATAGTTACATGCACGTGTTAGTGCTTTAAAATTTTAAAAAATGTATTTTTTAGACATATCAAGAAAATGAAAACTTTAATTAGTATCCAAAGTCATCAAACACATCGTGGTTTACTTAAATAAATTTTTACATTCAAGAATAAAAAAACTAAAAAAAATTACAATGAATAGATGGAAATTATAAATCTAATATACTAAAAAAATAATGTACAATGAAGAGATGAAAATTATAAATCTAATATAATTTAGAATAGTTTTCATGGATTTTTAGAATTTTAAAATTGGATCAATATTACCTCTCCATTGAGAAGCTTGAACATTGATCATCCACTGAAATGTTTAAAAACACCTCTGTAACAACAAAGATAAAATCCAAATAAAATGAAAAACTTTGATAAAAATATAAACGTACTCCAATAAAAAAGTAAATTTAGTTTGTTTGGTCCCAAAATGTGCAAAACTTTAAGTGGTTTACCATTGTTACATCAATAATTGTCATGCAAAAACTAGTTAGTGAGCTACAAAACTAATTAAGAATAACAATATTGAAATTACTCAGTAACATCATTAATAATTTCATTGCAATTTATTTAGGAATAGAGGTTAAGTAAGAGAAATAATATAAAGTTAGTTTATGAGGAAAATACCTGGGTTTATGGGCACAACATCACTAATTTTCCACACTACACATAATGCAATTGAAGTCCACATGTACCAAATTAACCTATTTTATAGGATCCCAAAAAACCATAATTAATTTTAGACATCCATACCACATGTTAATTATAAAAGGAAACAAACTTACTAATACATCAATGACCAGTACCAATAGTAAAAGGGTAATGAAAACATACATAAACAAGTTACCTGCTTCCAACAACATTTTGGGTTTTCATCTATTACATAGCCCATGAGAACAATTTTCAAAGGAATATGTATATATATGTAGTGAAAAGTGAATACAAAAATCTTATGCAAAAAACTAAAAAACATTTCTAATCCCATCGATTAAAAAATCTAATGTATCCAGTCCTGAACTTTGAATGAAGACATGAAAAAAATAAATCAATAATTCTAGTAAGAAATTTAAACATGATGCACATAATCACCCACAACACTCAAAATAATTAACTTGTGATTTATATGTCTAATCATTTTAATGATTCAAACCTCAAAAACTATAATAAAGAATATTAAACTCATTTTTCCACCACAAATAACGTGATTAAAGTCAAAAGGTATACCGGTGTCTAACCCATTAATTAGTGGGTTTTAATGTCTCATCATCACCCAAAAAAATTCTATTCTGTATGCACACAATCAACTTTACAACACTCCATTTTTACTATAATGATGTTTGGAGAAGGTGTGGTGAGCGATGATGCATGAATCTTACCATTTAATGAAAATTTTGGAATATTGTGTGTCTAGAAGTAGTAAAGGTGAGTGTGTATATAAAAAAGGAAGATAATATATATAATGATTAAAATAAGTGGTGCTACCTATATTTCACCTATGTGTGCGCATCTTGCTCCTCATAACCCAAAAACTTGGCATTAAATTAAAGCAAGTGAAATACCAACATGTGACATCAATCCAATGATATTGATGAGGAGTTATGGCTAAGAAATAATATAAAAAAAGAGTAAAAATATTAAAAAAATTTATAAGAAATAATCTAATAAAAAACCAATTTCATTTCATATACCAAGATCAAAATGAAAAAAATACTTTTAAGGTAAAATTCAGTATCTTAGACTCACCAAACCATCTAAGGAAAGATCTAGGGGTCTGTTTGACATAAATTAAAGAAAAATTATTATAAAACATATCACTTATGATAAATAGTTTAAAAAATCATAAGTATTTATTATATTTATAAAAAAACACTCACACTTAAGTATATTTAAATAAGCGTTTTCAAACCAAGCCTTAGTTTAGAAATCATGATGTTTAATTCATCTCTATAACCTCTTCAACCACATAATAATATTTTTAAAATAACCATAATCATGTGTGAATAATTAGATCTAAAAATTACTTATGTAATAAGAATCAGTTTGGATCTAAAAATGTTTCGCAAATTGTAGTGTACACAGAACCAACTATTATGGTACACAAGAACCTAATCAATAGAGATATGCCAACCAAAGCAAACAAATTGGGAATAAATTTAACAAAAGTGAAGTAACTAATGTTATAGACAACTAAAATGATGATTAATTAGGAAAAAATATTGATTTAATAATTAATCCAATAAGTTGGTTCCAATCTAATATCCCCATGATTTATGTGAAAATAAATAAAACCAGTTCTAAATCAAAATTTCACACAAAAAATATGTCCATTTTTACTACTACATAAAATAGATAAGGATAAAATAATTATGAGAAAGGTTAATAAATTAGTAATAAATGTTTTTCATTTTTACCAACACGTAGAGAGATTTTCTATAATAACCTGATATTTCATTGTACATTTTTTCTTAAATAAACAATGTGTTTGATTGTTTATTCCACATGCAACACAAAACTAAAATGAAACCAAGATATATTTAGATAAACTACTATATTTAAGTATAGATATTAAAACATAGCTATTGAATTGATGTGAATGAATAGTAGTAACCACTTTATGAAATATATTTATAAAGAAAATAAAGGCTACTTTAATATGAATGAAATTCAATTATTTTACCTAGAATGACTAATAATATCATTAATTATTTCGAAAAATATTTTTCTAAAAATTTCCTTTTTATGTGATATGCATTTTTATTTCAAGAAACTTTTGATTAATTATGATAACATATATTTGATATGAGTAATTTATTAATACTAATTTAATTATTAATTTATAGGAAATATTAATTAGAATGGTTAATATTATAAAAATCCATTTTCCTGTAAAAAATATATTTTTGTCATTATATTTTATGATTTTATTAAAAAATTGAATTTATAAATTTTAGAATTTGAAATTGAAAAAATTAACAATATTTTTTTTTGATTTAGAATAAAAATATTATCTTAAGATTTATTTTGGCATGTTTTTAAAATAATTGGTTTTTAGGTGAATAGTGAAAAATACCAATATTGTTAAAACTGTCACTTTTATGACATCATCATAATAAAATAATGACTTAAATATATTTGAAACCTTTTTATATAATGGATATATATTTATAATTAAAATAAATCATTTAAAAATATTATTTTTAAGTTATTAAACCCATGTGTAATGTTTTGGAAACTTAAGTACTATTTTACTCTAAAAACTATTTTAATTCTCTTATATTAAACATTATTTTTCAGCGGTTGTAGAAATTAAATGTATAAAAATGAATTTAATATTTTAGATAAACATGATCATAAAATATAATAAATTCAATTTCAATTTTGTCTATAAAATTATGATTACTAAGATCAAATTTAATGACCCTAATGACGGTAAAACTATTATTTTCAAATAATTGTTTTTACTAATATTGTGTAATTTCTATCTAATAAATTAAATTAAAATTTTTTTAATGATAAATATTTTTTTAAACACATATATAAATTATATTAACATAAATTTAATTATAAACCAATGTTAAATAATATTAACAACACATAATGGTTAAAACACTATTTTTCTACAAAAAAACTGTTTTTCTATATATCAAATTTTTTTATTTAAAAGTTAAATTTATATTATTTAGAAATTGAATTATATTAAATGGAAATCAATTATAGTTTAATCACTCCCAAATTTTATAATATGAGTTATTTTATATTTTTAGTAAAATATAATTTACTTAGTTAAAAACTAGTTACTAAGGTAAAAACAAGAAAAGGTAAAAGTAAAAACCTAAAAAAAATGACTTAAAACAAGTTTAAAAAATGTGTGAAAATAAATTTTTGATGATTTATCAATCTAATATCACTAAAAACTCCATTATTGTTTAATTTTTTGAGTCTTTGACCCTCGAATAGTGTAATGATATCATTGAAAATTAAAGGCTATTCTCAAAAGTGCCCTTTTATATACTTATAAAAGGGGACAATTAAAACCCTTAATACCACACCTATTTCATAGAATTTATTATTTAAAATATTAAATTTTTATGATACTATAATCCTATATCAATTTCACAATCCCTTGGTCTTAATTAGTTATCTTAATCCCTTCATTTCTAAGGACACTTTCAAGGGAAAGTTCAAAATCCCAAAGTGAGAATTTCTTAATCCTCATTTTCTTCTTCTTAAAATTTATCTTCCAAACTTATATTTACCATAATAATGTAATAAGATTTATTTATTAATTTACATTCACTTATAAAATAAAATATCATTAATCATGTGTTGTGCAGACTACTGCCTCCACAAAGTAATGTTTTTCATTTTTCATATTGACTTTATTTCATCACCCAAACCACTTAAAATATAGATTAATAAAATTAAAAACATATAAATAATATAATTTTTACTCTATTATTATGATATTATACACTTCTTTAAACATTCTCACCCATCAGGATATAACATGTTCATGTTTGGGGTTGGTTTAACCATATACTTAAACAATGCTATAAAACTCTATCATGGTGACTATGGAAACTTAAATACTAATGTTATTATAAGTTAATAAGAAAATAATAATTATTTTTTGTTATGGAATTTTAATATTAAGTTTTTAACTTAATATTAAAATACCATATTTGGTTTCTAAAATCACTGAAAATAAGCAGACTCCAATTTAAATTTCACAAAAACATAAACAAAAACTATATAATAAATAAACATCATATGAAAATAAACGTTTTAAATTAAATTAAATATAGATGAATAAGGTTACTAAGAATGAATATAATAAGATTAAATTGACCATTCATGAAGTTAATCACATGTACAGAATGAATCTAGAACAAGCTAAGGGTTTCATCTCAAAATTACTTTCTTTAAGACTCATTTTATTTTATTCACTAAATTTCATTTAAATGGTGTGTATACTAACAATTGGATAAATAATATCCCGAATTATATTTATTCATGGTATTTTAACTTAAACTTCAATCTATATCTCTTTCAAGGGGTTTTTAATAGAATATTTCTTAAGGAGTAAGGGGTTTTCATTTCAAATTCCTCTCTTTAAGACATGTTTTGTATTATGCACCAACTTTATTTTAAGTAGTGTATATGATACCTAATTGAGATTTTATATCATGAAATTCCCTTTATTTAAGTAAATTTAAGTTCAATTTGAATATCTCTCTCTCAATATATGCCGAGTTAAATGCTCCACAAATTATAAGGGTTTTTAGAACTAAAATATTTTCCTTGAGTCATAACCACTCCTATTTGACTATTATCTTTAAAGATTGATATATTCTAACCTATGAAAATATTATGTTTTATTTACACCTTATTTTATAGGTAATCATGTTTCAAACCCAGGTATTTATCTCGATGACTCTATTTTTTAGTGAAAATGAATTCTTTCTAAGAGTAATTCCCATTTCTTTTAATGGATTTCTCTTCCATATAAATATTTTTACATCCTACCAATGCTCTCCTTTCCCTAGTGGAAACTCAAATTATTTTTATCACCTTGATCCTTTTCCCACATTATTCATTTTAAAATAAAGGTTTTTTTATCTTTTTAATGATGTGGGTTTTCAATAAAGGTATTTTCAAATATTTCAAAGGAGTTTCCTTTCAATGATCATATATTCTTCCTTTCTGTTTTGTATTTTAACATATAATTTATTTATTTTCAAGGTCTCTTTCTTGGAATTATTTTTGAATAAAGGTTTTGAGATATTTTATCTTCATTTAATTTTTTTTGGAATATGACTCCAAAATCACATCTTTTTAAGATGATATTTAGAAACACTTTTTAAGAAAAATTATTATTTTTGATTTCTATTCCATTTTAAAAGGATTTTTCTCTAATTAAGTAATGATTCATAAATCACCCTATACATTCTCTTTTTAAACACTACTTTTGTGTGATCATTTTTTGGTACTAAATGATCATGATTTATTTTTATACCACTTGTAAAATTTTTAAAACCCATTTTCATTCTATGGGTTATTTATGATAAGATGATTATTTGATTTTATGTGACACTCATATGTATGGATAAAGATGGGTGGGGTCATATATCACCCTTGAATGCATTTTTTAAGGTTTTATATCACATGAGACGATGAAATGTTGTGTGAATGAGATGTGGGAAGCACTGTTCACAAGTTTTTTGTGTAAATTAAATGTGAGAATCATTGTTTAAAAGTTTTTTGTGTGAATGTGATGTGAGAATATCTGTTCACAAGTTTTTTTCAGGACATGATGTGGGAATATTTTTTCACCAGAATTTCTATGATTATGTTTATTCCATAATTCCTTATTATACTATGATTCAATGGAATTAAATATTTCAATATGCCTATTATTATTATCATTGACTCATGTTTAATGTTTCATGATTCCACACTCTTTCCATGGTATATGTTTGTTCAGTTGAGATTACACATCCTTCTATCATGAATTATGGAAAACTATTATTGTTCTATTATAAACCCTTTCTTAGGTTTTATTTCCCATATTATGAAGATAAATATAACTCATGATAACTCTAGAGGGGGATCTAGAAGAGTTCAATTATGGAGAAATGTTCACAAGTTTTCTAAGATAAGTTGCCTATGTAACTGGTCCTCAAATACATTAAACCAAAAGGTTCTCTAGAATATGTGAGATTATTGTGATATATAATTCTTAAATTATAGAAATGATGTAAAATAAATATATGTTTAGATTGGGTCTCTATAATTGGAATAAAAGGTGGGTTTAATTATTTTTTAGGATTAGTTTAATTTTTTTGGGGAATAAGATAGGATAACTTTAGTGAAATATATAGGGATAATTCTATTTATCAGATAAAATTATGAAGTTTTGGTAAAGTTAAGATTTCTTAGTCCTAATAGAAAAACATAAACATCTAGATAATTATAAGTTGATGTGGATGTGGCACATATTCACTTAGGGGTAATAACCCCCCAAAAGGCTGGTTGAGCATTGAATCAATCTTCACTCTCATGCACAATGAGTGGGCCTAAGATTTCACACCTAGCTAGAAACTCATAGGGGATATGATTTGGACAATAACATTCTATTTAATCAATCATTATGAAATATTTGAATATGATGACAACTAATTAGGTTAGAGAACCTCATATAAAATGACCATGGATAACTAAGGACTGGACAATAAGAGTCATAGGTTGAATCAATATCATCATAGGTTAAATAAGAAGGTGTCACGGGGGAAGAAATATTTAGATTAATGATTTCATATTCAAATTTTGGATATTATCGGAACATTTTTGGTTTTATTATTTAGTTAAAACATGATCATGAAAATGAAGCTGATAAAGGTATGTATCTAGAAACCACTATGTCGTATAACCGAATAAGGTAGTATACTTAAATGGTTGAGAAACTTAGTATATTCCTCTTATGATAGAAAAAGAGAGTATTATAGTATTAACTAAGATAGTAAGGATGATATATCAATATAAATGAAGGATTGATAATTTTTTTCTATTTTCACTAGGGATTTATATTTATCACTAATATTTTGGTATATTCTAGAAGTTATGAGGATTATATGAGATATCTTAGTATTATTCTTCATTAGTTTTGCTTTAAATGTTTCAAAACATATATTAGATGGTACCAATAACCTTGAAAAGTGATTTTATGACAAGGTGATAATTTTGGGGATAAATATTAGAGAACACATGATTGAGTTATAAAAAAATCTTAGGCTTAATATATTCTTGGTGTTAAGGTAATAAAGGGTTGATTGATTTTGAGAAAAGTGAGTTTGATAGTTTTGATAGCCTTGGAATTGATTATTTATTTAATTAAAGAGTGATCCATGATATTTTTAGTAATTTTATCTCATTTTTTGGATTATGATATATGTTACCTGTGTGTGACTTTATGAATTAGTGATTGAAGGTAAGAGTTAATTTTTTTAAGGAATATATGATTTCATTATGGTTTAATGTCTTAGAGATTCAAATGGATTTGGGAAAGGTATGTAATGGTGAATATATGACTAGGGTATATGCATACATGGCTATATGATTGTATAAAATATTAATGTTGTTTTAGGAAGGATAAGTAACTTGGAATGACCTAAGATAGTAAGGTAGATTTCATATTAGAAGTTATACCCCTAATGATGGATATGTTAAGATTACCCTCACCTACTTTCTTCAATGAGTAATGATGAAAAATTTCAAGATGTAATTTATTTAGGGGGAGAGAATGTAACAACCCAATATTTCACATTAAATTTTCTTTCTTAAATAAAAAATGTGTTTTATAGTTTTCTCCACACTCAACACCGAACTAAAATGAAACCACAATATATTTAGACAAAATATAAATATTTAATAATGACCGTTAAAACATAACCATTGAATTAGACCGAATGAATAATAATAAATAATTTATAAAATATATGCGTAAAGAAAAAAATTTTACTTTTAATATGAATTAAATTCAATTATTTTTCCTAAAAATGACTAATAATATCATTTTTCATTTATAAATTTTCTTTTCTAAAAATTTACTTTTTATGCAATATCCATTTCTATTTCAAGAAACTTATGATTAATAACGATAAAATATATTTGATATGAATAATTTTTTAATACTAATTTAATTATTAAATGATAGGAAATATGAATTATAATGGTTAATATTATAAAAAATGTATTTTACTGTAAAAAAACATTTTTTCATTATGTTTTATGGTTTTATTAAAAAATTGAATTTATAAATTATAGAATTATAATTTGAAAAAATTAACATCATTTTTTATTTAGAATAAAAATAATATATTAATATTTTTTTTTAGTATTTTTAAAAAATAATTGGTTTTTTGGTGAATAATAAAAAATACCAATATCGCTAAAACTACCACTTTAATGACATTATCATAATACAAGACTGAATTAAATGTTTTTGAAACCTTTTAATATATATATATATATTTATTTATAATTAAAATAAATCATTTAAAAATATTATGTTGAAGTTATTAAACCCATGTGTAACATTTTGGAAACTTAATGATATTTTACTCTAAAAACTATTTTAATATGCTTATATTAAAAATTAATTTAATCACTTACAGAAATTAAATCTATAAAAATGGATTTCATATTTTAGATATAAATTATGATATTATTTAATAAATTAAATTTCAATTTGGGGCATAAAATTATTATTATTGATATTAAAGTTAATGACCATGATAATGGTAAAACTGTTATTTTCCAAGAATTATTTTATTAATATTTTATAAATTTTATCTTTTAAATTAAATCAATATACTTTAAATGATGAATCTGATGTGATATTTAAACATATTTATAAATTATATTAACAAATTTTTAATTTTTAATTAATTCTAAATAATATTAAGAATATATAATGGTTAAAATACTATTTTTCTACAATTTTTTTTTCTATATATTAAATGTTTTGATTTAAAATTTAGTTTTTTTTCTTATTTTATAAATTGAATTAGATTAAATTTGGTATTGTAACATCCAAATTTGGTAATATGGGTTATTATATATTTTTATTATAATATAAATTAATTAGTTAAAAACAAGTTACCATGGTAAAAACAAAAAAAGGTAAAAGTAAAAACCTAAGAAAAAGTGATTGCCAACATATTTAAAACATGTGTGGACATAATATTTTGAGGATTTATCAACCCAATATCACCACCAAATACATTATTTATTAAATTTTGAGTCTTTGAACCTTAAATAGTGTAATGATATCATTGAAAATTAAAGGGTGTTCTCAAAAGTTCTCTTTTCTTCCTTTATAAAAGGGGTCACATCTACCCATTAATAAAAACAACCATTCCTTAGAATTTATTATTTAAAATATGAAAATTTTATCCTTCTAGAATTATCTCTCATTTTCATAATACTATAGTCTCAATTAGTTATCCTAAACCCTTCATTTTCAAGGAGACTTTCAAGAGAAATTTCAATATCCCAAAGTGAGTATCACTTAATCATTAAGTTTTCTTCTTCTTAATATTTCTATTCCAAACCTATCCTTACAATAGTAATATGAAAAGATAAGTATCATTATTATTATTAAGTGTTATTATATTAATGTAATAACCTTTTATTTATTCTTTTCTATTCACTTAGAAAAACAAAATAATGTTAACCGCACGTTGTGAAGACTACCTCCTCCATGAAGTAATGTTTTTTATTTTTAATATTGATTTTATTTATTAAAATAAAATGATAAAAATATGATTAAAAAATTTGAAAAAATATAAATAATTTCATTATTTTTATGTTATTGTTTCAATAAAAAAGACGAAAACTAAGGTGTATTCAGTTTGGCCCGACGGTTGATTGTGAGGGGTTCAACTTCTTGCATAATCATTAACGTCGAGTCAGCATTTTTGTTATTAATAGAATCTCCCAATGTTTCTCACATCCATAACTGGGTACATACTTTCTTTCCAAAGGCAGGCGGTTAGTTTGGGTTTCAAACCCAATGACACTTAGGAACTCACCTTGGTCGAGAGGATGGGAGGTTGAGCACATCAAAACCTTTTGGGGAGAATTATTACCTACCCCAAGACTCTCTTATAGATTTAATATATTTTCATGAATCTCCTAATAAAAAAAATATTTACCATAAAAAATGAACATGGGTTATTCCTCTTTCATTATCTTGATACAGAATTGGTTTCTCTCACAAAATCACCAAAATATCTTTTATACATGAAGGGGAATCTTTTAGTGAGTTAATCTATATGTATCTGAGGTTATTTATCCATTTCCCCTAATGGGTAGCTGCTTATATGATGAATCCATATATATGGATGCTTTAGAATTTGTTTCCATGAATGATGACATTTAATATGTTAAGGATGGGATTGCACCGTTATGAGGTATCCTACGTATCCAGTTTATAGCAGGAATCAAAACACACATAGTTTGTTAAAACCTGAATAGTTTTATGTCACGAGGAAACAATATATGTGTGAGAACTTAGGCACTGGGTGTTTTAGCTCAAGTCTCATGGGTACATCCTACATATCCTAGTTATAGAAGAAATACTAGTTATCAAGGTTTGATCACGACCTTGGTACTGGACCTAAGGTAGATGTCCTTATATGGAGGGAGTCATGTCATGCCACTCATCGGGGCTTACATAATGAGATTTACATAGTTGGTGGAGATTCAAAATGTGAATGATATGACCACTAAAATTCCCTAAGCTTGTGTGATCTATGCTCAGTGTGATAAAAAATGAATAACAAGTAGCCAATATCACTGTATATAGATGCATGATTTACATATCGGGAAAACCCTTTGGATGTTTAATATAGAGCTCAAACCTTAGGAAGACACCCTACATATCCTGGTTATGGTAGGAATTAGAATTATAATAGTCTAGTTGGCTTATCAGTTCATTGATGGGTGAGGTAAAATGATCATCCCATGGGAATGATTGGGTCTTGATAGTTGAAATGTTGGATACATGAGGGAAATTACACCAAAGTGGATGCCCAATTTATCTCAGGCCTTAGGAAGGCATCCTACATATCCTAGTTATTGCAGGAATTAGAGTTCTCATAGTTCATTTAATCATGGTTTACACACTGAGGTTACCCTAGTATGAAGGTAGTTGTATTATGCTTCTTATTGAGTATTACACATTGAGGTTTTCCTTATATTGGTGGACATATCATATTATGCTTCTGATCTGGAATTACACACTGAGGTTTCCCTGTGTGAGTGATATGATTACTGTAACTACCTAATCCCACATGATCTATGATTGTTGTGAGAAACAAGGGATAAAAATAATTAGTCTCAATACTTATGGTCACAATATTTATGTGATGGTAATGCCATTATATATGGAAGTAGTGGACATAGTTATCATTTAATAGGATTCCATCTTGACTTGGCCTGATTGTTTTCCCAACCTACTCGATTGTCTGCCTGACATGCCTTGATTGACTGAAAGACATGTTGAAGGATATATGGACATGCCTAGTTATATTTAGAACATGAACAAAGACAATCACATGATCCAATTAGCTTGTCTGAGGTACTTCGCATAATCTGGATGGCATGTCTAAAGGCCATCGCATGATCAATATTGAATTATCTAGAGGAAATCGCAAGACCTGGCTAGTTGATCCTGAAGGTCATTTCATGATCTCGAATGAATTTCTTGGAGGGCATCACATGATCTAGATGACTTGCCCTGGGGTCATCATGAAATATGGATGACACACTTGGAGGGTGTCATGAGAGTTAGTATGACATGTCTGGAGGGTGTTGCATGTTCTAGATGGCTTGTTTGGAGGACATTTCATGATATGGATGAATTTTCCAAAGGATGTTATCAAATCTAGTTGACATACTATGGTGATATCATGAGACTCAACTAACATGTACTGATTCCACCATATGATTTGGGTGAGATGTCTAGAGGATATTGTAGAATCTAGATGGTGATCCTGGAGGGTTTCACAAGACTTGGGTGGCATGCTTGGGTGGTGCCATGTGACTTGGTCTAACATGTCCAGAGGACTTCCCATGATCCAAATAGTATAAAAAAAGAGTGTCATGTAATCTGGGTGACATGTATTGGTGCTGTCATATGACTTGGGTGGTTCATGCAAAGTGCATGAGGATCAACGTATATGTTATTCACATAAGTCTCCCATATTTTAAGTATTTATTTCAGATTTTTATTGCACATGCCTTAGATTTTTCTAGTGTTGTCTTGTTTAAGCCTTGTGTGATTTAGAAGATGTTCATAATATCCTTCTCATAACCCGCCAGAAGTCCTTCACGCGATTTATGAGTGATCATGTGAAGTGCCTATGCTTGAAGCATGATTTCTTAGGTTGTTCCCTAGATTTACCTGATGAAAAACCTTTCTAATCATGATATTGGATTCTCTAATAAATATAATCCGATTCTTGGGTCTTCTGATGTAAGGATCCAAGGATTTATTTTTTTTCTTGATGGGGTAGGTGATTTATAGGACTCGCTACCCCAATTATGTGCCGCTTTGTGGGGTACATATCATTCAAATCCAGGATGGAGTTAGTAGATGAGTTTGATTTTATGCATTTCATGAGATATTTCTGTAGGTTATTATGTGGGTGTTTCATTATTTTCAGTGACTGTGAGACCATCCCATCAATTACCCATTTATAGGATTATAGAAAATTAATGGTGTCCTGCCTAACCATGTGGACATGTTAGGGGGATTTTATATGGTTAGTATGATATATATAAGGTATTTCATAAGATCAATATTCACATTGATAGGATTTTGAGTGATCTAAGATGAATTGTATGGGTTCCTCCATGAGACATAAGTTTCTTTCTAGGGGGCCTTCATGAGATCAGGCCGTCATGCTGAAGGGATTTTGCGTGGTCATACTGGATTGCCGAGGGGGACTCCTCGTGATCAATGGTGATCACCCGGGGCATATAACTTTATTTTCATAAGATTATCATATCTTCCCATCACTATAATCTCCCATAATTTCCATTTTATATAATTATTTATTTTACAAAGGATGGATATCTCATGAGTTTTCACGAGTGTTGTCGAAGAAGACAACTCTCCCCATCAGTGATGTGTCCCATAACTAACAAAGGGTCCTATGGTAATGCATGATCATTTCATGCAAAAACCCTTTTGTTTGTCTTATAGAGCTGTAGGGGGAGAGAATGAAAACTTTTACATGTACGATTACCTTCATGTCATGAGGGTGACATGCCATTGGGCTCTCACACGATAATCCAAACATGTTTCTAGGGGATTGTAGTGTCTTGAGAACTGTCTAGGAATTTCATGTGAGTTTTATGACCATAATAGGCTCCCACCATTTTCATACTTCCTCTTTATTTTATAAGTATTTTTTAATGTTTTATTAGGAGCTTGTTGGATGATAAGTCTCATGACTTGGAAGACCTTATCTGGACACCGCCGCATGATCAGTGATTATATTGGACGCCTTCACAAGAGCAGAAGGGATTATCAAAGGGGATCCACATGATCTTCTAGTAGGTTATGCACTATGTATTAAGTGCTTGCATAACCTTATTAAGGTAATGTGATCATGTACACTCTGTATGTTCACATGATTTTCATGATCTTGTCCACCTTATTCTTCCTTTGTTTTGTGTGAAAAATAATACCCATATTCAGCTATTCCTTACTTTTGGGATTTTATGATTCTCATTTGGTGGGTGTAAAAAAATACACCCCTCAGGATAAATGTCTGTAGGGATAGGGGATCAGTTATGAGGAATGTAAATTCCTACCCGAGGCTTTAGCACTGTCACCAATTAGTGTCTTGGGCGATTCTTGGTCTTACAGGTGATGTTTAGTATTATGTGGAAGTCCCTATAAATAGGGAAATGGAGGGTGGTTCATTCACTGTCTGCCCAACCTTCAGAGCTCTTACACCTTTCCTTCATCACATGATCCTCCTGTAAGAACCAACAACAAGACCTTTTTTGAGAAATGCTTCACAAGACCTACTCTTCCCAACGCTTGTTCAAACTAACCATTAATATATCTTCATTAATAGGTTGAAACTTGGATATACAACTAAATAATTGTCTTTAAATGTTTTACAAGATATATTACCTTGAATGCATGATCATTTGATTATTATGTAACTCGTGTGACTATGATAAGGTCACATGATCATGATTATTTTTAGGGTTCATGCATTCTCATGATATTTTTTGGGTTGGGTGATTTGCTAGTCCTATATGAAATCATGAATACCTTTGATGATTCATGTGATGAACATGATTCTACTAGGATTTATTCCTTTCCCATGAATTTTTTTAATTTGTCTAACATATTCCACTTACTTTTGTTCATATGGATTCCAGATCTCATCATACTTCCTTAGCCGTAGCTAACCAGAGGTCTATGATTTCTAGGAATCATAATGCTGAACCTTGTTATCTTTTCCTTTCTAACATTGAGAATATGAAAAGGATTCTCCTATTCGAGATCCAAAATTATTATTATCACACAAAATTATTCTATATGGGTTTAGTCTACTTGACGATGTTTCCATCCCTTATTTAGAATTCAACCATCCATATTTATAAGTATTAAATTCTCTTGACTATATTCATACAATAATTTCCAAGTATGGACAACTGGTTGTGTCCCGATCCTAGGGGCCATCTTATATGATGGTGAACTCTCTTGTGGGTCCAGACAACTTCAATTTCACCCATCATCCCATCTCTCAAAGATAATAAAGTATATTTATCTCTTATTTTAGAAAATCAAGTAGTAGATGGAGTTAGAAGTTGGATTTTCTCCCTGGCATCAATTTTTATGATTAATGGGCATAGACATTTTTTTAGGTAGAGTTTTTTAGAGTCTGCTGACTATATTTATGCTATCCATCTTTATGAAGCTATATGGGTTTCCCAATTCATCCTTTATCACCAGTATGATCTCCTCATGGAATTGGTTATCCATTAGTACCCTTAAACTAAATCATTACATCTATATTATGGTGAGGTAGGAATCAACCCCTAGGATATCTATCAACTTGGTGATATATCCCCTCCTGGGGAGATGTACGATGAGTTCCTTCCCACCACATATGTCTGGTATAACCCTTCACAAACACCAGTCTCGGTGAGGGATATTCTCATCATTGTGAAGGAAAAGTTTAGAAAGTATTTGACTATCTTCTCGCTCATATCTTTCAAAAATTGGATCAATATTTTCCTTTATCAAAGAGGATCTAAGAAAACTTCTATATTCCCCCATTGGTTCCCTTCTTGGTAGGTTCGTGATAGTGTCGGTTCCTATTGAGCCATTTTGGAAGTTGAGGATCATACCTCACGGGGATACTGAATGAAGCTATAGATATCACCGAGCCTTAGGCTGGTGGGCTTCATGACCATGTTTCTAAATGGTTATCTTTTCCTAGATAAGGATGGATGCTCAAGAATCTGGGTTAGTACGTTGGTGATGACAACATGGCCAGCAGAGGGATGATGGTGCAATTTGGAGGTACAATCTCTTTCACACCTTTATGAGCTTCTAGGCCATATTCAGTAGGGCAGCATCCCCTATAGGATCAGTGTTCCTTTCCAGTTTTTATTTATCCAAATAGGGGAGCAATTTCATTATGACATATACTACAATATCATCAAAATTCCTCATTCCTTATTTCTTCCCAGGTTTCTGAACATATCTAGGGTAGAGGACATGTCATTAGACCATGAAGAGGTTTCCGATGTGTTGAGCTAACTCAATCGCTTTGAATTCACACCTTATCCTATACTGACTGGGCCAATTATTGATAGTGGTGGTGACACTTTTGATGAAAGGTCCTACAAGATATCCCTTAGAGACAAGGTTCTTGCATCTAGGGTTGATGAACTGATCATTTTCAGGCCATAAAATCCTTATCAGTTTAATTTCTAGTTCAGATACACCTAAAGGGTCTCCCATCTTCCTTATGCTGGTGTGCAGGGAGAGTGACACCTTGGGATCATCCTCCAGTTCCAACTTGTATTAGCATGCAAATATAATAATGCCAAGATCATTCTTCTTCTTATGACACTCTAGTATTTCTACCACATGATTATGCTCATGCTTGGGTATAATCCTAACCAAGTGGTGTACTAAACCAACTAATCCACCATGCATACAAACCATTTGCCTCACCAACCCATCTTTTTGTAGTAATGATAGAGTTGATTTACGACTGAGGTGAGACTTTGAGGAAGCACCCTCATCCTAAAAATGATTATCCCATTGGTGGGGAAGAATATATTAAGGAATATATCCCTTATTCACAAGAAATGAATGATGTTCTTGTTGAGAGAAGAATATATGGGGTTTCCTATGCTTCTACCTCATCAACACAACCAACTCCTTCTGATGTACCCACTTCATAAGCCACAAAATCTTAGACACAACAAAAGATGATCTGGTAGTAGATTCACACCTTGATTACTGAGACTCCTCTAGAAATGTTTCGTGACTAAGAGGAACATCTTCGTCAGATATTTGATGATTTGGGGGTGGTAGGATTCTATTACCAATCATTATATGAAATCATGATGAAAATCATTATGACATGACATGATTTGGATACCAGTGAGAGGATATTGCGTGATCATGATGACAAGACTTCCTTAGTCAAATTGGCGAGGGAAGATTCTGAAGCATTGGAATAGATCCATCAGTTTATATCTAAGTTGTGTTCTCAAATGGATATCTTGACCATGTAGATATGGAGATATGCAGAGATATTGTCTTGCTCAAGGTATGATCTTTAGGCATCATCACCCTCACTAGAGACCACTCAAAAAAGAGTTGAGTAACTATCCAATTTGATCAAGACCCTCCACCATAAGGCAGAAGTGGAAGAATTGGGGAGAGCAGAACTTCAATGTTCAATCTATGCTTCTCTCCAGGATCTTATTGACTTAGAAAACTCAACTGATCAAATATTATTATAGTTCTATTATGGATGTGTATTTTTTCACTAAAACCTAAGAGTGGTTCCAGAATGTGGAGATTTATCCCTTTATATGCTATCAATAAGTGGATTTACTGAACTTTATATGCTGTCATCCAATTTTATTTCATTCATGATGTGCTTGAAATTTCACCGATCTGATGTTATATGAATCATCAATGATACCCATCCTTTTCATAATATCAAGTGAACCAAAATGTCTGGATCTAAATATTTAACTCATAATAGATTTTTCTTGAAAAATGCTCAGGAATTCCCACCAATCACGAGATTTTCCACTGATATATCTACTCCAGCTATCATGAAATTAATTGATTCACAGAAGGATAATTTGGGTAGAATATATGTCCCAGAGGGAGAGTTATCTATCCTTTTGCTAAAGTTAGGGGACTCGGTGTGTGTAACTGGATTTTTACTAAGGATATATGGTGGGTCTCACAAGCTTTGTATCTTTTCAATTATTTTCATACCAAATATATGCTATACTGTACTTTAAGGATTTCTATATTGAACCTTCTATCACTGTAGTTTTAGGGTTTTTTTAGCTCAAACCTTGTATTGATATAGTTTAGGGTATTTTAGCTTAGACATTATATTGTTTTAGTTTAGGGTATTTTAGCTTAGACTTTCCATCACTATAGTTTAGGGTAATTTTTCTTGGACCTTTTATCCTTGTAGTTTAGGGTATTTTATCTTAGACCTTCTATCACCATAGTTTAAGGTGTTTTAGCTGGGACCTTCTATCATTGTATTTTGTGTTATTTTAGCTCAACCCTTCTGATACTGTGCCATTTAAATTATTTCTTCCAGGATATGATTGATGAATATGGAATATTGGGTAGACATAATAGTAATGAATTGGGACACCCTAAAGTTCTAAGATCCACTATAGTGCTGCCAGAGCTCGTGTGGTTTGAAGTTCCTTTCTTGAAAGGATCATATGCCTCTGATTGGTTAGTCAAAGCCCTTATGCGTTGGTATCATTGTCAAGCATAGGTGTCTCTACTCTTTTCAAAGGGCTATGGAATATTTATGGGGGTAATATTTGTTGAGGGTGAATTACTAGGGAATATAGGTCCACCAAGATAGTTGGAACATGGATAATGTAATTCATAACCCAAATGTTCAAGTTAGTGAATATGGGATGGGGCATATTTCTCAGGAATGACCCATAACACCCTGAGGTGATGGGTTCTTACATAGTGTTACCAAGGCTCACAATGATTGGTATTCCTTTTATACAAGGAGGGGACACCTTTGGTTGGTGGGTCTGATCCCTTATGCATTGATAACATGGTCAAACATAGGTTTTAATACCCTTTTCCAAGGACTCTGAAAGTTTTTTGAAGACTCAAGCATCTGAATGATGAAGTTGTGTATAAAGGAGAAGCTATCCAGAAAGGGTTCTGGCACCATAGGGATATTTAGCTCTTAAAAGTTTAAGCTAGAGCCCTACGCCCAATGGTTTCAAATCATGAGGCATGGGCCATAAAAAGGTTTGGTAATGGAGTATCCCATTTATGATTTGAGAAAGGGCATAAAAAATAGTGACGTAACATTAAGGATGTTGAATCCACTTGAATATTTTGGTTATTGGGATTATCAATCATGATTTGAATTGCTCAGGTCATGATGATGGTGTGGGAAAATCATACCAAGAATGGCACAGAACACAATAAGGTGTTGAGTTCTTCCACGATGATGTCAGGGATCACACAGATCAGAAATCCCTTTTTTCAAAATGACACATTTGGTTGACAACCATAGATGCATATGCAGGATCCATTGGAATACACACATAGTCAAACAAATGGTCCCCTGAAGAAGGGTATCTTTTTCCAAGGGCCATGAAAGGATGTGGTGACCCAAGGAACTAAAATCATGATGTGTGTGATTTATGGAAAGTGTAATATCCAAGAAGGTTTTGAGTACCCAAAAGGTTGTGTCACTAACTAGAGAATATGTTCTCATGATGAGATGATGTGATAAATCATTACTTTAACTTTTCCTAGACTAGGGGGTCCAGCAAGAATATGTTGGCTTTTACTGAGGCTACAAAGTAGGGGCTATGAGCTTTATGACTTATTTATTTATGCCTTAATTTTCCCTAAACTTTGAAGATGAAGTGTTTAGTGTGTGAAGATTGAATTTTTCTCTGGCTTCCCTTTATGAGTTTTCAACCTAACAAGCTATGTGTCTCCTTCTTTATCAGTTTAAGGACTTGAGATTTGGACCATCTAAGGCTAGATTTTATGGTCGTATAGCTTTGACCAGAGTGAAGGTAGTTTAAGTTCATGACGTACATGGACATAATATGAGGGGAATATTACACAAGATCCAAATTTGGATACCCAAGATCAAGATTACTCCAACATCCTTTTGAGTTGGAGATATTTTTTTTTAAATCATGGCTTGATATTATCATGTTATGAGTAATGATACAAGATAATCATACTAGGGATGGTATAAAACACACTGAGGTGATGAGTTATTCCATGGTGACTTCAGGCTCACAAAGATCAGAAATCCCTTTTTATAGAGTGATACATTTGGTTGATGACAATAGTCACATATTCACAAGCCATAGGAATACATGAATAGTCAAATAATGGGTCCATTAAATTTGGACATTCTTTTACAAGGGAAATGGAAGGTTTATGGAAACCCTAAGCACTTAATACATGAAGTGTAATTTATGGATTTAGGTTCTTAAAAGATGACAGAAGCACCCTATACTCTGGTTTACCAGGGTCAGGCTCTTGTGGTCCTTTGATAAGGGATTAAGATGGGTGATGGTCAATATAGTTTAACATTGTGTATTGGGGAATTGTTTTTCACACAGTTTTAATTTCACTCTACTAAGATATTTTCATTATAGTTTAACGTCAAGCAGCAAAGACATATTTGTTTCCTTGCAGTTTAATGTCATACGGTATGAACATGTGAACTGATGTGGAAAATTATGCCAGGTATATTATGTGCACAAGCAAGCCATACATAGATCTAACTTATACATAGGTAAAATGAGGTTTTATGACTTATCCACTATACATTTTGGGGAAGTCCCTTGCGTAGGTCTGAACCGTACTCATTGATGGGGATTATATATATTTTTTCATAGGTGGACCCAAGAATTAGAGTTTAGAGCATCACCATATATCTTGTAAAGATAGGAATCAAGCCACTTATAGTTATTTAATGTGAAAAGATCTACATAGGTCTGACCCATATACATAGGGGGCATTGTTATCATTGATTTTTGTATTCGGGCTCAAGATCGGATATCCAAGTGTCACTACATGTCCTATGATGATAGGAATAAAGAAACACATATTTCTTGAGAAAATATGAATTTTAATGTCATTCGGAAAGTACATGGGCTCCCTAACATGAAAATGGATTATTGTGACTAGAACCAAGACCTGAGATCTGGGCATCACTACATATAATGTAATGAAAAAAATCAAGACACACATAGTTCTTAAAGGAAATCCCCCTGTGAAGTCCTGACCTGTATGTAGAGAGGGGGGAATTTTCAATTTTATTTATTATGACTAGACTCAAGATCATAGATCTAGTTGTCACTATCTATCTTGTGATGGTAGGAATCAATACACACGTAGTTCTAGAAACCCGTTAATTCCAGTGTCATGTGACAAGGACATAAAAAATGCAGTTTAAAATCATACGGTGATGGATCAAGGTTTGACTTTTAAGGTTTTTAATTCAGAACCATCAAAAAAGTATCATGAATTAGACACATGGGGAGATCCCTTACTAAAATTCCTAAGCTCACATGAGCTTTGATCAATGTGAGAAATAAGGAATGACAAAGGTTCCTCATGACATGATGAAATTGGTGGATTAATATGGGTATTTTGTATCATGTAGTGTCTATGCTAGGATGTAGGATCTAGGCATCCCTATGCATCTCATTTGGATGAGAATCAATCCATACATAGTTCTGAAAACCTATGCAGTTTAATGTCATGTGGAAAAGACATCATGCAGTTTAAAATCATGTGGTAAGGATGTGGGTGATTTGATATGAAATAAGAGGAATATTAGGGGTCCATGTAGTTTTATGTCCTAGGGTAAGGAAACCTTCCATGCAGTTTAATATCTTGTGCTAAAAATGAGGGTCACCCATCATGGGAGGAAATAAATATCATAGATGGGCCCAAGAATAGAGTTTTTAGCATCACTACATATCCTATTATGGTAGAAATCAAGCCACATGTAGTTCTTGGATGGAGATATTATCTATGTGGATTTGAATCTCACAATGGGAAAAGGGAATTTCTTTCACGTAGATCTAGATCATTTGTGGTGAATTGTTGATGAGATGATGCCTTTCGTGTAGTTTTAACATCATGCGGTGTAAAATTTAGCCATGAAATTTATCATATTGTGGTAAGGATGAGGGTCACCTGACATGAATAGAGATGAAAATTAGGGATTTGTACTGTTTAAAGTCACGTGGGAAAGAAAAAATATGCTGTGTAGTTTATCATCTTACTACCAGGACGGGTTCCATACTATTTAATGTTATATGGTTAGGACATAGGGTGCTGTGCAATTTATAGTATTACTAGAAGGATTAGTTTTTTATAGTTTAACATCATGTGACTAGGATGAGCCTGTGCTGTTTAACGTTATGAAACCAGGATGAATTCGTATAGTTTAACATTGTATAACCCAAACATGTTCCATATAATTTATTGTCATGCGGTTAGGACATAATTGGCTAGAAGGAATATATGAAAAGTATTTCTTGAGAAACCTCGCATTGGTGGGGGGTGTGACACATTCCCTATCCATTATGGCCAGTGAGTAAGCTCCGTTGTGATAGACCTTATGTATGATATAAGGCCCTTCTCATTTGGGTTCTAGCTTTGAAGGATTATTTCCTGGAATTATTAGGGTTCTAAGAGCCAACACCATTTCCCCTTGGAGTAACTAATAGAGGAAAAACTTTTTATTGGAGGCTCATGTGATCTAATTTTGATGGACCTCAAGGCTGTGCAGTGTGCACAACCTGTTCTCATAAAGCCATTTCAGCTCATCCAGTCACTTTGGTGATTTCTCTTCATATGAGAGTTGTCCAGAAATTTCTATTCAGAGTGAAGGAAGATGGAATTATATGGGTAACACTACCTCATCCCCATAAACCAATGAATATGATCTTTTTTGTGTATCAGTATGTGTGGTGGTATGGTAGGTCCATAAAGCAAGGAGGAGCTTGTCTGACAAGGACTTCTTGCCCGTATTTACTTTTTTTCTTAAGTATATTTGATATAGTATTATTGAAGGCCTCTATATTTCTATTTTCTAATATATGGTAGTGAGATGAGTGATTATACTTGATGCTTTACTCCTGGTACCATTTCTTCAACTTTTTAGAACATAAGTTAATGTCATCTTCCATCAATATTTCATGAGGGACCCCGAACCTGGTGATGATACGAGACTTTAAGAAGTTGATGATGTTCTTCATCCCAACTTCTTTGAGGAGTATTTCTTCATCTCATTTGGAGAAGAAGTTGGTAGTAATAAGGATGTACTTTAACTATTTAGTTGTGTCCAGGGGATATGGCCCCACAACATACATTCCCCATACATAAAATGGATAGGAATATTTAGCTACATGTATCAATTTCGAAGGTTGATGGATGAAGATTTCATGAATCTAGCATGAATGAAATTTCTTGGTGAATCCCACATAGTCCTGTATCATGGTTTTACAGTAGTAACACAACATCCTGATTTAGTGGGAGAACTTGATCCCAGTCTGATGAGAACTATAGGAGCCTTCATGAACTTCTTCCATGACGGTGAGAATTTATCGTTCTACTATGCATATAAAGAGGATTTTTCCAAAGCCATGCTTGTAGATGACTTTCTACTCATTTGGACCACCCCATATGGTAAAGTTCATGACTCATAATCAAATCTATTCCCTTATGGATCGGTTTGTTTGGAGAGTCCCATTTTAGAGTTAACCAATTATGGGATCCATCCATCCAAGGGTGGATACTAGTTTATCAAGATCTGGAGTGGTGTTGACCCGATTGATTTCTTACATGTCACAAGTAATGATCAATCTAACTATCCTTTGGTATGTGATGCAGAAGATTGCTTCCTCGAAATCAGGGCCAGTCAAGACTATGGTTGCATTAGAAGATGTGTCAGCACAGACATTCTATGACCAAGGAACATGACATAATATGGGATCAAAATGGAACTCTTCTATCATCCCCCTAAATTATCTAGTGAGAGGGGACAATTCTTCCTTTTTTATGGAATATTATCTATTGGTATGCATCGCCAATGTTTTCTAGGACAAAGGTAATGACCTGATAGTGATGTTCTCTAAATGTAGTGGCTTCCTCATATTTAGGGGACATCTTTATTTGATTGTATCCTAAATACCCATCCATGAAGGAAAGGGATTAGAAGACATCAGTTTCATCGATCAAGAGTTCAGTGATCGGCAACGAGAAATTGTCATTTGGGAAGTGCTGATTAAGGTCTCTGAAATCAGTGTAGACCCTAATTTACCCATTATTTTTCTTGATAGGGATGATGTTGGAGATCCATCTTGGGAATTTCACTTGTAAAAAGTTATATTTGATCAATTTTTCAACTTCTACCACTGAATTGGTGGAATGAGAGGAGTTCATCCTCCAAGATACCTGCTTGAATCCTTGATGCTCATTAGGTAAGCCGAGATGGTGAATAGCCACATATGGATTCAGTCGAGGCATTTCTATATAATTCCAAGTGAACACATATAGATGTTACTTTAAAAATGCAATGCATATCTCTTTCTTTTAGAGAGTCATGGAAACACTAATCAATATAGGCCATGATTCTTCTTCTATTCCTAGATTTACCTACCCGAGCTCATCAATGGTAGTGGAGATGCCTTCCTTGAATGAGGGAGGGGAATTCCTGAGGTCATCCTCATCTTCTTCCACCTCTGAGTTTGTGGAGGCATTTTTAGATGAAGTCGAGAATCCAAGGGCCTCTCTATCACTATCAGGGTGAGAGAGGCCTTGATAAGAGACATTATCATCCCATATAGCCTAAGTCATTATAGAGATACTCCAGAGTTGATTTTATTTTACACCGCCTTAGGGGAAAAAAGGGACTTGGACATCTAGGATTAGGTTTATTTCCTCAAATAGATTTATGGGGAGAACATAATTTCTATTAATCATACTCATGATATTCATTGGGGAGGCCCCCAAGATGTTTGGGGTTTCAACCTATATATCATCACCCACATTGGTTACTTGAATTCCCTTTTATAGAAAACCACTTTGGCATATGTGGATTCACAAGTCTCAGTGGGAAACTTATCCCCATGTAGTATACTAACCTTTCCAATGATGGAGTATTTCAAACACTAATGGAATGTTGAAGGTACCTCCATATGGATATAGAGCCATGGACTTATGAGAAAGGAATTGTATGCGGTGTCATTCTAGATAACCATAAACTTAGCATTATATTCCATATCCCCAAGCTGAGCTTTGAGATTGATCTTCCTGAGAGGTATTTTCTCATGCTTATCATAACCTTAAATGGCCAGATTTGTGGGAGATAAGTCCCCACCCCTTCGCTATATCCCAAAAATTAGAGGGTTCAAATCAGGATGTGACTGATCCTAGAACCATCTTCAATCGGAGCCCTTTGTAAGTCAACATTATCGAGTCTACCTGAAACATATAGGGGCCTGATGTGTTCTTGGATGACCTCCTCCAAATCTTGATCAAAAAATGAGATGGCGTCATGGAATTATGATGGCATGGTCTCCAATCGATAAACCTCGACTACAGATGCTTCTATGTCAAACTCCTATGGAATCTAAAGGGTTTCAATGAGTTCCTCCCTAAGTTATTTTGAATGATAGAGCGCATCAAGGATTGAGAGCTTGGATAGGACAACCACAAGTTGCTTCATAATTTCATATAATTGTTCTTGAGGTCGATGCTTCCCAAGGTGGAGTTCTCTTTATTATATAGATCAAGAGATAAGTAATTTTAAGTAGAAATACCTAGTTCTTATAAAGAGGTTAAGGGATCATCTGCTTTCAGTTGCATAGGTCATTCCTTCCTTCCCAATTATTTGGATTGATCGACAATCTCTCCCATGGAAATTGATCATGTAGTATGATTGGACTTAGACAAACACTACAAGGTCTTGGAACACCTCTATATTTATTTTGGGCTTGGTGGAATGACTTACCATGAGCCTCAGCTATATATGTATCCTTTTTTGGCATATGACTAAAATATTGGGTCCGACCACACCCATGTTGTCCCCTGTATCCTCAGTTTCTTCACATGAAACCTCCCATTACCTAATTATGTGAAGGGAACTAATTCTATGAGGTATATTCATAATCAAATATGGGTTCATCCAAGTGTATCATGTTTAAAGAACCAAATATGAGATCTTCCTCCAATGAGGGTTCCCTTTGGTGGGGCGATTCCCATGTTTCAGATGTTGCAGGGGAGAAATCAGAGAGTTATAGATTGGAGTAGAGTAGAATATGAATCTTCCTCTTCTATTACTTCCTATGTATGATGGTCACATAAAACTTTGGAAGAAATATCTGATGTCACTTCCCTAGGTGGTTGAGTTGTTGTGGGTATGCAAAGCTATGCTCTCAGGGTGGCATGGGCTCAGTCAACTATATTTTGAGTCATCCATTTGTTGAAATTCTGCCCACTCTTGGTCAATTTTTTTTCCAATCACCTTATTCTTTTGATTGGGTTATGATTATCCAAGCCACCTATTTCAAGGATTTATCCAACATCACCTATTTAGAATTGACCATGCTTTGGAGGACATCTTTGAAGATGAAGAAATCTTGGATGTTATGACTTAACCTCCTATATAATGGGAATTATTTGGGATGATCAATGAGGTTGACCTCATTGGGTTCCTGGTCCATAGAAGATTAAGTAGGTTATTTTTCATAGTTACAAGGAAATAATCAGGGAATTGTTCATTTTATAAGGAGTATTCTTTATTCATATGTTCCTAAAATCCTGGGTGACCCGGATTTCTTTGTGCTTTTGGCTGAGGGATATTTTCTGGTTGTTGCCACTCAACAGGAGGTGCTGGGTAGTTCAGGACTTACCTAGGTGTTTTTATAGTCATTGTTGATGGTTTGAGAGTAAAAGATGTAGCTTTTTATTTTATGTTCCTTTGCCCATGTACTGATTTCATGAGTTGATATTTGGACTAGGTTTTCTAAATGGAATTTTCTAATCATTGTGTCATTTTTGTGATCACATGGAACCTACCTTGATACATCATTGGGATTAGAGGTGTCAAAAACTCATCATGGAGTTTTTAAGAATATATTTCCAGTAGTTTATCCTATTATAGTGGGATACTGAGTGAATAGGTTAGACTTTTCCATCTGTATATGAAGTTATACACCCTCTAATTTTCATGTTGCATGTAGTTATTTAGGTTGATGATTTTTATTTTCCTCAGCATGGAGATGAATTGATAAATGAATTTATGATAAAGGTCTTACCATCCTACAACAAATACTACTATAAGGCTACTATTCCAAAAAAGGCTAGAACCATCATATTTTATACAAAACACATCAGTTTGGTCACCTCTTGTTGATCTCAATGGCCCATCATTGGACCACATCAGGATACAAAGAGTGTGAGATACTATTCGGGATCACTTGTGTCATCAAAGGTGGAGAAGGTAGGATTGTAGAAATTGGTTGGGGAAAATTTTCATCCACCCACTTAGGATATGGATTTTTATTATGTTGTATAGGTGATTTTCACCCTTCCATGGATTCCATTTTAGTAGCCAAGGACTCAATGATGTTGAGCAGTTCTATATGTACTATTATCTGAGCCACCTACCATCTATAGGGAGTAGGTGGGGCTCAATGTGGTGGACCCATTATCATCTATCACTGATTCTATATCCATCCTAATACTAATTGATCACCCTAGAAAGGGATAGGCTATCATCAAAATTGAAGAAATTAATGATCATTTTTGACTTCCTCATTTTTGTAGACAAGATTCCTGGATACAGAGCTGCTCTGATAGTCATATGTTGGGATTGTAGGTGGATCAAATCTTTCTAGATGTATGAGAGGAGGAATATTCACCTCATACTAAAGATAATACCCAAAAAGAATATTTACCATGAGTATCTCCTCATTAAGTTTTTCTATGAGTTTGTATCTCATTCTCATATCTTGAAAACTATTCCTCCATGGAAGGATTTTCAATTCTTCTAAGTAGTGATTAGGATGTGGAAAGAAATGTCCATTTATCTTTGGAAGTGTTTTTCTATAGAGGTGGTAACTCAATATTCAAAGGTTCCTGGTTTTGTAGCCTCCTTTGGTTTTGGGTGTATGTAGCCTCAGTTGGTGCATCCAGATTACCCTCCTCTTGGGGTATATTTTCCATGTTTTATCCCTCCAAATCTGTATCTTGATTCACATTATCTATTATGTTTATGGTGAAGATAACCATAGAGGTTTATTGAGAAATTATATTTTCCCATTACTCTTAATGAAATATGATGATTTTTCACTGCCTGTATTAGGGTCATTTCTTGAACCCTTGGACATATTGGGCTATTTTGGGTTGCAACCATGGTGGGATTTGATTTACTTCTCCCTATGTTTTTCCCATCTTGGTCAATGAACACATAACATGAGAGAGTTTCCAATCATGATTTCAAAATGGCCCCCGAATAGAATAGGGTTGTCTTGTAGTAGGAGTAATATATGGGATGATGACTATTGATATTTACCTCCCAACTCAGAGAATACCAATTCCATCTATAGTGATGATGATGGTGAAAATTCCCCTAGCCCTGTGGTTTAGGGATTATTCAAGGCCACAATTTGTTATTGATTGATCATGTTTTCGAGGATCAAATGCTTCCAGTTGAGGATTTGATGACTCTTGAAAAAAGAATTAAGATATAAATACTCCCAGTCCAGTGGGTTGTGGTTAATATGGATCCACCATTGATTTCCCCAAGACCCACTTAGGGGATGATGAACCTGGTGATGCAAATTGAGATAAAAATGCCCCCATCCCAGTGGGATGATTTTTTTTGTAGATATAATTGATATGTCCTAAATCCTCTCAAGAATTGAAAATATGAGAGGTAGATGAAATTGTAGATATTACCCTATCCTAACAGGCTGGGTTCGCTTCTAGATGGATCCTATGGAAGATTTTACTACGACCTGATTGATGTGGCACATATGTGCTTGTGTAGGAGATGAGTGTAATGGAATCCCATTATGGGAGACATTATTTATGGGAAGTTATCTGGTTGATCGAAACATTGGATTCTATGTATGGGATTCCTTCCCATTTCTTTGAGGGTACTAGTTTATAGATCTATCAGCTATCCCATCCCTTCATTCATGATGTCTTGACACCATTGAAGTAGGGTATTTTCATTGTATTGACCAACTGGCCTGAGCGTCACTCGGTCCCCTAATTTCACCAGAGGCTATAACATTACATGATGTTGTGTCTAAGGGGTTATAATATTACATATGTATGGTGAAGTGTAATGATCCATAATTTTCCCATCCTTAAATACATATGCATGATGTGTCTTAATATTTCAGCTGCTGAAGAGTTGTTATTGTAACGCCCCGACCCCAGTTACCTAGAGTCGGTGCATTATTGCGTAACATTGGCATGATCACAAAAGATCAAGTCTCGAAAGGCTGATTAGTTTAGTAGCCTTGGAAACACTAGATACAATCATAAATCTTACATTACATCATAAAGTGAAAAATCACAATAACATAGTCTCCATAGTCCACACTTCTATCCCCTTCAGACTATCCCTGTAGGTCAGTCATAAAATATTTATTCACATCCTGGGAAAAATAAAACATTGAAAGGGGTGAGATCAGATGCTCAGTAAGGATAACAATATTGTGGAAGCTTTCATAAATAAACATTAACATTTAAATAAATGTATAACTAAAACAAAATCCTTTTTAAACTAGAACTTCAACATAATATGGCAAAAATAAAATTAAATAATTCCATTTACTTACTCACATGGATATTCTACTAGTTGAATAATCACATGAAATATCAATAACCACTTTCATAATGATGGAATGCATAATGCCAGACTATCATAACCACGTAGCCAAGGCCTCGTTCCAAGACTATAAATAAGATTTTGTCAAGGCCTCGTGCTAAGACACTAGTTTGTCTCATGAGACCTGCCGATGCATCGAGGAGCTATAGCGGGCTCCACCTGTCACTTATTAAGTCCAATGCATTCCTTATATGAAAAATGGTATATAAACATTTAGGAATACCATTTTTTAAAATACCATTTGAAATTAATTGCGGTATCAAAATACCAGTTCGATTTTTAGAAGATACTTACATTTAAAATTGCTCAAATATACTCCAGTGTTTTTCTGAAAACATTATGCAAGATTCTGAAAACAAAATAACTAATTTTGAGACTGCTCAACTAATTACAGGACATGATGGGTCCATTCCCATTCCCTTCCTATCTACCACACTCGAGAGTCGTATTTTCTGAAAACAATTTTAGGCTTGCGTTAAATACGTATACTTTTTCACTGGATTTTCATACATTTGGGAGAAATATATATCTATCTTTCTTAAATCATTTAAAAAAGGTTATGGGTTGCAGAGGAAGCAGAAACTCAAATAATGGTCATGGTGGAGAATAATTCATTGTCGCCGCAAACGTACGACAAAAAAAACATTCCTTTTGTCGTTTAGTAAAATGCTTCATATAAAAATATACCTTTTGAATAAATGTAAAAGTCAAAGGGGTTTATACACCGTATAAAAGTAAAGTTGTGTATAAAAAAAGTATGCCTCAATGAAAGGAGATTGAGACGAAGTCCCTTACAAAGATAATTTTTTATATAAACTAGATCTATTAGGTGTATTCACTATAAGTACACATAAATAAAGTACAAATACAAGATAGGACAAAATAATATCATGACATAATTTGAAAGTAGGAGATTAACCCAAAGAATGGAAATTGGGTTAAGAAGTTCCCTTACAAAGATCATTTTTTTAAATAAAATAGATCTATTATGTGTATTCACTATAGTTACACATAAATAAAGTACAAATACAAGATAGTATATAATAGTATAATTACATAATTTGAAAGTAGGAGATTAACCCAAAGAATGGAAATTGGGTTAAGAAGTTCCCTTACATCGTGTCCGACTTGACTCGATCATTATTTAACCTCCTGAATAATAAAATAGAGTTAATTTATATTTTCTTAAGAACATTTTCCATGTTCATTATTCCTTTTATGTCACTTATTACCATTTTATTAACATTATGTAATTATTTAAGTTAATAACGGTCATTTTGTCGATCTTTGGTACTTGAGTCAAAAATTAACTTCTTATAATTACATGTTGTTCATGTGGTGAAATATCTATTATATCCAGAATTATATTTATGATTTAGATATCATATATATCATATATATCCACTATATACATGCATTTATAATATTACATAACATTTAGAGGTAAGAAATGAAATGCACCGTTCATGGAGACGGTAAGCCGTACGTACGCATGAACACTACTTTCATTTATATTTCGTATTTAATGGAATGAAATTATAATTATATAAATTTATAATATAATTACAGTATAATATCATGTATAATATTATTTAATCCATCCTTTATACATCCCACATATCGAATTAACGATTCAAATCAATTTGAGGGGGCGGTAGTCCGCACTTCCTAAAATGAAAATATCGCGTTTACCCATAATGGAAACCATAAAGGTATGCCATAAATGAAAAATAAAGAATCTTAAAGAAAAAAAAAACATATTATATATCATATATATAAATATAGTGACATCTTAATGGCCACCTTTGAAGGTGTTATATGAGTGTTGAACAATCATCGTTTCGTGAGGCAGAAATTTTCCATCCACAGAAACAATATGTTCTTTAACCATTAGATGTAGGTGTGTGTAAGTGTAGCTCTAATAATTCTTATAAAAAAATCCTAGTATATTGAAGATACTGGTTTTGTTACAAAATAAAGGAATAAAAAGAGTTTAAGGGGTTGGAGAATCAAAATAAAACAAAATAACATAAGAGGAGACATTACCTTAAAATCGGGTAACTCTTTTTTGATTTGAGCCAAAGGATTCCTTGGGAAGACTTCTTCCCAAAGTGAGGATTCTATGAGTAAGAGAGGGAAGTTGGGAGAGTATTTGGGCAGAGGTTTGCCAAGCCAAATGGCTTGGAAGGTGTGAATAAGGTGGTAGTGGTGGAGGCCTTTTATAAGAGGAGAGGAGGGGCACTCTTGGAAATTCATGAAATGTTACTTTATTATATAATGAGTTTCGGATTTTAAAGGTCCCACACTTATATATTTAGAGGATAAGGTGATAAGGGTTCTAAATATACTCATCCAATAGGTTTTTGACAAGTGTAAGTCTTATATTTTACATTATCTTTTTATTTTATTTAAATCGTTAATTAATTAGGTAATCGCTGCATCATCATGGTGTCATAAATAATTTAATTTATTTAATGTCTAAAAATTATAAAAAAATTATCATGATGTAGGAAATCTTTTTATATTTATAATTACTATTTATAGTAAAAAATATGACTTGTATAACCCCATTTAAAAATTGTTTTAGTAAAACAAATCATGTTTGTGACATTTTTATTTTAACATTAAATAAAAAGTTTTTAATGTCATTTTCCTACCAAAGTGGCTCCATGGGGTCCCAAAGTTGACCCATGGATTGTCTTGGTCGGCCCTGACTCATCCAATAGAGGTATGACAAGTGTAAAGGTCATTTAATATTTTTATAATATAATTTTTACCTTAAATTTTACTAATTACCTTTAATCACGATTAATTAAACTTAAAAGTTACTATTCACCAAAAAATTATTTTAATCCCATTGAACCAAATTTTACTTCCTAATGAAAACCATGTATGTCATATTTTTAAAAATAAAATAAAAAAAGTGGTAAAGTTTCATTTAAACGAAAAATCAGTTTTTTAACTACCACTTAGTGGTTTCACTATTCATCAAAAATTGAAGTTTTTCAGAACAATGCCAAAATTTCACCCTAAGCTATAATTGATATTCCGAATTCAAAAATGATTTCTATTTTACAAAATTCCAAACATATAAGTTTCATTAATTAATTTTATAATTAATTCCCGCTGTCACAACAAATAACATTTTTTTAAGAAACAATATATATCAAAAGAATAACAATTGTTTATGTCCAATTTCAAAGTGAAATTAATTCTAATGACCACCATTGGATAAAATGGTAAAAATATATTCTAATTACACTTTAAAACCAATAAATAGTATAATTTATCACTATAAATTCTTTTGATTAAAAAAGTTGTTTTTAAGTATTTTTCACTATTCATAAAAAATTGGAAGTTCTCAGAAAAATACCAAAAATTCAACATAGGATAATTTCGATATTACGAATCCAAAAATGAAGTCCATTTTGAAATATAAAATATATATAATTTCAAAAAGTGGATATTACTATTCATAATGGCTATTTTGATTGGTCGCGGGTTGTTAGAATCTCGAACTTGCGTACAATGCAAGCTATTGCATTATTGAAAGAGAAGCGTATTGTGGAAGCTCAGGGTGTTACATTCTCCCCTCCTTCAATAAATTGCATCCTCGCAATTTGAAATTTTTCTTTGAAAATAAAAGGTTGAAAATAGAAAATACCTTCATGGAAAACCCACATCGGAAATAAGGTTAATAAAAATATAACTTTAAAAGAAAGAAAGATAAGTACAAAGGTCACCCGAGATATCCCATACTAGGATTCTATGAAAATATGGATAAGGAAGAAAAACAAACCATCAAGGTCTGATGGAGAGTTGTAGAAAAATGGATTAGGAGAAAGTTAACCACAAGAAAATCACAAACTTGTGATTGGCTAAACTGTCATTGAATCCCCAGTTGGAAAAGTTAACCGGAAACGTTTTTGTTTTAAGTTACCTTTTATAAAGTTGAGGAATTTATTTAGTAGATTTACTAAGAACGTAAGGGAATATACATACTTGTCATGTAGACTTTCATTCTTTAATAAATTTTTACCACAAACCCATCTTTCACTCTAAAAGGTAATAGAACTCAAAAATACTTTATTTATCCTAATTGTATAAGGTTCAAAATATTAACACATACCATTTAGATTAGTAAAACTATTTTTTAATAACCATGGACTTCCTGTAGGCTAGTGGTAGGTAATAAAGGCCTGTCGCACTATGGTTGTGGGATTGATTCCTGCAGCTTTGTCCGACGCGACGGTTTATCCCCCGTCCTGCAGGTTGTCATTTTCCTAAAACTATAGTATTATAATATTCCAAAAATAATCTTCAGAAATGTTTTAACCTTAAACGATACTATCCAAAGTTTAACTTCACCTATTCCAAACTTTATAGTTATCCAAAATACCTCCATCCAGACATTCTCTAAAAGGTCCTTAAATTCCAAAATCAATTGTAACATTAGATTCCCCAAACAAAGTAAAGTTTCTATTATTTTCACATACTAAAAATATGATTAACTTCATCATATTAAAACCTTAATGAAAACAACAAGTACTGTAGTACAATCCTTATATATATCACATTATTCTTATAACCAGAATATAATCCTTGAGTCCAAAAGCACCAATACATTAATTATTCCACTTAAACTGTAGTAATAGCATAAGATTGTCCTTGATCCCTTGGCCTTTTCTAAGGTAATTTTCCCTGACGATTAGGACATTTATTTGCATAATGCACCATTTCCCTACAATTGTAGCATTCAAAATTGATATCCTCTTTCTTTCCCTTACAATCATGAGCCTGGTGACCTTTTTATCCACATTTGTAACAAACTCCCATTCCCTTTAGGCAAGTACCAGGGTGATTCTTCCCACAATTATCGCATAATGGAAAATCCTTCTTTCCCTTCTTTCCCTTTATCTGTCTCTTGTTCCACCGTTCTCTTCTTCTCTTTCTTTACTTTGTTGTCATAAGACTTAGATAATTTCTTTTCTGTCTTGATAGCACATGAGACTATATCTTCGTATATTGAGAAAGATTATGATACTAAATCTCGACGGAGAAATGGTTTTAACCCATCAAAGAAATGATCAATCTTACTTCTTGGGTTACATATATAATCTGCAGCATGCCTCACTAACCTTGTAAAGTTAGCCTCATACTTTGCGACATTCTCATCCTCCTTCTGCCTCAGCCTCAGAAATTTCCTTTCCATATCTGCTCGATGGTCATGTGGAAAGTATTTTTCTAAGAAAATTTCCTTAAACTCCCTCCATTCCATACTTTATAATTATTCATCTTCCTTTGTGTTTTGAATTAGCGACCACCATTGATCGGTATCTCCAGTGAGGAGGTAGACTGCCATGACAACCTTCTCCCTTTCACTACTCCCCAAGGCATGGAATATTTTCTCTAAGGAGTTTATCCATTGCTTAGCTTCTAATAGATTTGTACCCCCATTAAATGTTGGCGGTTGTTGCCTCATGAAGCGGTCTAACATTGATCCTCCACGTTGCGGATCAGGGTGCTCCATACGAGTAAGGTTATTATTCATAACCTGAGTGAGTTGTCCCAGTATGGTAATAAGTTGATCATCACCAGTTGTATCTCCAGCTCCACAATAATTATCTTGAGCAGGAGGGAAATCCCTACACGGAGTGCGTGCATTGACACGGTTTCCATTCCTCCCACTAGGCGCCATTTCTAAACAATGACATAAACTAGATTAGTTTATGAATTAAAATACATAATTCCATACTTGTAAAACACTTAATGTAAATTGAACGGTTTATGGATATAATCCATAATAAAAAAAATGTTTTCTTTGAGGAAGTATATACTCATAAACCCTTCATAATGGTTTGTAAAAAAATGACAATTATCCTAAGCATATCCCCCGAGAGTGTCGTAACCAAGAGTGCAACAAGGCCCATTGTCGTGCACCAGTTCCCATTCGAATCTAGCTCAAAGCAGTGTTTTCGGGTTTTACCCCTAGGTACATCTGTACCAGAGCCGCCTCTACCTGCTCGAATCCAGACAGGGATGTATTGCTCGGAAAACTCACAAAATATCTATAATACCAAAATTCTAGGAAGTTCTTCTATATTAATCCACAAAGTCTATATTAGGGATATGTGCTCTAATCAGAGTTTATCTAAATATAGCTTCCAAGTTTAGTACTAAACTACCTCTGATACCAACTGTAACGCCCCGACCCCAGTTACCCAGAGTCGGTGCATTATTGCGTAACATTGGCATGATCACAAAAGATCAATTCTTGAAAGTCCGATTAGTTTAGTAGCCTTGGAAACACTAGATACAATCATAAATGTTACATTACATCATAAAGTGAAAAATCAAAATAACATAGTCTCCATAGTCCACACTTCTATCCCCTTCAGACTATCCCTGCAGGTCAGTCATAAAATATTTCTTCACATCCTGGGAAAAATAAAACATTGAAAGGGGTGAGCTCAGATGCTCAGTAAGGATAAAAATATTACGGAAGCTTTCATAAATAATCAGTAACATTTAAGGAAATGTATAACTAAAACAAAAGCCTTTTTAAACTTTAACTTCAACATAATATGGCAAAAATAAAATTAAATAATGCCATTTACTTACTCACATGGATATTCTACTAGTTGAATAATCACATGCAATATCAATAACCACTTTCATAATGATGGAATGCATAATGCCAGACTATCATAACCATGTAGCCAAGGCCTAGTGCCAAGAATACAAATAAGATTTTGTCAAGGCCTCATGCCAAGACACTAGTTTGTCTCATGAGACCTGCCGATGCATCGAGGAGCTATAGCGGGCTCCACCCGTCACTTATTAAGTCCAATGAATTCCTTATATGAAAAATGGTATATAAACATTTAGGAATACCATTTTTTAAAATACCATTTGAAATTAATTGTGGTATCAAAATACCAGTTCGATTTTTAGAAGATACTTACATTTAAAATTGCTCAAATATACTCCAGTGTTTTTCTGAAAACATTATGCAAGCTTTTGAAAACAAAATAACTTATTCTGAGTCTGCTCAACTAATTACAGGACATTATGGGTCCACACCCATTCCTTTCTTGTCTACCACACTCGAGAGTCGGGTTTTCTGAAAACAAATTTAAGCTTGCGTTAAATACGTATACTTTTTCACTGGATTTTCATACATTTGGGAGAAATATCTCTCTCTCTTTTTTAAATCATTTAAAAAAGGTTATGGGTTGCAGAGGAAGCCGAAACTCAAATAATGGTCATGGCGGTGAAGAAGTCATTGTCACCGCAAACGTACGACAAAAAAAACATTCCTTTTGTCGTTTAGTAAAATGCTTCTTATAAAAATATACCTTTTGAATAAATGTAAAAGTCAAAGGGGTTTATACACCGTATAAAAGTAAAGTTGTGTATAAAAAAAAGTATGCCTCAATGAAAGGAGATTGAGACGAAGTCCCTTACAAAGATCATTTTTTTAAATAAAATAGATCTATTAGTTGTATTCACTATAAGTTCACATAAAGAAAGTACAAATACAAGACATGACAAAATAATATCATGACATAATTTGAAAGTAAGATATTAACCCAAAGAATGGAAATTGGGTTAAGAAGTTACCTTACAAAGATCATTTTTTTAAATAAAATAGATCTATTATGTGTATTCACTATAGGTACACATAAATAAAGTACAAATTCAAGATAGGACATAATAGTATAATGACATAATTTTAAAGTAGGAGATTAACCCAAATAATGGAAATTGGGTTAAGAAGTTCCCTTACCTCGTGTCTGACTTGAATCAATTGTTCTTTAACCTCCTGAATAATAAACTAGAGTTAATTTATATTTTCTTAAGAACATTTTCCATGTTCATTATTCCTTTTATATCACTTATTACCATGTTATGAACATTATGTAATTATTTAAGTTAATAACGGTCATTTTGTCGATCTTTGGTACTTGAGTCAAAAATAAACTTCTTATAATTACAAGTTGTTCATGTGGTGAAATATCCATTATATCCAGAATTATATTCATGATGTAGATATCCTATATATCATATATATCCACTATATACATGTATTTATAATATTACATAACATTTAGAGGTAAGAAATGAAATGCACCGTTCATGGAGACGGTAAGCCGTACGTACGCATGAACGCTACTTTCATTTATATTTCATATTTAATGGAATGAAATTATAATTATATAAATGTATACTATAATTCCAGTATAATATTATGTATAATATTATTTAATCCATCCTTTATACATCCCACATATGTAATTAATGATTCATATCACTTTGAGGGGGCGGTAGTCCGCACTTCCTAAAATGAAAATATCTCGTTTACCCATAATGGAAACCATAAAGGTATTCCATAAATGAAAAATACAGAAGCTTAAGGAAAAAATAAAAATATTATATATCATATATATAAATATAGTGACATCTTAATGGCCACCTTTGAAGGTGTTATATGAGTGTTGAAAAATCATCGTTTCGTGAAGCAAAAATTTTCCATCCACAGAAACAGTATGTTATTTAACCATTAGATGTAGGTGTGTGTAAGTGTAGCTAGAATTATTCTTATAACAACATCATAGTATATTTAAGATACTGTTTTTTTTAAAAAAAGAAAGTAATAAAAAGAGTTTAAGGGGTTGGAGAAGAAAAATAAAACAAAATAACATAAGAGGAGACATTACCTTAAAATCAGGTAACTCTTTTTTGATTTGATCCAAAGGCTTCCTTGGGAAGACTTATGCCCAAATTGAGGCTTCTAGGAGTAAGAGAGGGAATTTGGGAGAGTATTTGGGCAGAGGTTGTCTGAGCCAAATGGCTTGGAAGGTGTGAATAAGGTGGTAGTGGTGGGGGCCTTTTATAAGAGGAGAGGAGGGGCACTCTTGGAAAGTCATGAAATGTTACTTTATTATATAATGAGTTTCGGATTTTAAAGGTCCCAAAATTATATATTTCTAGGATAAGGTGATAAGGGTTCGAAATATACTCATCCAATATGTTTTTGACAAGTGTAAGTCTTATATTTTACATTATCTTTTTATTTTATTTAAATCATTAATTAATGAGGTAATCGCTGCATCATCATGGTGTCATAAATAATTTAATTTATTTAATGTCTAAAAATTATAAAAAAATTATAATTATGTAGGAAATATTTTTATCTTTATAATTAATATTTATAGTCAAAAATATGAATTGTATAACCCCATTTAAAAATTGTTTTAGTAAAACAAATCATGTTTGTGACATTTTTATTTTAACATTAAATAAAAGGTTTTTAATGTAATTTTCCTACCAAAGTGGCTCCATGGGATCCACAAGTTAACCCATAGATTTTCTTGGTCGTCCATGACTCATCCAATAGGGGTAGGACAAGTTTAAAGGTCATTTCATATTTTTATAATATCATTTTTACCTTAAATTTCACTAATGACCTTTAATCGCGATTAATTAAACTTAAAAGTTACTATTCACCAAAAAATTATTTTAATCCCATTGAACCACATTTTAATTCCTAATGAAAACCATGTATGTTGTATTTTTTAAAATAAAATCACAGAAGCGGTAAAGTTTCATTTAAACGAAAAATCAGTTTTTTAACTACCACTTAGTGGTTTCACTATTCATCAAAAATTGAAGTTTTTCAGAACAATGCCAAAATATCACCCTAAGCTATAATTGATATTCCAAATTCAAAAATGATTTCTATTTTAAAAAATTACAAACATATAATTTGAATTAATTAATTTTATAATTAATTCCCACTGTCACAACAAATAGCGTGTTTTTAAGAAACAATATATATCAAAAGATTGACAATTTTTTATGTCCAATTTCAAAGTGAAATTAATTCTAATGACCACCATTGGATAAAATGGTAAAAATATATTCTAATTAAACTTTAAAACCACTCAATAGTATAATTTATCACTATAAATTATTTTGATTAAAAAAGTTGTTTTTAAGTATTTTTCACTATTCATAAAAAATTGGAAGTTCTCAGAAAAATACAAAAAATTAAACATAGGCTAATTTAGATATTCTGAATCTAAAAATGATGTCCATTTTGAAATATAAAATATACATAATTTCAAAAAGTGGGTATTACTATTCATAATGGCTATTTTGATTGGTCGCGGTGTGTTAGAATCTCGAACTTGCGTACAATGCAAGCCATTGCATTATTGAAAGAGAAGCGTATCATGGAAGCTCGGGGTGTTACAGTTATGCTATGGTGACATGAATGTTGTATATTTTCACCATGCATTTCTAGTTTTGGATCCCAATCCATGGATATAACAAATAGTTCTAGATAATAATAGAGAATCTTGATGATTCGAAGGTAACCCTCATATCCTGGATAAGGGAGTCATCTAACCTTCAATCACTTATGATTTTTCCATAGGTTTTTATGTAGACAAGGCACCCACTCCTTCTCTAGATCATTTGGGATCTCATAGTAAGAAGTATCAAGAGGCCAGAACATGGCGGGGAGGTTGTTTCTGGATAACTCTCTCCATATGTTAATATCTATTTCATTTTCATTAGACTTACATGCTTCTATTTGACCAGAGAAAAAAAGGTGCTTCTTGGGGTCACCTGCTAACTAGAGTGGAGTATTTCTAGTAGTTGATAGGGAACTATATATAGTTAAAATCGATGTTTTGATCACCTCTATATATGAAGGTGTCTGATTTATGAACACATATCTATACAGAGGTGTATGAAAAATGGGAGGATTTTCTTATCTATGGGAGATATCACCATGGGGAGGTTGACCATGGTGGATTTCTGGAGTAGAGTCCATGTGATAAATATCTATACTACCATAAGGAGGACTATCACTAAAATTAATTCCTTATACTTTGGTTGAAGAGTCTATGGACCCTTAAGATTTTGATAATGTGTCTCAAACAACCTCAAGGACACTGGCATTGAGAAGATTAGGGATATAAACCTCATTCTACGTCATGTCTAGAATATGACAACTTGCCTTTTGAAATTGTGTAGGAATATTATCCTAATGTATGATAGTTGTTAGACCTTGTTAATAACCACCTAGTGCTGTAGGAATATGATCCTACTACTAAGAAGCTGCTAAATTATTCCACTAATCTTGTTTATTATTAAAGAGAATATGAGTCTACCCTAAGGCATGTGCCACTACCACTTGTTGAACCTCAGTTAGAATAGGGATATGATCCCGATCCTAAGACTTTATAATATACCGATAGTCTTTCTTGAAAGGGATATGAGCCTATTCTAAGGAATTTTCCTCTCTCACTTGGTGATCCCTAGTTGGAGTAGGAATATGATTCCATTCTAAGTATTCATTCCCCATCAGAATATACCAACAAACCCTTAGAATGGTAGAAGTTTTATTAGACTTCTCCTATATAGACTTTAAAGGATGTTGGTAAAGTCTTTCATTAGAATAAGTAGGTATATGTGACTAGATTTCATGATATATTATAATGTTCTAGGTAGATTCCTTGATAGGAATATGATCCTATCCCAAGGAATGTGTCAGTCTCACTTGGTGAGCCTAGGCTATAATGGAGCTATAGACCTAATCCTAGTCCATTGGAGTATGTTACTAGTCTTCTTTGACATGAATATGAGCCTATCTTAAGGCATGTTCCCCTCTCACTTGATGATCCCCATCTAGAATGGAGATATGAGCCCTATCCTGGACCTTTGGAATATGTCACTGGTCATTTTCTATAGGTATGTGCCCCTGTCCCGAGGCATGTGCCACTCTCACCTAGTGAGCCCTGGTTGGAATGATAATATGAGCCTGGTCCAGTGCCTCATCCTTTAATAGAATATGCTGATAATCCTCCTAGATTAGAACAATAATGTGGGCTTACTTTAGAGAAATTACTTGTTCATACTGATAAGAGTGTTGTGGTTCCCTAGCTATAAGGATAGGAATATGTGCCTTCCCTTGTATCTATACTAGTATTGGAATATTCTGGTGGAGTTCTTTAACTATTTCTAATATGTAATGATATTTTAGAAAAGTGTATATAGGTATATAAGCTTGCACATTTTCTGTCTTCATTATATTCTATAAGATATCTTCAATTGAAGCGAGAATAATATCCCACTTATGTCCTCCTTATTCCACCAGAATATGCTGATGTACTTCATGCATGGGGGTTAGGATATGAACCTCCCCCATGCCCACTACATGAATATGCCTTTAGAACTATTCCAAGTGAGAAGGGATATGAGCCTACTCACTGGATACTATTGGAATATGCCGGTGGGATTTGTTAGTAAAAGTGGGGATATGATCCCACTCATTATTATCCAAAACCTTCCACACCTGATGTGTCTTCCTTATTTCCTATACATGGGTATCAGATGTGGTAGTGTGTTTGGTGGTACCCTTATTAGGTAATTTATGGATACCGGTGGGATGGAGCTGATGGTGGTGGTTTAGAAGATCCATCCTTGGTGGATCCTGAAGTGGAATAGAGTCATAGTTGACTCCTTTATCCAACTTCATTAGATATTGAAGGTGGTGATTTTCACTCTCTAGGGATAATCTCCCAAAGTAGTTTATTATGGCAATGAGGGCCATTACCACAACTTTCCTTGGACGATGCAGAATTATCAGTTTCAGCACTTGGAGACCCTCACAGGTATCCTCAAGAGTTGGGATCATACCATGTAGATGTTTTTTCTGGACAATTTCATTCTACACCCCACACCGAAGATGTCGGGTGGGAAAGGTAATTCTGAGATCCACGTGGGTTTCAGCTGCAGCTTATTTTCCAGAATGGTCGCTAGATGAAGGCATTATCTTGAATTGGGGTGTTGTGGATGAGAGCTGTATCTACAATCATGAATACAATAAGGAAAAAAGTCTCTAATCAGTACACTGTCATAGGCATGATGCATACTCAATCAGATATGCATGGGTAATACAATTGTCTTTTTATTCATGATTTGACCATTCTGATCATGTTGACCTATCAAAGCAAGGATGGAATTATTTTATCAAAATATCAGCTATTGAGGATTAGATGCGAGATTCAAATCATGTTCAATATTTTTGTTTTCATATAGTGTGAAAACAAAATGGCCCAATTCATTGTCAACTGATAATTCTGTTATTTTAGAGATTCATATTGGCTTCACCATTTTTGTTTGTACATGGTGTGAAAACAAAATGGACCGACACATGGTCAACCAATCATTCTGTTATTTGAGATATTGACATCAATTTCACCATTATTGTTCACGTATGGTGTGTAAAAAAAATAGCCTGATGCATAGTTAATTGATCATTCTGTTATTTGATAGATTCACATTGGGTTCACCATTTTTGTTTTTTATGGTGCACAAACAAAATTCCCAGATGCAAGATCAAAAGGATCATTCTATTATTTGAGATATTCATGTCAGGTTTATCATTTTTATTTGAATATGGTGTAAAAAATGGATTGATGCATGTTTAACTGATCATTATATTATTTTAGAGATTCACATTGGGTTCACCCTTTTTGTTTTGACAGAAACGAGTAAAATTAACGTGCATTAGGTTTAGCCTGATAGTTGATTGAGAGGGGTTCAATTTTTTGCACAATCATTGACTTCGGGTCACCATTTTTGTTATTAACAGAAAATCTAAATGGTTCCCACATCTATAACTAGGTGCACACCATCTTTCCAAATGTAGAAGTTTAATTGGGGTTTTAAACTCAATGACACTTAGGAACTCACATTGGTTGAGAGGATGGGAGGTCAAACTCATCACACCCTTTTGGGGAGGAATTTTTGCTTACTCTAGGAATATCTTATAGATATAAGACATGTTTTTGAATCTATTACTAATACCAATATGGATATGTTTACCCTAACAAAATGAATATGGATTAATCCACTTTTATTATCTCGAAACAGAATTGGTTTCCCTCATAAAATGACCAAAATATCTTTTAAACATAAAGGGGAATATTTTAGTGATTTCATATGTATGTATCTGAGGTTCTTCATCTATTTCCCGTAATGGGTAACTTTTTATATTATGAACTTATATAGCCTGACTCTTAGGAATTTTCTCCCATGCAGGGAGGTGTTTAATATGTAAAGGATGGGATTGATCCATTATGAGTCATCCTATGTATCTTGTTTATATTAGGAATAAAAACCCATATAGTTTTTTAAAACCTGTATGGTTTGACATCATGTGTAAAGGAAATATATGCAAGCACTTAGGAATTTAGTGTTTGAGATCGAGTCTTAAGGGGACATCCTATATATACTACTTATGGTGGGAATTAGAGTTATCGAAGTTCAATAATTCCCTTGGGACTAAACCCAAGGTAGATGCCCTTATATGAAGGGATTAATGTCATGTCACTCATTAGGGATTACATATTGAGATTTCCCTAGCTATTGGTGATTCATGATGTGAATGATATGACCATTTAAATTCCATAATCCCAGGTAATCCATGCTCGATGTGAGAAACAAGGGACAATAAGTAGTTAGTATCACTACATATAGATTTAAGATTTACATACTGGGACAACTATTTAGATTTTTAATATAGATATTAGGAATTAGGAATGTATCCCATATATCTTCGTTAAGATAGGACTCAGAGTTATCATAGTTTAGTTAGATTCTCAGTCCATTGATGGATGATGTGAAATGACCAGCCCATGGGAATGATTGGGTCCCAATGGTTGAAATGTCGGAGGCATGATGGGACTTACATTGAAGTGGATGTCCATTTGATATTATGCCTTAATAAATCATCCTATCTATACTAGTTATTTTTGGATTTTGAGTTCTTATAGTTTAGTTGACCGAGGTTTACACACTAAGGTTGACCTAGTATGAGGGAAGTTGTATTATAGTGTTGATCGAGGCTTATGCATTGGGGTTTCCATTATATTGGTGGAAATATTATATTATGCTACTAATAGGGGATTACACACTAAGGTTTCCTAGTTTGAATGGTATGATTACTAAAACTACCTACCCCCACATGATTTATTCTCATTGTGAGAAACAAGGTATAAAAAATAATCAGTCCCACTACTTGTGAATGTGGGACTTATGTGTGAGGAATGACCTTATATATAGATATAGTGGACAAGGTTATCATGTCCTGGGATGCTTACTTAACCTAGACTAATTTTCCACCTTACCCACTTGATTGTATTCCATACATTCCTTGATTTTCTGACTAATATGTCAAAGGATGTCTATACATGACTAGTTGTATTATAGATATTTCCAAATACAATCACATGATCCAGTTATCTTGTCTATGTTATGTTGCATAATTTGGATGGAACTTTTGAAGGCAATCACATTATTAAGGATAACTTTTCTGGAGGACATCGCAAGACATGACTGGCCAATCCTGGAGGCTATCACATAATCTTGGATGACATGCTTGGAGGATGTTGCATGATCCATATGACTTTCTATAGTGTCATCATAAAATATGATTGAGATGCTTGGAGGTTGTCATGAGAGTCAGTATGACATGTTTGGTGGGTAAAGCATGTCATGGATGGCTTGTCCAGAGGATGCCACATGATCTGGATGACTTGTTTAAAGGACGTCGTGATATCTAGTTCACATACTCTGGTGATATCATGATACTCATCTGACATGTAATTATTCCTCTATATGATTTAGAGGACATGTATAGAGAAAATAAAAAATACTGGATGGAAAGCCTAGAGGTTTTCACGACACTAGGGTGGAATGCCCGAGGGGTTCCATGTGACTTTTCTATGATATCTCCAAGGGACTTCACATGATCCAAATAGTATACCAAAGGAGCATCACATTATCTGGGTAACATGTCCTAGTGTTTTCACATGATTTGGGTGGTTCATGCGAAGTTCATGAGGATCAGCAAATATGTTCTTCACATAAGTTTCTCATCTTTTTAGTCTTTGTTCTATATTTTTATTACACATTTCTTAGATTTTTTTAGTGTTGGATTGTTTAAGTCTTACATGATTCAGAATATGTTTGGAATTTCCTTTTCATAATCCTTCATAAGTCCTTTGTGTGATCTATGAGTGATCACATGAAGTTCCTATGCATTCCGCATGGCCGCTCAGGTTGTTACCTAGATTTTAAATGATAGAAAACCTTTTCAATCATGAGATTGTATGCTCTAATAAATCTACTCTAATGCTTGGGTATGCCGGTGTGAGAATCCAAGGATGCATTTTTGTTATGTTGTGGTGGGGGATTTATAGGCCTCGCCACACTGATTATATGATTCTTTTCACGATGCGTATCAAGAAAATTTAGGATAGATTCAATGGAGATATTTGATGTCATGGGTTTTGTGAGATCTTCTAGTCGGTAATTCCAGGGGTGTCTCATGATTTTCAGTGACCACGAGACCATCCTGTCAAAAACCCATTTATTAGATTATATCCAATTAATGAGGTCTTGCCTAACCATGTAGACATGTCAGGGGGATTTTATACAATCTGAATGACATATCTAAGGGCCTTCTCAAGATCAATATTCCTATTGAGTGGCTTTCATGTGATCTGATATGACTTCTATGGGGACCCCCATGAGACAGAAGTGGTTTTCTAGGGGTCCTTTACGATATTAGGCCGTCATGGTGAAGGGATTTAATGAGGTCATGTTAGATTTTTGAGGGGAAATACACATGATTAATGGTGATCTACTAGGGTGTATAACTCTATTATCATAAGATTAGTGTATCTTTCCCTCATAATAATCTCCCATCATTTCCCTTTTTATTTCCTTGTTTATTTTACAAAGGTGGAAGATATTGTGAGTTTGCATGAGTGCTTTAAAATACAACCACTCTCTCCATTGGTGATTCATAATGTAACCAACAATGGTTCCTATAGTAATGCATGATAATTTCATAGAAAAACCCATTTGTTTTTCTTATGGAGCCACAGGGGTGTGCAGAATAGCCTGAACATGTCCAAATCCCTTTGCGTGGCAAGGGTGACAAGCCAGCGGGCTCTCGTGCAATAAGGCAGATATGTCACCAGGGGCTTGCGGTTTTTTTTGAACTACATGGGAACATCGTGTGAGTTTTACAACTGAAATATGCTCCTAAATTTTATATATTTTCTCCTTATTTTATAAGTTTTTTGGATGGTTTATTAGGTGCCTGTTGAATGACAAGTCACATGACCTGGGAGAGATTTCTGGCTATCGATACATGATTAGTGATCGTCTCAGATGACTTCTCAAGAGAAAAAGGGCTTGTCAAATGAAATCCATGTGATATTACAATAGGTTATGTACTGTACATGAAGTGTCTTCATGACCTTCTAAAGGTAATGCGATCATGTACCCTCTGGATGTTCATGTGATTCACATGATCTTGGCCACCTTCTTCTTCCTTTGATTTATAGGGAAAATAATACGCATATTATGGAATTACTTCCTTTATGGATTTTTTGATAATCATTTTGTAGGTTTCAATAATTATAATGATATTATACACTTCTTTAACCACTCTCACCCATAGAGATATAGTGTGTTCATGTTTGGGGTTAGTTTAACCACCCACTTAAACAATGATTAAATCTCTATAATTGGTGACTATGAGAACTTAAATATTAATTTTATTACAATTTAATAAGAAAATAATTATTTTTTAGTTCTATAGTGGTTATATTAAGTGTTTAACTTAATATTAAAATACCATATTCGATCGCTAAAATGACAGAAATTAGATGACACTGATTCAAATTTCTTACAAACATAAGAAAAATAATAATACATAAATATAATATGATAATAAATGGTTTATATTAAATTATATATATATGAATAAGTTTCCTAATAAGGTATCCAATAAAATTAACTTGATTTTTATGGAAGTTAGGTGCATGTGTAGAATGAATCTGGAATAAGGTAAGAGTTTCATATCAAAATTTATTTCTTCAAGACACATTTTATTTCATGCACCTAATTTAATTTAAATGGTGTGTATACTACAAATTGGATATATATAATATCATTAATTATATTTATTAATGGTATTTTAACTTTAACTTCAATTTATATCTCTTTCAAGGGTTTTTATTAGAATTTTTCTTAAGCCATAAGGGTTTTTTATCTGAGACTCCTCTTTTTGAGACATGTTTTGTATTATGCACATAATTTATTTTTTAGTTGTGTATATTCTACTTAATTGATATGATATATCATAAAATAACCATTATTCATGTTAATTGAAGTTCAATTTTAATATCTCTCTATCTTTCAAGAGATTTTGAGTTAAATGCTCCTCAAATTGTAAGGGGCTTTCATGACTCAAATATTTTCTATGGGTCATAATCACTTATCTTTGACTATTATATTTAATGATCTATCTATGATAACATATGATGAAGTTATATTGTAATTACACATTATTTTACAGGGAATCATGTTTAACACCAAATTATTCTTCCTTGACTGTAACATCCCAAACTTGGTTCCTCATAAGTATCTGAACCCGGTTGCCCACCTAGACTCAAGAGAGAATCCCTGTATGCTAGAGGCTTATGACTTATAGAAAGGTTCTATGATGGTATGGTGGGGAGATGATACCCTCATGATCAAAGTGACATGTGATGTTTGTAGAATTGATGAATCAGTGGAAGCATAACATCTAGAATAATAATAAGTAGTAGAATAACATCAAAAACAATAACATAACCATATCTAATATCATATAAAAAATGATTTCATGTTTGTATTATATATTTAGTTGGGGTATTGTCCTAGTTTTTATGTCAAAACTATAATTCTGCAATAATCTAGCGATCAAAACCTACCTGCCCTAAAAATTTGGGGGATTTTATCAGTTCCATTTTGGCATAGGGTGCATGTGACCCACGTAGTTAGTAGATGGATGTGTTGAGGAGGTTTCAATGGAAGATTAATCAAAGTTCATTAATGGTCCATAATGAGGAGGTTTTAGTAGCGGGTTGATCATCATTTTTTGGTGGGTCGTGGCGAGAGTCACACTATCATAGGGTGGTATAGTCGATGATAAGTTCAATCTCATGTAGGCATAAGCTGGCAGCGGGGTTGGATAACCATGGGAGTGATGACATCATCCTCAAACTAGGAAGGTGGAGGGATTATTGGTGGCCTCCAATAGCATTGGGAAGGCAAGACTGTTGATGTTTGACAGTGGGGAAAAATCACATGACTAAGTGGGGTTTGGTGTGGGTTGACCTATGGCTCAGTGGACTATGGATCATGTACTAGGTCTTCTAAGCCTACTGGGCTTTCTAAAGGCCATTTAATGGGATCCCTTTTCCCAAAAAAACAATAGGGGGATTTGTTTTAATAATAAAGGGGGGAATTCCTCCCTACTTGTTGAAAAAATGTTTGTATCCTATATAAAAAGGAAATCATTTGTACCTAGAAGTAGGAATACAATACAATAAATGTAAAACATAAGAGAAAAAAGGACAAAAACCATCCCATGATCATCCTAAGAACTATCTTAGTCATCTTCTACCAATCTCCCATCCTAACAAATAATCAGACATCCATAGCCAGATGCTTTCCTTTTTCCCTACCTACATCAATGAGGTATATTCTGATGCCTATTGGTAGCCCGAACAGGGTGTGAATAAAACTCTGTAGGCCACCACCAATGGTTTCTAGTATAATCTAATCATTTTATATAAAATGAGAAGTGTTCATGTATAAAAAATGTAAATCTATAAAGTAAATGGATCCAAACCAGCTCAGGTACCTAGAGGACACTCGTCTGACTATACCTACTTCGACCTAATATGGGATATCTCCGAGCAGGTGTCACCATGTTTATACATATATATAATTATGTATGTATATATATGTACTATATTTTTATATGTATATATAGCCATATATATAGATATGTAAAAGTATCAAGAACCTGAGGTGTAACCAAGGTTTCCATGCATAATCACAAGAGTCTCATGCTATAGATAAGGGCATAAACTCAAGCATTTGATCAGAGATACATATATTATAATATCCATCATCACAATGAGTGATATGAAACACCATATATAATATCCTCTATGGGAACATGAAGCATCATGTCCAACATCCAAATAAATGATGTGGAGAGTCATTTCCAACATCACATGTTAAGGGAGTATGAAGTTTCATGTCCAATGCTATCCTTAACCATGTCTCAACAACCATCATAAGGACATGTAATAGTAAAGATCAATCATGCATACAATTTTTTGACATAATCCAAGGGTTTGTATTCATCTATTCAACTTTTTCTATGAAAAGGATATAATATACAATTTATAAAAAGGTCACGTGACTTGGTCATACCATTAAATTTCATTAAATTTATATTAATATAAACCCACTTAGACAGTGGGTTGGTTCAAATGAGTGTTTCTAAAGTAATGGTCATAGGTGAGAACACCCAAAGGGGTGGAACTGGTCGAGACAGATGACCTCCGATAATAGAAAGGGAATATGAGAGCATCTTTAACATTCTTAACATTTTAAATTAAGGTAAATAACATTTTTAAGGAAACACATAGAATGTCTAGTGTGTGGAAACATGAAGCATGATATAAAACAACTAGAATTTTATGGAAAAGTAATAGAACACCTACCTTAATGTGGTAGATGACTACTCATCTAGTATTATCCTCTAATATGGGCTAGAACGAAAGAAATTAGAATAATAAACAATTACCCTAATAGTATGTCAAATTAGCTCACATGGAGTAAGAATTTTATACAGCGTGATAAATGAAAAATGGAAGGAAGAGGAATGAAATACTTAACAATGATGATCCAAAAAACTAATAGTGATCTATTAATTCATCATATTATAGGTGAGGCTAAAAGACTAAGAGAAATAGAGGAAGAAGATGCAAAATTGGGGAGCTTCTTTGCATGGATAGGAAAAGAATAGGGAGGAGAAGTAGTAAGAAAGGTAATGGAAAAAAGTACTTTCACACATTTTAATAGAGAGCATGGTTTGAATGCATGATTGTCCAAACTATTCACCAACCATGTTCCAACATTTTCTAGGTGCCACCCCCTCACATGGGCTTGACACACAATTTGAAAAACTGTGAACAACCCATGAAAATCCTCTAAAATTTTCTATATCACCCCACATGGCTATGTAGATCCCTTGCATGGTTTGTTCAAACCATTTCCCTCCTAATATGGGTCTCATGGTTTGATTTTCACAATTATAACTAACCATGTGCTAACTGTGTGCTTCACCCATTTCCTCAAAAAACCAAAGCCATGGGATCTAACCAAGCCCCAAATTCTCCTAAAAATTGCCTTATACTCTTAGAAAATTCCATTTAGATAAATAGAGAAGTTTAAACTGAAATTTAAAGGGTACATAGCTCATGAGAAAAGCTGGTATCTTTCAATCTCCCCTATTTATAAAAACTCTCCCTTGAGTTTACATTTTGATATTATTTATTCATCATCTAAGAATAACTCCAGCCATTGAGCACATACATCAGACTCTCACTCCCAAGTCTCATCCTATACATGGTTGTGCTACTATAACACCCATACTAGAGGCAATGATATACCCTATAGAGATTTTATGCTATAATTAATGATTTGGATAAGATACTCCTCAAAATAAGCATCCATTTCCAACTCAACATCCTTTGGATCAAAAGTATGATATGGGTTTGAATGATAATGATGAAGTTGAGATACATGGAAGACGTTGTGCATGGACCAACACCTATGAGGAAGAGATATATGATAGTTTATCGACCCCACTCTCTCCAAGATCTTGAAAGTTCCAACATAATAAGGAAATATCTTTCCCTATCTCTAAATTTATCTATGACCCAATAAAAGAAAAACATGTAAGAATACTTGATATACCACCTCAAACTCTATATTTTAGTCAAAAATATCAACATAAGACTTCTACCTAGGCTGAGACATGGCCATACAATTTATTATAAGTTACACCTTCTATGAAGTCACTTAAATGAGATGAGGTCCCAATAGTTTTTCCTCTCCTACCTTTAACCAACAAAGGGGTGAAAAAAATGACCTACTATATAAGGCCTCATAAGGAGCCATCTGTATAGTTTATTGAAAGTTGTTATTATAAGAGAATTCAAAAAGAGGTATATTTTTATCCCAAAAACCTATAAAATCAAGGACACATGATTAGATAATGTCTTCTAATATCTAAATTGTAATCTCAGACTAAAATTTAGTTTAGTGGTGAGAGGATATGCTCTGAAGCACCTGTGAACCGAATGCCTTCCATAACCCCTACCAGAACAAGAATATGAACCAAACATCTATATTAGACATGATGGAATGAGGAACACCATGGAGTTGTATAATCTTTGGGATGTAAATACATCCAAGATAGTCTATTGAAAAGATATCTTTATTAGGTATAAATTGATCGACCTTGATCAACCTATCAATGATCACCATATTATATTACATCCTTGAGAAGATCTCCATAATCCCATCACGAAATCCATGGTGATGTCATCACATTTCCTCTTCAGACTAGGTAGAGGCCATAAAAGTTTATCCAGCCACTGGTGATCTACCTAAACCTATTCATAGGTGGAACACTATGTAACGAAATGAACTATCTCCCATTTCATACTAGGACACCAATACAGGAGACGTAGATCATGATACATCTTGGTAAGATATGGATGTATTGACCAATAATATCCATGATAATTTCACATCAATTACTCCCAGATGTCTGCAGGAACCTAGATGCATCCATGGATGCATAGGATCTCATCCCCATCAATTAATAAACTAGGTATTAGGTCCTCTCCTGAAATACTTTCCCTTGGGACCAATCCATCGATATCAAAAAGATGTATCATCTTCACTCTATCCAGAAGTAAAGAGTTCACTACTAAATCCATAATAATAAGATGACCATGTATCTCTTGAACCGTAATATGAAAATTAGAAAATTAGGCCATCATCTTCCATTCTCCACTGTTCTCCTGTACCGTTTGTGTCTGAGTCTTCCAGCTCAGAGTGTCAACTATGAAATTTCCTTTCCCAGACATATGAGAAAGCTCAAAATCAAAGGATTGTAGGTATTCCACCCACATTCATGGTATGATATTTAAGAAACACTATACAAATATGTATTTGAGGATTTTGTGGTCAGTATACACTATAAACTGCTCTCCCAAAAAATAATGCCTCCAACAATGCAAGGCATGAACCACCACCACTAACCCAAGATCATGATTCAGAAAATTACACCTATTAGGTCTCAACTGGTGATACCCATACACTATTAATTTCTCTCCCTATATCATAACGATTTCTAACCCGATCTATGAAGCATCAAAATAAACTGTATAACTTCTTCCTAAATTTGGAAGAATCAAGATTGGTGATGAAGTTAACCACCCTTTAAACTCTTGAATGGATTCCTCACATGCCTTAGTATATAAAAATTTCACCCCTTCTTTGTCAAGCCTGTAAGAGGTTCTTAAATGTGTGAGAAATTATGTATAGTTCACCTGTAATAGACATCTATCCTCAATAAACTTTGAATCTCAAAAAATTTTTGGGATTCTCCCAAGAAAACACAACTCTCACCTCCTCTAGGTCCATAGATAATCTTACCTCAGAGATGATGTGACCTAGGAAGTTGACATGATCGATAAAAAAGTGGAATTTTATGATATTATCATACAATTAGTTCTCTCTTAGAGTACTCAATCCGATATCAATATGTTTGTCATGTTCATGTCAAATATGTGAGTACACCGAGATTTGATCCATGAAGACCACAAAAAATAAATCTAGATAAGGGTGGAAAACCCAACCCACTAAGGTCATGAAAATAATGGGCACATTAATGAGACTGAAAAACAATACTAGATACTCATATAATCCATTTATACAATAGAATTATGTATGTGGTATATCTGAAGGTTTAACACATACCCGATGATATCATAACCTCAAATCAATCTTTGAGAAAACTTGATCTCCTTAGATCCAATCAAAGAGTTCATATATACATGGTAAAGGATACCAGTTATTAACCATAAACTGATTTATTTTTCATGAATCCACACAAAGCCTAAGGTTTTTTTCCACATTCTTGGAAAAAAATCATGGGCGATCCCCATGGTGAAGTTCTGAGGCATATAAAACCCTTAGCTTCCAAATCATATAACTACCTCTTGAGATCCTATAACCCAGTAGTATCCATCCTATAATGGGTAATGGATACTAGCACTCTCCTAGAATTAGATCAACAGTAAACTCTACCTCTCTCCCAAGTGGTAGCCTAGAAAAGTCATTAGGGAAGAAATATCTGAAAAGTTCTAGTACAGGAGGGAAATATATCTGATTTATTCCCTAATCATTCATAAAAGTCTGAAAATATTGGCTATTACTCTACCTAACTTACAATTCTCAGGTCTAGATTGACTAGCCTAGACATCCCATTCACCCTTGTAAATATAATTTCCACCCTCAAGTGATGTGAAGGAAACCCTATAGAAATAACAATAAAATTGATATTGATAAGGTACTAACCATTACATACCCAAAATTACATAAAACCCTATCATATTAAGAAAAAAATTATTCCAAATGAAAAGATAACTTCCAATCTCAAAGGGGAATTCATTACACCAACGTAAACTATCATATCAGATTCCCAACAGAGTATCAAGAGTCATTAAACTAAAAAATTATTCTATATTGAGGCCCAAAATTTCCATAATAGATATAGATTTAAATAAATTTGAAGTGAATAAATAAAATAAAGTAAAAAATAGAGTAGAGGATACTGAAATTGTACATCATACAGTAGAAGGACTTACACTTTTCTCCTTAGGTGCTGGTTATAGAGCATGTAACTGGCCTAGACCGCAACCCTGAGATGCAACTTGATTAATCAAAGTTGGAATAATCTACTAACATTATATATCATAAATATAGATTCCATGGACTTTACCACTTCATTGTCCTGAATGACTGACAGTTCTCTAGCTTTTCACTTAGTGAGGATCTACTGATCCCACTCTCGAGGGTGGAGTTGGTGAGAATCCTCTCTGACTAGATACAAATGGGGAGGTCCTTAAAAAACATTGAAGATGCCCCATATTTCCATAGGAGTGTCACTTAATTGGGTCACTAAATCATTGGGTTTTCATGTGCCCCATATTCCCACACTAATGACATATCACGTAGTTGTCAGTGCAATCTATTTGACTAACACTTCCCCTATTATCAGACTCCATGTCGCACTTCCTTTTTCTAGATTAATTACTTCCTTATCTAGGTACTAAAACACTTTTGACCACACCTTCATATTCTCTCAAATTACTCTTAGTGATGATGTATTGGTTCACTATATCTGAAATGGTAGTTGACCAGAATATATTTACATGAGATCAGATAGAATATACGATCTCATCCTCAAACCATCTCATTGTCTTCATCTCATCACTAGTGATAATTGGTGAGAAATTCTAGAGATCAATGAAAGGAGTTAAATTCTCCATCACAGAAATAACACCCCAATTTAAGTTCATAAATTCTATACCCCGTTCATCTCTTAGTGTCTATGGAAAAATGTAGTCATAATTTTTTTTATAGAAATCACTCTAGACCATATCCCAATGCTAACTAGCCTAGCCGACAATATCCCACCATTTATTGGAAAAATCCTATAGAACATAGATTATGATCTTTAACCTCCTTTATAGAGGTTTCTCTAGGTGATAAAAAATAGATAGCATGACATCAAGCCACAACTCAACAGCCAGGGGGCCACCATCCAATGAGAACATAGGTGGATGTTGTTACTGAAACTCTAACATAAACTCTATCATATTAGGGTAAAGTCGTGGATATCCTTACATGGATTTCATAAATAAAATTAATCTCTCTATAAAATGAGCATCAGTGACCATATTGGGAATAACAGGAGGTTCCACAAGTGGTACTATAGGAGGTAATATCGGTGGCTCAGGGCCCACCACCTCTAGAGAATGGTCATCACCACCATCTTGGTGTACGAATCGAGGCCATCATGGTGGAATATTTCTATAATACCAAACACATTCCTCAAAACAAAATTTGATATAAAAAATGATCACAAATAAATGAATATGACATGTACCATATCTCTTATGTAAAGGGATAACACCCCATTACCTACTCCTAAAGCCAGGTCTAGGTGACATAGAAGATCATAACAATCATGAGAGAATCTACATTCTACCCACAACTAAGGTGAGATCAGGGTCAAGGAATCACATCACATAGCATAGTTCCATATATATGGAGTTTTAATTACAAGGTATTGTAGAAAACACCATTTACATTGCAATTGGAAGCTTTATTTAATGGAAACCATTAATTTGAGAATTTAAATTTATTCAAGTTCATACTCATTTATATGTATATAAATCATAATCTAGTTATATGAGTAACCATTACCAAGTTATAAATGAAAAGGCTTTATAAGTTTCAATTTGAATGTTATGTAACTGCAACTCAGCCCTTACATCTGGTATGAGGATGTAACAAGTCATGTATGATGATTTTATCAGTTGAATCACCATTCCAAATTTATAAAAGTACATTATTTATAAATTAAAATTGGAATTAATGTAATCAAAATAAAATAATGTTTCGACTCTTGTAACAGTGGTTACATAGTTTAAACATGTAAAAATTGGTTAATTAAGGTTCCACCATCAAGATATATGAGAAAAAACTATTTAGGTTGATGCATACACTTTGATTAATCCAATTATTTTGTCCCTACAAGAAATATTATCACATTTTCCAAATATATCAGTCAAGGAACCAACAATATATAGTAGGGAATTCATGTAGTAATATAAACATGGAATTTAATATTCTTGGAATGTGAATCCTTGGGAGCCTATAATGATGAATGAGACAAAACCTCCTCACCAAACTATCCAAGGGTAAAATAAAACCTTAGAGTGATAATAAATTCCACTAATCATGTGTGTCACCCAATGGTGAAATAAATACAACTGTAATAGGCACAATCCAAAATAATAGATCCCTTCCTAAGAAACTTGAATTTTCCCTGTACATGAGTTAGATACTCCTAGATAGAGGCTCATTACCAAATTATGACACATTCCTAGTGTCTTATTAACCAACCTAGAATAGTAATAAAAAAGAAAAAAGAAGCTCTGCTCCCACTTTGTAATGTCCCAGACCCAGTTCACACACAAGTAACCGAACCCAGTTGGCCACATAGCCTCAAGCACACCACCCAGTGTGCTAAAGGTTTCCAATTAGTAGTGAGGGTCATGTAGTGGTAATATAACAAATGAATCAGCAGAATCATAACATCCATACTAATAATGACCAGATAAATAAAATAAAAATCCATAATAGAAGAATATCTAGTATTATATAAAAAATGATGTCATGTCTATATGCTATATAAAAAGGAAATCATGCACACATAAAATCATGCATACAATACAATAAATGAAAAAAAGAGAGAAAAAAGACAAAAAAAAAATCTATTGAGTATCTCTAGTATTGGATCATTCATATGATACTAAGATCCCACCCTAACAAATAACCAGACATCCATAATTGGATGATTTTCATTGTCCCTATATACATCCATGAGATCTGTTTAGGTACCAATAAATGGACCGAATAGGGTGTGAGTAAAAATCATCAGGCCACCACAAATTATGTATAGTATAATCCAGTCAGTGTACATAAATTAAGTAGGGTGTAGGTATAAGGAATTTAAAGTAGTAAAGTAAAATGGAACCAGGTTGGAATGGGTACCCATATGACACTCGTTTGACTATACCTACTTTATCCTAAGCTGAGATATCTCTAAAAAATATTCACCATGTGTATATATATAAGTATATATGTATATATATGTACTATATATGTATATTCATATATATATTTATACATATGGATACACAATACTATCTAGGATTCGAGGTGTAACTGAGGCATCCATGCATAATCACAAGAGTATCATAGTATAGATAAGTAAATCAACCCAAGAATTTGACTAGAGATACTGATATCATCATATTCATCATCCCAATGAGTGATGTGAAACGCCATGTACAACATCCTCCAGGGGAACATGAAGCATCATATACTACAACCAAATAAAGAATATGAAATGTCATGTCCAACATCACACATCAAGGGAGCATGAAGGGTCATGTACAACACTAGCCTCAACTATTTATCAACAACCATCATATGTTTATGCAATAGTAATGATCAATCATGCATGTAATTGTTTAAAATAAAACAAGGTATGGTCTTCAACCATTCAAATTTTTATTAGAAAATGGAATAATATTCAATTTATACAAAGGTTACATGACTTGGTTGTACAATCTACTTTCATTTAATTTATATCAATATAAACATACTTAGATAGTGATTTGGTTAAAATGAGAATTTGTGAAGTAATGGGAATAGGTGATCACACCCAAAGGGGTGGTACTATTTGAGGAAGACAACCTTCGATAATGGAAAGGGCATGAAGGAGCATATGTAACATGGATAATAATTTAAATTAAGGTAAATCATATTTTAAAGCAATGTGAGGAAGTTTTGTCATTTAATAACATTTAACATGATATAAAATAACTTTAATTTGGGGGAAAATTAATAGACCACTTACTTTATGGTGGTGGATAACTCTTTATCCTTTATTAGCCTATAAACATGGCTAGAATAGAAGACATAAAAAGAATATATGAATACCCTGATAATAGGGAATATTAACTCTCCTATAATTATATTTTTATATGAATATATAAATAAAAAAATAAAAGGAAGAGGAATTAAGTACTTACCAATAGCGATCCAAGGAAACCAACAATGAGTGATTTAAACATCATATGAGGGAGGGGGCTCAAATACTAGGAGGAATAGAGGAAGAAGATTTATACATGGGGAGATATTGTGCATAGTGGAAAGAAAAGGGAGAAGAATTATTAAATATGGTTGGGGAAAAATATACTTTTCACATATTTAAAGAGGGTGCATAGTTTGGTTGTATGGTTGGCCAAACCATGTGATAACACTGTTTTGGTGTCACCCCCTCACACGGGCTAGGCGCATGGTTTAAAAAACTATGTATAACCCATAAAAATCCTATGTAATTTTTTATAGTACCCCCATTTTCCTTGTGACTCCCTAGAACGGTTTTTCCAAACTGTTCCCCTCTTAATATGGGTCGCACAGTTTAAAGTGCATGGTCAACACTAACCGTGTTCCTTATTTGTTTCCTCCAAACACCAGATCTATGGGATCCAAAAAATCCATAAATTCTCCTGAAAACTTCCTTAGACTCTTAGGAAATTCCATTTAGATAAATATATAAGTTTAAACTAGAATTTAAAGGGTCCTTACCTCCTAAGAAAAACTGGGATCTTACATTGATGATTCTATTATTTCATTAAAATGATTTTTTGTTAAGAGTAATTCCTAATTAATTTAATGGATTTTTCTTCCATATATATGTTTTTAATTCCCACAAATGTTCTCCTTTCCCCAGTAGAAACTCAAATTTTTTGTATCTTAAATTATACTTTCCCCCCTTTATTTATTTTAAAATAATGGTTTCATTATCCTCTTAATGATGTGGGTTTTCAATAATGTAATTTTCAAATATTGCAAAGGATTATCCTTTCAATGATCATATATAGTTCCTTTATTTTTTGAATTTTGACATAGGATTTATTTATTTTCAAGGTATCTTTATTGGAAATTTTTTTGAATAAATGTTTTGTGATGTTTCCACTTCATTTTCAAAAAAATGGTTTTATAATGTGAATAAAAAATCACATCATTTTAAGATGATATTAAGAAATTGTTTTTAAGATTTTTTTGTGATTTATATTCCATTTTCAAAGGATTTTTATCCAATGAAGAAACAATTCATAAATAACCCTATATGTACACTTTTTTAAATACTCCTTTTATGTGACCATTTTTTTAGTTTCAAATGACCATGATTTTTTATACCATTTGGAAAATTTATGAAAACCACTTTATTTCCATGTATTATTTATTATAAGATGAATGATTTGATTTTATGTGGAACTAATATGTATATATGATGATGGGTATGGTCCTATATCACCCTATAATGCATTGGTTATGTTTTCATATCACATGAGATGATCAAATGTTTAATTAAAGAGATGTGTGAAGCTTTGTTCCTAAGTTTATTGTGTGAACGATATATAGAAATATTTTTTTATAAATTTATTATGTGAAAAAGATGTGAGTGGATGTGATGCAATACTATTTTTTCATAAGATTTTCTATTCTTATATTTGTGCTATAATCCCTTATTATACTATGATTCAATAACATGCCATATTTCTATATGCTTATGATTATGCTCATTGATTCGTGTTTAATGTTTCATGATTCTGTACACTTTTTCCATGGTATATTTTTGTTCATTTTAGATCACATGTTCTTCCATAATGACTTATGGACAACTCTTATTGTCCCATATTCTTATTAGTAAGATATTTATTCCATGTTCATGTTTTCTCTCATGATTATGATCATACCCTTGATGACATATTGTTAAGTTTTCCCTTACTGATTTTTTGATCTCACCCCTTTCTTATGTTTCCCTTCCATAGGTTAGGAAGATAAGTATAACTTATTAGAAGTTTAAAAGGAGGTTTATAAGAGTTTTATTATGGATAAATGTTTAATTTTTTTAAAATAAGTTTCCTATATAACTAGAACTCAAATATACTAAACCAAATGGCTATATGGGTTATATGAGATTATTGAGAGATGTAATGTTTAAATTATATAAACAATGTAAAATAAAGGTATGTTTATCTTGTGTTGATATATTATTGAATTAAAGTTCTATAAAAACTACCAGCCCTAATTAAAACGGGAATAAAATTGATAGAACACGAGTCAATTTAATTTTTCACATAGAAAATTTCATCTAATTTTGTTAGTGTAAAAATCCAAAACAAATTGAATCATTTCTATAAATATAGATTTTTTATATATATTTTTATTCCTATGAGATAAATCATGGTACAATATATTCATTTTGGAATGAGAACAAATTTAAAAAGGGATAATTTCAGATAAAAGGAAAATATATAATAATGAATTGATAATTTTAGATAAAAATAATTAAAGAATAATTTCAAAATAAATATTATTGCAACATAACTATTACTGAAGGTCTAATAAAAACTATAGAACGATTACAGAATAATTGAGGTCTAATTAAAGATCAATATAAAAACAATTATTCAATAAAAAAATGATTCAATACATACTAGGATGTTTTAAAAAATTCAAACAAAATTCAGTAGTGGGAATCAAACAAGAAAGATGAGAGGCATGGCCGACCTAGGTGAAATGAGTGGTGATATTGATGAGGGTTGTACATGGGGGGAGGGGAATTAGTGTGATGAATTATGAGAAGGGAGGAACAATCATCTTGGGTGAAAGGAACGCATGGCACCATTAGTCAAAGGGGGCTCATAAATATGAGGAACCATAGGGGGTGTCATTTAGGGTAAGGGGGCATCAATAAAAGTTACACGTGGGATTAATTGGGGATGGGGGGGGGACTAAGTGAGATTAATTAGGGGTGAGGGGGGTATAGAGGGTGTGATAAATTAAGGGTGTGGGGGTTGTAGGAAATATGGTTTTCATGGTAGGTTATGCACATGGGGGGATCAGGGGCATGGTAGGAATTGGGGTGAGGGGGAGGGGGAAATGGGGAGGGGAAACTTAGAAGGTGGGGTGATGAAATGATATGGGGTTCATTTGCTACTATAGAAATTCCCTTTATAAAAATTCATAATGGGATTTATTTGTGACAGAGAAAGTGATAATAATTCCAGTGTTGATAAAGATAGTCTTTATTTGCACTAATAAAAGCTCTGATAAAAGAAAACCTTTATCATCACTAATAAAATCACTGATAAAAGAAGTTATTTATCAATGATAAGAAAATAACTGATAAAATAAAAGATTTATCAGTATTTTTTAGCACTGATAAAAGCAGTAGAATATTTTTAAAGCATATTAGCTTAAAAAAATAATTTGACAACTATATTCAGGAGACTTTCTTACACTGAACCTCATCCATAATTCAAAATTTATTTATAGAGAGTTGGATTCAAACCCGTACCTTAGGCATTCTCAACAAACACCCTTAGCACTAGACCAAAATATTTTACTTTTAATATATTAACATATTTATATATATGAATACATGTTTTTTAATATATAATTATTTCAATATATACATATATATAAATTTTTATTCACATATATTAGAATACATGCATAATATATATATATTTTTATTAATATATATATATATATATATATATATATATTTACACACAAACATTATATATATAATTGTATATGTATATTTTTATACATATTTATAAGGAAAATTAAACAAATAATCTTTTATTTTAAATAAAATGGAATAAAAAAATATTAATATATTTTTTTTACAAATAACACTATTACTTGAAAAATGGTAAAATGTCAACACCATCAAATAAATATGAATGTAAACCTAGGTAATAAATCAAGAATCTACCCAAAAAAGATAATAGTACCATCTTAAATGAAACTTAAATTCTAGAGAAAATTCTAAAAATAGGGTATTGTAAGATATAACTCAGATTTGAAGTCATTTTAAGCCTCTTTAGGCTAAAAAATAGGGGAAAATTTATCTCTTGTATTAGACATCACATATATCTTCATAAAATTTTATTTGACAGCTTGAGAAGCCAAAACCAACACCTAGATCAAAAGTAATGGTCATTTGAAGTTCAATTTATATTTTCATCCTCTAATAGGATATGAATGAATTAATTAATATTTTATATCACCAAATTATTATTATATATTATTTATCCATTACTAATTATAAATTTTTCAAATAATATTAATATCAATTATTTTACAAATCATATTTAAGTAAATTTATTACATATAAATGTAAATACATATTTAGTATTATGTAATTCATATTTAAGAAAATATATTAAATTTATAAGAAAATAAATATATAAATATATTGAAATATTATATTCAATAATATATATAGAGTTTTTTATGAAGGGACCATTATCAGTGATAGGAAAAATCACTTCTAAAGATAAAATTTAATAACGCTTGTTCTTAGTGATGATAAATGTGGTATGATGGGGTACCTTTTATCACCACTAAAAAAACAGATAAAGTGTAACCTTTATTAATAGTTTTTAAGAATAATTGATAATGGATTGAATAAATACACCCCCTTTTAAATAGTTCTTAAAAATAACTAATAATGGTGTGATTTAATTAGAAATTTTTAAAAGTGCAGATAAAGACACCGTTTTATCAACGTTTTTTAAAAATCATAGATGAAATCATAATTTTTAAAAATACTTTTATTTTAGTGATATTTACATATTAAAAATGAATCAATCATAATTTTTTAGAGTTTCAAAACAATTTGAGTGTATTTTTCCAATTTTGTTTATGTAATGCATGTTTTGAGCTTCTTTAATGGTTATCATAGAAAAATACAATTTTGTTCAATCTGATTACACCACATATTATAATGACATATGGATCATTAATACCAATTATAATTGAGTCAAATATCATTATTTTAATTTTTCTTAACAATTAAATATTATTTTCTTGGTTTTGAGAACATTATGCACTTTTTCAATATAAATGTGTATTTTAAATTAAAAACACTTAATTTTAGTCATACCCATCACATCGCATATTAGAATGATGCATGATTTATTTCTATATTCCATAATTGAATATAATATCATTCACACAAAGTCTCATGATAATATGATATTGTTTGGATAGTTTTGATCATGTGACAAATGTTTTGAACTAAAATATCATTTATAAATTAAAAACACACACTTTTTTTCTTTATGAGAGGACCATGAATTGATATGATGTGTGGATCATTATTACAAGTTAGAAATGAATTATCAATCAATTTTCAAGAGTTTCTTGAAAATATTAATTCATTATTTTAGTTTTTATCATGTGACACACGTTCTGAACTTCCTCAACACTTACAATAGAAAAATATACTTTCAGTCATACCGACCTTACCACATGTTAGAATGAAATGTGTTTTATTTATAGAAGTAAAAAATGAATAAAAGATCATTTTTTAGTGATTCACTATAATTATATCTCATTTTCTTAGTTTATATCATGTGATCCATGTTTTGAAAAAAAACATCACTTTAAATGGGAAATAAACACTTTCATCATAGCAAAGTAAAACAAATTTAACTAGATGTGAGAGTTGAAGATGTAAAAAGAACTAAAATTTTAGATTCTTATAAATAATGATATCCTTATCCCTTAATTATGATATTTAAGAAGAATTTTTTAATGAATATCCCCATTAAATCCCATAAATAAGGGACAATAAAGCACAATCCTTAATTGCATAAAACTAAAGTCTTATTTTTTTAATCATATTTTGTATTCTAATTTAGTGAAATTTATTCTACAATATTGGTTCTACACTCAACTTTGACACATGTTTTTAGATAATAAATTAAAAAAATAATCTATAAATAAATAAAATTTCAAGAATTTTCTGAATATTATGACACAACATAACCTTCCCATTCATTCCTAAGTGAAATAACTTAGTCTATAAATGAATTAAAAGTAATATCAAAATAATATTGTTTTTTTAAAATTAATAATAAATAAATATTTCAACTAAAAGCGTATATATATATTTAAAAATAAACACATTTAGTAGGTTCCATTAAGGTTATTTGAGTTAATCCATGGTTTATAAATATTTCTTAAATTTAAAAATATAGTAAACATAGTCATAGTGGTTTAGTTATTTTGGAAATTATGAGAAAGTTTACAACAATTTTTTTTTTATATAAGATATGTTATAATAACAAACTATTAGTATATACACCACAATGGATTTACATATTTAGTAGTCCAATATTTTCTTCTTATTGTTCATTTTCATAAAACCCCATATTTATTGATATATTAGAACCACACTAACAAATAAAACACGAGGTTTAAAACATATTATATAATTTATAATTTAAAGTCTATAAAATATTGAAATTATAAATATTACTATTTAAAAAAGGATATAATGTGTTGTTGATTTATTAAATATCCAATAATTGGATCCAAAAAAATATAACTTTGAATTAACTAGATTTATCAAAATTGGTATCTAGTTCATATTAGAAAAATCTAAACATTAATGAGTACTAAAAAATAAGAATGAAAAATTACCATAAATTTAATTTATGTATATTTTTTTATACTTTCATGATAGGAATTAAAAGTAACTTATTGTCTGTTTCATTTTCTTCAAATAATATTTTAATTTGTTCTACTATACTTATAATTTGATCTTCACCCATTGATATTTCTTTTATAGAATGATGATGGGGAATTATAATTCTAAAAAGAAGATCAGAATTTCAATATAAATACCTGAAATTAAAATAACATATTTAAAATTATAATATAAATATTACATAAATAATTATAAATAATAATTTTTATAATATACCTCATATGTACATTTAAATAAGAGGTTCCTAACCAATGGTGAAACATATTTTAATTAAAACTTGGAAGAAAAATAAATTCAAGAGACTCTTGGCCATGTATTTATTATAAGAAATCAAATTGAATTGAATTACCCTATTTAAAATATTAATTTTCAAGGGTCTTTAAAGTTGTTAGTTGTATAAGGGTCATTGGTAGAGAAAAATTAGGGTCTTTAGTATGCATTCATGATAACACCACTAATTCCTTTAGCTGCATGAAAAAATTATCTATTTACCCTCTTTTATTATATATAGTGGTTTAAATATTTTTTATTTTTCATAAATTTTGTTGAGTATAATATAATCTAGAAATTACATACCCCTTTCTTATTGGGTGTATTAATACATGTTATCAAGATACAAATATTCTCACAAACTAACTAAAAATTAAATTTTTATAAAAACTAAATGTAAAATACAAGGAATAATTAAGGTTGTATAAAGTGATGAAGGCCCAAATAATACACTACCAAAACTATATTATAATCTAGGGGTAATGAACCAAAATAAAAAGAATAAGGTGAGATTAAATTCCTTTAGAATCTACCAAGTCAGCTTCCTTATCACACTCACACCAGGTTTATCGTACAAGTAAATTATGATGGAGAAGTTTTTTTCTTTCTAAAATGATATATATGATAGAAAAATAATATTTTAAGGAACCTTGTAAGAAATTGATGATTAAAGATATGTAATACTTCACCATAGAAATAGGAATACCCTAGTCTCTACAAATTTAAAGACTGCTAAGAATGGATCTTGCTTTTACTTAGAGTGGACTATATTCACAATATAAAGTACTCTATGAAAAAGGAATGAATCCATTCTAGTAAAAAATAATTCACCCACCATGAATGATTCCATTCTATCATGAGCCATAATAATTGAGTTTAATAATTGATGAAGGGGGACACTAGTATACCTAATGACCTGTGCAGCTCCCATTAATGGTCTTGATACCATGAAAACCAAAGGACGATATTTTTTGAGTATTTATAATTGAAATCATAAAAATATAATGAATCAATAATGTCACATTATGTTTTAGAATTTGGGTTTGATGTCTATTTCCATGATGTCTGTGGTCACTATAAACTTCCTATAAAACCAAGAATCCAACCATGAGAAACACCTTATGAACCAAGACAACATCTGAGAAACTTCTTCACCTTTGAAACACGTAGATAATAAATTATAAAAGGATTTAGAGTAAGAATGAATATCCATAAGGTTCTTAAGAAACTACCACATTTTGTTTTCCTAGCCACCCTTTAAGAAGAGATGAACTTCCAATTCACTTGAGGGATGACAATAAGAAAGAAATTTGAAAGCAACTGTTTAATTTCATATTCGTTTTAATGATCATAAACAATAATTAAGATCTAAAATTTTGTTTCTACTTATTTTTTATTTTTATTAAGTTATAGTTATAGGAAAACAATTAGCCTAAATAAAAATTCAAAGTTGTCTTACATGACCTTTTCCTAGTTTATTCTGCATTGAAGCATCGTCTACACTAGAACACTCAGCACCACACCACAAAAATCCATGGAATAAGATTTACAATGTAATGAGAATAAACACAACACAATATAGATCAATTCAACTTCCTATATGATGATCAAGGTGAAATTTAAAAAGAACACATCATAGCCAAACCTCAGATTCTACAAACTTGGGTAAAGCCACACCATATGGTAAATGACTACACTACAAATATTATATTCAAGAGTTATCAATGGAATAGCTTAAGGCCATTTATTAGCTACCAAAAATTAAATAAAACCTCTAAAAATCTTGTTAGACTCCATTACATATCACAAATCCCTATACCACAAAGACTGAATCTATGAAATAATGAAGTCTACCATGACACAATGAGCTTCGATCCAAATAATTAAAAAGGATTAAAATTTCCTATCATTAAAGAGTTGATTTAGCTCTTTAAGGCACCAAATTGACCCAAGGGACCACCTCATCACCCCATAAGGCTATAAATATAGGCCTTGTGTACTTCGATATCATCAAAAATATTATAAAAAAACTACATCAAATTGATATAGAATCTCTAGTGATATCCAAGACCTCCTCTCAAAGAGACAATATTTATTTCTTTATCTAAAATGATCTCACCTTTTTACTCTATCTATCTCCTAGAAAAGATATCCATCCTTCAAGAGAGATATAATAGAGAAATTATAATGGATTTGTGTGAATAAAATACTCTCCACTAATCCTACCTTCCACCAATTGGTTTCTTGCTATCTCAGTTAAAAATTATGAGAATTTGGGTTATTGCTATCTCCATTAAAAAGCAAGGGAAGTTTTTTTATTTCTATTTCCATAAAAAACAAGGGAAGTTTGTTTTATTTCTGTATCCATAAAAAATAAAGTTAAGACTTGGTTACTTGATCTCCATTAAAACCATGGTACTAATATACATATATCTCAATTAGATGGGTAGAGATATATAGGATTCTCATGTGCTATTATTAAAATCATTATAATATTATATTTATTCTCTTTTTAATTTTAGGATTTTCATCATCCAATATCGATATGCATAAAGTTTATAAATTTTATACATTAGAAATCCACTTTTCTTACTCTCTTAGTGAAATTTGATATTAAATTTAAAATAAATATCAAATTTATCTCTTACTCTTTTAATTATATCAAAATTGTTTTATTTTTGATTTTTAGTTTTCTTTTTTCATTTAATTTTTAAAAGTCAAGTCACCCTGCTATTTCCATTATTATCTCTAACCTAAAAATGGTATCAGAGGAGATCTTTGTGTTTATTTTAAAAATCCTAGTTTTCAAAAATTAATTTTAATTTTAAAAATATTAACTGATTTCTATATTTGATCTTTTTAAAATGAAATATTATTTTCAAAATGATCCCAAAAAACATTACTTGGGATGCGATCCTTTATTTAATGGTTCAAATTACACTAATTGGAAAATTATCATTTCTAAATTTCTTAGTATCATTGGTTATATATATAAATAATGGTTATGCATGGATACACTCCTACAAAAAAATCAGATGATAAGTGGAATCCACAAGATGTTTATGATTTTTCACTTAAAGGAAAATCTATGAACACTCTCCATTTTGGTCTTAACAGAAATGGATTTAATTTTATTTATTCTTGAAAAACCACCCACGAAATCTATAAATTATTATAACTCACACATGAAGTAACAAATAAAGTTAAAGAAAATATATTATATATGTTTAGAAAATAATTTAAATTATTTAGCATTCATTCAAATGAATCTATTATCGATATGTTTACCCATTTTACTATCATTTTTAATGGACGAAAGTCTCTTGGTTATGATTTTTCTTTAGAGACATTAGTAAATAAAATTTTCTAGGTCTTACAAAGCTCTTGGGAACCCAAGGAGTAAACTATAAAAGAAGAAAAATCCATAAGAACATGTAACTATAAGAACTCACTAGCTCCCTTATGTCATATTAAATAACAATGAATATAAAATCCATTAAATAAATGAAGGAATCCAAAAAATCTAAAAGAAAAAATTATTTCAAATCTACTGATGATGGAGACTATTCTAATAATGAATATGAGATTGAATTATTGGCCAAAATATTGAACAAGTTGAATAGAGATAAGTAAAATTTCCACTATTCTAAAAAGAAAAATCAAATTGAAATTCCAGAAGTAACTTTCTTCATGTTGTAAAAATAAGGGTCACATTAAGACGGATTATCCATTTAATAAAAAGACTAAATATAAGAAGAAAAGTAAGACGATGGTAAAATTTTCAACTTGGAGTGATAGAGAGGATTGAATTTAGATATATAATAAAGTTATGAAAGTACTAAATTAAACATGGAATATAACATTGAAGTTGATGAAGTTATTCCTCCAATTTCACACTTTACTTCTCATTCCTCTTATTATTCTCCTTAACCCACTTATTCTATATATTCTTTTCAAGAATTTGAAATTGATAATTTTTGTAAAGAACTTATTTTTGAATATGAATATATTAAAATGAAATATCAACATGTTCTTAATTATGAAAATTAACTTTTCAATGATAAATATCTTTATTCTAAGGGAAAACATGATTTGGTTTTGAAATTAAAAATCAACAGAATATTGAAATTATAAAATATTAAATCAAGGGTATCAATATATCTATTTATAAATTAACCCAAGGTGAGAAAAATATTATTATGATCCTTGGTTATTAATATGTTAAAAGAAATAATCATGGTTTTGGTTTTTCAGAAAACTCTAGCTCTTTAAAAAATAAAAAATTTGTAAAAGGCATTTCTAAAAATAAAATTTTCAAATATTGTTGAAAATATGGGAATCTTATATATGTGTCTGATTGAAAAAATTAAAGGTATATAAGACCTAAATATATTCATATTTTAACTAATATTATTAATAGAAAATCTTATACAAAACAATTTTGGGTTCCTAAATCATTATTATCCAATCTTAATGGACCCAAGACTGCTTAATCATCTCAATTTTTATCAACTAACATTTTGAGACCCAAAATATTAGTACCAAAAGAAACTTTAATTTGATATCTTATTGAGATATTCCAACAATCTTCATTATCATATCATATGGTTTCTATATAATAATGAAAAATCCACGGTGTTAAATTTTTTATAAAAACCAAGAAGTATCTTTTTTTTGTAGAATTAACTTTATTTATATAGGGGGATTAATTTTAATGATATATCTATTTATTACTACTTTTTATAAACATGCACTATCTTGAAAATATTTTCTTAAAATAATATTTTAAATTTCCATCTAATGGAATAATCTTCTTAATTATTTTCAAATTCTTTCATAATTTTTTGAATATCTTTATTCATATTTGAAAAATCATTATTTTCAAAATTTTCTATTTTGAAGAAGTTTTTTGATTATGTCTTGACTTATTTTAATCATGAGTTTAATTGTAAATATTTACATGTATTATAGAATTTAATTGTTTTATATCCTTATATGTTGAATCATATTAGTTTGAAAATCCCCTCACTTTAATATCTCTTAATTTTCTTAAGGGAGATTTAGTTAATATTATTCATGTTATTTATGAGTTTTTTTTTTCAAAATCAAGTGTATATCATGTGTAAAACATGTGTTTATTTTATTTTTATAACCAAATTACTTTTTAAGTTTCCTTTGGCTAATCTCAACGGTGGATAAGTTTTTGAGATAGAGTAAAAAATTAAAATAATATATGGAAGTTCAAATAGTTTTTCCTAAATTGGGAGAACTTTGTTTCAAAAATTCATTCATAGAAAGGCAGAGAATGTCATAGCACCACAAATGGGGAGAATTGTTTTATGAAATTGGATAATTGGTTTCATGAAAATTTGGTAACTCATTTTTTATCTTTTACCTCTTTCTTGTCTTGATTTTTATCAAGTGTCTGTGATCATAAAAAGGGGGATATTGTTGACTCTCATAGTTGTTTTAATGATCACAAAAACTTATTATGATCTAATATGTTGTTTTAATTGCGCATTTAGTGTTTTTTGAATCATAGTGATAGGAAGGAAATCGAACTAAATATTAATTCAAAGTTGTCTTAAAGGACCTTTTCCTAGTCTCATTATGTAGTGAAACACCAGTCACACTACAACACTCTACACCGCACTACAAAAATCCCTAGAAAGGGATTTATGGTGAAATGAAAAGGACCATGCCATAGTATAGCTGAGTATAAATCCCCCTTCGATGATCATGGTTAAATTTATGGAGACCATACCATAGTCAAATCTCAGATCCTACAAACTTGGGTAAGGCTACACCATAAGGGAAATGTCTACACTGCAAATATTCTATATTAATGTTATCCATGATATAGATTAAGGACACATCGTAACTACGTAGAATTAAAAATAACCTCTAAACGATCCTACCGTACACCACACTTTAGACTAATTCCCTATTTTGTAAATACTGACTCTACGACACAATGAAGTCTACTACGCCACAATGAGCTTCGATCCAACAAAGTCTGCCAGCTTTAACTAACTTCCTTTAAAGCACTAAATTAGATTTTTAAAGTACTAGATCAACCCAATAGACCACATAAACACACTACAAGGTTACAAATAGGGGCCTTGGGTGCTTAGATCTCATCAATGGTCTTGTATAAAAACTCCTTGATCGAATTGATGATAAATCTCTAGCAATTTTGAAGCCCTCGTCTCAAAGATAGAATCTTTAATTCTACTTATAAAGTATCTCACATTTTCTATCTATCTCTCTCCTATAAATTTTATCCATATTTCAAGAGATATAGAAGAGAAAAAGTTTAATAGATATGTACCTGGAAAATTTTCTCCTCTCATCCTACCTTCTATCAGTTAGTTTCTTGAAACCTCCATTAAAAAGAAGTGAATCTAGTTTCTTACTACTCCATTAAAAATCAAGGGAAGTTGGTTTATTGATATTTTATTAAAAAAAGGGAAGTTTGTTTCTTTATATATCTATAAAAATAAAGGGAATACTTGGATAATTGATCGCTATTAAAATAAAGGGACTAATATACATATCTTCTAATTCAAGGGGTGGATACATTGGTTCACATAATGTTCAATTTCAAACAAATCCTTATGAAATTGTGTTTTTCCTCTATTTTTTCATTTGAATTATCTAATATTGATATGAATGAAGTTTATAAATTTGATACATAAACTATCCTCTATGATCACTTACTTAATCAACTTTTATATTATATTTAAAATACATATCAAATTTTTCAAATAATATTTTCATTATATCAAAGTCATCTTATTTTGAATTTACTATTTTTTTATCATTTAATTTTTAAAAGGAAATTCACCACCTCTTGTCATTATTATATCTAAACTATACAAATTTATACTCCTTTGCATTGAAATTCATCATTAGTTTAAATAACATAATGTAGAACATTCCAAATAAGGAAAAAATATTTGATTAAAATTTTTTATCCTAAAAAACCTACCCCATATTTCTTCCCCATGAAAACTATGCATCAAATTATGATAGTTTTTATATTAAAAAAACCCAATATTTAAGAGGTAAAGTATGATAAATCATAGTAACTTACCATAATGATACTATTAAAAATAAACTTTTTGTTATTTTATATAACATAGTTAGAGAATTTGGGGATTTCTTTAACTTATTTAATGGTAATATCCTAGAGGGATGGTAAGGAAAATATAAAATATTCTCTTCCAAGTTATCCTTATTGAATAAAAAATCTCCATGAATAAATATTCATTATGAATGATCCATTAGGATATGAGAATTGTTAATGAGACTATGTCCTATAAGAGAAGAGAATGAAGGAGTTTGTTGGATAACATCTATAGTTGAGTAATACTTGATATTAAAAAATTTATCACAAAAGGTATCTCATGATATCATTTCCCATAAAAGATTAGCATGCATAGATTTCATGAATTCCACAATTCAACCTAGGTCGATATCTCTTTCCTTAATTGGTTTTTATAGGTGATGATAAATATACTAATGAAATATTTCATCTAGTTGAGAGTCCCATGGAAATTTTTTTAAATTTTTTTCAATGAAATAGATAAAAACTTTTGGAGCTCATATTACTAATATCAGACACATGGGAATGATTTTGAGAACTAAATTAAAAAGATTTATTCACCCACTGAAGGAATAAAGAATACACTTTAAAATTTTGATTCTCCCCACAATTCTATCACCATAGAAAAATCAATTTTTTTTTCAATAGTTTATTTGTGATAGAAATCCATTATAAATAGTCATTTTTGGAAAAGAGAGTCCCAAATACTAGTATTTTTGACATAAAATCATAATTATATTTGTGGTGATATTATTTGAGATATTTTTTTATATTATAAAAAACATTTTCTATGATTATTTTCAACAGAATACCAATTCTGTCATGACTAACTAAAAAATAAAAAAATAAAATAATAAATGAAAAATACAGAAACAAAAATTCAATATAAAGTTACAAATAACAAATTATATAAAAAGTAATGTAGGAAAAAATACAATAATAATTCCATTGTGGGGGTGGGAGATCAGGACCAACTAACAAAAGGAACTTAAACCCTAAACCATGTGTATTCCAGTGCATATACTATATTATCACCTCACAAAACTTCTCCTACTATTTTTGTTTCCATTTCTATTATTTTTGATGCTCTTCCTATTGTTTTCACTACTCTTCGTGGTCTCTGGTCAATCTATGTATAAACTTATCCTAAGCTCATAGCCACACTTCATACTCTGTAATAGAAAATAATGAAGATGATGATGATTCTCCCATAAATACATATGATTACATTTCTCTAGTGAATTATTAATTAGTTGGGGTTGATCGTGAACCAATACCAATTAACCACATATTTTGAAGACCACTCACCATTTCCCACATCTAAGCCACCTCATCGAAATATGACTCACACGAGCCATCATCTCCACCATCTATCTCGGCCCGAATTTAGCACATGTGAGAAACCTCTTTCTTATATATATCCAAAAATAGTATAAATAAAAATTAATAAAATTAAAAATAAAATTTAATTTAAAAAATTGAAAAAATACTATACACAATTTGTCACTTTCTATCACTGATAATATGTCTAAAACTACCATTAGTGTACACCCTCTTGTACTGATCAAACTATGTAATGGATGGATTAACTATAGGATGTATAAATTTATCATATAAATTTAGTAATATTTATATATAAATATATAAAATTATAAAATAATATTACTTACCAAATGTCAATTATGTATTCTGAAAGTAATACTCCCATATTTGTGTGTGACATCCTGTCCACCCTAATTATGTCAACTATAATTAGGTCTCCTATAGAAATTATATATTATCTAGTACATGAAAAATCCCTCCCAAGATATATTGGGGAAATAATTAGGTCGATGAGGCCAAAAATACTCATTAAATATAGTGATAGATACCCTATGCATTGCTCTCCTCCGAAGGTTATAGAGAAACTAATTGAAACGACCATGCATGTAAGCCTCCCCTACCACCCAAATAGAGGGTTTCATTCTCTCATGAACAGGAGAGTATAAAACATGAAAATATTTCATAATATAGTAAAATATAAATTATATAAATTTAAATTAAAATACATTGTTTATTTATACGTACCAAATACTTATTAAATATATAATAATGTAACTCGTTGGGAACCTGATCCCCTAAAACCTATGGAGTAGAGAAAATAGTTCCTCAAGATAGCACTAGCCTGAATAATAGCTAGATGTAAAATAATATGAAAATAAGAGTAATTAGTAATATAATAAATAAATAAATTAAATTAAATATAAACTAATTAAAATTCATATTTCAACTTACTTTCTTCGATGAGGATCAAAATCAATTGATGGACTTCACTCTGAAACATGATCCAGAATCATCAATCGCATAAGGCCCCAAAGTATCCGGTATTATATCAACACCCTAATATGATGAATTAGAAGGGTTATCACTAGGTAGAATATCCTTATTCAAGATACGAATCCTTCCATCATAATTTTCTTGATCTGTCTGAAACATATAATTAATTTTATAACAAATTCTATATTCAATAAAAAATATAAATAATTTAAAAACTGTAGAACCTTTTTGTTGAAAGAAACTATATAAAAATAATTTTACCCACAAATAATTGTTAATATAGATATAAAATATAAAAAACTAATAAATTATTACTAAAAAAAGAATACATCATTCATCATATTCATCTTGATTTTCATTTTCATCTTCAGTTTCATAAGTTTCAATGTCTTCATCTTCTTTATCAACATCATTAATTTCTAAAATATATTTAATTTCATAATCCATTTTAATATTAAAGTCATTAGTTACATCATCAATATTACCAACACCATCATCCCTTAACTTTGGGGTCTTATCATCAATATCTGTATCTCTTAAATTAAGATATATATTTAGCGATGTTTGTTGAAAAATTTCTATACTTTTCACTTCAAAAACACTACTTTCATTTTCCATAAACCATTTTTCATGAGATTTCATTTTTATTAAACTCCATCAGTTGTTTAAATCTATTAGAGTATTATAGAAATTTACCAAATTAACTCGATGTGTTTGATATGCTAGAAAAAATGGTTCATTTTCTATAAGAGGACTTTTATATTTAATATCAATGATTCCATGTCGTGGATGAACACACAAACATCAATTAGTATCAAACCAATGACATTTAACTATTGTTACATAATTCAATCCTAGGCAACATAACTCATTTATTTCATCCTGAATGCCATAATAGTCAACTGTACTTTATTTTTGATGATATAATTTTAAAGAACACCATTTTTCATTTATTTTTTGATTTATAATATGTATGTGTATGAAATTGAAATCCATTAACCATACAAGAATTATAAGATTTAACCAATTTGGATGGTGGATTGCTCAATGCATATAATCGACTATAAAATTTATTTCCACATTGTGATACCTAGATAATTAGAAAACTAATAATATATAAAATGATAAATTGATTTCATATGCTTGATCTTAAAAGATTTAACTTATCTGTAATAGAAAATTATACTGTCAATGTTCTTCAAGGCCAATTGGGGTAATTTGTGTGTATTGTTTTTTGATACGATCATCATATAATATATAAAATAATTAATATAAATTTAATTTTAAAAATTATTTTAAAAAATATAAGTAAAATTATTACTTACATGACAAATTGTGTCATTTCATCACAATTGGGTAGAACATATTTATAAGAACTATGCAATACTTCATATGAAATCAATCATTCATAATGACTACCAAAAATATGTGTAGGATGATTAAATATTAACAATATATGGTATGTGACATCATCAAAATTTTCCTTATTACAACCCCTTCATTATTTTTTGAAGTATATTTATATTTAAAATAATAAGAGTATAAATATGAAACCTCCTCTTGTAAGTATGCCTCAATAATTGACCCTTCAACTGATGCCTTGTTACATACCTTATTCTTAAATTTTTACATACATATCTTGAATGAGTAAATAAATTGGAATTGTACTACCCCACCAAATTTAACTTCATATGGAAAATGGAATATTAAATGTTATATTAAGATAAATAAGGCCAACATAATTTTTTTTCCAATTTACATGAAATTGAAACAACATCTTTTTACGGCATACTCAATGCTTAATAGTCTATTGATACTGCACAAATTTCTCAAAAGAAATATGATATCTTATTAAATACATACCGAATTTAATAATTTAACTGCAACACCCCAATATTTTTAAAAATAAAAATATATTCGATAGCATATACGACATGAAACATCGATCCTAAATGAACCATAGAGTATTATTATTTAAATATGACCATTATAACCTAGTTGTTAAACTGGAAGGTACGAATTTGATTAACTAATTTATGAAATATATATATATAGTTTATACTAAATATAAATATATTTATGAATTCTTAGTAAATAATTACTCAATTTTTAGTAAAGTCATTTTATGATTCAAAAATACATTTTATTCAAAAATGATTTTATTGTTTTTTCTTAGTGGATAATATATTTAATTTATTCCACTTTTGGAAATGATATTTTATAAAAAATTATTTTATTTTTGAAATAATCTTGTATAAATTTTCTTAAATTTAGTTTTTGGTATTTTTTTGGAAATTTTGATTTGTTAATGAATAGTGAACGATACTAGTTTTGATTGAAAATTATATTTTATTTTAAAGTATTTACAAAGTAAAATCCTATTTAAAATTAGTTATAAAATTTAATTAGTTACTTTTGATTATACATAATCTAATTATAGTATTTTTAATTAATATTATACTTGATGTTGGTATAAAAGTATTTTTATACTTAAAACAGTATTTTTATGAAAAACCATTTTTTGTCGCATTTCTTCAGTTTAATTTTAAATTAAATTATACCACTTATGTGTTTTGAATATTGAAAAAAAATCCATATTTTTAATTAAGAGGTCCAAATTTTGTAATTATTTTTTTTATTTTTGCTCATTATGAATGGAAACTTTATTAAATATTTGTTACCATGGTAAATGTAAAAGATGTTTATTAAGGGTAAAAATAATATGACAAGGACTAAAAAGTAATCATAAGACTTGTATTAATTTTATTAGATGATTATATTTCATCCATAGTCATAAAAGATTCTTATACATGACTTTTGTTCCATATGGACATGATTATGACCTTTATAATACTTTATGTAAATAAATGATAATAATTTCATTTTCTTTGTTTTATTATCTTTAAAATTTTGACATAGGGATAAAAAAAGGAATGTTCAATTATAAATTATTATTTTAAATATAAATATTTTTTTTGTCATGTTAATTTATTTATAATTTTTAGTGATGAAATAATTACCTTAAATGATTACCCAATACCAATACAATAATTATTAAATTAAAAGGAAAATAAAATAAATGATTTTAAAAATATTAAAAGTATAATAATTTGAATAATTTTTTATGTTACACAAATTTTTTAGATAAATATAAAATTTTAGGGAAGTGTTAGAGGTATATATTCAAATTTCATCTATTTCTTGATGTTTTTAAAGTAAATTTAAATGAATAGTGTCAAAATTGACATTTATTATATTTTATAATAAATAATATTTTATTAAATAATTTAAAATTCCATAAAATATTACATTCAAACATGTGAATGGCTTAAATTTTTTGATATCAAGCATTGTAAATCTATAAGTATTTTTTATTTTTATAGTAACTTTCTTGACCCCTAAAATGTAAAACCATTAATATTGGGCTAATTGTAAAAAAGGGTTAAAATAGATTAAAACAAAAAGATAAGGGTGAAAACATCACCTAAAATTATATAATTTATATTGTATGAGGGAATTTAAAATATTAATTATATTTTATTTTTATATAATCAATTGTTATCCATTTTAATATGAAAATTAATTTATAATAATTTAATAGTTTAAAAAATTCCAATAGTGCCTGTCCCCTCACTTATAATGGGAACCTCTTATCCACTTTTATTTACACTTAAAAATCCTTTTGTTTAAGCCAATACCTACCCATAACCTTTAATTACACTCATTAACACATCCCAGTGGCCTTTGTTTGATCATAAAACTATCCTAATAAAGCTTTTAGTTTAAAGCATAAGAGGTTGTTTGAAGTAGAGGTATAGTTCTTAACCATGCATTTTCATTTTGTTTCTTCTTCTACCTAATTAAAATCTAATTCAAATATGATGAAATAAAAATATGATATATTCCATAAACTAGTATTTTATTATGTTACTGACATAACCTATATCCATCTCCTTCTTCCATGAAATGGGAAACAAAACCATTGTTCGTGTGTACGACAGATTACCATCTCATGAACCGATATAATCCATTTTCCATAACCTCGTCTTACATATGTTTGTAGTGATTTATTTAATGTATATATATTATATTCATTACACATTTATCATTTTGAAAATATAATATATCATTTACTTTCTTAGATTTTCATTCATTTAAAAATGATAACCTCCTTCGTGCGTACGTGTAGGTAACCTCCTCCATGAAGTGATGCGATTTTTTTCACCACCACACCACTTTAATAATATATGTAAGTTTGTTTAAAGAAATAATGTATTATTAAATATATAATTATAAATATTTAAATATAAAATAATACTTAACTTCTTTCTACAATGATCATTGGAAAATGGAAATGTTACTCATACGTATGTATGACCAAACATCTCCAGGATTATAACTAAGTTCATTTTTAATAACTATCTTTCATGGTTTGTTTTAAATATATGATTGATGGATAAAAATGATAATTATATCCTTATTATTATTATATCGATGATGGAATAATGAAATCTTTGACTATAATCAACCTACCAAATTCATTTTGGACATATGAGCTGAATATTGTCAAAATGTATGATATGAACTTAATAGATTATAACATTGTAAAAATAATAATAAACTTGGAAAAGGTTATTAATAAATTAAATAATTAATATAAGTTTTTTATTTAGGAATATAAATAATGTACATTATGAGTTGGACTCAAGGTAACGGGCTTTATTTTAAAAATAATCTTTTAAATTTTTCCTTAAAATTCATTTTCTTCCTTATCCATATTATTAAAATTATTTTGTGGATGTATATATATTGACATGAATGAATTATAAAATTCATTTTATGTCACTTTTGAATTTATGTAAATGGTTTTCAAAAAGGAATATTTTTATATATTTTATATGGAACAATTTTACTTTCTTTTTAAACGACAAAAGAAATATTCTATTTTAACGTATATGACATCAACGGATTTTCCCACCATCATAACCATTATTTTATTTTTATCTTCCTTTATAAGATTACATATTTTCTTAGAAAAAACACTATTTCTATTTTTTCAAGGAATTTTATTTTGGAAAAATTGGTTTTAATGGAGAATTATATATTAATATCTAGAAATTATTTCTTATCTGTGCAACGAATATTTTGAAAACTATATGTTTTTTTGTATTATGATTATGATATTTTTCTTGGGAATTGTTTATGATGATAGGTGGTTCCATTATAAACTAATTATGGGTGAGTTTGTGATATCCCTCCAAATAATTGGATAATATTTATGGTGAAAGTTTACCATGAGGGTTATTCCTCTTGCTGTTTTGGAGGCTATTCTATTTGTAACCGTGAAGTTTATTCCATGTGTAACCGTGAGGTTTATTACATTTATAACCATAAAGGTTATTACACATGTATTAGTGATATGAAAATTACTACTAAAGTTACCCATAGGATTTATCTATTCTTGCAATGTTTTTATGGAAATATTATGATTTTAAAAGGGTAAGAAACCAGATTATTTTTAAAATAAAGTATATGATATTATTAAGGGTGATAAATATAAAATTGTGAAAATAATTTCAGAATATTTTGATGATTTAAAAGATAATATTTTTAGTTTATTTTTCCTTTTAAATTTCTTATGAAATGTTTTATATAAATATTTGGACAGACAATTTGACTTTTTGGGTAAGAATATTTTTATTTTGAACCCAAAATTTATTTTGAAAAAGGAAAATTTTTATATATATTCATAGAATAACGATTTATTTATTTGGTTTTATGTCCTTTACTACTCATCCCAAAATTTGAAATGTTTTCACAGGTTTTTAAGGATGACTAAGGATAATGATGAGGCCATGATGAAAATTTTGAATATGTTTTATAAATAGAAAACTTGTTATATCTTAAGAGTTTTTTATGAAAAAATGGATACTAAGTGGAGGTTTCCAATTTATAATGTAATATTTATCTATGTAAGAATTATGAACCAATTATCTAAAAATATAAACCTAAAATATATTTGGAGATGTAATAAAATGATTTCTTATCTAAATACACTAGAATATGTATTGTTTAATGTTGGGTACTTATAGTTGGTAACAAAGTAATAGTTTAAATAATATTTAGAGGGTAAGAAGTTAGTTGAGAATAATTTAAAAGTCTCTATAATCAAAATGGTTATCATGTTAGGGAGAATTATAGTTATTTTGGAAAAATAAAAAGAGTTGAAGATAACATGGTAAATGATATCTTAGTGTTTAACCTCATCATAAGATGGTTTATTATGATTTTATTAATATTCTCAAACTAACATTTTTGGTTTTAAAAAATTGATGGATATCAAAGGAACCAAATTAATTATGGATTGAGGGAAAATACAGTGATTTTATGAATGGGAAACTTAATTTAATGGGATCTTTAGAGAAAACTTGTGTGGTTATTCTTAACTAACAATCAAAAGTTATGATTAACAAATTGAACATAGGTGAGCTTCCTAAAACATCAAATAATGGAGAAATAAAGATATATGGAAGTTTAGGTGACAAATATCGTAAAATTAAAAATATTGAATGACCTATGTGTCAATAATGTAGAAGGAATCACAAAGGAAAATGTCTTAAAAGAACAGGAACATGTTTTGTTGGTGATAAAGTAGGGAATAAAGTAATAATCTGTAAAGGAAAAAGGAAGCATTCAATTAATGCCATAAAGGGGAATAAATTTATACTCGAGAAATAAATTGAATGTTTTAAATGAAGGGAGTATGTTTATTATGAAAGTATATGTCCAAAGGGAAAAGATTAAGAATAGGTTTAGAAAGACCATACAGATAAATGTTTAGCAATGACTAATTCCATTAGAGTTGGAGATGAGGAAACTGTAAATTATATATAGAAGGTAGAGATTATATCTTGGATTATATTATAATATTTATTAATCCTAGGAAATAATTCATATTTTTTTTTTAGGAAGTAATTATTAAGGAATAATATGGAAAATCATGGTCAATAGATTATGAATAATGTTGAATGATTAAGGTTTTAACATATAGGAATTTAAGAATTATGATTTAAGGATGATCATAAGTTTAAAATAATTAATACCATTTTTATGTTTTATGTAATGGGATTTTATTGTGATTAATGACATTTCAGTATATTTTTTATTGAGTTTAGGTATATATAACTCTTAGGTTTACATAAAGTATAATTTGAGGAAGAATTCCTTTACATTTGGTTGACATAATTTTAAAGTTATTGATAACATTTTGAGTTTATATGATATTTTATATAGAGTTAATTATGAATTATTATAATTTAGGAATATATGTTTTATTCTATATATAAAAATGGGATTGAAAATTGATTTTGTGACTAAGTTATTAATGTTATTTCAGAATAAGATCACTATAATTTTGAGAAACAATATATAATATTATGGAATTTTATTTTAGGAATAAAGGTTGAATTATCTTCTAGAATCATATATGATTTTAATGTGGTTTTATGATGATTTTGTATATTTATGAAAATGGTTAGTATATCAAAGAGATTATACGATAAGGGAATACACATTTTTTATGTGTATGAATTTATCTGTGACTAATGTTGATTAGAGATAAATGTTTAATTAACCTCGGAAGAATATGTGATGAAATCCTACTAATTTTTTGGGTTTGAACTTGGTTGGAAATATTTTGAAGAATTTTAAGGTTAGTTAATTATCAAATGATCTAATTTGAAATTTGGTTGTCATTGTTAAATTTTGTAGATAAATGTATTATTTCATCATATGAAGGTTTATTAATTTTGGTAATTATCTTACCTTATGCTAACAATTTTGGTTTTGGTTAATGTATTAAGATATTTGGTTTATCTTTTTATCTTTTTTTGGATTACCTAATCCATTATAAGTTGATTTCAATGCTTCAAGAATAAAAAATTCATCTCAAATACTCTTTATTTATAGAAAAATATGAGTTTGTGGTGGAAATTGATTAAAGGAAGAAATTATACTTGTCAAGTAAGTATATTTCCATATGTTATTATTCTATATGGTAAAGTAATTCCTCAACTATTGAAAAAATATCTAAAAAATGTTATACTATTACTTTCCCTTCTGATGAATTGATGGTATTTTCACACTTCTTTGGTTTATGTTTTTTTTATCGTTGAATTTTTCATGTTCATTCACTTTATTATAATCAATGATCTCTATAAATCTCCATCATTTCTTGGAAACTACAATTATCCTACATTACCATATTTTCCCTTCCCACTAACATTTTCCAATTTTTTTGACACCAAATAAAGAAATTAAATTAAGAAGGATGAAAGTTCGTAGAATCAAAAAAATTAAACCATAAAGGAAAATAGTTGTCCCAAAAGCGGGATGCACTAGATAGACTCTGGGAAGCCAACAGATGGGCTACTCTATTACATTCTTTTCTAAAAAGGAGAAAGAGAAAGCTGTGAAATTATGGAGTATATGCTTGAGCTTCTAGATCATGGGTAAGAAATCTTAAAGACCCATTTCATAATTAAGGTTATCATCCATGAAAAAAAGAAAATTAGATAAAAAAATGATAGATTTACAACCCTTCTCAACTGCTAAGGACAACCCTATAAGAATCGTATAGGCTTCCGCCATTGATGGCTCCCATAAGGTATCATGTGATGATGATACATTAGTAAGAATGTGTTCATGTGAGTTTCAAGAAAGGAATCCAATCCCAACATGACCATCCTTAGAGAGTGATGATTCAACATTAATCTTAAGGAAATCAGCATTTGGGGGGGGGGGGGTACAAACCCAGAGAGGGGCGGGCATATGGGTGGCTTGATCATTCACCCTATCTTTTCTAGATGTCAAGACACTATTAGGCCTTCTAAACCCAAAAGTAATGGGGTTTCGACAACTGGTTGAAAATGAAGTCCTTATGTCAGGTCTAGATGATCTAAGATAGAGCGCAGAGGAGTTTTTTCGGGTTGGATGGAAGGGATGGTGTACAGCGAGAGGTGAGATCCAGGAGGTTAGGTGCCATCGAGAGGAAGGAGTTTACATTAAAGGACTAGGAATTCCACACCACTTTTTTCCCTGGGTACTAGATGATTGTGTGCCTTGGTGTTTCAGGTTTTTTAAGAGAAGAACGAGTATGAGGGGATAACCATGATATGAAGGTGTGAAAGAAAATAATTTGAATAAATAATACCAGATATAATTTTCCAGAAAAAATTACAAAATTTGGATGGAACTGGGAGATTATTGACCATTTTCTAGATTTTCTTGCCCTGGTTAAGCCATCCTCAAACCAACGAATATCTAGATTTAACAGAATACATACCAGAGTTTTCTTTGCACCATAAAATTCTATTCTTACCACCATTCTTAATGCATGTTAAACTCATAATGATTTTCCTATCTCGAATGTTATACCATTTTTCTAGTTTTTCAAGACACCATCCTTCACTCAGATCATTCAACAGGTAGATAATCATCACATTATCCATGCCAGGGAAGACCGGGGATGTAGCCAAATATCCTTCCATATCCAAGAGATAGGGTTCCTTCCAAATATTAGAAGAATAGCAGTATCCAATTCTCTAACCAATCCCTTTAATTTAAAGGGAATGTGAGCCCAAAAAATATCTCTAGAGGAACCTTGGTTGAGTCCCCAACACCACACCAAGAAAGTATGAATGTGGGAAATACTTAGATTTAAGGATTCTAGCGTAGAGGGATTTCGGGTTGTCCATGATTCACCATCCTTTTTTTTCTAAGAGTGAGTCATTAAAAAGGCTATGATCCCAGAATCCCATTCCCCCACCTACTTTTTGAGTGCATAATTTCTCCTATGATATCCAATGGATTTTGGGTTTCCCATTGTTGAGCCACCACTAAAATATGGAAATAAGAGAGTGGAATTGATTAATGATTGATGCTGAGATTTTAAACAGGTACATTATCAAACTGGGGATAGATTAGAGTACTTATTTAATAAGAACTTATTTCATAGCTTTAGAGATCCTCAAAGGTGTCCAACCCTAGGTTTTTTTACCGCCTCTATCCAGAATACATGAAAAAATCACTTTCTTGGTCCTTCCAATAATAGTAGGGAGTCTGAGATATTTTTTGTGTTTATCGATAACCTTGATTCTGGTGAGCATGTACATGTTTTATTTCCTCTCATGATAGACTCTAGCACTAAAAGAGATTTCATATTTCACCAACTTTACTGATTGCCCATATGCCTTCTCATAAATGTTGATGTAATTGAGAATATACTTGCATTCTTCCTGGGTCGCTATTGAAAAGAGGAGGTAATCGTCGATAAAGAAAAGGTGGTAGATGGGAGGGATATAATGAGAAACTTTCTTCACTTGAAGAGTTCCATTTTTAGAAATATGTGACAAAATATTGGAAAAGACATCATCCACACAAATGAACAGAAAGTGGGAGAGGGGGTCACCTTGGTAGAGGCCCTGAGAGGGGGTGAAGCCTTGGGACAAGATTTCATTAATGTTGACTTTAAAAGAAATAGAAGTGAAACAATTCATGATGGCCATGATCCGTTTTGAGCATAAACCCATTTTTCCTTAATAAACTGGATAAAGGACCATGCAACTTTGTCATAAACTTTTTTATAATCAATATTCCATACCATAATTCCTCTCTTGGCCACCGAGCGAGTTTTCATAGAGTGAAAAATATCATGTGAAATGATTACATTGTCTAAAAAGAGACTTTTGGGAAAAAAGGAACTTTGGTTCTCAGTGATAATCCAAGGGTGCCGAGGGTGAAGACTGTTGACCAGTATCATTGAAAAAATCTTGTAAAGTACATTACATAGGTTGATGGCTCTGAAATCCAATTCCATAATGGGATTTTTAATTTTCAAGATAAGGGTAATGATCATTTAATTTAGGTCCTGTAAATAAGTTTTCCCCTCCTAATGGATTGTAATGAGTCTTGAGACGTCATGGCCGATGAGGTGCCAATATTTTTTTGAACAAGAGATCATGAAAACCACCTGGACCCATATCTTTAGTGGAATTAATTTTATTGAATGCCCTATGGATTTCTACCTCAGAGATTTCACAGGTTAGCAGGCAGTTCATTTCTTCTGTGATCACCAGTTTGATATGGTATGAAATCTTAGATGATATAGAGTATTAACCTATTGTATAACGGTTCATAAAAAGGTGGGAGATAATGTCACTAATTTCTGAGTCCTTACAAAAAAATTTCCATCTGAATTTTTTATGCTAGTAATCAGGTTTACCTACCTCCTAGCAGAGTCTTTCTGATGTAAGTATGTAGTTTTAGCTTCACCCTCCTTAATATGGTTCTCACAGGATCACATATCACATAAAATTTCCTTTGTTCACAGTGTTATGTTAAGTTATGATTCAAGCTCTTTGATTATGGAAAGGGTGACCGTAGATGGGTGCTGAAGGTATAAGGTGTTAACCTTCCTTTCAATAAAGTCACAATGGGAGTAAAGTTGGTGGTATTTGGACTCACTCTACCTTTTTAGGTTGTGTTCCACTGTTGTAAGATTATCCTTAATAACATATTCCCTTGACTTCTAGTTGGATCACACTACACCCTCACTTTCCTTATCATCAACCCAAAAAATTTCGAAACTGAAGCGTTTGATGATCCAATATCTCTTGTGGCCATGGAAGATAACAATTAAGATTAGGAAATGATCATAAGTAGCAGGGGCCAAGTGGGAAACTTGAAAATTATGAAAAATATTAGTCCATTTTTTTGAGCCAAAAAATATATCTAGTCGTTCAGCTATTAGAGAGCGTTCAGATGTGCCTCTGAACTGGGTGAAGAGTCTGCATATATACCCAAGGTCTGCAAGGTTTTCTAGTTGAACTTCTTGTTGGAAATCCCGCATTTGGGATGAAGGTATGTAGGAAAACCCTTGTTTTTCATTCTGGTAAATAATTTAATTGAAATCATCTCCTAAAATAAGAGGCCCAGGCATAAAGTTATGCAAGCCTTTGAGAAATTTACATGATTTCCATTTTTTATAACTAAAGGTCCATCTATAGAAACTGATGAAAAAACATGGTAGGATGTCGTACAATAAGATAGAGGCTATAATGTGGTTTGATTAATAGGATGTAATCATAACTTCCCAAATCTCTTTCCACAGGACGTAGAGGCCTACCGAGTGACCCTATAAAGTGACCACAAAACAGCCCTGGAAACCTGTTTTCCTTGAAATTCCATCCATAAACTTGTTTTCTAGCATGGTTTTGGATTGGAAAACCATGTCGGGGAATATTTTAGCGTAACGAAACTGGATCATCTGAACTGATCATGGGTTGACAATCCCATGATAGTTCTAGCTCATGATAATCATTATTCTAGGTGGGGCTGATGTACACCAGCCTCTGCCTCCAAGATTTCAAGGAGTATGCCTTTTTCTATCATTTTGCAAATTTTGGGATAGTTCTCACCCCTAATTCCTCCACATGTATTTTAGATGCACTAATTTACAGCATTTTGAGGTCACGACCTTGGACAGTTTTTAGTTTTATCTTCCACACTCATGGTTTTTTATGTTCAGATGTTGTGGGGTTAGTGGATTTTCCATCTAGGGTTGGGAGGGAGGGGAGGTCACTAGTAGGAAGGGTCATGTGTTTATTCGGGGGTTCTGGGTAGATCTAATCTGAGTTTGATGTATGCATGACAACATCAGTAGGGGGAATCATTGTGGCCTAGTTGGTTGGATATTACCCATTTCTAGATCATTTGGGGATTCTAGAGGCTTTCTAATAGTGCCATACTACCTTCAGTAATTTGGCTTTCCATTTACTGAGTTTGGGAATATTATATTATTTATGTGGGGAAGTTTGATGGACCCAAAATAATAGTCTTAGATCGTTCTCTAAAACTTTGGGAATTGTAGGCTTTGGTAATTTTATTTCTATCGATCTACTTTTCTGCTTCTAATATAGGTGATCGACTCAGATTCTTAGCACATATCTATAGGACATATTGTAGAATGCTTTTTCCAACATTGTCAATTGTCTTCCTATTACAACATATCATCACATGCCCCAGAAGTCCATAGGGAAAGAAGAATATTGAAAGATTCTCGTATTCAAAGAAAATTCATCTATTGATGCCCTCCACTGATAGAAAGACACCAAACATAAGAGGCTACTTGATCTTATCCATGAATACAATTTGAACAAAATATCACTATTGTATGGGGTCTGATTGATCCCATTCCATGAATTCACCAATACGTTCCCCGATGACCCCAATGGTGCATTCGGTTCTCCCACTGAATGAAATTCCTTTTAGGTGAATGGAGAAGGGAGAGGTATTGAATGTGATATCCTTAATTTCCATTCCACATGCCAGGTCATCCATTAGGATGAGTTTATTATTAAAGGACCAGAGTCTTCCTTTCTGGATCCTCTACTTATCTTTCAGATTGAATAATTTGAAGATTAGGTAGTTCTCACCCACATATCTAATCGGGACATCGTCATCTAATCTCAAAATATTCTGATGAGTATTTTTTAGGTCACTGGAATTAACACAATGATCTGATATAATTTTACCTATTGTGAGGAGGGACATCTGCTGTAGTAGGAAAGAGTCCTCATTCTTTACAGCGGGGACCATTGCTTTCTCCTTATCTGTCAGGTAGAGTTTTTGCTAGTGACTAGATAAGGGGTATGAATTGAATTATCTGCTTTTCGAAATATATATTTTTATATTTCATAGTCAATATAAATGTATTAATAAATTATTAGTAAATAATCACTAAATTTTTAGTAAAGTTATTTTATGCTTCAAAAATATGTTTTCTTCAAAAATAATTTCTATTAATTTTTTTGAGAGGATAATATAATGAATTTATACCACTTTTGGAAATGATATTTTATAAAAATGATATAATTTTTTAAATAATAATTTAATAATTATCTTAATGTGATTTTTTATATATTTATGAAAAGTTTTATTTTTTCAATGAATACTAAAAATACTATTTTTTATTGAAAATAGTATTTTATTTTCTAGTATTTAAAAAGTTAAATTTTATTCTGGATTATTTTTAAAATTTCATTAGTTAATTTTGATTAAATATAATCTAATAATTATTTTTTGAATGAACTTTATCCTTGAATTTTTTATAAAAACATTTTTATACTTAAAAGTCATTTTTCTGAAAAGAAAATTTCACCGCATTTTATCAGTTTAATTGAATATTAAATTATAAAACTTATATGTTTTTAATATTGATAAATAGATCCAATATTTAAAATTAGTTAGTCCAAATTTGGTAAATAGTTCCATTTTATTTTTGGTGATTTTGAATCGTGACAGTTGTAAATATTTGTTACCACAGTAAATGTAAAATGGGTTAATTATGTGTAAAAATAATTTGATTAGGACTAAAAAGTAATCCTAACACCTGAATTGATTTTATTTTATGATTATATTTCATTCATAATCATACAATATTTTAATATATGACTTTTTTTCCATATGACCATGATTATGACCTTTAAAATACTTTATGTAAAGAAAATACAAAAAATGTCAGTTTCTTTATTTTATTATCTTTTTAATTTTTGACAAAGGGATAAAATGAAGTATGTTCGATTATAAATGGTTATTTTAAATGTAATTAATTTTTTTAAAATGTTAATTTATTTATAATTTTTTGTTATGAAATAATTAACTTAAATTCTTATGCAATTCCAACATAGTAGTTATTTAATTAAAAATAAAATATAATAAATGTTTCTAGAAATATTAAAAGTAATATAATTTGAATAAATTTTTACGTTACATTTTTTTAAAATATAACATTTTATAGATATTTTAAATTTATATATTCAAATTCCATCTATATATTGGTGTTTTTAAAGTCAAATTAAACGAATAATGTAAAAATTAACTTAATGATATTTTATAACAAATAATGTTTTATTAAAGGATTTAAAATTACTAAAAATATTATATTAAGAAAAATGAATGGTAAATGGTTTAAAATTTCACTTATAGTCCATTTATAGACTATGAATACTTTTTATAGTTTCTTTCTTGACACCTAAAGAGTAAAAACATTAATATAGGCATAATTGTCCAAAAGGGTTAACACTGATTGAAATAAAAAGATAAGGGTGAAAACATCACCTAAACTTATCCAAATTTTATTTTATGAGAGTATTTAGACTCATAATTATCTTAGAATCAAATGTTATAATTTTTTTTCCATTTTAATAGGGAAATTAATTTATAATGATTTAATACTTTAAGAAATTCCAAGAGTGCCCCTCCCCTCACTTATAAAATCGACCATTCTCTTCTATTTTATTAACACTTTTAAAGACTTTTTTAGGAGATACCTTAAAAAATACACTCCTTATATACCTAAAAATTTCAAAGAGTCCTTGGTGTGATAAAAAACCATATTAGGAAATATTTTGGTGTAAACCATAAGAGGTTCTACGAAGAAGAGGTATAATTATTAACTAAGTATTTTCATTTTGTTTATTCTTATACCTCTTTAAAATATCCTTAAATTATACTAAAATAATTAAAATAGTATCTTCCATATATTTATATTTAATTATGTTAATTTCATAACCTATATCCATCTCCTTCTTTCATTAAATGGAAAAAACCATTGTTCATGTGTATGGCGTACTACCACCTTGTGAACCGAAGTAATTAATTTTCTATAAAATCCCATTAAGGTTGGTTTTAATGATTTAGTTAATATATATATATATTATATATATATATATATATATATATATATATATATATGATATTCATGACATATTTATCATTATTTAAATATAATATATCATTTTATTTCTTAAATTTCTATTCACTAAAAAATGTTAATGTTGTTTATGTGTACGTGTGGACTACCACCTCCATGAAGTGATATACTTTTTTTCATAACCACTTCACATAGATTATATATTTATGTATTTTTAAATATATAATATGGTATTAATTATTTAATTATAATTCTATAAATATAAAATAATACTTACCTTCTTTCTATAATGATCGTTGAAAAATGGAAACGTTACTCATGCGTTTGTATGACCTACCGTCTCAATCATTGTAACGTAGTTCATTTTTCATAACCATATTTCATGGTTGGTTTTAAAATTATAATTGATGTATAAAAATTATAATTAATTCATGATTATTATTCTGTATAAGATTGAATATTGACCACTTTGACCATAATCAACCCATCTAAGTAATTTTGTACATATAAGACAAATATCATCAAAACGTCTAATGTAAACTAAATTGATTAAGTAATTTATTATGAAATGGTAAAATGAATAATTAAAATTATAAAAGTTCTTAATAAAGTAAATAATTAACATTATTTTATGATTTTGTCATGTAAAGAATGTATCTAATGATTTAGACTCATGTTAAGGGAATTTATTTTAAAAATCATAATTTAAAATTTCCCTTAAAACTAGTTTTTATTACATGTTCATTTTCTTATAATTATTTTATGGATGTATCTATCTGTACATGAATGATTTATAAAGGAATTTTTATTTCAATTTTTAATTTCTTTCAAATATTTCCAAAAGGAATCTTTTTTATGTATTTTATATGGAATGTTTTGACTTTATTTTTAAACAACAAAAGGAATGTTATATTTTAACATATATAACATCAATATATTTACCCATGGATGAAACCATTATTTGATTTATATCTTCCTTTATAAGCTTCCATGTTTTCTTAGAAAAATCCTTTCTATTTGTTCTGGGAATTTTAGATTTAAAAAATAGTTTTTAATATAATGGGATATGTCAATATATAGAAATGATTTCTTATAGGTGCAATGAATATTTTTAAAACTACAATATTTTATGTGTTATGATTATGTTATGGCTCTTGATAATTTTTTATGATGAAAGGTGGATCCATTATAAACAAATTATGGGTGGGTTTATGATATCCCTCTATTTTATTGGGTAAGATATATTTTGAAAGTTTACCATGTGGGTTATTCCACTTATAACTGTGAAGGTTATTCTATTTTTAACCATGAAGTTTATCCAATGTATAACCATGAAGTTTATTCCATCTATAACTATGAAGGCTATTCCATATATAAGAGTGATATGAAAATTATGGCTCAAGTTAGCTATATGATTTATCTATGCTTGCTATGTTTTTATAAAAATATTTTGATTTTTAATGGTAAACAACAAGCTTATTTTTAAAGATAATTATAAGATACTTCTTAAGGGAGATAAGTATAAATGTTTTATAAAGTTTTCATAATATTTTCATGATTGAAAATAAACCCTTATGAGTTCATTTTACCTTTTAAATTTCTTATTAAATTTTTTAATAATTTTTTTTGGGTAAGGAATATAACTTATTGGGTAAGAAAATGTTTATTTTGAACCAAAAGTTTATCTTAAAAAGTTAAACTTTTATATGTATTCATGGAAGAATGATTTATTTATTTATTTTTATGTACCTTTATAATTTTTTTGTGCTCATACCATGTTCTAAAATATTTTTTATAGGGTTTTAAGTATGAGTAGGGACAAGGATGAAGGCATGATGAAAATTATGAAAATTTTTCATGAAAACAAATTGTTTTATCTTAAAAGTTTTTTTTGAGAAAAATGGATACCAAGTGTAATTGTCCAATTTGTGATGTTATAATTATTTATGTATGGGTGATGACATAATTATATAAAAATATAAATATAAAAGTTGTTTTGGGATGAAATAAAATGAATTATTATCAAAATAAACTATAATATGTATTTTTTAAGGCCATGTCCTTATATAAACCGCCCTCCAAGGATAATAGGAAATAATATTTACATGATAACATGAAAATAATGACTTTTTAACTTGGTAATATTTCCATTTATGACACAAAAAGGAAAATTAGAATTATATCCATTAGGAAACCATAAATATTTAATCCACTAATAAAATAACAATTTAATTTCTTTTAAAATTGAATAAGAAGATTTTAGATTCATTAATTTTTTTGATCTTTTATTGTCAAATAAATCAAGTTCTAGATACCTTCAAATTTGGGAAAGATATAACCATGCCTTCATAGTATCAGTGGTACTGTTAGGTGTTCTAATTTGGTATAAAATATGTTATCAAATCAATTTTTATCAATATGCATAACATCTACCTTGTTATGAACCAAAAAATTAGACTAATATGATAAATCCTCATAAATAATCCAATTTATCCAATTATTATCTCTCTGAAAACCATCCATTTTTTAGTTTATAGTTAGTCCAAAAGTAATGAGAGGTAATGATGATACAATAGATTTTATCTGAATACTTGAGAGAACTATTCGAGTTTCATCTCTTTCAATTCTATATTTTGTAAAATTATTTTTATTCCATCAGAATGGATGATCTATCAGAGAAATACATATTTATAGTAAAAAAACAAGGCTTTATTCCATTAAATATCATATTCTTTTCTGTCATACATGCAGTATGGACAAGATTTTAGACTTTGTTTATTCCATCTAGATAACACACTGTACATCAGAAAGTCACAAATTGTCAATATTAGTTTAGATTTGAGCATAAAATTTCAATATGTAATTATATAATATATAGGTACACTTTTATTACATAATAAAGTCAACTCATTAATCAGTGGATTTAAATAAACATTGATATTATTTTTTGATTATATTGGAATTATCATTTTCAAATATATATGGTTCCTTCATCAACATCCAAGGAGGTAAGTTATACGGAGTTATGAAAATAGTCCAATAAGAATATTTAATTTTATAAGCACCAAATGTTCATAAAATATATGTATAAAGACCTAACCATATGTTATGAGGTTCTGAAGAAAAATATGGTTGCAACTGATCAAAGTGTTTCTAAGAATCACCATTACAAGGATGATTTAATATTTTACCAACATAAACATTGGATATGTTCCATTTCATTAATGTAGCCATGTTTTGGAACATAAGTAGAACTATAGTCTATATGTAATCAATAAATAGCTCCAATTTTTAGTAGAAATAAATATATAATTTACTTATTTTCCTTTTTATACAATAATTGTCCAAATATTTGATAATTAACTAATAACTCATTTTTACTATAATATAACATGCATTCAATTGAACATGCATGGATATTTTGGTAAATTAGACCCAAATTATGATCTAAATTATTTTTCTTTCATAGAAATTTTTAGGAAACATATTTCCTTTAGACAAAAAGTACTTAACCAAATAAAATATTTAATCAAAGAAACTATTTGACATTCCAAAATCAAATTTTATAGCCATAAATTATGTGCAACTTTAATTTTTTATCTTTTATTAAGGATATGAGGTCTCCTTACTATATTTTAAAAAAATCCTAAATTCCATATTTTTACAATTTAGGATTAAAATTATAATTATGAGTTTTTATTTCTTGAAAATTTGGGTCAACAAAATCATGTACTAAATTTTGAATTTGTGATGGTTCAAAAAAATATCACTATTTCATTATGAATTTATTCCACTATTTTAATACAAAAATACATAATCATTTCAAAAACCAAAACACAAATGATGAACCCAAACATTATCAAATGATTCATATCATTTTAGAACACACTTCTTACACGAAAACATAATTGTTCCTTCTTATTTTTTTTTGAATTTGAAGATGTGAATGATATAAATGATTCTATACCCTCAAAGTAGTCATGATTTATACGAGAATAATTTTAATTTCTATGATGATATATCTAATACTGATATTTTAGTAAAACATTTAAGCTATGTCCTGGGTCCATAGTATTCTAAAAAAAATAACTGTAATTAGTTTATTATATAAAATTTTGAAAATGTATTGCTTAACTTATTTTCTCTAAATGAACAGATAATTATTTTTTTGATATATTAAATAAAATATAAAATATAAAATATTATCATAAATTTATAACTTTAAAATATGTTTTTTAGAGTGTAGAAATTTTCGCTCATGCGAGTATGGGAGGCTGGTGTTACACATGAAGGGGCACATATGTGCACATTGATTCAACATGTCTATACGGTGCACAAGTGTGCCAATTTGTACTAAATTATAAAATCTTTATTAATTTATACTAATCTAAACTGATATATAATAATATTTATTAATTTATACTATTTTATATTAAATTATACTAATTTATACTAAATTTTAACAATTTATACTAAATTATATCAATTTATACTAAATTATATCAATTTATTCTAATTATATCAATTTATAGTAATTTATATTGATTTATACCAATTTTCATTGAATTTATACAAATTTGTAGTAATATGTATTAATTTATACTAAATCCTAAAAATTTATAGCACATCATATCAATTTATAGTAAATAATGTATATTTATAGCAAATTAAATCAAATTTTACTAATTTATAATAAAAAATAACATTTTTATTAATTGATACTAATTTATTTGAATATATAATAATTTTTATTAATTCATACTAATATATGCTAATTTATTTTCATACTTAATTTTTTTTATTAATTTAAACTAAATTATACTAAATTATATTAATTTATACTTATTATTTTTAAATTTTTACTAATATATAATAGTTTTTATTAATTTATTATAATTTATACTAATTTATAATACTTTTTAAATTAATACAGATTTATTGCATTTTATATTATTTTATACTAAATTATATCATTTTATAGTAATTTATATTAACACATACTAATTTTTGTTGAATTTATACTAATTTATAGTAACTTATATTAATATATACTAATTTATACTAATTAATAGTAAATTATATAAATTTATTGTAATTGATATCAATTTATAGTAATTTATATTAATTTATACTAATTTATAAAAATATATAATAAATTTTATTAATTTATAATAATTTATACTAATGTATTACAATGTTTACTAATTTGTACTAAATGATTTAAATCTTTACTAAATTATATTAATTTATACTATTTTTTTATGAATTTATACTAATTTAGAGTAATTTATATTAATTTATACTAAATTATATTAATTTATAGTAAATCATATTAATTTATACTAATTTTCAAAAACTTAATACTAATTAAAAGTAATTTATATTAATTTATACTAAGTTATACTATTTTAGAGAAAATTATATCAAATTATATTAAATTATATCAATTTGTGGTAAATCATATCCATTTGCAGTAAAATATATAAATTTATAATAAATTATATTTATTTATACTATTTTTTCTTAATTTGTACTAAATTATACTAATGTATAAATTTTTTTATTAATATATACTCATTTATACTAATGTATAACATTTTTTATTAGTTTATACTAAATGATACTAATTTATATTAATTTATATTAATTTATAGTAATTTATAATAATTTATTCTGAATTACATCAATTTATTGTAATGTAAATTAAATTATACCAATTTTTATGAATAAATAATAATTAATATCAATTTATAATAAATTATATTATTTTATAATAATATATATGAATATATTATAATTTTTATTAATTTTTGCTAATTTTTATCAATATACATTAATTGTTATTAATTTATACTAATATTTAATAATTTATACTAAGTTATACTAAATTATATAAATTTATATAAATTTATATTAATTTATACTAATTTCCTATAAAATTTTACTAATTTAAGAAAAATAGTTTTAATTTATAGTAAATTATATCAATTTATATAAATTATATCAATTTATAGTAATTTATAACAATGTATAATTATTTTTATTAATCTAGACCAATTTATAATTTTTTATTAATTTATACCAATTTATAATAATTTCTATTAATTTATATGAATTTTAAATATTTTTTTATCAATTTATAATAATTTAATATTGATTTACAGTAATTTATAATAGATTATTCCAATTTTTAGTAAATTATACTAATTTATAATAAATGTATTGCCAATTTAATAAATTAAAATTATTAATAATCTGTATAAATTTAAAAAATATAAAATATAAAAAATTAATGATAATTAAATATAAAGTTAAAAATAAAACCACAAAATTTGCAATTTTCTTTTCAATTTGTTGATTTGGCCCATAATATTCTGTATTGAAGAATAAAATTGAAATCTATGTGTTTTTTTTATACAAATAGAAGTTGTATGCAGGGATTGTGGGGGATGTTCATATTTATGATTTACTTTTTTTGTGATAGATTTTTCCTTCACAAAATGTCATTTTTCTAGATAGTTGTAATGATTATTTGTGAAATATTGATTATTTGTGTTGAGTATTTATGATAGGTAATATATTCATCGCAAAAAACTGCCACTCATAATAATGTTTCTCGCTCATGGAGATGGTATTTGTGATGGACTGGTTTGTTGAAAAAAAACATCGTTAGAGAATTTTAATGAAGCTATCACAAATAATTGAAATTGTGATGAAATCCATCACAAATACACTATCATATGCATATTTTTGCCGAATCCATTACAAATACGTCTTATCCAAATGAATTATTTATTATGGATTGATCGAAAATACCCCTTATCAGAATGTGGTTTTAACGATGGACACACCGGTCTATCGCAAATAACTTTTCCAAAATAAACTATTTGCAACATAATTTCCATTACTCCGCAAAAAGTTCTCTCCCACCTCTATATCCGGATGCACACCAAAATTATTTGTGATGGACTAGTTCACCTATAAAAAAACTATCATGAAGAATTTATTTATGATGGATTAACTAGTCCAACGTAAATAAGTCGATCTCATAAATTATTTTCAATGGAATAACACTCAGTTACAAATAACATTTCACAACAAATCAATTTTCTTATGGTCTATACAATAATTTTTTGAAATGGTAGGTTTTAATTCTTCTATTTGTGACAAGGGCTCCTAGTTTTTCCATTAGAAAATATTTATGAGAAAAACCAAGATAGCTCTCAATCCGAGTGATCTGAGTATCTATAGAAGATTCGGAAGTAAATTGAGTTTCACTTTGTCTGACTAGCATATTGACCACTCCATCTTTTATATTCATTCAAAACATGTTTGAGGCCCATAAAAAAGATTTGTTTTTCATTCATGAAAAGCAATGTGTGATCTACAAAGAATAAATGAGAGATGCTAGTAGAGTTGTACCTAACATTGAAAGGAATTATTTTTCTCAGATAAAGAGCCCTATTGAGGTTCCTACTTAGGGTATCATGTGCTATGACAAAAAGACTAGGTAAATAGGGTTATTTTATTGAATACCTCTCATCGATTTGAAAAACCCAAATTTCCAACACATTAATGAGACTCAAAACCAAGAAGTGGAGAAGTAATGAAAACATAAATCATAGAACAACTCTAAAAATCCTTGATGCTGCATCATTGCATCAATTTAAGAATGAAAATATATTATATAGTATTGTAAGTTTTTTAAATTTACACATTAACTAAAACATTGGATCTAAATACCTTCTTATTGATGTCATATACCATATTTTGGGATTAAGAAATTGTTCCTTGAATATATATATGTATATATATTAAAAAAATATATTGTTCATCTGAGACTAGCTTGGGGAGTTGGAAAAAGAGACTATCATGATGATTTTGGATAGGACTTTATACATGAAATTACTAATAATAATGGGCTAAAGTTGATAAAAAATAATGGGATGTTTTACATTCTGAAAAAGAACATAAGTGGTTACATAAGTGGATACCAAAAGGTGACCACCTAAAAATAAATTCTGAATATATATGATGATATCCTCTTTAATAATATCTCCAGAAACCACAAAGAAAGAGATAAAAAATCCATATAGACCTGGGGAACTATCTAATATTAAATGAAAAAATAACATTCTAATTTTTCCATAGCATATGGAAAGGTCTCAAGACTGGAATTCATCCACTCACTACTCCACAATCCATTTTTATTATATTGAAAAGCCACTTTTAAGGGTAAGTGGGAACCAACCAAAACATCCTTCAGCATCAAATCACACCCTTACCCATACAAAATACGCATTACAAAATCCAAATTCCAAAAAACCATTCACCCCTCCAAGACCGTAGCATGAGAACTATTTCAAAATTCAAAATAAACCAAATCATCGCAAATCCCATGAGTCAACCTGAGATCACCAGCTTCAATGAGTACTGTACATCCTTGCCAACATATGCATCACCTTACTGCCATCTCAACACCAGTGCCCACCACCACAAGCCGCATCAAACACTACCTAAGCATCATTTCATCCAACATCATCGTCATTGACGAAAAAACACCACCGCATCAGAAATACGGAGACAACCGAATGCCAGAAACCATAATCACCACCAAGAGAAACCAAAACAGAACACCAAAGCAACAACAAAATAAAACCAAAGCCATAAATCAAAACTATAAAAGAACCTTGAAGCCCTTTGAACCTTGAACCACAATCCCAAAACCATGTAGTTACCATTGTGTCAGATCTAACTCGGAGAGGCATGCAAGAACTTGGGGTCAGAGCAGGTTGAACGACCAAAAAGATATTCAGAACATAACCATATTCGGGTCCAAGAATTCATTGGCACAAAACCTTCTCCAAGTTTAGAATCTTCACCAAGAACGGAACCAGTAGCACATCAACAAAAACCAAATAGAAAACCACAACCGTAACCTTGCAAATAGGGACATAGAACATAGCATCCGAAAGAGGAATCAACCACATGACCAGAAAAATCACCACAAAGAACCCGAGAAAGGGGGAAACTGTGGCTGAAACCCTAAGAGGAACAAATGTGAAGGTAAAGAGGAAAATCCGATGAAAGAGGAACAAGGGCTAAAACCCTAATAAGAAGCCGATGAATGGAAAGGCCCGCGTTGCCTTGGATAATTATATCTATATTTTATACCAACTTCTTTAAGAATCTCTGAAAATTAATTTACCTCTAGAGGGATAGATTCACCACAGTTACTAATAAATTTTCCACATTCTATTCATAAGTTGATATTACCAATATTTTTTTCCTTTATGGAAGAATGGAAATAATAAGTATTCTAATTTCCTTCTTTAATCCATTGAATCTTGGACCTTTCGTGGGCATTTTTCTCAACCTACAATAAACTATCAATTAAGTCCCTCTATTTTCTTGTAATATAAATAACACTATCCTCACCCCAAGTAGTTTGAAAAATATTATCTAGAGAGGTTATTTCAATTTCTAGATCATTGATGCAGTTCATGGAAGTTTCAAGCATTTATACTATTCCTTAAGATCCACATTGCGTCACCTGAGATTCGTATATAGTACATCCCAAGGTTTCCCATGAACTGGGCCATCTGAATAATTCTTTACCAAATCTAAAAAAACATTTTCCTCGATCTAGATTTTAGAGAAATAGAAATTTTGAGGGTGTCCTCTAGATCCTTCCAAAGAGAGATACATGAGTAAGATCCAAGAGATACTTTTTTAAATGAATAACTAAAAAATTTAAGAAGTAATAAATACCTTGAATATTTTAAATATACCATTTAAATTTAATCCAAATTCGTTGTTTTCCTTATTTGTTATTGAACTCGGTGTAATTCTCTCATAATAATCCTAAATCCATAAAATTATTGAATCAAATGAAATAACTAAAACTTTAAATCGCCTTCCACAAATAATTTAATTCACCTATTTTCATAGATTGGTCCAATATAGTGTTAACATCCCCTCCAGTAAAACACAAAAGTGAGACCAAATTAATGGCTAATAGGGAATCCCATAAAGCATAATTCTTCCAATAATCACATTTAGAATATCTAAAAGTTAAAAATATAATACGAAATTGAAAATTCACCTTAACTGTAATATATTGAGAAGAATCATTATCTATCTACCCTTGGAAATTCCCCATAAATAATATCCAAATATGTTAATATTCTGGGATGTCATGTATGAAATGCTTCAAATAAAATTTCTTATAAATCTATTGAATATAATTAACAATGTGCTTAGGCTCCAATATAACCATTATTAAGAACTTTCAACTCTTGGATTTTGAATAAATATACTCATATTTCCTAGGAGAACCCATCCCATAAAATTATATGTAAAAATAGATAACATGATTAATAGTTAGAGGTGGCTTTGAACACCTTACTCCCAGAACTTAGCTTAGAAGAAATCAAACTTCTAGAAATAGACCTATCCTTAAGCCCGATAGTCCTCACACCAGATTCTTTATTATCTAAATCTTTCTTATTGTTTCTATTATTAGAAAGAGGAGTAATGTTGAAAAAATCAACAATTTTATCCAATTAACTAAATGATTTATAAGTGATAACAATAGTATATTCATATATATATAGGAATGAATCAAGAAATGATACTTATATTAGACTTGGAATAAACTCCAAAAGACTGAGACATAGGATGGTCAAACTCCACACCCATAAGGGAAACATTTTGAAATGAGTATAAAAAATTAAAAGAAATATCAACATAAAAAAATTCTTCTAGTGAAATAAGTAACATATTGTTTCCTATATCTTCAAGATAGGTAACAACTTTCAGGCTTAGAAGATCCACACTACTACTAAAAAACTGATCAATAACCGATAAAGCTAAATCACCATATATCATAAAACATCCAAGGGATAAAGTAACTTAGGATATAATTCACCAATGAAACATGAGACTCCCACAAAATCAATATGTTAGGAAAGAGGGACCCTATAATAAATATGCATAATTTTCATCTTTCCAAAGTACAATGAGGCATGATAAAAGAACTCACTAATTGAGACATTATGTGAACAAATGGAACCAAAAACACTAGATTGAGAAATTATAAAAGGTAATCCCATTGAAATATATTATTTAACTAAAATAATCATTTTGGTATCCAATAACAATTGATAATGAGATGATCTTATTTAAAAATTTGATGAATGACTATGTTAACAATAGGTGAAACAATATCTAACTTTGTTGGAAAGAAGACAATCCTATCAATGCGAGAAGGAGGATGTCTTAGAGAAAAATATACTTGGGGGATGGAATATATATATCCATTTACATAAAAATATTGGATTCCATGGTAAATTTTATAGTCAAAGATTTCAAATCCACACATAAGAAATGACCAAAGTATCCCCCTATACTTTTCAAATAAGACAGATTGAAAAAAACCCGAGGTAATCCTCTGAGATAGATCCAAATAGTAGTAGAATGTTATTATTTACATTCATGTATTCTCAAGGACCAATGATAAATAAAGAATCTAATCATATCACATTTATAGGATTAATTCTCCCAATACCGAATAAAATAGGCTTATGAAGGATTTTCTATTGAAAATATAAATATCTAGGAGTCTATATAAACTCTAATAAGAGAAAAAGAATTTAAAGGCATGAAACGAAGGGTGATAATTCCCAATAGCTTATTAAAATACTTAAATTATAGGTTTTAAATGATGTTAATAGATATAGATATGAAAAAATGTAATTATAAAAAACAATAAAGAATATAACATGAAAATTAAAAACACAATAATAAAATAAGAAATAAAAAGACCATTTAAAAAGGTTCAAAATATTTTAGAACAAACTTGAATTAACAAATTCAATTCACCTTAAAAATATATCAATAGTTCTATTCTATAATAACTTAGAAATGTCCTATTCTTATCTAAGTGATTCTAGTCATTACTCTAATATAAATGATAGAATAAGGGATGATGTAGACTCTAAAGAACCTCTCGGGTGAGGAAAAATTAAGAATTATCTCAGAATAGAAACACTTCAGAACACTAAGAACCACATTTTCTTTATTGTGATGGAATGAATTCTAAAACCCTAACTCCTTACTATTTATAGATATATGGGTATTCAATATCCCCTAAGGAATCCAAATTCATAGAAAACTAAAGGAGGTGCAAGAAATAGCCTCCATTGGTCATTTAAAGCATTAAATAGCCTCCAAAAAATGACTTAATTCTCAGACCTACTTGGTAGGTCAATTAATAAGACTTAAAATTTGTTAAACCTTGAAAAAGAGGTGTTTAAATAATATATCAATGTTGTATTATGAACTTTTTCATAAAATGGGCCATAAAACCTATTACTTTAAGACCAATCCCAAAACCCATTTGGGATTTTTCATTTCCTCAAGTTTATGTTTTAATTATATAAATAACACATTATATATTTTATAAAGCCACATTATTTATTTAGTCAAATAACTATTAATTAATTAAATATTTCGAATTTTGAAAACATAAATCGCATTTGTGTTTATAATAAACATAAACATTTTCATGTATAAACCAATCACATTAGTACAAAAATTCCAGTTAGCATTATCTTAGGTGTGATCCCAAGGGCCCTTTATAAAGTGAAAAATAATCATAAATTTCATTCATAATTATAAAATAATATCATTTTCTAGATACATACCACAACTGCCCAAATTAAGATGGGTTTTTGTACAATCTAATCCACCATATGAACATCACAAAAGTTTCATTGTCCTTGACATCTAGATTTAGCATGAGACATGGATTATTTCAGTCTCATATATATTATATATTTTTATCAATTCCAAATCTCAATTAATCTTATAAAATTATATCGCATGTAATTATCTTAGAATAGAAATGCACTTAATTAGTCAAAACTCAATTGAGGGACTTGATTTCATAACCAATCATATAGGAAAACACATCCTATGTTGGTTAATAGAATCCCTCTACTTGATTATTATCATACCCAATCACTTTATATTAATCCAAAATTATCAAATGTCATTAAATCATTATCAAAGTATGAAACATCATAAGTAGAAAATTTCTTTGAAAATATGAAGTCAAATTATCTATAGTAAATCCTCACTAAAGTAACATTAGGGTCATATATATGACAATCCATGCGATATACTTTAAGTGGGTCAATCTGAATATAATTTCACCAACTTAAATATTTGATTGATCAGTTCAATCTCTATACAAGTGATCCTACTCATATCGGTCTTAACATATCATCAAAAACCAATATAATGATCATTTACCAGGATTAACATTGTAATACATGTATTTTAAGGGGTTGTTATCATTTCATATCCTATGTTCTATACAGTAAAAATAAATAAATGTTAATGTATTTCCGTTAATATACATTATATGATACAATATATCCCTAAACCAGTAAAACTTCACTAAATTTAGGGAAAAAACACCCAAAATATCTCAATTTCATTAAAGTTAGTCATAGGTGTATATTATAATAAGAAAAATGGTGTGGATTTGATTCCATTGTTGCATAAGGGGACTTTTTAGGGGATCTAAAATATTTTTACCTACAGGAACTTGAAAAATATTAATATATCATCTTTCAATTTTCTCAGAAATGAGATGAAATCATAAAAGAATATTTTTGGATCTTTGTTGAGATTGGGATTCTTTATCTTATGTAACCAATCCAAAATTTTCAAAATAAAGTTCAATTGGATACATGATATAGTGACCTAATATTTTTATACATATTATTACATGATTTTTAATATAATTTTCTAATAAATACAACCCAAAGATTGAGAGGCCTGTTGTATTTTTAAAATTAGTTTAATAATACATCAAAGTGAAACTAAAATAAAATGTCTTTATTTTAATATCTATAATGAGATCACAAATCTATTTGAGCTCCTAAATCTACATATGAGAACTTGGGGAATACATAAACAAAAGGGGTGATCTATTAAGCCAAGTAAATCAATAATCATGATGAAGAAGCATAACACATGAGTTAAAAGGCATAACATGATATCATAAAAAGGAAGGATTATGAATAATCATATGGGATTATGAAAAAAATAATGGAATCATGGGATCTTGGAAACATGGTAATGTGGAAACAATGTAAAACTTATAATAATCATAAGTTAATGGTCACCTCCAAGACAACATCACATGGTGTACATAGTCCGAGAGTGAATTAGGTTTACTCCCTAATTCGACACATATTGTCTCATAAGAAATAAAAATCAACCAATTAATTGGATAAATATCTAAGTGAATCCATCCTAACATGTTAATTCAAATTTTTTCCTTGAAATGAAATCATATATAAGGCCTAAACGTTAGAAAAACCCCATAGGAAGGAAATGGTTCACAAAATCATTTTTATAGCATATCCAAATGGAATATCTAAATGAATTCAATGAAAAAAAGTATCAAATCAATATTGGATATTTTTATATAAATAAGTAAGAATAGTACATGAAAATTAATAATATTTGAGTTGAATATATGAAAAATAGTGGAGAAATAATTTTGGAAATATTCTTTTAAGATGGGTTTTTGGAAAAAGGGTTAAAGAATCACTAAAGAGGTTAAGGGAATAATAATCTATATAAAAAAATAAACTAAACTAGTTTTTCATAAAAAATAAGTTTTTTTTGAAACTATTTAAGGATAAAAACATTTCATTGAGTGTTACTTTAAATGAGGCAAATAAAATACAGAAGCTCCCTTTAATTGGGTTTTCTTAACAAAAGAAATTAAGAAGGGAAAGTTTAATACATGTATATTACCATAAAGGAAAGGTGAATTAAACTATGTATATATGTGTGGTAAATATATAAATAATATATAATTAGTATATAATAACAATATAGTGATAAATAGAGGTAAGTAGAGAGAAATAATAACCTAAAGAAAATGTGGTGGTTCAGAGGGATCCCTTACTTTAGGTTCTATAATCACTCTACACGTTCACTTAACATCTTGAATAATAAAATTAGATTTATTAATTACTTAATTTATAACATTTTACATCATTATTTTATTTAATATAATTATATTATGATCATTTACAACCATTTAAATTAGATATAAAGCTTAATTTTGTTGTTCCAAGGGCATTCGTTTCATGGTTCCAAGGTCGGATCAATTGAGGATAAATATTAGAGTTCTTTTTAAATCGGAATACAACTCAAAATGTGAAAGGAAATGATATTAATGTAATTATATAAATTTAAATGGTACTAAATATACAGATGTTTTTTGACATAGGTATGATTCATTTAGTAAAAATGTTAATGCTACATGATTAGTTTATTTTGGCGGTTTTACCGACCATCATAAACTAGATTCTTTTTATTTAATTCAATGATGATTAATATATTTCAGAACATTAAATAAGTTATAATATACTTATTATCATCATATTTAACCATAATAATATTTCTATAACTATCCTTTATGGTGGTGGAGAAACACGATATACATTGTTCATGGATGTGGTGAATCTACCATAATTTGAACAAATTTTTCATTTTTAGAATGAGAGGAGAAGAGAAGTGGATGGATGGTATATATTATATTTAAAAAATATATTTATAGTATATATATGATATTATATTCATTATTTTCTATTGGATTTAATTTTTTTGGATGATGGCGAGGAAGTAAAATTAAAAGGATTGGTTGAGGGAATTACCTTCTCTTGGGATTCCACTTAAGGCCCCTTGAAATGATATTTTTATGATAAAAAGGATTATAAGGACATGGGTAATGGATTTGAAGAGATATTGGTAGATTTTGGGTATGCTCTAAGGTTTAGAAGGTGTGAGGTGAAGGGGTAGTGAGGGGTGATATTTTAAGGAAATGATATGGGTGTTTTTAAATATAATATTGATTAGTTTATTATTTTATATCTAGACTACCAATAGTGATGATTGTTATGACTATATAAAGTAAATGTTACATGTGAGTTTGAAATAATGGTTTCTTACATCATCCATGACTCATAAATTTATGTATTTAGCTAAAAATGTTAAATATTGTATTTTACTATATTTTACTATTTATAAAAAATTCAACTATTTTAGAAAAATACCAAAAATTAACCCTTTTTTGATGTTTATATTCAAAAAATGAAATAATTTTATGAAACTAATTTTCTAAATTATATAAATTATTTTTTAATTGAAATCCTTATTTATTTTTTAGTTATAATTTTAATATTATGATCAATTTTATGACCCTTCAAAAAATTACTTATGGTCTTATAAAATTATATTATCATTATGATAAAGCTTAATATTTATGTATAAAATTATTTTATAAAAATAAAATTTCTTTTAATTCATTATATTTTTTTATAAAAATGCTATTAAAACATTTATATTTTTCAAAACTACACAGAATTATTTCATCATTTTAAAAACATTTATTTACTTATATCATGATATAAATATGTCATATTTTCATTTTATAAGATAAAAAATATTATTTTACTCCCCCATCGATGAGGCTACTATTCTAATTGTTAGGTTACTATTATTAATGTCCAGATTACTATTCTAATATTTGGATTACTATAATAATGATCAGATTGTTATTCCAATGGTCAAATTTGTAACAGTTGTGTGGGTTCCTTAAATTCTTTAAATATCTTATATTTTATTCAGTATACATTAAATTATATTTTCTCTCAAGGTTATATAGGTTTTTATTTTCAAGATTAGTATTGTATAACTAATATTTTGTTACATTTCTATAGTGTTTTTTGTGAGTGAAATAATTCTAGTGGATCGAGTAGATCCAAATATTTATAGTATAGTTATTTTATTTTTTATTTTTTATCCCATTATAATATTTTTAATTCTTATAGACATATTTTTTTGTTTAAATGTAATGTTCAAATTAATATAATAAAAAGTTTTTGGTTCTATGATTTGGTGTCTGTGCATTATATAACACCACATTACTAAATATTACACATTTATATAAAAAGGAAAATTATATTTATAAAAAAATTCAATGTTGTTACTTTATTACCCCTTAAGAAATTTCATCCTTGAAATTTTGTTTTACATGCTATGGTGAAAATAGGTGAGGATAGTTTTATTTCATTGCTTCCTCTGATTCCCATGTCGCCTCCTTGCACTTATGGTTCCACCATAGTTATTTTACTATGCGAGCTATCTTATTGCATACAAATTTGTTTATATGATTCAATATATTAGATGGATGATCCTTATAAGAGAGATAATTTTACATCTATATCACCTCCAAATTTAGTGCATGTGAGGGATCTAGTATATAATTCCTTAAGGGGATACATAGAATATGTTATGTACTTGAGACTGAGTTGGTGATAGTGCTAGTCGATAGTCCACAAATTTGATACAATTAAGAATATCAAAGAGGATAATATACATAGAAATTAACTTTAACTTCTTACCTGATATCATAAATCTATTCCATGGTTATATGATAAGAAATAATTTATATGAAACCTTATACTCTATGTCTCTATAACAATAATCAACATAGCTCTTTTGTTGACTCTAAGATTCCCTGATGTGCTGCTGAATGGTATTGAAATATTCTACATTTTCTTCAACCATTTTAGGTCATATCAACATGAATTTTCCAACTTTATCCCAATATGTAGGTGTTCTAAATCACTCCCTATAAAGGGATTCACATTGATCCATTTGGATTCTTGAGTGAAAATTATTACTATATGAGAACTATACCAGAGGGAAATATTGATCCCATTATCCTTTGATGTCTGTAAAGTATGCTCTCAACATGTCCTCAAGTGTCTTCACAGTCTACTCATATTGTCCATCGATTTGGGGGTGATAATCCGTACTGAAGTTAAACTCAGTTTTTTGAGTACGTTGGAGACTTTTCTAGAACTTAGAGGTAAATATTAGATATTGGTTTGATACAATCGATAAAGGTGTCCCATGTATCTTCAACACTTCCATTATATATATCCTTGCAAGTTGATCGAGTGATAAGTCCTCTTGAATTGTAATGAAGCGAGTAGTCTTTGTAAGATTACCCACCACACCCCATATAGCATTATTTCCTCTATATTTATTTTGAATACCACTGATAAAGTCCCTAGATATTTTTACCATTTCTATATAGGTATGGGTAATTGTTTAATCATCTCATTGGATGTTTTCATTTTGACCTTCACTTTATAACAATCCAAGCACTTTGATTTATATTTCTTGATCTCCTTCTTCATATTTTCCCACCAATAGTGCTCTTGGAGATCTTGAAACATATTCGTTCTCCCTGGGTGGATAGAGAAGGTTGAACTATGTGCATCATTCAACAACTCCTAATTTATCTCATGATGTGATGGAAACATAGTCGTGACCCAATCTTATAACTCCCTCTTTATCAATTTTTAACTCTGAGGATTTACCTTATCTTGAATATTCCAACTTCTTATGTATTTTCAAATCATATATTTAATAATACCTTATATTCTCTAGAATGGATGGTTGATCAATCATTGTTTCTAGGTAGAACATCACTCATTACTTTATGAATTCCATGTCCATTCATTGAAAGTATAAAAAGATTGGATCCTTCTCAATTTTTATTATTGATAAGGTTACACGATCCTTTATAGTTAGACCATTTACTACTTTATTTACCATCCTAGGATGATAGTGGATTGAGCAGTCATAATACTTGATCATCTATATCCATCATTGCTGGTGAATATTATGATCTTTTGGTATGAGTATATATTTTAATATCTTATGATATATATATATTTCACACTTTTAAACATAAATTTAATGCTATAAAATCACTAATGAAAATTTCATCTTAGTAAAATATATTTCATGAGTTAGATAGTTCTGATCATGAAATTTTAACTACCTTGACGCATTGGATATCACTTTATCATTTTTTATCAGTACACAACGTAATCCATTTTTTGAAGTAATGCTATATACCACAAACATTTCCCCACTTCAGGGTAGAATAAATACTGGTGAAATTATAAGTCCCCTTTTTTAGCACCTTGAATCTTCCTTGACATTATTCAGTCTAGAAAATATTTACTACCTTATGATTCAACTTCATTTTCAAGTTTAGAAATTATGATAAGTTTCTCAAAAATTATTGGTAATACCCATCTAGTCCAAGGAAACTATGTATCTCTATTAAAAATGTTAGTTTAGGGAAATCCTTGATTTTATTTAACATAGAAGGGTCTACAAATATCCCTTTTATAGTGATAACATCCCCCAAGAATGATACTTCATCCATTCAAAACTCAAATTTATTATAATTTTCATATAAATTCTCCTTTCACAAATTATTTTACATAGTATTAAAATTATCATCATTCTCCTCCATGATTTTGGATTATATCAAAATATCATCTACAAATGCCACAAAATATTTTATGAGTTAATATCTAAAAACTCTATTCATTAAGTCTATGAAGATTATTATAGTATTAGTGATTCATAAGGTAATCATTATAAATTCATAGTTCCATACCTTGTTCCACTGGTAGTTTTGGTAATATCTTCATTCTTTACATTTAAATGGTGATATCCTAACTGAAGTCCCACCTTAGATAAATACTAGACCCCTTGTTTTTAATATAAAACCCATCAATTTATGACATGGGATACCTTTTCTTTATCATTATTTTTTTGAGTTTATAATAATCAACGTATAGGAACATTGACCCATCCATCCTTTTTATGAAGAGGACTGACATATCCAACTGTGAATCACTCAGGCATATAAAAACCCTATCCAGATTTCCCTATAACTATTACTTCAGTTCCTCTAACTCAATGGTGTCTATTTTGTAGGGAGTCTTGAATATGGGTAGATATCCAGGTAAAATTTCAATTGATAACTCAACCACTTGGTCAGGATAAAGAAAATGTAACTCTTCTGGAAATACATTAGTATAGTCCCTCACAATGGGCATGTCTTGAGCATCATTATATCCTTAATCTCAGTAATTTGAGAAATACATGCTTTCTTATAAGGTAATAATATCCGTTCTTGATAAAAATATTCCAAAGGATATTCATCCTCTTCCTTAAAGTTGTACCAAATTAGAGGATGAATCGAGATGTGAAAAGTGTTCTCCCTCTCCCAATAATTGATGTTGGATTTATATAAGGTCAAACAATAAATAACAAATATAGAAGAAAATTATAATAAATGAAGTATAACTAGATTTATCAGGAGATTATGTTTATAAACATCGACTAGGGAGAAGTTATATGCTTAGGATACAATAATTTCTCCATTTTATGTTTTCACAGATAGCTCAACCTCCATGTTTTGAGATGGGGTTATAATATATCTTCTAAATTTTTATGTAATTAAAGAATTTTTAGAAATGTAATCATATAGGAAACTTTAATCTCAAGAATGGATAATGAGTACACCTTTCACTATTTGATTCTAGATACAATCATTTACTATATCCAAAACAAACTTAGAGATGAGAGTACTTAAACTAATAAACATATAAAAGGGAAATTATGAACTTAGAAGGAATAATTTATATTTGAAATGTATACCCTAAATTATGAGTCCCTAGATTTCAATATAGGTTATCCATGGTAATTTTTTTGTTAGGTTTTCAAACCTAATAATCAATTCAATCCCATTAGAATGGTTCATAACGAGTTTGTTAATTTTCTAGAGCATATCCATTGGGATTGTTAAATAGGATATGCATCAAGGTATACTTTTCATACACCAAGTATAGGTTGATTTAATACCCAATGATCCATTTTGAGGTTATTACCCCTAGGTTTATCTATAATAGATCTACATTCACTTTTAGTATCTAGATAGAGATTTTGTTTCATGGAAACTACTCACTCTATACTTCAACAAAATTTCATGATATTTTCATATACTTTGACTTATAATTAGGGTTATCACTGAAGTAATATAGTATTAATACCCAAAAATAACTAGAATTTTCTATAATACCAACTATAGTGACCCAATCCTTTTACATATATTATTACATGATTATTAAAATAAATATAAAATAAATAAAACATAAAGATCAAGAGATATTGTGACTTTGAAATAATATGTTCATAATACATATAAGTTAAACTAAAATAAAATGTCTATTATGATATCTATAACAATATCCTAAATCTCTTTGATCTCCTAAAACTACATAGGATAACCTCAGGAATACATAAAAAGGGGTAAGTTATAAATCCTAGTAAGGGAATATTTTTTTTTGAAGAAACATAATATAAAATCATAAAAAGATAAGGATCATGAATAATCATATGGGGGAATGAACTAAGAAAAATGGAATCATAAGATCCTAGAAACATAGAAATGTGGAAAAAACTTAAAATATGACATATTCATAATGGTTAATTATATTATTGATCCAATTTATTATTATTTTCTATAATTTTAATATATGTAATTTCTTATACACTATAAGATTTGTCTTTTTCAAGTTAAAATTTGGAAACATCTAGAAGTAACATTGAGTACTAACAAATAGTGAACATTTGGAAAAGTCTAGAATTGACAACAAGTACTAACCGTGAGTGAAAAATTTTCAAAGACCAGAAGTGACTTTGAGTACTAACCATGAATGAAAATTTAGAAAATTATGGAAGTGACCTTGAGTATTGATAGTGAGTAAAAATTTAGAATATTATGGATGTGACCTTGAGTACTAACCATGAGTAAAAATTTAGAAAAATATAGAAGTTACCTTGAGTACTGAACATGAGTAAAAATTTGGAAAAGTTTGGAAGTGACATTGTGTATTGACAGTGAGTGAAAATTTGGCAAATTCTGGAAGTGACCTTGAGTATTTTGATTGTGACTGAAAATTCGGAAAAGTATGGAAGTGACCTTGAGCACTGACTATGGTTAAAATTTTTCTAAGACCATACCGACCACATGAAAAGAAATATACCTACAAAATGAACCGAAATTTACCTACCACATTAATAAAAATGTACCTACCTTATGAAAAAATGTACTTACCGCATAAACAAAAATGTACTTACCGCATGAAAAAAATTTACATTCCACATGAACAAAAAAGTGACCTATTATAAAAAATGTACCTAATGAATGAAGAAAAATGTAATGGCTACATTAAAAAAATATAATGACCATATGAAGAAAAATTAATTAACTGCAAATTGAAATTTAGAAAAGTGTTAAACCTATCTTATGACATATATATAACCAATTATTTCATTTATCATATTTTATATAAAAACATACTATCTTTTATTTATAATTTTATATTTTGAATTAATTATTTTATATTTAAAATATTTATATTGATTTAATTATTTATTAAATATTTATTTATTAATTTTTAAAAAAGGAATTTTATTTGGAAGAATTATATGTGGGGTTAAATGATCATCATGTGGGTTGAAGTTCCATATTGGTTTCATAGGAAAATGGAAGTTTTGAATTAAATGTGGTTGGAATTTGAATAGTTTATCTTGCATCCTTTATGTGAATTTTCCAAGGGAGTTTAAGATGAATTATAATTATTTATTAGTACTATATTAATTATTCTAATTTTTTATCTCTATCTATTATGTTTTTAATTTTACAGACTATAAACGTAACACACACAGGGATATTCTACATATGAATTTAATAAAGAAATCCCATTCATCATTGGGAATGAGAAAATGAAATGGATTTCAAATTTTAAAGCTACTATACAAAAGTGATATCTATATACATGGATTTATATAGATCTAGATAATGATATATGAGGTTGAGTTTATTTTTGAATTGTACAAGTGAAACATTCTTTCGAGATCAACTACAATTCTCAACCAAACTACAGTAATTTAATCCTTTATTGCTGGAGAGTGACTTGCTTCTTTAACACTTGAACTATAAAGTAGTCATCTATTTTTGTGATTTTACTTCATTATATTTATTTTATATTTTCATAATTATAACAGGTTATACTTCACATTAAAAGGTAGGTAATTGGGTTTTGACTCCCAAACAAAACTTAGGCATGGGGTTGTGCCTCCAGGGGAAAAATTAAAACTATTCAGGCTATGAATCTAGGTAGAAAAATATAGGATTGGTTTGGGTTTAAGAATCTAGGGGAAAAGGGATTTATAATTAGGTTACGACTCTAAGTGGGTAAAATTCATTGTAAGATTTATTTATATTGGTTATGGTGGGTTCAATCACTATCAATTCATGATAGGGGAGAAGAGTGGACTGATATCTTTTAGATATGAAGCACTATAAAAATATCCTTTGTTCATTTACTTTTAATTCCATTGTAGTTACATTAAAACAATGATATAAATTTAAATTAATTTTTAAAAGTCCAATTCACCCCGTATTAGCTATTTTTACATCTTAAATATGGACCAAACATTAGTATTAGAGTAATACCCCTAACTCTATCTATATTTTATTTGTACTAACACACTACTGACTTAACCATCAAGGGGATAAGATCTGTTTAATATGGAAGGAACAAGCTCAAATAATGGTTGGATACCTCAAAAATACCTCATTTTGATGGTACTGATTATAGATACTCGTAATCTTGGATGGAATTTTTCTTAAACAAACATACCATTTATCATTTTTTAATCATTACTAATCCATACAATCTTCTTGAAAATGAACCTAAATCATTGACTGGTAATGATGTCGTAAAATATGTTTTAAACTAAAAGGTGATGAATATAATATATTGTAAAATAAATAAAAATGTGTATTGTCATGTTTCATCATGTAAAACTGCTCATGATATCTAGAAAATTCTAAAAGTTACAAATTTTGGATTAAATAATATTATTAGAAGTATTTGGGTATGTTAAGAGTTGAATATCAAGAGTTTAAAATGGATGATGAAGAAATTGTTAATAAAATGTTTCATCAGTTTATGAGTATTTTAAATGGTATGAGTTTTTAGGAGAGGCTCTTGAAATTCTTGGTTTTTTTGAAAGATAAATTAGAGTATTTCCTAAGAAGTAGAATTCTAAAAATAAAGTGATATATAAAATTAATAATTTCATGTAATATAACATCGATGAGCTTATAAGATCATTATTATAGTATGAGTTCGAAGATAAAAATATCATTGAAGAAGGTAATTCAAAGAAGAAGGGAATCTATTTTAAATTGAATGTATCTACTTTTTCAACTAATTTTTAGTTATAGAGTAGTGGAATGAATGATATATCCTATGTTACAAAAGGTGGATATAGAAGGAATAAAGACTACTCAATGAGATCTTGGAAAGAATATACTAAGGATGATAACAAAGAGAATAATAAAAGTAATCTTTCTAATGATTCTTAAGATGTAATTTTTCATGAGTATAGGAATACAGGAAACATCAAGAACAATTAACTAAGTCTAAATAAGGACAAAAAACAAGAAGAATAAATAGAAGAAAAAATAGAGGTAATGATAGATGGATTGAGTTGTATTGAGGATTCAAGTACTACTGAAGAATCTTGTTCTGAAAAGGATATAACAAAATTATTCTTAATAGATTCATCAAATTAATTAAGTGATTTTACTTATTATTTATATTCTAAACCTGATTATGAAAATACCACTATTGACACCACCCAAAAATACTTTTTATTTATTATGTAAGGAAAAGTGGCTAAAAATCCTATAAATAAATAAATTAAGGTGGTCTAAAATATTGTAATCCAAGGGCGCCTGCCCGAACAAAATTAGTACCCTTAGGAGGAAACGAACCTAGGTCAGAGAAAATGAGAATATTATCATCTTAAGAATATCTATAAGAATTATATTCGGCCACCATATTACCCTCATTCCATGTATGAATTATGGACATGTGATTATCCATAAGGACCTTGCATCTCCTAAATGAATATTCAATGAACCAAGGAGTGGGAACTTTTCTATATATTGCATTGAAGATGATAAGAGAGTTAGTCACAATATCCCGGATAGAAATATTCCTCTTGTTACAAAGAAGGATACATATTAGAAAGGAAATATCTTCTTCTTAAAGAGAATCCCCAGACCCAAATAAGGTGGAAAAGGTAAGAACAACTAACCATTTGTGGTCTCTGATAACTCATCCACCGTGTATATCCCCCAAACAAAAATATCCATCAATTTTCAATTTTTACCCTGATAGGGGAGGCTTACAACTGATCCACTTCCACTAGTTGCTTTCGGGAATTAAAGTGGAAAGAGCTTGAGGACACAAGAGGAGAGAGGGAGGGCGCCATAATCGAATCTTTTCACATTCTAGAGAAGTATAGAATTAAATTTATAGTGTTAAATATGATTTCTATGTTGGATTTCATTAGATAATTATGTGTTTTATCATTTTTGGACTATAATAGAAGTGAGTTACCAGCTAAGAAAATAAGTACCCTATCCTTTGGCTCTACAACATGTCTTTCCGCACAATAGAAACAATGTTGGAGTAATGTATCCTTAGAGTACACCTGATCAGACTATATGGTGAACTAGAAAAATGCACCCTAAACAGCCTTTGCCTAGTCGTTATTGGAAAACAAGTGGTCTGTAGATTCTGATCGAGGCTCACTACAGTGTATACTTCTCAAAGAAATACAGACACCACAACACTTTGTGTTCTACTTGGTAGGTAGGGTGTTGTGTTTGATATTCCATACCATCAAAAAGAATTTTGAGGAAACATCCTTACACCATAAGGTTTCCCCCCCACAGATCTTGAGGAGATTTTACAAGTTTAATTTTAAAAAAGTCAGTGATTAAAAAAGTATCAGTAGTAGAGACTATAAAGACACACTTATCCAGGTCACTAGACATCTCAATGCGATTAAAGAGGTCCCTATGTTCATCATCTGGGATGTCTCGAATGAAGGTTGGGTGTTCAATTGCCTCCTTTTAGGTGATTTTAGGATCAGGGAAATTTAGGAATCCAAGAAGAGTCCCACACTAGTTATGATGCCAATAAATAATATCCCCTTTACCAATAATCCACCGAGTATGATAATGAAGGTAAGGAATATGATACTGAATCATATTCTGAATTTTATGGGGTTTCAGGCTAGATGAACTCCCTTCCAAGGCATAAGTTCTCTACATGTATTTTACCCACAAGGTTTTCCCCTCAAGAATCTCCCAAGCAAGTTCAGAAGGGAATCTATTCATAGAGCCAGAAACACTTCTAAGATTAAGACACCCCTCATTAATGTGTTTGGAAATTTTACCCCAAGAAGCCCAGTGTGCCTTTCCTTGTAAATAGAAAACCCATAAGATGGAAATCAGAGTATTCTCAATATTCGATATAACATTCTTGGTAACCTTCAAGGTGGAATGAATATGCATGTGTATAGGGGATAAGAAAGAGTTTATCAAGGTAATTATATCTCTAAAGTTAAGTAAACTATTTTTCCAGTTGAGAATGCATCCCATGAGTCTATCAACAACCATATCAAAATGTTTGATAAGAAGAGGGTTATGGGACATAGGGGAACCCAATTATATCATAGGGAAGGACTATTTTCTCATGCCAAAATGGGTTTCGAAGGACCTTATCTGCATCTCTGTACATCTGTTAGGTACAAAGAAAGTGCTCTTCTCATGGTTGATCACCTTCCAACTCTAAGTATAATAAACCTATAGAGATTCATTGAACACCTGAATGGATCTTCTACGTCTATTCACAAATATAATGGTGTCATCAGCAAGCATGTGGTGAGATATATCCCCTGCCAAATTGTTGTTACGATATGGATTCACCTTTACTATTTCAATGAAATAGTAAAAATAGTGTCTGAGCACATCTTGAGAAATGATAAAGAGGGAGGGGGAAAGGGGATCTCCCTACCTCAATCCCCTTATTTCTTTGAAAAACCCAAACTGCTTGCCCATAAATGTAGTGGCCATCCAAGGGGAACTAAAGTAGTGAAAGAGAAGATCAGTATCTCATACTGAGATATCCATACAAGCCATGAACCTATTGAGAAAACTCAATTAAACTCTGTTATAAGACTTTATCATATCCAATTTAATCCCACATTTCTACCAAAGGTCTTCAATTTGATGTCACTAATGATTTCATGGGATAAGGTAATATCCCCTTAGATAGAACTACCTTCCACAAAACCATACCGCTCTTCAGCCACCCAACTTGGGATAAAGGGAGACACCCTTTTGTTGATAATGCTCTCCAAAACACTATAGGGTATGTTGAATAAGATAATAGTTTGATAATGATGCTATGAATAAGGGTCTTTGACCTTAGGAACAAGAACAATATTAGTAGAAAAATCCACACGAGGAAGATTACCTCCATGAAAAAAGTTCTGAACCACACAAATAAAACTGTATTTCACAATGTCCAATCAGAATCTATAGAAAGAATCTGGAAAAGAATCAAGCCTAAGATAATTGATAAGATTAATGGACCACACCACCTCACAAATCTATCCCTCATCAGGGATATCCTACATTCTTTCATTCACTTCACCAGTCACATAACAAGGGACAAGATCAAACAGAATAAAAGAGTCTCTTAAATATCCACCCTCTATGCATGGGTTGGGAGATTCCAGAAGAGGTTTTAGATAGCTTTCTACCATATTCCCCACAACATCCTTATCATTGTGAAAAGACCAATATTCTTTCTAAAACTTAGGATACAAACACCTGTGTTTTTATTTAAGACAAGCATGGAAATAACTCGAGTTTCTATTCCCTCACAAATTCAATTAACATGAGAATTTTATCTAGAAACCCATTAATTATTAAGTAAAAGATCCTAAAGGGAATATTTTTTGTATCTCAGATTAGAAAAAATATCATCCTACCATCTATTGTACAGGTTCAATTCCATAATTTGAATATCTCTATTCAAAACCTCCAGGTTGTGATCACTTGAAGGAAGGACCATAACCCATGATCAAAGATGACCTTTGAGATATCTAAGATTATTATGGATAGGGATATAGGGGTTTCCTCTATATGTTTACTCCCAGAAGTCCCTCATAATGTTAAAGAAGTTTTTATTCTTTTCCCATGAAGAGGAAAAATAGAAGAAATACTCTAAATCACTCATGGACTACAAATATATGTGAAGGGGGGAGTGATCTGAAAGACCACGAACTAGGTTGGAAACTTTGATATATGGGAAGGAGGAAAGATCCACCTCATTCATAAAGTAGAAATCAAGATATCTCTAAGAATTTCAACTAACATGTTTATTATTGCACCAATTATATGAGTATCCAGAGAAACCAGCATCCAAGAGTCTGTTCCTAGATTTGAAAGACACAAAAATTGATTAGCTCTTATCGGGAAGGGGACACATCCTTTTTTCACCTCCAGATTGTCAATATTGTTAAAATACCCTCCAAAAATACATGGATACTCCCCATGATTAAGAGAACTCTGGTCATACCATAGAGACTCTCTGGATTAAGGATCATATTTGGCATAAATAACTGAAAGAATAATCTCTTTACCTCCTAATGAGAGTATGATACTGATATATTGATATGAAGTAGAGATAAGGTCAACTGAATAACCAAATATCTAGAAAATCTAGATGTGAAATTTTTTCGTAGATCCATTGAGGAAACCATAGGCTCTCAAGTATTGTGCAAAATCCTTAACTTTTGTAGCTTCCTATTTGGGTTCTAGAACTACAGCTAGAGAGACTAAGTGAAAAAAAACTCATTGGAAATGAATTTCAGTTTAATGTGATACCCCATTCCATGGGAATTCAAAATAAAGAGGTTAATCGTTGAGGGAATAAGCGCTTGGAATTGTCCGTAGACTCAAGACCCTAAGAGTTCTTTGAATATTTGGAATTGGAATAAAACTTAGACTAAGATCTAGTTCTTACTCTAAATGGTGACCTGTAAAAGTGAGAAGCAGGAGGAAGTCTTTTAATAACTGAATCCTTTGGATTAGAAGGGATAATATTATGGAGCTTGATAGGACCATTAGATTTATGGGTGCTCTAGGAATTATCTAAAAAAGGAAAAGGCTCCATCCCCATAGTGGAGGGAAAAAAGGACACCTCTAGCTAAAGGAGGGGCTTACAAGGTATCTAGAAACTTAGCCTGAAATATGCTGAGCTATTATTCTAGATGTTGACTATTGAACTGTTATGAGAATAATTAGAAAAACCCCATGAAGATAAAGGACCTATATCTAAAGGCAATAAACATTCATACTAGGGATTAAACATCAATTCCTTTCCACGAGACAACCTAAGAGGGAGAGCCTTGAGGATCATAGAGACTTCTGAAGGGAGAAAAAATAGACGATAGTATGGCACTAAGGATAGGGAGGAAGAGTCCTCCAATATAGGAGATTAAGTGGAACCCTCCTTCAATAGATGGGGTGCATCCAGAGGGAACTTCTAAGCCAAATCCAGCCAGTGGAACACCTGAATCCTATTTCTTAAGGGGACGCTCTATAGGGGAGTCTAAATGAGGGGCCACATGGATGTGAGGAGGAGGACGTCTCTGACCATCATGCCCAAACTATCGATGGATCTTGAAAATAGGGATGGAGTGACCTTGAAGGAGACAAAAGGAGTAGAAATTGGGAGGAGGTGAGAAATCAAGAGCTTGTCTCTAGGAGAAGGAATCCTGAACATTGAGACATGTCTATTCTTAGAGTACCTGAGAGATATCCATCTCAACACAGATATGAGCGACTAATACATAATCCATATTAAGGGTCCATTAATACACACAATGGAAGAACCTTAATGAATTATGAATGGCATGTAAGAAGGCTACATTGTTGAAGGGGGTGAGTAAGTCTAGGAAGGCTAACCCAAACTGTAGCAGAAGAGGACACCCTCTCTTGTTGGACCTCCATCGCCCACTGGGAAAGACTGAAGCGCCACTTTATTAATGCATGAGGAGTATAACACCAAGATTTAGTAAAGTAATCTTTAGAATCCAATGATAGGAAGAAGGGATTACATTTCAGTTAAGATACACATGCCAGAGATAGCATCCCCCAGGAGTTGACAAACCCTTAAAAGGCCTACAATGGAAGCTTGTCAACACCAAAGGGCGCCATCAAAGTCCAACAAAGAAGATACATGGCTTCCTTGAAATATAGTGATGAAATATCGAGCATAATAGGGATAATAGCTGATTCACCAACTAGAAGGTTAGTAGAGTTCTCAAGAAGGAATATATTCAAGCACCTAGATGAGTCGAAGAGAGAATCTTTGAAGGACCGCTGGGCACCAACACAGGGCAAATAAAAAACAGGAAGTTTCCAAGGAGGATCTTCAACTTAATGTACACGATCCAAAAAGCACGAGAAGAAGTGATTTCACATATGTTGAGGGATCCAGAGAGGGAATGATTGAAGAAATTTGAAAAATAGGTGGCGTGTGAGGCATGTTCTTGGGTGAGTACTAAACAGAAGACATTTTCATTAATGTATTTCTTTTAAAATTTCCTTATTCCATAATAGGAAATCCAAGGAATTACTTAAATAAGTTAAAATACTTAAACATATATTTTAAAATATCACTATATTATATAATAACCTTAATATTCAATATAAGGTTATTCTTAATGAAAATGAAGGGCTCAAGAAATCAGTTAAGAAATATTAAAATCTAAAATTAAATATTTGAATTATGCACATAGAGATATGGAAGATACTTAATAAAAAATTAAAATTTATTTTACTTAATATTATTAATTAAGGAGAGAAGGTTATTTCATGTCTATTTCATGAAGTTGAAATAAGGAATTTTAATATTATGGTAAAGGATAATGAACAACTCAAAATTGAAGTTGAAAGTTTGAAGTCAAATTTTTCCATTTTTTTCAAGGTAGAGAAAAATTTGATAAATTGATGAGTTGTAATAAAATGAAAAGAATGAGATCTATTCTCAGCTATGATAGTTATTTAACCAAAATATATAAGTCTTTCTTTATTAAAATCACTAATATGAGTACATATATTTCTATATGTTTTATATGACATATGAAAGGTCTTTATGTTAATTAGTTTTCCTTAAGATTTATATAATCTCTTAGACATACTATGGTTTTTATTTATAAATATTAATATTCAATATTTCCTATAAAAAAGTGTTTGAAATTAGTTTGGGTTCCCAAGAATTAATATACTAATCCCATTGGACCCAAATTTGCATGTGCACTAAAGCTTTATTAAATCTATTTTTATAGGAAAAGTGTCTTGGTAAAATCAAAAAGTATGTTTGGTATATGTAAATTGGATGCCTAAGACATAAGAATAGTGATATATCAAACTTTATGTCATTCAATAATTGTGATGAAGGTAATGTTACATTTAGTGATAATTCAAAAGGAAAGGTAAAAGGTTTCAGTGAGGTTGTAATTTATAAGACTATAATTATTTCTAAAGTCTTATATGTTTAAGTATTAAGAAATAATTTTATAATAATTTCAAAACTCTTTGATGATGAATGTTTTCTAAAATTCAAAATGAAAAATTCTTATTTTTAAAGGATAAATTATTCTTGTTTTATGAAAAAAATGACAACATTTATTCAATAAATTTTACTTAATTAACTAATTAAAATATAAAATATTTAAATGTTGTATAATTTGATAACACTTTGTTGTATGGTAGGTTGGGACCTGATGATTTTAGGTTGTTGCACAAGATATTAAATAAATAAATAGTTCTATAATTATTTGAACTTAAAGTGGGTAATTTCTTTATATGTGAATCTTGTTTGAAAGGTAAACAACATAAAGTATCTTAAATTCAATTAAATAAGTAAAGCTATAAGTCCTCTTAATATTATTAATTTTTATTTATTTGATATTATTAAACCTATAAGTTTGGTTGGTAAAACATATTGTTTTGTTATTATTTATTATTTTACTAGATAGACAAGGGTTTACTTTCTTACTCTTAAATATTAAATTTTATCTAAGTTTATCACATTTTTTAAATTAGTTAAAAATGTGAAAGTATAATTAATTAAATAAATTTTAAGTGATCATGGTTTTGAATTATAGAATCTAAAATCTATCTAGTTTTTTTTTGAATAAAATGGGTATTTTTACAATTTTTCATCCCCTAGAACACCACAACAAAATGGTGTAGTGAATAGGAAAAATAAAACACTTCAAGAAATGGATAGGACTATGATAAATGACTTTAATTTGTCTCAATATTTCTAGGAAGAAGGTATGAATACTTATTAATATATTATAAAGAGAATTATTTTAGGACCTTTGTTGAAAAAGACACCTTATGAGATTTGGAAGGGAATAAAACTTAAAATTGGCTATTTTAGAGTTTTTGGATGTAATGTTTTTATTCTAAATTTTGAGTATGTTTGGGATAAATTTGATTCAAAATCAGTTGAATTTATTTTCTTAGGATATTGAAATAACAGTAAGGCATATACAGTATAAAATAATATAGCCATCGTTTTATAAGATTCTATTCATGTTAATTTGATGAAAAGTATCTGAAAAAAATAGATGACGATATTGATAAAATTTAGTAAGAATTTAGAGATTTTAATTTTGAAGAAGAAATACCTCAAGATAAAGATACACATATTGAGGGGGAGAATATTTCTTCTCAATTGAACCTATACATGAAAAATCTTTGAAGACTCATAGAGATCATCCTATTGAGAATGTAATTTGTAATGTTAAATAAAATGTTCAAACTATAAAATCTATTAAGAATATTTTGGATTATAATGATTGTATTTCAAATTTTGTTCCTAAGAATATTGATGATGCTTTATATTATGCTAATTGAATCTTATACATCAAAGATGAATTAGTTTTCTAGGAATAGCGTGTGGACTTTAGTTATTCTACCAAGTGATTCTCATATTATTAGAACAAAATGTATATTTAGAATTAAACTTGATGAATATGGAAATATAGTTAAAAATAAAGCTATATTAGTTGACCAAGATTATTATCAGGAAGATGGTATTTATTTTTTGGAACCATTTTCACTTGTTTCTAGGTTATAAGTAATTAGGACATTATTTTCATATGTGACTTTTCATGGTTTTAAATTATTTCAAATGGATGTCAAAACTTCTTTTCTAAATGGTTATATTTCCAAAGAAGTGTACATTATACAACCACCTTGTTTTGAAAAATAAAATAGTCATGATCATATTATTAGACCATATAAGGATTTATATGGTCTAAAATAATATCCTTGATCCTTGTATGAACGATTAACTAGTTTTATTTTGAAAAAATAATTTTAATATTTAATGACTTATGAATTTGATATGAGTATAAAGGGAGAATTGAAATTCTTCCTTAGTTTGATTTTTTTTCCAAATAAGTGATGGAATTTTTATAAATAAATCCAAGTATGATATGGGGTTAGTTGAGAGATTTTTTTTAGATTATTATAAGAGTTAAAATAATCCCATTACTACTACTTGATAGTTATATTAAGATAAATCTATAAAATATGTTGATGCTAAAACCTATAAAGGCATGATTATAAGTATATTGTATTTAACAACTTCTAGGCCTAATTTAATGTTTTCAGTTTGTATGTGTGAAAGATATCAAAGTGATAATAAGGAGAGTAATTTTAAATATATTTAAAGAGTTATTAAATATGTAAAATGTTCTTTTAATGCTAGTTAATTTTATCCCGATAGAACAAATTTTGATTTAATATGCTATTATAGTTATGATTTTAGTGGATTAAAGACAAATAAGAATAACACTTTAGGTATGTTATATTTTCTTGGTAAATATTTAGTTTCATGGGATTTAAATTAACAAAACTATAATACTATTTACACTAATGTTTCTACAATTGAATCTAAATATATAAATGATACATATTTTTTTTGAAATATTTGTGGATTGAGAAAAATCTTTCGGTTGGAATGATGGAATGATGGAAATTTTATCATACCACATATATTTAGGGGGATTTTGACTCAGATTTTGAGATAAAACTTTTAAACTATTTCATTTTTCCAATGTGTATATTGAATCTATTTTATTATATTTGGTCAATGGAATGTTCTTAAAAAGTTGGATACTATTTAATTCACTAAAAATAATTATTGAGATAACTTTTTATGTAATGAACTAACCCCAAAAACCTAAGGCCATTACCTTACTTTATTACATTGGCATAAGATACAAGAAATCACATCATGAAGGAACAAATAGTTTAGTAGTCTTAGTAAACTAAATATAAACTTAGGAATTGTATTAAAATTAAATATAAAAATTACAGAATATTTTTTTGAGAATGATGTTATTTCCTCTAGCATATCCTTTTATATCAAACATAGTACTCTTTATGGAATACTAAAGAATTTAATTAAAATAAGGGTGATCTCAAATCCTCAGTAAGGGTTAAGTATAGAGGAATCTATCATGACTAATTAAAGAGTAATCAACATGATAGGATAAATAACTAAAAACACAATCCATTTAAATAAATGGAAAAATAAAAATCAATATAAAAAGTTAGTTAACAGAGAACACACACCATTTAATCAATGAAATGAAAATGAAATGCATCCATAGATAATATCATAGTGAAAATATCCTAGATAATAATTACTGAACTCTTAATGAAGGAAATGATTAACTATCAAACATCCTATTTCCTAGGTACATGATACCTTTACTGTCAATACCTTTCTCAAAACGGTTTAGTATACTATTTTCTATACCTTTCATAAGACAATTTAAAACATAATGGTTACAAACACATAGGATTTGTTTCCAACTGATTTCATCTCATGCAATTACTAGTGCATCAAGGGGATTTATATAAATAGTCCCCATCCCATTTCATACTTATACAAATCATTCAACATATATTGAATGATTGATTTAATTTATAAACAATGTGCCTTATCATAAAGTATCTGTATTGATTAAAGGATATAAGTTTATCAATATTTCCCCAGATATCAAATAAATTTCAATGTAGTACACCATATATAGAAATGATATATAGTTTAAGAGATAAACATATCCATGATAAATAATATGGATATTTATTAGAAATTTAATTTTCAATGATCATATGAAAGTGAACATTTCAAGGGACTGTTTTTGAAACAAAATGAAGCACGTTATGATCATGGAGACGATAAATCTAAATGGAATGTAAATTGAGACAAAATCTTTTACCTTACACTCCCTTTATACTAAACATGATTTAATAAACTTTCTGTGGTTTTAAAGATAGTATTAACTTATTCCATAACCATATTAATATTTATGATATTATATACTATCATTTTATAACATTTTGTTACCCATTCATTTATAATGTTTTATTATTTTCATTGTTTTGGGTGTTAATTACCTTGTTTTTTTCATGGATATATCATCATGAAACATACAATTATTATGAATATTATATAGTTATATCATATAAAGAATAATAATAATGAAATAATTATCACCTTTATATATATCATCTATGTGGTGTGGTGATTAAAAGATATTCACATCACTTTTTGAAGGTAGTAGTCCACACGTACATGAAAAATGTTATCACCTTTATATGAGTGAAAAGGAAAGAAATAAAATTAAATAGATTATCTTTAAATAATGATAAATATGTAATTAATATAATAATTATGTCATTTATATCAAATATAATCATTAAAATTATCTTTATCACCTTCCATGTGAAGCGTTAGTGAAAGATGAATCACATCACTTCATGAGGTAGTAGTACACCGTACACATGAGCGATGTTATCATATATCATACAGAATAGAAGGTAAAAACATATATGATATATTGAATATATTGGTATAATTATTTTATGAATATCATACATATTATTTAGATCCATAAAATTAGCCAACCTTGAGAGGTGGTAATGGAAAAATGAACGACAACAATTCACGAGACGGTAGACCTCCATACACATAAATGATGAATTTGTAACCCATTTTATGGAAGTGTGTATATTTTTTGGTAATAACCATAAAATAACAACATATCATCATATTTTAGATACCATGGTTATTATATTAGTATAGTTTTAAAATATTTTAAGGATGTGGAGAAGGAAATAAAATGAATATGCTTATTGAAGAACATTACCTCCCCTTTGGGTATCTTCTTTAGGTTTTCAATAAATCCTTAAAAGGATAGTTTCTACCTAAAATAAAGATTTTAAGATTAGGGTTGGGAAGTTGGGAAGTTATTTGGGTAGGTATTGGCCAAGTCTAATGGATTGAGAGGTGAGAAAAAGGAAGGATAGTGAGTTCCCTTTTATAGTTGAGGAGGAGTGAAATTCTTGTAAATACTCAAAATTATTCACTATTGGGAGGTATAACTTACCTCATGGAACTAAAAATGGAATAATATTGTATTTTAGGGTTTATATGGTTGATAAATACCTCTAAAACACAAAAATAAAAACATTTTTGTCTTATTTTCCTTAGTCTTTATGTTTTCTCAATTTACCCTTTTGTTTTTACCATGGTAACTTGCATATTTTTATTTACCTAGGTAATTTATCCTTTAATAATATAATTAAAATGATATTTATTAGATAATATATAATTACTGATTCTAAATATTTAATAAAATTCATTAAATATAAATCATATATGTGTGTAAAATTAATTTTAACACAAAGGCATGTAATACACAAACCCTATTTTGACCTTAAGTGTGGTAATTAATTTTGAATATTTCCACTAATCATTATGGTCAACAATTATGTTGAACATATTAGGTAATATAAATTAATATTTTTAGAAATAATCAATCCATTTTTACAAATTCAACTCATATAAGTAGAAGGATTTAATTTAGAACTAATTCCACTGCTGTGATGAGAAAGAGAGGTTTTAAAGTTAAAATGTTCAAAAATTTTAAAAAAAAAATTATCTAAAAAAATATGAAAATAATTAAAATGATATGAATTGAATTAAATTATATAAAATTAAAATAATTTTAATTTAATACCAATGAAAAATATAATTTATTCTTATAATTTATTTAAAAGAAATGGTAGTTTTCAATTAAAATTCACTATTTTTTTCTATTCATCAAAAATGGAAATTCTTAAAAAAATATAAAATAAAAGCCACACTAAGATATTTTTTATATGATGATTTAAAAAATGAATTTTAATTTTACAAATAAAATTTTCTAAAAGTGTTAAAAATTAATTTTAAATTAACCGTGCAAAGCATGATTAAACCACCTTTTAGATAAATACTATTTTTTAGAAAATATTTATTTTTCTTCTAAATGATTATTATTTTATTTATAGTAAATAGATAGATAATAAACATGTGTAAAATATATATTTTCATAAGTTGTTGAATCCTATTCTTAGCTGAAATTCTAATAGTGGGGTTATAATTCTCATATTAAATAATAATATTAAAAATATATTTTTATTTGGTAAAACTCAGCCTTGCGTGTAATGAAAGATTTTAAATAAAATCATCGTCACATGTAATATAAGATAAAATAAGTATTGAGTGTAATCAAATATATTTAATATATTCAATAAATGAATGAATAAGTCTCAGTAGTTATCGTTTTTTCTAAGCTTAGTATTGTATGTCATACATGTTATTGAATAAAATGTTATTCTTTTTGAATTTTGGGGTGTTACATTTAGGGTTATTTTCTTTATCAGTAATAATTTTGGGGGTTATTTATTTGATTTTAAATTTAAATTGGTTAGTTTCTTTCCTAATAATCATCTGAAGTGAGCTTTCCATAATTATTTTTTTCCCGGTAATAACTATTTCTTTTAGGGTAAACATATTTTGACTTTAAATCTTTTTGATCAATTTCAAAAAGAGGGAAAATTTATAGAAATGAAATTTATTTTTGAATTATCAAAATGTTGGAGAATGTAAAACTAAATCCTTGATCCAATTTATTAGTATTTTTGATGATTCTAGTAATTCTAATTTCTCATACAATGTAAGATTTTTCTTGTTTTGAGTGAAAATTTGGTAGATTCTGAATGTGACCTTTAGTATTGACTATGAGTGAAAATTTATAAAAGTATATAATTAACTTTGAGTATTTACCATGAGTTAAAATTTGGAATAGATATAGAAGTGACCTTCAGTATTGACCATGAATGAAAATTAAGAGAAGTATGGAAGTGACCATGAGTATTGACCATGAGTGAAAATTTGGAAATGACTTAAGGTGACCTTGATTACTGGTCCTGAGTAAATTTTTTGAAAAATAAATAGGTGACCTTGATTACTAACTGTGAGTGAAATTTGGGAATGTTTGGAAGTGAACCTGAGTACTGACTGTGAGTGAAATTTTGGAAAAGTCTGGAAGTGACCTTGAGTGTACTGAACATGAGTGAAAATTAGGTAATGTTTAGAAGTGACCATGAGTGCTGATCGTGAGTGAAAATTTGGAAGAGTCTATACCTTCTGTATGAACAGAAATGTACGCATCGCATGGAAAACATTTACTTACCACATGAATAAAAATATACCTACCGCATGAACAAAAATGTACATACTACATGAATAAAAATATACCTACCACATAAAAAAATGCACTAACATCATGAAAAAAATATACTTACCACATGAAAATAATATACCGACCACACAAACAGAAATATACTGACCATATTAATAAAAATGAATCAAATTTAATTTGATATTTGGAAAATCATCGAACCTACATTATGACCTATCTACACTCACTTATTTCTTTTTTTCATATTTCATCCTAAAACAAGCTATGTTTTATTTATATGTTAATAATTAGAATTAATGCATATTTATTTCACATTTTTACCATTATTTTATTATTTAAAAAATATTAATTAATTAATTTGATACTAATGAATTTTATTTGGAAGAATTTTATGTAGGATTAAATTCTCATCAAGTGGGTTTAATTTCTCCATTGGTTTCTTGGGAAAATGTGAGTTTGATATTAAATGTGGTTGGAATGTGAAAATTTTATTTAACATTATTTATGGAACTTTTTAAAGGTACTTTAATTCTGATTATAGTTATTTATTGGTATTTTATTAATTATTATAGCATGATATCACTGTACAATGTGTTATTAATTTTATAGATTTTCAGATTATCCCATGTGGGTATATTCTACATACTCATTTAATGAAGAAATACCATGCATTATTAGGAATGAAAAACTAATTTTATTTTCATATTTGGAAGATAAGATACAAAAGAGAACATTATATAGATGGATTTAGATAGATCCAAATAATGATATAAAAGGTTTAGTATCTTAATAAACTATAAAAGTGTAACATACTTTGGTAATCAATTATAACTCTCAATCGAACTACAATCATTTAATCCTTTGATGATAGGGAGTGACTTGTTTCCTTGACAGTTCAACTATGAAGTATTCATATGGTTCTATGATTTTACTAATTTATTCATTTTATATGTGAGTAATTTTAATGATTTATACTTCCGATTAAAAGTTAATTAACTAGGTTATTACTACCAAATAAAAGTTAGGCATTGGGTTGTGCCTATTGGGGGAAAGGAATATTTTTCAGGTTTTGCAGGATTGGTTTGGGTTTAAGCCTATAGGGGAAAAAAGTTTTGATAATCAAGTTGTGACTCCATGTGGAAAACATTCATTGTAATATTACATTATATTGGTTATAGTAGGTGAAATCACTCCTTGTTCATGAGAGGGGTAGATAGTGGACTAGGATAATTTAGATCTGAACCACTATAAAAATCTCATGAGTTTATTTTTTTATTTCCACCACATTTTTATTAAAACTAATTTATAAATTTAAATTAATTTTCAAAAAGAGAATTCACCCACCTCTTGGATATTTTTAAATCTTAACTTCAAAACATCACATAAGCCATGACTAACTTCCAAGACAACCTCACATTATGGTCATAGTCCCATCATAGATTAGGTTTAATCCCAAGTCGTATACATATCTTCTCACAAGACATAAAAATTACCCAATTAATTGGAGCAATATTTGGGAGCATTCATCATAACATGTTCAATCATATGTTCCATGAGTGAAAATAATACATAATCCCTAATCATCATAAAAACCCATGGAAATAAAATGGGTTACAAAATCATGTCTTATAACATATCAAAATGACATATCATAACGAGTTCTATGAAATAAGGGATTAAATAATTCTTGTATTTTCATAGATAAATAAAGAATTATTGGAAATGAAAATTAAGTCTATATAAATTAAATATATGAAAAGTAGTAGAGAAATAATTTTGGAAATATTCTTTTTAAGTGGGGTTTTAGAAAAAATAGGTAAAGAATCATCAAAGAGGTTACATGAAGAATAATACCCATAAAACCAAAAAATATCAAAAATGTTTTTTTCATAATAAAATATGTTTTTTTATAAACCATATAATATAAACATCATTTTATTGAGTGGTAATTATAATGAGGCCAAGAAAATAGAGAAGATCCCTTTAATCGGTTTTTCATAACAAATGAAATTGATAAGGGAACATTTAAATCTTGTATATCCCCATAAAGTAAAGTTTAATTAGATTAGATATATATGTAAGGTACATATATAAAAAATTTAGGAGTATTATATAAGAATACTAGAGAGATAAATTATAAGGCCCCAGCCTTAAAACTTACTTAATCTTGAGTTATTACAAGTTTACACATTGAGGATCTTTTCAGGTTTAGAGTTTTAGAGAATTAGATCATAAAACTTGCATTACATTCCACATTTAAACAAAGTGGTTACATAAAAGATAGTATCCATTCTTCCCATCAATGGAAACATATTTAAAATAAAACATGGATTCTTTCTTAACACATCCTTGACTCTATCATCTTATCATGTACCTTTCCCTTGACCTGAAAAAAACATTTCAAAAACTTGGGATGAGCATAAAAAGCTCAGTAAGGGATATAAAAATATGGAAAGGAAACATGAGTTCATATATACATAATACTGAAATCATAATTTACCCATAAAACATAGGCACTTTAACCTATCTCATCAAATCATGAATAAATCATAGAAATCATAAGACATAAAGGTAACTTGAGGAAATCATAACATTCTTACGTAGGGAGTAACCCTCTTGGTTACGTTTGGAATACCCATCATAGTATATTCCCTAAAATCTCTTCGTAGAAACCTTAACGTTTCACTCCTTCGCGTTACCCAATGCATTGGAGAGCTATAACGGGCTCACCCGCCCTTAGTTTATCACAGAACCACCCGTCTTCATAATAATGCCCAAGAACCATAACATAATCATATCACATAAAACATGCATAAAGGAAACATAAAATTTCCACATTTCAATCACGAGATATCAATACAACAAATTGATATAAAAACATTATGAAAACCATTTTCAATACCAAAATAAAAGAAAAGCAAAACATGGTATTTATTTTTCTTTTAAAAAGAAGGTATGGCTTGTAGAGGAAGCCAAAACTCAAATAACGGTCACGACGGCGGAGAAGTCGTTGTCGCCGCATACGTACGACAAAAACATTCCCTTTTGTCGTTTAGTAAACGCTTCGTATAAAAAAGATTCCTTTTGAATAAACGTAAAAGTCAAAGGGGTTTATACACCGTATAAAAGATAGTTGTGTATAAAATAAAATATGCCTCAATGAAAGGAGATTGAGACTAAGTCCCATACCACCTTGAAGCTTTTAAAATTTTAAACCATTAATATCCATATAAATAAATCCTTAAAACCATTTTGAAAACATGGATATTAATAAGAACAAATAATTAAAACATTTAAAACGATATTTCGGTTAAAGGGGTTTTACCAAAATCAGAGACACTTGAATACAATAATTGAGGAATAAAATTTAGTCAGAACTTTATAATATCATGATAATAAATGGATTCATGATATAACACTCCAAAGGGAAGTATATACACCATATAAGAGTGAATTGGTGCATAACAACAATGAACCCTCAATAGAAATGTCAAACGTGATGAAATCCCTTATAAAGAAGGTATCCTTAAATTAAGGACAAATCAATCTCAAAATATGTGTGACAAATATAAATACACCCAATATAAGTGGATATTAAGTGTAAAACAATAAAAGGTCATTCACACATATTCAATGGATGACATATTCAATGACTACATGTTGAACCCAAAGAAATCGAAATTGGGTTAAAAATTTCCCTTGACAGCCTAATGGCATCACATCAAAATGAGTTGATGAGAGATAAAAAGAGTATCTCATCACTTGGACACAAAATTTACATCATTAAGGATATATTAGAACATATCCCAACATAACAATATGTAAATTAAAAGACTCAACAAAAGAAGTCTTTTAAAAAGAGGAGGGTGAAAGGTTCCCTTACCGACTTGGGTATCTTTCAAAACATACACCCCATGAAAGAAGGGAAATAAATCATTGATGTAAACACTCATAAACGAAAGTATATTACACAAAGAGTAGAATAATGGTCAGTACATACACCACTCAAAGGAAATTGTGGCAAATGTAGCATAAATCTCACGGGGATAAAAGTGAGATGAAAAATCCCTTACGAAAACTCGGCAGCCTAACGGCGCCACATAAAACTTCCAAAAGGATTGATGAGAGAGAATAGGGTCTCTCATCACATTAAAATAAAAATTAAAGTAGGAGTAATATAAAATAACATCCCAATCATAAGAAATATGAGCTTAAAAGAAATTACATAAAAGAGTGTACTTAAAAAGAAAGAGAGCTGTAGGATCCCTTACCTCGGGTCCGAATTGACTCGATCGTTCTTTAATCTCCTGAATAATAAACTTGAGTTAATTTCTAATTCCTTAAGAACCTTTTTTTCAAGTTCATTATTACTTTTATACCACTTATTACCATGTCACAAACATTATGTAATCATTTAAGTTAATAATATTTGTTTTGCCGATATTTGGTTCTTAAGTCGAAAGTGGTCTTCTTACAATTACATGTTGTTCATGTGGCCAAATTTTTATTATATCCAGAATTGTATTCATTATGTAGATATCATATATTTCATATATATCCAGTACATTCATGAATTTATAACATTACATAATCATTTAGAGGTAAGAAATGAAATGCACCGTTCATGGAGACGGTAAGCCGTACGTACGCATGAACGCTACTTTCATTTATATTTCGTATTTTATAGAATGGAATAATAATGATATAAAGGTATATTATAATTCCAGTATAATATCATATATAATATCATATTTCCATCCTTTATACATCCCACATATGGTATTTAACGAATCAAATCACTTTGAGGGGGCGGTAGTCCGCACTTCCTTAAATGAAGATATCGCGTATACCCATAATGGAAGCCACAAAGGTAAGACAAAAATGAAAAATACAGAAGAATAAATAAAACATAAACATATTATATATCATATATAAAAATAGTTACATCATAATGGCCACCTTTGAAGGTGTTAAATGAGTATTGAACAATCATCGTTTCGGGAGGTAGAATTTCACCATCCACGGAAACTGTATGTTCTTTAACCATTTGATTTAGTTGTGTGATAGTGTAGCATGAATAAATCTTATAACAACATCCTAGTATATTGAAGATACTGGTGTTGTTACAAAAGAAGTAAATAAAAAGAGTTTAGGGGGTTGGAGAATCAAAATAAAACAAATGAACATGAGAGAATGAATTACCTTTAAAAGTGTAACTCCTTTTGATTTAAGCCTAAAGGCTTACTTTGAAAGGATTATGCCCAAAGGGAGTCCTCTAGGATGAGGATAGGGATGTGGAGAGAGTAAATGGGCAGGGTTTGGCCGAGCCAAAGGCTTGAGAAGTGTGTGAAATGAGGTAGAGGTGGGGGCCTTTTATAAGAGGAGAGGAGGGGTACTTTTGGAAAGTAAGAAATATTACTTTATTTGAAAATGTGTTTCGGTTTAAAATGTCCCAAATTGATAGAATTCGTGGATAAGGTGATAAGTCTTCGAAATCCACTCATACAATTGGTTTTGGCCATGTGTAGTTTGTAGATGTTTCATTATCTTTCCATTTTAATTAAATCGTCAAATAATGATGTCATCGCTGCATCATTATTATGTCATAAATAATTTCATTTATTTAATGTCTAAAAATTATAAAAAAAATACTATGATATAGTAACTCTTTTTAGCTTTCCAATGACTATTTATAATCAAAATTTGGACTTGTATAACCCCACTTAAAAATTGTTTTCGTAAAACATATTATGTTTGTGTCATTTTCACTTCAACATTAAATAAAAAGTAATTTATGTCATTTCCCAACAAAAGTGGATAAATGGGGTCCCCAAGTTGACCCATGGATTGTCTTGTTCGGCCATGACTCACCCAATAGGTGTAGGACAAGTTTCATGGTGTTTTCACATTCTTATAATATCATTTTTACCTTAAACTACACTAATTACCACTAATCGCGATTAAAAACTTAATAAGTTACTATTCACCAAAAAAAATTATTTTAATCTCATTGAACCACATTTTAATTCTTAATGACAACCATGTATGTCGGATTTTTGAAAATCAAAACACAATTATGGCAAAATTTCATTTAAATGAAAAATCAGTTTTTATAAGTACCACTTAGTGGTTTCACTATTCATCAAAAATTGAAGTTTTTCAGAAAATTACCAAAAATTCACCCTAAGCTATATTTGATATTCCGAATTCAAAAATGAAGTATATTTTAAAAAATTAAAAACATATTAGTCACATTAATTAATTTAATAATTAATTTCCGCTGTCAGAGCAAATAGCGTGTTTTTATAAAACAATAAGTATCAAAAGATTGACACTAGTTTAAGTCTGATTTCAAAGTGAAATTAATTCCAATGACCACTATTGGATTTAATGGTAAAAATATTTTCTAATTTAACTTTAAAACCAATTCAAAATATTATCTAATCATATAAATAAATTAGATTAAAAAGAGGTTTTGAATTAAAACACAACATTCTACACTATTCATTAAAAAAAAATGAACTTTATCAGAAAGATACCAAAAATTTACACAAAGTAAATTTTGATGTCCCGATTCTTAATAAGAGTTTTATTTGGTCCAAAATAATGTTTAAGAGTGAATAAAACTATTTTTAATGACGGTTCTCCATCAAAAGGTGATAAGTGAACCTTTAGTGAAAACTAGGGCATATACGCCAAAAATTGAATTCTTTCCGTATTTTAAGCCTTTATCTTTTATTGTATAAATGTAAAAATATTTAAGAACATATATAATCATATTTTAGTTATTTCTATCCATTACCGCCAATACAACGACTACATGTTAACTACCATTTAAAATAATATTATTTTATTATTAGAGTGCAACGTAAGATTCCCAAGAAACTCGTTGTTGCGTGTTGGGTACGCCATCGAGCATAGCGTCCTCTTTAAAGTCATATTAATATTTTATTCACAAATATGGATAAATATGAAAATTTCATATTCATTATTTATCTGGGGTGTTACATCCTTCCCCCCTTTTGGGAATTGCGTCCTCGCAATTTTAAAATTGCGCTTGTAAACATCCTTGAAAGTCCCACATCGGAACAAAAGTCGGTAAAACAAACACTTTAAAATAAAGAAAGATAAGTACAAAGGTCACCCGAGTTAACCCATACTAGGATTCCAAGTATGAAAATATGGACATGGAGGAAAAAACAAAGGGTCATGTTCTGATGGAGAGTGATAGAAAACATGTTTAGGAGAAAGTTAACCACGAGAAAATCACAAACTTGTGATGGGTTAAACAGTCTTCGATTCCCCAGTAGGAAAAGTTAATAGACAACATTTTTGTTTTAAGTTACTTTTTATTGAGGAATTTATTCATAAGGAAACATAATCACTTATCATATTGACTTTCAACCTTTATTAGATTCCTTACACAAACTCATATTTTCTCCAACAGATGAGTATTTAGGAAGACTTGTTCACATTAAGAGTACTATAAACAACTTCTAGAGGAGCACCTAAAAAAAGAACTATAAATTTCCCATGTCTTCAAACCTTAACCAAAACTAAAACCAAAAAGGTTACTACAAGATCAGATAATCCAGAAAAGGATAACCCATTAAAAAGAAAATCTATGCTTAATCTCCAAAATTTGTCCAACAAAACCCAAAGTTCAACGAGGACCATCCGATAAACAATTTGTCCATAAAATTATTCAAAGTAAACCAATATAAGACTGAAACCCAAATATTTGAAGGATTTAGTCACATAGTCTTCCAAGTTAAATCACAACATTTATCTCCAAACAACATCAGTTGCTCCTAAAGTCTCGTATTGAAAAGTAATTATCCTAATCACATATCCTCCATGATAGGTTAATCATTTTCATAAATAACCCAAAATCAACTTACTCTTAATTCATAAAATCATATAACCAAAAAGAATCAGTCAAACTAACCAGGGACTTCACGTAGTCCAGTGGTAGGCGATAAATACCAGTCGCACTTTGGTTGTGGGTTCGATTCCCGCAGTTTTGTCCGACGCGACGGGTTGTCACACGGTCTGCGTGTTGTCCTTTTTCCAAAACTATATAATTCTCAAAACATTCCCCAAAACTAGATAAAATCTTCAAAAATATTCATAACATATTTTAACCTCAAGTTTATCTCATTCCTTTCCTTTTCCATCATATCATATAGTAACCCATAATTACCTAAAAAGTAAGGATCATATAAACCCTAATGGTTACCTTAATAATTATTACCTGAATTTCCACATCGAGTTGGCCATCTCGTAAATGATGCATTAGAGAACTCACCAAGGTTGAAGTGATTGATCATGACTCCTTGATAGTTGGTTTAGAACAACTATGAGATTCCTCATTAAATCCCCCATCTCATCTAGTATCTTAATCAGAGAACCACCACAGTTTCCTTCAAACCCATTGTCACTTTGGTGCCTGCTAGATCCATCCATTCACTAAAAACATAAATGTCACTGTGAGTATATCAACAAAAACATCATGTACTAATGAGGAAGGCAGACTCCAAGATATACTTACTCATTCACTTTATCTAAAATTAGGACTCTTTCTGAAATTCTAACCATTATGGTAATTTCACTTATGCTTAAAGAATACCCTAACCTCTAAAGTTATCTAAACCGACCTTTGATACCAACTATAAGGCCCCAGCCTGAAAACTTACTTAATCTTGAGTTATTACAAGTTTACACATTGAGGATCTTTTCAGGTTTAGAGTTTTAGAGAATTAGATCATTAAACTTGCATTACATTCCACATTTAAACAAAGTGGTTACATAAAAGATAGTATCCATTCTTCCCATCAATGGAAACATATTGAAAATAAAACATGGATTCTTTCTTAACACATCCTTGACTCTATCATCTTATCATGTACCTTTCCCTTGACCTGAAAAAAACATTTCAAAAACTTGGGATGAGCATAAAAAGCTCAGTAAGGGATATAAAAATATGGAAAGGAAACATGAGTTCATATATAAATAATACTGAAATCATAATTTACCCATAAAACATAGGCACTTTAACCTACCTCATCAAATCATGAATAAATCATAGAAATCATAAGACATAAAGGTAACTTGAGGCATTCATAACATTCTTACGTAGGGAGTAACCCTCTTGGTTACGTTTGGAATACCCATCATAGTATATTCCCTAAAATCTCTTCGGAGAAACCTTAACGTTTCACTCCTTCGCGTTACCCAATGAATTGGAGAGCTATAACGGGCTCACCCGCCCTTAGTTTATCACAGAACCACCCGTCTTCATAATAATGCCCAAGAACCATAACATAATCATATCACATAAAACATGCATAAAGGAAACATAAAATTTCCACATTTCAATCACGAGATATCAATACAACACATTGATATAAAAACATTATGAAAACCATTTTCAATACCAAAATAAAAGAAAAGCAAAACATGGTATTTATTTTTCTTTTAAAATGAAGGTATGGCTTGTAGAGGAAGCCAAAACTCAAATAACGGTCACGACGGCGGAGAAGTCGTTGTCGCCGCATACGTATGACAAAAACATTCCCTTTTGTCGTTTAGTAAACGCTTCGTATAAAAAAGATTCCTTTTTAATAAACATAAAATTCAAAGGGGTTTATACACCGTATAAAAGATAGTTGTGTATAAAATAAAATATGCCTCAATGAAAGGAGATTAAGACGAAGTCCCATACCACCTTGAAGCTTTTAAAATTTTAAACCATTAATATCCATATAAATAAATCCTTAAAACCATTTTGAAAACATGGATATTAATAAGAACAAATAATTAAAACATTTAAAACGATATTTTGGTTAAAGGGGTTTTACCAAAATCAGAGACACTTGAATACAATAATTGAGGAATAACATTTAGTCAGAACTTTATAATATCATGAGAATAAATGGATTCATGATATAACACTCCAAAGGGCAGTATATACACCATATAAGAGTGAATTGGTGCATAACAACAATGAACCCTCAATAGAAATGTCAAACGTGATGAAATCCCTTATAAAGAAGGCATCCTTAAATTAAGGACAAATCAATCTCAAAATATGTGTGACAAATATAAATACACCCAATATAAGTGGATATTAAGTGTAAAACAATAAAAGGTCATTCACACATATTCAATGGATGACATATTCAATGACTACATGTTGAACCCAAAGAAATCGAAATTGGGTTAAAAATTTCCCTTGACAGCCTAATGGCATCACATCAAAATGAGTTGATGAGAGATAAAAAGAGTATCTCATCACTTGGACAAAAAATTTACATCATTAAGGATATATGAGAACATATCTCAATAGAACAATATGTAAATTAAAAGACTCAACAAAAGAAGTCTTTTAAAAAGAGGAGGGTGAAAGGTTCCCTTACCGACTTGGGTATCTTTCAAAACATACACCCCATGAAATAAGGGCAATAAATCATTGATGTAAACACTCATAAACGAAAGTATATTACACAAAAAGTATAATAATGGTCAGTACATACACCACTCAAAGGAAATTGTGGCAAATGTAGCATAAATCTCACGGGGATAAAAGTCAGATGAAAAATCCCTTACGAAAACTCGGCAGCCTAACGGCGCCACATAAAACTTACAAAAGGATTGATGAGAGAGAATAGGGTCTCTCATCACATGAACATAAAAATTAAAGTAGGAGTAATATAAAATAACATCCCAATCATAAGAAAGATGAGCTTAAAAGAAATTACATAAAAGAGTGTACTTAAAAAGAAAGAGAGTTGTAGGATCCCTTACCTCGGGTCCGACTTGACTCGATCGTTCTTTAATCTCCTGAATAATAAACTTGAGTTAATTTATAATTCCTTAAGAACCTTTTTTCAAGTTCATTATTACTTTTATACCACTTATTACCATGTCACAAACATTATGTAATAATTTAAGTTAATAATATTTGTTTTGCCGATATTTGGTTCTTAAGTCGAAAGTGGTCTTCTTACAATTACATGTTGTTCATGTGGCCAAATGTTTATTATATCCAGAATTGTATTCATTATGTAGATATCATATATGTCATATATATCCAGTACATTCATGCATTTATAACATTACATAATCATTTAGAGGTAAGAAATGAAATGCACCGTTCATGGAGACGGTAAGCCGTACGTACGCATGAACGCTACTTTCATTTCTATTTAGTATTTTATAGAATGGAATAATAATTATATAAAGGTATATTATAATTCCAGTATAATATCATATATAATATCATATTTCCATCCTTTATACATCCCACATATGGTATTTAACGAATCAAATCACTTTGAGGGGGCGGTAGTCCGCACTTCCTTAAATGAAGATATCACGTATACCCATAATGGAAGCCACAAAGGTAAGACAAAAATGAAAAATACAGAAGAATAAATAAAACATAAACATATTATATATAATATATAAAAATAGTTACATCATAATGGCCACATTTTAAGGTGTTAAATGAGTATTGAACAATCATTGTTTCGGGAGGCAGAATTTCACCATCCACGGAAACCGTATGTTCTTTAACCATTTGATGTAGTTGTGTGATAGTGTAGCATGAATAAATCTTAAAAAACATCCTAGTATATTGAAGATACTTGTGTTGTTACAAAAGAAGTAAATAAAAAGAGTTTAGGGGGTTGGAGAAGCAAAATAAAACAAATGAACATGAGAGAATGAATTACCTTTAAAAGTGTAACTCCTTTTGATTTAAGCCTAAAGGCGTACTTTGAAAGGATTATGCCCAACGGGAGTCCTCTAGGATGAGTAGAGGGTTGTGGAGAGAGTAAATGGGCAGGGGTTGGCCGAGCCAAAGGCTTGAGAAGTGTGTGAAATGAGGTAGAGGTGGGGGCCTTTTATAAGAGGAGAGGAGGGGTACTTTTGGAAAGTAAGAAATATTACTTTATTTGAAAATGTGTTTCGGTTTTAAAAGGTCCCACATTGATAGAATTCGTGGATAAGGTGATAAGGCTTCGAAATCCACTCATACAATTGGTTTTGTCCATGTGTAGTTTGTAGATGTTTCATTATCTTTCCATTTTAATTAAATCGTCAAATAATGATGTCATCGCTGCATCATTATTATGTCATAAATAATTTAATTTCTTTAATGTCTAAAAATTATAAAAAAAATACTATGATATAGGAAATCTTTTTATCTTTCCAATTACTATTTATAATAAAAATTTGGACTTGTATAACCCCACTTAAAAATTGTTTTCGTAAAACATATTATGTTTGTGTCATTTTCACTTCAACATTAAATAAAAAGTAATTTATGTCATTTCCCAACAAAAGTGGATCCATGGGGTCCCCAAGTTGGCCCATGTCTTTTCTTGGTCGGCCATGACTCACCAAATAGGTGTAGGACAAGTGTCATGGTGTTTTCACATTCTTATAATATCATTTTTACCTTAAACTACACTAATTACCACTAATCGCGATTAAAAACTTAATAAGTTACTATTCACCAAAAAAAATTATTTTAATCTCATTGAACCACATTTTACTTCTTAATGACAACCATGTATGTCGGATTTTTGAAAATCAAAACACAATTATGGCAAAATTTCATTTAAATGAAAAATCAGTTTTTATAAGTACCACTTAGTGGTTTCACTATTCATCAAAAATTGAAGTTTTTCAGAAATTACCAAAAATTCACCCTAAGCTATATTTGATATTCCGAATTCAAAAATGAAGTCTATTTTAAAAAATTCAAAACATATTAGTCACATTAATTAATTTAATAATTAATTCCCACTGTCAGAGAAAATAGCGTGTTTTTATAAAACAATAAGTATCAAAAGATTGACACTAGTTTAAGTCTGATTTCAAAGTGAAATTAATTCCAAAGACCACTATTGGATTTAATGGTAAAAATATTTTCTAATTTAACTTTAAAACCAATTAAAAATATTATCTAATCATATAAATAAATTATATTAAAAAGAGGTTTTGAATTAATACACAACATTCTACACTATTCATTAAAAAAATGAACTTTATCAGAAAGATACCAAAAATTTACACAAAGTAAATTTTGATGTCCCGATTCTTAATAAGAGTTTTATTTGGTCCAAAATAATTTTTAAGAGTGAAAAAAACTATTTTTAATGACGGTTCTCCATCAAAAGGTGATAAGTGAACCTTTAGTGAAAACTAGGGCATATACGCCAAAAATTGAATTCTTTCCGTATTTTAAGCCTTTATCTTTTATTGTATAAATGTAAAAATATTTAAGAACATATATAATCATATTTTAGTTATTTCTATCCATTCCCTCCAATAAAACGGCTACATGTTAACTACCATTTAAAATAATATTATTTTATTATTAGAGTGCAACGTAAGATTCCCAAGAAACTCGTTGTTGCGTGTTGGATACGCCATCGAGCATAGCGTCCCCTTTAAAGTCATATTAATATTTTATTCACAAATATGGATAAATATGAAAATTTCATATTCATTATTTACCTGGGGTGTTACATAAATAGAGGTAAGGATAGAGAAATCACAACCCAAAGAAAATGGGGGTGGTTTGGAGAGATCACTTACCTTAGGTTTCAAAATCATCTTACACCTGCACTTAACATGATGAATAATAAAATTAGATCCATTAATTACTTAATTAATAACTTTTTACATCAATATTTGTTTTAATATAAATATATTATGTTCATTTACAACCATTTTAATGAGATATAAAGTTTAATATCATATTTCCGAGGGCGTTCATTTCATGGTTTTAAGGTCGGATCACTTGTGGATAATTATTGAAGTTATTGTCTAATGGGTCTAAAAATCAAGAAGTGAAGTTAAATTATATTCATTTAATTATAATAATTTAAATTTTACCTAATATATATATGTGTTCTAATATAGGGATGATTCATTTAGTAAAAATGTTAATGTGATACAATTAGTTCATTTAGGCAGTTTTACCAACCATAAAGAACTAGATTCCTTTTATTAAATTAAATTATTATTAACATATTACATAACCAAAAATAATTTATAAAATATTTATTATAATAATATTTAACCATAATAACATTTCTATAACCAGCCTTAAAGACAGTGGAGAAAAATGAAGTAAGTTGTTCATGGAGGTAGTGAATCCACCATAATATGAACTGTGTTTTAATTATTAGAATGAGAGGAGAATAAAAAATGATGGATGGTAGATATTCATTTACACTTGTGAAAAAATAAGATTTAACTTCATTTTTTTTATTTTTGATGTCAGTTTTTAACCGATGTTTATAAAGGCAATGTAAAAGATAACATTTTAGGAGTTAGTTTTTGGAAAACCGACATCGAAAATGATATTAGCTAAGGGTTTTAGCATCAGTTTTGGGAAAACTGATGCCAAAAATCCACTTTGAATAGTTTTCGGCATCAGTTTTCAAAGTGACACATGCCTAAAACCAAATATATTTTTTAAAAAATTTTTAGTGTCGGTTTTTAAAAAACTTACAATAAAAGTTAATTAATTTTTTAGAAAATTGAAAATTTTACACTTCCAAAATAATTGAAACCCCTATAATAAAAAAAATATACAACAATCAAAAAATATTTTTCATTGACTAAAAATCTATAAATTACATGCTTTTATCTAGTTAATCAAAAAACTATCTACACATTTGTATTAAAAAGTAGAATTAAAATACACGTACATGAAATTTACAACATGCCCATTGTTGGGTTTTATTGAATCATTCATTTGATTATGAGTATACTCAAACATCAATTATATCAAAAGAGTTATTTTTTTGACCCCATATGTAATATTATTCAAAAAATATTAGAATATACATACCTAAAATCCTAATCAAACTTAATAAATAGTTTACAAAAAATAGACTAAATATGGGTAAGATCAGATTGATAATAAGACTAGGAATCATTGAATTCCTAAAATAACATTGAATGAAATGAGATAAAAAATAGAATAATATGGTAGAATATATAAAAAATCAATACAACTAACCTTATCAAGTTCAGCAGTTTCCCTAGTTGTAATTATCTCGTACATGAATCGTAGAATATAATAACCATATTCAACTTGTCTTTTTTGATTATGAAAATATAGTTATAAAACATTAAACTGATAATAAAAATAAACATATAACAAAAAATTAGAATAAAATATATTATTGAATCTAATTACCTATACTTCCACATATTTGATTTTATTTGGTGTCGTTATAGACATGTATTCCTTGTCAATTTTTTTCCATGAACTTCATTTTCTTACATATGAACTAATAATACATCTCTAAACAATGATACTTAAACATAACGAGCTTATAAAAAACAAAAACACTTACCAGTCTAATAAGGTTGAAAATATTTTACAAATATTCCCAGATAAAGAGAAAAACCAATATAAGGTGCATTCACTTGGGCACAATACGCCTAACATACACTACCCCCTGTAGTACAAAAAGTTAACAATTAATGACATTATAATGATCATTGGTTCATAATTATGTTTCTGTTCTTACTTATCAAGAAATGGTAGAAACCAACACTCAATCTTTGTATGTGATAATATCTCATATATATGTGCAACTCTATCAGGATTATTCACATGTTTCACTTCCATAGAAATGAATTATGGATCTATAAAACCATAAATTCTTGTACTTTCATTTTGTAGAATAATAATGTGTAGATACAAAATTTAAAAAAGAAAATATAGTTAGTCAATTTAAAACCATATTTTATTAAGTAAATACAAATTCAAATGTCAATTTACTTATATGGAAAACAACTACACCACATTCAGGCTGAACTCTTCCAAGTAAACTACACGCATGACATCATTTTTGAGTAATCTCAATGTATATTCTCTTTTTCATATATCATACATCATCTAAAACTCATAGATATAATTAAAGGAAGAATAAACCTGAGATAATCTTTGTATCCCATTAGAAATATCTAAAGTATCTACAATTGATTGTTCCTGAACATTTTGTTTTATTTGTGAAGCTTATTTTGCTTTCAGAAAATCCTATATAATTTAAATATCAGAAAACATTATAAGTAATTTTGAATCATTTTTAATTAATATTTAAAAAACATGTACCTCATATGAAATATAACAAAGAACACCAGTTGGCTAAAGTAAAAAATAACCTAGTCAATCCTCAACTCTGGTGATCTCCTTAGTAGGAAATGGTAGTAGAGCACTAGGATCTATAATATCGAGTACTGATACTCTAACCTGAACAATATGCATAGTCTAGTGATGTACAAAATCCCCCAAAAAATGCACGAGTCCTAACACAACAATATTTATATGAGTATCTCTTTCAAACAACTCACATTATACATTTTGGTCTGAGAATGGTGGTGGAAGATCAAAGTAAGTAGATAGGGCATGGTAGTCTAGGTGATAAGGTTGGGAAGGATGAAAAATGAATAAATTATATTAGTATTTATAATTTATAAAATAAAAAATTGATGACAAATAAAAAATATACTTATTGATCTGAGTGAGGTGGTGGAGGATCGAAGTAGGCTGATGGGGCAGGGTTGTACGGCTGAGTAGAGTGGGATGAATGTAAAATGAAAAAGTTATATTAGTGTTTATAATTTATTAAATATAAATATTGATGACAAATAAATAATATACCTAGGGAGGCTGCTCATACGAGGCAGGATAGGTAGATGGGGCAAGGTAGTCTGGGTAAGCAATCTGGGAAGAAAGAAAAATGAAAAATTTATATTAGTGTTTATAATTTATAAAATAGAAAAATTGATGAAAAATAAATAATATACCTGGGAAGGCTCCTCATACAAGGATGGGTAGGAAGATGGGGAAGGGTATTCTGGGTGAGCAGGTTGGGAAGGCTGAAAAATGAAAATGTTATATTAGTGTTTATAATTTATAAAATTGAATTTTTTTTGACAAATAAATAATATACCTGGGAAGGATGCACAGACTGTGACTGTCTTTCCAAGTATTCTAACAAAGCCTTCTGCACTGCTTATTGAATTTGATCAACCATATAATAATTTATTTTTTTTCTACTCAGATTTTAATGATTCTATTTCCGAGTCACTTGATATCTTAATATGGAAAAAAAACATTCCGAATACTAACACTTTACTGATATTCTCTAGCACGTTTAGGGTGTTCTTTCTTTCCCAAAGTAATGTCTAGGATATCCATCCTACTCTCGAGGATAAAAGATCCATGTGTCTCTTACTCCTGAAGTTCATCCTAAAATAAAAATTAAAAAGCTATGTTAGTGTTTAAAATTTACAAAATATAAAAATTTATGAAAAATAAATAATATTTACTTACAATTTTATCAGCTACTTGATTAGCTTCCTCTATAAGACACTATTCATTTTTCGTTCTTAGTCGTTTCTATTTTTCATGGTGAGTGGGAGGAGATGTAGGACCATGTTGAACCTCTTTTGAATCACTACTAAATCAAGCTCTTAATGCTTCAAATTTTTCTTCAATCATTTCTACTTCAAATACTAATACCCTCCACACAATAAAGTATGAGTGTATACGTTTCTCAACTGAATCTCTTGATGAGATATCCTAGAAGCCTATTATATAAAAATAAACTACTAAGTAATTAAAAAAATATATAATAAATTTTACAACATAAAATATTTACCATACTTAAAATTGTTCTATATGATGACTATCAACAAATTGTTTCCATGTATCTTCATCAATAAACTGATACTTGAGGATGAGTTTTCAAACCTTCTCTTTCCAAAACATAATTTTTTGTCAGTTTTGTTTTAACATCTCTCCATAGAACCCTTAATAAAGAGATATATCTACTATTAATTTATTTGGTTTCCTTAAAATTGAATGTCATCTATAATTTAAGAGATTAAATATGTCATTTAAAATATTTAATATTCAAAAAATGAGATAAAAGAAATCAATTAAGATATTTTACCGTCATGGCCACCCAAAGTTGTTTTTTCTCAATCATATCCACTAACTTCCATTTAGGATATAAAATACTAATCATGCAACAACTCTGCATCAATATATAAATGATAAACTAAAATCCATTTGGGCCAGTTGCACTATTATTATCATTAAAACAGACATGTAATCTTTCATCATTATGAGAAAGTGATAGTTTTGGTAAACATGTAATACCATGTTTACCCACTGGAGAACTTGATTTTTTTGTAGTAACAAGAGAAGTCTCCTCTACCGAGTACACATAAGTAGTCATACACTTTTCTAGTAAATTGAAAGTTTTCTTTCATTAAATAAGTATATTACTAAATATTTAATAATATGAAAAAATACATATACCTCGGTAACTACTCCTCTCTATCTGTATCTTACATTGCTACTAGAATGTGTAATGAAATTTTGTGTACCTATATATCATTAGAAAACTAAATATTTAGAAACAAGAAAGAAAAAAATAAGTAAAAAAGAGGCATGCATTTGTAAGTTTAAAAAAAGGAACAAAATATAAATATTTTCCAGAAAAATTAGGAGACTAATTTAGTGTTTTCTCATATGTATTCATCATGATAATTACATATTGCATACACTATTTATATCTTATACTCATTGTAATCATCTGGAAATTGCGTAATAGATGAATAAGGATCAGGTAAATCAACAACATCATCAACATCATCCTTATCACACAAATGCTATCTTTTTCCTTGAAAAACGACAAACCACTGATCATTTGACGGATCAATAACATAAAATACTTGTTTTTCATGTGTCTACATGATAAATGGATTCTCATTGTAATTAAATATTTTTAAATCAAATAGTTTAAAACCATACTCATCATGTTTCACACCACTCTTTCTATCAACCCAATTACAGTTAAAAAAGGTGACTCGAAATTTAATATAATCAATTTCCCATATGCCTTCAAGAATTAAAAAATATGGTATTGATGCAGAAATTGTGATTTTATCTTTAGCACTAGAAAAACTCATTGCTTCAAAAAAAAACCATCACACCACTATTTTAAACGGTACTCTTGTCATCCATATTTTTTGGGTAAAATGTGTAACCATTAATATCAAAACCGGACCATGTGATCACATTAAGAGATAGTCCCCCTTATAACCACTTCAATGTCTCTAATGAAAATATATCTGTGGTGACTTTATATTTAAACCCTGAAACAAATGTCTTCTTATGATCAATCATCAACAAGTTTTCATTTCTTTTCTGACATTATAACTTTAATTCTGCAATTTGTGAGGATATATATGATTGAACCTCATCTGTGTTGTTCAAAATATATACATGTGCCAGCATCACGTCATCACATGGAATAAACTTTACCATTAAGCCTCAAACCCCTCTACTGTCACTATCAACTGTCATATGTCGGGATATAGGGAGACCAATATGCTCCACCTCATACAAATAATCAGTACAAAACTCAATCATCTCTTTCGATACATATTTTTGAACCATAGAGGCCTCTTGTCGATAAGTATTTTTAAGATATCCCTTCAAAATTTTCATATTTATTTCAAAAGAATACATCTATCATAAATAAATAGGCCCACATATTCTTATCTCACACACCAAATGAATCGGCAAATAGAGCATTATATCAATAATGTAGGTGGGAAATACATTTATAGTTGACAAATAATAAGAGTTTCTTCATTCTCTAACACATATAACAAATTTGGATCAACGAATTTACTACAAATGGATTTGAAAAAATTAAATTACCTGATAATAGTATTTCCGATAGATGTCGACAATATACCACACACTACTGCTGGTCGAAGTTGTAGCATCAATACATGAAAATCATGAGATTTCATACCTATTAATTTACAATCCTTCAATGAAACCAAATTATTCACATTTGAAGAAAAACCACTGGGTACTTTAATACCATAAAGACACTGACATAAATTTATCTTTTCATTCTTTCTTAATGCATGAAAATCTGGAGGTAAATATGTTATATTTCATATCATAGTGTGATCTAAATCCAAATGTATTCTCATTAATATCATGTCTAATCAAGAATGAAATCCATCTTTTTTTCTTTCCTTTTATGTATGAAAAAGTTCCAATCAAACTGTTCCATATGTTTTTCTCAAAATGCATAACATTGATGTTATGTTTGATCTCTAAAAATATCCAACAAGGTAGTTCAAAAAAATAGACTGATTCTTCTAGATATTTCTTTGAAGATCAAAACTTATTTTGTTTCCAAATATTGAATCAATATTTTTCACCCTGTCATAATATTCTTAAGCTGAAAATGGATGCGGTGGAAGGTTGTATTCTTGTAAACTGTTAAATTCTTTTTTCAATATAAGATAAGGATTATCAATTTGAAAAAATATTTGATGTCCCATGCACACTGTCTTTATTCCATTCTACAATTGATAATATGAAGTCTATTATTTACAAATCAGACATGATTTATGTCCCTTAACACTATATCCAGATAAGTTTCCATTTGTAGGAAAGTAATTTATAGTAAACATTATCATAGTACACAATAGAAAATACTATTTCTTTTATGCATTGACAAATTTAACACCTTCCTCCTATAGAAGATTTAAATCATCAATCAATGGTGAAAGATACACATCAATATCATTTCCCGATTTTTTTGGTCTAGAAATCCTCAAGATCATCATAAAATATTTTTTCTTCATACATAGATGTGGGGACAAGTTGTAAACAACTAGAAAAACATGCCATGAACTATGTTGGCTATTGAGGCTCTAATATGTATTAATTCCATTATTACATAATCCTATTCTGATATTTCTAACTTCACTTCCAAAATCATGATTTTTTTTTATCAAAACTCTTCCACTATGGTGAATCAGCCGTGTGACGTTAGTTACCATCAGAGATGCACACATCTGAATGACATCTTAAACTTTTTGCATCAATTGAATTTTCAAATAGACACTTCAAATGAGTAATTATTGTAAGGTACCAAATTTCTTTAGCAGGAGTTTTGATTCTAGTACCTAAGAATGAATCACAGTCGAATTATCAAGAATTTATGCAAAAAATATTAGATGATATCATTAGAAAGTAAAAAATTGATTTTTCATGACATTAGATGATAGTACCTGAGAATGAATATGAGTTGACTTTCCCAACAATCTTATAGAGTGATGTCTTACATATAGGACAACTTGATAAATATTCATATTCTTTCCTATACAGAACACAATCATTGGGTCAAGCATGTATCTTTTTATACCCTAATCCGATTCATTATAATATTTTCTTTGCCTCATAATTGGTTTCTAGAAGCCCGTTTCCATTTGAAAGTAGCTCTTTTAAAAGATAAAGTAATCTGGATAAACTTTTATCACTGCACCCATTTTTTTTAATTTTAAGTTAACTAATATCAAAACTACTGATAACACTATATATTTACTACAACCTGGGAATAATGGTTTCTCAGAATCTCCATAAAATCATTCAACAGTTACTATTTTTTTGATGGTTTCAACACCTAAATCATGAATTAATTATTTAATATGATCCTTAGTCTTATTATGAATATTGTCATCAATATTGGATGTTGAATTATTAGTTCTTACACCATGCCAAATCCAACTTGTATAATTAAGAATAAAAATATAACAAACAAGATGATCCTTGATTTTTATGGAGTTTAACTTTCTCATATTCAAACACTTTACACATGGATAGAAAATCAAATCAATGTTTTGAAGATGTCGTTTAGAAAATTTCAAGAATTCATCAACTCCTTTTTTATATTCACTAGTGGTTCTTCGTAAATGTATTCAATTACGATCCATTTAATACTTGATATCACAATATAATTGGTGAATATATTAAAACATATAAAAATTTAAATATATATATATATAGATAAATTGAAAATAGAAACAAATTTAATAAAAATTATTGATAATCAGATAGAAAAATTAGATATGAAACACATTTTTAAATAGTAAACTTTTTATTTTCATATTATATACCTGTTTTGTATGGATATTATAATTTAATTATAATTTCAATATTCTAAAATTTATTAGTTCATTTTCATAGTGGTTTCATTATTTATATGTGTTATATGTCAAAAGTGTTGAAAATTTCATTAATTTAACTGGTAAAAAATTACTTATTATTAGTAATATGAAATAATAATTAGAGTAAATGTTCATATTATATGTTAAATCAATCATAATACTCCCAAAATAATGAAAGATGAAATTAAATACATAACTAAATTGGTATATCTGACAACACATTTGATTCATTATTATTTGTTTTTTATTATATTATGAAATTATTATTATTATAATAAAAAATTAAGATAGAGAACATTTATACCAACTTAGGAAACCCAACAAAAACATACATTCCTTTTTAAATCATGTCATATTAATATGAAATACATCTCCTAGTAAAATACACCATTTAATGGATACAACCTAGTTTAATATATTTTATAAAATCTTAAATGACTGTAGAGAAATCATTAATGTATTATTTATAAATATGTCTTTTGGATTTAGTGATAAATATAACTTGGATAAATGACTTTAATGAAGGAAGTGAGGTTATAAATCTGAAGCCAGTTCAGTTTATTAAAGTAATCTAGTTCAATATTTATATTTTGCAAAGGACATTGTAAATGAGCTAGATGGGTTGTAATTTTTATGATAATTCTTGGATTATTTTATTTTATTCTATGGTGATGTGAATGGATTTAATAGGACTATATAAAAGGTTATAAGACCCTTGTATTTTTTTAGGAAAGACTAGAATCTCAATTTGTGGGTGTAGAAATTTTTAAGTATTGATTTGTTTTTGAGTTATTTTGATCTACATATGATCTATTCCTCACTCTATATGTGCAATTTTTTTCAAAATTCAAGACCAATGTATGAGTTATTTTAATTTTTATATGAGTTATTTAAAATAACATATAGGTAATTGTGAACATTTTATGAGTAATCTGGACCCATGAACATGTCATCTATAATTTCTAATAAGTGATATCACGCTATGAATGAGTCACATGGACTTGTATATTATTAATTTTAGACATAATTTTTTATAACTTTTATATATTAAAAATATGAAGTAGCAGTAATAGTAGGACCATGAGTTATTGCATGTTGGGAGCAATAGCATAAAAAAATATTTTGTGTTTTTAACTCTAGGAATGGATCTACTATTTTTTTAAGCGACACCATTGGATAGATATTCAGTCTACATTAACGAGTGGATGGAATATAAACAAATAAAGATGAATTGAATTAAAGAAAATCAAAATAACTTGTCCTAAATAGAATCAACCAGATTTTAACCAAATTGAACAATCTTAGACTAAACTAAATTAAACAAAAATAAAGTAAATTTATATGGGATGATCACTTTTAGAGATTACTATTTACCATATTCAACAAATTTATAATAAAATATAAACAAATAATTGAATAAAATAAAAAACATAATTAAATAAAAACTAATTTATCTTCAAAATTTTAAAAAACTTATAAAGTTTAGAGTTTAACATGAAAATTTCAAATCCAAACTTTGCTCCGTAGAACGCTTTGGAAGATTAAATGCTACAAAATGTATAAAAGATTGACTATAAAAGAGAAAAATAAAGATGAAAAACAAACTAAAATCAAACCATGATTGAATGTCAGTGGAAATAAGCTTTAGAAGAAAACGTAACCTGTAGATGATGAAAAATGGGGAGATAATCAAGAAATAAGACTTTAGACCGTGACAATAAAATAAAATCAATAAGAATGTTAGTCTGAGATCACAAATACACCTTTGAGGTCATCATGAGTTGAGAGGATTCGCCGTGGTTTAGATTTTGAAGATAAAAAAATATGAGGGTTTCCTGATCCTGACTAATTTTAAAAGACTTTCTGGCATCGGTTTTTACAAAAACTGATGCCGAAGAGTCGGAAAAATATTTTCTGCATCGGTTTTCAGAGAACCGATGTAGAATTTTTTTAATATATGGCATTTTTTTTCCAAAAAAAACGACACCATAAATATTTTTTTTAATATATGGCATCATTTTTTATAAAAAACAACGCTGAAAGATCCCGAGTTTGAGATTAATGGCGTCAGTTTTTTGTAAAAGCCGACGCAATTTTTTATTTTTATTTTATGTGTAGGTTTTTTAAAAAACTGATTCCATATATCATAACATTCAAGGTTTTTGGAATTAGTTATACTAAAAAATAACACCAAAAACCACTCTTAATTTTTTTTGGCATGAGTAATTAGTAAAACTGATGACAAAAATTTCTCGCACATACAATTGGCATCGGTTTAGAAAAAACCAACGCCATTACTTCGAATTTAAGTCTAGTATTTCCACTAGTGTTAATACAATATAATTATAGTATGTATTGATACCGTAGTAATTATTTCATGTTTTATGGAATTTGTTTTGTAGGATGAGGAGGAAGAAAAAAAGGCCCGGTTGCAGGAATTACCTTCTCCTTTGGATGTATCATATCTAGATTTATCTTAAGTGACCTTATATTGGTATTTATATAAGAATATGGATTTTGGGGACATTTTAGAGTGATGATAGGATATTTGGGTAGAGTTTTGGTATGCTCTCGGGCTTAAAAGGTGTGAGTAGAACTGGTAGTGAAGGGTGGTATTTATTAGGGGAGGAGAGGAGTGTTTTTAAATATAATATTGATTAGTTTATTATTTTGGCTCAAGATTACCAATAGTGATGATTATTATGACTATATATAGTAAATTTTGAATTTGAGTTTGAAATAATGGTTTCTTATATCAACCATGACTCATTAATTCATGTATTTAGTCTATAATGTTATATATTTTATATTTCTATATTTCACAATTCATTAAAAAATATACCATTTTAGAGAAATAAAAAAAATTCACCCTAACTATTTTTGATTTTTAGATTCCCAAAAATTAAATCAGTTTTACAAAATTAATTTTCTAAATTATATAAATTTAATTTTTAATTAAAATCCATATTTATTTGAAAAATAATTTTTTATATTATGATCAATTTTATGACCCTTATAAGAATTAATTATGGTCTCATAAAATTATATTATTGTTATGATAAAAAATAATATGATTTTTTTAAAAAAAATTATGAAGATAAACATTCTTTTAAATCATTATATTTTTTATAACAATGAAAATAGAACAGTTATGTGTTACAAAAATACAAACAATTATTTTATCACTTTTAAAACACTTATTTACTTGTATCATGAGATAAAATTGTAATAATTTCATTTTATAAGTTTAAAAATATTATTTTGCACTCCTATAGGTGAAAATACTATTTTTACGGTCAGATTACTATTCATAATGACTAGATTAGGATTCCAAAGGTCAGATTACTATTCCAATGGTCAGATTTGTAATGATCAAATGAGTTCCATAATTTATATAAGATACCTCATATTTCATTAACTTTCCATTAAATATTATTCTCTCTTAAGTTTGGATATATTTTCATCTTCAAGATGAATATTGTATTACTAATATTTTTTTTCTTTTCTATAGTTTTATTTACGAGTATAATTATTCTGGTGGATGAAACCAATTTATATATTCATATTATAGTTATTTTGTTTTATATTTTTTATTCCATTGTAAAAATTTAAATTTTTATGACCATATTTATTCTCTAAATTTAATGTTAAAATTAATATAATAAAAATTGATTAGTTCTACCATGTGGTGAATGTGAATTATATAACACTACATTACTAAATATGAAACATTTATATATAAAGTGTAATTCCTTTAATAATATTTTTTGGGTAATTACACATGATACTTAAGAAAAAACCTATTTTATTAATGAATTAATTTATCAATATATCTTATTTAGATTCATTATATGATATGATATATTTATCTTCAGTTATAGAATCATCAACTGTTAGTTTCTTGGAACTTTTCCATCTTACTATTACCTCATTCTATAAAAACAAAAATCCCAATTGAGATCAAATATCAACATTGTATTTTTAGAAATTAGAATAAGTGTAACCCTTTACATTGTGATATTTACCACCAATAAAGTTTAATAATAGATCCATAGTTCTTATCAAATACTTAAGGATATTATAAATGGATAACTAGTTACTTTCACAAAGATTTGATTGGTATCTACTCTTCATAATTGCTGCATAATATACATCAAGATGAGAAAAAAACATAACATACATGATTGATCCAGCTATCAAATAACCCCTCTTAGGGTTTTCCATTTTAGAACTTCTTAACACTTTAACAATGTATAAATTCTAACCAATACCTATTTACTCATTTAGATATATTATTATAAATACTAATACCTTGTATATATGATGTATCACCAATGTATTTTATTAAGAATAATTTTCCCAACCAATTTTTCACTGATTGTAGTATTGGGATGTCAATTATGATGAGAAGTTTATCGACCACATACAATAAATGAAATACAATAATTCTCCCACTAACCCATTTATATATACAAGATTCAAATTTATTTTTGATAATGTCAAATAGTTTGATAGCTTCATCAAACTAAATATTTTTTCACACAGAAGTTTGATTATTGAATCATAGAAATAATAGCAACATTTATTAGATCCTAAAAACTTTTAAGTTATATCAAATATATATCATCATAAAAATATACATAAAGTAACTTATTTTTGAGATCCATTTGATCTGTCTTATTGTTGTGACATGTTACTTTGGCTAAAATTATTTGAATATATTTGATCATAACCACTAGAGAAAAGGTTTTTTCATAGGAAATACATTGAGTTTATTCAAAACCATTAGCTACCAAGTGAGGTTTCTAGATATACACTCAACCATTCATGTCATTATTCTTGAAAAATAACCACTTATACACAATGGGATTTACCCCTTCATGTGGATCTACATGGTTTTAAACTTAATCAGTGTACATAGATTCCATTTATTTTAAACATTTTTCAGATTCAGAACTCATTATGACCTCTTTGTAAGATGTTGGATCATATTCTATTATCTATATATTACCTTCATCATAAATTTTAAATCTGTATCTCTCAGGTTCTTGAAAAAATATTCCAGATCTTCTTGGTCCTTATTTATACTATATCAATTCATTTTCCACAACACATTTTGTTTCTAACTAATCCATATTTGAAAAAACATCTTCTTGTTGGTCTTGAACTTAATCAAGTTTAAATTTTCTCTCACTAAATATCATAGAAATAAATTCCTTTTTGAGAAGGATATCCTGGTGAAAAATATTTTTTTTTCAATCGATGGATTATAAAAATAATAAACTAATGTCACTTTGAATAGACATGGAATTCCTGAATCAAATATTTTACACCTCTATATGATCTAAGTGTTTTTATACTTTTTATAAATTTACTTTCTACTTTATTTTTGAGCAATTTAACCATTTCAATGGATTTACACTTGTGTTTAATATGAAAAACATAACAATACCTTTTGAAGTCATCATTTAAGGTAATTAAGAACTAAAATCCTCTTGAGATACTTTATTTATAAGAACACATACATAAATATATATTATTTATAATTAATCATTTGGTCATTTAAATTTACACTTAAAGTAAACATTGTCATTTTTTATAATAAAAAATATTTACATATATCAAATCACTCATAATCATTAAAATCTAGTAGTCCATCATTAGAAAGTCATTGGATGTGATTCTTATTTATATGATATAGGAAACAATGACATAGATAAGTGGAATTAATATTATTTATTTTGACCTTATTATTATTTAAATTATATATGGTGTTTTCAAAATCCAAAATGAATGGAACATTAAACATGTTATAGAAAACATAAAAAATTACATTTATATTAATGAAACAATAGTTTTTTTATAAATGAAAATCCAACCTTATCTAGGAAAGATTCCAAAATAAAATTTATATTTGTTAATGGTACATGATTATAGTCTATAAGAAATAATGATAATACACTAGGAAGAAGTAGATTCATTATCCCCATAGATAATGAAATAACTCTTTCTATATTCGCTACTCATAGGTTTACTTCTCCCTTAATAAATTTTTAGTCATCTTTGAGAAGATATGAATTACTATAAATATGTGATGTGCATCCAGTATCTAGTACACATGATTCAGAGATGGATAAATTATTTTCTATATTGCATAGTTTTTTACACCTAGGAATATTTTATTACTTCTTTATCCATTCAATCACATTGAATGATTCCATGTATATATATAATTTCTATTTCTTAGAGTTGATGGTAATTAGAACAATACATCTTATGTCATGTGTATCTGTTGGCGCCAAAATTTGGAATGAAGAAAAGGCCCCAAGACGGCCCCCACGGACTGCCTCGTGAAGCCCCTTCATGGAGTCCCCAGCACCGCGGCCGTTGAGAATCAAAGGAGGTAGGAAGATCCATGAACAGATTTGATGTTCGTGAACCCACCCTGAAGCAAAGAAGGCGGGACGCTTCACAAACAGATTTGACGTTCGCAAACCCGCCGCGAAGCGAAGGAGGCGGTATGCTCCGCGAACCCATTTGACGTTCGCGAGCCCGCCATGAAGCCACCGAGCCCCTCTTCGCGCCGCGTGAGGTCCGATCCATGGAACCTATTGCCTATAAATACTGAGCTCCCCCTGAGCTCTTTGGATGGACAATACGAACTTTCAGCTTCTCATCTCCTGAATCGCGAAGCACTCTTCCGCTCGGTGAATCATAAGCTATGCAAGGTACTTCTACTTCGCGAAGTGCCTCCCCATTGTCTCATTTTGATCCCCTCTTCCGAGAGGGATGCCTTTCGTGAAGTCTAAGGGCTTTCACAAAAGAAGGGGATCCCCAAGGGGACCCGTGTTGTTGTGGAGCGTTTATGATTCGCTAAACACCCTTCATGTACACTTGATCCATTTTCTAAGGTAGGATCACTGTACTTCATGAAGCACATTTCTTCCCGACATCCCGCTTTGCGAGGCACATTTGCTCTGCGAGGCTGTGCTCTGCAAATGACTTTACACTTCGCGAAGCACCCCCCCCAATTGCACCTATGCCCCATGCTAAGGCTAAGTAACCCCACTTTGCAAAGCACACCCCTTCGTAAGTTCCTTCCACCACGCAGAGAAATCGAGCTCCACAATGCCCCGGCCTATGGACCCCTCTTCTTGGATAATCCTTTTCCCGCGTGACCCTCTAGGTTTGCACGATGAGACTTCAAAGTCCCCTAGATGATACTGCCCATAGTGTTGCTATGCCTAATGCTTCTTCGCATAGGCACACTAATGGCTATTACTTCTTCTCATAGCCACACTAACGTGGACCCTTCGATGGTTCGCTCGGTGACCCCCCTTCACCACGACATTACCGATACCTTCCCTCCCACAAGGAGAAGAGGGTACTGGTTATGTAAGTCATAGGGGTGCGGAGTAAACCCACCTCGTCTGAGCTACAGGACGTTAAACTGCCAAGAACCCTCATCCTCAACACATGACGTTAAACTATGACCTCGCCCCGTGCCCCGCACACAGGGTCCCCCACCTTAGGCATTCTCCATGCCCCTGGTCTCCACAGGGGATGATATCCTTCTTCTTGGAGTGTAATTTGTCCACAGGGAAGGGAAACTAGCTTGGTGTAAGCCCCTAGCCTTCCTTCCAAGAGGCGGCACCCCTTACCCTCCTCACTTCCTCGGTGCCAAGGCTGGCGGAGGGTGTGATAGGGAACGAGGATTCTCCTTTCTTCGGTCCCAAGTCCCTCTCCCTCTGCGCTTTGCCGCCACATGCCTCCATCCTGGAGTAAGTCCCGACACCTTGTGCTGCCTCAGAGCATAAGCCCCACTCCTCTTCACTTCCCACGGACGCACCTTTCACGACGTGGTCGTCAGGGCTTTGCTGCCTCTTGTTTCTCACACCAAGAACGACTCACATGGGCTTAGAGTAAGCATCGACCATGACACTGCCCCCATCCCGCATGACGTTAAACTATACCATATAAACTATGCAGTCTTTGATCCTTTCTATGGAAGGGTACATAAGAAGCATCACGAGGCTCAAGCCCACAATCTGGTCGTTCCGACCCCCCTTCACGTCGGTTCACCCTCGTTCCACATGACGTTAAACTGTACCACCTGAACTACGTGGACTTTGATCCATGTCTAGGCATGGTACGTAAGAAGCCTCCATGAGGTTCAAGACCACCACCCACCTAGACCAAGGTCCTTATTCACGTCGGTTCTCTGACACTGCCACCACCCAAACTATGAGGACTTTAATCCATGTCAAGGCATGGTACGTAAGAAACCTCACGAGGTTCAAGCCCATCACCCATAGGACCAAGGTCTATCTTCATGTCGGTTCACCGGTATCCACTCCCGAACTACGAGGAATTTGATCCATGTCAAGGCATGGTACGTAGGAAACCTAATGAGGTTCAAGCCCATCATCCATAGAACCCCCGGTCCATATTCACGTTGGTTCGCCGACACACGCCCCTGTCCCGCAAGATGATAAACTATATATCTGAACTACGTGGTCTTTGATCCTTGCTAAGACAGGGTACGTAGGAAGCCTCATGAGGTTCAAGCCCACCACCCAGTCGTTTTGACCTGATTCACGTCGGTTTACCCACCACCTTGGGCAGCCTAGAGTGTAAGCCCCACACGTCCATCCAGAACTATAAGGACTTTGATCCATGTCAAGGAATGGTACAAAGGAAGTCTCTTCGAGGCTTAAGACCAAAACCATCATCCATCTTGATCCTTACCTGGGCCGCCACATCTTGGTGAGATCACACCACCTCATTCCCCTCCACAACATTTGGGGAGCCTCCCATATGCAGGTCCCTACTTCGGTGTTCCCTCAGGGGGTTCTTCAATCTGATCCACTCTAGCCAGTGTTCCGATCAGTCCAATCCATCTCCAATGGATGTTAAACTTGAGGCATACCCCGTGTTAAACACCAGAAGCTGAGGAAAACATCAGATACATGCCTATGACATACAATTCCCTGCGTTGTATGTGGGATTACTCGGGCTTCCATGACCTCAAGAAGCCCTATAATAAGGGACAGAAGAGAGACACATCAATCCCCAGCGTCCAGACACGTCAGTGATTCCCCAGTGTGACTAATCCTCTAACCAAAGGTTGCTTCCTTGACCAGACCCCTTGGAATGTCCTGACAGAAGCAGTGCAATTAACTGGTGTCAATGAAGATATGGCGCTCGAAAGAGTTTCACGAACAACGTATTAAATCTATGAGGGAGACTCGGACTAGGCAACGAGTTCCGAGGAGGAATCCACGAAAAGAAGAACCGACATCCCATCATCCCGTTTTGATCAAGGAGAAGACATCCCTAAACAAGGAGCAAATGTCGCCCGCCTTTGGAAAGAGGTAATGTGGGGTAATAAAGGACGCACCTATCACACTCAAGCAGATAGACGCGCGCCCCCCGGTGAAAGCATCGGAAACAGAAATGGTGAACCCGACATGAAATTCTTCTCCTCACTATGGAGATTAGTAATGATTGGGGCATCCATGGATTGACGTGTCACCAAATCCAGCTATCCGACGTAGGGTCCCACCATTAAAATAGCGGGCCTGGCATGAAAATCACAATATGTTATCACAGTAGAACATTGGGCATCCCGTTCTACGACATTGTCAGCGTGGATCCCTCTTACCGGCCATGGAAGACGGAATAGTGTTGGGGCACTGGTTGTCAATTTCTTTTCCTAGCAGTGCTGATGAGTTAATATCCCTACTTCTAGGAATCAAGTTGCTGCCATGGGAATACGATCACCGCCCGCCCGCCTACGTAGGGGTAGGGGAAACGACATTTGCGTCCACGACCATGGGGCTCGCATGCCCCATCTACCCATTGGAAGTCATCCAATGATGGGTGATTAACGATCTCATATGTCGTTATGAGAAGGAGGGAATAATCCCAACCCGAGATATGGACCACCTGGACCTAGAGGCGTCCAGGCCCCATCGTCAATGCTGCCCCCGAGGGCCGCACAGGGAACCACTGCTCCCCACCCCAATATTCAATCATTTCGGGAGCCTGTCCTCTAAGCACATTGATTAATCCTTACCTTACACTTATGAGGTGGGTGACATTTGGCCTAGCCCAGTCAGAGTCTCAGCCTAGGGGCTCCCAGCGAGGGCCTCCACCCAGCCGCATCAATGCCTCCACCCGACCTTGTCAGAGAAGTAGGAAATCTATGCACTTATTCCACCAGCACCGGCTCATTTGACCTGACGCCAGCATCGGGCGTGAGCTGAGGATGCCTGCCAAGGGGCGTCAACGTCAATGTATATTGTGTCCCTAGCCACCTCCGACGCATATCACAAAGTCCCTTCACACACTGAGCAGGGGTGCGTATATGCCCAAATGAGATCGAGGTCCCAACAACCCCACAGGCAGGCTGGGTCAACTCTGCAGGTCACAGGCACGAACGAGGTTCACCGCGAACCAACCCACAGCAAGGCCACCTCGTACAAAGGTCCTCCCCGTACCACTACCACAGAGAGTGTGAATCCTCCCGGCTTTGAGTCTTGGCATGGAGGTCTGCCCCGTGCTACCCCCAATCCAAATGAAGGTCTGCCCCGCGGCGGTGACGTTCGGTACGAAAGCCTCTCCCGTGCCCATCACGCTGAGTATGGAACTCTTCCTCCTGCTCCCGGCTGTCAATGTGGAGACATTACCCATCTAGTATATCTCTAATGTGGGGATCCTCCCTACGTTTTCTCCATAGCTGGAGAAGGTCCTCCTCACCCCGACAACCAGATGGGTGAAGGCCAACCTCGTTCCACCCGCACCAAGCATGGAGGTCTTCCCCATGCTCCCGTCGGCGCCAGCGGAGGTTTTTCAAGATTTAGTGTTGTTCATGGAGGTCCTACCCATGTCCCCTTTGACATATGTCCTAGTGATCCTCGCACCTCGGCTATCTTAAGTGGAAATCCTCTCCACCCTGGCATCAGTGTTTTCGAAGGACCACATGTCAGAAATCTGCCCTGTCCCAAGGAGCCACCTAGGGGCAGGAGGGCGGGTCGTCTCTGCCACAAGAAGAATCCTGGGAAGGTACGGATGGATATCAAACCAGTCCACTTCTCAGACTCTGAAGCGAAGTGCGACTCAGCTCAGGAACCCTACACTCGCTCATCTGAGTCAAGGGCTGTGGCAGGGACGAGGCGCATCGGCCTGGTGCTCCTAGAGTGTGAGGTCCACTGGATTCCCACTTCCCTCCACAGATTTATCCAGGAGGATGAAAGCCTATCAACCTCGCAGGTTATGGTAGTGCAGTCACCACCATCATCACCAGAAGCGTTTTCTACCTCCACAAGAGATTATAGAGAGCTATTCTGGGGATCAATGGCAGGAAAGCAGAAGTGCGAACCACCACCAGCAGCCCGGGCCCCTGAGCCAGGAACGGCGGCCGTCAGCCCCTCTTACCGTGACATAGCGGCCATGTCACTCCACTCTTCGAAGGACAACCCGAGAATTGGTGGCCAATCAGCCCGCTCACCGTATTCCCCAGCAGCCAACCCGCCGTCCCAGCGGTCTACCTCAGTACCGTTGCCAGTTCCTCAACCACCCCTAGTTGGCGAGTGGGAAAATCAAGGTCCAGACCCTGAATTTGAGTCAAGGATCTTTTGGAGAATTCTTTCAGCAGACCACTTCCCCGAGGAGTTCTGGCCTGCGGCAGCAAGGGATTTCTGCATACCCGAGTCCCTCACCCGAGAGGAAGTTGAGTGTCGCTGTTACACCCTCTGGGCGATGCATCTGATTCTTCATCATTATCACGTGGTATATCAAAGGATCCAAGTTCATTTTGAAGACATTAGCGAGCAATTCCATCTAGTCGATCTAGCCGCACTTGCGGTGGCCTAGTGCCCCGAGTCACCAGGCCGTCGTGACGCCCTCCAGCAGTAGTGTGTTCAGAGTATTAAGGTACTCCGAAAAATTATCAGGGGGGATACCCCCATGTGCAATTCCATGGCTGGGGTAAGTACGATGCCCTCCTCTTCATCCCTATCTGACGATAGCCTGAATCGCTATGTGATATCGAGGACATGCCCCGAGGAAGGGTTATGGTCCATATGGCCAACGTTGTGGACAAGGAGGACGAGATGGAGTTTCTTGATGGAGACTTACCCCCTGAGGGCGTGCCACCACTGTTGGACCCATCAGGGAGGATTAATCATCAGTAGAGTAACCTCCTAGGTTTCCCTGCGCCCACCAAGTCATTGGTACTTAGTCGGAATGCCGGAATGGGTAAAGAGAATATTATAGCTGTCGAGCACTCCAACCCGTCCGTCTCAGTGTAGAAGACAGAGGAGGACCCCGAGAAGGCCACGTTACACCAGAAACTTGTTGAGAAAAAGAGGTTGGTCGAAGAACTCCTAGATAAATATGCGGTAGAGCGACGACCCCACTATGGCGATCCTAGGCCGGGACTTCAGGGGAAGGAACAACATCCCCCCGGCGAGATGCCTCTGGGAAACCCTGATCATACCGCTCCCGCGGGCAGGATTGAAGATGGAACTCATGGAGAGAGGGCATGGTATGTATCACCAAACCCTCCCGAACAGTGTGGCAATCCGAGGAATCTATCCCGGGTTCCCCCAGCTGCCCCGCAGGCCGCTCCACCGGTCGCTCCATGAGCTGTTGAACCCATATACCATGTCGAAGATCCCGATAACGCACTCATAGTTAGGTATCCCCATCAAGACAGGGACCCCCTCCTGAATGTTCCTATGGCGTCACTCATTGCCCACCTCGAGGAATTGGAAACGTGATAGGTGGAAATCCCTCCAGTTGGCAAGCCAAACCTGGCTTGGGTGGATGATATGCCGGCGCCTCCAGGTTTTGGGAATCCCACCTTTTCCCCCTTTAATGGGATGGGGGACCCGTGGTAGAATCTGGCCCACTTTAACTCAAGGTGTGGGCCTTTGTTGGCACTAATGGAAAATAGGTCTATACCCACAGTTTTGCAAAAAACTGTGGGTATAGGGATAGTACGTGAACCTATACCCACTTTTTTCCAAAACCGTGGGTATAGGCCACCTATAACCATGGTTCTCCAAAACCTTGGGTATAGGTGAACCTATACCCATGGTTTTGGAGAAAATCATGGGAATAGGGTATTTTTCGAAGACCTATACCGACAGTTCTTCAAAACCGTGGGTATTAGGGTTTTTTTTGAAGACCTATACCCATGGTTCTCCAGAACTGTGGGTATAGCTTATGGCGGGGAATGAAAATTAGGCGGGACATGAAAAAAATATGGCGGGAAGAAATTTTTTCATGGTTTAGATTAATATATTTATATAAATATAAATTTATATACTCAGAAACTCTTTATCTTGGTTGGTAAATCCTTCTCCACGGGTGCTATAGGTCGCGGGTTCAATTTCTGTAGTTAACATTTTTCGAAACACAGATCATATTAATATATATACGTAGATGTATGTATATATATCAAATAATAAAGATAGCTCGGTTGGTCACTTGGGGATACGGGGCCGTGAGACGCGAGTTTGAATCCCCCTTCCTACATTTTTTAATTTAAATACCACACGTGGATCATATTAATATATATACGTATATGTATGTCTATATAAAAATTAAAAATCACAGATCGGTTGGTCAGTTGGTTGTGCGCGGCCGTGAGGCGCAGCGTGAGACGCAGTTTTAAATCCCCCTGCCCGCGTTTTTGGAATTTAAATAACCCATGTGGATCAAATTAATATATATATGTAGATGTATGTATATATAACAAATAGAATTCCCTGGTTGGTTGGTCCCTCAGTTGTGCGCGGCCGTGAGGCGCAGTGTGAGTGCAGGTTCGAATCCCACCTACTGTGTATTTTTTGAATTTAAATACCCCAAGATTTGAAAACTGTGGGGTCTGTTGTGTGCCACGCTATAATAGTGGTGTGCCACACATTGACTCCCCTATACCCACGGTTCTCCAAAACCGTGGGTATAGGTTGAGACCCATATACCGACGACTTTCTAGCCCATGGTTCCCAAAACCATGGGTATAAACTATACCCACGGTTTTGAGGGCTATACCCATGGTTTTGAACCATGGGTATAGGTCGTTTTTCCAGTAGTGTAAGGAACCCAGCATAGAAGGAGGCCTCCAAGATTCGTTGTTTCATTCAGACGCTGGGGGGGCTGACGTTCGTCTGGTACAACCAGCTCCCCTTCGGATCCGTGACTAGCTGGGAGGACCTTCGCAGGTAGTTCCTCTACCAGTTTAGCTCTACTACCCTGAAGACCAGCATCGTAGACCTCTTCAAGTGAAAAAAGGCCTGATGAGTGAGTCGCGGACTTCATCACCCGGTGTAAGGGGCTCAAATACTCCCTTGACATGTCACTAACTCAGGAGAAATTACTGACGATGTCATGGGAAATGTCAAGACAGAACTGGTTCCCTCCCTAATTACTCATAATTATCCAGGTGGGTTCCGAGACTTCTTGGATAAGGCCCAGCACCTCAAAGAATCCCTGCAACAGGCCAGGAAGGCACGTCTGTTGCCCCCTGCAATCCCAGCAAGGAGAGCTGCCAGAGCCGAGCCTGCTGCGGTGGCCCAGATATAGGCCCCCAGGCAGCTAGAATTGCTTCCAGTAGCACCATCCCTACAACCTCATAGAGGCCCTCTACCTCAGGTGTAGCCTCCATCTCCGCAACATCCTCAGAATTGGCAGGCGCCTCTGCATAATGCGCCGCCACCACCCTGGTGGGACAATCAAGGTCCCCCTCCTCAGCAAGCCCCTCCAGCTCCTCGTCAAGGCTTGGATCAAAGGGCTCCCTATCCAGAAAGAAGACACCAGACTTACTCATTCAATGAGAATCAGGTACCTGGTTACTTCCGTTGTTCCCTAGAGCAGGGGATTGTATGCTTTCCTGAGTGTAGAAGGCCGGTAGAGGCGAATCTCACTAATCACCCCAACTACTGCCCCTATCATCAGATTATGGGGCACACCCTCAAGTAGTGCTATGTTTTTAAGGTCTGGATCTAAGACCAAGTCAATAAAAACATAGTTAGGCTGGGCCTAGACCCGACACAAGTGGCAGGTGTCTTTGTGAGGTCAAAAAGTGGTAGTGACGACGAAGGTGAGTGACAGCAGGTTTCCAGCCGTGGATCCTAGAAGTACGACGACTGGATGGATCGTAAAATAGTTGGTTGCACCCATGGTATTATTCGAGCATTCCTGAATCAGCCGGAGCCTTCAGAAGCTGCATCCAGCACCTCTGCATCATCATCTCAACCGACCTCTTTCCAGAAGGGCAAGCATCGACGACGCAAGAAGAAGCAATGCGCTCCACCAATGCTGTCGTCATCCCACACTCTCAATGAATTCATGCCCCCTGAGATGGGGATCCCTCCCAAAATCCTCCCAGTGGTGGATGATTCATCAAGTGACAGTCAGGGGTACGCTTCTGTTAATACCGTGGAGTTGTTAAATCTCTATATGACTCCCGACGAGGGGGAGCACCAGGAGAACCTCCCCAACGCCCCCAGCTGACGTCAACATCAGCGGAGCCGCGAATATATCGGTCGTCAAGGAAAGTTATCTAGAACTTTCAGCTAGACCGTGCATGCCACTAAGACCAGACAGTAGGCCCAGCACAAAGCTCAGCATGCATAGACTCTTTATCTAGTGTCGTCAGGACTGCCTCCACCGCTGTTTGTGCTACTAGATCAGGCAGCGCCGCTTCGGCCACACCGCGACCAGCTTCGCCCCACTACTGGTCAATCTCAGTTGTCCGGACTTTATCTGGTGGCTACTCTTCATGCCTCGACTAGTGAAAAATGGGATGTACCAAGAACTAGCTAGCCACCGGTCTAGCCAACAGGGCCCGCTATGCCTCCAATCGCAGAGCGACCTCCTATAAGCAGAAGTTCACGTCTGTTGCAGAAGTATGATGTTTTAAAACATCTAGCTGGCATCCTGGTGAGGTTTTCCATCTTTGAGGATCTTCTCCTGTCGTCAGACATGCGTGAGGCACTCGCCGAGGCTCTAAAGATCCCCCTCCAGTTTGAGACGGAGGTAGTAGCTGCAGAAGCCTTCCATACTGAGGAAATTGAGAACGCCAAATGCCAGACAATTATCTCATTTTCTAGTGAAGACGAATACCCTCCCATATAGAGGAAAATTCATCCATTGTACATCACTGGTCAGTTCAATGGTGTGGAAGTCCGCCGCTGTCTTGTTGACACAGGCTTCAAGATTAACCTAATCTCGACTCGTACACTACGAAAGCTGGGGTTATCCAAGGATGACCAGACTCCCTCCGATTTAAGTATCCAGGGAGACGACAGGACTGAGTAGACCCCGGTCGGCAAGATCCATTTGAAGACCTATTTCGGTGGCCTAGTTTCCAGTACTGAATTTATGTTCGTCTCCCAGGACACTGCGTACAACACATTGATGGGAAGGCCATGGCTCCACCTTCATTCAATAGTCCCTTCATCGTATCACCAATGCCTCAAATAATCCCTCAATGGTCGAGTAGGCGTGCTCCAAAGAGATGCATCTCCTTTTTCCTCTTGTGAATCCCGTTATCTGGATGCTGACTATTACAAGAGCAAGGATAAGTAGGTTTTGGAAAGTGAGGTTGAGCTCGCCCCGATCACAAGTGATCCTTGGGTAGGTCTGGATGACGCCTACATCTTCCCGATCCATCGGTTGGAGGCCATGACCCCCGACATGGGGAATGATTTTTCATTTCGGGTATGAGAGGAAGGAATATTCCCAATTCCAAGTGATGACGGAAAATCACCTCATACTCCTACACAAACCAGGCTCAGGTGATCCTGGAACCTCCTACCCCCGTACGGTATCGGGACGTCCGGATCATTGCAATGACGGTACATCATACATGTCTATTTCTCTGGGTTGGAATTAACCGACTCAAGCCGATGTGACACTACTTCTTTGATGTTATAAGCGTGGCCCCATGGGATGAAGACCAGATGGGATTGGATCAACTACATTCATCTCCATGGTCTTAGCGGCGCGTGAATCTCCTGATGCACTGTCCACTACTTTACAGGTTGGTACCAGCCTCCCGTTATGTTCCTCTAGCCAAGGGGAAGCTTCACCCACTGGAAATCCCTCCTCCGAAAGCGAAGAAGAGGATTTGCAGGATGCCCCTCCTACCTTTGAAGAAGTTATCTCTTCCACGGTCGATGAACTGGTATAGGTGAACCTTGGTAGCGAGGCAGATCCGAGACCCACATTGATCAGTGCCGCCATGTCCCTTGAGGAGCAGCAGCGGTACGTGGACTTCCTTAAACAGCACCGTGATGTGTTCTCCTAGAGTTATGACAAGATTCCAGGATTAGATCCTCAGGTATCCATCCACCGCCTCGGTCTCCTGACAAACCATCGCGGGTTGAAGCAGCCTCCCATAAAGATGCACCCTTCTCACGGTGCCATGGCTGAGGCCGAAGTTGACAAGCTCATCAGAGACAACTTCATCAAGGAGGTCTAGTACCCCAAGTTTATAGCCAACATCATGCCAGTTAGGAAGAAGAATAGACATATCAGAGTCTGTATCGACTTCTGCGATCTCAACCGCCACTGTCCGAAGGATGATTTTCCCCTTCCAGTGACATAATTGTTGATCAACTCTACAGCCGGGTTCCAAGCCCTCTTCTTCATGGATGGTTATTTTAGATATAATCAGATCTGGATGAACCCTGAGGATGAGGAGTATAACACTTTCAGAGCACCTCAAGGTACATTTTGTTACCTGGTAATGCCCTTCATCTTGAAAAATGCAGGTTCCACCTATCAGAGGGCCATGAATCTCATATTCAAACCGATCCTCAGGACGCTGGTGGAGTGCTATGTGGATGATCTGGTGGTCAAATATCGTCAACGCCATGACCATATCAAGGAACTTGATAAAGTGTTCGACTTCCTCCATTCCCTCCACTTGAAGATGAACCCGCTTAAATGTGACTTTAGGGTCACCTCCGGCAAGTCTCTCGGCTTGGTTGTCAGATACCGAGGCATCGAGATTGACCCAGAAAAGATCAAGGCCATCATCCAGATTCCTCCCCCGAGCAATATTTGGGAGCTACGAGGATTTTAAGGCCACTTAGCCTACATATGCCGATTCATTGCGAATCTAGATGGAAAGTGTAAGCCCTTTTCCCGGCTTATGAAGAAAGGATCTGCCTATGAATGGGATGAAGAGTGCCAGACCACATTCGAGGAAATCAAGCAGTATCTACTCCAGCCTCTGGTCCTGATGCCACCTGTCTCCGGAAATCCACTGATCCTCTATGTCACTGCCCTAGATCGATCTCTCGGTGCCCTTCTCTCCCAGAAGAACAATGAGGGGATATAGAACAACCTCTACTACCTCATCCGTATGCTCCTTGATACGGAGACCAGATACTGCCCCATCAAGAAGAGCTGCCTTGCGCTCGTGTTTTTCGTACAGAAATTGCGACATTACTTGCAGCACCATGAGGTACAGTTGGTCTCGTGGGTAGACCTAATGAATTACATTCTGAACCACCCCATGTTGACTAGCCGACTCTGGTGGTGGGTGGTGATCCTCCAGCAGCTTGACATCAGGTTCGTACCCCAGAATACTATCAAAGGGCAGGAATTGGCAGAATTTCTAGCTACCCATCCAACCTCCGCAAATCAGTCCCTGGACTTGGAATTTACCAATGAGGCAATCCTCTCGGTAGATCAAGACGTCCCATGTTGGAAGATGCATTTTGATGGCGCCTCCCGGAGTCCCACCGGTAGGAGGCTCAATGATCCTAGGCTCAACAGAGTGGGCTAGGGTATCGTCTCCATCACCCTGGAGAAAGACATCCTTCCTTACTCATTCCTATTGTCAGAAGGTTTCACCAACAATGAGGCAGAGTATTAGACCCTCATTACTAGTCTCAAGCTGTCCCTTGAGATCGACGTGGCCCATTTTCATGTGAAAGGGGATTCTGAGCTAGTCATCAAGCAGGCCAATGGAGACTATGTTGTCAGGAATCCAAATCTCATGCCATTGTTGGGGTGCACCCTCCATATAATGGCTTAGTTACCTTCTTGACCAGAGGTTACCCATGTCCCTCAGTCACAGAATGGTCAAGCGGACGCTTTGGCCGGCTTAGTTGCGTCACTTGCAGAACCTGAGCAGGATGATCTGATTATACATGTGGCGCACCAGAGGGTCATTGCCTCTGTCACCCCAAAGGATGACGATGACCTGTGAGTAATCCATATTACCACCATATCCTCCATGTTAGGATCCCCAGGTTCTTCAGATTCAGTGGTTGAAATGAATCCTGACTCGATAACCCCTTCTGTCGAGTATCTCCAAAATGGTTGCCTCCCAGCTGATCGGGCTGAGCGCGAGTGAATCTAACACAGCTCACTGCAGGTTACCCTCTAGAGTGGTCCCAGACTTGAGAAGATCTTCTATAAGCATGGTTTTTATGGTGTTATCCTATTTTTCATCCAAGGAGTCAAGATTCCATAGGTCATGCAAGAGGTTCAAGCTGGTTCCTGTGGTGCCCACCAGGCTGGACCGAAACTGTCCCATCAAATCCAGAGACTAGGGTACTTTTGACCCTTGATGATCCATGATTTTATCGAGTTTTCCAAGATATGTCACTTTTTCCAAGTTCATGCTAACTTCCTGCATCATCCACTGGAACCTCTCCACTCCACCAAGTACTCTTGGCCATTTGTGGTGTGGGGACTGGATGTCGTAGGACCATACCCACCGGAAATAACTCGCCAATACAGGTTCATCCTGACTGCCAAAAATTTCTTTTCCATGTGGGAAGAGGAAGTTCCACTCAATGAGGTCAAGGCACGTTCCATCATTGACTTTTTGATCTCTAATATCATCCACGGGTTTGGAGTCCCCTCACCGATAATGGGACCAACTTTCGAGCAGCTGAGCTGAAGAAATTGTACGCCAAGTACAAAATTCGCTCCAACCATACCTCCCACTATCACACATAGGAAAATGGGTAGATCAAGGCGTTCAAAAAAACCCTCCCTAACATTTTACATAAAATGGTTAGTTAGAACAAGAAGAGTTGGCCGGACAAGCTCCCCAACGCCCTCTGGGCCTATCAGACGACGACTCGCAATTCCACCCAGGTAACCCCGTACTACCTGGTGTATGGAGCTGAGGCCGTCCTGCCTATCAAGATCCAGCTTCCTTCATTATGCACTGCAATATATGACCAGCAGACACCAGATAAGGTGGCCAAAATCCGTCTAGTTGAATTGGAAGCACTTGACGAAAATAGGCTCCATGCCCTACACGATCTGAAAAGGCACCAGAACAAGATGGATAGAGCCTTCAACAATAAGGTTCGCCTCTTCTCTTTTCTGCAAAGGGACCTAGTATTGGACCTTCGAGCACCAATTATCCCCGGTAGGAAACCACCCAAGTTGGAGCCCAAATCGAAAGGACCTTACATAGTCCACAGGGTTTACCCCAATAGAGCATACTCCTTGGTGACCATGGATGGTGAGTGAATAACTCCTCCCACCAATGCCAAATTCCTCAAGAAATACTTTTCCTGAGCCCCTTGGTCCTGCAAGACCTTAAACTGCAGGGTCCTGCATGACCTTAAGCTGCACGGTCCTGCACGACCTTAAACTACACGGTCCTGCATGACATTAAACTGCATGGTCCTGTATGACCTTAAACTGCATGATGGTCCCGCATGACCTTAAACTATCCAGTCCTGCATGACTTTAAACTCTACATCGTCCTGCATGAAGTTAAACTGTATCTTGAGAACTACGTATGGCTTGATTCCCATCCTTATGGGATACGTAGGAACGCTCAGACGCTTCATTTTGAGCTCAGCCCCGAGCTATTCTCTTTGACTATCACCCCTGGGTATAGCTTCCTCGGAGGATCCTTGCATGATATGGAGTAGGCTTCCTTAGCCCCACTCATACGGGGATTTTAATGGTCGCACCATGTTCCCACTTTCGTTCTTCTATCCTCCCACATCTTTACTACACGATGTTAAACTGCATAGCCTTCAAGAACTACGTATGTCTTGATTCCTATCTGCATGGGATACATAGGAACACCCAAACATTTCTTCTATTGGCACAACCCAAATGTTATAATCTTCCCCTTGGGTCAAGACATATGTCAGGGTGCATACTTTTTCCCGAATTCACGTCGATCTAGCCTCGACCCAGCCATACGTCCCGCTCCTTGGAGACATTTTACTCTTTCATAGGTGGGTACAACTATGATTCACCCACTCTTTGACTGAGATTACATCACCTTCCCTGTCTGGAAGGCCCCATGAATTGTATGGATGCTAGCCCTAAGGGATCTCTTACCCCTTCGGGCCAATGCCCTCAAGGGTGTCGAACAAAAAATTGATACGAGTCCCGCGTTGTGAATATGGTCAGCGGTCGGCGCTCGTTTGTTTCTCCCTTTTCAGGTCACTATATGGATGCTGTGTTTCAAACATGGTCAATAGTCATCCTGGATTGTTAGGACCACCCCAAGATGTCCCAAACATCGAGTGTAGTGGTTCATTCTGCCCCATTGTATCTAAGCGACTGAATCTTTTCGGGCGATGCCAGCCTCAGGCCCCTTGGCCTTTTCGGGCCCCTAGCCCTCATCATCACCGTAAGACGTTAAACTGCAAGTCAGTCAGGCCTTCTTGACTGAGGCCTAGCTTTAGGCCCCTTGGCATTTTTGGGCCCCCCGACCCTTGTACTCACTCCAAGATGTTAAACTGCAAGCTGGTCAGGCCTTCCTGACTGAGGCCCAGCCTCAGGCCCCTTGGCCTTTTCGGCCCCCCGACATAGGTCCTCTCTTACGGGAGTTCATGGTGTGATTTGGGATTACGTCCTCATTCACGTGGGTCTATTATCCATGATATACACCTACCTTGTTTGGGGGTATCGTACTCCCCTCCTCATCCTGTATGACGTTAAACTGCGTCTTGAGAACTACGTGTGGCTTGATTCCCATCCTTATGGGATAATTAGGACCACATGAATGTCTAGGCTTCGGGTCCAGCCCCATCTCTCGGAAATATCTATTTCACCTTGGCCCCTTGGCCTACCCTTCCCCAGAGAGAGGAATATATGGCATGATATGGGATTATGTCCTCGTTCGCGTCGGGCTTGTAATGACCACGCCATGTACGTCTCCCTCCTAAGCCACCCAGTCGACCCTTTTTGGTGGTTCACCAATGTGCCTACGGGTACTCTGGTTTAGTACCTGGAAAGTCGGACTCTACTCGGACATGTTTTCACTTGCTTTTCAGAATTTGTGTTCCCCTTCATCAGGGATTTCATCACCTTTCACACCCAAAGTGACCCCCAAAAACGACATGGATACTACGCCTAAGGGCTCTTTTACCATTACGGGCCAACACCCCCGATGGTTTCAGACAAAAAATTGATACAAATCCCTCATTGTTAATATGGTTAGTGGTTGATTCTCATTTGTTGTTCCAACTTCAGGCTAACGTGATATGTATGCTGCTGTTTCACGCGGAATCCGGGGATGACCTCCTGGACGGGAGATTCAAACGTTCCGATCGGTTTCTAACGGGTTTGTTTGTAGAACCGGAAACATCCAATGATTCCACATCCGTTTGGACCTAATTTCCAAAGGCAGACGCTCATTAGTTTGTGGACTAATGAGGCTTAGGAATTTGCATTGGTCGAGAGGATGGGAGGTCGGACTCATCACACCTTTTTGAGGGGAATTATTGTCTACTCCGGGACTCTCTTTATAGATTTAAGTTAAGTTCGTGAATCCTTATTACATTACCAAGTATAAAATGATCTTTCCTTTAGTTTTAACAATCAATGATTAAATATGCAAGAAATTTAAAGAATATTTTATATGTATTCGAGGTTCTTCATCAATATAGAATCATCTATATTTGTTTAGAGATTCTTGGTCAATGGTATCCTTCAAAACATTTATATAAAAGTCTCTTGGTCATTTTGATGACCAGGCTGGTTTTAAAGCCACTCAGTGGGGCACTTGAAGTTTATCGTCATTCAGAAGGACATAGATTATTTCAAAGTTGGGATCGAACCCATAAATGGGCTACCTACGTATCCTTTGTTTTGGAAAAGGAATCAGAACCCACGTAGTTTGAGGAATGGGGTATGATGTTTTATGATTGATGGCTCAAAGATGAATGTCATAATTACTTTTACACTCTAAGCTCACGTGAGTCATGCTCGGTGTGAGAAACAAGAGGTATTGATAAAATTTAGACAATTGTGCCATAAAAGATGCAATCATAAGAATTTGTTTGGGGATTATGTATAGATGACTGCCCAGATAGATGAAGGTTTAGGATTTACTTTTAGGGAAAAAATCCATGAACAGGGTCCACAAAGTTATATGTGCTTCATGGAGATTTGAATACTCTAATCTTGGGGCTTACTCCTAAGGAGGATGCCCAAGTTAGGAGGGGACTTATGATTGGGTTTTATTCTTGAAAAGGAAACCCAAGTTAGGATTTTCTCATCTTAAAATATGAGGTTGAATGAATGAACTCCCCGTATTTTAGTGACATAAGGATATTTAAATCACTAGACTTTGAGAGAGATTTCACAGAATTCCTTTCAGATAAGAAATTCAAATCAAGAATTCATGCCATAAATGGTTTTGAAGAGTGTCTTGAAGACTGAATCTTAAAAAGGAAAGATGAAATGGCTGAAGAGGGGAAAAAGGGAAAGATGGGCACCCAAAAAGATAGGGGCGCGCAAGTCCTGCGGCGACGCGCAAGTATTGGTCGCGCAAGTATACTTGCGCGACACATGGTGTACTTGCGCGATTTTCAATCAGAATTGAAATACTTGAGCGACTCTTGATAAAACCCTTTAGAATCCCCTTGAGGTTCTTCCAGAAAAGGGACGCGCAAGTTATATTGAAGGAATTAGGTCGGCGCGCAAGTGTTTGATAAGTTTCAACACTTAGGCCTTCCTTCTTCTCTTGAGATATTCCGTTCTAGGTAAGAAATTACCTTAGAAGTGTTCCGGAAGCTTTGAGAAGAGACTTGGGCGTCAGGAGCTTCAATCTGAGTTTCTGGAAAAAGATCCTCTCGAATGGGGGGCCCACAGGGTCTATTTATAGGCAAAAGAAGACCCAGGGCGGTTACCGGGCGGTTACCAATTAGGTCGCGCAAGTCACCTGCGCGACCAAGGTAGCCGCGCAAGTATACTTGCGCGGCAGTGGTATCACTTGCGCGGTGGATTTGATGTTGATCCTTTGTTCAGGCCTTTGTCGATTTTTGATGTTTTCTTCAAAGGATGAATCACTTTCAGCTGAGATATTCCCTTTTCCGATCTTTAGATTCTATGACGAAAGGAGCGTCAACAAAAGTCCCCCCTCAGAGTTGGATCCGGAGAGAAATGAGGATTTGACTATGAGGAAATCGAATCCTTCCAAAGGAAAAGGGAGGGCGCGCAAGTCTTTCAGTGCGCAGAGGGCGGCACGCAAGTCTGCGTCGCGCAGGCCTTAAGCGCTCTGGGTGTGGCGCATAGGTAGGATTCCTGGCCTATAAATACCCGGCCTCATCTCCGTTACATGCATCTGGATTTCCGGATGTCTCGAGCTCTCGCCGCGCAAGTCTTAGTTGCCGCGCAAGTCTTCTGTTTTCACTGTTTCTTCGCTGCCGCGCTACTCTCAAGGTAATAAGGCTTGCGCGGAAATACTTGCGCGACAAAAACTTGCGCGGCACATGTATTACTTGCGCGATATCTCCATACTTGCGCGCCTTAATGCCTTGGCCATTTTTTCCAAATTCTTTCACAAATTTTATGAAAAAAATAAACCCACTTAAGAGTTTAATTTATTCAACTCCTGTATAGATTCAATGGCTCTTAGACCTGGATTAATTGATGAACTGGCTAGCAAGCGGATAGATGATATGATGAATATCATTGGCCCTGATTACTATACTGTCAAAGACAGTACTCTTCCAGATTTGGCTAAGTATCTGAAGAAATATCATCGCGACTTTCCTCACTACACTTATCTACCTTTGTATGGTCATGGTCATCTGCAAGAAGTCATTATTCCAGAAGTAAAGAATTATCTTCCATTTTCTTGGTTTCAGAATTATACCAATTTTGCTTCAGCAAATATCTCAGGCGGAGGAGTATTTCAAACTGCTGGAACAGTGGAGAAGGCTTATGTGATGCATCATAGCCCTTGCACACCAGATCTGAAAAAACATACACCTGAGCTTCAACCACATTGTCATCCTTCAATCTTCCGAAATGCTCAGATGGATCAATACAAAGGCTGAAAGAAAAGTTGGGATTTCCGTCCTGGGGGAGGTGTGAAGCCAACTTGGATGTGGGTATACTGGGTGCGACAGACTTGCGCAGAGTTTATTGAGGATCTGAAGAGAGCTGCAATATATGAGGCTGTTTGGGTTGAGCAAACATATATTTACAGACATGATAACTTCGTGCCAGAGATACTCAGCCACTGGAGCCCAGCGACTAATTCTTTCCATTTGACTCATGGAGAAGTAGGTATCAGTTTGTGGGATGTCCACAAGATTTCAGGAGCTCCAATCTTGGGTGATATGTATGATGAATTCATTCCTCCCAAGGTGACTTGGAATGATCCAGAGAAGACTCCTGCTTTGGCTCGAGAATTATTTAAAATCTTTCACAGGCTCAAGAGTTCAGAGACCTCATTAACTCATTTTAGAAAAGATATTCATCCGAAATAATGGATGAATGTGTTTCTTACTGAGAAGAAAGGGATGGAGCCAAAAGAAAAAGGATCCAAGAAAAAGAAATCCAAGGATACCCGGCCCAGACGTCCTACCACTTGTCCAAAACCTGAGAAGAGAGGAGCTCATGGCACATTCTGGCCAACTCTAGAAGCAGGAGAGTTTGAAAAATGGGGCTATGAAGTGAATCAAAGAATTCCAAAGAAAACTCGTCTGGCGGGTTTCTTGGCAATGTGGCTCAGTGTTTATCTCTGGCCGGTCAGGGATTCGAAGGGAGGCGTTAGGCCAGGGACCTTCGTCATTACGGCCAAGTTGGCTGAGGGAAAAATGGTTGGGTTAGCTACCCCCATTTTAGCAAAGATTCACAGGAGTTTACTTCACGTCTTCCAGGGTAAATCTCCTTTAAGAATAGTGGGACCATTCCAGGTTTTGTGGGGATGGATCGCCACTCACTTCAGGACTTACAATGTACAGAATGGATTACAAATTCCTGGAAGCTCTTTCAGACCATCAGTGCAAGCATTCTCTAGAATTGCTCCATTAGATGTTAATGGTTATGACATGAAAGTAAGACTAAGCATGCATAAGGAATTTAACTTCTTTCCTTATGGAAGTCCGCCATCTGGGTGGTTTGTTGATGATGGGAAAGCCCATTTGGATTTGAGGGCATACATGCTAGCTTGAAGGGATGGCATGTTAGTAGCCAGGATTGATGGAGAAATCATATGCGAGGCCTATGCTCCATATAGATTTGCACGCCAATTCAAATGTTTGCAACAGATTGTTGTATCCCCTCCAGTACATGTCAGGTTAGAGCAACATCCGATGGTTGCTCGACAACTATGGTTGCTGACATCAAGAGAGAAGACTGGGGCAGTATTTGATCTACCAGTTGAAAAAGCGGCACATTATCTGACTACATTTTATGCCGAACACTGGATAGCATCATACCCTAAAGGGATATTGAATCACCCAGTATATCAAGTGGGAAAGAGGAAGAGGACTGTAGAGAAAGAAACTCTTCCTCATGAAGGTGAAGCTTCTCCACCTAAAATAGGTTCAACAGACTCCTCTTCTAGAACTGATTCATCGGATTATCACGATGGGGATGATGAGGCACAACCGGCAGCAAAGCGGTTTCGTGCACGATATAATCCTCCGGCCAGAGTTGAAAGACCCACTCCATCAGCTCCTGGTGAGTTATTTGATTGTAATAACTTCAATCACTGCTACTTTATAAAGTAATAAGTCTTACTTTCTTATTCTCTATCTGTAGTTGCAGGAGTCGGGAAGAAATTAAAATCAAAAATTGTAGGACCTTCCTCACAACCTTTATATCTAAGACCAGAGGCTGTTCAGCTATGGCAGAGCTTATACTGTGATACTGAGACCGCCTGGCTGGATTTGTGTGAGGGACTACAACTTCCTGGAATAGGATATCTTCTAGCTTCTAAAGACCTTCAATACGGAGATAACCCTAATGAAGTGCGAGCTTACATCAGAGAGCTGGAAATTCTCATATATGCCACTGATAATTCGGTTCCTATCACCAGGCGGGTGAAGGAAATGATTGATCGTGGCACCACTGAGGGGGCTGGTGGTTCTGGAGATGAGGAATGGCAAGAGTACGTGGCTCCTGAAGATGTAAGTTTTCTTTCCTTATTTTCTTTGCAACTTGATTTTAGTTGAAGCTTTGTTTACTTAAGGAAGTTATTTTCTTCATCTTTCAGCTTGCAAAGAAAGGAACCGGGGTTCCTTCGCCACAATATAGCCCTGGTGGTACTGCTATCGGGGCTGCTGCTGATTCTCCTCGCGAACCAGGCGAGATATCTCCAGGCCAGCAGGCCATGAATGAGGCACTAGACATAGCCTTTCATTCTCCAATCCAAGTGCCAATAAGGGAGACTACTGATACTCCGAAAAAACAAAAGAAGCCAAGGCAACGAAGGAGGAAATCCATAGCTAAACGTTTCATTAGCAGTGGTAAGTCCTTCGAACAATCATGATTTTATACCCATAATCATATGGTTACTCATATTTCTGAGGATTGCAGGGGCTTCTTCAATTTCCCCTTTGAGGGAAGGGACTGATCCTTCTTCAAAGGTCATGGAGGGTGTTGTAGAACAATCACAGACTCAGGCTGACTTGGTTGCTCCTGGAGAAGAGCTACCATCCATTCCCAGTATCCCTCCTATCACTGAAGATGCTGTCCAGGGTCAGGGGTTGCAGGACATAAGTCGGCAAGAAGACGTAGAAAATGCTCCCAATGGTGAGACTAATCAAGATTATGAAGTATCATTGGATGAAATGATGAATCAAGGAATGACTTTTGAAGAATTTTATGATCATGCTAAGTTGTCATATGATTTAGAAGACCTTGGGCGTGAGTGTTACCCTTCGCCCAAATTTTTTTCTTTTAAAAAATATACTTCTAACCATGATGTAAAATAATATGCAGTTTCTTCCGTAGAAGCCGCTGAACTGTCAATGCCCGAAGAGGGTGTGGACACTGATGTCAACCCTATCATTGCAGAAACATTAGCTCAAGTAGAGCTAAATCCAATAAACTCTCCTGAGACTCATCTTGAAAATCCTGTTGAAACTGGGAAAGATAGGGAGAAGTATTCTCAGGTTGCTGAACCACCATTGGGTAATGGATAACAATATTTGTGATTGTACTTTATTCGCAAGACAATCCATTCTTTTGTTATCCTTTGAAGCTGACTAAACCTTTCAATTAATCATGCAGGACCATCAACTGCAATAATTAGATCCGAAGATGAGGCCTCAGCCTCTGCCCCAATGGGAATTGAAAGTGAAGAAGCACAAGTCAGGGGGGAAAGAGAAGGACAAGGCACCTCCCTAAGTGCGCTAATTCCAGATTACATACCCCCTTCTGACGATGATATTGAATCAGATCCAGATATGCTTAAAGCATTCAGCTTTTCACGACGTAAGGCATGGAATAACATATGGAACATCATATCGGGGGTGCCTTTAGAAGAGCTACCATAAAAAATTTCCCGATTGTCATCCCAATTTGTTATAATGGGACTTGGTGGTTTTGGGTATGAAAAGATCCATGCTGCGGTGAAACAGATCATTTTCAGGAGGGAGCAAATGCAGACAAGTCGCGAAGATTTGACCAGAGTGAAATTGTCAGTCAACATAGGCGAATTTGAGGCTGTGATATCCCAGGCTGAAGCTGATTATGCTGTCAAGATGAAGGATCTGAAGCAAAAAATCAAAGAAAAGGTCATCCAGCAAGTGCAACTCCAGCAACAGTTAGATTCTGTTACTGGGGAACTTGATCAGCTTAATAAATCATTGGATGAAACTCATATGAATGGCATGAAAGCCATTGCAGATGCTAAGAAGGCACTTCATCAAGCTGAAAAGAGTGAAGCTGGTCTAGTGCACAAGCTTCAAGTAACTGTTGATAAGGCTCAGGATGCTATACATCAAATGAAGACTTATGTTGACAATCTTCTGTAATTCTTGAAAAAGAGAAGAGATTCCAGTCTGTGGATGTTCTTCTAACTCTTGTGTATCAATGAAAAACACTTTTGTCTTCAATCATTTGTACTTGCATTCTTCCATTACCTGTTTCAAATTTACGTAAGCCAATGGGCCTAGTAAGCATAGTTTGTTTTTTACTAGGATTATTACAAATAACCCTACAAACTTTGAACCTTTTAACTGCTCAATATTACCTAAATCATACAAAAAAATGTATATTTAGTGAGCTGGAACTTGACTTTTATTCAGAGTTCCTTTGTCTTTTGTGTGGGCAGTTTAAAGTCATGCACGCCGGACATAAAGGGGCTAATGTTTAAGGTCGAAATAGCTTTGACCGAAAATGGATTAAAAAAATGGATTCAATTCCTTGACAATTTATCTGAAAACATATTACCATACTCAAGTATGAGGGAAAAAAATGTAAACTATGGCTTAAGAATATTTGAATCTGAGGAATGATATGAAAAATAGCTAAAAGACATTAGAAGAAGTAGTTTCCAAGAATGAAGTTACTATTATTTAACAAAACCCGTTAGGGGGTTGAAATATGCAGGGACACCTATGGGCATTGGCTGCATAGTCAAATAAAATAGCATCTTTTGGCTGACAAGTCTGTCATGTGGACTGTTTATGCAAGGCCACCTATGGGCACGTGCTGCATAGTCAGGCAAAAGAACTCCCAGAAATTTACTTTCCTAGTGCTAAAAGTTAGTGAAAGTTTATGGAGATTCAAATTTTCTAAAGCACAGAGTTTGTTGTATGGAAAGAGGTACTTGAATATGGAGAAGATATTTCCAAAGAAGAATATCGAAGAACTGGATGAATATTACTCCTACGAAGGTCTGACCCAAACGTAGGGAAGAAGAATAAACCATAGACTTGAATACTTTCAGATCATGAAAAAGGATATGGGACAAATATGTTAAGGATGGCTATTTTTGCGGATCCCTACATACTGTCGTTTAAGACAAATAAGGACAAAAGAGGCATTCTTCCCAAGAATGAAGTTACTATTATCTAACAAAACCCGTTAGGGGGTTGAAATATGCAGGGCCACCTATGGGCATTGGCTGCATAGTCAAATAAAATAGCATCTTTTGGATGACAAGTCTGTTATGTGGACTGTTTATGCAAGGCCACCTATGGGCACGTGCTGCATAGTCAGGCAAATGAATTCTCAGAATTTTGACATTTTTGTGACTAGAAGTCATGAAAAGGGTTATGAAGATCTGAAAATATTTAAGGTTAGGATTACAATACATAAATATGGGTATTGTCCAATGTATATAGAGATACATAGGTCAATGAAAACCATAATCATGTTGTGGCTGGGTCCTAAATTGAAATTTTGGACTTCACTACATATCTCATAAGAATGAGAATCAAGCCATACGTAGTTCTTGAAATGTAGTTTAACGTCGTGCAGGACGAAAGTATGAGTGATCTTTAGTTTAAGGTCATAGAATTCGGACCATAATAATGAATACACAGTGTGTGTTTTCATGAAGACTTTTCAGCCAAGGGACTGAAAGTGAAATTTGGGGTTAGGCCCAAAAGACTTGGGACTGGATTCGAGGGACACTCGAATGTTCCTACGTATCCCATAAGGATGGGAATCAAGTCCACGTAGTTCTAGAACTACCCTTTGTACAAATTTGGTTCGTACATGTGAAGGGTGAAAGGGGATTTTAGTGCAATGATGGTTTTAACCTAAGATAAAAAGTTTAGGCATTACCATGTATGTACGTAGTTTTTTGAAAATGAAAACCATGATTGAAAAAGAATCAATGTTAATAATGGTTCCTTCTCAAATGAGGAAATCAAAAAATATTGTAGTTTATTGTCGTACCGGACAAAAGTGTTGTATAGTTTAACGTCATATAACAAGGACGAAAGTGAATCAATGTAAAGATATTGATTCCAGGGGTGGTTTCACAAATCATCATCATATGAGATGGTGGTGAACCGATGTGAAGATATTGTTTTTGGGCTTGAACCTTGGGAGGTTGCCTACATACCCAGCCTGGAGGGCAAGGATCAAAGTCCGTGTAGTTCAATTAAAGAATGAATCAATGATCAAGTTATTCTTGGGTACAATGATCTAATAATAATAAAAAAATGTTGTTGGGACTTACACATGGTTAGTGGCCCAAAGGGAGTGTTATGGTTGATGTTCGCTCTAATCTCACGTGAGTCATACTCGGTGTGAGAAACAAGAGGTAATAACAACCTTAACGATGCACAGTTTAATGTCATGTAGGACATAAAAAAAGGGACTATGCAGTTTAAAGTCTTGCAGTTAGGACTATTGGTGCTGCACAGTTTAGTGTCATGTAGCAGGGACAAAATAACAGTTTAATGTTATGTAGGACACATCAAGGACTTTCTGTACAGTTTAGCGTCATGTAGTTAGGACGATGGGGACAATATAGTTTAACGTCATAATGGACGAAAAGGGGGACTGTGCAGTTTAATGTCATGCAGTAAGGACAAAAGAGTGTACCATTTTAACGTCATGTCGGACGAAAGTGCGAATAGTTTAAGGTCATATGCATGGACCGTGGATGGTGCAGTTTAATGTCATGTTGGACCTTTGATGATTATATAGTTTTAACGTCTTTCCGGACGTGAGGGACTTTTATACAGTTTAGCGTCATGTAGTTAGGACGTCACAGTTTAACGTCTTGCTGGACATAAGGGATTTGCAAATAGTTTATGGTCATATACATGGACCAGGGATGATGCAGTTTAAGGTCATGCTGGACGGTTTAGGGAACTTTTTCACAGTTTAATGTCGTGTGGGACGAAGTTGCAGTTTAAGGTCATACTGGACCATTACTGTATGAACCAAATGTAAGAGTCTTGGTTCTGGGAACAATATTTTGTGTTTATACAAAATACTTCTTCAGAAATCTGGCATTAGTTGGAGTCGTGATGTGTTCTCCATCCATTGAGATCAGAGAATACGCTCCATTGGAGTAGACCTTATGTATTGAATAAGGTCCTTCCCATTTTGGTTCAAGCTTGGGAGGATTCTTTCCTGGTATCATTAGTGCTCTGAGAACCAATACCAATTCTCCCTGAATGAATGAACGAAGACGAACTTTTTTGTTAAAAGCTCGTGCTATCCGATTCTGATAGATTTCCAAGTGGTGAAAAGTGCACAATCTCTTCTCATCTAACTGTTCCAATTCATTCAACCGTTTTTGGGATTGCTCATCTGTTGATAACTGATCACAAATGGCTATTCTGAGTGAGGGCAATTGAACTTCAATTGGAAAGACTGCTTCTGTTCCATATACCAATGAATATGGAGTAGACCGCGTTGCATTGCGAGTGGTAGTCCGATAAGCCCATAAAGCATGATAGAGTTTATCAGGCCATGACCTCTTATCTTTATCTACCATCTTTTGCAGTATATTTGAAAGAGTCTTGTTGAAGGCCTCTATCTGGCCATTAGCCGCTGCATGATATCGAGATGAATGGTTGGACTTAATGTTGTATTCTTGATACAATTTCTTTACCTCAGAAGAACAGAAGTTGGTGCCGTTGTCCGTTAATATGGTATGAGGGACACCAAATTTATTAATGATGTTAGACTTGATGAAGCTAACAATGCATTTAGAACTGACTTCTTTGAGAGGTACTGCCTCTGCCCATTTGGAAAAGAAATCAGTAGCAGTAAGAATGTACTTAAACTGCTTGGCCGTAGCTGAAGGGTAAGGTCCCACCACATCCATTCCCCATGTGGAAAATGACCATGGGTATTTAGCTGTATGAAGCAACTCTGGAGGTTGATGAATGAAGTTGGCATATACTTGGCATGAATGACACTTCTTTGTGAAATTAACACAATCTTGTATCATTGAAGGCCAGAAGTATCCAAGCCTTCGAATTTGATCAGACAATCTATGTCCAGACTGGTGGGCACCACAGACTCCTGCATGCACTTCTTTTATGACAGCCATTGTCTCTTCACCATCAATAAATCTGAAGAGAACTCCATCAAAACCACGTTTGTAGAGAATTTTCTCGAGGTGGTTTGGACCATCATAAAGAGTAAAATTGACCACACGTCACCGAATTTGTTCTTTCTCGGCTCTATCAGGTGGAAGTGTTCCATTTTGAAGGTATTCCTTGATAGGTGACATCCATCCTGTAGTATGACCATACGGTTCAGGAATGGGACTAATTTCATTAATTTCCTCTGTTCTGACTTGAACATAAGGTGAAATTGTACGACGGTGGGCAATACAGATGGTTGTCTCGTCCCGATTTGGATCTGCTAAAGCTGTGGCTATATTAGCCAGTGCATCAGCTTGAGCATTTTGTGATCTTGGGACATAAGAAAATGTCGGTTCTGAAGGGAATTCCGATATTAACTCTCTGACGTAATCATACAAAGGGATTAATTCTTCTTTTCTGATGGCATAATCCCCATTGACTTGTTTTATTACCAGGCCTGAATCACCTTTCACCTTTAAGTGATTCACTTGTGCTTGAAGTGCTAACTCCAAGCCTGCAATGAGAGCTTGGTATTCAGCTTCATTATTGGTACCACCTTCCCACAACAAAAAGGAATAAGGTAACACTGCCTTATCTGGAGAAATGAGCACAATTCCTAAACCAACTTTGTTGAATTTAGGATTTTCCATTTTCTTCCCTGTTGGACTTCTAGAAGCACCATCAAAATACATTTCCCATGTTTGAGGACTCTCTTGAATAGAAAAAACTTCCTCATCAGGGAGTTCGATATCTGAATACGTGTCTTCCACTGAAGGGTGTTCAGCCAGGAAATCAGCCAGAGCTTGGCCCTTAATTGCCTTTTGAGACACATACTGGATGTCGAACTGCTGTAGAATAACCGCCCACCTTGCCAGACGTCCTGTAAGCATTGGACGACTAAGGATGAATTTGAGTGGATTATTACGAGATACCAATTGGACCTCGTGATGTTGCAGGTAGTGTCTCAGTTTCTGAACTGCAAAGATTAATGCTAGGCAGCACTTTTCAATACTCGAATACCGGGTTTCTGCTTCAAGCATAGTTCTACTGAGATAGTAGAGACTATTTTCATTCCCAGCATCATTCTTTTGAGCGAGAAAGGCACCCAATGATCGCTCTAAAGCTGTCACATAGAGGATAAGAGGCCTACCCTCAACAGGTGGCATGAGTACTGGTGGAATCAAGAGGTATTTCTTGAGAACATCAAATGCTTCTTGACATTCTTTAGTCCACTGGTAAGTGACTCCTTTCTTCAATAATTTGGTAAAGGGTAAACTTTTGCCTGCCAAATTGGCGATGAAACGCCGAATATAGGCTAAGTGTCCTTGAAGTCCTCTTAATTCTTTCAAATTCTGAGGAGGTGACATACCAAGGATTGATTTGGTCTTCTCAGGATCGACTTCAATACCACGATGGCGTACAACAAAGCCGAGGAATTTTCCTGAGGTTACCCCAAAAGCACATTTTAAGGGGTTCATCTTCAAATTATGTTGTCAAAGCTTGTGGAATATGACTTCCAAATCAGCCAAGTGATCAAAACGTTTTTTGGATTTAACCACCAAATCATCTACATAGCATTCAACAAATTTCCCTAGAAAAGGTTTGAAGATACGATGCATGGTGCGTTGATATGTTGCACCTGCATTCTTTAAACCAAAGGGCATCACCCGGTAACAAAACAAACCTTGAGGAGCTCTGAAGGCTGTATATTCCTCATCTTCTGGGGCCATTCAGATCTGATTATATCCAGAATATCCATCCATGAAAGAAAGTACTTCATAGCCAGCCGTCACATCAATTAAGAGTTCTGTAATTGGAACTGGAAAATCATCTTTGGGACAATACCGATTAAGATCTCTGAAATCGATGCAAACCCTAATTTGTCCGTTCTTTTTCTTTACAGGGACAATATTAGCCAACCACTTGGGATATTGAACTTCTCTAACGAAGTTAGCTTTGATAAGCTTATCCACTTCAGCCTCGATTTTGGAAGCATAGGTTGGGTGTGTTCTTCTCGCGGCTTGCTTGAATCCTCGATGTTCTTTTGGCAAACCCAAATGATGGGTGGCAACATCAGGATCAAGGCCAGGCATATCTGTATAATTCCAAGAAAAAATATCTTTATTTTGCTTTAGAGAAGAAATATACATCTCTTGTTCTTCAAGGGTCATGGCCGCACTAATTAAAGTGGGGCGTGGATCTTTCTCTGTACCCAGATTTACTTCTCTGAGTTCATCCACAGTGGTAGAGATACCCTCTTCAAATGATGGAGGAGCATCTCTAAGATCTTCCTCTTCCTCTTCATCATGTGTTATTTCTTCCGTTTCTACTTGCAAAGTAGATGAAAAAATGAAATTATCATGACCATAAGAGATGTCAAAATTTTCACATTTTGAAGAAGAAGCTTCCATTTCCGACCCTATTGACGATAAAGGGTCTTCTTTGGGAATTAAAGAGGAGATGATGGATTGAGAATCGACATCAATATTCACCTCTAGTGTTGCTATAACTTCTTCTGGCCTGATTAGCGAAGTATAGACTTGTTGGATTTCAGCAGATGAAATGAAAACGTCACCACTTATGCATTCATCACTGCTTGGTAAGTTACCAATCTCTCCCATGTTGTCTGGCTCGATTGCCGTAATTGACATTATGGATCTTTCCATAAGAGTATTTTGATTTGGGCCTATTTTGTCAATTTGACTGATAGGTAACACATAATCTGTACTCACATGTGAAAATGGATTTATTGGAATTTTTTCCAAACCATATGGAGCATTAACTTTGGTAATTTCCTTCATTGTAGATTTTTCTCTTCCCTTCATGTGATAAAATTCCGCCTCAATGTATTGAGACTCACATGTCTTGAACGGGGCCTTATCACCATACAATGTTCCAACTTGACCATCGAAACAGTATTTGAGACATTGATGGTATGATGACGGAATAACTGCATGCTGATGTAGCCAGGGTCTTCCAAGCAAGATATTGAAAGCTGAGTCCTGATCAACAATCATAAAATCCGAATTGGAAACAAGATCTCCAAACTGAGTTCTGAGTGTAACTTCTCCTAGTGGTTCTTGTTCATTTTTATCATATCCTTGCAACATCATGGTAGAAGGAGATAAATCAGATTCCGTGAGGCCCAATCGACGAAGTGTACGAATGGGCATGAGGTTGACTCCTGAACCATTGTCAATAAAAGCTCTTCGAACATCTATACCATTGAATTTTCCAGATAAGTACAAAGGTTTTATGTTCCCATGCACAACATCATCTTCATCTTTATCAGTAAAAGATATCACTGCATGACATTCTGCAGGATTATTCTCTATGTGATAAATTTCAGCTGCAGCAATTTCAGCTTCAAACTCCTGAGGACTTGACAAAGCTTCGATGAGTGCTTCCCGAAAATCTCTTGATAGATTCAAAGCATCCAAAATTGATAATTTGGCTGGTACTTGGGCCAAGTGTTTCAATATATCATACTTTTGATTTAGAGGCCTGTGTTTCCCAATAGGAATATGCGGTTTAGCAGGTACCTTGGAAGTAGATGCTTTGGAAGCTGATGCATCTTGTATTGAATTTGGCAACATCTTTGGTTTTGGAAAATTAGACTGATTAGATCCATTTACTTGCTGAGATAAAGAAGATGGAACATTTAATCGATCTTCCAAAATAACTGTGCCGAAGCTGAGTTGGCCATTGGCATAAGAACTTGCTTGTTCTTTTTGAGCTCGCTGAAGGGCTCTACCACGAGTTTCTGCTGCGTATACAGTGCTAGCAGGGGTAGAATTAGAGTTGTGGCTTCGGAAAGATCCACGTCTTCCCCTATATCCTGAACCTCTAGAACTTCCTCGGGTTCCCTTATTTGATACAGGGAATTCAGGCTCATCAAGACTGAAATATGAATATGTTAATTGAATCATATTAACAGAACCAAAGATTAACTCTTCGTCTCATAAAGACTCTGCCTGGTTAGCCTGTTTAGGCTGTGCCGTTTGGTGGGACGGTGCCCGTTGCTTTGAAGTAGATGGCATGAAATCTGCCAGAGTCAAAGACAATTTAGGCTTTGATGCATACTCATCTTCTCCTGATTCCTCTTTCTTCTTTGAATTGTGCTGCCCTTTTGAGGATTTGTCCTTTGATGGAGGCTTTACTGCAGCTTTTGTAGGAGACACAATTGGCTTCTTCAATTGTGTTCGCAAAATGGAATGGGTCCGATTGATTGTCTTTCTGACCATCCAATCATCATATTTTTTCGCAGTTTTTCTTTTGACTTCCTGCCACTCGCCTCCTTCTTCTGGATCTGTAGCGGTAATACACGCTACATGAGCTGAAGAACCCTTCAATTTGACTTGTCCCAAGTCGACCATCTTTTGCAGGAGGTCTTGAAAGACAAAACACTCCTGGATGGGATGCCCCAACATTTGATGAAAGGGACAATAATTGGGACGATCTTCATCTCCTTCCTTGTTTGGCCTCTTGGGCACTGGTAATTGAACCAAATTATTTTCCAGAGCTGAAATGAAGTAACCAGGAACTTGCTCACTTCGGAAAGAGTATGTTTTACTCTTCATATCCTCAAATTGTTTTCGTCGTTGATCTTTTTGATCATTTGGACGAAATAGCCTTTGTTGTTGGCGTTCAGGAGGTGGAGCTCTTCGAGAAGATGAAGGTTTTGAAGTAGAAATAGGTACAGGTGCCTGTTTAAGCATAACTGTAGCAGTTTCTGCTTTACCCATTCTTCTTCCTGGAGCTGATGGAATTACACGAGATTTAACCTTAGCCTATATAAGGGAATCTTCAATCTGTTGAGCGATTGAAGTAAGGTCTCGAAACCCTCCTGTGTATTTCACAGGGATCAATGGCGTGCGTAATTCGTCACGCAAATTTGCCACACAGATTGGCAATAATTCCTCCTGAGGGAGTGATAAACTCAAGGAATACGTTAATCCCTTCCAACGAGCAATGAAATCAGAGACTCTTTCATTCTCCCTTTGCTTGCAGTTTGTAAGATCGAAAACTGTCGTTTTTGGCAAAGTTGAGCTAAACTGAAGAAGGAATTTTTGACGAAGATCCTCCCATCCGATGACTGACTGGGATTTCAAGCTTGTATACCAGACAAAAGCTGGTCCTTGCAAGGTTCGCACGAAGCATCTGAGTTTCACTGCTTCTTGCTGCTCTGGAGTTCCCATCATAGGATCACAACAAGATACGTAATGCGTCAGGTGTTTTTCAGGGTCGCCTGATCCATTGAAAGTAGGGAAAATAGGGTTTCCAAAACTGGATGGAGGAGAAATTGAATCTACCCATTCAGGGTAAACTTTCTTTTCAGGTTGAACTTGTGCCCGTTTCCCTTCCATAGTTTCTAACCGAGCTGTTAATGACTCAATAGCAGTTATTAACTTTTGAGAAACGTCAGGTTGAACTTGGTTTTGGGTAGGTGCAATGAATGGAGCTTGGACAGATGTGGTGGTTGGTGATGCAACTGATGGTAGTGCTGCCAACCGTTGTTGCGTTTGACCCGTAGGATTAGACCTCTGTGGGTGTACTGACAAAGGAGTATATTCTTGATCCATCTCAGTAGTTACAACAAATTTCTTCGGCTGTCGGACTTCAGCATTCTTAAGAAGAAGACTATTCTGAAGTAGTTCTGCATTCAACCTTCTTAATTCTTTCATTTCTTCCTCCTGTTGTGCAAACCTTTGCTCTAATGAGAGCAATTGACCTCCTTCAGAGGAAGGGTGAGAAGTAACCTGATTCTTACCTTTCCCCTTATTGGATCCTTTTCGGAGAGGGGGAAGTGGGTTACTTGAAGGAATACCCAGATTTTGGGTAAGCCTTTGATTACGTGTGCGCACACCTTCTTCATTTAGGTCTGTGTGCGCGACTTCTTGAGCAGGAAACTCTTCTTCTGATCCCTCTGATTGAGCCTCATCTGGTGAATCAGCAGAAACGGCATTGATGACATTAATGGATGCATATTTCATGGAATACTTTCTATCAGCATTTCTGTGATATTGTCTCCTTCTATGTCCATGATGAGACATGGCATTCCGTTGACTTGATCCCTCAGGAATTTCTTGGAGAACCGTCACTTGGAGAGAATCTCCTGACATCTTGGCTCTTCGTTCCTCTTGAGGCCTATTCCCTAATCGAGAGAATACTGACTTTCTCTGAGGGAGGGATTGAAGATTTGAAAAAGTCCCCAGTCCGGTAGACTGGGGGTGTTCCTGTTGCTTCCGCTCAACTCCTCGAATCCCATTCGTTGATTCTAAGGGTTGGGTTAGAGAAGTCCCCAGTCTGGCAAGCTGGGGTGTCTCTTGACATGCTATGTCTGAGATCTTTTTGAAATCTCTCTTGATCTTGCGAATCTTAGTTCGGAAATTAGCTGGATGCATTAACCTGTATCCACTTTTATCACATGGTTCAACAGACCGTTGGATGATTTCCGAAACTTCTGTCATTTGATGACGTGTTTGCTCCAGACGAGAGGCTTGTACAATATTCTCGCCTGCTTGATGTAGGAGAAATTCAACAACCTGTTCTCTATATACTTGATTTTGAGAGGAACTAGTTGAAGCTTGATCTCGAGCAAGCTTTTGATTATGAACAAAGCCCATTGACTGTGGCCGGCCATGGGCAATAACATTGCATGAGACCATTTTCGGCGGGCTTTGCTGACCGGAAAGCACTGTGAAATGTAGTGCTCCGTGAACACCCCATCCTATGACATGAACATTAGATGGAGCATTGGAAATTAACTAACGCAATCTTCTTAGTGCGCCAAGGCATGAACGTTGAAGGGTTCTCTGTTGCTTTTCAGCCTTCGGATACCGAGAGACTGATAGAGATGCCAAATCAATCTGGCGTTGTAAACCTTCTATTATCTTAAGATGATTTTCATATTCATCGTAAGATAATACCTTCTTCTTTAATTGACAAAGAGTTTTCCATATGTTGAGACGAATATCATGGATTCCATCATCCGTCAACATCTTTGGAATGTCGTACTGAGAATCAGCCAAAGGCCAAAACATGACTGGTACTTCACCTTTTGCCAGTTTTTTCCTCATGTTCAGCATTTCCTCTTTATCATTAAATGAAGATTCTTCTACCTGTTTGGACCAGAGTTGGTGTTTCCTTGTTGCTTCATCGGATTCAACAAGATTGGTAGAGAAATCACTATTCATGCTGGAAGATGAATGACCCAGGGAAGGTTCGGAGAATAACCTGAACCCCAGGCTATCTTCTGATGGAGAAAGAGTTTCACCTGCCGATAGTAAAGCATCAGACATGACTGGTTTTACGTTTGCAAGTGCCTCGAGATAGGAGGGCTTTCTCGTCACTACATTTCCTTCTGAAGAATTTTCGAGACAACGTGAATCACTACTGCGGAGAGGACTTTCGCAGCGAAGTTCATCACCATGAGGAGGACCGTCGTGATGGGTTACAGCAAAAGATGAAATCTCTTGCTCCTTGGCCTTCTGACCACACAGAGGGTTCCTGTGTCTCTCATCTGAAGAAGAAACTTCAAGATTGACCGAATTTTCATGAAGCAAGTCTTCATGAGGAAGTGTCTGTTAAAGACCTTCAGAATTAATGTTCCTGTTATTGGGAACTGAGGGAGTAGAATCTTGAATTCCGACAGATAAATATCTGAGGGCTTCAAGAACTCCAGCATCGAGCAAGGCTTGGTTACAGATTGGCCTTTGATCTCCTGACTGTGCTGAGCGGATCTTTTTCTTAGATGCCTTCTTACTCGCTTTAGAAACCACTTGATGACGAAAGTGATTGCTCTGAGCAGGTGTATGTGCCTGATCAGGAAATATGGTCAGGTTAGGCTGACGATCTCCACTCAAATCAGGTGTATGTGCCTGACTTGGTTGTCCGTATGATATGGGGGAGTATGCCCCATAACCCTCTTGGACTGGAACAGATGTGTGTGTCTGTTCCGGAGTGAATCGTTGATGTGTCACTCCATTTCTAGGGATAGATTTATGTGTCTGTCCCTGAGATGATGCTGAAGCTATTATGATATCCTGGCAAGCATCCAGAATATGAGCAGGAATTTGCTTCTGCTCTTTCACCATTGACAAAATATGTTTGGTGACTTCAGCCGCCGGAACAGGGATATACGTCCATTCCGGGCTTGGAGTAGGTGTATGTGCCTGCTCCTGTCCTCCTTTTCCTGTCAGTGAATCCTGACAGTACTCAAGTGTGGAGGCAGAGAGTTGAGTCTGCCCCCTGTTTGTCGTTGGGACTTTCCGACTGGCTTCTCCGGGTGCTACCAAGCGAGACTGTTGGTAGACCTGATTAGTATTAGCAGGTGTATGTGCCTGCTGATTACACTTCGCCAAACGCGGTTGACGAGATCCATCATATGTAGTCAGACGAGCCTGCTGACTAACTGATGATGTATAAGCAGGTGTATGCTCCTGCCTATGGTACTCCACCGGAATTGCCTAGCGGGATCGGCTTGATGCTGTCAGACGAGTCTGCTGGACAGCTGAATTAAAACGGGAAGGTGTGTATGCCTGCTCGTTGTTTGCCACCAAGTTAGGTTGGTGGACTTCTCCGGAAATGGCAGGGATGACAACCTGCCTATTGTTAACCGGATTCCGTCTCTGGCGGTTCATCTTGCCTGCTCGGGTTCGAGGAACCTGAGCTGAATGCCTGGAGTCGGTACCCTCATCATGTTGAGGGCGCACTACCGCACGAGTCTGGCGGCGATTGTTGATGGGAGCCCTCGGGAAGGACTCCTGTCTTTTTGAATTAAGGCCCCGAGGGACCTGCTCATTCACTTCCTCGGAGTAAGGTAGTGAATGGAAATTGCGTTCCGGGGATAACGACCCGAAACGGTTGGAGACGGTAGTCAGCACCGCCTGCTTCTTGATTGCTGGCCGCCATTGTCCGAACGACCAGGTAGAGTTGTTAACTTGGAGGGCTTGACGAGCGGCCTCCAGAGTTGGGATAGTACCGTTGCGACGGTACTCCTTAACCAGTGCATTAGAAACACAGCGTTGAATACGCTGAGTTGGTGATGTCATCCTCAGAGCGGATGACGTTCCAGCAGGAGTAGCAGCATTGGTTTTTAAAGCAGCAGACCTCACAGTAGAGGTGTTCACAGCAGCAGTATTCACAGGGGTGAATTTAAGGAAAGCCATTTCTGCAGAAGATCTTGAGAAAAGAGTGCCTGTTCCATGTAACAGACATAATCAAGATGAATCCGGCTACTGCATCTTTTGGATGATCATATGTCAATGATTGCCTTGTTGGCCCAAGGGGCCTAACAGATAAGAAGAACATCACTTTAACTTGGTTAAGGATTCACATCGGGTTCACCATTTTTGTTTCGCGCGGAATCCGGGGATGACCTCCTGGACGGGAGATTCAAACGTTCCGATCGGTTTCTAACGGGTTTGTTCGTAGAACCGGAAACATCCAATGATTCCACATCCGTTTGGACCTACTTTCCAAAGGCAGGCGCTCATTAGTTTGTGGACTAATGAGGCTTAGGAATTTGCATTGGTCGAGAGGATGGGAGGTCGGACTCATCACACCTTTTTGAGGGGAATTATTGTCTACTCCGGGACTCTCTTTATAGATTTAAGTTAAGTTCGTGAATCCTTATTACATTACCAAGTATAAAATGAGATTTCCTTTAGTTTTAACAATCAATGATTAAATATGCAATAAATTTAGAGAATCTTTTATATGTATTCGAGGTTCTTCATCAATATTGAATCATCTATATTTGTTTAGAGATTCTTGGTCAATAGTATCCTTCAAAACATTTATATAAAAGTCTCTTGGTCATTTTGATGACCAGGCTGGTTTTAAAGCCACTCAGTGGGGCACTTGAAGTTTATCGTCATTCAGAAGGACATAGATTATTTCAAAGTTGGGATCAAACCCATAAATGGGCTACCTACGTATCCTTTGTTTTGGAAAAGGAATCAGAACCCACGTAGTTCGAGGAATGGGGTATGATGTTTTATGATTGATGGCTCAAAGATGAATGTCATAATTACTTTTACACTCTAAGCTCACGTGAGTCATGATCGGTGTGAGAAACAAGAGGTATTGATAAAATTTAGACAATTGTTCCATAAAAGATGCAATCATAAGAATTTGTTTGGGGCTTATGTATAGATGACTACCCAGATAGATGAAGGTTTAGGATTTACTTTTAGGGAAAAAATCCATGAACAGGGTCCACAAAGTTATATGTGCTTCATGGAGATTTGAATACTCTAATCTTGGGGCTTACTCCTAAGGAGGATGCCCAAGTTAGGAGGGGACTTATGATTGGGTTTTATTCCTGAAAAGGAAACCCAAGTTAGGATTTTCTCATCTTAAAAGATGAGGTTTAATGAATGAACTCCCCGTATTTTAGTGACATAAGGATATTTAAATCACTAGACTTTGAGAGAGATTTCACAGAATTCCTTTCAGATAAGAAAGTCAAATCAAGAATTCATGCCATAAATGGTTTTGAAGAGTGTCTTGAAGACTGAATCTTAAAAAGGAAAGGTGAAATGGCTGAAGAGGGGAAAAAAGGGCAAGATGGGCACCCAAAAAGATAGGGGCGCACAAGTCTTGAAAGGCGCGCAAGTCCTGCGGCGGCGCGCAAGTATTGGTCGCGCAAGTATACTTGCGCGACACATGGTGTACTTGCGCGATTTTCAATCAGAATTGAAATACTTGAGCGACTCTTGATAAAACCCTTTAGAATCCCCTTGAGGTTCTTCCAGAAAAGGGACGTGCAAGTTATATTGAAGGAATTAGGTCGGCGCGCAAGTGTTTGATAAGTTTCAACACTTAGGCCTTCCTTCTTCTCTTGAGATATTCCGTTCTAGGTAAGAAATTACCTTAGAAGTGTTCCGGAAGCTTTGAGAAGAGACTTGGGCGTCGGGAGCTTCAATCTGAGTTTCTGGAAAAAGATCCTCTCGAATGGGGGGCCCACAGGGTCTATTTATAGGCAAAAGAAGACCCAGGGCGGTTACCGGGCGGTTACCAATTAGGTCGCGCAAGTCAGTTGTGCGACCAAGGTAGCCGCGCAAGTATACTTGCGCGGCAGTGGTATCACTTGCGCGGTGGATTTGCTGTTGATCCTTTGTTCAGGCCTTTGTCGATTTTTGATGTTTTCTTCAAAGGATGAATCACTTTCAGCTGAGATATTCCCTTTTCCGATCTTTAGATTCTGTGACGAAAGGAGCGTCAACAGCTGCGTTTCCGCCACGGTTAACAGTTATCCTCCATCACCACGCCAACCCCATAAAGCCCAAAATGTCGGTTGCATGATTCACATCCTTCCCCACCTTCTCATGTCCAAGTAAATCTTCAAAACTCTTGGTACTATTCCTCAGTGTGCATATTCATGTTAGGAGGACCAAATCCATGATAGGGATGTCATTCGTGGCTCCACGCCGATTTCCCTCTGATGTGCGTTCTGGGTATTGAAAAAGACATATTCCTCCCTTGTTTCCCACGCCGAGTTTGACTCACGTGGGCTTAGGGATCAGGTCGAGGTCTGCAATTACTTGGAAGGTTTCCATCCCTCCATGCACCAAGCTCTAAGACCATAAATGAAGATCTCATCCAGAACTACATGCAGCTTGATTCCCATCCTCATGGGATACGTAGGAATGCCCAGGCCTATTCTCTTTGGGTCCGTCTTGAGTTCTGCTAATTTTTATTTTCTGTCCCGCCTTTCGGACTTTGCCTACGGGACCGTGTGGCGTGGTATGGGAGTACCTCCTGATTCACGCTGAGTTTGCAATAGCCACACCACACGCACCTCATTATAAAATTAGACCTCCTGTTTCTTGTCCCGCATGAAATTAAACTGTATGTTTTCCCGCATGATATTAAAAGGCAGCCCCTAGAACTACGTATGGCTTGATTCCCATTCTTATGGGATACATAGGACCGCCTGGACGTCTCGTTTTCTAGTCCAACTCATTTGGGAGCTAGTCTCTCCGCCCCTTTACATCTTACCTCTATGTAGGCCCCTTGGTCTGAGGTCCCCCTCTCAGAATTGCGTACGGTGTGATACAGAACCATGTCCCCATTCTCGATGGGAATGTTTTATTACACTAAACACATTCCCCACCTAGCATCGTCTCTACTACGTCTACGCTGCATGACAATAAAATGCATGCTTGGTCCTATCACATGACCCTAAACTGTGACACCATCATCCTGGACGCACGACGAAAAAAGACACTACATTGTGACAACCTCATTGTAGAGGACATCACGTAGGGTATCAGTCATTTACCACACCATTTGTCAATGCCTACTATGGCTTGATCCTTGTGGTGAATCCAGAGTCTGCTACCCTAGGCCTATTGCTTCACAAAAAAAATCAATCACCTTAAAGGAAAAACAAGATTTATCAAATACCGCTTCTTTTGGTGCGTGGGCCACGCCCGCACACCCCTTTTATCCCTAGAATTGGTACCTCACCATGCCCCCTCTTCAAGAACTAGGTGTATCTTGATCCCCATCTCCATGGGGTACGTAGGAATTCCTATGCACTTTGCCTCAGGCCTGGACCAACTCTCGTTTTTGGTCCCTTGACCTAAAACCTCTCCCAAGGAACCCGTGGGGGTTGAAACCCTCAGTTCCCATTCACGTCGGGTTTTTGGAATTTCTCGTCATGAGTCTCTCGCGTTTCCTCCCATCCATGGTCTGAATTCTACGACCCTAAACTAAGATCTCCCTATGGTATGGGACTCGAATCCCTCTATCTAATACATCTCATTGTTGTATTCAGAAAAACTTTTAAAAAGAGCCTGAAGTGTTAAATTTTCATGGGAACATTCTCCTCGTTCCATGTCCAAGATTCGTGAGCTTGCTATTTGGATCCTCATCCTCTTCCACGTCCAAAAGGACCCTCAGACGACATAGATGCTAGGCTTAAGGGCTCTCCATGGATGATGGGCCTAAGGGCTCTCCTATCATTTCGGACCAACATCCCTATGGATCTCGGACGACATTTGCGATTGGTCCCGTGTTTCGAACATGGTCAACCGTCGAACCTCATTTGTCTATCCCCATTCCAGGAAAACCTGATATGGATGCTGCGTTTTAGCCACGATCAACAGTTATCCTCCATTGTCATGCCACCATCATTGTGATCCAAATTTTGAGTGTCATGATTCACACATTTCCACTTCCGCATGTTCAAGTGAAATTCCGACATACTCAGATTTACCTCTGCGCGCATCTAGGTGTGCTACATAGATGGGTTAGCATCATTGGGCCGGTATTTACCGAGAATCCCTTTTCCCTACCATGTCCCTTCCTGTGTCTGGAAATTCCCACCACTACTTCTTTTTTCCCACATCGAGCACGACTCACGTGGGCTTAGTTGTTTTCGTAGGATGTGTACCAGCATAACCAGTCTCCTCATCGTCCTACATGATGTTAAACTGTTCCCCAAGAACTACGTATGGCTTGATTTCTATCCTCATGGGATACGTAGAGACACCCCGGTATTTCACCTAGGGTCCATCCACAGGAATCGTAAGTCCTGTTCCTCTCCATTTCTGGCCCCTAGCCTGACCCATCATGAGGAACCATGTAACTGCAATTTTTCCCCGAACAAGTTCGGAATTCCCCACGATGGCATTGGGAAGCTACAACCCCCTCACTAGAGAGGCCCTGTCTAAAAGAAGGAATGATCCATGATCAAACCGATGCACCCATCTAGTGTACTCCCACCACGGTGTCGTAATTTCAGGTGTGTTGGATTTTTTTCGAACAAACCATCACTCCACATCCCACGCTTTTCATGCCCCTTATTCGGACTCTCGTCCTCTTTCATGTCTGGAGGAACCGCCTAACAGTGTGGATGCTCGGCCTATGGCCTGCCTACTGTCCTGGGCCAACATTCCGAAAGACTAATGGATGAAATTTTCGACAAGTCCCATGTTTCGAACATGGTCAATGTTCGACCCTCATTTGTCTATCCCCACTCTAGGCTAATACAATAAGAATATTGTGTTTCGAATGCGGTCAACAGTTACTCTTTATTGTCACGCCACCCCCACACTGTTCCGAATCCTGTATATCATGATTCACACTTCCCATTCCCATCTGTTTGGATTGATTTCAATTCCCTTGGAGTTACACCATTTGTGCACAAGAGCACACTGAAAAAAAGGTAATTCAGATGTTCTGAGAACTTCATTCTCCAGTCAGGTATCTCCCATTTCCTAGAAATCCGGACCGGTTGTCCAAACCCCGAATACCCGTAGCTTGGTTTGTACTCCTATGTTTGGATGGGGCGATGAGGTGGCTATACCTTGTTTCTCACATCAGGCCAGACCCATGTGAGCTTAAGGAATGGTCGCTGGACATTCCGCGAACATCATAAGGATGAAATAATCCAATGTAAACAATGAAACTCATGCATGCTACGACATTCAAACTATTAAATCATGTATGTACATTTAAGGCTTTGAAATAATTATAGTACCCGGGGGTCGACTCCCCCCATGGATGGATTGACCTCGTCGAAGGAACGTTGCAGTTCTTCCACCCTCTGGATGGTGGCATCCAGAAGACGCTACCGCTTGTTTACCTCCTTCTCCTCCTTGGTGGAGAGAGGGCGCAATTCATTTGCCACAATCTGGGCCCGCTCCACATCGGCCCGGATGTCGATCATCTCCCCAGAATCTTTCCTCAGGCCCTCTTCGACCTCTGTCAGCTGGGCCTTCAATCTTGATATTAGCTCTGATTGCGCCTTGAGGGAGGTCAGGTTCTCATTCGCCTGATCCTACAGCCGCTGGACCTCATCTTCAGCCTCTATATGTTTATCGCCTTACTCAACTGCCAGCCCACGCCAAGGCCTCTTTCATACTCCCAAAATATTTTCCACCATAAGATCTCAGATGAGCATGTGAGGGCATCAGGAATCCACTCCCCCAACACATAGTTTGCGTAGTCGCGAATGATTTTTTTCCATCTCATTCAACCATAGCTCTTGGGGGGTGTCATTGATGAAGCGTGTGATCAGATTCCACGATCAGCGATGGACTATCTTTCTGCCCTCCTCGTCAGAGGTCGTCTCATCCCAGTCAGCATGATTGGCGGGATCGTATGAAGGAAATTCTTCCCAGAATTCCCTGGCTGGGTCCACGTCTGGTGTCAGATTAGGTGTGGAGGGACCTGGATTTTTTGGTTGATCCTCATCATCGGATACCACCTTGATGATCTCAGGCACAATCCCTTTGGCGCCCCCAACAACGATCAAAAGCGTTGTAGTTTGGTCTGGTTGGATGTTTACCTCCACAACCATTGACATTCCCCTTGGAAGAGTGCTACTAGCAGCCCCCACAAACTTCGCCACAACAGCCCATGCCAATTGGAGGACTGTACATGCCAAGAAAGGGGCATGGATGTCAGTTAATGTGGTCAGAGGATGACAGTTGTGAATGCGGTTGTGAAGAATTACAGAGGTCAAATACCTGGTCTCTCTCTTGGGATGATGTCGTCAGAACCCCGAGATGTGGCCCCCCATATATAGTTGGCAGGTCTCGGGACTCCAGGGGAGCCGAATCGACTGTCCCAGCCCTGACAGACACGGAAGTTGATGCAGCCACTGGCGTGAATACTGAAGGTCCCACGTCAGCACCCGCGAAGGGGCGAGAATGGGGCCTATGCACAAGGTCCTCCTGCACAGTACAGACACTGATAAGGAATCCAAAGTAACCTAAGGGAAGAATCTGAAGGCGGAACTTGGAATTTTACCTCGAGAGCCTCCGCGAAATCTTCGAGATCCAAGGACTAGTTTCCGATTTCACCCTCCTCCGACTGACTCTCCCTACCAGCCTCACCCCCAAGAGTATTTGTGTGTTTCTTCTGGTAGGGGAAATCACTCTCTCAGCTCAGTGGCTGACAGCTGTGGGGGAACCATCTGATTCAGAAGTACCCTCACTCGGTCTGTCATCAGGTGCAGGGTGCCCCAGGAATGGATGAAGTCCTCCAGCTTGGCAATGTATATCTTTGCCTCCGCCTGGGATACTGCAAAGCTGGCTCTGATAGGGCCAATCCTCAGCAAGTCCATCCCGATGCGGTTAAGGTGCTTCCATAATTCGGATGGGCCAAGGAATTTCTGGTTGACTTCCGAGATGTCCCAAGCCTCCTAGAAGACAACATTATCTGGCATGTCAATGTGGCGCAACCATTTCCCTAGGCCCTGTGTAGAGATCCTGTGGAATCCCCTTGGTGGATGACCCTATAGATGACTCTGTTCTCTTGGGACCACCAACTCTGCTGCTGCTACTGGATTTGCCGCTGCTAGATCCGCTGCTGTAGTTCCCTCCTCAACTACTATGGGCACCGCTACAGCAGCCCCGCCACTACGGGACACCCTTGTCACCTTTCAGCCTTATCCCTGAGATCGAGGAAGTTCACCCTCGCTAACCAAGACGGTTGGCTGCTTCAACATCTCCCCTTGGTAGGCCGCCTCCCAGCTATGGGCGTATTCTCTTATCAGTCCAAGGATGAAGGTCGGTAGAGGAAATACATTCTGCATCTTCCCGTCTTCCCGTGTGAACATGAGCCACATCTACCTCATCACACATGGGTGATCCTCATAGCGCACCCCTAGATAGACCTACATGGTCAGCTGCTGCAGGAACCGGAATTGCATGGAGAATCTGTGTGGGGTGTATGGATCGTAGAGACACTCACTGTCCACCCTGGCCACCAGGACTCCACCTCAAAAGGCCAGGAGGTAGGCTCGCTGCACTTCCGTTCCCTGGCCATCGTCCTTGAAGGCCCCTGTTGGCAATGGGAATGGGTGGGAATTGAATTCCTCCACCTTTCACACCTGGTTTAGAACCGATGGTGCGGTCATCTTGGTCGGAAACCTCCCTGCAGCGTTCAATATCGAGGGACGAAAGTTCAACCCCAGAGGTGAAAAGTATTGGTCCCCGGTGACCAACAGCTCAAAATATCTGAAATTAACTGCTTCGGCTGGTAGATATGGAATTGGGAAGCCCAAGATGCCTCATACATGCCCACTCTCCTCAGCTCTGCCCCGAAATCCTCGCACGAGGCACCAACACAGTAGGGCCAAGACCAATCGTCTATGAAATTTCCTCCCTCGCGTAGGTCCCATTCCTCGGACCACCCCTTCTTTGGGTTCCCCAGCGCCGCCTTAAGGATGGTTCGGTACAGTGGAGGAGACATATTTGGATGCAATTCCACCCTCCCCCCTTCGACATTGTTTAGATGATTGTACTGGAATTCAGTAATGACAGGCGTGAAATACTCCCGGTCATGACCATTGGGTGCCCTGAACCATCAGTGCTGACATGGCGTGCTCTGGAACCTATAATCTGGCTCATCCCGACCTGCTGTAGGGATGAAGAAATCATCCCTCAGCCCAAATAAATAAAAAGGCAACCTTCTACACAGTGGGTAGTTCTTCTGGATCCCCGACAGTAGCTCCACCAAATAACTATGGTCCGAGTGGCTCTGGAACAGCTCTCCTTGCCTAAGACTATTTTCCATTTCGTCCCTCCAGGCAGCATCCGCAAGGACCCCCTGGGCAGCATCTCGGTGGGGCATTTGGTTCTGGAACATGGAGATTTCTTTGGCTGGTTCGTGAAGATCGTTCACGAAGTGAGTTCGTGAAGGATGCTCACGAAGACTATTCGCAGAAGCACTGCCTCGGCGTTCAAAGCCAGATCGCGGAGCGCAAACACGGAGTCTAAGACTCACTGTGCGCCGCGAAGCCTCGATTCGCAGAGATCACTCACGGCGTATGCAGATCTTCACTAATCAAGAGCGCAAGAATACAATATCGTGGAGAATGGAAAGGACAAAAGAGATGGCCGACCCCTATTTATAGGCAATGGCCTTTAGAGCTTCGCAGTGCATCCAGTCCATGCAGACCTTTGCGGCGCGCCCGACCCACGAGGCCCCTGTCCGCCTCGCAGACCCTCTTCGTGAGTCATCACCGCGAACGTTTGATGATTTTGGCGATTTCCCTCAAACTTCGACCCTTGATCCCTCCGCAGATCCATGTTTGAGGGGGGGGGGGGGGGCATTTGTTGGCGCAAAAATTTGGAATGAAGAAAAGGCCCCAAGATGGACACCACTGACTGCCTCGCGAAGCCCCTTCGCAGAGTCCCCAACACTGCAGCTTCCGTGAAGCAAAGGAGGCCGGAAGCTCCGCGAACGGATTTGAAGTTCGCGAACCCACCGCGAAGAAAAGGAGGTGGGACGCTCTATGAATGGATTTGACGTTTGCAAACCTGATGTGAAGCGAATGAGGAGATAAGCTCTGTGAACCCATTTGACATTCGTGAGCTCACCGTGAAGCCACCGAGCCCCTCTTCATGCCGTGTGAGCACCACTCCGTGACGCCTCTTGCCTATAAATACTGATCCCCCCCCTGAGCTCTCCGGACAGAAAATCTGAGATTTCAGCTTCTCATCTCCTAAATCGCGAATCACTCTTCTGCTCGGTGAATCATGAGCTGTGCGAGGTACTTCTACTTCGCGAAGTGCCTCCCCATTGTCTCGTTTTGATCCCCTATTCCGAGTGGGATGCCTTTCGCAAATCCTAAGGGATTTCACCACGGAAGGGGATCCCCAAGGGGACTCGGGTTTTCGTGGAGCATTTATGATTTGAAAAACACCATTCATGTAAACTTGATCTATTTTCTAAGGCAGGATCACTGTACTTTACGAAGCATATTGCTTCCCGACATCCCGCTTTGAAAAGCACCTGTGCTCCGTGAGGTTGTGCTCCGCGAATGCCTTTCCACTTCGTGAAGCACCTACCAATTTCACCTCAGCCCCATGATAAGGCTAAGGCACCCCACTTCATGAAGCACACCCCTTCGCAAGTCCCTTCCACCACGTAGAGTGACCGATCTCCACAAGGCCCCTGCCTATGGACCCCTTTGCTTGGAAAACCCTTTCCCCTTGGGACCCTCTAGGTTTTCATGATGCGACTTCAAAGTCCCCTGGATGATAATACCCGTAGCATTGCTGCACCAAATACCTCTTCTCATAGGCACGCTAATGGATATTGCTTCTTCGCATAACCATGCTAACGTGGACCCCTCGATGGTTCACTCGGTGACCCCCCTCACCAGAACCTTGCCGGTACCTTCCCTCCCACAAGGGGCAGAGGGTACCGATTATGTAAGTCCTAGGGGTGCAGAGTAAACCCACATCATCCGAGCTACAGGACATTAAAATAGCAAGCAACCTCGTCCTAAACACATGACTTTAACTATGACCTCACCCCGTGCTCCCCACGCAGGGTCCCCCGCCTTGGGCATTCTCCATGCACCCTGGTCTCCACAAGGGATGATATCCTCCTTTTTGGAGTGGCATTTGTCCATGGGGAAGGTCAACCACCTTGGTGTAATCCCCTAGCCTTCCTTCTAAGAGGCGACACCCCTTCCCCTCCTCACTTCCTCGATGCCAAGGCTGGCGGAGGGCATGATAGAGAATGAGAATTCTCCTTTCTTCAGTCCCTAGTCCCTCTCCCGCTGTGCTTTTCCGCCATGGTCCTCTATCCTGGAGTAAGTCCCGGTACCTTGGGCTGCCTCATAGTGTAATACCCACTCCTATTCACTTTCCACGGACGCACCTTTCGCGACGTGGTCGTCAGGCCTTTGCTGCCACTTGTTTCTCACACCGAGCACAACTCACGTGGGCATAGAGTAAGCATCGACCATGACACTACCCCCGTCCCGCATGACATTAAACTGTACCATCTGATCTACATGGTCTTTGATCCTTTCTAAGGCAGGGTATGTAGGAAGCCTCATGAGGATCAAGCCCACCATCTGGTCGTTCCAACCCCTTCACGTCGGTTCACCCCCGTCCCTCATGACGTTAAACTGTACCACCTGAACTACGTGGACTTTGATCCATGTCAAGGCATGGTACGTAGGAAGCCTCTATGAGGTTCAAGCCCACCACCCACCTGGACCAAGGTCCTTATTCACGTCAGTTCTCCGACACTGCCACCACCCGAACTACAAGGACTTTGATCCATTTCAAGGAATGGTACGTAGGAAACCTCACGAGGTTCAAGCCCATCACCCTTCGGACCAAGTTCCATCTTCACGTCGGTTCACCGGCATCCACTCCCAAACTACAAGGACTTTGATCCATGTCAAAGCATAGTTCGTAGGAAACCTCACAAGGTTCCATCCCATCATCCATTAGACCCACGATCCATCTTCACATCGGTTCACCGGCAAACGACCCCATCCTGCATGATGCTAAACTGTACATCTGAACTACGTGGTGTTTTATCCTTGCTAAGGTAGGGTACGTAGGAAGCCTCACAAGGTTCAATCCCACCACTCGGTTGTTCCAACCTCATTCACGTCGGTTCACCCACCACCTTGGGCAGCCTAGAATGTAATCCCCAAACGTTCATCCCAAACTATGAGGACTTTAATCAATGTCAAGGCATGGTATGTAGGAAGTCTCTTCAAGGCTCAATCCCAAAACCATTATCCATCTTGATCCTTACCCGGGCCACCACATCTCGGTGAGATCACGCCACCTCATTCCCCTCCACAACATTCAGGGGGGCGCCCACGTGCCAGCCCCAACATCAGTGTTCCCTCCGGGGGTTATTCAATCTGATCCACTCTAGCCAGTGTTCTAATCAGTCTGATCCATTTCCGCTGGACGTTAAACTTGTAGCATACCCCGTGTTAAACACTGGAAGCTAAGGAAAACCTCAGATACTTGCCTATGGAATACAATTCCCCACATTCGATGTGGGATGCCTCAGGCTTCAACGCCCTCAAGAATCCCTATAATAATGGATAGAAGAGAGACACATCAATCCCCAGTGTCCAGACAGGTTAGTGATGCCCCAGAGTGACCACTCCCCTAACCAAAGTTTGTTGCCATGACTGGACCCCTTGGAATGTCCTGACAGAAGCAATGCAATTAACTGTTGTCCATGAAGATATGGCACCAGGAAGAGTTTCACGAACAACATATTAAATCTATGAGGGAGACCCGGACTAGGTGACAAGTTCCGAGGAGGAATACATGGAAGGAAGAACCGATATCCCATCATCCCGTTTCGATCAAGGAGTAAACTTCCCTAAAAAAGGAGCGAATTCCACCTGCCTTTGGAAATCGGGAATTTGGGGTAACAAAGTCTGCGCCTGTCACACTCAAGAAGACGGACACGCGTGCCCCGACAAAAGCATCGGAAATAGTATCCTTATGATAATTTTTGTAAGAATATTTTCCCTCTTATGGTGTAAAAGAAAATAAATATTATTTTTTTGGTTTCTCTATAATATGTAATTTCTCCTCTTATTCAATAATAATTCTCAAATTATGATATCAATTTATGAAATTATTATGATTAAAATTTTCCTTCTCAAGGATTTATCTTAAGGATATTTTCAAGTTTTCATTTAATTACATGGATATACATGACAAAATATGATTCAATATTATTATCATGAATGTTTTTATTAAATAGTGTCTTTTTTGAATATAATATTTATAAAATAATAACCTTTAATATCATAAAATTTATAGGACAATATTTGTAATTTTTTATTTCTTAACTCAATAAAACACATCTCTTAATGTATATATATTTGGGTAAACAACTCTTGTTAATTACATATAATATAAATCTTAGATTTTATATTGAATAACATCTTACCCAATTCATCTCATGAATATTCTGAACACTATTGGGACCAAGTTTTCTGAATATATAATTTGAATGGAAGAAATTTGTGATGATTTTTTTGTCTTTTTTTTATTATGAAAATGAAATCAAATTACATTAGGTTTTGGTGATTAAATGAAAATAATTAAAGGTTTTAGTGTAATAGAAAAATAAGTAAAGTTTTCAAATTAATTATAAAAGAATGAAAGGTTTAAATATAATTAGAAAACCAGACACATTCTTGGTAAGAAATTTCTTTGGTTTCTATTTTCTATTCTAAATAATTTATGTGAAAGAAGTTGTTTTTTTGACTCACCTTGTTTCTAGATATAATGTTTTGATCAGTATGAGAATGTGTATCAGAGTCTAAAAGTCTCCATATTAATCTGATGAGTCTTTTCAATTCAACAAATTCTCAAATATCATAAGTTTAATGTAACACTTGTGATGAAATCCTTTTGAAGGAAAGGGGATAAGATAATAAAAGGATGGGAAGTCATAATACTTTACAATGTAATTCAGATAATGATATTTCAATATTAAAAGTTATAATATTCACGAGGATGGAATGATTATAAGTAGAATACTTTGGAAGAAGAAAGTATGTGAAGTTGAAGTATTCCGGTCTCAATTCATCAGTGTGAGGATCATTGAATTTAGATTTTTTTGAGGTTTGAAGTTGAGGAAGTCAAAATTGCTAATACCGATCTGTTGGATGCAGTGTGCCATAGATCCATCAGAGGCATAAATGTTTTATGTTGAGGTTGTTAGGACAGATCAATTGGATGAAGATCCAAAATGTCAATGATTTTCATCATGTTTAATTGTATTAAAATTTGGTCAAGATAAAAGGAATATTTTTTTCTTCAATTGGGTCAAGAGAAAAAGAGAAAAAAGAATTGTTTGTTTCTCAAGTAGATCAAGATTAATCAAACTAGAATTGATACCGATCCATCAGAAGGAACCAGAGATGGAGCCATCAGGTATAAGCTAAAATTGATAAGTCTTCAGATGTTGGCATTTTTTGGATGAAGGATCATTTATCTAAGGAAAATAAAACAAAGGAGAGTTGTTTATAGAGTTTTTCAAAAATTTTTCCAAATAGGTGTTGGTATCTTTATAAGTTGAAAAGTTTTTTATGGAAAAGTAATAGAAAAAAATTATAACTAAGTTGTAATAATGGTAGTGGAATAATATTTTCAGTTTTGTTAATAGTGGTTTGTTTCCAGTTGGCATAGAGAACTATAATGAACAGTCTTCAATTCTGATATGTTTTTATCATAATGGGGAAACATGAAAATATACTTGGTATCAAATAGAATTATTTTTAGAAAGTTTAAAGCGAACTTTTTTCTAAAGTTGTGAGAATATTCGAGAATATTTGAGAAGAATTGATAAAAGTTTATTAAAACTGAATAACTCAAATATGGAGCCAAAATAAAGGGGAAATTAAAGTTTCAAGAAATTTGGTTAAGTGGGAAAACCTTTCTAATTCCCAAAAAAACCTCTTCTAGTGCACCAATAAATAGTATAAAGTACATTTTATTATGAACTATAACTTTTACTGTTATTATGTTAAGAAACAGAGAGCACTAAAGAAGAGATAAAAAGGTTTATAGAAAAATAATTCATAATAAACATCTATAAATAGAATAATCCCAAGGGAGGATAGTATTCAGAGGTCACCAGATCAGACTGAGAAATCAGACGTATACTTCTGAGGTAAGAAGAAGTGGTTTAGAATTGTTTCCAAAGTATTATTTATTATCTATTCTTTAGAATAATGAACCAGACTGGGGAATCAGACTGAATTTTCATTATAATGTCAAGATAATCTATTACCAACTACTGGGTATGAAAGTAAAGATTTTTTATAGTTATGAAAAGTGAAAGTTGATAAGGCAACATATTAACTTGTTTTTAACCAACTAGTGAAGGTTTCATTAATTTTTACACAAACTTATATTATATCATTCATGATAAATGAAGCACATGCACTATTTTTATTGTTCATTGTGAAACAAAAGTGTAAGGTTATATCCTACTTGTTGTATAAAAACAAAAGGTTTGTTTTCTAGTGGATTGTGTGGTATTGTATTGTTTCCAAAACATTCCAAGGATAAAGCTACACTTGTTCAGTAGCGAACCTTGTAAATACTTGTGTTTCTATGGATGTGTAATTTTTTCTGCAAAGTGATAAATCTTTAATAGACAACGAGGGTTGGTTCAAAATACAGTAACTTAAAATAAAAAGATATCACTGATTTACCCCACCCCCAATTAGTGATACATTGATCCTAGATGGGAAATATAAAGTGGTATTAGAGGGAATTTTCCCTTCAATTACTCATTGGTGAAGCATTTGAAGATAATTTGTAATGAAGAATCTGAATTTTATGAATATTAAGGGGATTCCAATCTTTTATGATAAGAACTATCATATTAGGAAATATAGAATGTTTCTGCATCTTATTTCTCTTGTGTATGATGTTCTGGAAGCTGATATAGATGGATTTCCTCCTATTGATGAAAAATTTCCTCTCACATCAGTGGATAAGAAGAATCTATAAAATGATGTAAGAGCTAATAAATTTCTACTCTCACCACTTACGGAAGGTGAATTTCTAAGAGTTAAGGTAGTTCCTACTAGTAAAAGTTTTTGGGATAAGTTTAAGAACATTTATCAAGACAATAAAATGGTGAAGAAGATAAATTTACAAATCTAGAGGTTGAAGTACGAATATCTAAAAATTGGTGAGTTTGAATCTATTCGAGATTTATTTACAAGGGTGAATGATATTATCATCACCATCATATGTCTTGGTGAGAATTTGGATAGATCAAATATTTTTGAAATAATATAGATAATTATACCTAATAAGTTTGATGCCAAAGTTTCATATTTTAAATATTGAGATCCTAAAACTCTATCTTTGCATGACCTTTATAGTACCCTCATTACTTATTAAATGATAAGGGAGAAAGTCCTGAAAGGTAAAACAATTTGATGAATATATTTCCTTTAAATATGCTAATAAGTAAGGAAAGTCTAAGAAGATTATCAAAGAAGAAGAAGAAGAAGTCACTGACTCTGAATCCAAGGATGAGGTATGTAACAATCTTGATGAATTATTATCCTTTTTTTCTAAAAATGTGAAAATATGTATAAGAAATATTAATGGGAAACTTACCTTGATTTTTTTGAATGTGGATCTATTGGAAACTTTTCTATGAATTATCTTTGAATAAATAATGATGAAGATAATGTAGAAGATGAAAAAAACCAAGAAGATATTGGAAGAAATAATGTGATAAGTAAAAATCTTATTCTAAGGGGAAAGTTAAGAAGTTCTCCAAATATAAAATTAGAATACTTTTCTTAAAGATGATAAAGAATAATACAATGAAGTTTAAGATGAAAAGTTTATTGAATTTTCTAGAGAAAGTACTTACATTTCAATAGTTAATCATGAAGTGTTTGGAAGTAGTAGTTCTGAAGACAAAGAAACAGGGTTATAATTTCATCTGAATATATAACTGAAAGAATGTCTGAGAAAGATTGTTAGAATTGAAAGAGAGATCAAGAATTTGAAAAATGTAATTCCTACCACAAACAAACAAAAATTCTATCCTGAAGAGAAAGATAATTTTATTGAAGTGGTTGATTGTATAAAGAAGTCTCTTGAGAAGGAAAATAATGAGAATGAATATCATGAATTAAAGTTGATGTAAAAGGAAGATGTGTTGGAACTTATGGAATAAAAGTTTTCTAATGATTAGAAGGGAGTTACAAATTTCAATAAAACTATATCTAATGTTGGTGAATGTTATATAAAGGAAAAAAATTATAAGGATCAAAAGTTACCTTCAAAGGTTGAGAAGAAAGTTAAATATGTTACTAAGAAGAAAAAATCTTGTGAAGTCATGTATGTGGCCAATGTTAACAAAGTTGAAAGTTCAAAAGTTTCTAAAAGTTATGAGTCTGAAACTAAAGTTCCTATTACTTCTAATTTTGATAGATTTTGAAATAAATATTAATTAAAGATGAAGATTCATGATGATGGCAGAAGGTTTGGGGGTTAACAAAGTTCTTATAAGAAAGATAATAAAGTTTTTGAGAAACATGGTCATAATTTTAGATAGTATGAAAGTTAAAATGAAAAATATTCTTTTTTTGGATACTGATAGTATTGTGGTGGATTTATGCACACAAAAAATATGTATTGGTTTAATCAATAACTTTACAACTACTCTATGTTTTATAGAATGAAAATCTCAAGTGGGATTCAATCCTATAAAAGTAATAAATCACAGAAGAATGTTTTGGAGAAATCTGAGAAGGATGTCTTGGAAGTTCAGAATAGGTTACAACATTTTAAAACTACTTGTGAAAGGTGTTAACAACCTGAGAATCTTGAAAAAGGGTGTATTGTTTTGTTACTAGCACAACAACATGTGTAAAAAAATTCTTTAAATCCAAATGAGAATAAAGAACAAGGGAAGGAAAAGGCTCTTGTTGTAGAAACTAATCTAAAAAATAGAAGGCTAATGACCCTAGATCTTGGATAGTGGTTATTATTATCACATTATTAGAGATTTTAAATTGTTTTAGACTGTGGAATATTTCAAATATAGAACAATGACATTTGGGAACAACAAATCCATCAAAATCAAAGGTGTTGGTAAGCTATTATTTGGGAAAAAAACTTGAAATACAAGAAATATTTGTTTGTTGATCGGTTGAAACACAAATTTTTGAGTGTTTCACAACTTTTTGGTGAGGGTAATAAATTTGTTTTAGAAAATATGGGTTTTTTGTGAAAATATAAGAAAATGGAAAATTTGTTACAAGAGGATAACACACATAAAGAAATATGTTTCAAGTTGTTGATGTGAAAAACTCATGATACTTAAGCATGATGGAAGAAAATAAGTTTTGGAATAAAAGGTTGGGACATATGTGTCAAATAAATATGGACAAGTTATTAAGGTGAGATAGTGTTTGTGGTATTCTAAATATTTCAATAAGTAGAGATCAATGTTGCACAATTCTCAGAATGAAAATATTACAAACTCAGTGTATAAGAAAGCTGATATTCATTGAACTAAGCCCCTAGAACTTATCCATTATGATATTTTTTGTCCAATGAGAAAAAAATATACTCACAGAGATAAGCACTTAATTTATTTCATTTATGGGTTTACTCACATTCCTTGTGTTATGTATTTAAATCACAAGTCAAATGGTTTGAAGATGTTTAAAAGTTTTAGGAGAAGTGATGAGAAGTGATGTATGTGTTCTGTAAAGAAGTTGAGAACCGATAATTTTGATGAATACATGAATGAATAATTCAAAATTTATCTTGAGAAACATAGAATTTGACATGAGTTCAGTACACCATACACACAAAAACAAAACGATGTTATTGAAAGGAATAATACGAGTGTAGTTAAAATGAGGCATACTATGTTACATGAACATAGTTTTTCTCACTAATTATATAGGAAATCTATGCAAAAAACTATTCATATTTAGAACTAATGTTTATATAGGTTAAATTTGGATATAAATCCTTATGAATTTTTTATGAAAAAACTCTATGTTTGAGACACTTAAGAGTTTTTGGGAGTCGCTACATCATAAAGTGAAAAGGTGGAAACATTTGAAAGTTTGATCAGATATGTGAAGATGGAATCTTTATTAGCTATTCTCTAGAAGGAAGAGGATATAAATGTTTCAAAAAAGAAACAAGAATATTAATTGATTCAATTGATGTAAAAGTTTTTGAAAAAGTTGAGGAAGATGTGTCTCAATCATGTGTAGATAAGGAAGACGAAGAGGCTGAATGAATTATTGTTATAAAACCTGAAAAGGATTCTAAAAATTGTGATACCAAAAAAATGGTAGAATCAGACTTAGCTATTTCCAATTATGAGGAAGATTTTCATTCATCTCATCATATGATAAGGAACCAAGTAGAATCTTAAAAAATAAATATTGATCAAAGTCAAAAGGTTCAAACAAGAATTACATTAAAATTCATTACATGTACTTCTTTGTATTAAAAAGTTTATCCAATAGATGTTAATATAGATTTTGATTATCCAAAATGGATTCAGGCTATTATTGAAGAGTTAGATTAGAATGAAAAGAATAATTCTTGGGAACTTATATGTTAAAAAATGAAAAAAATTTATTAGTAGAAAGTGGGTTTTCTAGAATAAGTTGAATGAAGATGGTGAAGTGATAAGAAACAAAAGAATATTCGTCTAAAAAGGTCACTCACAAATTTAAGGCATTAATTTTGATGAGACGTTTTCTTTAATGGAAATTTTGTAGACAATTATAATCTCTCTTTCTATTACTGTAAGATGAAGTTACAATTTTTTTAGATGGAAGTGAAGTTAGTATTTTTGAGTGGTGAACTTGATGAGTATGTTTATATTGAAAAACCATGTGGATTTATTTTTGGGAAGGATTAATGTTATATGTACAAGTTTAATAAATCCTTTTATAGGCTAAATAAACCTTCAAGGTCATGATATTCTAAATTGGATACTTGCTTAAGAAAGATGAGTTTTAAGAATGGAAGGGTTGATAGTAATCAGTACATCAAAGACACTCAAGATATTTTTTTCTTATGGTAATTGATTATGTTGATGACATTATCTTTATTGGTAATGATGAAAGAACTGGTGAAAGAGTTATTGAAGAGATTTAAAAGTTTTTTAGATGTCCATACTAGGTGAAATAAAATACTTTCATGGGTTATAAATCTCAAAAAAGAAGACATACATATTTATTTATTTGGAAAAGCAGGCTAAGTAACTTCTTCAGAAGTTTGGGATGAAAAATAAGAAAACTATTTCTACAAAAATTTCAGTGGGATCCAAGTTTACTAATGATGGATAAGGTAAAGAAGTTAAATATAAAAATTTCTGAAAGCTGATTGGATTTTTTTTATATCTGACTACCTCAAAAATATACTTTTTTAGGCTATTACCTAATGTGAAATATTATGAAGTAATTCAAATGAATCACACGTATTGGTTGGAAAATTAATTCTGATATAAAACATATGCACAATAGATTTTTGAATCAGGTATTATAGCTCTGAAATAATTTAATTACTTTTCTACACCAATGTTGATTGAGAAGGAAGTTTTGAATACATATGATCTATATATGGTGGAGTTTTATTTCTGGAGAAAAGTAGTGTAAGATGACATAATAATAAAGAAAGGTTAGTTACTCTTAGAATGTCATAGTCTGAGTATGTTACTTCCACTCAAGCTGTGACTCAACTTATGTAGATGAAAACTGAGTTGGAAGAATTACTTGTTGAAGTTAAGTTACGTCTGATCTTAGGTTGTGATAATAAGAGTACCATAAATCTTGTAGTAAACCTAGTACAAAATTATCATTAAAAACATGTTGATATCAAATACCACTTCATCAAAGATCATATAGAGAATAATGAATTAAAGTTGGAGTATGTTCTAGCATCAAAAAAAGTTGTTGAAATATTCACAAAAACTTTACTGAAGGAAGTGTTTTTCAAATTGAGGTTGAACATGGGCATCCATCCTATTTCTCTCTAAGGTTTAGGTATGAGTCTCTATATGATCTATTATATAGAATTTGGATAGTGTTGTTAGGGTGGATAATCTTTTTCATAAATATATCCATTGATATAAGCTAAATTTTTTAAGGAATCATGTATGTAGGGGAGTTGTGGGTAATCTATGAACTCAATATGTATGAATGTGAAACATTCTAATTATTTATTGGATTGGTTATAGGGAAATTGATTAGAAAGGTGAATGAAAAATAATTTTTGAAATTAGAAGAATTTTTGTAAGCCATTTATTTTGGATAACATTATTTTTCTGTCTATGATTATTGTTTCCTACAATGAGTTTGTTCATATAGGCTTAGGATTTTTTAAAAATAAGCCATTACTTGTGCTTACAATGTTAAGTGATTTATGAAACTTGGTTGACAAAAAAATCCTATGGGGGAAATATTTGGGATGACGTTTGATGATGAATGTTTTTGGTTGAAATAAGTTTGTCTTGATTGTTTTTCCATTTTTTTAAGAAAATTAAATCACGTTACATTATATTTTTTTTTGTGATAAGAAGAAAAGAAAAAAGTTAGAAAATTAATCATAAAATAATGAAAGGTTGAAAAGTAGTTAGAAAAGAATGAAATTCTTAAAAGTAATCAGAAAATCAGACACATTTTTTATAAGAAAGTTCCTTGGTTTTATTTTTCTATTCTAAAGAAGTTTTGTGGAAGAAGTTATTTTTCAGACTCACCTTGTGTCTGGGAAAAAAGTTTTGATCAGTATGAGATAGTGTATCTAAGTCTAAAAGTCTCCATATTAAACCATACTATGATTTTTTATTCATGTAATTATCAAATATCATATGTTTTCTGTAACACCCATGATGACAACCTTATGAAGGAAAGGGGTAGAAGATGCTAGAAGGATAAGAAATAATAATACTTTACAATATAAGTTAGATGATGCTATACTCATACTAAAAATTCTGAATGTCATAAGTAAGTCATGATTATTAGTATAATCTGGTTTAATAAGAAATCCTATGAAGTTGAAGTCTTTTGGTCTCAGTTGATCGATGTGAGGATCACTAAATGTGAAATTGTTGGAAGTTTGAAGTTGGATGTTTCTAAAGACAAAGTTGGTGATACTGGTCCATCAGACCTAGTATGCCACTGATATATTAAAGAAATATTTTTTTAAGAGGAGGTTATTAGGATTGATCAATCAAATTAATATCTATAATTTATCCAATCATTTTTATCAAATTAAATTTTATTACAATTAGGTCAAGAAAAAAGAAGATTTGTTTTGTTTCAATTGGGTCAAGCGAGAAAGGACAAAATTATTTTTTGTTTCTAAAGAGGGTCATTAATAAATGGATGGGTGTTGATAATGATCCATTGTAAGGGACTAGATACCTATCCATTCGACACAAGTTGACACCATTAAGTCATCGAATGTTGGAATTTATCGGATGCAAGATCAACAATTTAGGGAAAAGAAGAAAAATGAGAGTTGTTTAAGATTTTTTTAGATATTTTTTCCAAGGAATGAAGGTATATTTAGAAGTTAGAATGATGTTTATGGAAAAATAAAACTAATATAATTCTAATGATGTTTTAATAATATTAATGGAATAATGTTTTCAATGTTTATAATAGTGGTTTGATTTCTGTTTGTATGGAGCACCGTAATGAGCAGTCTTCAGTTCTGATATGTTTTGATCGTAAGGAAGAAATATTAGAATGACCTTGGTATCGAACTAAAGAATTATTATAAATCTCTAATCCATCTTCTTACTAAATTTTTGAGAATATTTGAGAAGTTTTTAGAAGAATTGAGAAAAGTTGAGATGCATTGAAGAAGTCAACGATGGATCTGAAATGTAGGGGAAATTCAACTTTTGAGAAATTGGGTTAATCAAGAAATTTATTCAGATTCCTGTCCAAACCATTTTTGGTGCACCTATAATTTGTATTAATTGCATTGTACATTAAACTAATTCTTGTACTATTCATGTGTGAAGAAAGGGAGAGTGTTGAAGAAGAGAGAAGAAGGTTTTTGAACAAATATTTCTCGAGAAACACGTAGCACCCAAGTTTTTAAGTTAGTAACCCTTAATTTATTTACTTTAAGTATGTGAAGTGTTTTGGTGAATTTTGGGAGGGTTTAGAGGAATCTTGGAATGTTTTTGGGGATTTTATGGAGGTGCACAGTTTGAACATGGTTAGTAGAAACTGGGAAACACCTACATGAAAACATGCCTAGAGAGGTAATGGGATTTGGGTAAGTGCATAGTTTTCCCAAACCATGATGTGACCTAGTAGTAAGCATTATTTTAGAGAAAATTCATTTTCATGGTTAGCGTATGATTGTCCTAACTGTGCGAGTAACCATTCATGATTAAAAGTAAGATCCTAAAAAGTGTATCTAACTCATATTTGCCTCCAAACCACTTGTTTTCCCTCTATTTTGACCCTAAATTGATTTTTATTCCCCCTAAAGTCTGTAGAGACTTTTCAATTTGATATGGGTTTGATTTGTTGGAAACTATTAGGGTATTGAAGGCCATATTTCTTGGTAAGTCTCTAGTCTTGATGTGTTTTCTTATATATACTCTTCTTATCTCTCTTGGATTCATAAATCTAGACTATTGAGGATAGATTTATGATTTTTTTTACACTAATCATGATGATATTTGAATATGTTGATTATAGGGAATGAGATATATGGTGGGTTCTTTGAGATTCAAACCAGTTTTGTGGAAGAATTATGTTGTTCTTAATTTTCTCCATAGTTTCTGAGGTAAGAGTTTTCAATCTTAAACAATCTTATTATAACTTGAATTTTAAGTTTCAAATTTCTTTAATTGCATGAAATTGGTTTTGAATTTGATGTTAAAATATTGGTAGAAACCTTTTTTAGTGATGGTTTGTGAAATTAGGAAATTGGTTAATGTGAAAAGTGGTTTGTTTTATTATTTTAAATTTATGATTTAAAATATGGTTTGTTTTTGATTCATGAGATTGTTTTGATTGATATTTTTTCAATAAATGGGGGTTTTATTGAAATGTCTTGAAATGGTTAGTCTGACATGGTTTTGGAATACATGGGTTGGTGTGAGTTCATTCTTTCGACATGACCCAGAATAAGGGGTGCGTACCATTGGGATACAAGGGATGTGACCCTGGGTAAGGGGAATGTGCCATTGGGGAATTAGAAGATTGGACACTTTGTGATGAATTGGTGGATGAATGATAAACCACTCATGGGTATGTAACTTTCACTAAAACATGCTTGTGTGCGTACATGTTTAGATCACAGATTGGGTATGTAAAAAGTATCGAGGAATGGTTTGAAAGATTTGTTTGGTTTCATTCATTGGAAACTTTTTTTTTATGAAAATTATTTTTTATTCTGATGTAAAATAAGTCAAATTGTTTTATATAAATTATTTTATATAAATTTGATAACATGTTCTATATTAGTGGTGTGAGTTGGGAAGTCATTTAGGGAAAACTTAATGAGTTTCATTACTCACCCCATGCTTTAGTACTTTTGTGCTTTTACAGATATCATTTATCGAGACACAGGAAAATGGAAATTATCACATTTTTTAGTGGTGGATCATGATACTTTAGGCTATATTGTGGAGTTGGATCATGGAGAATGGTGGTAGTTGGGGAGTTATGTCTTTGATTTATTGATACTGTCTTCCTATGTACTTTGGTTTTGGTAGTCTTCAACTTTTTTTATCTGGTGTAATTCGGTTTTGATATCTATTAGAATTACATGTGTTGTATTATATTTTTATCAATCATAATATTGTAGGTTTGGTTATGTTATGTATGATTGTGGTTGTTTTATTTTCAAAGAGAAAATCATCCCCCAATTTTATTGAGGCCCTTGGAATTTATTGTCAGCCTTTCGCACCTTGGAGAAGTTTCCTAAGGCCAAGAATTAATTCTTCCTTAACTCAAGATAATGAGGAGGGGAGGGATGTTACAAGTGGTATTAGGCTTGGTCGGTCCAAATATCTTTTGGGACAAGTGGTATTCGTTTTATTGATCCTTAGTTATCATCTTTTTCTATCTTGGAGTTGAAATTCATTCTGGTTTAATCCTTGAGTGGGCATGATAGAAAGGAGTAGTATTTTTTGGAACTTGAAATATAGATCATAAAGAGGCATAACTAATCTCTTTATGATGAACTTCAAGTTACCTGAGAGTTGGTTACATAAGTGTTTTGAAGACACTTATATAAGCTATAACCTCATTGTCACGGGTTTATCCAATGAGAGGAGCATGACATGTATTTTCAAAAATGTTTCCCACTAGGGATGTGTATTTAATTTTAATTAATGATTTAGGATTTTTTACAAATGTCTTGATTTTTGAAAAATGATGAAATTGTTTTTAAATGTGATATTTTTAGAAGTCATGATTGTTGTATTTTGAAAAAGGTTTTATTTTCAAAAGCATGCAGAAATTTTCAAAAATTGTTGAAAGTAGAAAATGATGAATTTTGGAAAGCACTGTTGTGATAGGTGTGATGTGGTTGAATTTGAATTTTTCTTAAGACTTCAGTTTATATAGAGTGATACTCATAGATTTTTTTTTTTGTTTATAGAAAATGGAACCTAGTAGATGTCGTAGAAACCAACTCAAAGGGGATGTTGAGAATGTAGTTGCACCTGAGCCAAAGGTGAACCAACAACTAGTTCAGAGTAAGGAAAAGATTTTTAGGATTTGGATTGTGGGAACTTAAGGGATCAACTAAGGAAAGTGTTTCATTCAAACCAGTTCCAAAAACAGAATACACCCATTTTTGGGGGTGATTTAGAACTAGAGAAGGCATAGGTGTGGCTGAACAGAATGAATCGAATTTTAAATTTTCTTATTACACAAGTAGAATTAGAAGTTAAGTTGGAGATATATATTATGGAGGATCTTGAATGAAAATAGTGGGATTTAGCGGTTCAGGATAAATTAAACCCAAGGAATTTAATTAGAGGATTTTGAAGAATTGTTTACAAAAAATTATATCCTCATACAGTTAGGATTTCGGGGACGAAAAAAATCTTCATCTTGAAGAATGATAACCTCTCAGTGATAGAGTATGCTTATAAATTCATTAATTTAGTCAGCTTTGCACCTGAAGTTTATACTAGTGTGTCCTTTAAGGCACATATTTTTTAATCGGGGTTGAGGTAGGATTTTCACTTGAATATTTCCATGCTCTGTATAATTGATTATATGGAGATGGTAATTAGAGAGACAGTGGTAGAAAAAGAAATATTAGGGACTAAGTGGGGAGGAATCATATTGGTACCTATAGTAAAAGGCGGGAACTCTAATAGTGGAAACCAGAAGAGGAGGGATACCTATTTTCAATGTAGTGGGATGACTCAAAATTAGTTTATTGGATAATTAAATCTTCCTCTAAGATCCAAGAGTAAAGTTAGAGTTTTACAATGTGGTTTTTTTGACCACATGAAGCAAGGGTGTATTGTACCACCTAGACCATGCTATAATTGCAATTATATGGGGGTATATTCAACATTATTATTACAATTCCCCAAGGTCAAGTTTTTGAGAAAATTGTCATGTACTGTAGAAATCATATAATTCAATGGGATGAGGGTAGTATAATACTTCTCATTAGCAGAAACAAGCTAGCCATGGTGATTCTAGGAAGACCATGACTCCTCAACAAGGTTAATCTCAACAGGGCAATCAAGAAAAAAGTGTAGTGAGTAAATAGTTATATAGGGTCGAAAAAGTTATTATGGATGATGAATATGGACCATTGATGGTGAGAGGTTTGATTCTTTTGAATTTTACCCTTATGAAATCTTTGTTTGATAGGGATGAATCCCATTCATTTGTTACTTCTCATGCTTTTGATCTCCTGGGTTTAAATGTTGAGATGATGCCTTCTATTTTTAAACTTCAAACTCCCCTTAGTTAAAGAGAATATTAAGCCTTCATGTGTAGATAATGTTCTATTACTATTGATGGAGTTGAGTTGATATGGGATTTATCTATACTTGAGATTTATTTCTATGAAATAATCTTGTGTATGGATTAATTAACAATGTTAAAGGATCACATCAACTATTATACCTGAATGATTACTTTTATGACTGATGATGGAATCAAGTATATCTATAAAGGAGACTATAATTTAAAGGTAGGTGAAATGGGCTTGTTGGAACCAATATTTGGAATGATCTCATACCAATTGGTAGTATTTACCATAGCATCAATGAAAGATATAGATAATGATATTTTTCTATAATTTTTTGATTAGTTTTTAGATTTTTTCTAAAAAAATTATTAGGGTTTACACCCACAAGAGAAGTGGAGTTTATAATTGATCTCCTTCTAGGGAGCAATAAAATTTCCATTCCATCTTATCAGATGGATCCAATATAATTAAGGGGACTGAATATGCAATTGGAAGAGATGGAAAGAAAAGGGTTCATTCATCCTAGCAAGTCTTTGTGGGAAGCACCAATCTTGTTTGTAAAAAGGTAGATGAAACTCTAAGAATGTGTGTGAATTATTGTAAGCTCAACCAAGTTATGAAAAATAATCAGAATCCACTTGTACATATTTATGACCTATTTTATCAATTTATCAGAGACTAGTGGTTCTCTAAGATTGACTTATGACTTGGATATCTACAATTGTTGGTTCTAATGGAGGATATTCCAAAGATAATTTTCAGGAGTAAATATGGCCATTATGAGTATGTGCTTATGAATTTTGGTCTTAAAAATGCACCATAAATCTTTATATAATTGATTAATTAGATATTTTAAAGATATCTAGATTCTTTTATGGTGGTCTTTGTGGATGATGTATTAGTGTATTCAAGTAAAAGGGATGAGCATGAGAACCACTCAACAATAGTGTTGGGAATCTTGAGTGATCATCCTTTGTATGGAAAATTATTAAAGTATGATTTTTGGATATAATTGATACATTTCATTGTCCATGTAATCCTTTAAAGATGTGTTTCTATTTTTTTAAGAAGGATAGAGGCTGTTATATATTTTAAACCACTAAATAATGTCTTCGAAACACACAGTTTCCATGGTCTAACAGGTTATTATCAATAATTTGTTTGTAATTTTTCACAACTAACTTGAACTATGATAGATTTTATGGGAAATAATGTTCCATTCCAATGGAACGAGAAATTTTAGAATACTTTTTCGGAGACAAAGGTTTTCCTTACATCTGCTCCGATCTTGATATTGTCAGAATTCAGACATGGTTGTATGGTTTATTATGATTATTTTGGATTAGGGTTGGGATATGTTCTCATGTAGGGAGATCATGTCATTACTTATGGATCATAGTATTTATGTTTGGATGAGAAGAACTACCCAACACATGATTTGTATTGAGCTGTTGTAGTCCATACTTTGAAGACTTTTCATTATTACCTGTTTGGTGAAAAATTTACATTTTTTATGGATCATAAGAGTTTGAAACATATTTTCTCACAAAGGGATTTTATCCTGAGATAAAGAATATGGATGGATTACATCCAAATATTTTAATTTGAATTTATTTATACATTGGGTAAAGACAATTTAGTGGAATATTCATTAAGTAGGAAGTCATACACGTAGTTGGAAAAGAGTCTTCAGATCAGTGGGAGTTGATGTCTGTGATAGCTGACATACACTTGGATTGTAAAGACTGAGGTAGTTCAGTGAACATGTTGTTACGACATGTCAAATTTCTTATGATTTTAAGGTTGATTTATAGTATAGGGAAAAACCTAGGTCATCTATCAAGAATAATTGAATGTTTAAAGTGTGTATTTTAAATAATGAATACTAAAAGAGGGGGGTGGTTTTGAAAATAGTTTTAAGATCATAAAATAAATTAACTTAAAAAGTTTAATAGTTTAAAAACAAGTTTATTTTTTAAAATATGAGAGAAAGGGTTAATTTTGAGTTCACTACACATATATAAAGTTCATCACTCTTAGATATTAATTTGGGTTTCAAGTAAGACTTTGGTTGAAATTAATTATAATCCCGATTACATTCCAAGATTTTATATCGAAGCATGTTGAACAAAAGATTGACATAACTATTATATAGACAAGGTCCAGATCTCATGCATGATTTTAAAAATTAAAAATGAAATTTAAATATCAAATAATTGGGGAATAAAAGGATTCTTGTGCTGTACAATTGGAACAACACAAGTCACACACTCAAGACTTCACATTGGTTGGTTAAAAGTAAAGACCATTCCATTCAATTCAATTAAAAAAGAATTAAAACATGAATAAAAGTAATATTATTCTAAATTAAATGTTTTTAAACCCAAAATACATCAAACCAGTAGTATAAAAATTTATAGAACTCCCTTTACAAGATATGTAGCCCCCCCACAACAAACACCCACTGTTTAGCCCAACATCGAGCGGAGGAGGAAAGTTGTGTGGATATGCTTCTAAATTTTAGCTTTCCTTATGAGGATAGAGAGATCAAAAACCTCAAATTGTATTATAGGACTCTTATAAAACTGAAAAATGGAATCAATTAACTCCTTGTTCTAACTTACAAATGAGGTTCCTATGGTTCCCTTTTATATCCAAAATTGGAAGTCATTTTGGGAACCTAGTTTTGGTTATAACATTTGTGTATCAGTTTTGGGTTGGTAAATGACAATATATCAACTTGAAAAAAATATAAAAGTGGTTTAATTGACTCTTGATTATGACCATGTAAAATATGGAGGCCTTTTACCATCTATAATTTGATATATAGTCATAATACTGAACCAAACTTCTGACTTCATGCAGATTCGGTTCCTTGGAAACAATGGTTTGGATGGGCTACTAGAAAGAAAAATTGGGATTCAGTTTCTTGAGATTAGTTGTATACCATGTTTTCATGGATCAGATCACAAAATGTCAGACCATTTTGATGCACTTATTTATCTAAATGTTCAAAATAGTGTATATGTGTCCTTGGGCTTCAATGAAATTTGGCTAATTTTCCTTTTGGATCATCTCAAGGGCCTCTAAATCCTCACCACCTAAAATGTAATTATAAAAAAAGTATAATTTATCTTTTTAACAGTCATAAAATAGAAATAATTTAATTAAACATGAAGTTATTTTTTTTTATTATAATTTTCAATACAAAACTAGTTTAGCATAGTGGTGTAAGGGTGAAAATGAAATAGTGAATCGCGGTGTGATCACACCCCACACCTAAAAATTTACAATCTTGGGAAAATTAACATTTACAAAAAGTATGCATGAAGATATTCTCAGCTTAATGATGATTTAACATTAAATTAACATTTAATTTCTGATATAATTGTGATCATAAAAAAAATCACACAGAGGAGTTATTCTTAGTGATCATGAAAAAATACGTCTCAAAAATTATATCAGAATGAAATTCCAATAGATGCATAATACCAATCTAAGAAAATAATTAGAAACTTAATCATGTCACTATTTCTCTCTCTTTTTTGTTTGTGACAATCATTTTATGCTATTCTTTCTACTTTATATCTAGTAAATATAAGTTATTTTAAAAAATTTCTGCTTACATGTTCCTTTCAATAGAACCTTCCCTACATACTTTGAAATAAAATTTCAAGTCCCACTCACTTAAGAATTACCAAAAGTCAAACCATAATCTCCTGACCTATATGTCCTCATATGTTTTACATTTCATCACCCCTCAATGTTTATTTTTTTGACTTTGTTTTTTTGAGGGCACACAACAATTGGATAACAAGTAAACATACATAGGTCAATTTGGTAAAATAATGAAATAGAATGGATAAAGTACAAACATATTGAAAAATTATTTTGGAAGGTAGAGAAAAATTATCCTAACATATATTTAACAACTATTAAGTAAGAAATTTTCACACTACTTGGTCAGGAGAAAAGATGTGTGGAGAAATTAAGTGACACAATTTTACCTTAAACTACTCATACATAGGATACCATTATTCTCAAAGGTTTCAAAATGATACAACCATTTATATCATCGAAAAAGAACAAAATTTAAAAATAAAGTCACACCACAATATTTAATTCTTACTAAAATGCACATTTCATCAAAATTTGTTTTGAATGTTAAAACAACATGAAGTTTGGAAATTCCTCTTTAATTTTCAATAACTTCCATGATGAAGTGGGAATCATTTTCCATGATAAAGTGTGAATCAAAAAGTAACTTTTAGCATAAATTTTAGGGGGTAAGGGGGGGGAGTAACAATACTATTCTACAATCTAAAAAGAGAAAGACTAAGAAAGATGATGAAAATTACTAAATAACCCTAGAATTTACCCACAACCCATCACTAGAGTATTCAATATCCATACTATAATAAAAGAGAATGTGGGAATGAAGGATAAAACTTGGTTGGTGTTATTCATAGATTTATTCTTGAACATGGAGTTTCTCCATCGGGGACTCCAAATGGGCTTCGTGAAAGTGCTTAAGTCGCTGCCCATTGACAGTGAAGGTTTTCTTTGTTTCTTCATTTTGTACCTAAATTACACCAAATGGATAAAAATTATTAACATTGTATGGTCCAAAGCAGTGGGAACAAAGATTACATAGATGAAACTTCTACCTTGCATTGAAAAGGAGGACCTTCTGCCCAATTTGGAACTGATGATGAAGGATGAGGTGGTCATGGGTAGCCCTGATCATCCCCTTATAAATCTGGGAGGTCTTATATGAATCTATTATCATTTACTATAACTCTTAAATCTATAACTTCCTTTGAGAACCTGTACCAGAAAGACTAGAACTTAATTGTTTAATGGACCAGTTGTCTTGGTGCTCTATCTTAACCAAGAGGTGACAACTCTTTCCAAATACAATCCAGTAAGGTGAAATTCCTATGGGAGTTTTGAAGGTAGTATGGTAGGCCTATAATGAATCATCGAGTCTAAGACTCCAATCTTTTTTATTGGTATGGATATTTTTTTTCAAGAATTTGTTTAATATCGCTATTAGACACCTCAACTTAACCATTGGTTTGTGAGTGATAAGTAGTAGACACTCGATGCCTGACCCCATATCGACCGAGGATTGATTTCATTTTTTGGTTTTAAAAATGAGATCCCTTGTCACTGATGATGAACCTAGGTAATCTAAAAATAGAGAAAATTTGGGTTCTCAAAAATTCCATAACAGTCTTGGAATCATCTGTCCTCATGGATCGTACCTGTACCCATTATGAAACATAATCCACTGCCAGAAGAATGTATAAGTTCCCAAATGAATTAGGGAATAGTCCCATAAATTCAATGCCCAAAACATCAAAAATTTCATGAAAGAGCAAGGTTTGTTTTGGAATTTCATTTATTTTAGAGACTTTACCCATTCTTTGATAGTGAGAATAAGATTTATAGAAATCATGGGCATCCCAAAATAGTTGTACAAACCTGGATCTTCTTTTCAGGTATGGATCTTGATTTTTGGTGGTTTTGAGAAAAAGAAGAGTTTCTGGAAATTTAAGGAGTACACCCCATGTCACATACATAGATTATTTTAATTCTTTTATTATCGTAATTTCCATTATTTATTTGTTTTGGTGGTTTCCCATGATTTTATGGAGGAATGAGTGAGTTTTCATGAATTGGTCCAAACCGTGAGCCCAATTCCAAATTTAAAAATAATTTTTGTTTCTCTTATATATTCTTCATTTTTCAATATTTTTCATCCATTTCAAATCCTACTTGGCCTCCATGACATATTAACCCCATAATATAAATTTGTATCCTTTATAAATTCATAACCAAGGTGTATTTTGGTTTTTATTTAAGGGAATGGGCCTACCTGGAAGCCCATTTTCAGTTTTAAAAATAAATTTTATTTATTTAATAAATTACTCAATTTTATGTATTTTTCGGTGATTCCAAGTGTCACCCAATCCCACTGAACCCAGACACACGCCCCTCCTCTTTTCTCTCTCTTTGGAGATCGTTTCCATCGCGGTTTAGTGCAGAACTTCATAGGGTTTCTCAAATCGTCCAAATTAAAAGAGGCAAGTTCTTCCCTTCAAAACTCTTTCAATTCTTACTATATTTCCTCCATTCAAGTTCCTAATTCCACCCTTACTCATCCCCTTCGAACCTAAAATCCATTGAAAACCTCCATGTTTATGAAAACCTCTTTGTAACCCCATTTTGAAGGGGTATTTGGTGGAGGAACTTAAAAGAATCTCAAGTAATTGTCTCTACTCCTTAGTTCCTCCCCTTTCCATGAATTTTATTTCAATTTACTTGAATTTAAAAATGACCAGGGGTAGGGATTCTAAAATAGGGTTTAACCTTTGGTTTTATTGGTCAATTATTGTGGTTTTAGGTTTGATATAAGTCCCTCTTGGTGTGACGGTGGTGCGACTTGATTTTCACACGGTGATTCAAGGGTTTCATTTGATTTGGTTTGTGATTCCAATGTTGATGCAATATTTGTGTATTATCATGCTGTATTTATCATATTTTTAGGTTTATATAATTTTATTATTGCTGCAAAAATTGGTTTTAATGATGTTTCTATTGCAATTGAATTTTAAATTCCAATTTGGTGTGAAATTGGGGTTTTTTCCAAAGAAATGTTTTATTGGTTTATTTGGGGATACCCTATAAATACTTAGTTGTTTTTATTGAACTGTAATAAGGATGAAAATACTGTTTATACTGTTTATACCCTTTGGTTGTTGCTGAAAAAATTGGTTTTAATTGTTTTTGTAAAGAAAGTGAAGTTTTGGTTCCACTTTTGTGTGAAAATGAAGGTTTTACAAAGTTATCACTTCTTGTTTAACATGGGGATGCCCTAAAATTGATTTTTTTTCATTGAAATGTATTAGGATGCCTTTAATATTTTGGTAACTTACAGGTGTGCACATAGTGTACAAGTGGGGTTCTTAAGGGGTTTTGTGTGCAAAACAACACGAGATTTTGAGAAATTGTTTTATTAAAAATCAAAGTTTTTGTTGTGTGTTTTACGTGGTATAAAATGAGATAGATACTGTATTTGGTGTATGTGACCAGTAGTGGTGTTTTAAATGAAAATCGATATGTGTTAAATGCTGAAACTGTTTGAGCACAAAGGGGGCAACCCGAGTACCTAGGTGGGACGGATGTGTACTAGTACGACTAGTGGGCCAGATGGGTTTTGTCCCTGTTTCACTGATAATTTGGATAACTAAAACTCTAACTAAACTATATGTGTGATGATTTTGGACCACTAGGTGATGGGTATGTCTTCTACTAGTGGCTCATGCACTAGAATGGATTTTACTATGGTTACTTTACACTGAGGTATGTGGTACATGGGGCCCAAGACTATCTAGTGCCTAGGAGTGTTCCGGATTTTTTCGCTCATTGTATTTTTGGAATTTTCCCTTGTCTTGAGAATGTTTTTGGAAGTAATTTATTGTAGATATTTTTTCTATTTAAATGTGTTAACATTTCTGAAAATTTTAGTTTGCAACCTGTTTTCAATTGAAAGTTGCATTTCTTGGAAGTTATCACTGCTTTTCTTTGCGTATTAAAACTGATTGCTTTTCATAATGTATTTCATGCTATTTGGAATAATTGGGTGGTATCCTATTAGGATTAGGATCACACCCTACTTACACCCCCTGGGTGTAAGTAGACTTTATCATTTTTGACTCAGATAAAGGAAAGGCTTTGGGTGATGGAGGTTCAGGGTGTTAGTTCCTATCCTTGGTGTGGAGTCATGGATACGACATGTAGGTGATGAACCCATGTCATGTGGAGTCCTTGGGTATATTTTTCTATTGTTTATTTGTGTATTTGGACCTTTTTTAGTTCATTTGAACTTATTTATTCAGTTATGGATTTTTTTATAAACCTTGTTTGGTATGAATTTTCAGATTTAGTATATCAAATGTTTTTGATGTTTTATGTATACATATCTAGGTAAATCGTTCCCAAACCAAGATAAATGATACCCGGGTACTTGTGCCAGCCCGTGGGGATAGGGAACGCCCTTCAGGCCTTGTCACGGGCTGGGTTTGGTGCCGGTATTGGTGGTGACATGATTCGGTTCATGACACCCCGTGTACTTAGGAGTACACACCGTATACCTAGTTTCCATGGGAAGTTGTGTATTGGCCTTGTATCGACCGAGTACATTGTCATGTGGGGTGACCTAAAGACCACCTAAGTTGGGGCCCAGTAAAGGCATATACAAGTTGTGTACTTTTAAATGACACACAGTTTTTTTATTTGATAAATCAGACCAGGTTTGCGTCTTATTCATAGAAATATCTTCCTATAGCGTCGTCTTGTCCCAGAGAGACCAAAGAGAGTGATTATTATTTGAACCCCCAATCAACCTACTGTGCTCTGAATCGAACTCTGTCAATTGCGTTGGAATTGAATCAGTGAGTTCTTCCTTCTTATAGAGCCTCTTATCTTGATTTATTTTCTTATGTGAGATATTTAAGGATGAATGTTTATTCATTTTTGTAGATCTACAACATTCTAGGTCGATTCAAAGGAATAGGTTCAACTATATCGATCGTTCAACGTCGTTAGGTGGTTTGTGCCATTCTGTAGTTTGTCTTTGAATTATATGTGAAACATTTACCAATACCCTAATTAGGGGTATTGCGTGTTTTGGGAATTTAACCTGGTTAATGAGTGCTATGATTTGTTTGCCTGAGTAGGGATATTGGATTGTTAATAGGGTTTATTTTCCATGTTATAAATTTTTCCCATTTTTGATTGTTTTGGCATTGGGTATAGAGCTACCCATTATGCTGCTTTGTTTTCTATGCCTAGTGTTGTTAAGATGGAATGATGTTATCATATATGATGTGATATGCTTTTTAGATATTTATCCAAGTAGTATATTGTGATTTAAATTGGATGTTGGATATCATTTGTGCACGATTGACTTACAAAGGGCTGTGGGAACCTGGTGTAGTTATACCATAGGGGGAATGAACGATGAGGGCTTCCCCAAAGTGTTTGTTATACTTTTCACACTACGATACCATATTGGGGATGCACTTGAGTGCTACCTCAAAGTTTCTATAGTTCCATGTTGCAAGACCACATGGGGAATTGGATGTTGAGTGTTTCTCTAGAGTGTATGTAGTTTACCATTATGAGACCACATGGGGAATTGAAGGTGAGTGCTTCCTCAGAGAGTCTATTTTAAAGCTGAATCGGAGGGGTTGGACTATGAGAACTTCCCAGAGGGTTTCTTATGTTTGTTTGGTTGATTAATTTTATAAATGTAAATGAATGTATCTTAAGCTATAGGATTGTTTACTTTTGTGTACTTCCCTGTTTATTACTTTATTTTTCATATTTCATGTCATATATATTCACTAATAGTTAGGAAAAGATATTTGGTTGGTTTTCTACTAGGATTTGTCTCAAAACCTGTATGGGTTATACTTTGGGGCCCAAAAATATTATATTGTTGCAGGTAACGATAAGGGAAAAATCCATTCTACTTCAGGTACTTGACTGCTGTGGAGCCAGAGAGCATAGGACGAAGCGATGGATTGCGATGCTGCTGAAGTTTATTTGTTTTATTTGTACTTTGGTTTAGTACTGTATTTCAGCATTGTGAATTGTTTGGATACTTTACTAGACATATGTGACATGCATAATTTATATAAAAGTTCTCCAGTTGTTTATCTACGTTCAGTCTTCCACTGTTCACTTATTTTACGGTATTAATGCTTCTTCTAATATTATTTGTTTATTTTATCTATGTAACTTTTCCAATGAGGGCATAGTTTCCCCACTATCACATCCAGGTCCCTCACTAATAGTCGAAAACCTCTAGCGTTTAGGAAAATGGTCTTGAGGCCATGTGAATAACTGGGTACGAGGAACCTCTGGGTGACACCCATAACTGGGATGTTACAATAGTGTTGTCCAAAAGAGACTAGAATTAAGGACCCAGCGATTAATCCATTGGGGACCAAAGGGGACCCCACAAGTAAGAGTGTGGTAGTACCTTAGAACTGATTTAAACTCTCTTTTAGGAACAAAATTCCTGAGTACTTGATCACTACATGTGCGCCAAAGGTAGGGGTCATCCCAAATTTACCAACAAGACTCATGTTTTAGACGAATAGCTTAGTTTTTGTTGAAATTAGTTTGAATTCATGATGGTACCAAATAATTTACAATTTCAGCATACCAAGGAATACCATATTTTACATGGTATAATTACTCATTAGGAAAATTATTATTTATGGGAATATATGGGGATGAGTCAATGTCCAAGGATGGGAGGATCCTAGTGACCTGGTCATCCACCATATTCTCTGCTCCTTTTTTATCTCTAATTTCTAGATTGAATTTATGAAAGAGGTTCATCCAATGATTGAGATGTGGTTTGGATTGCAGTTTCTTAAGGGGATATCGGAGAGTTTCATGGTATGAGAACACAATGACTTTGTACCCTAAATGGTATGACCGAAATTTATCTAAGAAAAACTCAATGGAAATGAATTCTTTTTCTGTTTTTTTTAATTTACTTGGATTGGGTCCAAAGAACATGATACATAGGCAATGACATGTGGATCTTGATCAACCTATTATGATAGGACTGTCCCAACTGCATAGTTAGAGGCGTCAAATATGAGCTCAAATGGTAAATCTCACTGAGGTGGTTGGATTACCAGGGGTGATGTGAGACTCCATTTCAATTTATTAAAATATTTCTCACATTCTTTATCAAAAACAAATTCTTTTTATTTTTAGAGTAATCGAGAGAGGGGGTGTGCAATATTTCTAAAGTCATGAGTGAAACGATGTTACAATACAACATGAAATAGGAAAGAACAAACATACCATACATTTTTGGGTAATGTTAGGGATGAAATGACATACACATTAGATTTATCAACTTGGATTCCATCCCAAAAAATGATATGTTCTAGTACTATACCTTGTCACACCATAAAATGAAATTTCTCATAATTTAATATGAGATTATTTTCAATACAAATACGTATGACTAAACCAACACTACTAAAAAATTAATCAAAAAAGATACATAAATATTGAAATCATCCATGAATACTTCCATACAATTCTACACATAATTTAAAAAAATACTAAACTTGCATTGCTGGAAAGTACCCAGAGCATTGCACAGACCAAATGGAATCATTGTATATGAAGATGTGCCAAAGGGGAAAGTAGAAGTTTTATTTTCCTGATATTCAAGGGAAATATGGATTTGAAAGTATCTAGAATACCCATCAAGAAAAAAATAATGAGACTTCCCTATTAGTCTTCCTAGGATTTTGTCAATGGACACAAAATGGGAAATGGTCCTTCCTAGTGTGTTTGTTTAGTCGGAGATAGTCTATACAAACACACCAACAATTCTGCACATAAGTTAGAACCAATTCATTGTTTTCATTTTTAATTACCATTAGACCAGTTTTTTAGGAACTAATTGTACTGGACTGATCCATTAACTGTTATAGGTGTGGTAAATGATTTTAGTAGACAATAATTTTGTTACCTTTTTTTTAAACACATCTAAGAGGTTTGGGTTCAATCTTATTTTTTTACTTCCTCACTAGTTTATCTTGATCATTTAACAATATATGTTGTGTAAAAATTGATGGGATAATTCTTGGAATGTCACAAGTGTCCATCCCAAATCCTGTTTATACTCCCTCAAAATTTCAATCAGTTTCAATTCATGCTTTGGAGGAAGTGAACTAACAATGATGATAGGTATCTTGTTTCTATTCTCAAGATAAGAATATTTTAAATCTTGACGACATTGTTTTATATCCAATTCAGGGGGATTTTGGATTTATGGGAGTGTGTGAGAAAGTGAGAGCTCAATTATCTCATCTAACTTCTCAATGATATCATCCTCAGATGATAAATGTGCTTTTACAAGCTTAGCATTATAATCGATGGTCATCAAATCCTTAGTGTTCAAGAAATTATCAATTAACAAAAATGCTTGAAATTTTTCTAGATTGGTATAACATTCTATTAATGTTTTATTTCCTATAATTTTAATAAAAATGTGAATACTCAAAAAGGAATTCAGGGGAATGAAACAAAGTTTTATCAGAGGAAGGGAGTACATCTATAAAGTTAACAGAGAGAAGAATGTTCTTCTTAGAGTGATTCATGGAATCTTGGATGTTTAAGTGGAGAATGTCACCACCAAAATCCATAGATAATGTAAAATTATAGACATTAATTATGGTTTTTTTAGTTTTTAGAAAAGATATACCCAATATAATCAGGGAATGTCCATTCATCCTGTCATATTCCATTTTATGCACATAAAAATTATCTGAAAAAATTAAATTTTTTACCCTCACTAGAATATCCTCTAACTATCCATAAGGGTGTTATATACTCTTATTTAATAATTGAACAAAAATTCTAGTGGAATTTAGTTCCCTGACTTGTAATGAAGAGTAAATAGAGTGAGGAATCAAATTTATAGAAGCACACAAATAGAGCATAGACTTAGAAAAGGAATACACCCATATGGTGCAAAGAATTGAGAATGTTCTTAGATCATTGCATTTGGTGGGTAGGGTTATCTCTATCAATGCTGATACATTCCTCCACAAGATCACCTTATCGTAACCTTGATGTCTCTTTTGGTGTGTACACATCTCCTTCCGAAACTTGGCGTATCTTGGAATTTGCATCACATCATCGATCAAGGGGATATTAACCTACACTTGTTTGAATGTCTCCCAGATTTCTTTATTGAGATAAGTCTCTTTTTTTCTTGTTTTTGTTGCCCTTTGGGGAAATGGAAGAGTATTTATTGGACTAGGTGACTCAACAACATGCATACTCTTTCCTTTGGAAGGGATTCTCTAAGGACAAGGTTTTTCCATATTTGAACCATTTTCCAGTGGTTGGGATAGTGGTTTCCCAAGGAGGGGACAACTCTATTAGAGGGAGAATTTGGATTTTGAGTTTATTTCCACTCCTTAGGTTGATAGGACTAACATTTTCAGTATCCCTAGGGTTAAATACTAGTTGAGAGAGTAGTTTACCCACCCCATGACTTTGAATTTCCCCCACTAAGTTAGAGAGTTAGCATAATTGGGTTTTAGATCTTGTATGGTAGCTTGGGTGGTTTTTTTAATTGTATATTTTTTGGCCTCCACTTGTTTCATGTTGTCTTCTAGGCTAGGATCGAGTTTTGTAGTGGGTAGTTGGAAATCCCTTTGTCGTGGTTGGGTATTTTTGGGTGGTTGTGGTGGCTGACTACTCAGCCTCAGTTGGTTCCATTATTGATTAGGTTGGTTTGAATATCCCCTTTCATATAGGATTCGTTGTCTTTACATATAGGTTTGGATCGATATTAAGGTTCTTTCCTAATGGGTTGGTTATAAGGGTGGCCTAGAAAGTTTGGCTCACAACTCTTAGAAGTTTCTTGAATTAAGGGAATTGGTCAGAATAATGGGTGTCAAAAGAACATATACCTTAATGGATGGGAGTAGGATATTGGTATTTACATTGGGGAATAGTAATTTTTCATTAAATGGAACCTACCTATTCAAACTATGTGTTAACCTTCTTCTCAACATTAGAGCTCTGCACCTCATGGACACCTCGAATGGGTAAACTGGACCTCAAATCAAATTGTTGAGTGTTCTATGCCATATTCTCAATTAGGGTTGTTACAATAATTGAGGTCTTATCAACCAATGCTCAACCAGCAGTAGTATCAATCATTTTTTGTTCAATAGGAATAAAACCTTCATAAAAATATTGTATTAAAAGTTGATCACTTATTTGGTGGTGTGGGAAACTTGAACAAAGCCTTTTAAATCTTTCCTAGTATTCATGAAGTGTTTCCCCTTGAGAGTGTTTTTTACCACATATTTCTTTCATTATAGTTGTAGTTCTAGAGGATGGGAAGTATTTTTCATGAAAAAAGTTTTTCATGTCCTCCCAACCTCTAATTGGTGAATTAACATAGTAAAGAAAATATTTTGCAGCATCTTCTAATGAAAAAGGGAATTACCTAATATTTAATTATTCTTCATCCACATTATTAGTTTTTAAGGTTGAACACATAGTGTGAAGTCATTTTAAATTCTTATGTGGTTCATCTCCTATGAGTTCATGAAATCTTGGTATTAAGTGTATTAAACTAGATTTTATTTAAAAATTGGGTAACTCACCTTGTATTTGAATGTAAGTGGGTCGGATATCAATATCATAAGAGGTTAGTTATTTTAATATCCTGTTATTTTCATCCATTTTATGCAAGTTTATTTCAATTTTTTATGTTGGTTTCATAAGAATAAGAGGAAGGATCAAGAAGTGTGTCAATGTTTTGTGTGCCATCCTTCAATGGATTGTTTGGTGCTTCTTGGTGTTGATGATGTGAGATACTCTTCGGTTCTTGTTCAAATGAAAGTAGCTCCTATGATGAAGATCACATCATGAACAATTCCTATAAAAGGATTAATTTAGAAATCAACTAAGAAAATTAAGGAAGAAAATAAGTGAACTAATATTTGCAAAACACACAATATTTTTTTAAAAAATAAAAACTAGAAACAAAAGTGATTCTCAAAAATGGTGCCAAAATTTGAACGTGATTTCTGAAAATGCCGAATTGATTATGGTTTTGAGGTTGATTTATAGTATATAAAAGACCCTAGATTCTCTCTCTGGGAGATTTGGATGCTTAAAGTGTATATTTTTAATAAAGATTACTAAAAGAGGGGGGTGGTTTTGAAAACAGTTTTAAGAAAATAAAATAACTTAATTTAAAGAGTTTAACAGCTAAAAAACAAGTTTATTTTGAAAAATATGAGAAAAAGGGTTCATTGTGAGTTTAATACACACATATAAAGTTCATATCTCTTGTATTTTAATTTTGGTTTGAAGTAAGTCTTTGGTTGAAATTAATTGGAATCCCGACTACTTTCCAAGCTTTTATATCAAAACATGTTGAGAGAAACCCTGACATCACAATTGTATAGAAAAGGTATGGATATCATTCATTATATAATAAATTACAAAGAAAATTTAATTTTCAAATATTTGGGGAAGAAAAGGATTCTTGTTCTGTCCAATTAGAACAACACTAGTCAAGCACTCAAGACTTCACACTGATTGGTTAAAAGTAAAGAGCATTCCATTCGATTCAATAAAAAAATTATTAAAACATGAATCAAAGTAAGATAATTATAAATGAAATGATTTAAAACAAAAAATACATCAAACCATTAGTATAAAAAGTTCTATAACTCCTTTTACAAGATGTGTAGCTCCCTCACAACAAACACCTACCCTTTATCCGAACATCGAGAGGAGGAGGAAAGTAGGGTGGATCTATTTACTCATTCCAGATCTCTCTATGTGGATAGAGAGTTACAAAACCTCCTAGAGGATTATAAGACTCCTTTGTAACCCAAAAATGTCATCACTTAACTCCTTGGTCAAGCTTACAAATGAGGTTCCCGTGGTGACCTATGATAGCCAAAATGGAAAGTGGTTTTGGGAACCCAATTTTGGTTATACAATTTGTAACGAACCAAACATTCCTTAATGGAAATCCCTCTTGATCTAATTAAATCTCTTTTTATATAAAATTTTTATATAAAATGTTAAATTATTTTGTTTTATGTTATTAATTGTGACCGTTTCTAATATATCTGTTGAACAGTGATCACATGATTAGTATAAATATAGGGCTTTAACGAATCCAATTTACTCAGACAAAGGAAGAAATGAACTCATCCAGTAGAAATTCCCCATATGAATCCCATTTTTTAGAACTTGTAAAAGAGTTGGTGTCATTGGGATTCTCTCTTGACCAAGCCCAAGCTGAGCTTCAACAGGTTAAGCTCGAGCGGGACCGCCTATGAGAGAAGTGGAAGTTGATAGAGATTACCACTCGAGAAATGTTATCCGAGCCACCCCAAGAGACGATCACCATCGCACACCATACCCTTCAGTCTTATGCAGTTATTATAAGGGGTTATGTAACAAGACCTTAGCACTATGGTTATGTACTTTATTTTTTTATATAATAATGAATACATTTTCATGTTATTTTTGTTACCTTGTAAATAGTTTTTAAAAGAAAAAATAATATTTTTAGTTAATATTCAACTAAGAAATATATTTTGATGAATTAATGGATGTTTGAATTAAATAATATTTTAATAAAATATTATTATTATTATTCAATTAATTTTTATTAAATATAAATTATTGTATAATTTTATGAATGCAATCGTAATTTTTATTAAGGCTTGAAACCCATTTTTGTCAAAACCTGTGAATTTTTGATAAATGTCAGTTTCTATTTTAGAAGTGAAAATCAACATATTTAGAAAAATTATTTAGATAAAATAAATATTATTTATGGAATAAGGACGTCAAAATTATCCAACAGAGAATTTTTCATAATTTTCTAAAAAAGTCAAATTTTTGGATAAAAATTAAATACCCTTTAAATATAAAATGTGTTTTATGACATAATAATGACCCAATAGTGATTTAATAAAATACTATAATCCTTATTTTCGGCCAATATATGGTTTATCATTAGAATAATGTTATTTTGGGTTTGTTTTACTTATTTTACAAAGCATTAATGGACCCTTCAAGGCTTATTAAACAACTTGTCTTTTTAAATTGTTTTCTTGGGAGTGTGACTCACCTCCACATAAGCAAACACATTATTTTAAGAATTTAGGAATTTGAAATTATAAAATATTGTTTTCCAATCCCATTTTAAAAAAACCATGGGCAAAAACAATGGTCTTGTTTGTGGTTTGAATTAGTTTAATGTGAGGTGTCCCAACCCTAAATAATAAAGAATTCCATAACCTTTTCTATATAAACCCACCCAAGCTCCCACTTTCTCCTCCCTAAAAGCATTGGTAGTTCATAAAAACTCTTACCTAATCTCCCTATATTCCTCCCAAGGTGCCCCAACCTCCCAAAAATCCTCTCATAAGCCTCTCTCAAGCCTTTGGAAGCACACTTCCAAGTAAGATTTTTATTCCTTTCTCATTTTGGCCAATCTTCTTTAAGTTGTTATGACCTTTTAATTTAAATTATAAATGTTGAGGTTTGGTTTCAAACCTCCCCCATACTTCCCTCTTTATTTTGGAATGGTGGGATACCCCTTTCCCTCTCATTAAATGCCTCCCATGTACACCTGTTACTATGCCAAAATTATGAAAGGAATTTCTCTCTCCTCATTTACATTCAAGCAATCCTTTTGTATCATGAATCTAAATTCAATTAAAATTGTTGGGACATGTATCTATATGGACCCCTTACTTGAAATTTCATGTAAATATGATTAGACACCCCTTTATCTCTCATCAACCATTTTTATGAATTATTACATCACGTCGTTATGCTGCCGAAATTGCACTGATTTTCCAAGCCAATGTCATTGTGTAGTGAATACCATGCCCATTTCTCTATCAAGGGTATTAACCTTTATTCACATTAAATTATTGATTATAAAGTTTCATGTATGAATTAAAAATTCCTTTATCGTGGAATAAATGATGATGTTTTATGAATCCATGTTATATGATCCATGTGGCACACTTATGCATGAAATGAAATGTTTAAGAAAGGTGCACCCTTATAGCGCTCCAATGCATTGGGTAATGTATAGTATCTTGATACGTCATGTACAATGAGTGTTGAATCATGATAATTTAAGTGCAATGAGGGTTTACTCTTGCTTCATGTGAAATGAGGATTTACTCATGCTCCATGTGCAATGAGCCTTGGCTCATGCTAATTCCATGTTAAGTGTTGTTGCTACATTTCCATGTTATGATTATCATGATTTATCATGACTTTATGTTTATGCTCCTATTATTCTCTATTTATATTCCTATTGTCTAACATGTATTGTATTTCTCATTTTATTCCATGATTATTCCCTTACTGGTCTTTATAGCTCCCCCTTTTCTTATACATGTCCTCTGGTTATCCCATGCAATGATAAGTACGAGGGAATGTAGTGTTCATGTAAAGGAAATTTGTCAATAAATATATTTTATTTCATGTTTTAAGTTGTTATTTAATGTTCCTAATCCCCAAAGACACTATACCTCTCGATCTTCCATGTTGTATCAAGTAAAGGTTTTAGGTAATAAATCAGGGTTAAGTTTGTAATAAAAGCAGGGTTGTCATAGTTGGTATCAGAGGATAGGTTTAGTTATTTTTGGGATTAGGATTAGAAAACCATATTAAAGCCTTAGAGACAAGAATAATTATAATAAAAACATCCCTAAGTTTGGGTGAGTATTGAGTAATTGGTTTATCAATCAAATACATCCCTGATTGGATATGAGATGGTAGAGGCCGCTCTAGAACATATGTATCCTAGGGGTAAAACCCGAAATTGCCACTTTGAGCTAGGCTCAAAAGGGAACTGGTGCACGAAAATGGGCTTTTCTACACTCTTGGTTACAAAACACCTAGGGGATATGCTTTGTTAAATTCACAATCTTAGTATGAACCATTATTAAGGGACAAAAAAATTCCCTAAGAATATATGTTACAAAGTAGATCATGGATAACATAGACTGAATCCATTAGATTCATATGTTAAGGAAATAAGAGTTATTTATAAGTCATCAGTTTTGTCCTTGTATTACCATTTATGTGTTACCCCTAACTTTCCTTTTATTCCAACCAATGGTCGGTAATAGGAGGAATCGGGCTAACAAACGATATGAAGATCAATGTGATGATTGTACTAATGAGATGCCCAATCCAATGGGAGTGGGAATCACGAACTTTGTCATGCTTATCTCTCAGATAACTAAATATTTGAAAAGAAATATGGGTCAAGAGGAACGTTCAACCCCCCCTAAGAAAGAAAATGTTTCTATCAAGATCTTTATGAGACAAAGGCCTCCTACTTATAATGGATCATCCGATCCCTCAATCGTTGAACAATGGATCAACTCCATTGAAAAGATCTTATCCATCCTTCAATGTTCTAAACAAGAGAAGGTTCTCCTGGTTGCTTATCGTATGGAGGGTGAAGCTGATCAATGGTGGAATTTGATCAAAAATACAAAGCCTGAGGAGGAGATCGAGGCTTTGTAATGGAAGGATTTCTGGAAGATGTTATTCGATAAATATTTTCCATGCACCCTTCTTCTTAAGATGGAAGGGGACTTCCTTTCACTCAAGAAAAAAGATGACGAATCTGTTGGAGCATACAAGGAAAACTTCACAAGGCTTGGGGGATATGCTTATGGCTTTATCTTTACCCCTGAATGCAAGGTTGACCACTTCTTTGGTGGTATGAAACCAAGCCTGTGGAAAGCGCTGGCGATCCGCGACTTCAATAGCTATGAGGAAATTGTCCGATGTTCCCTCAAGGCTGAATAGAGATCATAGAATATCAGGGGTATCATAGTGATAAGAAGCATAAGGTGGACTTCAATACTGGTGGTTTGATGGATAAATCTAATGGTTCTAAGAAGATCCAATACTCCACTTTCCAAAGGTGTGGAATGAATCACCCTTAAAATTGATTGAAGGGTACAAGAAAATGCTTTAGGTGTAGAAGAGAAGGGAACCTGGCTGTAAACTATCAGTAAGAAAGACCCTCAAATACGATAGAGGAGAGGAACACACTGTTCAAACCTCAACACGTGGTTCATTACTACAACTACAAAGAACCGGGGCATCTGGAAAATCAGTGCCCTAAGGAAAGATATTTCGATGGCAACCAACAAAATCCAAGGCATCAAGGGAGAGAAATTGCCATCACTACTGCCGAAGTGAACCCCGACAATGAAGTGGTGATAGGTACGCTAGTTATTCATTCAAGAATACCGAACATACTTTTTGATTCAGGTTCTACGCATTATTTTATATCTCAAAAGTCTAGTAGAACAATACCATCACCACCACAAATCATAGAAGTGAAGATGTCGGTGAGTACCGAAAATGGGACGATTATTTCATCCCATGAATATAACTCTTCATACTCCCTCTGGTGGAATTTGATGCAATTATTGGCATGGATTGTCCTTCCTTATATAGAGACAACATAAATTTCCATGAGAGGGAAATCACTCTCCATGTGGAGAATCGACCCCCGATTATTTACAAGTACAAGTAGAAAGATGAATCTTATTTATCTCCATAATCTCAAGAATGAATATTACAGCCCTATGATCACGTGTATCTAGCTCAGATGATTGAGTCCAAGGAAGAAACTGTCCTAGAAGACATGCCTATTGTGAAGGAATTCATAGAAGTGTTTCCCAAGGAATTGCCTAGTCTTCCTCCTAGAGGAGATGTTGAATTCTCAATTGAACTTATACCGGGAGAATTTCCAATATCCAAAACACTGTATAGAATGGCTATTGTGGATTTTGAAGAGATGAAGAAACAACTAACTGAGAATCTAGATAAAGGGTTTATACTCCCAAGTGCTTCACCATGGGGTGTACCAGTCCTCTTTGTCAAGAAGTAGGATGGGTCAATGTGCCTTTGTATCGATTATCGTGAGCTCAAAAAAAATCACGATAAAGAACAAGTATCCTCTTCCATGAATTGATGAGTTTTTTTATCAGATGTGTGGAGAAAAATACTTCTCCAAGGTGGATTTTCAGTCGAGATATTATCAAGTAAGGGTGAATAAGGAAGATATCCCCAAGACTGCTTTTCGTACAAGATACTGGCACTATGAATTCATAGTAATGCCTTTCGGACTCACTAATGCTCCAACAATCTTCATGGACTTGATGAATAGAGTCTTTAGAGATTACCTTGACAAATTTGTGGTAGTCTTTATAGATGATATTTTTATATACTCAAAAACCAAGGAGGATCATGAGGAGCATCTAAGAACTGTACTAGAGACCTTGCAGAAGGAGAAGCTCTATGCCAATTACAACAAGTGTGAGTTCTGGTTGAAGTAGGTATCATTCTTGGGCCATATCATCACAAGTAATGGGATATATGTGGATCCCTCCAAAACCGATGCAATTGAGGGATATATGAGGACAATATTGGTAATAGATATCCGTAGTTTCTTGGGGCTAGCTCAATATTATCAATGATTTGTGATAAATTTCTCACGATTTTACAACCCTCTTACCAAGATAACTTGGAAGGGGGTAAAGTTTTCTTGGAGTGATGAATGAGAAGAAAGCTTCAAGAAGTTGAAAAGGAGGCTTATCACTGTGCCCGTTCTCACTTTAACCACAAGTGGAGAACTTTTTGTGGTATTTAGTGATGCTTCAAAGAAGGGTCTGGGATGTGTGTTGATGAAGAATGAAAAAGTAATTTCCTATGCTTCAAGGCAATTGAATGTTCATGAATAGAACTATCCAACACATGACTTCGAGTTGGATACAGTGATATTCACTATGAAAATTTGGTGGCATTATCTCTTTGGGGAGAAGTGTGAAATATATACGGACGACAAAAGCTTCAAGGATATATTCACACAGAAAGAGTTGAATATTCACCAAGGAGGATGGTTAGATCTGATCAAAGACTATGACTTCTCAATCCATTACCACCCTGGGAAAGTGAACAAGGTGGCCGATGATATAATTATAAATGACCCAAAAATTCTATCATTGATGAAAATTTAAAAGGATCCAATCTTCTTAGATTTGATGAGGATAGACATAGGAATCATAAATAAGGGAACATCATCAATCCTTTCACAAATGATTGCTCAACTTTCACTTTTGGAAAGGTTAAAGGATGCTCAAAAGTATGATGTGGCAATTTAGGAAAAAGTGGAAGCTATCCAAAAAGGGAAATCCTTGGAGTTTAATGTTAATGAAGAAGGAATTGTGAGATTTGGAAAAATACTATGTGTTCCATCAAGTCTGAAGGTGAAGAAGGAACTTTTGGATGATGCACATAGTTCAAATTTCTCTATTCACCCAGGAAACACAAAGATGTATCGAGATCTATGAGATAATTATTGGTGGGATAATATGAAGAAGAAGATTGCTGAATATACATCAAAGTGCCTGGTGTGTCAGAAAGTGAAGGCAGAGAGGTAGAAGTATAAAGGGATGATGCAACCATTTCCTATACCATAATGGAAATGGGAGAACATCACCATGGACTTTGTCACTAGACTTCCGAAGAAATCCAAAGGCAATAATGAAATTTGGGTTATTGTGGATCATTTTACAAAGGATGCACACTTAATTTCTATTCAGGACGATTTCTGATTGGATCAACTGGAAAAGATATATATCATGGAAGTGGTAATATTACATGGAGTACCACTATATATTAGGTCTGATCGAGATCCAAGATTAACCTCTATGTTTTGGAAGAGTCTTCAACATGCTCTGAATACTGAACTGAACTTCAGTATGACCTATCATCCTCAAACTGATGGCCAATCCAAGTGGACTATCCAAACACTTGAGGAAATGTTGAGAGAGTTCTCAATGGAATTTAAAGGAGGATGGGATCAACATCTTCCTCTTGTTGAGTTCTCTTATAATAACAGTTTTTACTTGAGAATCCAAATGGAACCATATGAAGACCTTTATGGGATAAGGTTCAGGAAACCGGCATGTTGGGATGAGGTTAGTGAGCGTAAGCTGCTTGGACCATAAATGGTCGAAGAAATGGTGGAGAAGGTGAAAACCATTCAGCAGCATATTAAGGCCGCCTGGAGTCGAAAGAAGAGTTATGAAGATAACTGTCAATGATACCTTGAGTTTAAAGTTGGATACATGGTGTTTCTACGTATATCTCCATTTAAGAAGGTCATGAGGTTTGGAAAGAAAGGGAAGTTAAGTCTAAGGTACATCGGCCCCTTCGAAATTCTTGACTGTGTCAGGGTTGTGGCCTATCGACTATCACTTCCACCTACTATGGCCAACGTATATGATGTCTTTCATGTATCCCTCTTAAGGAAGTACATACCAAACCCTTCACATGTACTCTCTTCAGAGGTGGTATAGTTAGAGGATGATCTTTCTTATGAGGAGCAACCAGTGAAGATCTTAGAACATATAGAAAAAGTTCTAAGAAATATGACAATGCCCCTCGTCAAGGTGTTGTGGAAAAATCACAAGTTTGAAGAAGTGACGTGGGAATTGGAGGAAGTGATGAAGTAGAGTTACCCACATTTGTTTTAGTGTGGGAAAAGGAAATTCGAGGGTGAAATTTCTTAAGGGGGATAAGATTGTAATGACAAAAACATTTATTAATGGAAATACCTCTTGATCTAATTAAATGTCTCTTTATGTAAAATGTTTATATGAAATGTCAAATTATTTGGTTTTATGTTAATAATTGTGACTGTTTCTAATATAGCCATTGAATAGTGATCACATTATTAGTATAAATATAGGGCTTTAACGAATCCAATTTACTCTGACAAAGGAAGAGATGGCCTCATCCAGTAGACGTGCCTCATACGAAGCCCATTTTTCAGAACTTGAAAAAGAGGTGGCATCATTGGGCTTCACTCTTAACCAAGCCCAAGCTGAGCTTTAACAGGTAAAGCTCGAGCAGGAACGCCTACGAGAGAAGTGGAAGTTGAAAGAGATTACCACCCGTGTAATGTTATTAGAGCCACCCCAAGAGTCGGTCACCATTGCACACCTTACCCTTCAGTATTATGTGGGTGTTATAAGTGGTTATGTAATAAGACCTTATCACTATGTTTATGTACTTTATTTTTTTATATAATAATGAATATATTTTTATGTTATTTTTGTTCCCTTATAAATAGTTTTTAAAAGCACAAATAGTATTTTTAGTTAATATTCAACTAAGAAATATATTTTGATGAATTAATGGATTTTAGAATTAAATAATATTTTAATAAAATATTATTATAATTATTATTCAATTAATTTTTATTAAATATAAATGATTGTATAATTTTGTGAATGCAATCGTAATTTTTATTAAGGATTGAACACCATTTTTTTCAAAACCAGTGATTTTTTGATAAATGTTAGTTTCAATTTTAAAATTGAAAATTAAAATATTTAAAAAAATTATTTAGATAAAATAAATGTTATTTTTTTAATCAGGATGTATAAGTTATCCAGCGGTGAATTTTTCATAATTTTCTAAGAAAGTCAAATTTTTGGTTAAAAATTAAATACCGTTTAAATATATAATGTGTTTTATGACATCATAATGACCCAATAGTGATGTAATGAAATAATATAAGACTTATTTTAGGAAAATATATGTTTTTCCATTAAAATAATGTGATTTTGGGTTTGTTTGACTTATATTACAAAGCATTAATGGACCCTTCAAGGCTTATTAAACATCTTGTCTTTTTAAATTATTTTTCTTGGGAGTGTGACTCACCTCCACATAAGCAACCCCATTATTTTAAGAATTTAGGAATTTGGACTTATAAAATATGGTTTTCCACTCCACTTTGGAAAAAACAATGGGCAAAAACCATGGTATGGTTTGTGTTTTGAATTAGTTTAATGTGAGGTGTCCCAACCCTAAATAATAAAGAATTCCCTCACCTTTCCTATATAAACCCACCCAAGATCCCACTTTATCCTTACTCAAAACCTTTGGTGTTCATTCAAACTCTGACCTACTCTACCTATAATCCTACCATGGTTCCCCAATCTCCAAATAATCCTCTCTCAAGCCACTCTCAAGCCTTTGGAAGCACACTTCCAAGTAAGGGTTTTTCTTCCTTTCTCATTTTGTCCAATTTTCTTTAAGTTGTTATGCCCTTTTAATTTCAATTATAAATGTTGGGGTATGGTTTCTCACCTCCCACATACTGCCCTATTTATGTTTTAATTGTGGGATACCCCTTTCTCTCTCATTAAATTCCTCCCATGTACACCCGTTACTATGCCGAAATTCTGAAAGGAATTTCTCTCTTTTCATTTTCATTCAAGAAATCCTTTTGTATCATGAATTTAAATTCCATTAAAATTGTTGGGACATGTATCTATTTGACCCCCTTACTTTCCATTTCATGTAAATATTATGAGACACCCCTTTCTCTCTCATCAACCATTTTTATGAATTCTTACGTCACGTCGTTACGTTGCCGAAATTGCACCGATTTTCCAAGCCAATGTCATTGTGTAGTGAATACCATACCCATTTCTATATCATGGGTATTCACCTTTATTCACATTTAATTATTGATTATAAAGTTTCATGTATGAGTTACACATTCCTTTATTGTGGAATAAATGATGATGTTTTATGAATCCATGTTATATGATCCATGTGGCACACTTATGCATGAAATGAAATGTTTAAGAAGGGTGGACCCTTATAGCGCTCCAATGCATTGGGTAATGTATAGTTTCATGATAAGTCATGTACAATGGGTATTGAATCATTATAATTTAAGTGAAACTAGGTTTTACTCATTCTTCATGTTCAATGAGGATTTACTCATGCTCCATGTGGAATGAGCCTTGGCTCATGCTAATTCCATGTTAAGTGTTGTTGCCACATTTCCGTGTTATGATTATCACGATTTATCATGACTTTATGTTTATCCTCATCTTGTGCTATATTGATATGCCTATTGTCTAACATGTATTTTATTCCTCATGTTATTCCATGATTATTCCCTTACTGGGATTTATAGCTCCCCCTTTTCTTATGTATGTCCTCAGGTTATCCCATGCAATGATAAATACGAGGGAATGTAGTGGTCATGTAAAGGAAGTTTTCAATAAAGATGTTGTATTTCATGTTTTATGTTGTTATGTAATGTTACTAAGCCCCAAATACACTAGACCTCTCGATATTCCATGTTTTATCAAGTGAAGGTTTTATGTAATAAATCAGGTTTAAGTTTGTAATAAAAGAAGGGTTGTCATACAATTCGTGTCTCAATTTTGGGTAGGTAAATTAAATTATCTAGACTTGTAAAAAAATAAAAGTTTTTTCTAAAACTCTTTAATATAACCACGTCTAATATGGGAGCCATTTAACATCTATAATTTTAGATATAGTCAAAATACCAAACCAAACTTCTAACTTCATGCAGATTCAGTTCCCTAGAGAAAAGCATTTGTATGGGCCACCAGAAGGAATATTTGAGGGTTTATTTCTTAAGATTATTTATATCCCATGTAGTTATGGATCAGATCACAAAATTTCATGTTATTGTTAGGTTTTTATTTCACTCAATTTTCAAAATAGTGGATAGGTTTCCTTGTAATTCCATGCAGTTTGGCCCATTTTCCTTCTGAATCATCTCCAGGGCCTCCAAATAACGTCCACCAACAATATAATTATCAAAAAATGTAAAATTTACCTTTTTAATAGTGATAAAACAAAATAATTGATTTAAACATGAAATAAATTTTATTGTTATTATTTTTATAATTTTCAATACAAAACTAGTTTAGCACTATTGTGTAAGGGTGAAAATGAAACAGTGAATCACGGTGTGATCATGCAGTGGTTTTCTTTCTAGTTTATTTTGTTCCTAATGTGGTGAACATGGTTAAAGGGGAATAAAATTACAATTCATAATGTTTTGTAATGGGGTAAAAATTCAATGGTGGGGACACCCTTGAGGGATGAAAGCTGTATGATAGTTTAGTTTGGTGGTTTCAAAATCCGGTTGTTTTACCTATGGCTTATCAGGAACAAATTCTCCATGATTACCACCATTCAAATTGGGCAGTACATCCTGGTATATAGAAGATATATATAGAATTTAATGAAAAATTTTCTTAGGTCGGAATGAAAAGAAACATGGATGTGTCTGTTTTAATATATTTAATATGTCAGTTGGTAAGGCAGAGCATCAATGGCCTCCAGGTATGCTACATCCTTTACCTATTACTATTTGGAAATGGGAGTTGATATCTATGGATTTTGTAGTAGGTCACCCAAGAATGTTTTTGAAATATTATTCCATATGGTTGATAGTGGGTCAACTCACAATGTCATCTAATTTCATCCCTATTCTTGAATCTCATATGGCGGAGGACTTGTCAAAAAACTATATTTGAGAAGTGGTAAAGAGGAATGTCATACAAATTTCGATAGTATCAGAACAAGATCCAAGGTTTACATATCATTTCTATAAATCCTCAAAATAATCCTTTTGGACTTAGTTTACTATGAGTATGGCACATCATGCTCAAACGGATGGGAATTCCAAAAGTATGATACAAACATTGGAAGACATGCTTCATGCTTGTGTAATGGATTTTGGTGGAACATGGGAGGAGCATGTACGATTAGTGGAGTTATTATATAACAATATTCATCAGGCCTCAATACATATGTATCCTTTTAAATCGTTTAACGGGTATCCTTATCAGTCTCCACTTTGTTGTGTGGAAATAGGGGAGAATTCAGAAGTTGGGATGAGGCTTATCCAAGAGACAATAGAGATGATTTAGTTGATTAAGAAAAGAATAGAGACAACTCAACGTCATCAAAAATCATATGAGGATAATCGTCAATGGCTGTTTTCATTCAAGGTGAGTTATAATATGTTATTGAGAATCTCTCCAAGGCTTGGGCACCATCATTTTGGGAAGTAGGTAAAGTTATATCCTTGATACATATGCCCCTTTTAGATAATTGAATGGGGTTTTAAGGTGGAATATCATTTGGATTTTCAACCATTGTTTAGTTTGGTGTACAATGTGTTTCATGTATCTTTGCTGAAAAGGTATGAACCTTCTCCCAAGCATGTGATTTGATGGGAACACATTAACATATAACTAGATGTTTTGTTTGTTTATTTGTCGACACATATTATGGATTATTAAGAGAAAGTATTTCATGGGAAAATTATCAATATAGTGTTTTTTGTAAACATTTTCAAGCTCAAGAAGAGACTTGGGAATGGGAGAAATAAATAGTTAAGAAATGGTCTGAACTATTTTAGGGAAATGGTGGTTTTATACTTTCCAGGGATATAAATTCCAATGGTGGGGAGAATGCAGTGCCCCCGTTTCAAGTAAATGACACTTTATTTATTTATTTATTTTAAGTATGTATAGATTTTGGGTGAATTTTGGGAAGGTATATAGGTCTTTTTGAATGTTTGTTAGGATTTTACAGAGGTGCATGGGTTGGGAATGGTTAGTAGAATCCATGAAACTACTATAAAAAATCATGAAAAGAGAGGAAGTGAGATATGGGTAGGTGAACAGTGAGGAAAAATGTTTTCCCAAACCATACAACCACCTAGTAGTAACTATTCTTCTAGGGACTAAGGTATTTTCATGGTTAACACACAGTTTTCCTAACCATGAGACTGACCAAACACAGTTAAATATAAGATCCTAAAAAAGTGGATCTAACTTAAATTTACTTATAATCCAATTTTTTTACTCTATTTAGAACCTATCATTATTTTTATTCCTCACAATTCTCATGAAGACTTTCCCCTTTGATCTAGGAGTGATTCGTTGGTAGATCATAGTGTGTTGAAGGTTGGATTTCTCGGTAAGTCTCCATTCTTGATGGTTTTTTCTTGGATATAATATTCTTCTATCACTTGGATTCATAACTCTATCCTGTTGTGGATAGATATATGATATTTTTCATGAATCATGATTATATTTAGCTCTGTTTATGATAGTAAACAAGATATAAGATGATTTTTTGGAGATTCAACCCATTTTTGTTGAAAATGGCGTCGTTCTTCATTTTCTCTATAGTTTACAAGGAAGGTGGCTTCAATATCAACTAATCATATTATAACATGAAGGATTAGTTTCAAATTTCATCAATATATTGAAATTTATTATGAATTTTATTATCAAATCTTGGAAGAAACCTTCTTTAGTAATGGTTTTTGAAATTTGGAAATTGGTTGTTGTGCAAAGTGGTTTGTTTGATTATTTTAAATTAATGCATTAAAATATGGTTTGGTTTTGATTCATATAATTTTTTGATTGAAATGTTTTCCATAAAATGTAGGTTTTGTTGAAATTTATTTAAATGGTTATTTTGACATGGTTTTGGCATACACAATTTGGTGTGAGTTCATGATTTCGACAAGACCCTGAATAAGGGGCGTATACCACTGGGGTACAAGGGGTTTGACCATAGATAAGGTGAATGTACCATTGGGGAAAAATGATATTGGACACTTATTGAAGACTTGTTCTATGAACGAGAAACCTATAATGAGTATAGAGATCTCATTATATCATGCATTTGTGGGTGTGTGTGTAAATCATGGATTGGGTATTCCAAAAGGACTCAAGAATGTTTTGAAATAATTGTTTGGTTGCTTTCATTGGAAAATGTTTTGTTATGGATTTTTTTTTGATATAAACTATTTCAAATTGTTTTATATTTTTTTATATAAATGTGATAACATTTTCTATCTTAGTGGTGTGAGTTGGGAAGTCATTCAGGGAAAACTAACTGAGTTTCTTTACTCTCCCCCTGATATTAAACTTTGGTGACTTTGTAGATATTGTTTATCAAGAAAAATGAAATGGTAAAGTATCACATTTATTTAGTAGTAAATCATAATTATTTGGGATTTATTGTTGAGTTGGATCAAGGGGAATTTTGGGAGGTGTAGATTTATGTCTTGGAGTCTTTGAGATTTGTTGATTTTTTCTTCCTCTATGTACTTTGATGTTCATAGTCTTCTTCTTTGTTTCTCTTGTGTAGTTCAATTTTCATATATATTAGTATTAATTGAGTTGTATTACATTGTTATCATGCATCATATAGTGGTTTTGGTTATGGTGTGTATGAATTTGGATGTTTTAGTTTAAATGGGAAAATCATCCCCCAATTGTATTGAAGCCCTTGGCATTTATTTCCAGCCTTTGGCATCTTGGGGATGTCGCCTGAGGGTAAGTAACAATTTCACCTTGAATAAAGACAATGAAGTGAGGTGGGAGGTTACAAACATCTTAGAAAAAAATATGTGTATGGAAGGAAAGCAATATGAGGTTACTATATTGGACTGAGAAATCAGAAGAAGGTTTCAAGGGTAAGAATAAGTGGTTCCGAATTATTTTTAATGTATTATTTCTTGTATGTTTTTTAGACAGAAGGATCAGACTGGGGAATTAGATTGATCTATAATACTGAGTTTTCATTACAAATTTCCGATAATTTCTCACCTATTTCCAGGTTGGAAAGTGAAGTTTTTTTTATAATTATCAAAAGTGAAATTTGATAAAGAAGCGTAGTAACTTGGTTTGAACCAACTAGATAAGGTTTCATTAATTGTTACACAATTTTCTATTACATCATTTGTTCTAAATGAAGAATATTCATTGCTGTGTTGATCATGGTTCCAAGAAAGTTTAATTGTATATAGTACTTGTTTTATCCACAAAAAATAATTTTTTTCTAGTTGTATGTGTGGTATTAGATTATTTCTAAACCGTGCCAAGGACGTAGATTCTATTATTGAGTAGTGACCTTGTAAATACTTGTGTTCCTCTGTATGTGCGATTTTTTTCTTCAGAAAAGTGATGAATATTTAACAAGAGGCAAAGGATGTGTCAAAAGATATGATACTTAAAAGTAAAAGATATTACTGATTCACCCCCTCCCCCTCTCAGTGACACATTGATCCTAGTTGGGAAATATCAAAGACCATACCTATAAGGCCCCAACCATAAACCTTACTTAATATTGAATTAAATGAATAATTCACATTGAGTATCTTTTCAGGTTTAGAGTTTTAGAGAATTAGGACATAACTATTACATCTCAAAAGATTACAAAGTAGAAACTTTTACTAAGTTTCCATAAAATAAAAACTCTTAAAAAGAAACATGTCCATTTCTATGTTTTAGGTTGCATGACTTTCCCTTGATCCCATCCTTGACCCTATTCCACATTAAGTCCTATGAAAAACATTTCAAAAACTTGGGATGAGCATAAAAAGCTCAGTAAGGGATTCACAAAGAATGAAAACTATTAGTTTTTTTCAAAACAAAAAGTAAACCATGTATACTTTATCAAAGTAATATTTTTCACCTTTTCGAAGTAGTAAAAACTCTTCGCTGAATAAAAGTTCATTACTTACCCTTCTGTAACCAAACGATTACCATAAAACCCATATAAAGATCACATAACATATAAAGGTAACTTGGGACATAAACATACTTAAGTGGAAGAACCATAAGGTCGACTTCCACACATATCACTTAATGGAATAGCCATTAGGCCAACTTCCATACATACTTAATGGAATAGCCATACGGTCGACTTCCATACCCAATGCATTGGAGGTTATAACGTAACCACCCATCATGGTATTCACGACACCACCCGTCATATGGTTTATCACGTAACCACCCGTAAAATGTCCAAGTACCATTATAAAATTATAACACATAAAACCAACATAAAGGAATGATAACATTACCACATTTCAATCACAATATATCATTTAAATATATTGACATAATAGAATCCTTTATCAAAACCATTTTCCATACCAAAATACATAAAAGATTATATGGTATTTATTTCATTTTAAAAACATTACGGCTTGTTGAGGAAGCCAATGACCAAATAATACTCGCGGCGGCAGAAAAGGTCGTTGTCACCTCGTACTTTAAAAGAAACATTCCTTTTTGTCGTTTAGTAAAACGCTTCGTAGAAAAAATATTCCTTTTGAATAAACGTAAAAGTAAAAGGGGTTTATACATCATATAAAAGAAAGTTGTGTATAAAATGAAATATGCCTCAATGAAAGGAGATTGAGACGAAGTCCCTTACAAAGACGGTATCCTTGGATTAAAGATAAATCAATTACATAATTATGTGTGACAAATGAAGACACCAAATATAAGTGGATATTAAGTGTAAAACAATCAGATGTTATTCACAAATATTCATAGAACTACATATTCAAGGAGTACAAGCTTATCCCAAAAAATCAAAATTGGGTTAAGAAGTTCCCTTGCAAAAATTTGACGGCCTAACGACGTCACTAAAAAATTCAGAAAATGAGTTGATGAGAGATAAAAAGGGTATCTCATCACTTGGATATAAAATTTAAATCAATAAGGATATAGAAGAACATATCCCAACATAATATTATATGAAAAAGACATAACAAAAGAAGTCTTTTACAAAAAGAGGAGGGTGAAAGGTTCCCTTACCGACATGGGTATCTTTCGAGACATGCACCCCGTGAAAGAAGGACAATACAACATTAATGTAAATACTCATAAATGAAAGTATATTACACAATGAGTAAAATAATGGGAAGTACATACACCACTCAAAGGAAATTGTGGCAAATGTAGAATAAATCTCATGGGAATAAAAGTGAGGTGAAAAAATCCCTTACGAAAACTCGGCAGCCTAACAACGCCACTTAAAACTTCCAAAATGGATTGATGAGATAAAATAGGGTCTCTCATCATATTATCATAAAGTTTACAGAAAGATGAATATAAAAGAACATCCCCCATCATAACAAATAATTTCTTAAAAGAAGTGACATAAAGGAGAGTACTTAAAAATAAAGATAGAGGTTAGATCTCTTATGAATATTCGACAGCCTAACGACGCCATTCAAAACTTCAAAAATGGATTGATGAGAGAGAATTGGGTCTCTCACCATATGAAAATTAAAATTACAGTAAGAGTAATATAAAAGAACATTCCAATAACAAGAAATATGAGCTTTAAAATGAATGACATAAAATATTGTACTTAAAAAGAAAGAGAGGAGTAGGATCCCTTACCTCGGGTCCGACTTGACTCGATCGTTCTTTAACGTCCTTAAAATTGGGTAACTCCCTTTGGTTTGAGCTCAAAGGCTTTTTTGGGAAGACTTATGCCCAAAGTGAGTCTTCAAGGAGTAATAGAGGGAAGTGGAGAGACAAAATGGGCAGAGGTTGGCCGAACCAAAGGCTTTGGGAGTGTGGGTAAGGAGGTAGAGGTGGGGGACTTTTATAAGAGGAGAGGAGGGGAACTCTTGTAAAGTTACAAAATGTTACTTTATTTTCAAAAGATTTTAGGATTTTAAAGGTCCCACATTGATTTATTTCGAGGATAAGGTGATAAGGGTTCGAAATCCACTCATCCAATAGGGTTTGGACATGTGTAGGTCTTAGATATTACATTATCTTTCCATTTTACTTAAATCGTTAAATAATGAGGTCATCGCTACATCATTATGATGTCATAAATAATTTAATTTATTTAATGTATAAAAATTATAAAAAAATACTATGATGTAGGAAATATTTTTATCTTTCCAATGACTATTTATAGTCAAAAATATGACTTGTATAACCCCATGTAAAAAGTGTTTTAGTAAAACATCTCATGTTTGTGTCATTTTTACTTTAACATTAAATAAAAAGATATTTATGTCATTTTCCAACCTAAGTGGCTCCATGGGGTCCCCAAGTTGACCCATGGATTGTCTTGGTCGGACATGACACATCCAATGAGGGTAGGACATGTGTCTAGGTCATTTAATTTTATTAAAACATTATTCTTACCTTAAACTACACTAATTACCTCTAATCGCGATTAAAAACATAATAAGTTACTATTCACCAAAAAATTATTTTAATCCCATTGAACCACATTTTACTTATTAATTATAACCATGTATGACGGATTTTTGAAATTCAAAACACAATGATGGCAAAATTTCATTTAAATGGAAAATCAGTTTTTTATAAGTACCACTTAGTGGTTTCACTATTCATCAAAAGTTGAACTTTTTCAGAAAATTACCAAAAGTTCACCCTAAGATATATTTGATATTCCGAATTCAAAAATGATGTCTATTTAAAAAAATTCAGAACATATAAGTTTCATTATTTAATTTAATAATTAATTCCCGCTGTCAAAACAAATAGCGTGTTTTTATGAAACAAAATGTATCAAAAGATTGACACTAGTTTAAGTCCGATTTCAAAGTGAAATTAATTCAAATGACCACTATTGGATTAAATGGTAAAAATATATTCTAATTTCACTTTAAAACCAATTCAAAAGATAATATAATCATATAAATAAATTATATTAAAAGTGGTTTTGAATTAAAATACAACATTTTTCACTATTCATTAAAAATTGAACTTTTTTGGAAAAATACCAAAAATTTACGCAAAGTAAACTTTGATGTCCCGATTCTAAAGAAGAATTTTATTCTGTCAAATATAACACATTAAATTGTCAAAAAGTGGATTTAAAAGAGGTTCTCCATCAAAAAGCGGTTAATCTACTTTTTAAAGAATATTAGAATGTTTACGCTTAAAATTGGATTCATTTGCATTTTTTAATCGTCTAACATTTATTGTAAAAAGTAAAAATATTTGACAAACATATATAATCATTTTGTAGTTAGTTCTGTTCATTCCTGCCATTACAATGCCTAGGCGTTAACTACTATTTAAAATAATATTATTTTATTATTAGAGTGCAACGTAAGATTCCCAAGAAACTTGTTGTTGCGTGTTGGGTACGCCATCGAGCATAGCATCCCCTTTAAAGTAATATCGATATTTTATTCACAAATATGGATAAATATAAAAATGTCATATTCTTTATTTACCTGGGGTGTTACATCCTTACCCCCTTTTGGGAATTGCGTCCTCGCAATTTTATAATTGATCTTTGAAACATCCTTGAAAGTCCCACATCCGAACAAGATTCGGTAAAACAATCACTTTAAAATAAAGAAAGATAAGTACAGAGGTCACCCGAGTTAACCCATAATAGGATTCCGTGTAGGAAAAAATGGACATGGAAGAAAAAGCAAAGGGTCATGTTCTTGAGGGAGAGTGATAGTAAACATGTCTAGGAGAAAGTTAACCATAAGAAAATCACAAACTTGTGATGGGTTAAACGGTATTCGATTCCTCAGTAGGAATAGTTAATAGACAACATTTTTGTTTTAAGTTACTTTTTATTGAGGAATTTATTCATAAGAAAACATAATCACTTATCATGTTGACTTTCAACTTTTACTAGATTCCTTAATAAAACTCATATTTTTTTTCCAAAAGACGAGTATTTAGGAAGACTTGTTCGCATTAAGAGTACTATAATCAACTTCTAGAGAATCACCTAATCCAGCAAAGAGAACTGTATACTTCCCATGTCTTTAGGCATTAACCAAAACCCAAACCAAAAAGGTTAGTACAAGGTCAGATAATCCGGAAAAGGATAACCCTTTAAAAAGAAAATCTATGCTTAATCTCCAAAATTTGTCCAACAAAACCCAATGTCCAACGAGGACTATTCGATAAACAAATTTTCCATAAAATAATTCAAAGTAAACCGAACTAATATTGAGACCCAAATATTTGAATGATTTAGTCGCATAGTCTTCCAAGGTACAAATTAACACCTATATCCAAATAACATCAGTTACTCTTAAAGTCTCGTATTGAAAAGTAATTAACCTAATCACATACCCTCCATGATAGGTTAATCATTTTCATAAATAACCCAAAATCAACTTACTCTTAATTCATAAAATCATATAACTAAAAAGAATCAGTCAAACTAACCAGGGACTTCACATAGTCCAGTGGTAGGCGATAAATACCAGTCACACTTTGGTTGTGGGTTCGATTCCCGCAGCTTTGTCCGACGCGACGGGTTGTCACACGGTCTGCGTGTTGTCCTTTTCCAAAACTACATAATTCTTAAAACATTCTCCAAAAACGAGATAAAATCTTCAAAAATAACCATAACGTAATTTAACCTAAATTTTATCTCATGACTTTCACTTTCCATCATTACATATAGTAACCCATAATTACCTCGAAAGTAAGGATCATATAAACCCAAATGGTTCTTTATAACTATGTCCACAAAAGAACAGATTACTATTCTTTGAATAAAAATTTTCATATATCAAACATCAATGTTACACATACTATAAAAAGTCTTCTAATGTATCCCATCATCAAAAGACACTTAATACTCTTAAGAATTTCACCATAACTCTTGAAGCCCTTATATGTTGACTTCTTACTCATTCAACATTCTTCATGATCCATTGACCATTCCTTTACAACTTATTCTGAAATACTTATTTCCAACAAACAAAATCATGAATCATATCCTAAGATTCCAAAATAGAAAACAAAAGTTAATAAATAATCCATACCTTTGATTGGTCATTGTCAGTTTCTTCATCCTCAATCGGAATGGCATTAGGTATTGGTAAACAAGTATTTGTATGATCTTGGTGATCCCTGTTGAGCCCTATGGAAGATTATTGAATTCTTCCTATGATTTCTATTTTAATAATCACAAATCATCAATTACTTAATCTGGTTGGATTTCTCATATACGTAATCACAATCTCTTAATGAACCTGTGTTTATTGGATGGATATGTTTTTATCTCTTTGTTATTGATTTACAAGTATTCTGGAAGTTCTCCATATCAAAGGACAACGGTCGCACAGATCCATATCAAAGGACAACGGTCGCACCGATCCATATCAAAGGACAACGGTCGCAGCAATCCATATCAAAGGACAACGGTCGCACCGATCCATATCAAAGGACAACGGTCGCACCGATCCATATCAAAGGACAATGATCACACCAATCCATATAAAAGGACAATGGTCTCACCGATGCTGATCAAATGAGTCACCGAAGATGTCTCACCGATGCTGATCAAATGAGTCACCGAAGATGTCTCACCGATGCTGATCAAATGAGTCACCGAAGATGTCTCACCGATGCTGATCAAATGAGTCACCGAAGATGTCTCACCGATGCTGATCAAATGAGTCATCGAAGATGTCTCACCGATGCTGATCAAATGAGTCACTGAAGATGTCTCACCAATGCTGATCAAATGAGTCACCAAAGATGTCTCACTGATGCTGATGACCCACCGATCACTTGACACCCTGATAGTCATAAACATCTGTTTGAATTTCTTTATCTTTATTTAATCTAACCAACGGTCATATTAGGAATATTTTAAATGCTCTGTCATTTATTTAATGTGTGTTGTTGGATGTCAGGGAACCGTACCTCGTACCTGCAAAAAGAAATCATTTCTTTTGCCGGAGCACGTGCTTTAAATAAAGGAAGGATGTGCTACTGCAAATTAGTAGACAGAGACACATAGACAAATAGAAAGACTGCAAGGTGTGATGGAAGAACAACATAGCGTGAATGCAAAAAGACGACTGAACTTAAATGAGGAACTCTTTCATCAATGCTAACCAGTGAAGAGATAAGAACGAGAACATAAAACAAGAACTTCATCGACTACTTCTTCTCTATCTCTGAACTTGGAAGTCAAGGAAATAGACGATACTCTGTTTTCCAGACAAAAACCAGAAGAGGACTCAGAGTGAATTCTGATCAATCAAAGGGGTCCATAACTTCACGAAAATCACTAGATCCATTTCTAAACTCTAAATATTTTCTCTGTGATTTATCTTTTTACATATTGAGCAGTGTGTGTTATATGCTGTATTTTACACACACACTGTCTCTTGTGCCTTAACTGGAGGATTTGTAAATCCTCACTCAACTCTATTACTTCTTTTTTTCCCACTTGGATAGTGGCAGAGGTCGGGTGACCTGAACAGCTGGTTGTTGTTGTGTTTTTTCCCACGAATAACTGTGGTAGATGTCCTGGACCTGGACAGCTGGTTGCTGTTGTTATCCCCGATCCAGGGTGTGGATCATCTTTTTATAGAATCTTTTGAGATGACTAAGTCTCATCTTGAGACTGAACCTCTTGGTTATATCTGCTGTGCTATATCTTTCAAAGTTATTCTTTTATTCCACTGCTAATCTCTTTAAAACCAAAAATATTTTAAAGTCACTTTGATAATTAAATTTTCAAGTGTTTATATCAGTTGTAAATCAGTAAGTTGGTTTCAAAAGTTAATCAACCTTTCTGTTTTGATTAACTGGGAAATAATCAATCCCTTGAGAACCCAACCGAACCCTTACTTTGATAAAAATTCGCTACAGTTTAATTGAATATTTTATTTGGGGGTTTTTAAGACAAAGTTTTTAAAACATAAATTTTAATTGGAACTCAATTCACCCCCCTCTTGAGTATCCACTCCGACCAACAATTCGTATCAAAGGTGGATTTAAATATTTTCTAAAAGTTTTTTTAACTGTGATTTTAGTTGTATTTTAAAGTTCTTAAAATTTCTGTTATTTCTAAATTTTTATCTCTTTAAAATCTTTGCCTTAAGTAAGCTATCATGGATAATAGAGTTGAAGGTGTTGCTACTAATAGACCACCATTTTTAAATGGCACTAACAATGCTCAGTGGAAAATCAAGATGAAAATTAATTTAGAAAGCATGGGTTTTGATATTTGGACTGCTATAGAATCTGAATATAAAATTCCTACTACTGTTAGAACTACTTGGAATGAAGATACTAAGATAGCCTACAATAATAACTACAAATCTATGAATGCCTTGTACTGTGCTCTAGGAGATGGGGAATTTAATAGAATATCTGCTTGTAAAACTTCTTATGAAATTTCGGATACCTTAGCTATTTCTCAGGAAGGAACAACTAATGTTAAGGAAATGAGATTGAACACTTACACTATTAAGTATGATAATTTTAAGATGAATCTTGATGAACCCATTTCTGACATGTATCTCGGGTTTAATGAAATTTTCAACACAATGACTTCTCTGGGAAAGGATGTTCCAACAAAGGAACAAATCATGAGAATTTTGAGATGTCTACCTGAAAGATGGAGAGGAACCTCTGTCTCCATTAGAGAATCATGTGATATTGGTGAACTACCAGTCAAGGAACTAATTGGAAATTTGATGATGTATGAAGAATAACTCAAGGTTAACAAATAAGAAGATGATGAACCTAGAAGGAAGTCTGTTACCTTCAAAACTATAACCTCAAAGAATAAGGATAAGGAAAAGCTTCAAGCTGTCAATGAAAGTTCAAGCTGTGAAGACAGTGAGAGTGATTCTGACAGTGATGCTGAGATGGCTCACATTGCTAGAAGGTTTAAGAAATTTTATAGGATGAATAAGTTTTTAAGAAAGTCAAACTGCAAAGGTAAGTATGACAACAAGGGACATTGGAAAAAGGATTGGAAAAAATCTAACAAATCAGATGAAGTTGTATGTTATGAGTGAAAAAGGAAGGGACACATAAAAGCAGACTGTCCAAAGCTAAAATAGAAGAAGAAGTATGAATACACAGATAAAAAGTATAATAAAGCCATGAATGATACTTGGAGTGCTTATGAGGACAATTCTAGTGAATCTGAAGTTTCTGAAACTGAACACAGAAACAAGGCAAACATGTGTTTTATGACAAACACTTCTGAGGTAACTTCAGAAACTCCTGCTTCTAATTCATATTATTCTAGAGATGATTCTGAATGTGATAACATGTCTAAATCTGAACTGTTTGAATATTGTGATATGTTAGAAGAAACCTGTAATGAGCTTAAAGACAAATACAAAGGTTTAAAGAAAAAATATGCTTTAAATGTTAAAAATAAATCTGATCTTGATATTGAAGTAGAAAAGAATGCTCAGTTTCTTAAAGAGAACACTGAACTAAAATTATCCAATGAGAAACTCAAGAAAGACTTAGAGAAATTTACAAATGGTAAAGATATTCTTACTCAGATTCTAGGTAAGAAAATAGCACCTAGACACACTACTGGTATAGGATACCAACCTGGACAAAGGAAGATTACCAAAACTAAATTCATTCCTAAATCTGGACAGATTGTAGCTAGTTCTAAAACTTCATATGCTTCAACTAGATATATTCATAGTTATGGATCTAATAAAGTTTATCTCTCAAAGTATGTTGATTCTACAACTCTCATGAGACCCATAAGACAAATTTGGGTACCAAAATCTCTGATTGCTAACCTGTCTGGACCTAAGAAGATCTGGGTACCAAAATCATTTCCTATCTAAATCTGTTTTGTAGGGAACCTACTTAAAGAGCTCCTGTAAAAAGTCTTGGTATTTGGAAAGTGGATGTTCAAGACATATGTCTGGAGACTTCTCATGCTTTAAAAGCTTAGTCAGAGTTGATGGAAGTTTTGCCACCTTTGGTGATAATTCTGAAGGGAAAATCATCTTCTTAGGCCAGATTGGTAACACTGACTCAGACTAATTTCTAAAGTTTTAATTGTTGATGGACTTAAATACAATTTGTTAAGTATTTATCAGTTATGTGATGATGGTTTTTATGTTAAATTTGAAAATGATTCTTACAATGTTTTTAATTCTAAAAATGATTTAGTGTTTTCTGCTTTAAGAAATGAAAATGTTTATGCTGTCGATTTAAATTCTTTAGCTAAGAAAAATATTACTTGTTTAAATGCTTTTCATAAAGAGTCTTGGCTATGGCATAGGAGATTAGGACACTGCAACGTGCATTCACTTAGAAAACTTGCTAGGAAAAACTTAGTTAGAGACCTACCCAGACTTGAATTTCCAGCAGATAAAGTTTGTAATCCCTGTCAAAAGGGAAAGCAACATAAAGTTTCTTTTAAATAAAAGAAAGAAGTGTCAACTTCTCAACCTCTCGAGTTGGCTAACATGGATTTATTTGGACCTTATAGAGTTTTTAGTTTAAATGGGAAGCATTATGTCTTTGTTCTTGTAGATGAATTTTCTAGATACACATGGGTATACTTTCTAGCTCACAAAAGTGAAGCTTTTTCTTACTTTGTTAAATATTCCAAGTCTGTTGAGAACCTTGGTGGACTTAAGATTAAAACCCTGAGAAGTGATCATGGTCGTAAGTTTTAAAATCATGAGTTTGAATCTTACTGCTCACACAGTGGCTATAGTCACAATTTCTCTGCCCCTAGGACACCTCAACATAATGGTGTAGTAGAAAGGAGGAATAGAACCCTGCAAGAAATTGCTAGAACTATGCTTAATGAGTATGATCTACCTATTTATTTTTGGGCTGAAGCTGTAAATAGAGCTTGTTTTGTTATCAATAGAGTCTTGATCAGTCCTGTTCTTAAGAGGACCCCTTATGAGTTATGGAACCATAGGAAACCTAAGGTTAACTACTTCAAAGTTTTTGGCTGCAAAGTCTTTATTCTTAATACTAACGATAATCTTGATAAGTTTGCATCCAAGAGTGATGAAGGAATTTTTCTAGGTTACTCAACTTCAAGTAAAACCTATAGGGTTTTCAATAAATGAACCAAATGTGTGGAAGAATCTGTTCACATCAAATTTGATGAAAATGATCCAAATGAACCTAAGACCTCTCTTGAAAATCTTGAAGATGATCTCTCTGGTTTGAAACTTAATGATAAATATAGTGGACCTGTAGTTAAAAAATCCTGTTCTGGAGATTTTCCAGACCCTGCTTCTGTTTAACCTCAACCTGTAGATGAACCTGAAATCTCGAGGCCTACCTTTTCTAGATCAACTAGAATTCTGAAGAATCATCCTTTAGATGCTGTTGTAGGAAATCTTGATAGAGGGACACAAACTAGAGCTTCTCTTAGAAATCAAGTTGAACATCAAGCCTTCTTGTCACAGCTAGAACCTAAAAATATCAATGATGCTATCAATGATGAATCTTGGGTAATGGCTATGAAAGAGGAACTAAATCAATTTGAAAGAAACAAAGTCTGGAAATTAGTAGAAAGACCTAAGGACACTATACCTATAGGCACAAAATGGGTGTTTAGAAACAAAGTTGATGAATCTGGAAACATCATTAGAAACAAAGCTAGGCTAGTTGCACATGGTTACAATCAAGAAGGAATTGACTATGTGGAAACCTTTGCACCTATAGCTATATTAGAGGCTATTAGGATCTTACTTGCCTATGCATCACATCTGAATTTCAAATTATATCAAATGGATGTGAAAAGTACTTTTTTAAATGGTTTTATTGTTGAAGATGTTTTTTTAGAACAACCACCTGGTTTCAAAAATCCTCATTTTTAAAATCATGTCTTTAAACTTTCTAAAGATTTATATGGTTTAAAACAAGCTCCAAGAGCTTGGTATGAAATACTTTCAAACTTTCTTATTTCAAAAGGATTTACAAAAGGAATAGCTGACCCCACTCTATTTATAAAAAGGATTTCAAAAGATGTGTTAATAGTACAAATCTATGTTGATGATATTATTTTTGGATCTTCTAAAAATTCTTTAGGTACTGAATTTTCACAGGTTAAGCAAAATGAGTTTGAAACGAGCTTAATGGGAGAGATTAAGTATTTTCTTGGATTTCAAATCTTTCAAACTAAAGATGGTATTATTCTAAATCAATGTAAATATACTAAGGATTTATTAAATTTTTTTGGTCTAGATAGTATTAAGGAAAGTGATATACCTATGAGTACTTCCTGTAAATTGGATATTGATGAAACTGTTAAACCAGTTGATCAAACTAATTACAGAGGTATGATTGGGAGTTTACTGTATCTTATTGCTAGTCGACCAGATATTATGTTCAGTGTATGTATGTGTGCTAGATTTCAAGTTAATCCTAAAGAATCACACTTACTGGATGTTAAAAGGATTTTTAAATATCCTAAGTATACCGTGAATTTAAGTTTGTTTTATCCAAAAGGAAAATCATTTGACCTAACTAGTTATTCAGATACTGACTTTGCTGGATGCAAGTTAGATAGGAAAAGTACATTTGGAACATTTTATTTACTTGGAAAATCGCTAGTATCATGGTGTAGTAAGAAATAGAACTCAGTTGCATTGTCTACTACTGAAGCAGAATACATCACTGCTGGTAGTTGCTGTGCACAGATTCTGTGGATGAAACACACCTTATTGGACTATGGATTTGATTTTAAACAGGTTTCAATTAACTGTGACAATACTAGTGTGATCAACATATCTAAGAACCCTGTGTCTCACTCTAGGGCTAAGCACATTGATATCAGACATCACTTTATAAGAGATCATTATGAAAAAGGTGATATTTCCCTAGAATTTATTAGTCCTGAACATCAATTAGCTGATATTTTTACAAAGCCTTTATGCTCTGAAATAATTAATTTTATTAAAAAAGAATTGTGTATGATAGATCTGTGAAACTGATCTGTGAAACTAATATTTATTTATATTAATTTTTATTTTGTGATTAATTAACTACTTTTATCTTTATTATGGGAACCCTAAATGATGAAATAAACGATATGCTACTATTCCTATTCCCCAAACCGTCGACCTTTCATTTCTTTCCGGCCAAACCTTATTTCCTCTCTTCTCCTCCACTACGAACCTTAGAGCTCTTGATTTCCCCAGAATCGTCAAATGGCTAAGCAGAAGAGACCGACAAAAGGATCAGGAAGTCCTGAACCTTCAAAGCGTGCTCGAGGCGAGTCGAGTAGTACCACTCAAAGATCAGTAAATCTAAACCTGGAAACTCAGATTGTTGCTGTAGAAAAGGAAGTCAGCTCCGCCTAGCTTTTGACAAGTAATTCACTATTTTTACATGTTTTAGATTCGCAAGGATGGAAATCCTGGTTCTCAGACAACACTCTTGTATACTACCCAAAGCTAGTGCATGAGTTTTATATAAATCCATAAGTTACTTTAGATTGTGTCGAGGCTACCAGAATGTCTTCTGTAGTGAAAGGAAAGAAAATATCTTTTTCGTCTAAACAATGGGCTGAATGTTTGAATGTACCCCACGAGGGTCGGTATAAGGATTATTCTGGAAACATTCCTCCAACCAATGAATATTTCTCTTATGAGTTAGCATTAGATCTTTTGACTGGAAGCAGAGAGTCAACGAGAATCATAGCATCAGAGCTGGATGGTGAATGTAGACTTCTCTTTAAATTTATTTAGCACCAAATTTTCTCCAGGAAAGGAGATTTTGCTGCTGTAAGATACCAGGATTTTTTTCTATTGTTTGTACTTAAGACCCATGATAAGATCAATTGGTGTAGATATCTATTGGTGCACATAGCTGGAATGGTGAAACCTTCTAAGAAAGCCACTGCCCTGTTCTATACCAAAATGATCTCTGCTATGTTAAAAAGTCTGGAATGTGTTGATGAAGCTGATGAGATAGCTGAATCTGAGAGTGATTTTTGTATTACCAAAGAAATTTGTAAACTGATGAAAATAAACTGGAACCCATGGAAAAAATGTTGGGTTGCTGATGAGGACAAGTTATATGAATCCTACAATCCCACTGATCATGGAAAGAGGCCGAAGGGTTTGAGAGACCCTGGTTTGAAATCAGATGAGGAACCAATTTATTCTGATGATGAAGAAGAAGTAAATGTTGAAAGGAATAAAGACACTGAAGAGTCTGGTAAACAAGGGATGGAAGACGCTGAAACAGAAGAAGGAAGTATGTCACCTCCTGATTATAGGAGTGATCCTGATACTGTGAGTCCTAAGAGAAGAATAGACTTTGGATCTTCCAGTCCACCTTTACCCTTACCGGAATCAGAACCAGTTCTTGGTGATGAAGAAGCTAGTGACACTGAAGTATCTGACAATGATGTTTCTGTGAAAAATGGAAATGAGAATGGAAATGATGATGATAATGATGATGATGGTGATAACCGACCAGTGGATGGTCTTGCTGTACCACCAACAGAAACACATCAAACTGTACCAGAAACATATTCCAATGGAAAGAGAGAATCTCTTGAAAACAGTGGAAAAGCAAGTTATGATAAACCGAAATATACTCTGTGTGCTGCTGTCTGGGATGATTACCCTGGTTTTTCTGTTTTGGGTTTAGAGTATTCAGAGGAAGAAGAAGAAGAATCTGAATCTACTGCAGTTATGATGGAAAGCCAACCAGTTGAGGCAAGGTCTGCTCATGTTGTTGATGCTGCAGGTGCTCATCTACCTAGTTCTACTGTCTCTTAGTTTGATTTTGACAAGTTCAAAAGGGAGTTGCTTACTGCTATGAGAGACATAGTCAGAGAAGAAATTTCAAATGCTATTACACCAGACCTGGCCAATACTGGTGAGTTTATTGGTAGGAACATAGCCTCTCTAAATCAGATTCGGAAGGATCTACAATCTGGGTTAGTTTCTTTATCCAACGAATTTAGATCCACCATCTCTGGTATGATGGAAGTGTTGAGAAATCTGATTGAAAATCTTAAGAAGTCTGATCTGAGAATGTTAAAGGCTGAGATAACTAAGATAGTTTTTCAAGCCAGTACAACCAAAGTAACCAAGATCACTACTCATGAGCTAGATGCTCTAAAGCAGATTGTGCATGATGAATTGGCCGCCATTAGGCAAGTTCTTGATTTGGGCTCGTTGAGGAAGATGAAGGAGCACAATGATCACATTCATAAGATAGTAATAGTATATTCAGCAGATGCCACTAAAGCTTAGAGAGAGATCAAGGAAAAGGTTGATCACTACTTTTCAAAAATCTATACCAAGCATGATATGACCGCGAATTTCAAAGTGTTAGCTGAAAATATGATACTACCTCCAGTCACTCAAGCTTTCAAGACTCAAGTTCGACAGTTGCAAGATTTTACTCCAACCTTGGAACGGTTCATGGAAAATAAGGATGATTTTGAGAAGGCTATGCAGTATGGTGTAGAAGTTATTCAGAATTTCATAAATCATTTAAAGCCTTATCTGAATGCACAAGCCACTGTCATTGTGCTTCCTACTATTGACCCTCTCGGTGCCTCTGATGTTGCTCCAAATCAGATCTCTGTTGCTCAAGCTCTCTCAACTCCGACCAATTCCTCAGCAATCTTCTCAACCAGCTCCTACAGCTCCACAGCAAATCCCGGTGGAATCCTCCCCTCCAACCTCCAGAGTCATCTTACCACCGTTTCAAATTCGCCCAGTTCAACCTACCTCCAAGCCTTCCAACTTACCCACCATTGATCCTTCCGACAAGGGCAAAGCCCCATTACACCCCCAAGAATAGTTGTGCGTTGTTGTTGATAGGGTGAACCCTGTTGTGATTGTACTGTGATGTCTTATAAACTTTATTCTCTTTTCTTTTTATTCTCACTACTACCATCTTTTAATCTCTTATTTATATGTTTTACCTCCTTTTTGATTATCTCAAAGGGGGAGAAATCTGTATATCTGTATATCTATGGATCTATGGGAGATACGGGGGAAATGCGAGAAATCTGTATATCTATGGATCTATGGGAGATATGGGGGAGATGCATCTCTAAAGGGGGAGATTTATATCTTTTTATGGAAATGCTTGCATAAGTATTTAAAAGGCCTAATTTCAGGGGGATATTTATATCTCATTATGTTTTTGTTCTTATTATGCCTTATTATTGATGATATCATATATTTATTAATGGATAAGCTTTGTGATTGGCTAAGAGTTGTGATTATCAAAAAGGGGGATATTGTTGAGCCCTCTGGAAGATTGTTGAATTCTTCCTATGATTGCTGTTTTAATAATCACAAATCATCAATTAATTAATCCGGTTGGATTTCTCATATACGTAATCAAAATCTCTTAATGAATCTGTGTATATTGGATGGATATGTTTTTATCTCTTTGTTATTGATTTACATGTATTCTAGAAGTTCTCCATATCAAAGGACAACGGTTGCACCGATCCATATCAAAGGACAACGGTTGCACCGATCCATATCAAAGGACAACGGTCGCACCGATGCTGATCAAATGAGTCACCGAAGATGTCTCACCGATGCTGATCAAATGAGTCACCGAAGATGTCTCACCGATGCTGATCAAATGAGTCACCGGAGATGTCTCACCGATGCTGATCAAATGAGTCACCAAAGATGTCTCACCGATGCTGATCAAATGAGTCACCGAAGATGTCTCACCGATGCTGATCAAATGAGTCACCGAAGATGACTCACTGATGCTGATCAAATGAGTCACCAAAGATGTCTCACCAATGCTGATGACCCACCGATCACTTGACACACTGATAGTCATAAACAGCTATTTGAATTTCTTTATCTTTATTTAATCTAACCAACAGTAATATTAGGAATATTTTAAATGCTTTGTCATTTATTTAATGTGTGTTGTTGGATGTCAGGGAACCGTACCTCGTACCTACAAAAAGAAATCATTTATTTTTTTAGAGCACGTGCTTTAAATAAAGGAAGGATGTGCTACTACAAATTAGTAGAGAGAGAAACATAGACAAATAGAAAGACCGCAAGGTGTGCTGGAAGAACAACAGAGCGTGAATGCAAAGAGACGACTGAACTTTCACGAGGAACTCTTTCATCAATGCTAACCAGTGAAGAGCTGAGAACGAGAACATAAAACAAGAACTTCATCGACTACTTATTCTCTATCTCTTAACCTAGAAGTCAAGGAAACATACGATACTCTGTTTTCCAGACAAAAACCAGAAGAGGACTCAGAGCGAATTCTCATCAATCAAAGGAGTCCAGAAATGCACGAAAATCACTAGAGCCATTTCTAAACTCTAAATATTTGCTCTGTGATTTATCTTTTTACATATTGAGCAGTGTGTGTTATATGCTGTATTTTACACACACACTGTCTCTTGTGCCTTAACTGGAGGATTTGTAAATCCCCACTCAACTCTCTTACTTCTTTTATTTTTCACTTGGATAGTGGCAGAGGTCGTGTGACCTGAACAACTGGTTACTGTTGTGTTTGTTCCCACGAATAACTGTGGTATATGTCTTGGACCTGGACAGCTGGTTGCTGTTGTTATCCCCGATCCAGGGTGTGGGTCATCTTTTTATAAAAGCTTTTGAGATGACTAAGTCTCAGCTTGAGACTGAACCTCTTGGTTATATCTTCTGTGCTATATCTTTCAAAGTTATTCTTTTATTCCACTGCTAATCTCTTTAAAACCAAAACTGTTTTAAAGTCACTTTGATAATTAAATTCTCTAGTGTTTATATCAGTTGTAAATCAGTAAGTTGGTTTCAAAAGTTAATCAACCTTTCTGTTTTGATTAACTGGGAAATAATCAATCCCTTGAGAACCCAACCGAACCCTTATTTTGATATAAATTCACTACAGTCTAATTCAGTATTTTATTTGGGGGTTTTAAGACAAAGTTTTTAAAACAGAAATTTAAATTGGAACTCATTTCACCCCCCTCTTGAGTATCCACTCCGACCAACAATCCCATTCACGAAACTTCTTCATAGGACATGTGTTTGCATAATGATCATGCACACTACATTTAAAACATTCAATTGATCCCCCAGAAAGAACTTCTTTCCCTTTCCTCGAGTCAATTGGATGCTTCCTTTTTCCATGGAAGGTTCTTGCTTTATGACCTTCATTTCCACATCTATAGCGTATTTCTGTCCCTTTGAAACATTTTCCTAGGTGTTTCTTTCCACATCTATGACACATAGGTTTTTGAACACACTTACCTTTATGATCATTACCTGTAGTTCCGTAGGGATTTGTTTCTCGCATATATGATGCCTTATAGAAATAACCAAGGTTTAGGTGGTCAGTCATGACTCCAGATAGTTGGTTGAGGATAAACACAAGAGTTCTCATTGCAATTCCCATATCATTCAGTTGTTCGCTCAGAAAACTGTCACAGTTTCCTTCACATCCACCGTTACCTTGGTGCCTGCTAGATCCAACCATTTACTAAAACCAAGAAGGTCAGTGTGAGTATATCATCAAAACCATCATGTACTAAAGATGAAGATAAACACTAATATATACTTACTCATTCAATTTATCTAAAAACTATGACTCTTTCTGAAATCCTAACCATTATGGTCATGTCACTTATGCTTAAAGAATACCCTAACCTCTAAAGTTATCTAAACTGACCTTTGATACCAACTATAAGGCCCTGACCTTAAACCTTACTTAATATTTAATTAAATGAATAATTCAGATTGAGGATCTTTTCAGGTTTAGAGTTTTAGAGAATTAGGACATAACTATTACATCTCAAAAGATTACAAATTAGAAACTTTTACTAAGTTTCCATAAAATAAAAACTCTTAAAAAGAAACATGTCCAGTTCCATGTTTTAGGTTGCATGACTTTCCCTTGATCCCATCCTTGACCCTATTCCATGTTAAGTCCTGTGAAAAACATTTCAAAAACTTGGGATGAGAATAAAAAGCTCAGTAAGGGATTCAAAAATAATGAAAACTGTTAGTTTTTTTCAAAACAACAAGTAAACCATGTATACTTTATCAAATTAATACTTTTCACCTTTTTGAAGTAGTAAAAACTCTTCACTGAATAAAAGTTCATTACTTACCCTTCTATAACCAAAATATTACCATAAAACCCATATAAAGATCACATAACATATAAAGGTAACTTGGGACATAAACATACTCAAGTGGAAGAACCATAAGGTTGACTTCCACACATATCACTTAATGGAATAGCCATTCGGCCAACTTCCATACATACTTAATGGAATAGACATACGGCCGACTTCCATACCCAATGCATTGGAGGTTATAACGTAACCACCCGTCCTGGTATTCACGACACCACCCGTTATATGGTTTATCACGTAACCACCCGTAAAATGTAAAAGTACCATTATAAAATTATAACACATAAAACCAACATAAAGGAATGATAACATTACCACATTTCAATCACAATATATCATTTAAATATATTGACATAGTATAATCCTTTATCAAAACCATTTTCAATACCAAAATACATAAAAGAGTATATGGTATTTATTTCATTTTGAAAACATTACAGCTTCTTGAGGAAGCCAATGACCAAATAATACTCACGGCGGTGGAAAAGGTCGTTGTCACCGCGTACGTTAAAAGAAACATTCCTTTTTGTCGTTTAGTAAAATGCTTCGTAGAAAAAAGATTCCTTTTGAATAAACGTAAAATTCAAAGGGATTTATACACCATATAAAAGAAATTTGTGTATAAAACGAAATATGCCTCAATGAAAGGAGATTGAGACGAAGTCCCTTACAAAAACAGTATCCTTGGATTAAGGATAAATCAATTACATAATTATGTGTGACATATGAATACACCAAATATAAGTGGATGTTAAGTGTAAAACAATCAGATGTTATTCACACATATTCATATAACGACATATTCAAGGAGTATAAGATTATCCCAAAAAATCAAAATTGGGTTAAGAAGTTCCCTTGCAAAAATTTGACGGCCTAACGACGTCACTACAAAATTCAGAAAATGAGTTGATGAGAGATAAAAAGGGTATCTCATCACTTGGACATAAAATTTAAATCAATAAGGATATAGAAGAACATATCCCAACATAATATTATGTGAAAAATACATAACAAAAGAAGTCTTTTACAAAAAGAGGAGGGTGAAAGGTTCCCTTACCGACATGGGTATCTTTCGAGACATGCACCTCGTGAAAGAAGGACAATACAACATTGATGTAAATACTCATAAATGAAATTATATTACACAATGAGTAAAATAATGGGCAGTACATACACCACTCAAAGGAAATTGTGGCAAATGTAGCATAAATCTCACGGGAATAAAAGCGAGATGAAAAAATCTCTTACGAAAACTCAGCAGCCTAACGACGCCACTTAAAACTTCCAAAATGGATTGATGAGATCAAATAGGGTCTCTCATCATATTAACATAAAGTTTACAGAAAGAGGAATATAAAAGAACATCCCCCATAAAAACAAAGAAGTTCTTAAAATAAGTGACATAAAGGATAGTACTTAAAAAGAAAGAGAGAGGTTAGATCTCTTACAAATATTCGACAGCCTAACAGCGCCACTCAAAACTTCCAAAATGGATTGATGAGAGAGAATAGGGTCTCTCACCATATGAACATAAAAATTGCAGTAAGAGTAATATAAAATAACATCCCAATAATAAGAAATATGAGCTTTAAAAGTAATGACATAAAATAGTGTACTTAAAAATAAAGAGAGGAGTAGGATCCCTTACCTCGGGTCCGACTTGACTCGATCGTTTTTTAACGTCCTTAAAATCGGGTAACTCCCTTTGGTTTGAGCTCAAAGACTTCCTTGGGAAGACTTCTGCCCAAAGTGAGGCTTCAAGGAGTAATAGAGGGAAGTTGAGAGACAAAATGGGCAGAGGTTGGCCGAGCCAAAGGCTTTGGGAGTGTGGGTAATGAGGTAGCGGTGGGGGCCTTTTATAAGAGGAGAGGAGGGGCACTCTTGTAAAGTTACAAAATGTTACTTTATTTTCAAAAGAGATTCGGATTTTAAAGGCCCAAAATTAATTTATTTCTAGGATAAGGTGATAAGGGTTCGAAATCCACTCATCCAATAGGTTTTGGACATGTTTAGGTCTTAGATATTACATTATCTTTCCATTTTATTTAAATCGTTAAATAATGAGGTCATCGCTGCATCATTATGATGTCATAAATAATTTAATTTATTTAATGTCTAAAAATTATAAAAAAAATACTATTATGTAGGAAATATTTTTATATTTACAATGACTATTTATAGTAAAAAATATGACTTGTATAACCCCATGTAAAAAGTGTTTTAGTAAAACATCTCATGTTTGTGTCATTTTTACTTTAACATTAAATAAAAAGATATTTATGTCATTTTCCAACCAAAGTGGCTCCATGGGGTCCCCAAGTTGACCCATGGATTGTCTTGGTCGGCCATGACACATCCAATGAGGGTGGGACATTTGTCTAGGTCATTTAATTTTATTAAAACATTATTCTTACCTTAAACTACACTAATTACCTCTAATCGCGATTAAAAACTTAATAAGTTACTATTCACCAAAAAATTATTTTAATCCCATTGAACCGCATTTTACTTCTTAATGACAACCATGTATGTCGGATTTTTGAAATTAAAAACACAATGATGGAAAAATTTCATTTAAATGGAAAATCAGTTTTTATAAGTACCACTTAGTGGTTTCACTATTCATCAAAAATTGAAGTTTTTCAGAAAATTACCAAAAGTTCACCCTAAGCTATATTTGATATTCCGAATTCAAAAATGATGTCTATTTTAAAAAATTCAGAACATATAAGTTGCATTAATTAATTTAATAATTAATTCCCGCTGTCAAAACAAATAGCATGTTTTTATGAAACAAAATGTATCAAAAGATTGACACTAGTTTAAGTCCGATTTCAAAGTGAAATTAATTCCAACGACCACTATTGGATTAAATGGTAAAAATATATTCTAATTTCACTTTAAAACCAATTCAAAAGATAATCTAATCATATAAATAAATTAGATTAAAAGAGGTTTTGAATTAAAATACAACATTTTTCACTATTCATTAAAAATTGAACTTTTTTGGAAAAATACCAAAAATTTACGCGAAGTAAACTTTGATGTCCCGATTCTAAAGAAGAATTTTATTTTGTAAAATATAATACATAAAATTTTCAAAAAGTGGATTTAAAAGAGGTTCTCCATCAAAAGGTGGTTAATCGACCTTTTAAAGAATATTAGAATGTTTACGCTTAAAATTGGATTCATTTGCATTTTTTAATCCTCTAACATTTATTGTAAAAAGTAAAAATATTTGACAAACATATATAATAATTTTTTAGTTAGTTCTGTTCATTCCCGCCATTAAAATGGCTAGGCGTTAACTACTATTTAAAATAATATTATTTTATTATTAGAGTGCAACGTAAGATTCCCAAGAAACTCGTTGTTGCGTGTTGGGTACGCCCTCGAGCATAGCATACCCTTTAAAGTAATATCAATATTTTATTCACAAATATGGATAAATATAAAAATGTCATATTCCTTATTTACCTGGGGTGTTACAATACCTCTAGGTTCCAATATGATTTTGTTACCTAGTCAAGTGTCACACAATATTCACGTAAGGATAAATATTGCCCTTTTATCCTAATAAAATATTTATTATTGATTATCAAATAATAATGAACCATAAATTTTATCAATCAAGGTCCTGAAGAACTCATTTATTATTGTAAGGATTCTAAAAATTTACTATATTATGTAGGATTTTATATTTATTATCACCATTATCATTTTATGTACAATATACATACCCTTTATGGTTATATTCATATTAATTTTATAGTATATATAATATAGATACTAGTTCATATTATATATGATAATTAGTTAATTAAAAACCCATTATATCTCATATAATGGTAAAGAAATTAATCACATTACACATATCAATTCAATGCATAGACATCGATTATAGTAAGACATAAGTTTCAACATGTTTAAAGGATATATTGGACTAGAGTATGGGGCATGTGATATTTCACATTAGGTTTGAGTGGAAACCCACTACACTTAATTTCACTTAAGGGGAATAATCAAATCATCCATATTTCCATCAATTATTTATGTGAGTCTTATATAAATATTACACAATGAGAATATATCATCTAACTATACAGTACTCTAACATGTATCTTATGTATTTTTCATTTATTGGATGTGGATATGATAACACTAAAAGAATAATGGGATTGTATTCTTCATATAAACAAGTCGAGCATGACATCCATATAATAAGTTTAGAGTAATCATTTTCCTCAACAGCTTGGGATATGAAACTCTTTGCATCAATAATGGTTCTCTAGGGAAGAGAGTCACACTTCATCACACATTCATGCACGAGAGTTCCTAGGAATTGGTTAACCCTAAACCATTGTTCAATGCTACTGTAGTGGTTTAATGAAATTACCAACACTCATTATGGATTGAGGAAAATAATAGAACTTAATTAGGAACATAATATGTAAATTAAATACACAATAATAATGAAACAAATTATATTTTTTTTAAAAAGGTTAGAAATATTTTAGATCAAACTTGATTTGAAATATTCAAGTCTCCTTCGATATTCACGAATAATGATAATCTAAAATTCCTTGGATGGATCCTCTTTTTATCCAAGTGATTCTAGATATCCTTTTAAGGAAATAGATAGAATAAGTAATGATAAATATGATAATGAACTTATGGGGTGAAGAAAAATATAGAAATCTCTTAGAATAGTAACACTCTAGAACACTAAGAACAAATTTTGAGTTCTCTTAGTGAAAATATTTTTAACACCCCTTATCCTTACTATTTAGTAGGATAAATTAAATCTATATCCTCCAAGGGATCCAAATTCGTAGTAAGCCAAATGAGGGGCACTAAATATCCTCAAATGATCACTTAGAGTATTAAATAGCCTCTACAATTAGTGTAAGTACCAAAACATCTTTAGAGGTGCATTAGTGAGCCTAAAAATTTATTAAACCTTGAAAAGGATGTGTTTAAATGGAATATCAAGGAGGGATTAAGAATTTTCACAAGAAATGGGACTTAGAAACCTATTACTCCAAGATTAAGACCAAATCCCATTTGGAATTTTCCATTTTCTAATATTTATGTTTTAATAATATAAATAACTCATTATTTATATTATAAGACCAAATTATTTATTTAATTAAATAATTATGATTTAACTAAATAATTATGATTTAATTAAATGTTTGAAAATTCTTAAACAAAAATATGATTTGTTTTATATAATAAACATAATTGTTTTATGTATTAACTGATCTCATTAGTCTAAAAAGATCAATTGGTATTGTGTTAGGTGTGACCCTAATTTCCTTTTTTAAATTTAGAAATAATCTTGTATCTTATTCATAATTATAAAATAAGGGTAATATCTAGTGACATGTCATATCTACCTAAATTACAAGGGGGTTTGGTTTGATCTAATCCACCACATGAAAACTAACAAAGATCTTTTATCCTTTAACATCAATATGGAGCGTGAGACATGGATAATGTAAATATCATATATATTATCTATTTTCTCAATTATTTATATAATTAAATCATATATAATGTAATTATCTTGGAATAAACATGCACTTAGACAAAAATTAATTGAGGTCCTTGATGAGATAACCTATCATACGGGCAGACACATCTTATCTTGGTTAATCTTAGATATCCACTTGATTAAAATAACACACAATCAACTTATAATATTAAAAAATCTCAAATAAATTTATATAAGTATCAAAGTAAAATACCTCATAAGTTAGAAACCTCTTTGGAAACCTCAAGTTAAAGGATTCAAATCCAATGTTTAGTTAAGTAACACTAATGAAATATATATGACTATCCATGTGGTGTACTTTAAGTTGGTCAATTTGAATACATGTTCACTGAATTATATCCTATATTTGATTATTTGAATATTATACAAGTGATCTTAATCATACTAATCTTAATATATCATCATGACCCAATATAATGATCATCATCATGGATAACCGGGTAAGACATTTCTTTTTAAGGGTTTTGATCATATCATCTACCATATTATAGGAAAAAAATAAATCAATGATAATGTACTAAAATTAATATACATTACATGATACCTCATTTATCTAAGACAAAAAAATTGATTTTAATTAGGGAACAAAAACTATCACAAGCATCAACACCATTAATGCAAATAGGTATCACAACTCTTGGCTCATAAGATATCTAAATCCTTACTATCACATAAGCACATAATAATGGTGTATTATAAAGGGTATCACATTGTATTTTGTACACCACACCTCTAGAAATCATTTTGTGCATGGGTCATAATATATTTAAGTCTCAAATAGTTTCACAATATAATATTTGAAAAAATTAAATAATTAGAACTTTTTTTATTGCACCAATATTATAAAACATTGTTATAAAAAATGAAAAGCTTTGTTATGTTGTAATTTTGAGGTGAAAAAGATACCCTTGAAATTATTATCCTAGATAAATAGGCTGTTAATCTATGGGGGGGGGGGGGGTAAATTGTTTTTTATAAAAACATTACAATTTTCTTCATCTTAAAGTCTTATGAATATCATAAATATAAAATTTTGACAATCCAAAAAATTATAAACCTCTAAAATATATCAAAGTAAACTTTAATAAATGTAGTGGAAATTAAGTTTGTTAGAATTCCATGTACTTCCAAAAAAAATAAAAAATTATGCCGAAATAATAACAACCACTAAATAAATATGGCATAGTGAAAATAAAAAAAAACATGGAGTACTAATTTACAAATAAAGTACCCCATAAAAGACATTATAAAGATATTTTTTCAGATAAAACTAAGGGGAATCATAAACCCAATTCAAGGTATCCTCAACTATAACCTATAAAAGGGTATCCTAAAATTTAACATTCAATAACCCCAAATCTAGTTATCATGAGATATTTTTTACTATATTACATTAGAAAAAAATAAAAGAGATCACATCCTATGAGTTAAAATAATTTTGTAGTCTTAAGATGCTAGATTCATACATGAATTTAATGTTACATTCAAAAAATAAAAATAAAATACAACTTAAATTCCATTGATAAATTTATTATTTATTCTAGTATATCCTAGGAAATCATTAAAATTTCACTTATGGGTACCTTGGGGATAAGTAGAAAAGTAAATGGGTGATATTATATTCTTATTAAAGGAAAACATGCAATTAAATACATCATAGAATAAATAAGGCATGAATAATATTACAAAGAATAACAATAATAAAATATTTTATATAACTAATATCATAAATGATAAATAGATCCATATATAAATTAATAACATAAATAATATCATGGATAATAATAACTGGTTTCATAGTGATATAATTCATAATGCTTGATATCATAATCTTACTTTCTTTTCCTTAATCCAGAAAATCATACATAAATAGGTAATTCATATGACCAATACCCAATATAGTTTGTCTCAATAGAACTAACAGTGAATTGAGGGTAAATATAATATCAGGTCCCACCCATCAATTATGAATTCTATTGAATTAATCATATTAAATGAGTGAATAAGAAATAAAATACAAAATCAACATGCCTTTGTAATCAATAAACATATGTATTCGAAAACCAGAATATTGAATGTCAATATTTTCCCTAGTTAATAAATGAAACTATATGATTATATTCTATCTAGAGAAATAATGTTTATGGTATCATTATAGAATATTTTTATTATGTAATAATAATATTTAAAGTATGTTGAAGTAGATGACACACACCGTTTTAAAGTCATTATAAATTCTATTTGAAAACATGAAGGAATATCATTTTATTCTAAAAATATTTTAAAAAAAATACTTGAATTATGTGAATATTATTTTCTTTCGAAAACCCTGGAATATGATATGTGGATATTTATAATTAATAATGACTATTAATATTGGAAAATGTAGCCATGTGGTAAACTTAAAAAAACATTCTTTCCCATTATTCAAATAAAATTACTTTTATGGAAAAAGTTGAAAATATTTCATTAAAAAAATTTAATGGATAGTAAAAGTTAAATAAAATTAACCTTTATAAACCATTTATGTATATAAAATTACATACTTGAATCAGAATAAACAATATTCATATAGAAAAGAAATATTATCGACCAAAAAGGAGAAATAATGTTGGCTTTTCTTACAAACTTTATTTCTATCATTTTGAGTACTAAAAAGAGGTAAAATGGAAATAATACTGTAAAAAAATATAAATAACCAAATGAAAAAGAAAATATAAGGATTTTATGAGAATAATAAAATATAATTTTCCCTTAATGGAAATCAAAACATTAATAATCTTGATAAAAATGAGATTGTAACATAAACCATTTCATTAGATTCCCCCTTGGCCATACACACTCCAAAGATCTATATAATACATTTATATTTATTATTAATTTATATTATATCTATAATTATATCAATATTTTTTGATATTATTTATTCAAAAATTATTTTTACCCATTTTCTCATAATTCGTTTTTAAAATTAATTATTTTAGTGTTAAATGTTTTGGTTATTATGCATGTTTTGATTCAGTGGCTCCAGTCCTTGAACCATGTTCATGGTTTAATAAATTAAATAATGTTAATAATTTAATATATATAATATTTATACATAAAATACAATTTTATTACCATTTATGTATGGTGTTTTAGAAAAAATAATTACATCACTTCATGGAGGAGGCAGTACGTACGTACACACAAGTGATGTTTAGGGAAATCCAATGGTTATGAGGGAAAGAGATTAGATAAAAATTTATCTTTATAGAATCATATTTATGTTATAAATATCATATATATTCATTAAATCCATATATATCATCATCCATAATAGGAAATGATGAAAAATAAAATACATCTTTTTTTAGAGGCGGTTGTCCGTACATACACATCATTGATGCTTTCATTTTCCATTAGATATAACAAAGATAGAAAATGGATGTTCTATTAACATAAAAAAATTTAACTATACTAAATATATATTATTTATGTTAATATTATTATAGAATATTTAGAGGAGGTTTAAGATGAAATAAACTTCAAAGGTCTTAATAAGTATATATACCTCTTCCTCAGATAATCTTTATTTAAAAACATCTTAAGGATTTTTGGATGGGTTATTGGAGAATTATAAAATCTCTAGGTTTTTTATTAGGGTTTTGGAGAATTATTTTGGTAGATATTTCTTGATCTTAGTGGATCAATTTTTATGAATAACTAAGGATACTATATTCTCTATTAAAAGTGAGAGGAGTGACACTCTTTTAAATATTAAGAACGTTTAAATATAACAAATGTATTTCTAATAGAAAGTGGTTAAAGGTTAGTATGATTTATAAGATATGATTTTTAAGGTCTAACTAAACTCAGATATTCAAATTTAGACAAATTTTTTAGATATTTGAAGCCTTATCTTTTAGTTTAGCCCCTTTCAACCCTTACCGCGATGACCAATTTTTACCATGTTAACTATTTATTATGAAATAAATTAAGTTGAGACTGTTACCAATATTGATTATTATAATTAAAAATATGGAATAAATTTTAATATATTCAATTTCTATTAGTAGATAAAATTAATTTTAATATAAGTATGCAAAGCATAACAAAAAACATTTTTTTTGATAAATGATTGTTTAAGTATAAAAATGATTTTACACCCAAATCATGTATATAATTGATTATTATGACACTTATTTTTTTATTTATAAATAAGGTATAGTTATGTGACATGAAAAACAATACAAAAACTAATTTAACATTGTAATTACCTAATTAAACAAGAATATTATAAATAGTTCTTTTATTTGAATAAAACATAACTTTGTTTTTAAAATGTCAAACATAGGCTTTTAAATCCAACATAATATTTTTAATTTCTTCATTTTAATTCTTAAATATATATATTTTGTCTATAATAAAGGATTTAAAAACTATATATTCATTCTTATACCATAACTATGTCATAAAAGTGATAATATTTTTAAAAGCAACATTTTTTACTGTTCACCTAAAAATCAATTATTTTAGAAAAATCCTAAAATTCACACTAAGATAAACTCAACCTTATAAACTCAAAAGTGATTTAAATTTTATAAAATTAAATTTCTAAAATTTATAACTTTTACTTTTAAGTATAATTATGAACTATTTCTATTATGATGATAAAATAATAATATGCACATTGGGAAATAATTTAGGAATGTAGTGTTTATCTTCTATAATAGGTTCTTTAGTATTACGTAGCCTATAAAAATTATTGTTTTCATAAAAAATAGAATATATATACTTAAACCATTGATTAGTACCACTTCTATAATCTATAATCATGGTACTATCACCCTCAATGAAAGCCTTTAATCAATACGATCGACCATAGTGTCCACTTCTATAATTCATAATCTTGGATATGTCTTCCAACCATATAATCCCTTGATCATTAAGGATCAATAAAATAAACATCAAAAAAATAAACACTAATATATTTTAGAATTAAATATCAAATACATAAGCTCTTAGAATAAATCTTATAAATAAGGGTTACAATGATTAGGGGCTCTAAAAAAATAAGCAGTTTCATAAATTCAAGCAATTTAAAACTTTTAAAATTATCAATTAATGTTTTTATTATTTTCCTCAAATAATATATCTATTTATTGAAAATAAATCTAATGTTAATATTCTATAAACATCTAGTTTTGTTGTAATAATATCTGGTATAACTTTATCATATATAAATGAACTCATTATATCTCCATATCTGCTGGTGAAGTTATCCAAAATACCTATATTTATTAAAATATAGACATATTGACATTCATGATAACAACATCTAGAAATAAAGTTACTATAAATTTAAATCAACATATTAACAGACTTAAATATAATTATCAAGTAAAAATAAATTATATCATGAGTGTTATGTGATTTTCAAAACTAAGGAAAAAATGAGTCTATGACTCAACAATTCCACCCTTTTTGGAAATCAAAAACATGAAAGAAAAATTTTAAATAAAATATTTCTGGAAATAATATTATTATGTTAAGAAACTCCCCCTTATAAAAATAAAATAATTTTACAAAAAACATTGATTAAATTATATTTTTAAAGATATCCCCGATATAAAATTTACTCCTCTTTGAAAAAGATTATTTATCTTTTCTATTTTTATATTTAGAAATTTTTTCAATTTCACCCCATGTGATATAAAAAAAATAAATTCGTAAAGAAAAAAGTGCCCAAAAGTTAAAAATAAATTCCCATAGAAAGCATATTTAGTTAATTTTTAAAGAAAACTCCCTTTTAATCATCAAAGAACTTCCCCCTTTTATTTTTCAATTTGAGGAATTGAAATAGGAAACAAAATACCTTTCTCCCATATAGACCATACATTAATATAAGCGTTCATGCATCAATAATTGATAAAAATATGAGAGAAATGAAAAAAAATTCAACCAAAAGTAATTTAAAAACATAAATGAAGGTATCTGAGATTTAAATATGATTGAATAGAATTATATTCCATTGATATTCAAAGTTATGTTTTATCCAATATCCACAACTTCTTAAAAAAATTATAAAAAAATTTAATCCTTTTTTAAGAAGTTAATCCATTGTGTACTTAAACTTCTTAATTTTATTTTATTGTTTCACTAACTTTCATTCTTAGTTTACTAGCTTCATCTCTTGTATAACTAAATTTTCTTCAAGATTGGAAATATTCTAGTTCTGCCCTAAAATCTTTTCTTTCTTAACTTATAATTTATTACCCGACTCTTATAAACTAAAATTTTGGTGATTCATCTCATTAAAGTATTTATAAATAACTTAAACCTACTTATCAATATCATTTATAGAATATTTCATTCCTTTTAATCTCTTACATAGAGTATCAATATTTCCAAACAAACAAGCAAATTTCTTTCTCATAGAGTTGATGTATTTGTATTGAGATTCCAAGTACTTAAATTTTCCATCTTCAATATATAGTATTCATATTCTTTATAAATATTTTTAAATATATTTTAGCTTCAGAAATAGTATTAATAATATGAATTTTCTATTTTGAAAGATAAGTTTTGATAACATGACCTTGTATCAAGTTCACTTGTGTATTAAGTTCCAAAAATATTTATGTCACAATATTCATTTTCTTCAGTAAGTTATATGTTGATTCAATATTTTAATATATAATTTTCACTTTATAACATGAAGAAGATTATGATGAGCTGTAGGGGTTTTGTTTCTAAAATTCAAGATCCCTAGTTAATAGTTAGTTTTTAACTTTTTATAGTGAAAAATAAATTATTTTAATATGATATAATTTTCCATTATTGATTCTATTTCATCCATTTTCATCTTCCAATATTTCATTTTTAGTTATAGTTATACTAGATGACCAAGAACTGAAACTAAATTGATCATCTGATAAACTGATCTCCAAAAAAGGAGATGTAAATCTTACTTTAGAAAATTCTTTTATTAACACAGCTTAAACTTGTAAAAAAATCTATTTCCACTGAGTAAACATTTGAACATATTATTTGATAATAGAAAATTCATTCCTAGTTACTTTCATAGTAGTAACTACCAGTGGAATAACCACTGATAGAATGAATTCTATATTCTTATCATCTGGTTATCTAACTTATTAATTAAGAGAGGATAGTTATGAGGATTTATATTGAACTTCCATCACCATTTTATTCCCTTTTCTTTCAAATTTTAACTTCCTCAGAATAAGTGCCTCATTAAAAACATATTCTCTAATAGTAACAGAGGGTAAGATAGTCATCACTACATTATAAGCTCTTATATTTTGGTAGTAATACGTTTTCTTCTTTTCTTTGGTGAGATTTCAATGATTTATTACCTTAAATCCATTGATTCCTCTTTATCTAAGCCAAAATAATTCCTTTCATTAGCCTTTATTATTTATTATTCCTAATCTCATCAGATTTTTCTTGTAATTATTTTGTACTTATATTAACCATTTTCCAAAAATATTCACTATTTTTTGTAACTCTCTTTTGTAAAGGATGTTTATATTAAAGTTCAACTTATTCATGTTTCTTATTCATAGTATTTGAATTTCAAAAAAATACTCCTTAGGTATTTTCATCTTCTCCTTTTATGTCTTCTTTAATTTTTTTTAGTTTTTCCTTTGATTTATTTCTAAGAATCATGCGATGCATATTCTAAGGATTTTTAAATAAACTAATTTCTATTGAAGTAATAAATTAACCTCATCAAAGATATAGTTTCAATATTGATTTGATTTTCCTTTACCTTTTAATGATGAGTTTTATTCTCAAATCCTTTAACTCTCAATTGATTTACTAAAATTATGTTCAATATTTGGGAAAATAATGAGATCTTCAACTTCACTATTCCTATATAGATTACTTCTATTTATCACCAAACAAACATTTAAAGGTTAAAATTAAGCATGATAACTAAAAATTAAAAAACATTGATATCTTGTACTTTCACATCATCATTGTATCATTTCCTCGATTGTAGGAAATATTGTACCAAATTAAATACAATCCATACTTTTGGTGACATATGATTCATTACATATACTTTCTTCTTAATAACATACAAAATTTATCCATCCACACTCAATAAAAAGGGTAAAAAATCCTCCATAAGTTTGTGTGAAATAAAAATATACTCAACTTTCATTAGTAGTCCTAGTACGTCAGAACACCTATCCAATGTTAAACTTAGAAGATTCTAAAAAAGCATAAATGAAACACAATTTTTTTTATCTCTGGACTCTATAAGTCTCATCATTCTATAGAACTCGTAGATGATAGATGAAAATTTAATCTCATAGTATCCATTGCTATAATTCCATATTCTCATCCTTGGAATTTATTTATATACTTTATTAAAAATTCATTATTCAGATACAAGTCTCGGTTAACTAACCTTTCTTATATTATTTCCCATTATTTAAATCTATATAACAATACATGTCTTTGTTTGAAATTAAACATCAATTTAGAAATTGAACAATTTTCAATGAAAAATTTTAATTGAATACGTCTAACCAAATATAGGTCCACTTGTTTATATAGGTTTTGGGGAATAGATTTAGAAATCGTGTGCTCATGCCCAGGTAACTGTGTGGTCAATTTTGGGTTCTAGGGGTAGGGTGAATGGGTTTTTCACAGTTTTGGAAATCATACTGAAACTGTTCATGAGGTTTTGGCAATTTGGACAGTAGTGTGTGCATGTTTTGTGGATAGTTTGGTCAACCATGTGGTCAAACCATGTGCGCTGTTGAGATTATTAAAAATTGAAAATTCCATATTTTCCCCTCCATGTTTATAACCCAAAATTGGGGTTCCCTCCCATCCTTTGACCTAGGTGCACCAGGGAGACTCACCAAACCCCTCTACTTTTCTCCCCAACCTCCATTGATGCTTATTTAATGTTACTACGGTGAGTTCTCTGGGTTTTTGGTGAATTTTCTCCTCCCTTCTCCTTTTCCTCTAGATATGTTGGTCTCTCTTAGTGGGGTTTCCCCCTTGGATAAAACCTATGGGTTAGGGTTTATGTGTAGCTAGTTTTCTTTGATGATATGGTGTACGTATTATGTCTCGTTCTTGGATCTTTCTTCTCTCAAAGTTCAGTTGCATTATCACATCATTAAGGTATGTGTTTTAATTATTTTCATTTCTGGTGCCATCCATTGATGGTTTCATGTTTTCAAATAATTTATAAATATTTTTCTCATGCCTATTATGTATTGGTATTTATTATAGTGATACTTTGGTGTTTGTGGTTGGGTGAAAAAATGGATTTTCAAAGGATTCTTATGTTTTTTCCTATAATATTATATAGAAAAAGTGTTTAATAAAATGTATATTGTTTTATGGAAATGAAGTTAATCTCTTGTTGTGATATTTGGCCTTTTTTATATTTTGGTACTTCGGTTGAGATGAAAAATTGGGCGTGATGTATGATTTAGGTGCCTCTTTATGGATTGATGGGTTGTGGTGACATGTTTGAAAATTCTATTTCCATTTTTAAATGATTGTTTTTACTTTTTTAATTATGTAAAATTATTAGGTTTGGTTTGAAAGTAATTAGAGATTCTAAAAAATGGGATTTGGGTGTTTTCATGGATACTTAATCGGTGTCATTAGATGTTGGTACATCCATGGGTAAATTGGGTGCACACATGGATGGGCACTCAAATAAATATGACACTTAAAAATGATGTTTCCTTGAACCTTAGTTTTTTTAAAAAATTTATTATTTCTTCCCTATCCCCATTATTCCTAAGATAATTCCTCAATTTCAAAATGGTAATGTGTTTCTTCAAGTGCTTTAAAAATGTGACTTCATAGGTGTTCTTAAAAAAATGTCCCGTTTGGGGTATTGTGCAACATTTTGATGAAGAATTTGGTATAAAGGTCCATTTGGAATGTTTTGAGTTTATGGTATGTTTTAAATTGGATTTTGTAAATATCTTGGAAATGGTCTTGGAAACACATTGAGTTTGAAACGATAAAAGGTTTAGTTGTAATTTTCATGGTTTTTGTGAAATGATTGTTGCTTTGGAAATACAAATACTCGGTTGGAATTTTAGCTCATTTTGAGAAATTATTTTAAAGATTATGTGATGTGAAGGATTATTTGGGACTTGTGAATGGTTTATTATATGATGGGAACCCCAATGGAGGATTTTCCCCTATGGGTTATCATGTGGGTGGTGTCTGCATTTGAGGTTGGCAAGTGCGGTGATAACAGGTAATGTGAATCCTGCGTACAAGGGCCTCCTACTTACACATTCTACTATTACCATGTGTTTACTAGGTGTCTTTTATAGGGTTGAGTAATGGTTTATTATTGACCCCAATTAGACAAGTTGATACCCCATTTAATTGATAGGGCTTGGTGGGACATGCCACTAGATTGGTTAATTTAGGGCGGCCAGTTGGTTTTAAACTATGGAGTTTTACCATATGCCGATAGGGGTGTGTTACCTAAGTAGATAAAAATATTTCTCTATTTATGTTTATAGAATTCCCATAATCACTAACTTTATGTTATTTCTTTAATTTTTATTGCATTTAGATTCCATCTAGTACTTCGTATTTATTTTCAGCATAGCCTAGTATTGCTTTGTTCGAGTTTTTGGTTTGGGATTTGATTTCTAAAGTGTATGCTTGTTTTGAAAATAAAGTGTGGTGTGTATTATTTTGAATAAATAAAATGTATTTTATTTATAAAAAATGATAAAAAATAATTTTAATATATGTATTTCAAAATGTCATTTATGGACTGTTTTTGGGAAAGGAAATGTATGGATTCTGTAGTGGTTTCTTACTAAGCTGTTAACATCACACCCTACTTATACCATATAGCGTCAATAGACGCAAGATGTTTTGTAGGATTAGGATTCTAGTTTGAGTTCTCACATTGGATCAGTTTAGTCCTATGGTTGGAGGTGACCAAGAGGTCACATGGAGATCATGTTGGTGTGTTTAGTCCCTGTTTGTATTTAGTTTCTGTTTTGTTTTTTGTTATTGTATTTGGACCAGTTTATATATATTTACTTAAGCTTAGTTATGTTTGGTTATTTCTTTTTTTCTATTTATTCATTTAGTCTTGTTTTATTTAAAAAAAAAATCATTCCCACAGTGATTAATTTGATTCCCGACATTAGTTTCCATCCCATGGGGATTAGGAATGCCCTTCGGGCCATGTATCAGATCGATTAAGATGCTAGGTTGGTTGAAACTCCATCTAGGATCATGAAAAAAGGTATTTGAGGAGGCCCATGTTATTTGGGACATCATGTATATTTGGGATTAAAACTATCATGACTCAGGAGGTAGGAACGAGAAGAGCATTGTGAACTCTTTCTCATTCTGATCCTCGAGTTACCAGGGGTAGTCCAAAATTTTAGTCTTTTATCTTATTTTGGATTGAGGAATGATAATGGAGGTGAACCAGTGTCATGTATTGATCTCACATAAAGTAGGGAACCCTTTGGACTTTTAGTATATGGTTTGGGCTCCTCCTAGTTGTTGATTTTTACTTGGGGTATGTCCCACTACCATGTCACAAAGTTAGGTATGACTACTAGTTCCTAATTTAAGTAGTTTGGAATGAGTTATGTATTTTCTCGGTCTCAGTTCATGTGAGTTAATTTTTAACATGAAAATGGTTTTTGAAATAGACATAATTTTTTTTAAATAATTTAAGATTAGAAAAATGGGTTGTAAAGGAAAAGGGTTTGGATTGAAAATTTAACGAATTCTTGGGTTTTGATAATTAAATGATAAGTGAGACCATTGGTACTACTTATGAATGTTCACATATGTGTGTGTGTGTGTGTATGGAAAGTTCATGTGGAAATTTTTGTGTGAAAAATGTATGTGAAAGTGGATGATCACATATGTGGGGGTTTATGGGATGCCATGGGTGAATGTTTGAAATCAAAGGCTTGGCCTAATTTATTTAAAATGGATTTGAATAAGAAAATGATTTTAGAAACTTGTTTTGGTTTAAAGGATGAATTTCATTATTTGGAATGTATCCCCAAAAGAAGGTATTTATAAAAATTGAAATGGAAATTCTATTTTTGAAAAGAGGAAATTTGTTTTGTTTGTTTGTGTTTGGTTTTTGAGCCTATTATTTTGGCTTGGGATATCCTTCTCAATTGTGTTTCGAATTTATGTTGATTGTGGATTTGTGTTTCTCAGGTTGATCAGAATATGCCACCCAGAGAGGTCCCCAATGTTTATAATGAGTCATGCCCAATTTCTGGTTCTTCCCAAGTGTTTCCTATTTATCGTGGTGATTGAGGTCTGTTAGAGATAGTGGAGTGTCTTGAAGAGGTTAAGCGCATCTTCAAATTGTTGGGAACTCCCAAATATGTAAGATTCAATGTTGTACTAGGTTTATTTGAAGGTATAGATTTATATGAATGATATATTTTTTTATCTTCCATTTATTAATATTGGGATGATGTGGGATGTGTTTATATCAATCTTTATCTGATGGTTTATACCTGAGGAGGTGAAGACTAAGAAAAGGGAAGAGCTCATGTGTATTTATTAAGGAAAGTGGACAATTAAGGACAATATTGACCACCTCAAAGATCTAGTTTCCTTTTCTATAGAGTTATTTTCATAAAATATATTAAAGGCTTATCTTTTCCTTTAGTGTCTTCATCTAGAGATCAAAGACTCATTCCAATCCTCCAAGGATATTTATTATGAAAAGTTAGTGGATGAAGCATTTTTAGATGAGTTGGTTTCTGGAGCATATATTGTTGGTAATCCAGTGTCTCTAAATGCTCATGAAGGTTTCCCATTTTTCAAGTAGTTCATTCCAAAGGAACCTATCATTGTGGAGTCTCTTTTTTTAATTTCATTCTCCAGTTCATCAAGCTATTCTCTTGTGTGCCACTAGTGTGGTCGGTTCATGCATTCAAAGAAGTCTTATCACAATCCTTTGATGTATTTCAATCATTGTTTCCATTTGGGTCACCTTTAGAAGTTTTTTAGGAAGCATTACTTGAAGAACATGTCTTAATAATATGATTTTAGTTCCTGACTGTAAGGTAGTCGATGATTTAGTCATCAGGGCTTCATCGACATGCCTCAAAGTGAAGTTGTGCATAGTTAAGAGTCATAGGTATTATGGGAAACCTTATCCTTTCTTATTCCTTCTATATTGGGATGGAGACATTTAACATTTCCTTATTATAGTTTTTTTTTATTTTTATAAGTTCATCATTTCACTATTAAAGTGTGAAGGAGTTTTTATATTGTAATCAGAGTAGTTGAGTTTATTTAAATGCATCTCTTTTAATTATTTGTTCTTATTTTAATGTTTTTAGCCTTTGTGTGGCCTAGTATCAGTTTTAGATTTTATTTGTGTTCATTTTAAAGATGCTTGAGTTTTGTGGAATTGATGGATGGTGGTTCCAGGTTTTCTATTTGAAGTCAAGTTATTTTCATGGGGTTTCCCTTTATGTTGGGATTTTTTGGTTTGGTTTGGGATTTGTTTTTTCATGGAAAGGGTGTTTCATGGTTAAATTGGATAAATTTGGGTTGGATCATGTTGTGAGTTCCCAGTTTAATTGGTGGTATTATTTGAGTTCTTATAGTGTGGATAACTCTCTCATGTTCTCCTATTATTCCTCATGTGTTATTTTCCTCTAGTATTGGTCAGTTGTGACTTGTGAAGGGAAATTCCACCCCAAGGTTCATGGTTTCTTTCTATTTTGATTAGGTATAGAATCAAGTTTTTTTTACCGTTCATCTGGGTAAATTTTTAGGGGAATAAAGTGTCTGTGGTTGGGAAAATTATCACACCATGACCTTTGAAATTATTTTATTTTATTTTTTTGTGGATTTTTATCTTTTGTTAGAGGTTTGGGATGGGTCCCTGGTTTAAATTTTCATGTTTTTGAGTTTTTGGGTGGCATTTTGGCTTGTCCATGGTTTGGGTGCACATTTTGAGAAACTATACACCCATGCCCCGGTAACTAGGAGACCTGTTTTGGGGTCCAGTAGTAGGGCACACTTGTTGTGCATGGTTTTGAAAACTATACAGAAAGTTTTTGTGAGGTTTTCTCAATTTTTATAGTGGCGACTACATGGTTTACACACAGTTTTGTAAACCGTGTGGGTAAACCATGTATGCTGCCCAGATTATTAAAAACTAGAAATTACAAGTTTTCCCCTTCGTGTTTTTAACCCTAAATAAGGTTTTATTCCCCTAATCTAACCCTACTCTAATATATGATCACTATGGGGCTTCACCAAACCCCACTCCCTTTCTCCCCAACCTACATTGATTCTTCTTGAAGTTTCCTAAGGCGAGTTCTTTGGGTTTTTGGTGCATTTTCTTCACCATTCTCTTTTCTATATGGAGATCTTGGTCTCTCTTGGTGGGGTTTACCTCTTGGAAAACCCATATGGGTTAGGGTTGATGTGTACTTCATTTTATTTGATGATAGGGTGTTCGAATTGTGTCTTGGGCTTGGATATACCTTCTCCCGATGTTTGGTTGCATTCACACATTATTGAGGTAGGTGTTTCTACTATTTTATTTTCTAGTGCAATCCATTGATTCTTGTGTGTTTTAAAATAATTTATAAATGTGTGTCGGGTGCCCATGATGTGTTGGTATTTATTATTGTGATGGTTTAGTGTTGGGAGTTTAGTGAAAAAAATGGTTTTAAAAGTATTCCTATGTTTATTCCTATAATGTTATGCACACAAAGTGTTGGAAAAAATGTCTATTGTTTTCTTGAAATGAAATTAAGATCTTACTATGAAATCTATCCTTTTTTATATTTTGGTAGTTTGGTTTAGATGATAGTTCGGGCATGATGTGTGATTTATATTCCAATTTATGGATTTATTGGTTGTGCGGAAATGTATGAAAAGGCTCTCTCAGTTTTTAAATGATTATTTTCACTTTTATAATTATGTGAAATTATTGGGTTTGGTATGAAAGAATGTGGTGACTCTAAAAAAATGGTTTTTGGGTTTTTTCATAGATACATAATGGGTTTCATTAGATGTTGGCATTTCCATGGGTGCATAGGGTGCACATATGCACTCATATGAATATTATAATTAAAAATGAAGTTTTCATTGAATTTTAATTTTTCAAAAGGATTTTGCTTCTTCCATCTCCCCATTATTCCTAAGATAAATCCTTGATCTCCAAATAGTAAAGTGTTTCTTCAAGTGCTTAATAAATATGAATTTAAAGGTTTTCTTTGAAAATGTCCTATTTGGTATCTTGTGGTACGTTTTGATGAAGGATTTGGTATAAAGGCCCATTTAGAGAATTTTGAGTTTATGGTATGTTTTACCTTGGATTTTGGAAATGGGTTGGAAATGGTCTTGGAAATGGATTTAGTTTGAAATGGTAGAATGCCCAGTTGGAATTTTCGTGGTGTCAATGAAATGATTTTGGTTTTGTAAAGACAAATTCCTAGTTGGAATTTTAGCTCATTTTGAGAAATGGTTTGAAAGACCAGGTGATGTGAAAACCCATTTGGTGCTTGTGAATGGTTTTTTATATAATGTGAACCCCTATAAAGGATTTCCCATTGTGGGTTATTGTGTGGGTGATGTTATGGATAGGGTTAGGAAAGTTCATTGATGACATGTAATGTGAGTCACCTATGCGAGGGCCTCCTAAAAACACAATATACTACTACTACGAGATTCTTGGGAATCTTTTAGAGGTTCATGTGACGATTTCTTGTTGACCCTGATTAGATGGGTTGATACCCTCTTGACTGGATAGGGATTGGTGGGATATTCTACATGATTAGTCAGTTTAGAGAATATAGTTTGTTATAGACTCTAAAGATTCACCATATTCCAACATGTGATTCCAACATAAGTACATCTAGGGATCGCTCTAGGGATATTTAGGAAATTCTAGTGGTTTCTACCTGTATGTGCTTGTGTACTTTATATTACATTTTGTTTCCATCTTGTACTGATTATTTATTTTAGCACAATATAGTATTTCTTTGATTTGGTTTTTACTTTGGGATTTAGTCTCTAAAGTGGTTTACTATTTTGAAAATAAAGGGTGGTGGGTATTTTTTTAAAGAAAGGAAAGTAGTGGTTTTTTATCAAAAATGAGGAAAATCTATTTTTATATTTTCATTTCAAACTTGTGTATTTGGACTATTTTTAGGAAAGAAAATGTATGGATTCTATGGTGGTTTCATACTGAGTTGTTAAGATCACACCCTACTTGTACCATTCAGTTTTAGGAGACCCAAGTTGTTTTGAAGGTTCATGTTTATAGTTCAAGTGTTCATATTTGAGTAGTTTAGTTCTATGGATGTAGGTGACCAATAGGTCACATAGAGATCATGTTGGTTTGTTCGGTCCCTATTTGTATTTAGTTTATATTTTGTTTCGTAGTTTTTGTATTTGGATCAATTTGTATATATTTATGGAAGATTTGTTATGGTTGGTTATTCTATTTGTTCTATTTATTGATTTAGTCTTGGTTTATTTAGAAAACATCATTCCCACAATGATTACTTTGATTCCTAACACTAGTTTCTAGACTATGGGGATCAATAATTACCTTTGGGCCATGTATCAAACCAGGTTGGATGCCAGGTTAGATTGTACTTCGGATTGGTTCATGACACATACTTTCTTAGGTCTTTGGTGCTCGCAATTAGTTATCCCTCCTGAAATAAAATCTTATGTTCTTTCAAAATATTCAATTATTTTTAATGATTTCTTTTTTCCTCTAGTGTCCTCCTATTTGACATATAAAACAAAAGTCTAAATATCCCAACCCTAGTATCCCATAAGAGGTGGTTATTTTATTACATTGGAACAAAATACAAGGAATCACATCCGAAAGGATTTAATTTTTCAGTTGTCTTGGTAAAATAGATACATATTTAAATCTCATATTACATTTGAAAACATAAAATATAAAACATTGTTAAAGTAAATATTTTTCATACTTAAACTAAATTTAAGATTCATTCTTCATATATTAGGCAATGGAAAGAAAAAATAAATAGTGATATTAGATACTCACTAAGAGTTACGTACTATGGAATCAATCATGATTAAATAAGGCATAATTAATATATAAAGGCTAATAAATTAAACACATTCTATTTAATCAATAATTTGAGAAAAAAATAAATCCATGGATAATATCAATCACAAAATATCATGGATATTAGTTAGTAAATTCTCTATAAAACAAATGATTATTATTAGAAATAATTATTTTATTCATCATGATATATATACAACCATGTCCTTCTACCAATATAGTTTAATCGATGGGTAGGTATAGACTAAAAACCCATTTAATGATTGCTTACTAATTTTTATAATTAGATCTATATATGAATAGAGGTGATATATATAACCAATCCCCACCTTTAAATACATGTATATTGTATACTTAATATATTCAGTGATCAATTCAATTCATAAAAAATATTCATTTTTAATAAATATCTATATTGATTAAAGAATATAGAGTTATAAACATTTTTCTTAGTCAATAAAATAATGCTCATAGGAAAATACCGTATGTAAAAATGGTATATGATTTATGTAATAATAATATCCATTATATATATAATATGGATATTAAAGAGGAATGTAATATATAATTATAAATAGAATGTGAATGTTATAATAGAAAGTTAATAACTAAAAAATTAATCAAGAAAGTGAATTTCAATAATTTATTTGGTCAAACTGATCATAAACCATCCAAAGAAAGAATAAGGATGGTTTTTTATAATATATACCTATTTTAGTATAATAAAAACAATTTTTTTTGTTTTTTATGAATAGATATACCAAAAAAATATCATTAAAAACATTCTTGAGGAAAATTTCATTTTCACTTTAAAAATCACTTTTAAAAATAAAAAATTTGTAGAATATGATGAAAAATAATTTATTTAAAAATAACCATGTAAAATTGTAAATTAATCTTCAAAGCAATGGGTGGTCATTGTGGTTGGAATATTCCATTCATATTGAGTATGTAAGAACTAATATTACTTCCAAAATTTTATAAAAAGTTCAAAAAGTATCTTGTTAAGAAAATAACACAAACTCTCATTTTAAAAACTTTTTTAAAAATTAAAACATGTGTAAAAATTTATTTATTAAATAATTATATAATATTAAAAATATTCTTTAAAAAATTTTAAGAAAAATATGGATATGAAAGAAAAATTATTTTTGATCAAAAAATCAATATATTTGGTTTTTCTTACAAAATATTTTCTTAATCATGTTAAGTACCAAAGAGAGGAAATGGTAATATAACTTGAAAATTTCATGAATAACTATTAGAGAAGAAAATTTAAGGAGTTTGTTATAAAATAATTGAATGATTTTCTAATGGAACTTCAAGCATATTCAATCTCGAGTAAAATAAGATTGAAGCATAAACCATTACCGATTTGGTATATTCTAAATCAAAACCCCTGAAAGAAATAAATTGAAATGAAACATTAAATATCAGGTATATAAATATATTCATGATAAAAAATAATAAATGGGTAGTATATACACATTATAAAATTAAGTAGGTGAGTATAACCAAATATGTATCAATGTTGTGAAAATTGATATGGATTATCTTACAAAGATCATACCATGGATGTGATAATTAATTAATGAATTGATAATATGTATCAAACGTAAATCCACATGTATTCATGAGAAATGTTATAGTTTTTAAATGAATGGAAAGGTATGCAATTATTTGATATATTATATTTAAAGAATAATTAATATGTCATTACTATCATATATATATTTTAAACTCTTTATTAAAACCATATGTGAGAGGTAGTGATGTAAAATGAATTATATTGATTCATGAGGTGGTAGTCCACCGTACAAATGAACGAGGGTTTTGTTTCCTTTTTTCAAAGATAATATAGACATAGGGTATGAAATTGATATAAAAACATCTTAGTATATGCCAGATACTAATGTTTTTATATTATCATGATTTACTAATATTTCAAGGATGTGTAATAAGAAATATAATAAAAATTCTCAATTAAGAATGATACATATTCTTCAGGAAACCTACTTAGGTTTACACTAACTCTTATCTCTTGGTTTAACCCCATGATAAACCTACTTTAACATTAATCGTAGTGACAACTTTTTCAAACTGGAAGAATTATAATATTAATTATAAGATAAAAATTGGATCAAAAATGGAAAAGGGATAAAATTAATAACCATTTATATTCATAATTTCCCTCTTGAATTAATTTTAGGGTTATAAAATAATTTAATAAAGTATTATCTATCATAATATATCTTTAACGTTATTTTGACACAATTCATTTAATTTGACTTTAAAGAGATAAATATAATAATTAACATATAATATAATACAATTAACAATAAATCATATATAATTATTAACTTTAAAATCATTTTTTAACTAGAACCCATCCTACATATATTTATTTTATTATTTTTAATATTATTTACCAAGAGCTTTCCATTGTGTTCACAAGCGCTGTGTTAACATTGTATAATCATTTAAGGTAACAATATAATCAATAAAAATAAAAATTAACATAAATTCATGAAATAAAGTAATTATACTCAAAATAAAATTAATATTTATTCACCACTTATTTTTTCTCCCTATATGAAAAAATTAGTTATATTTAAATGAAATAAAGTGACATTTTCACTTTTTCTTTACTTAAATTATTATATTAGTCACTTTAATGAAAAAGTGTCCTATAAATAATTAAATACCAAGAATAATGTGATAAGTTTAGAAATTAACAACTAAAATAATTATTAATATGATAAAATTATGGCGTTATCACTTAGTTTTAAACTAGGATAACTTGATTTACCCATTTACCATGGTGATAAATTTCTATTGTTTGAACTATTCATTATGAACAAAAAATTAAGTCTAACTTAATAAATAATTGTAATTATTATAATTCCTAATATTTAATCCATTTTATTAAATTCAATTCACATAAGTGGTAGAATATGACTTAAAAATGAACCCATGAAACGTGTTAAAAAAATAGGTTTTCAAAAATTGTATTTTCAAGCATAAGATAATATTACATTAACTCCATGACTTGAAATCATAGTTATATGAATTTAAATTCACATATATAGATATATATTATAAAATTTTCATTTAAATCATTACTCATTAATGATTATTTTAATTAATTTAAATAGAGAAATATTATGCACTTAAAATTAGTTTTTTCAAAAAATTCCTTTTTAATATGAAAAATAATATTCTTCCAAAATCTATTGTAAACATGATTAAAATGTAATTAATTAGATTAAATATAAATAAATAATACTTATATTATGTCTAAATCAAATTGAAACCATAAGTAGACATATAAATTACTTAATTTATTAAAAAGAAACGACTCTTTTACAAAAGCGGTCTTTTTTATGATACAATGAAAACCAAATCTCTTTAGAAAAGTCAAAAAATTTCACCCATGTATATTTTGAAGATTTTATTTCAAAAATTTAGTTCATTTTGAACAATAATTTTTTAAAAAATGAATGAATTAGCAATTAAAACATTTTTGACAGAAAATTTTATTTTTGAAGAATTTAAAGAATTTACTAAAAATTGATTCCTTATTTACCAATAAATTTTATTCATCTAAAATATTTATATATATTTTTTAAAAAGTGTTTGTTTCTTTTCATACCACCGATTTTGATAGCTAGTTTATAACGATCTTGTTTAAATTTTATATTATGGTTCATTTTGGCTTGGTATTGCATGTCATATATGGAACCCATTATAATGTTCTTATTTTTAAATATTGAGGTGTTACGTTATACCCACTTTTAATTAATTATATCCCTAAAATTTGAAATTGTGCTAAGAAATCTAGGGTTTGACATTTGAAAATTCATTTAAGTAAAACCCACATCTTAAAAGGTTTAAAAAAAATTCATCTTAAAAAGATAGAAAGGGAAATATGTAGGTAATATTATAATTACATAAAAATATGTTTCTAAATAGGAGAAAATTAATGGGAAGTGGAAGTATGGACATAGAGGAGAAAAATAAATCCAAATGACTAGTATAGAGTGATTGAGAATTTATTTAGGATAATTTTAGCAACCACAAAACCATAAATATGTGATGGGTGAAAAGACCATGAATTCGTCAGAAATTTTTGTAATTGAATAAATTTTTTGTTTCAATATCCTTTTCATAGAGTTAATAATTTTACATCTAGAATCAGAACATAAGGAAATATAATTACTTGATATATTTCTATTTCATAAGAGTAATTTTATCCTTTGTTTGTGATTTGATCTATTTAAACTTTATATATTACTCAAAGGAATGAATATCCAATATGATTTTTATGCATGAACCACTAAAATTAAATTTTAATTGACCATAAGATCCATAAATAAATAATAATATGTTCCTTATGTATTTAAATATTAAAAAAATTAAAATGGTTACCACATTATAAGATAGTAAAAGAAATGAATAAACCATCATATAGATAAAAGAATTTTTCACCTTAATGGTGATCTCATAACTTTTTAGTTACATCCCCAAAAATTTAATTTTATTCTGATAAAATAATCCTTAATGTTATACTTAATGGTAAAATATATATACCTTAATTGAAAATATTTTCTCCCAAAATATCTGTAAAAAGCTAAAAATAAAAAATATTTTATCCTATAATATGATTCCAAAAAGACAACTTAATATTTATTCAAAGAAGCATTTAAGTAAAAACATTTTCATATTAACCAGGACATTACATTGTGGTTAGCATGATCCCATATTGACCTTTGGTTTTGGATTAAACCACCAAAACCTTTTCGGCAGCAATGGTTTGTCTTCAGAAGTAAAAGTTGTTGTTTTTCTAAAACTATATTAATATAAATACACTAACAATCAAAAAAATATAACCAACATCTTCAAAAATAATATTGGTCATCAAATCAGTTTTTAAACATAAAGGTTTTCTATATGACTTGTTTTTTCACAAAATCAAATAATATTAATCGACTATTATTATATTAACATTAATGATCATTTTATCCCTAGATGTTGTCAATAACTTTAAACTTATGTACCAAAAATATAAAATCATTTTTTATTCAAATAACCTTCTTAATAAAACAAAAGTAATACATAAGGGTTATATATATATCTCTAATATATATTAAAACTCAATAAATTTCTCTAGGGTACTTCCATCACCTAAAAACTCAGAAGGGGAATCTATGACTTTAAACTCATAATCATCTATAGACTTATTAACCCATGATGGTGCCTAAAAATATTAAAATATTCTCATTTGAATCTTAACATTAGTGTCTTTGGGGAATTTCCTCAAAGTATACCCTAGGTTTATATTCTTTAATATATTATTATCTAAATCTAGTTACCAAGTTCTCTACTAAACATTATATGATACCATCTGTAAAGAACCCAACCCCAGTAGCCTAAAGCTTGTGGTAACTTTATTTCATGGGAACTAGATATAAGGAATCACATCCTAAAAGACCAGATAGTTTAGTATTATTAGTAAATTAGATAGATACTTTAATATCACATTCTATTTGAAAATATAAAATACAAAACATTGTGAAAGTAAATATTATTCATCCTTGAAATCATTTAAACATTTATTCTTCATATCCTAGGGAAATGAAAATAAATAAAGGTTGAGACCTAATTCTCAATAAGATCTACATATAATGGAATCTTTTGTGATTAAATAAGGAATAATGAAAATGGTAAGGTAAATAAATGAAAACATATTCCATTTAATCAATAACGTGATAACAAAGTGAATTCATTGATAATTTCAATCCTAAAATATTATGGGTAATAATTAATAAAATCTCAATGAAGGAAATGATAAATATTTTATTTCATGAATTCATACATCATGATATTTAATCCATCAAATCCTTGTATAAAGATTGTTTAATTTATTGGTAGGTATACACCAAAAACCCATTTAATACTAGCTTACTGATTTGTCTCATGAGACCTGTTGATGTGTCATGGGGTATCTATAATCGGTCCCCACCATAACTCCATACCCAATTTATTTCACAAATATTTAATGATCAATTCAATATGTAAACAATATAACTTATTAATAAATATCCATATTGATTAAATAATATAGATTTGTTAACAGCTTTCTTAGTAAATAAAATAACTCTCATAGTAAGACACTGTATATTAAAATGGTATGAGATTTATGTAATAATAATATCCATGGTATAAATAATATTTATATTTATTAGAAATTTAATGTATAATGATCATAATAAATTGAATATTTTATGATAAAGTTAGTAACTACAAAATTAGTCAAGAAAGTGAATATCAATACCTTCCATGGTCAAATTGATCATAAAATATCCATAGAAAGAATAATTTTGGTATACTTCAAACATACCCCCATTATAGTATAAGTAAAATAAAGTATTTTTATTATTGATGAATGGAAATACAATAAAAATAACCTAAAAAACATTCTTGAGGAAAATACCCTTTTCACTTTGAAATCAAATCTAAAAACTAAAAATTTCATAATTTTTGGAAAAATATTTTCTTTGAAAACCACCATGTAAACTTTTAAAGAAAGATTAAAAGATATGGTATTAAATTATTAGGGGAATATTTTGTTTACTTAGAGTATGTTAAAAAAAGATTCCTCTCACATTTTTTGGTAAAAATGTCAAAACATTAGTTGTTCTGAAAACACTAAGAAGACTCATTTTAAACCATTTTGTACAAACTAAAACATGGGTAAAAATTTCTTAAATAACTAATTGGACAATATTAAAAATTATCTTGAAACCATTTTAAGGAGAATATTTATATAATAGAAAAATCATTTTCAACTGAAAAGATAAATAAAGTTGGCTTTATTTAAAATGTTTTTTCTTAATCATTTCAAGTACCCAAGTGAATAAAATGGTAATATTACTTTAAAATTTCAATAACAACAATAGGGGAATAAAACTAAATTGGTTTATTAGATAATTATCATATAATATTCTTCAATAGAAATTAAAGTGTAAAAAATCCCAATTAAAATGAGATTGAAGCATAAAACCCTACTACTTTGGTAACCTTTGAATCATAATCCATGAAAGAAATAAATTAATATTAAAAATTAAATTACATGAATATAAAGAGATTCATGATGTAATATATCAAAGGTGTAGTATAAATACCTCAAAAAATATGTAGGTTCATAATACCAAATATATCTTCATGGAGTGGAAATTGAGATGAAATCTCTTACAAATATCATACCGTTTTAGTGAGAATTAATCAAGAAATCGACTATGTGTGTCAAATGTAAATCAAAAAAAAATATTAAAAAAATTATAAGATAAAAAAAATTCATTAAAAACATAATTTTAGAATATAAAATATAATGAAGAATTCACATAACCCAATAAAAATAAATTGAGTTATGAAACACTATACTACATAGTAATATTTGACTAAAATCCCCTTGTATAAAATAATTTCAATTGTAGATTAAAAAAATATAAAGTATAAATTTTATATAATAAATAATGTAAAATGGGTATTATATACACAATATAAAACAAATTTGTGCATAATATTAAAATATTACTCAATGAAAAGAAATTGATAGAAATCCACTACCTTTGGTCTGAGTCAACATGTTCATTATTTATCTAATTGAATAACAAAATTATATTAATTATTTACTTTCTTAATATTTTTTTTTTAATTTTTATTATTAATTTTTTTCTATTCAATACCATGTTATATATAATTTCTTATTCAATGAATTTTATGTCAGATTTTTTGATGATATTGAGTTCATATGACCAAAATAACTTTGGTAGTTTAACTGTGGTAAAATAGTTCATTATTCCATCATATCAAGAATTATAATAATAATAAAATAATTATAATTTTTATACATAAATTATTATTTTTAATCCAACCATGAAATATGGATAGTAAAAATAAACTATATTACAATCATGGGGGCAGTAAACCGTATGTATACATGAGTAACATTTTCATTTTTCAACGATTATGATGAAAATAACGTAATTATTATTTTATCACTAAATAATTATATTTATAACATAAATATCGTATTATTTCATTAAAATAGTTATTCATATAATCCATGTGATGTGGTTATGAAAAATGAATAACATTGCTCTATGGAGGTAATAATACACACTTATTTAGGAGCGAGACAATCACTTTTAAATGAATGGAAAGGTAAGAAATTATATGATATATTATATTTATAGAATGCTAAATATTAAATTAATATCACATATATATATATATATATATAATCCATCATTAAAATCATCTGTGAGCGGTGGTGATGGAAAATGAATTACATCAGTGCGCGAGACGATAGTTCGCCGTACACATGAATAAAAGTTTTGTTTCCCATTTGATAGAAGAGGATATGGATATAGGGAATACCATTGACATAAAAAAATATCAGTATTTGAGGGATAATTATGTCATTATATTATCATGGGTAATTATTTTTAGGTTGGGGGAATAATAAATAAAAAAAATTTCTTGGTTAAGAACAATACCTCTTATTCAAACAGCCTCTTTAGGTTTACACTAAAATCCTTCCTAATAGTGGTTTATAATAAAAAAAGTCTGCTTGTTTTTGGGAATTGAATTAAATAATATAGTTGAGTAGTTATTGGCTAAAAAAATGGTTATTTAATTGTGGAGAGTAGAAGAGAGGGGGTTCCCTTTTATAAGTTTGGGGAGGGGGACTTTTGGAATTTCTTATTGTATTAGACTATAATATGGACATATTCGATTGAAATTATTAAAAACAGATAGGTATTTGAATTTGGGATATTAAAAGTTTGAAATATTTTCATACAATATTATTTAGAAATTTTTAATTAGAAAACTAACCCTTATCTCTTAGTTTAACCCTCGGTAAACCCATTTTTGACCATAACCACCGTAACAAAAATTTCAAACTAAAAGGGTTATAATTTTACTTATAAGATAATAATTGGATAAAAAAATGAAAAGGGGATGTTATTTATACAAATTTTCAAACTAATTTTCCTCTTTCATGGTTTCTGGTATTTTTATTTAATTTAATCAAATATTATTTTTCATAAAATATCAATAAAGTCATTTTTGATACTATTTAATTAATCCAACTTTAAAGACAAGGATATAATAATGAATTTAAAATATAATCCATTTAACCGTAAATAATAAATATTTAATAACTATTAAGTTCTTTTGTGACCATAAATCATCCCAAATACATATCTTTTAATGTTTTTAAAATTATTTTCCTCGAGTTTCCCACTATTTTTAAAAGCATTTAAGGTTACTATATAATCAACAAAAATTATAAATATCATAAAATATTGAAAATATTTTCATTAATCTCAAATATACTTTAATATTCATTCCCCACATATTTTTATCCCTATGTGAATATATGGAGATATTTAAAGGAAAGAGAGTGACATATTTTCTTTTTCTTTAATTAAATTATTATATAGGTCACTTTCAAGGAAAAGTGTTCTATAAATAATTGAATATTTACAGTGAGGTGATAAGTGTAAATATTAATTCATGCAATAATAATTAATACAAAAAATTATGGACTTATCCATTAATTTTAACCGAGGTTAACCCGATCTACCCTTTTATTATGGTGATATTTTTTTTTTCTATTTTAACTATTCATTCTGAAAACAAATTAAGTTGACCTTATTACAAAATATTAATTTCTATTATTAAAAATATATTTTTTTAAAAATAAATTCATATAATTGGAATAATATATTTTAAAAATTAACTCGTAAAATGTGTCAAAAAAATAGTTTTTCAAGAAATATATTTTCAAGCATAAGACGATCTTACATTAACTATATGAAAATTAATCATCATTATATGAATTTAAATAAATATATATTGATACATAATATTATTTTCAATTTAAATCATTCCTCATTAGGGGTTATTTTAATTAACTGAAATGGAGAAACATTATGCACTTAAAAACTGTTTGAAAAAAATGTGTTTTTAATCCTAAAAATAAACTTATACTAGAATACCATACGAATATAATTTAAATATAATTAATTATATTAAATATAAAAAATAATACTTATTTTAATTTTAAATAAAATTCCAATCATAATTATTCTTTTAAATTACTTAATTTATTTAAAAGAAATGTCAATTTTACAAAAAACAGTATTTTCACTATTCACTGAAAAAAAATTCTTTTCAAAAAAATAAGAAAATTTCAACATAAGTTAGTTTTGAACTGATAATTTAAAAAATAAAGATCATTTAAAAAACAACTTTAAATTGGATGAAATTAGCAATAAAAATTTTTTTTATGGAAAAATATATTTTGTAGAATTTAATGAATTTACTAAAAATTGAGTCCTTATTTAATAATATATTTTATTCATCTAAAATATTTATGCATAATTTTAAAAAAAAAATTATTATTACTATTTATGCACCTATTTTTAAAATCTAGGTTATAACAATCATTTTAAATTTTATATCCTGGTTCGTTTGGTCTTGGTGTTGTGTGTCGCATACGTTATTGAACACAATGTTCTTCTTTTAAAATCTCTAGGTGTTAAAAAAATGGTAATTTACTAGGTATAAAATAATTTAATTGTTAATTTGAACATATAGTTATCTTACTACTAAGTATAGATTTATTCTTTTTAGATGTACTAATCCATAGACAAATCTTCTCAAATCCCCTTCTACGAATAACAAAGTTCTTTAACAATTTCTTCAAACTCTCAACCTCACATTTTAACATTACAAACTAAATTTCATCTTATGAAAAAAATATAAATTCTTTGGATTATATTCAAATTATTTCTTATTATAATAATATTACATTGTATTATTTTCTGATTAATTATCTTTACTTTTACCTTTTTATTAGTACTATGTTTAATAGATTTTCTTTTCAATTATTTCAAGTAAAAATCTATCTTTTTTATATCAAATTTTTCTTCCAAAAGATCACTAGTATATTTATTTAATTCCATAATTTGTTAAGCATATTTATCATTAAGTTTTATGTATTTATTAGTAAGTATATAAAAAAACATTGACTTTCTCACATTTACCTTTTCCCATTTTTATCACATCTCAAGGCTAGTTACGTGCAATTCAATTTATTAAATTCTAGGAGAATCATCTTAAAAATAATTATCTATATCATCTTCTAAATCATAGAATCATTTTTAATCAAGAGAATTTTTTTAATAGATTTAGTGATTTTCCTTCCAGTGAAACATTTTCATTCTTCTGTATATGAACATAAAATCCAATGATTCTTCTTCTATTGTCTCTATGTTCTGATGGACTTTCAATATTAATAAATTTTTCACCTGAAATCAATGACTCCATGGATTTTGATTTTTTTATTATTTTTCATCTTATAATATTTCCTTAAATATGATATATTTTTCCCTTTCAATTCAATATAATCATGTGTAATATGATCTGGATTTCTCCATTCATAACATATAAGTCCCATTAAATAATTCTCATCATAACTATAATTTACACCTTTTTGTTAATATTTTTAGCAAATATTCTTACCTATATATTGATTTATAATTTTTAAAAACTGATTAATTTCCCCTTCACTTAACTCAATATAAGTGTTACCATTGAAAGTATTCAACTTATTATTACTAGCTTCTGAATTTAAAGTTCAAGTAGATGCAAAGTAAACAACATTCTTCTTGTTTTCCTTCTCATAATATCTTTTTGAAATACTCTCATACTACATTGAGGTTCCAATTAAATCATTAATACTTATCGTGGTGACATGATATTTTAGGTATCATCAATTTCTGTTCTATTGGATTCCCATTCCTTTGGTAAAATATATATGATTTTTTCAATTAGATGGAAATTTGGTAATTCTTTCCCATCAAGTGATTGTAAACTTATGAAAATATTCATTTACATATGATTCATTTTTGAAAAATTTTATCTGGGAATAAATATAAAATATCAATAATGATCCCTAAGTATAGATCTCTTAGTTTCAAGAACTTTTGAAGTTCTGAAATGTGTCACATCTAATTTCTTCCAAATACCCCATGCCATTTTGAAAGATTAAAATTAAGAATAGTAACATATTTAGAACATAGAAGTTCAACTGAAATTAAAACTTATCTTGGAAATATAGTAATTTCATTCTTTTTGATTTTGTAACTACTTATAAGTATAAGAAAATTTTTAACACTAGGGTTGATAAAAAAAGCATCCATATGATCTCTCTCGGACTCATAATAATTTCTATAAAAAATAAGTGATTAATTAGAATTAAGGTTGTCAATAGAACCAAAATATATTCCTTCCACATTGAAAACAAATAAACTATTTTCTCTAAAACACACTTAGGTGTAAGAAAACTGCGATATATAAACTCAATAAACTAACAAAAAAAAAAGGTAATATCATGTTTGTTCTCAAATATTGAGAATTTCTCTAATACAAAATTTTATCCTAGATAAATAAGTAGGTTAACCAACCAAAGGGGGTGGGTGGATTTAATTTTATAAAAAAAATTACAATTTTCATCCTCTTTAATTATTAACACTATTTGAAATACAAAATTTTAATATATAGAAAAAATATTAACACAAAAAATACATCAGAGTAAACATTAATAAGGGTAGTAAAAATTAAGATTACTAGAATAATAAGTACTTCTGAAAAAATAAAATATAGAGGAAATAATAACATCTAAATAATAATGTTTTCACAATGTAAATAAAAAGAAAACTTAGAGTGATTATTTAAAATCAAGTACCCCATAAGGAATATTATAAATGACTCTTTTAACCTAATAAATAAGGGGAATCATAAACCTATTTCAAGGTATCCTTAAATATAACCTATATAAAGGTATCTTTTACCTTAATATATCAATAGGTTTGTCTTCATTATCTATATAAGTCCCCACCTAACACATTGTTAGGTACTTATTATATAAACTAGAGTCTTAGATGATTCTTTCATAATAGAATCCCACAATTAGAATGATTAATATCAATTCTCACTTTAATAAAATGGAATCTCAGTTCCATCATCCAATAATGGAAACCCTCGATCAAAAAAGAACGGTAACCCAATATTTTTAACAATAAATACTAAGATATTTTATAATAAAACCTCACAAAAATAATATCTTAGTAGAACACTTATAAATAATGTTTACAATGATTTAAATATCTTAATGATACGTTTTATTGTATGACTGGAAGTGATTAGAAAATTTTATAATGATAAGTTAATATTGTTATTTTATTCCTCTAAGAATAACTCTAATTATAGGAAAACATCCAATAGTTTAATTCAACAAACTTTGGGTTGAGTAGTAACCGCCTCTGTCGCTGTTTTATCATATGTAAATGAAACTAGTGCCTTGGTATATCTATTGATCAAGTTATCCATCATTGTTACAGTTATTTAAATCTACTCGTATAGAATTTCTTACCAATGATATTTGGAAATACAGTTATAGGAAACTCTATTCTTCATTACAAAAAAAATAAAAAAATATTCAAGTTAAAAAATATATATCATGAGTGCTATGAGATTTTTAAAACAAAGAACAAAATGAGTCCAAATCAACAAAAACATAGTAATTGTGACTTTCTATATTTTTGTTTTATTAGGTTTTCATTGATATTTTATTCTGTATTAATATCATTTTTTCCATTAGTACTTTGTATTTATCAAATAATATATTTTTTATGAATATTTTTTAGAAATCTTTATATTACTGATCATTATTAATTTTTGTTTATCCTTATTAAAGTACTAACTTAGTAAGGCTCCAAAACCCATACTTCTAACCACTCTATACTGTTATATATGATACAAAACCACTGAAGGTAATTATTTTTAATTTAGGGTAGATATCTAATATTTTATATGAACTAAATTAAAAAAAACTTAGTGTATGTTATTATGTTTTAAAAAATAAATTTATATTAAATTCTAATTATTTTATATTTAAATGTTTATTCCATAATATTTGAGTGATTTGATCTAAAAGTTATTCCTTTGTATTAAAATGAGCATCCATATACACCACATGATGTGGGAAAAACATTGTGGGTGATTTTTATGAACAATATTCATCTCAACATAGACACACTAGTCATTTTTATTAAATATTTTATTATAAATTTAAATTATTTACTAATATTGTTTCTGGTGAAGCAGACCCCATCCATGAATTATGATATGGGTATTGTATCATGGATTTTAATTGATTATTCTTTATAATCCTTTGATATTTTTATAAAGTAACATATTTTAAAATTATTACTTCAAACATGTAATGTCAGAAAAAATAAAATCACTTGAAATTTCCCTTAATATCCCTATCTTTATATGAGGAAATAAAAGAATTCCATGTTTCTTGGGTGGGGAAACTGGAATATAATTCTAGTGGATGAGGATTTAAATTTTCAACAGAATCACTAATTTACCATATGGAAAATATAAATCAGAAATATCTATTCACCAATCTAGAAACTTTGAATACAAAATCTGTTATAAAACATTTCTGTATAAATACAACTTTGAAAAGAAAAGAAAAACCAAAATTTGAATACTTGATCTAAATGGAAAAAAATAAAAAGTATAATAATATGTCACCATAATTTCATCAAGAAATAACTGTCATTGTAGGTATGAAAATATTTAAACAATTTATATTGATTTTAAAATTAAACATGGTACTGGAAGGAATATAACTAATGAATATTGATATGTTCTACTTAATGGGTTGACTATAGTCATCCCAACCAACCAGAAATTTTTTATCACTCATTTTTTCAATAATTTTGTTAAAACCATTATTTTATTATACTCTTGTTTTACTAGTTTTTGATTAAGTTTAACTTGTTTCCAATCTTTGAGATCATCTAAAATTGTCTGATTAGGGTGAGTGTCATCTCGGGGTCTGTATCACAAGTTTGAAAAATACATTATAATACACAATATTTTTATTTGAAATAAATCATATTAATAAAATATATATTATTTATAATAAAACCTGCAAAAAACTTGAATTTTATAATATTTTATTTTTATTTAATGGTTGAAGTGATTTCCTCCTCCATTTATTATCTAAAGTATGTCTCTATGGTTTCCTCTAATATACAGAACATCATCTCACTTATGAGCTACACACATTGATTATAGTTTCATAAGGAAAGGATTATCCTCTAATTAATTGAAATATTATTCCTCATTTTCTATTGTTACTTAAATAATAATGGAGAAATTTTCATTTTTAGGATTATATTCCAAAAAAATCTACACTACCTGTGATTCTGTCATTAAGCTCAGTTCTCTGTATCCTTATTTGTTGAAATCCAATTTTAAAAATCCCAATTCATCAAATTTTACTAAAATCATGTTATAAAGTCATCTACATTGAAAAAATGGAATATTAAATTTCATATATTCCAACTCATTTATTTTTTTGATGATCCTAAAGAAATATATATTCATATAAATTCAATATTTTATGGACACTAGAAACATGAATCACTTAAACAATAATAGTGACTCCACTACTTTTACTGCACTGCTTTCATCATAATAATTTGTATAGAATCTAAAATTTTTAATTGTGTGTAAATGATAAGATAATACATGAAAAATTTGTCCTTTGGTTGACCATCACAATTTTCTATATATAGATTTAGGACTTGCAGATAATTGTTTATAAATTTGTCATGAAACCAAGAGATAAATTATTTTTTATATATATTTAATATCTAATATTATGCTGTTATTGGAATCAAATTTATAAAAAATACTTATGAGTTTTAATATAAGGAAAAACCTATATAATATTATGCAAAATATACCTGCGTTTCTGTTCCAAATAAGTGATGGATATTGTAAAAAAATCTATTTTTAAATGTATTTCACCTTTAGTGGGCCAATCATGGTGAGATTTTAGAATTAAATTTCTATCCACATATGATATGCATTCAATAAATAATTTGATTACTCCTTTCATAGTATATAGATCCATGATAAAACAATTAGGACAACTTTAATTTTAGACATATAATTTTGAAGTTTTTTATATATGAATAGTCTTGGGTATTCAATAGTGTTAGTTTAGGTTAGATATTATATAGAATGTTTGAATTTGATCCCCTTTGAGGTATTGAGGTTTTTGATATAAGTTGGTGAATGGGTATCATGAGTTTTTTTAGGCTTTACGCTTGAATTGTTGTAAGATTTTTATAGTGGTATTTAGAAGATTTCAACAGGTGGGATATTTATTAGAATAACTTCCTTACAAATTCATGCCTAGAAGTATTTCTAATAAATTATTATAATTATATAAAAATTTAGGCATTTAATTACAGGGAACTAATGGGCCGTGTCTTTGGTTATGAATAACTTGGGGAAGTTATAACAAATTTATTAAAATTTTGAAACCTTCTTTACATAAGTGTCATTTTTATAAGAGTAACCCTGTAAAGGGTTGAAAAGAAATGGATATGTCTTAAAAAACACCCTATGTAAAAGTTACTATTATGTGTGGGAATCCCATATGTAAGAGTAACCTCTTATTATATAGAAATGACCATGTGTGGAAAGCCACTATAATACGTGTGAATAAATTTTTACAATGTAAAATTAACCTTATGATACATAAGATTCATTCCATAGAGTGTTGATAAATGGATAATTATGATATGTAAGATTAATTATGGATTCATGATGAGTAAATTAGTGTAAATATATGGCTATGGATATACATAAGAGTAATTTCACATGGTACATATGAGTCATTCAATATGTAAGGGTCAAAAATGATAATGTCCTAGAGTATATCCTATGATACATAAGGTTTATTTTCCCATATATAAGGGTATTTACTTAATTCATATATCATAAAAGGGTTGTATTAGGTGATATATAAGGGTCTCAAGGGGTTGATACATAATGGTAGGGGTATAAACCTAAGGGTTGGGGACTTTGTAAAAAATTCAAAATTATGGTTTTTTGATAGATTTTTCTAAAATGATTAAAATAAATTAATTTGATGTGAATTCGATTATAAAATGGTATTTGGGGATTTTCATTTAGAAAATAGTGAATATGTTTAAAAATCACTCTCTTATTCCTCTCTTTATCTCCATATAAGTTATTCACTATTTCTTAATATTTTTTCAAGTTTTCTATTGTAGTGAGTATCTATACATAAGTCTAGTTTCCATAGGGTATTTATTTATATTTTCTTTTACCTTCTCCATGTTTTCTTTTATTTAAGACCTAGATTAAATTTTTTTTTCAAATTACCTAATTTTTATAGATTGGATCCATATTGGAAAGAGTTTCATGATGAAGGGAATCTTGCGGACTCTAGGTAGGTTATGCTTAGATCTTTCCAATGTTATACATGTGACATGCATCATGTGATAAATATATTTTTGTAGGGTTTTATATTTAAGATCAAGGATATAACCTCTTTTGGTTTCTATTGTTCGTAAGGAATACACGAGGGTAGTTTTGTGTGAAAGATGGCGATTTTGACTAAGTATGGTCTCATTATGTGGTTTTAGGGTTTAATGGGTATGATTCCACGTGTTATGGATTGTTAATTCTTGTATTTTAATGTTTGATGTGATTATATTGTTGGATAAAAATGGTATTTATCATTTTTATGATATCAATAGAGGTTTTATAAGGTGTGGTCTTAGGGATGGTGATAGCTTCTCACCAAGGGAATGAGGTTGTTGGTGTCACATGTACATAGTATAGATCCCATGAGGTGATTTTGAACACTCATAACTGTAGTTTGAAAGTCTTAGTGGTAATAGTGTTGACCATTTTTATAGAATAGGTATACACCATAGTTGGTTAAGGAAGTTTATGAGGATTTCCAAATGAGAGTGGGATACTCGCCATATTTGTGATCTCTATTTGGTCTAATAATTCATAGGTTGTTAAAGTGTTTATATTCCTATGGGACTTATGATGTGAGTTTGGAACATATCATTGATTAGTCATGGTTGAATCTGAATGGTTTCCAATTAAAATTTGGTGCGTGATTCCAAGTGATACAAAATTGAGTGGAATCTATAGGGAAATTCTAGTATGATAGAAAATGGATTCATCATTTCACTTTAACATTATCCAAATATGGTAAAGGCTCACTTGGGAATGGTTGAGCATAAGTGGAATAGTCCGGGTGGTGTGCATTTATTATTATTTATTTCTCATTACATACACATTTATACATATGTATATTTTCAATGGACACTATTGGTATCATCCAAATGAATTTATACTAACACCATACATGGGACCCTTAAGACACATGTAGACTTTATATATTGCGGTAAAATTATGGGAAAGGGATCTTACCTAGGAGTCAAGTTGAGATGAAGGTACTAATATTGTATGAACTAGAGAAGATGGTCTTACAAATGGGATAAGAGATTCCTTGGTACTATTTTAGCTATTTACATTGGATAATTTTTCATAAGTATATATTAACAGACTATGGGTGATATTCCCTACTTTTGTATAATATAATTTGAATTGAAGATGTTTATATGAATTACTCTATGTATATTCTAGATTGAGGTAGATATTATTTTTAGTTTCTTTTTTATTGTCTGGTTATTATTATTACTCATCTTCAAAGGGTATATTCTCACCACTATCACCCCGTAGACACTTGCTACTAGTAGGATGAATTTGGAAAATGGGGAGGCATCGCTAATGTTTTGTGGTTTTCTAATTTGATTACTTTTTAACATCACTACAGTAACACCACATTGTAATTAAATAACCCCTATAAATTTACAAGAATCAAATCACAAAATCACTAGACCTTAGGTATGCCTCTATACGCATAAACTTCTTCTTACTAGGAGTGAGGGTTTATAGGGTGATAGTGGGGATAATATATCCTCTGACTATAAATAAAAATAACAAAAAGAAAATGATAAAATCATTTAAAATAAAAGATTTATCAATCCCGAACATACATATGGTAATTCATATAAATAATTATAATTATAAATTAGTTATAAAAAATTAAATAGGATCACCTATAGTTCAACCACATTTGTACATCGAAAACAATAATCAATATGAAAAGGTAAATCAGTTCCAAGTACCACCCTAACCATATATAAAACCATATATTTCATTCCTTGCCCCATAAACCATTCTATATCCACTATAATTCTATGGTAGACACCTTTAAACAACCTATACCATATGACATAAATTTGAAACACATATAAAAGGGAACATGTAGGGTGTTACAATAAACTCAGTATGCCACCACCAACAGTGTCCCTAATTAGTATCTATATGTATAACATTACGTATGATGTGTAAAAAATAACAACTAACACACACTACCCAAACCATTCTACTTATTATAAACTAGCCCCAAGTGAGCCTTTACTTTGTATACTGCTAGAGTGGAATGATACATTAATGGTCTATCATACATAATGTTCCCTTGAACATGCTATAAATTTTATATCACTTTTAATCAAAAATCCTTCCATGAATTACGAGCATTCCGAGTCAATAACAATGCCCCATTGTTAGATCTACAACTCATATCTCAAGTCCCATGGGTATCTTAACAATTTAAAAACCTCTAGGTTAACACCCCAAAAAGTATCACATATCCGAAGATCATCCCACTATCATTCAATGATCTCTATAAATTTATATGGACAATCATTTTGTATCACTACTTCGTATTAATGGTCAAAACTTTAACCCTAAAGCCACTCACACTATAGAGTATACTTCACATAAAGAGTGGTAAAAATCACCTCATAATAACTATTAAATGTCCACAAGAACCTAATAGCCTCAACCCCATGGTGAGAAACTACCACCATTCCTATGTTCACACCTCAATGAGACTCCTTTTCCATGATAGAAATGGTCATCACCGTCTGCATCCCAGCAGCTAACCAAATTAAATATCACACTCCTAGAATTCTCAATTCATAGTAGGTGAAATTATACTAATTAATCCCTAGAAGAACACAATTATTCTATACTAGGTCAAACCCATTATATTCCACATGATACTACCCCCAAGAATCCCATATAAATTATAGAAACTGCAAGTGGTTTCACTCTTACTCACATATATATGAACCAACCCTCGCTGATTTATCACATGATGTATTTCATACATATAATGTAATAAAAATTCAGGAACCACCAATATAGTGTTTGAAGGAATAAAATTATAAAGAATATATAGTTTATGAAGCATTAATTAGTAAAAAATAGGTAATCTAAAAAAACAAGATGGTCATAACCGATAGAAAACATTGAGTAGGAGGTAGGAAACAAAAACAAATATCCTAGGGAAGCTATCCTTACCCTAAAATACTAAAGGGTTTTAAACTAATCTAATAAAATTTATTAGAACACATAGATGCAATATAAAACCAATTTTATGGATCTATTTTCATGAAATATGAAACCGGCATATAAAACTAAAAATAATAAATATTTTAAATGAATTCCATTCACTGAATATGCCTTTTATCCTATTTATGTTTGGTTGATATGTCTGATATAGATCAATAAAGTATCAAAAAAAAAATATTTACACCTCTAGAGTTATCCATGGACCAACTGAATCTATCATCACATGAGAAGGATTTCTCTTCACCCATCTTACGATTGCACCTCATGATGAACATGATGATGTAGAAGAGAGACATTTGTTTCTGGTAGCTTTATCTAAGAATAAGAAAAACCACACTCTTTCTTCATTCATATGATAGTTCTTTATATAGAAAATTAAAGATGCTATTTTAATTATAAATGATTTTTTATGAATTGAAATATTAAAATAAATGACATGATGAGTTCATGAATATATTAATTCATCACATGCATTTACTTCCTAAAATTATATCACATAATTCTTTAATAGATGATTACCATGTGGTATGATTTAACTATGAAAAAATACTACTATCATTGGAATATTAAAACAATATTCCTCTTTCTGTATGTAAATCACAATTTTTTATTTAATATTAATAGACACAAAGATATATATATCTATACCTTTAGGAAATATCTCCTTCAATATCCCACTTACAATAAATCCTAAAAGACTTTTTGTCATTTCATATTATATTGTATCATATATAAAAACTTGTAAAATCGTATCAAAAAATTCTTTTGGATATCTTCCAAAATAGTTTTGAAAGACTATCATCAACTTCACCTTGTGTAACACTATATGAAACACCTAGTAAATACCCATCTAATACAATTTTGTATTAACTCTAATTTTTTTAGAGTAACTCCCTAATTAAAACTCAATACCCATTTAAGAAACCATAAAGTGTGACCCCATGAGTCTTCATAGTGTTGAAAATAAATATGAATCCTTAGATTCATATATGAATAAAAAGAGTGTACTCTTAGAAAGCATCAATGATACTAAATCTATAAAGGGTATGGAGTGATCTCCAAAAAACACATGTTTATCTATACCTCTTTCCACTAGTCTTCATCATATGTAAATGTGAATTCTCATATTTTCCACTATTCCATGATATCGAGTTACCATGGGACACAAATCATACCAATACCATATATCCAATACATATGTTCTTGATTCATAGAGTATCGAATGATTTGATATGTGATCACATCATATGTCATTCATCCTTTTGGATAATCACATCAAATGTCCCTTATCTAGATAGAGATAAAATATCTAGGTGTGAACATACACCCCCACATTCTATCTTAATAGAGGACCCAAATTTCATAGTTGGAATATGAGAGGTTAAATATAATTTTATATAAACTCAAACCGATGAAATTATCAACAACATACCCAACCAACCATTCATTAGGCAATTAAATATGTAAAATTTCATAAGTAGGGAATGTATATAGGTTATCATGATAGGTAGCTCCCAAACTCAGGTAATGGAGGCTAAAATATGATCAATTCACTAATTTTTTACCAAATACCTCTACATGAAACTTGATGTGGTATACTTAGTAGGTTATCCACCACACAAAAATAATCTTATTTTGGTTTTGTGCCTCATGTGCATATTATGCATCTATATTCAAGAATCCTACTAACTCTAAAATTATAATCTCATTAAAAACTATAATACCCCATAATAAACATCAGTTAAGGATCACTCAATGTTATAATTTTAGTGGTCAATTATCATTTCACTTCATTATATGTATATATATATTTATATTTATGTATCCCACATGAAAGAATAATAAAATTGAGATTTACTCTAATATGGTACATTTTAATATACTTAAACTCTTTAAGAATATACAACAAAACCAATATAAGAATCATTTTATCAAATCATATATGATATCTCCAGATCAGCCTTACGTTTTCTATACTTTGAAGGTTTTTTAACACATTAAATCACATGTAATCCCAATCATATTTTTATATGACCATATAAAAAAACTCTCACACTAAACTCTTTAGTGATAAATATATTTAAAGTAATATAGTTTGAATAATGGTGTGACTTAAGAATCATATTCCTAATTTTTCAACTTCTTGAACATTTTTAAACTTCAAAACTTTTCAATAGAAAATATTGTGATGTGATCTTCTAATATCCACTAAAAACCTTTTAAGTTTATTATTATTGAACTTGGAAATATATTCCATAAATATTTTTCATGAAATAATGTAACTAATTACATTATGGATTACTTATATATCCTAATGTATTTAGGGATATTAAGAAAAAATCACTTTAATTATAGACTAATACAATATTTTATTTGTTAATTTTGAACTTCTCTAAGTTGAAATATACTCCCACTAGCCTCTTAGAAACTATATTATTTTCAGAATATTTTTATTAAATTCAACATAAACTAATTTTTATTTTTTAAATAAAGATTATTTCCATTCATTTGGAACATTTGAAAAATAAACTATTATTTTTATATAGTGTACGAAATTCTGTGTGTTTTGAAAATTTTCTTTGGAAAATATGAATTTATTAAAATATACACCTCATGGTAAGAGTGAAAATACTCCCTTATATTTTTTTGGATAAACATTTATCCTGGATAAAACATTTTTATCCATGTCTTATTTTAAAAATATTTTATGTGAATTTATGAATCATAAACCATGTATACACATTCAGTCATCTTATACTTGTTCACAGTAACTCTTTTTTATTGAATAATAATTCTTATCACATAATATAAATGAGATAAAGATGCACTTATTTTAATTATATTCATTTTATTTTGATAAAATACTTTATATATTTAAGTACTAAATATAGTAACAATTTACTTTATCTCATGGATATAAACTATAAGATGAATCAATTATTTCTTTGATTTTGAACTCCTATATATTAACAACAATTTTTATAAGATACATTTAGTTTCACATACATTTCAAAATCAAGGAATTAATTTTTATAACATTCAAACTTAACATGAAAATTCCATGGATCTTTACAAACTTTATAAGGTAAATCTTTGATAATATAATCATATTTAATTATTACTCTTCATTCCTAATAGTCATAGGTTTATATGACCTTGAATTATCCTTTTTATGAAACATTTTTTCTCTTTAAAACCAACTTTTTTTCTTTCAGTTTGAACATATACCCACCAATACTATCTATACATTATTATAGATACTAGACATCATATTCCTTGTTAAATTATTCTCATAACATTTAGAATATTGATTAAAATTTTCATAAATACATTCATGTTTTTAGAACATTTCCATAAATGGTATACAGATTAATTCCAAAAATATAACAATCAATTATATGTGTATTTAAATCATGTTATAGAATTTTAAAAAAATCGTAGTGATTTATATCAAAATCCATCACATTTAATTCAAACTAACATTATTCAAAAATTCTTATCATGAAAAAAAATGATAAAATACACATCTTATAAAATATTCATTTGAACATGAAGTATCCAAGTCTTTACTACAACAAAAAATTTTCTCTATCACTTTCATATCATATTCAAGCTTGATCACTCATTTCTAATTTTTTTTGCTACTGTTGTCCTGTTTAATTTAAAACACTTTTAAAGTATACAATCTCCACCACATTCAATTAAAAAAGAAATGTATTTTATAACATTTAATCATAAAGTGGATTATCAATTTTTCTTATTATATACCTTTATGTAATACAGACAATTTAATGTCCAATGTAAAACTTTTACACAATGAAACTTTTTTTCCTTCCCTTTTTCCTCATTTTGATAGGTTGTTTGAACTTTACACAACCTCCTTTTTTTATATTTTTGTTCAGAACATTTATCCATATCATTCTATACCATTAGCAGGGTACTTAATCCTAGAATGACCATGTATTATTATAAAATACTCAACATATTTTGGAGGTGAGTTTATAGTTTATAGATTTTATTCATATTGTAATTCAAATCAATATTTCAAAAGCTTTCAGCAGTGACTGTAAAATGATTTTTTTACTAAATCATGATTTAGAGGTGAACCTAGACTCTTTATGTAATTTATGTATCCAATAATATTGAGTATGTGAGTGAATATTTAGGTTCCTTCACTCATCTTTCATTGAAAAACATCTTTATACTATTCATACCATTCCTTCCTTGCTTACTATTTATAGAGCATCTTCAAGTTATCTATTATTTAAAAGGGACTGATGGTCTCAAATTTATTTTGAAATATTGAATCTATAGTTACCAAAATGATTATAGAGAATTAATATTCATCCTTTTTATGTTTATAATACTTACAAAAAATATTTTTGTTGAGGTACTTCACTAGATGGTTTATAAGGAAGTTATTTTTTCAACGCATATAATTTTCCTTCATTTTTTAAAATGATTATCTAATTCCTATACCAATAAATGAAGTTTATAGTATTAAGTTTTTCTTTTTTGATGAATGATATTAAGGTTAATACTGATGAGGATTCCATTTATCTATAAAAAATCTTCAATCAAATGATTATCATGTTTTATAACTATTTAATTAGTACTTTTACTAAATAGGATCTGATTAAAATGATGCCCCCTTTTAAATTTAATCACATATTTTAGTGAGATAGGATCTATATTTCACTAATCAATGATTCCACTATTAAACTCATCTCAAAACTTAGTTATTCAGGTATGGGACCATCCCAATCAAATATCATGTGAATCTTGGATAGTCGATAGGAAAACCCTTTGTATAATCTATCAAATGGATAAAATCAACTATATTCCTATGGTATCCTAACCATTAGAAGTTAATAGCTAGTGTAACCTAAAGAAAATGAAAAAAATATAATAATTAATAATCCAAGGAAATTTAGCCATTCATGAAATTCTGGACATGAAAATCTAGAGTCGCTTGTCACTTTGTTTCCTGACACAATATAATCTAGGAGAACACTTTAGAAGGAATATAACACATATTATTTAAATGGGATTTTAATGTCACCATATTATCTTAGGTTATTACATTTTATATATGCATTATTCTAGTAATTTTAGTTTGGAATCCTATTCCTCCCCACAAAATCAATATGTTCAAACCATATTACTATGTAACTCTTTACACAACAACATAATTTATATGTAAACTTTGTGTAAAGGAATATTGTTATATGATATAGAAAAACACCACATGAATAAGCCTAGAGTGATATATAACCAACCCCATTAACCATCCTAGACACAACATAATCCTCAAGGTAGGTAGGTAGTCCAACCCCAAGTTCCTCTATCCAGGGAGAATTTTCTTTAAGGGGAATTCAATTCATCATAAATTCAAAACCTAAATTGCATAAAAAATAATCAACAATTAAATTAAAGTTCATAACTTCAATTAAAAATTCAGGTTAAGGTAGATGAAAAAATACATTGTTAAATATAACATGTAATAAAGTGCTCTATTTTGAAGCAGTTTGGCAATTTAACTAAAGAATATACAATATTATCATTTCTTAAAAAATATATTCAACATGAATGTAATATTTAATAACATTTTAAATAAAATAATATTGTGAATAATTAAAAATGAAATGAAAAATCATGAACAATTCAAAAATAAATGCTTACTATATTACAATTTATAATTTCATCTTTAACATTATATACATTCCTTAACTTATGAATATAATCATTTTATATTAATTAAAATAAAATTCTTTCATATTTATCATTACATAAAATCTCCATTTAAAATTTATAGTATTATATGAATTATAAGCAATTTATAATCCAATTTCTTTTATATAAACATTTTATATAATCTAAATATCTTATACTTAATCATTATTTAAACCTTGATCATATTAATCATCATTATACATTTTAAGTGGCATAAATACAATCCAAATAAGGTCCCCTTTTATTTTGAACAATTAAAAATAATTAATTATGAACAATTCATAATTTAAAAATAAACACTTTTATACTTTGGACTTATTTTATAATTTATAACCCTTTATAATTTATCATTTATGATTTCTAAATAAACAATTTTATTTCTAGATCACAATTCATGCCATAAAATTATTTAAAAGGAATTTCAAATATTAACATTTAATAATAGAGAATATAATTTTTTTTCAAACATTTATTTAATTAATTATAAACTATTTATAAATAATTAATAAATTTATGAAATCCATACAAATTAAATATTTGTAAAATACCTTTTAATACGATCTGTAAAATTTTTAAAAATCATAAAACCATTTAATTTTTTTTTGATTTTTTTTGATTTACTACAACACATAATCTATATTCTGCGTAAGAATATACTCTCTCTACCCTTAAATAGAAATTATACATAAGGGTCGATAGGGCTGACCCTTACACATTGCATATTGCATAAGGGTACTAAGATATTTCAATGACATGAACCCTTTACGTAAACGTAAAACACAGATTTCAATTATGTAAACTCATTTATATAAAGGTAAACCAATTAAAAAAACATTAACAGGGTAAATACATTTAAAAAATCATTTAAAATAGAGAGATACCATTCTGTACACACTCTATGTAAGGTTAAGACTTATATAACCCCTACATAGACCATATGATATGATGGGAAGACCCTTACATAGGGTATATTATGCAAGGTAAAATTTACATGACCTTTACACAAACCATATATTTGAAAAGGTAGGTTGCACATACCTTTATGTGTAATGGTAAAACATCATACCTTATGTAATTAATTTATGCAAACCATTTATGTAAGGGTTACAATTAAGACTACCTTTTTCTGAACCCTTAATGTAAAGATAAGAGTCAGGTTTCCTTTCTTGTTCATGGGTAATTAAGGATCAAATTTACACAAGAAGTGATGTCTACATATAGGTAATTTATTGGTTATCTTTAATAATCCCATCTATGTAAAGGCAACTCCTTGGGTAAGTTTTCATAGTCCTACTACATAATGTTAATATATTTTTCTATATTTTCAAAAAACCTATAAAATGATTCTTTGTTTCAATGAAAGATTTCACAAATATAAAAGATGAGTTGACTTTGATACCACTAACGTGTTTAAAAAATTATAATAACACTTATTAGAACATGCAGAATAAATTTAAACTGTAGTCCAAGGAACTCAATTTAAGAAATATGAAACCTATATATAAAACTGAAAATAAAAATACTGTAAATTCATACCGTTCATAATCCCCTTGATCATGGTTTTATATGTTTGATGTAGATAACTAAAGTGAAAAAATATTCCCAAATTTATAGATATCCACAGTCCAATTATATCTCTCATAACCTGATATGGATTATTCTTCACCCATGGTGTGCAAGCACCTCACAACACAAAAGATGAAGAAGAGTAACACATTTCTAGGATTTTCTTCCAAGAATAAGAATTACCACACTCTTACTACTATCAAACAATAGTCATTTATATAGGTAATCAATGATGATCCTTTAATTATAATTGTTTTTATTTATGCATTAAAATTCATGAATAAATTTCATAGATGGTTCATAAATTTATGAATGCATCATATGCATTTACTTTCTAACATTATAAATTATATAATGCCTTAATATATGACAACCATGTGGTATGATCAAAATTACTAAAAAATATTACTATCATAGGAAGTGTAAAATGATACAAAAATTTATATATGCAAATCAAAATTTACATAAAATACATAATATTGACACACACAGACACAAACATGGATTTAGGACATATATATTTCAAATAATTTCTACAATAAATGACCAAAAGAACAAAAATAAATTGGTTAATAATTTACTTGGATATGAATATTGGAACTAGAAATTGATTCAAGGTGTATATTTTTTGATCTAGATAATAAATTAATAAATCTAATTTTATAATAGAATTCTTATCCAATTAATTCATTTTAAACAATTTAGAAAATTCTAAAAAACTTAAACCTATTTATTTTTAGGAAAAGTCTCGAGCCCTTACATAGAGAACCTTATCCTTATGTTTCTCCTCTTAGAGACCCTTTTGTATCACCAGATCTAACCTTATTTGAATTTTGAACAAGGGAAATTCATTTTTACATAGTAAAAAAACCGTTATATATCACCAAGAACACTCTGGGAATTTACCTTTTTTTGGCTAGTATATATTGAATGACTCTTATATACTAGGGGGAATTACTGATATGTATTTCATTATCTTGGGATTAACTCTCATTTACTTAGGTTAAATCTATATTTACTCTTATATATATACATCATACTAATATATTTTTACAACTATCAATAGGATGAATCTTATATATCATAGGGTTACTCTTAAATTTTAAAAATTTACTCTTATGTATTAAAGATACTTCCCATACTTATCCATTTATGCATAAGTGGTTGGTACTCTTATATATGGGGAACCCATATGTAATATTAACTTTCTCATAGAGTGTTTTATAGGAATTATCCCTTTTCCCAAACCCTTTATTGGGTTACTCTTATGCATCAGGCTTAAATATATTTTAAAAAAACAAAGACCATTATTGATGATAACTATTTCACATCATAAAATGACTCTTATGTATAATAATTTTTCAAATTTCAAAAAAGTATCTACTACTCCCTTGATTTTGTTATAAAATTTGACTCACCCCAATCATAACATGCTACTAAAAACATAATTTTTCTCGAATTCCCAAAATTCACCCAAAATTCACCCATACATTATTTTTTAGTAAATCAGGAAACAAATATATATTACATTTGGAAATATTACAAATACCACTTATAATATAATTTAACACAAATTAAACCCCTAATCTTAGGCCAACTCTTGAGACTCATTCCCTAACCTATACCAACTCCAAACACACCTTTGCAAGGTCTAAATTTTGCATTGTCGATCCTAGATCTATCGTAAATTACCATTCTCAAATACATGATACTTTTAGAATATTATTTTTAGTAGGATACATTAATATATAATTCATGGGATGAAAAATTTCTAATTGCCTTACCGAATAAACCATCAAGTCGACCATAATATCAAATAATAATGATTAGAATAAAATATTTAGTTCATATAAAGTGATAAAAATTACATTTTTACATTTTCTAAATATACACCTAGTGAATAAATTTTATGATATTGTTTTAAAAAAAATACATATTATAGTTATTCACATAAATCATTTTTCAATAATATGAATCATATTTCCCGGGGTAAAAAATATTGAATCAAAACATGATATTTTTGTAATTTTAATCTATTTGACTTCAGGATATTCATTAATAGAAAATTATTAATTTTTTATAAATTCCTCTATAGGACCATTACACCGTATAAAATGTGGTAAGGATATTTTATATAAATCATGTGAGATTCTAAATGAAGAAAATATCACTTCCCTTCATTCACTAGAACCAAATATTCTATAATTTCAATTTCTATCATTTCTAACCATACATTTATTTCATATTTGGTCTTCCCATATGTATTTTGTAATTTATTTATTACACTATCACATAAATGTTACTTAATATACATGAGTTCTATAAAATGTAAAACATAAAAAATCTTCCATTAAGGTAGTTTTAAAAAAATTAATCCCTTTTTCAACCCTTTATTAGAACTCTTTTGAAGAGTTTTTTTTACAAAAATATTACTAAAATCAATTAAAATATCAAGTACTTAATTTATTATTAATAATTAACGTGAAAAACATTCTTCTAACTTCCCATTAAATTTTTCCATCCATGATCAATATCAATCTTATAAAGGTAAAAACCAAAAATGTTAAAAGAATAGTATCTTCATACAATGTTTATACCTATGTGTGTTTGTGTGTAAATACCCATGTTTTGGGAGAATTAATTTTAAGGGAAATTTGGTTTTTCTAATAGAATTTGATGTAATAAAAACTTAGGATGTTTTGAATTTTAAAAATAATTTCATGGTTCATTTTTAATTTTTTATTTTGAACTAGAATTAAGAAGGATAAGAATGAATTCTAAGGTATTTTTTCTTATGTTTTGAGGTTTTTATGAGATTTAGGAGTCAAAGATAATCTTTGGGAGGTCGAAACTATATTCCTACAGCTGTAGATGGAACCAGGTACCTGATGAGCTAGGAAGAATGGCTGTATTTATCGGTGTTCCACTAGTTACTTGTTGGCCTTATAATGGGTAATCAATAGTCTCAAGTAGAATTTTCATTTTATAAAAGGAAATTTGGCCTTTTTCCCTCTATATAATTACTGAAAAATTGGGTTACTTCAATCTCATTCCCCCCTAACCATTACTGTTCCCCTCCCATCACTCTTTCCTGCCTTCTTTGTCCCCTATTTCTTACTCAGGCTTTATGGTGGATATATGGGTGGTTTCTCAGGAAAAATCAAACTAAAAACCATTATTATCATCCCCCTTTCACATATCCCACCCTTATTCTCTTATTTCACATATCCTTTGTTTTATATTGAGAAAGAATTACACTAAATCATGGTGTAATTCATTTAGAATTTACAAAATTTTTATTATCATTGTTAAAGGTATCTGAGGTGGTTTATCTACAGTTTTTTCATTGATTGAGTGATTGAATGAGATTATAGAATGATTTTACTTAAGAATTTTATGATTTTAAGGTGGAATTGGAAGATTATTTATGGGGTTTAATTAAGGATATTATTTGTTTCTATATTTTATGAATTTTAGAAGTTATCTACTCAAGTTTCATTTAATCTTAGTCATCCTTTAATTTTTGTTGATAATGTGATTTGGTTCCTAGGGTTATATAATCTAGTTTGGTGACTTTTTGTTGCTACCCTAATAACTACTATAGCATGATAATTCTTTCTTGAGATTTTTATAGGTGGTATTGAACCTCTGAATGATTCTCATCCAATTTATATGATATTCCTACCATAATTTTTCTAAATCACTTATAAACCTTAGCACATATGTTTTTAAACATGAACATGAAATTTCGAAATAGTATTTTTTATAATTAGTCAAGTATAACCAATTCATTTTCAGGTGAAAATATTTATTCTATTGGTTTATTCTTTATTTTTTATAAGACCTTGGAATATTAAATCATTCTAGTTATTCTATTGAAGGTCCTTGATATTTATATTGGATTTTTTCTTTAGTGTTATTATTGAGAAATCTTGTTACTTTTTTGGGATCTTAATCTCATGTATCGCAACCACATGAGGATTTATAGAATTTTTGGAATTTTTCTTATGTTAAACCCTAATAAAAATGTTTTTATTAGAAAAATTATAACCTCTTGGGTATTAATTAAGTCTAATATAGTATACTCAAATTTTATAAAATTAATCCAATGAGTTATAAGTCAAAGGACCCTTAATAACCTATAGTAAGTGATTGATTTAGTAATGAGATAATTATTGGTTTGTTTGAGTGTTAAAATTGATTTAGGACTTGAATTTTTTTTTGTTTTAAAATACAATTAAATTTTGTGAACTCTAGTTGTAGTTGTTTTTAAAATAATTAGTTAAACCCATATTGGTTTAAGTGAAGATTCTATTTTTATTTTTTTTCATTAGGAACAACTATTTGGATATTTTCTTTCTTTTTTAAAAATATATCTTTAGGATTTACTCTTAACTTCAAAATGTTCTAGGGTAAAACTTTACCCATGTCAATTTTTTCTAAAGGGGTTTACTTGATTTTTCTTAAATGATGATAAAGTGGATTCTATTTCCATTTCCAAAGTTAAATTCTTAAATGGGAGGATCTACTTATAAATTAATTTGATAACGTAAAGTTTTAGACATTATTACTTATTAAACATGATTGATCAAGGATATGACATAGAGACAGTCATTTATTTTCCTTCAAAATATTTTACTTTAGTAGTATGTCCTACACTTGTTTTAACAAATTCTATGTTTGGAATTAATTTTAACCAACTTTGAAGATATTAATTATATGTTTTAAAATGAGTTTTTTTATATTAAATGTCTAAATGTTTGTAAGGAAAACCTTATATTGGGTAAATAATAAGAGATAACTATTCTAGTAAAGATTCATTAACTAAAGATTCTTGAGAAAAATTTAAATTCATAAAGTGATAATCATAAACATGTATCCTTATTTATTGATTTTATTTTACTTTTTTTATGTCATTAATGAGTCTCGTGAATGTTTTCTTTTATGCAGTGCTATGTTTGGTTTAATAAGGTTATGTTAGGCTATTGATCTTTTCATGCCTATTTCTATTTTTGTATTCCATATATCATGCTTAGATATTGGATATATATTATGTTTTGAAACATTTGGATACAAACTAACATTCCTATTTATTTATGGGAGGTATGTTAATTAATAGGTTTAAAGGATATTTATTATTGGAACAAATCATTTCTAATTTTTGATATAAAGTATGTTCATTGTTTGATATAAATAATGGGCACTGTTAATAAAAAATTGGTCATTTTCTATTATTTAGAGCATATTTAATATTATGATATGAAAACCCTGGGAAATATAGTTCTTATTTGGTATTGATATTATTAATATGTCAAGTTTTTTTTGTTTATAGTGTTTAATGTGGATAGATTAAAATTTTTCTATAAATTTAATATGTATGTGTTTAGACAACATCTTATAAGCTTTGTCTTGTGGAATGTGTTCTTCTATTGATAGAAATTATATATATATATATACTATTATAGTTATATACAATGGATTTATTCCCTAAAGAATTTATATATTTTATGTATTATGGATTATATAATAAGATGAAATATATTTATATCATACACTATGGCATACTCAAAACAAAAAGGCATATCATATTATTTTTCTAGGAATATCAGAAGGGAAAATATATGATATTTCTCCACTCCATTATCCAAATCATATTGTATAATATGGATATATCATAATTCAATCACAAATATTATGATATGTTGAATAATATTTTATGATTCATATAGTGTCTCACAATTAATTAATGGTATTTGAATGTTAAGTATTACATATCAGAATCCCCTATGAATGACTTTCATTATTCATTAAACATTTCATTTGATGAAATTTTGGGAGAGTTTAATTGACTGAAAGGTTATCATGAGTTATAACCATAGTATATTTAATTATACCTTATAAATGTATGACTAAATACTATAAAAGGATTGTGAGTATCTTGAGTCTTATATAAGGGAGAAGAAACCCTGAGAATAGGTGTATGATCCTTGAGATTTCCTCATATCGATTCCATCTATAAGGGATATCATTTTATTCCTTATTTAACATGAGATATACTATCATATCATTGATATAAGTAGAATCTAACCCAAATTTTGGGTGATTCATGTTATCTTATAGACACACCAATAAGAGGAAGTCTGATGGATACAAGGTTCTCCCAAATTTACCCTATGTGTTTAAGTAGTTTCTTTCAGCAAAACTAGGGTTTTTGAATCCTTAGTGATATAAAAAACAACTTAGACACATGAACACATTATAGAGTGATTTTTACACAAAGAGGAATTTTTTTGGATGGTTTGATTTGAATGTTTATGGAACACTAAGATATTGTGAAAAATTAATTAAGAAGTATGTGTTGAACCTAGGTTATTTGAAAGTGTACACTATATGATTTTTTAGAGGATTTAAATTTCTTAAAGTCGAGAGGGATTTATTCAATTAAATAAGAAATCCCCTCATCAATCTCTTGTTAAATACTTAAAAAACCTCAATTTAATTCACATAAACACATGGAGAATCATTTTCATGAACCCTCCAAGCCATATGACCATTTTATTACTTAGAATATATAGCCTTAATATTTAGTGAGGTTGAATGAATTAATATTCATAAAATAGATTTATTAATAAAAAGAAGTTATTCAAAATTAATGAGATAATAAATAACATCCAATCTAACCCCATGAATTTTAGTTAGATAAAACATAATGGTTTATACCTCTATTGATACTAATCTCTTAATGGAAGACATAATATGACTTATAAGGTTGTAATTGAAGAAGGTAAAAATAAGAAAATAATGTACACTCCACCGTTATGTGAAGAACATCACGATGATTAGTGTGAATAAATTAAAAACATGATAAAATGAAATCAAAATGTTATTAATAATAATAGAATATTAGATGAATATTAAACTTTATTAAAAACAAGAGTGAATAACAACTTATAATTGAATAAACATGCTTACAAATAATAACTAACAACATAAAATTACAATAAAAACATACCAAATTCATCCCAATTACTTCTCCATGAAATCCATAAATAGTATGTTTTTAAATCCTTAGGTCTACCCCCATATACCCAGGTATTCCTACTTGATTAGTATTGGAATAGGTCAGTTTAAAGTTTGTAAAAAGTGGACTTATCTACCCTTGACCCAAAATCAGTGCAAGCCATATCCATCCACTTGATGTGCTAAAACAAGCTTTGAGATGGTAGAATTTGGTTAGGTAGTAGAATGATAAACTTTATCCCAATTGTTTTTCTAATAGCTTGAAATTTTTTCCCAATTGAATTCATTATCTAGGAGTTATGATTAAAATTATGGACTATCATTCTGGGCTATATGATCTAGGTTGGAATTTTATCTTCGAATTAGGATGCATATGTCACCATGGGAAAATCTAAATTATATTAATATATAGTTTAATGAAATGTTCCTCATTATTTACTCTATCTAGAGTAGAAATTTCAACCTCATTGTACTTTTATGTCTTCTTCTTCATACATTTTAGTGAACCAGTGTCTAGTTCATTTCACCCTGAAAATTCTGGGTTAAGGGTCTAAATATGATAGCCCCCCCCAAATGAATCTTCCATTTCTCTAAAAACAAATACTAATGCCAATAAAATGGGAATTGTAATGTAATGACCCCAACCCATTAACTTTGGTAGGGATGAAATTTCACTAACCATAAATTCACCCCCAAACACCAAAGGCTATTAATAAAGGCCAAGGGTATACAATACTAATGGGGGAAGATTTACCCTTAAATAAGTAACAACCTGAAAAATATAACTCCAAAAATATATATACATATATAAATATATATAATTCAAGATTCCATGCAATACCAAACTCTACTACATCACGTAAACATAAAACTTTCCCAATTATTAGATTCACTATAAGAAAAGAGAACACCAAATGAGACTACAAGGACAAAGACCAAAAATGAAAGATATGGTGTCCCCAAGAAACTCTCCTATACTCCAATTTATGTCTAAATATAAGCTCCCAACACTATAACCTATAATATAAACACCCAAGTACTCTATAATAAAAGTAATAGGTCTTCACCTTTCTTGCACTATGATGAACAACAGCTGTAAATGCACTAAGATGCATATGTAGGGGTGAGTACAAAACTCAACAGGAAATTCACCAATTAATTCCCCCACAAAAAATACAGAAAAATTAGTTAGATCAAATTTTATATAAATTAATAGAGAAAAATAATACAATAAATAATCCATATCAAACTATAGAAACACTCACCCCAAAATCCACTTTTACTTTTTAGTTTATTATTTCAAAAAAAATTAACCACACCACAACTCAAAAAACCTTCTAGCTACACACATACACATGAAATGAAATTACCAATTTTAATTGACCTTATATATGTCAAGATATAGTTTTATTTGTTTTCAATTGGTTTTCTATATGATGGAAATCCAATGTGTGATAAAAAGTAAAGTAAGTGAAGTGTTAGGTGCCATTTAACATGAAAAGAGATCTCATGAAATGTAAAACAACACATCTGGAAGATGTTCCTATTGGATGAAAATTATATTATATCTAGTGATTTGAGATCTAGTTTTTATGTAAATGAAAAGTTTTGATGTTGTGAAAAATATCTCTTACAAGTTACAAGTGATGTTTAAAATCTTAAAAGAGATGGCTATTGAAACCATTTTGGGCAGCTTGTATAAGATGCATTTAATATATTTCAACCAAATTCAATGTTTTGGAGAAATATATATTAATTAACGAAAAAAATACCATTTTAGTTCTTATAATATTTGATACTGAAATCATTTAGAAACAACATTTTTTGGAAGTTTAGAAGAGAAAAAGTCAAAGATAAGTTGAAATTCTAGTGAGGTGTATTAAAATACTAAGAAATGAGTATTCCAAATGCTGAAACTACTTGAATTGAAGATAATGTAGTTTGTTATTATTTTGAAAATAATTGAAATAATATTAATCTATACCAATTGAATTTAAATCATTTGATAAGGCTTAGAGTTGATTTGGAATGATTTTGAGCTTACTTGAAGAAATGTAAAATTTTGTGAAATGGATGAAAATTAGCTAAGTCTATCTCAATAGGTTGTCTCTATATTGATATATCAGAAGGGTGATGTTTTGGAAATGTCACGAACAATACCTATGTTTATGATGTTGATACATAGCATGGAAGTTTATGCCCATAGCTCGAAAGATCGAATAAATAGTAAAGGTATGGACTATTCCTTATGTATGGAAGGTTAAGGCGTGAACTCAAAAGGTTCAAATTACCAAAAGGTTAATAAAATAGAAATGTTGAACCATATAAAAGTTATATGAGTATATTGGAATATTAAATATACTCAAAAGGTTAACATATTTCATAAGGTATAACTTTACCGAAAGGTTCACCCTATTCCCAATACTTTAACAGAATCTTGAAAAATCTACCATATGAATAGCACAGTTTCTTGAATTCAAATGTTAAAGAGGAATATGAAATGGATAATGAAATAGATGATCTTTTTTGTAATAAATAACATTATTCTTATATTAGATAATATTCAATATTGAGTTTATATAAGATAAAGTGGATGAGATTCTTGAGAATGGAAATGAAACTTCATGAGTTATCAAGAATAATGTAAATTAATTTGAGTCAATACATGAGCTATTAATTAAAGTTTAAGTCATTGTCATATGAATTTAATGTTTGAGAATGAGATCTATAAATTTTTCAAAATAGGATAAAGTTAGGATAAATTTTAGAGAAACTAATTAATTCTAAAATGATAAACTATTGATTTTATAAATTGTGAAGTTTAAAACAAATCAGTCATTGCTTATTATAATATTTAGTGATAAAAAATTTCATAATATAATTTATTATTCAATCATTATAAAATGAAAAATGGATGACTATCTAGTTAAAAATGTACTATATTTTATTGAAGTACTTAATACATAATTAATTAAGCTTCACATGTTTTTCTTCTACTTCATTCTTATACAACTTTTCAGAAATAGTTTTAGGGATACTATGAAAATATTTTGAGGAAGAAGAAGATTAGGGTTACTATGATATTATTTTGAGATGAAAGAAAAAAACCTAATATAGTTTCAAATAAATATTTATTCATACAAGAATAAAAGGGGAGAAATAAATTAAGGGTTTTTTTAGTACTTTATGAGATTAAAAATAATGATCATGATGAACGTGGGTAGGATATAAAATATAACATGTTCAAGAGTTTTTTATGCCTGTATTTCCTGATTTGTTTCCATTTATGGGAAATTTATTTAAACCCACTAATAAAAAAGAAGCCTCTTATATCATTGGTCATCAATAAGAGAAAAATAAATTATGAGCCTATAAACAATTGAATATCTCAAATAAAAATAAAATATGTGAAGTTTATGGAAACCTCAAGAACTCTCCACGTAGAAGTAAGATCCCCTAAAGTAGAACTATAATAGAAAACCAGTTGTGCTTTAAAAAAGAAAATGAAAAGAGAATTGGAGAAAGAATACAAAAACTTATTTTTCAGAACCAGTGTGTTGCGGAAGTTTGAGAAAGTGGAATAAGAAAACTCAAACCTTCTATGATATATATACTATGAGAAATAGAAAAATAAAAGCTATCATTTTTTGGTTTCTCTATGAAAATTTATTCTGGTGATGTTTTCTTTTTGTCTATTTTGAGAGAGAGTTTAATAACCTATTTCTGTTGAATAACAAATAGAAAATAGAAATAAATAATATAATATTCATGATTAATATGTGAAAAATTTTAGTAAATTGAAGAATATATATTGTTAAGGAAGGATTTAAGCTCTATGATTATTTTAAATCCCTAGATATACCTATTTATTTACTTCAAAAGGATGAATAGTTGAGAAAAATTGATTTGATGCCTATATAAAGAACTTATTGAAGGCAGTTTTGTCCACTTGTGTAATATAGTATACAGTCACCTATGTAATATTGTGACATCACCTATTTAATATGGTGGATCTGGTTTTAATATAATATATAAGAACCCCAATTGTATTTTATAATTACATTATTTGAGAGGAATATTTGTTTTGAAAGGAGTTAAACATAATTGAGAGTAGGTTTACCATATTTGGTGTGAATTTTATAAAAGTAACACATGTTGATCAATTATTCATATTTTATATTTCATGGAGTCTTGGAATATTTAGTAAAATATTAAGTGATAAATTCATATTATAAAAAATAACAGGGGTTCAAAATCAAAGAAGGATAAATGTGTAAAATAATATTTGTTATTTGGTAAAAATATTTGGCACTTTATTCACCCCCCTATATGGTGTTTTGACAACACCTAGGGCACTGATAATTGGTATCATAGAAATTATTTCTTCTAATCGGTTATACTATTTTACAATAATTGAAATTATAGTATAACGAATATATTTTTCTCATTTAAATTTTTTTATCTTGTGTTTTTGATAGAATTATATGCAGAAATATTTTAAATGTTTGGATAAGTTACTAAGATAGAATAATCATATTTTATGCCAATTAGAGAAGAATCAGAAGTTTTAGAAAAGAGTATTAAAAACAAGAGGAAAATGGATGTTGAAAAAGAGATAAATAGTTCAATAAAGATATATGAATCACCACTTGATGATATTTTTTGGAGTTGTAAATTCTATAATACATCTATTAAATATTATTCCTCTAGTGAAACAAGTAAAAGATTTGATGAAGTTAAATTCAATGAGACACCTAGTGAATTTTATTCTAAAATAAAATATTATCTAAAAAAATTCCTTATATATGATTTCATATACATATTTTCATACCTCAAGGTAATTAATGATGAGAAGTCATAATTATAGAAGGAAGATAATGCAATGGAAGATTCATTAGCCATGAAATTAGGAAGTTGTAACACCATTATGAGATAGGAGAAAGATAAGGAAGAATATATCTTCCTTTGAAATAATAAATGTTCTATAATTGATGAAAAATTAAAAATAGTTATTTTTGCGAGAATTTAGTGTTTAACAATATTGTTAAGGTGGTGATCCATGCATTTGAATATAACCATTTAGATTCAAATTATTTCAAAAATGTTCAATTAGAAATCATGGAGAACATGTTAAAAGGGCATGAAAATAAGTTTCAAGAGGAAAATGAAAAGCATCACTACTGGAAATCTGACCTTTCCCAACGCTTCTATACCAACAGTTCATAAAAACCGTTGGTATAGGTTCCCTTTCCCAACGGTTTGGCCAAACCGTTGGGAAATCCCACTTTGAGGCCACCTTTCCCAATGGTTTGGGTAAACCGTTGGGAAAGCCCACATTGTGGGGACCATTCCCAATGGTTTGCCACTGTTGGGAAAGGTCCTCCATGGATCAACCTTCGCCCAGAATCAAATCAAGGCTCAAAATCTTTCCCAACGGTTTGCCAAAACCGTTGGTATAGGTCTATACCAACGGTTTTGACAACCGTTGGTATAGATCCTTTGATTTTTTTTATCATTTATTCTTACCCAGAACATTATATAAATCAAAATTTAATATAATTATGAGAATACATATATATATTTATGTAATTATATACACAAAAGTCATGTTAGGTTTGTGGTTAAGTCGTTCAATAATAAACTAGGGGTGCTGGGATCAAATCCCAGCAAATGTTTTTTTTTGAAATACATATACCAACGGTTCCACAACCATTGGTAAAGATTTTCATATTAATTATACCAACGGTTTCCAAAACCGTTGGGATAGGTCTATACCAACGGTTTTGGGTAAACCGTTGGTATAGACCTATCCCAACGGCTTACTTGGCCACGGTTCTCCAAACCGTTGGTATAGGCTATACCAACGGTTTGGAGGCATATACCAACAGTTCCAAACCATTGGTATATGTTAGTTTTCCAGTAGCGCATGAAGATTAGATAAAGAAGTTATAAAGATATTATAAATCAAGGTTAAAATAAATTTATGACCAAAAGTATATTTTAGATATTAAATTTATTTTCATATGTGAATCCTAGAAATTAGGGAAGCACCCAAGATAAATCATCATTATATGTAGAGAAAAGTAGAAACACTTACATAAAAAAATATGAAGAGAGTATAACATAATAAACTTCTATTGGTGAGAAGAATTATTTTGAATCTTCTCAATAAAATCCCATAACTAGATCCTAAAAAATTTAAACCATTATCTAGTTAATTCTAGTTACATAGAATTATTTTCACAAAAAGTGTAGGAATGAAGTCAAAAAATATAAAAATATGGATGATGAAAAATATTGAAACACTCACCTCATCATAAAGGCTGGAGGTGATAATTTACTATAAAATAAACCCCCAAATGGATCCCAAAAGGTTGGGGTATCCAACTAAAAATACAAAGAAAAAAATCAAAGATAGAATGCATGGTTAGGAAAATGGAATAGGCTTGTAGGTCCGTGGTGGTGCTTCCAAAGGTTTTGAAATTTGGGTATTGATTGTATTTATAATATTTCAAAATATTAACAAAAAATAATGAGCTATAAAAGGGGGAGTAGAGATAAAGTTAGAAGTAAATCTGTTAGAAAAATGAAAAATCCATAGAACAAGAAGAATTTTTCATTGAAAAATAGATTTGAATACTTTGAAAACTACTGTGATAACTATAATAAAATTCATCAAAATTATTAAAATTTATACTATGTACCAACAAAATAAAAATCATTTTTTGGTATTTATAGAATACCAAAACAACATAATAATCAAATAAAAGAAATAATTCTACCTTGAGGGGAATGCCTAATAAGAAATATACTATTCATTCCACTCCTAAGCAGTCAAATAAGAAAGTTAATGTTAAGTAGGTGAAAAAAAATATAAGATACTACTTATATGGGAAGATTGAACACATCAAAAAATATTGAAAATTATCCATGAATCTAAAAATGAAAATGAGAAATTTGAAAACTAGAATGGTATGAATTCATGAAATATATATCTAGGTTGGTATGGTTGTTGAAACTCTTGATGAAGAGGATGAGAGTTTTCCCAAAAAGGGTGTCTCTAAATCTAATAAAGTGGTAGTGTTATTTTCAATAATTCAGGACATGTGGTCATCAAATGTATAACTATTATTCCTTGAAAAATGTAAAACAAAGTAAAATAAACATTGAATCTGATTACTATGAAAGATATTGAAATGAGGGGGTCTCAAAATAAGGATAAAGCTGACCATGTGAGAATTAATTCATGAAAATAAGGACATCCCACATAGAAGAATAAAAAAGGTTGGATTTGTTAAAAATAAAAGAATATTCTATAAAATCTAAAGTAAAAATGGCCATTCCATCTAGGAAAGAATTTTAAAAATATAATAAAATCGTGCTTCCCCAAAGTGACCAGACTTGTAAAATTTATAAAGATGTAAGCATGAAGAAGACTAGAAATTTTAGAGCATAAAAGATGAGTGTCTCTAGGATTAGAAATCCATATGAACCCTAGTTCTATATCAAAATAGTTTATGGAGAACTATCTTTTTTTGATATCGACTTGGTAGTTCTTAAATTATTGGAATTGAATATGATGACAATTAGAGAGAATCCATTGAGGGAGATCATTGAAAAGGGGTGAAGCTTCTAGATATTTACCATTTGTTTTTAAATATTTAATTATGAATATAATTATTATAAATTGAGTTTGAGGTAATATTTTCATTATTGTAATTCCATTTTTATTCATGGTTAATAGATTTATCAATGGGGAGTGGTTAGCTAAACAAATGGTGGAATAAATACCTTACAATTTAAATGTTTTTATGTTTTCATTCAAGTGATGGTAGGTTATTCAAAAATATTAAAAATATATGAAAATAGTTTCCAGTAATTGAAAATTATAAGTTGAATCACATTGAGATTGGTTAATGAAACACTATATTATATTAATTAATCACTATCATTTTCTAGAAAGGTACAACCCACATTGGCTTATATTTGAGTTGTTGTTGTCTGATTTCTAATAAAAGAATTTGGTAACTCCATTCTATTGTGGAATAAACTATGAAAAATGTAAGTGAATGATCAGTAAGAAGAGAATATGTTATTATTAATATGAAAGTTTTCATCCTTTTCTACAGTTTCAATAAGGGGGAAAATAACATTAAAATTTTTAATTTATTGAAAATTAGGTTGGGAATTAATACATTGAATTAGGAATTTTTTAATTGATGAAAAATCCAAATGGGGATATTGAAGTTCCAATGGATGTGTAAAGGAATAGAAATATGTGTTTTCAATTTTTCATCTATATAAAGTAAATTCAATATGTGATAAAAAGGAAATAAAGTGAAAATTTGGATGCCATTGAACGTGTAAAAGAGAGGTTATCATATATTAGCAAAGGGATATAGAAAATATTTCTACATGAAAAGAAGTTCACTATATTTTAAGATTTTAGAGATGGGTTTTATTGAAATTAAAACTTATTTGGTTGGGTACATTGTCTATAAGAAGTTACATGTAAAGTGAAGAAGCTACAAAGAGTTGACCATGTAAACTATTTTAGATAGCTTGTATAAACTACTTTTAAAATGTTTCAACTAGGTTTAAAGTTATATATAAATATATATTATTTGACGAAAAACCATGATATAAATTCATATCATATTTGATGTTGAAACTAATGATAAATACTATTGGATGAATGATTAAAAGAGCTATAGTTAAAGTTGAAACAAAATGGGAGTGAGGTGTATTAAAATACTCATAAATGATTATTTAAAATGAAAAAAAATACTTGGAATGAATCTAATGTGGTTTGGGATTATTTTGAACATCCATATAATTATTTAAAGCTGTTATAAGAGGATTTGATGTTTTTAAAAGTCTCTAACCTTATTTGGAATAATTTTGAACTTAAAAAAATAAATATGGAATTCAATGAATAAGGCTGAAAATTGGTTAATTTTGAATCAAAAGGTTGTATCTAAATGAATATCTCAAATGGTTAAAGTTATATAAAATTTATAAGTAATACCTATTCATGTTATGTCAATATATAGTAAAAATGGTTAAGTTTGAATCATGAAATATTGAAGAAATGACAATGGAATGAACCCTTACTTGTACATGGAAGGTTAAAGAGTGAACTGAGAATGTTCACCTTTCCAAAAGGTTACCAAAATCAGAAGTACATGAAACAAAAACAATTTATGTTTATCTTAAAAGGTTTAACTAACTCATATTTTTATCATATCATGGAATGTAAAAATTCCATGGAAGTTTCACCATGTTACCAATACTATGATTTTTTTTAAAATCCACTATATAAAGAGAGAATTTCTAGAATTTAAACTATGAATGTGGAAATAAAATGGGATTATGAAATATTTGTTCTTTAATTTTATATACATCATTATTCTTTTATTATTAAGGATTCAAGATTGATCATGAAGAAGATCAAGAGGATGATATTCTTGATAAATAAAAAGAAACTTCCTAACTTTTCAAGAATAATGAAAATAATGTTGAGTTGATTTATGAGATGTTTCTTAAAGTTTAAATCATTTTGATATTAATTGAATGTATGAGGATATTATTTATATGTTTTTAAGAATAAGATAAAAATAAATGTTAAATCTTGGTAAATTAATTAATCCTAAAATGATAAATTTCAGATTTTTTAAATATGGAAATGTTAAAAAAATAAGTTGATGATTATGATAATCTTCAATATTCTGAAAAAGCACAAAAGTATTTTTGATTCAATAATGATAATGAGAATTATAAATGATTTTATTTATGAAAATATAAATGATTTTATTAAATAACTCAAACAAAATCAAGTTAATCTCAACATGTTATAATGCTATTGAATTCCTAAACAACTTTGAAGAAATTAATTTATGGATTCCATAAAAATATTTTGTGGAAGAAAAATCACGAGGTTATGATGAGATTATTTTGGGAATAAAGATAAGATACTATATTAGTTTCTAATGAATATTTATTTTTCTAATTAAAGGGGGGAATAATTTAAGGTATTTTTGTAATACACATTAGGTTGTAAAAGAAATATCATGGAGATCATGGGGAGGAGAGAGAATTTGACCTTTCCATGTAGTTTTTTGTGCACACAGATTTTGATTTATTTTCATTTATGGGAAATTTAAAATACCCCAGTAAAAATAAGAATCTACCTATATAACTGGTAATCGAGAAGATAAAATAATATGAGAGGAATTTATATATAGTGAGCTACTTGTGAGTTGGATAAGATAACAAAATCTCTTTAAGAAGAAGAATATTTGAGATGTTAAGAAAATATAGAATAACTATCAAGTGGTAAGTAAGAGTTTCCTATCAATAAATGAAATAGATATTGGGTTGGATTTATAAGAAGAATAAGAAAAAGATAAGAGGAGAAATAATCCCAATATTGATCACACAGAACTAGTGTGTTGAAGAATTTTGAGAAAGAAGAATATACATAAGAATAAATAAACCTTCCATGATCTGCATGTAGTGAGAAAAGAAGACTCGTAGATATCATTGTTTTATTTCCAAGTTATTCACTAGGTAAAATTGTTATGTAGGTTGTATTCTTGAAGTCAGTTTTGAGAGAGAGGCAAGTAATTATTTTCTATTTAATAACTGAAGGAAAGAAATAATACATAGTCTAGTTTGTATTATTTATTTATAGAGACTTTTATAAAGTCAAAAAATATCTTTTATTCAGGAAGGAAATTAGTTATTGGATGATGTGACATCCCAAGATAAAACTCGTGATCTACTTTGAAACAATTAAGAGTTGTTAAGTACTGGTGTGATGCCAATATAAAGAAATTTCTAGAGTTTTTTATAAGATTATGTAATATATTTGATAATCATTTATTTAATATAGAAACCTCACCTGTATAATATGGTGTTTCTATTTTTAGGATTATCCTTGGAAAACCCACCTTTTTTGATAATAAGATTACTAGAGGATAATTCGTGTATCAAAATGAGTTAAACATGAAAAGTAGTAGGTTTCCCATCATGTTATTTAAACTTTTAAAAATACCTTTTGGAAATATCTTATTTATATTCCACATTGCATATGGTTGTGGTTTTTTGGAAAAAAGATAAAGTGATCCATTCATATCCTAATAGATAACGAGGGTTCAAAAACAAAGGAGGATAAATTCTAAAATATGATTTGGTATTTGCAAAAAGAATTTAGAATCACATGATTCACCCCATATCAAATGTCTAGACCAATCCTAGGAAATAAAAACTAATGAACCAATTATAAAAAATATCCCTCATGAATAGAATGACTAATGAGTAGAATCTACTTCCTCTCAATCTTGGTCATCACTTTTCTGTATGTATCGTACATGCTGCTAAATTTAATATCAACAATCAAGTTCAAACCGAAAAGGCCCCACATGTGCATCATAGAAACAAACCAACCCATTCCAATCCAAAATTCCCACAATTTCAGAATTGGAAGCTAATTCTAAACCAATATGGCCCCACATATGCATCATAAACACACACCAATCAATTCCAATAAAATATGCCCCTAATTTTAGCTCCATAAGCCAAGTCCAAACCAATAAGGCCCTAAACATATGAATCATGAATATAGACTAATATCTACTAACACCACAACCAAGATAAGTTTTCATAAAAAAATCCTCATTATTTAAAAAAGGCCAAATAGTCCTTTTTACAAACAATGTTGTGTTAAATTCTTCAAACATATTTTCTAAATTATTCTACACAAAGTAATGTTCAACAACAATTTATCCATAATATTTGGTATTGAAAAAATACGAATCTATCTTTCAAAATAAAAATATTCATAGTTTTTAAAGGAAGGAAAGTGATAAAGAAGTCACCTACATCAAACACATTCCTCCAACAGATTCCCACAGAAAGTGATTGAGAAGGAAGAGAGTCATCCAAAATCACCTACCAAAGCCTCTCATTCCTACACCATAGAGAGGTAGGGAAGAATTATAGTATTTATCTAAGAAATAACCAATTAGAAATTTAATTTATGATCATTAATCATCCATACATATTTTCCTTATATGGATTATATCTTTCCCAAAAATACTAAAACTATTTCAGTCATTTAAAAAAATAAAACCAACTGGAACTATGATGTGTTGGTCCCCAACATGACCAGGTTGACCCTGATTATGAATTCCCCACATAGACTAACCACAAAATAGGGAAATTACTTTATTCATTTCAACCTCACCATAGAAAGGACCCTATAATGTTGAATCCTCCTTAACCATTTGTAACACCCCAGGTAAATAAAGAATATTACATTATTATATTTAACCATATTTGTGACTAAAATATTGATATTACTTTAAAGGGGATGCTATTCTCGATGGCGTACCCAACACGCAACAATGAGTTTCTTGGGAATCTTACGGTGCACTCTCATAATAAAATAATATTATTTTAAATAGTAGTTAAAGCCTAGCCGTTGTAATGGGGGGAATGAATAGAACTAACTACAAAATGATTATATTTGTTTTTCAAATATTTTTACTTTTTTCAATAAATGTTAGAGGATTAAAAAATGCAAATGAATCCAATTTTAAGCGTAAACATTCTAATATTCTTTAAAAGGTCGAATAATCGCCTTTTGATGGAGAACCTCTTTTAAATCCACTTTTTGAAAATTTTATGTGTTATATTTGACAAAATCAAATTCTTCTTTAGAATCGGGGCATCAAAGTTTACTTTGCGTAAATTTTTGGTATTTTTCCAAAAAAGTTCAATTTTTAATGAATAGTGAAAAATGTTTTATTTTAATTCAAAACCTCTTTTAATATAATTTATTTATATTATTAGATTATCTTTTAAATTGGTTTTAAAGATAAATTAGAATGTATTTTTACCATTTAATCCAATAGTGGTCCTTGGAATTTATTTCACTTTGAAATCGGACTTAAACTAGTGTCAATATTTTGATACATTTTGTTTCATAAAAACACGCTATTTGTTTTGACAGCGGAAATTAATTATTAAATTAATTAATGCAACTTATATGTTCTGAATTTTTTAAAATAGAAATCATTTTTGAATTCGGAATATAAAATATAGCTTAGGGTGAACTTTTGGTAATTTTCTGAAAAACTTCAATTTTTGATGAATAGTGAAACCACTAAGTGGTACTTATAAAAACTGATTTTCCGTTTAAATGAAATTTTTCCATAATTGTGTTTTTAATTTCAAAAATATGACATACATGGTTTTCATTAAGAAGTAAAATGTGGTTCAATGGGATTAAAATAATTTTTTGGTGAATAGTAACTTATTAAGTTTTTAATCGCGATTAGAGGTAATTAGTGTAGTTTAAGGTAATAATAATGTTTTAATAAAATGAAATGACCTAGACACATGTCCTACCCTCATTGGATGTGTCATGGCCTACCAAGACAATCCATGGGTCAACTTGGGGACCCCATGGAGCCACTTTGGTTGGAAAATGATAAATATCTTTTTATTTAATGTTTAAGTAAAAATAACACAAACATGAGATGTTTTACTAAAACACTTTTTACATGGGGTTATAAAAGTCATATTTTTGACTATAAATAGCCATTGGAAAGATAAAAATATTTCCTACATCATATTATTTTTTTTATAATTTTTAGACACTAAATAATTTAAATTATTTATGACATCATAATGATGCAGCGATGACCTCATTATTTAACAATTTAAATAAAATGGAAAGATAATGTAATATCTATGACTAACACATGTAAAAAACCTATTGGATGAGTGGATTTATAACCCTTATCTCCTTATCCTTGAAATACATCAATGTGGGACCTTTAAAATCCGAAACCCTTTTTAAAATAAAGTAACATTTTGTAACTTTACAAGAGTGCCCCTCCTCTCCTCTTATAAAAGGCCCCCACCTCTACCTGCTTACCCACACTTTCAAAGACTTTTTCTCATCAAAAATCTACCCATTTTGTCTCTAAAAATCCCTATCTTACTCCTTGAAGCCTCACTTTGGGCAGAAGTATTCTCAAGGAAGCCTTTGAGCTCAAACCAAAGGGAGTTACCCGATTTTAAGGTAATGTCTTCACTTGAGTCATTTTGTATTATTTTGCCTCTCCAACCCCCTAAACTCTTTTTATTAATTTATTTTGTAACAAATTCAGTATATTCAATATACTAGGATGTTGTTATAAGAATTATTCGAGCTACACATACGCATACCTACATCTAATGGTTAAAGAACATACTGTTTCCGTGGATGGAAAATTTCTGCCTCACGAAATGATGATTGTTCAACACTCATATAACACCTTAAAAGGTGGACATTAAGATGTCACTATATCTATATATGATATATAATATGTTTATGTTTTACTTAAGCTTCTGTATTTTTCATTTATGGAATACCTTTATGGTTTCCATTATGGGTAAACACGATATCTTCATTTAAGGAAGTGCGGACTACTGCCCCCTCAAAGTGATGTGATTCGTTAATTCCATATGTGGGATGTATAAAGGATGGATTTAAAGTTATTATATATGATGTTATACTAGAATTATAATATAACTCTATATCATTATTATTTCTTTCCATTAATGTATGAGATAGAAATGAAAGTAGCGTTCATGTGTACGTACGGCTTACCGTCTCCATGAACGGTGCATTTCATTTCTTATCCCCAAATGTAATGTACTATTATAAGTACATATTTATAATGGATATATATAATGTATGTTAAATATAAATGATTAATATAATTCTGGAATTAAAATATACATATCTCTCATTTAGTTTTAATTCCATTAATATGACAAAGAAATGAAAGTAGCGTTCATGCGTACGTACGGCTTACCGTCTCCATGAACGGTGCACTTCATTTAATACCTCTAAATGATTTTGTAATATTATAAATACATGTATATGCTGGTTATATATGATATATATAATATACAAATCATGAATATCATTCTGGATATAATGAACCATTGACCACACGAACAACATGTAATTGTAAGAAGTCCACTTTTGACTTAAGAACCAAATATCGACAAAACAAACATTATTAAATTATATGATTACATAATGTTTAAAACATTTAAATAATTGATATAAAAGGAATAATGACCTTGAAAAAGGTTCTTAAGAAAGTATAAATTAACTCAAGTTTATTATTCAGGACGTTAAAGAATGATCGAGTCAAGTCAGACCCGAGGTAAGGGATCCTACTCCTCTCTTTCTTTTTAAGTACACTCTTTTATGTCATTCCTTTTAAAGCTCATATTTCTTGTTATTTGGATGTTATTTTATATTTCTCTTACTGAAATTTTTATGTTCATATGGTGAGAGAACCTATTCTATCTCATCAATCCATTTTGGAAGTTTTGAGTGGCGCTGTTAGGCTGCCGAATATTCGTAAGAGATCTAACCTCTCTCTTTCTTTTTCAGTACTCTCCTTTATGTCATTTCTTTTAAGAACTTATTTGTTATGGTGGGGGATGTTATTTTATATTCCTATTTCTGTAAACTTTATGTTAATATTATGAGAGACCCTATTTGATATCATCAATCCATTTTGGAAGTTTTAAGTGTCCCCGTTAGGCTGCCGAGTTTTCGTAAGTTATTTTTTCATCTCACTTTTATTCCCATGAGATTTATGCTACATTTGACACAATTTCTTTTAAGTGGTGTATGTACTGCCCATTATTTTAATCATTGTGTAATATAATTTCATTTATGAGTTTGTACATCAATGTTTTATAGTCCTTCTTTCACGGGGTGCATGTCTCGAACGATACCCATGTCGGTAAGGGAACCTTTCACCCTCCTCTTTTTGTAAAAGACTTATTTTGTTATGTCTTTTTCACGTAATATTATGTTGGGATATGTTCTTATATATCCTTATTGATTTAAATTTTATGTCCAAGTGATGATATACCCTTTTTATCTCTCATCAACTCATTTTCTGAATTTTTTAGTGACGCCGTTAGGCCGTCAAATTTTTGCAAGGGAACTTCTTAACCCAATTTGGATTCTTTGGGATAAGCTTGTACTCCTTGAATATGTCGTTCTATGAATATGTGTGAATAACATTTGATTGTTTTACACTTAATATCCACTTATATTTGGTGTATTCATTTGTCACACATAATTATGTAATTGATTTATCCTTAATCCAAGGATACCGTCTTTGTAAGGGACTTCGTCTCAATCTCCTTTCATTGAGGCATATTTTGTTTTATACACAACTTTCTTTTATACGGTGTATAAAACCCTTTGAATTTTACGTTTATTCAAAAGGAATCTTTTTTCTACGAAGTGTTTTACTAAACGACAAAAAGGAATGTTTCTTTTAACGTACGCGGTGACAACGACCTTTTCCGCCGCCGTGAGTATTATTTGGTCATTGGCTTCCTCAAGAAGCCGTAATGTTTTTAAAATGAAATAAATACCATATAATATTTTATGTATTTTGGTATTGAAAATGGTTTTGATAAAGGATTCTATTATGTAAATATATTTAAATGATATATTGTGATTGAAATGTGGTAATGTTATCATTCCTTTATGTTGGTTTTTTGTGTTATAATTTTATAATGGTACTTGGACATTTTACGGGTGGTTACGTGATAAAACATATGACGGGTGGTGCCGTGAATACCATGATGGGTGGTTACGTTACAACCTCCAATGCATTGGGTATAGAAGTCGGCCGTATGGCTATTCCATTATGTATGTATGGAAGTTGGCCGAATGGCTATTCCATTAAGTGATATGTGTGGAAGTCGACCTTATGGTTCTTCCACTTAAGTATGTTTATGTCCCAAGTTACCTTTATATGTTATGTGATATTTATATGGGTGTTATGGTAATCTTTTGGTTACAGAAGGGTAAGTAATGAACTTTTATTCAGCGAAGAGTTTTTACTACTTTGAAAAGGTGAAAAGTATTACTTTGATAAAGTATACATGGTTTACTTATTGTTTTGAAAAAAAATAACAATTTTCATTCTTTGTGAATCCCTTACTGAGATTTTTATGCTCATCCCAAGTTTTTGAAATATTTTTCACAAGACTTAACGTGGAATAGGGTCAAGGATGAGATCAAGGGAAATTCATGCAAACTAAAACGTGGAACTGGACATGTTTCCGTTTAAGAGTTTTTATTTTATGGAAACTTAGTGAATGTTTCTACTTTGTAATCTTTTGAGATGTAATAGTTATGTCCTAATTATATAAAACTCTAAACCTGAAAAGATCCTCAATGTGAATTATTCATTTAATTCAATATTAAGTAAGGTTTAAGGCCGGGACCTTATAGTTGGTATCAAAGGTCGGTTTAGATAACTTCAGAGGTTAGGGTATTCTTTAAGCATTAGTGACATGACCATAATGGTTAGGATTTCAGAAAGAGTCATAGTTTTTAGTTAAAGTGAATGAGTAAGTATATCTTAGTGTTTATCTTCCTCTTTAGTACACGATAGTTTTGATGATATACTCACACTGACCTTCTTGGTTTTAGTAAATGGCTGGATCTAGTAGGCACCAAGGTAACGGTGGATGTGAAGGAAACTGTGACAGTTTTCTGAGCAAGCAACTGAATGATATGGGAGCTGCAATGAGAAATCTTGTGTTTATCCTCAACCAACTATCTAGAGTCATGATTGACCAACTAAACCTTGGTTATTTCTATAAGGAATCATATATGTGAGAAACAAATCCCTATGGAACTACAGGTAATGATCATAAAGGTAAGTGTGTTCAAAAACCTATGTTTCATAGATGTGGAAGGAAACATCTAGGAAAATTTTTCAAAGGGACAGAAATATGCTATAGATGTGGAAATGAAGGTCATAAAGCAAGAACCTGCCATGGAAAAAGGAAGCATTCAGTTGACTCGAGGAAAGGGAAATAAGTTCTTTCTGAGGGATCAATTTAATGTTTTAAATGTGGTGTTCATGTTCATTATGCAAACACATGTCCTATGAAGAATTTTTGTGAATGGGATCACCAAGATCATACAAATAATTTTTTACCAATACCTAATGCCATTCCGATTGAGGATGAAGAAACTAACAATGACCAGTCAAAGGTATGGATTATTTCTTAACTTTTGTTTTCTATTTTGGAATCTTAGGATATGATTCATGATTTTGTTTGTAGGAAAGAAGTGTTTCAGAATAAGTTGGAAAGGAATGGTTAATGGATCACGAAGAATGTTGAATGAGTAAGAAGTCAACATATAAGGGCTTCAAGAGTTATGGTGAAATTCTTAAGAGTATTAAGTGTCTTTTGATGATGTGATACATTAGAATACTTTTTATAGTATGTGTAACACTGATGTTTGATATATGAAATTTTTTATTCAAATAATAGTAATCTGTTCTTTTGTGGACATAGTTATAAAGAACCATTTGGGTTTATATGGTCCTTACTTTTGAGGTAATTATGGGTTACTATATGTAATGACGGAAAGTGAAAGTCATGAGTTAAAATTTAGGTTAAATTACGTTATGGTTATTTATGAAGATTTTATCTCGTTTTTGGGGAATGTTTTAAGAATTATGTAGTTTTGGAAAAGGACAACACGCAGACCGTGTGACAACCCGTCGCGTCGGACAAAGCTGTGGGAATCGAACCCACAACCAAAGTGCGACTGGTATTTATCGCCTACCACTGGACTACGTGAAGTCCCTATTTAGTTTGAATGATTCTTTTTAGTTATATGATTTTATGAATTAAGAGTAAGTTGATTTTTGTTATTTATGAAAATGATTAACCTATCATGGAGGGTATGTGATTAGGTTAATTACTTTTCAATACGAGACTTTAAGAGTAACTGATGTTATTTGGAGATAGGTGTTAATTTGTACCTTGGAAGACTATGCGACTAAATCCTTAAAATATTTGGGTTTCAATATTAGTTTGGTTTACTTTGAAGTATTTTATGAACAATTTGTTTATCGAAAAGCCCTCATTGGACATTGGGTTTTGTTGGACAAATTTTGGAGATTAAGCATAGATTTTCTTTTTAAAGGGTTATCCTTTTCTCGATTATCTGACCTTGTACAAAACTTTTTGGTTTTGGTTTTGGTTAAAGCCTAAAGACATGGGAAGTATATAGTTATCTTTGGTGGATTAGGTGATTCTATAGAAGTTGATTATAGTACTCTTAATGCGAACAAGTCTTCCTAAATACTCGTCTTTTGGAAAAAAAATATGAGTTTGATTAAGGAATCTAGTAAAAGTTAAAAGTCAACAGGATAAGTGATTATGTTTCCTTATGAATAAATTCCTCAATAAAAAGTAACTTAAAACAAAAATGTTGTCTATTAACCTTTCCTACTGGGGAATCGAATACCGTTTAACCCATCACAAGTTTGTGATTTTCTTATGGTTAACTTTCTCCTAGACATGTTTACTATCACTCTCCCTCAAGAACATGACCCTTTGCTTTTTCTTCCATGTCCATGTTTTCCTACATGGAATCCTATTATGGGTTAACTCGGGTGACCTTTGTACTTATCTTTCTTTATTTTAAAGTGATTGTTTTACCGACTCTTGTTCCGATGTGGGACTTTCAAGGATGTTTCCAAGCTCAATTTTAAAATTGCGAGGATGCAATTCCCAAAAGGGGGGAAGGATGTAACACCCCAGGTAAATAAAGAATATGAAATTTTTATATTTATCCATATTTGTGAATAAATTATTGATATTACTTTGAAGGGGATGCTATGCTCGATGGCGTACCCAACACGCAACAACGAGTTTCTTGGGAATCTTACGTTGTACTCTAATAATAAAATAATATTTTATTAAATAGTAGTTAATTCCTAGCCGTTGTAATGGCAGGAATGAACAGAACTAACTACAAAATGATTATATATGTTTGTCAAATATTTTTAATTTTTACAAAAAATGTTAGAGGATTAAAAAATGGAAATAAATCCAATTTTAAGCGTAAACATTCTAATATTCTTTTAAAGGTCGATTAACCGCCTTTTGATGGCGAACCTCTTTTAAATACACTTTTTGACAATTTTATGTGTTATATTTGAAAAAAATAAAATTCTTCTTTAGAATCAGGACATCAAAGTTTACTTTGCGTAAATTTTTGGTATTTTTCCAAAAAAGTTCAATTTTTAATGAATAGTGAAAAATGTTGTATTTTAATTCAAAACCTCTTTTAATATAATTTATTTATATGATTAGATTATATTTTGAATTGGTTTTAAAGTAAAATTAGAATATATTTTTACCATTTAATCCTATAGTGGTCATTGGAATTAATTTCACTTTGAAATCAGACTTAAACTAGTGTCAATCTTTTGATACATTTTATTCCATAAAAACATGCTATTTGTTTTGACAGTGGGAATTAATTATTAAATTAATTAATGAAACTTATATGTTCTGAATTTATTAAAATAAAAATCATTTTTTAATTCAGAATATCAAATATAGCTTAGGGTGAACTTTTGTTAATTTTCTGAAAAACTTCAATTTTTGATGAATAGTGATACCACTAAGTGGTACTTATAAAAACTGATTTTCCGTTTAAATGAAATTTTGACATCATTGTGTTTTGAATTTCAAAAATCCGACATACATGGTTTCAATTAAGAAGTAAAATGTGGTTCAATGGGATTAAAATATTTTTTTGGTGAATAGTAACTTATTAAGTTTTTAATCGCGATTAGAGGTAATTAGTGTAGTTTAAGGTAAGAATAATGTTTTAATAAAATGAAATGTCCTAGAAACATGTCCTACCCTCATTGGATGTGTCATGGACGACCATGAAAATCCATGGGTCAACTTGGGGACCCCATGGAGCTACTTTGTTTGGAAAATGACATAAATATCTTTTTATTTAATGTTAAAGTAAAAATGACACAAACATGAGATGTTTTACTAAAACACTTTTTACATGGGGTTATACAAGTCATATTTTTGACTATAAATAGTCATTGGAAAGCTAAAACTATTTACTACATAATAGTAGTTTTTATATAATTTTTAGACATTAAATAAATTAAATTATTTATGACATCATAATGATGCAGCGATGACCTCATTATTTAACGATTTAAATAAAATGGAAAGATAATGTAATATATAAGACCTACACATGTAGAAAACCTATTGGATGAGTGGATTTTGAAACCTTATCACCTTATACTCTTAATACATCAATGTGTGACCTTTAAAATTTAAAACTCTTTTGAAAATAAAGTAACATTTTGTAACTTTACAAGAATTCCCCTCCTCTCCTCTTATAAAAGGCCCCCTCCTCTACCTCATTACCCAGAATCCCAAAGCCTTTGGCTCGGACAAACTCTGCCCATTTTGTCTCTTCAATTCTCTCTCTTACTCTTTTAATCCTCACTTTGGGCAGAAGTCTTCCCAAGGAATCCTTTGAGCTCAAACCAAAGGGAGTTACCCGATTTTAAGGTAATGTCTTCACTTGAGTCCTTTTGTTTTATTTTGCCCCTCCAACCCCCTAAACTCTTTTTATTATATTATTTTGTAAAAGCTAAAGTATATTAATATAATAGGATTTTGTTATAAGAAGTATTAGAGCTACACTTACACACACCTAGATCTAATGGTTAAAGAACGTACTGTTTCCGTGGATGGTGAATTTCTGCCTCACGAAACGATGATTGTTCAACACTCATATAACACCTTCAAAGGTGGCCATTAAGATGTCACTATATTTATATATGATATATAATATGTTTATGTTTTACTTAAGCTTCTGTATTTTTCATTTATGGCATACCTTTATGGTTTCCATTATGGGTAAACACGATATCTTTATTTAAGGAAGTGCGGACTACCGCCCCCTCAAAGTGATGTGATTCGTTAATGACATATGTGGGACGTATAAAGGATGGATTTAAAGTTATTATATATGATGTTATACTGGAATTATAATATACCTGTATATCATTATTATTTCTTTCCATTAATGTATGAGATAGAAATGAAAGTAGCGTTCATATGTACGTACGGCTTACCGTCTCCATGAGCGGTGCATTTCATTTCTTATCCCCAAAAGTAATGTACTATTATAAGTACATATTTATAATGGATATATATAATGTATGTTACATATAAATTATTAATATAATTCTGGAATTAAAATATACATACCTCTCATTTAGTTTTAATTCCATTAATATGACAAAGAAATGAATGTAGCGTTCATGCGTACGTACAGCTTACCGTCTCCATGAGCGGTGCATTTCATTTCTTACCTCTAAATGATTATGTAATATTATAAATACATGTATATTTTGGATATATATGATATGTATTATATCCAAATCATGAATATCATTCTGGATATAATGAACCATTGACCACACGAACAACATGTAATTGTAAGAAGTCCACTTTTGACTTAAGAACCAAATATCGACAAAACAAACATTATTAAATTATATGATTACATAATGTTTATAACATGTAAATAATTGATATAAAAGGAATAATTAACTTGAAAAAGGTTCTTATGAAAGTATAAATTATCTCAAGTTTATTATTCTGGACGTTAAAGAACGATCGAGTCAAGTCAGACCCGAGGTAATGGATCCTACTCCTCTCTTTCTTTTTAAGTACATTCTTTTATGTCATTCCATTTAAAGCTCATATTTCTTGTTATTAGGATGTTATTTTATATTACTCTTACTGAAATTTTTATGTTCATTTGGTGAGAGACCCTATTCTCTCTCATCAATCCATTTTGGATGTTTTGAGTGGCGCCGTTAGGCTGCCGAATATTCGTAAGAGATCTAACCTCTCTCTTTCTTTTTCAGTACTCTCCTTTATGTCACTTCTTTTAAGAACTTCTTTGTTATGATGGGGGATGTTATTTTATATTCCTCTTTCTGTAAAATTTATGTTAATATGACGAGAGACCCTATTTGATCTCATCAATCCATTTTGGAAGTTTTAAGTGGCACCGTTAGGCTGCCGAGTTTTCGTAAGTTATTTTTTCATCTCACTTTTATTCCCATGAGATTTATGCTACATTTGACACAATTTCCTTTGAGCGGTGTATGTACTGCCCATTATTTTAATCATTGTGTAATATAATTTCATTTATGAGTATGTACATCAATGTTGTATTTTCCTTCTTTCACGGGGTGCATGTCTCCAAAGATACCCATGTCGGTAAGGGAACCATTCACCCTCCACTTTTTGTAAAAGACTTCTTTTGTTATGTCTTTTTCACATAATATTATGTTGGGATATGTTCTTATATATCCTTATTGATTTAAATTTTATGTCCAAGTGATGATATACCCTTTTAATCTCTCATCAACTCATTTTATGAATTTTTTAGTGACGCCGTTAGGCCGTCAAATTTTTGCAAGGGAACTTCTTAACCCAATTTTGATTCTTTGGGATAAGCTTGTACTCCTTGAATATGTCATTCTATGAATATGTGTGAATAACATATGATTGTTTTACACTTAATATCCACTTATATTTGGTGTATTCATTTGTCACACATAATTATGTAATTGATTTATCCTTAATCCAAGGATACCGTCTTTGTAAGGGACTTCGTCTCAATCTCCTTTCATTGAGGCATATTTCTTTTTATACACAACTTTCTTTTATATGGTGTATAAACCCCTTTGACTTTTACGTTTATTCAAAAGGAATCTGTTTTCTACGAAGCGTTTTACTAAACAACAAAAAGGAATGTTTCTTTTAACATACGCGATGACAACGACCTTTTCCACCGCCGCGAGTATTATTTGGTCATTGGCTTCCTCAACAAGCCGGAATGTTTTTAAAATGAAATAAATACCATATACTCTTTTATGAATTTTGGTATTGAAAATGGTTTTGAAAAAGGATTCTAGTATGTCAATATATTTAAATGATATATTGTGATTGAAATGTGGTAATGTTATCATTCCTTTATGTTGGTTTTATGTGTTATAATTTTATAATGGTACTTGGACATTTTACGGGTGGTTACGTGATAAACCATATGACGGGTGGTGCCGTGAATACCAGGACGGGTGGTTACGTTATATCCCCCAATGCATTGGGTATGGAAGTTGGCCGTATGGCTATTCCCTTAAGTATGTATGGAAGTTGGCCGAATGGCTATTCCATTAAGTGATATGTGTGGAAGTTGACCTTATGGTTCTTCCACTTAAGTATGTTTATGTCCCAAGTTACCTTTATATGTTATGTGATCTTTATATGGGTTTTATGGTAATCTTTTGGTTACAGAAGGGTAAGTAATGAACTTTTATTCAGCGAAGAGTTTTTACTACTTCGAAAAGGTGAAAAGTATTACTTTGATAAAGTATACAAGGTTTACCTGTTGTTTTGAAAAAAACTAACAGTTTTCATTCTTTGTGAATCCCTTACTGAGCTTTTTATGCTCATCCCGTGTTTTTGAAATGTTTTTCACAGGACTTAACGTGGAGTAGGGTCAAGGATGGGATCAAGGGAATGTCATGCAACCTAAAACATGGAACTGGACATGTTTCTTTTTAAGAGTTTTTATTTTATGGAAACTTAGTAAAAGTTTCTACTTTGTAATCTTTTGAGATGTAATAGTTATGTTCTAATTCTCTAAAACTCTAAACCTAAAAAGATCCTCAATGTGAATTATTCATTTAATTCAATATTAAGTAAGGTTTAAGGACGTGACCTTATACCATTTCCCACTTACCCATGCAACTCGACCTCGCAAGACATATAACCACCACGCCCACCAACACATCATTTTTACATCTTATTTCAAATAGGGAAAAAATTTGAGAACTAAACTCGAAATATAGGAACTTCTATGCCATGGTGATGTCCTACCCTAACACAATGGTATCTATATGCTAATATCAACACCACATCCTTCTACGTATGAATTTCAAAACTAGTGGTTAACCAAGCACTATAATGGATAGACTCCATGCCCAGTATCAACCCAAAACAAACCAAAACATTCACCATGAGTAGTATCATGATTTGGTGAATCCTAGAGAATCAAAAAGACATAATCCAACAAAGTGACCCTCTGTAACTTCTAGAAATAAATCAAAGACACATCACAACTCAAAATCTATAATAAAATAGAAAAATACCATAATCATGGGGTTTCAGAGTCTCGATACCATTAGGTTTTTTTGTCCGCAAAAAATATAGTAATTATAGGTGTATATATAAAACTCGGGGTATTAATCTAAAATAACTCTATCCCACTCTAAAGTATCCTCATAGACCCAACCATTCTACCATTATAGATGTACCAAAGGTATACACCCACCACATAAGATATTTTCTTTCCCATCCTATGATACAAAACAAGGTGTAGATCTAATGGAATATCTAGATCAAGAGAAGTATAACCCTAAAAAATTATACAAATAGAGTTTTAACCACACTTTTACCCATATGATATGATAAAATATCATACAATACATTGAATTATGGAAATAATTCTAGAAACAAATATCCACACTAATACGACACTAATCTTAAATGTTCCAACACATTGATGAGTTAACCACCCTAACTTATGAAATAAAGATTACCCCAAATCTAGGGAATACCTATAATAATACCTAATTTACCACAACTAATGATAATAGAAAGCAATTAAAAACACAATAAAAACACTATATATCTACATGGATTATCATACAGTGCTCCAAATATAGATAAATGAAATATCACCTAGTATTTATAAACCTATTAAATAACTGCTAGTGGTAAATGAGCATCCCAAGAAGAACCAAAGTTTATAACACTAACTCTATGAACATCGTACTACACTAATTATCACTATAATATTTTATAGAACTCTTCCTATAGATTTGAAAGTAATAAACCTTATCAATGAGTTGTTAGGCTATTACCTCAATTAAATCATGATTCTGAATCATTTCTTAAAATATAATGACAACTCCCATGAGAATTCCCTCCCACTATTCTAAAGCTATAGGAAATAGTTATTCAATTATAATAATTTATTAGTGTTTGTAATTCATTACATCATATATCGTCCCATTATTTTAATGAAAAATCCAATTGAAATAGTCTTAAAATAGGGAGGAATGAGAATTAGATCCCAATATACAAGTGAGAATTTTCATCCTTTCCCCACCCCTCTATGGATCCACACCATTAAGGTTTAACCTAAAAGAAGGAATATAAAAATTAAACCATTTAAATTCCTTAGACTTGGTATCCATTTTTAGGAATAATAGTCTCATAAAAAAACCATGACATCATCTTGGTATGTACAACCCAATTTTATTTTAGTGATTTAGCCCATAAATCATCATTGATCCAACGCTTTGCTAAACCATTATCCATAAATATGTTAAATGAGTTATCCCCCACCCAATTGACTGAATGGACTGAAGGCCTAAATTTTTATTGATTTTGGATAACCCCCATTTAATGGTAAAGGGGAAAAACCAAGTCTTCATGGACATAGATACATAAACATAATCTGAGAAACAGGGCAGTTTCCACCCAAGAAAGAACTACATAGAAGAACCCCTTCCCATAATCAATATAATTATGTCATTACTCCAACATAGAATGACTGCTGAGCAAGATATCCCACGGAAAAATGCATGGGAACAATACTGATGGCAGCACCAAACCCTCTCAATCATCCAAATCTGAAAATCCATGCATAGTGGAAGCGATCTTCTCTGACCTCATTTGAAGCAATACCAAGTAGACTATCTGAGTTCTCCAGCATGAAGTAAACAAAAGATAATTTCTCCACCAACAGCGACCATCCTGAGAGAATCCCACCGCACTCCAAGAGAAATCCCGCCCCCATCACACTCCATGAGAAATCCCGCCACCACCACCTTAGAAGCCTAGAAGAAATTCCAAGGGACACGAGATCACGCCATCATAACCAAGGACTGGATGACCCAACGTAGTGCCAAGGGAATTACACCGACAGGGGGATCCGAGTCATCATGAACCAGAAATGCCAATCTGGGCATGGATTTTCCCCGATCAGACCACGGATGAACCCTCATCGGGTTCTGAAGCAGGCAGGTCATGATGTTGAGACAATCAGTAATAAAAAGCAGAGGATCGAGATATAGAAAACCTATAAAAACAACTAGATTCATACACAATTGATGATATTCAAAATCACTAGATATATCTAGAATCACCAAAATAGACAACCTTCAAAAACTCACAGAAACCGAAGCCCAAAGCCTCTCCCCTACGAGAACAATAGAACTCAAGTCGATTCACATAGGAACCCACCGTATGCATGGATAGGTCACAAAGGACTCACCAAATTGGATCCACCAATGGCACCAAAATCCGAGAGGCTTTGAACCAAGACCGCGCTGATCTATGACGTCAATAGTAGCTACACCAAGATGAACACCTGATAACCTCTTCCTTGGAAGCGAAACGACATGATGAGCCGAGCGACGACGCCTAGAATGGGAGCCGGAGATCGAACCCCACCGGATTATGATACACCCCACTAATGCAATATCATAACAATGACGAGCCGATTCCAGATGAATCCATGACTCGATCCAGGCCAAAGGGGGAAGGGGAAGAGAAGACTAAGAGAAACCCTAGCCACTGTGAAAGTGTGAAGAGACACCGCTCAGAGGCTGTTATCATCCCCCAACCAATTGATAATGAATAATTATACCTAAACATAAGAGTCCCTGGTGAGACTATACACATGGAAACATGAATAAGAAGTTGGTAATAACCCACTAAGCACATAGGATAAGGTTCCTCAAGGTATCTATGAATGATACCACTCCCACTACAAAGAAAAAAAATCACACTCTCATAAGTCTAAACAACATGTATTTATATTGAAAAATTCCTTAATAAACTTCCAAATAGATTAATTATATTAAAACTATTCTAGACCACAAAATCCAAACTTTGAAGTTCCAACTCGGTAGGTTCCCATAAAGAAAGTGAAACTTATTTTCCCCAATCCCTTCAACTCAACCCTCAGTTCACATAATTTAGTTGACAAGAAATGGGATATGGTTCTAAAATATTTGAGTTAATACCCTAATCCTACCAGATTAATTTTCTATTAAACATTTAAATTATAACAACTCTATCCAAATCTATGGAAGTGACCCCCTAGGAATGTCAATCAATATGTGTATCTAATCCTAGAAACTAATTCCTCATAAAACTATATCAACACATTGACGAAGCTCACAATTTCACATATTTTATTCTTTAATTTAATTTTTTAATCCCAATAATGTGTTATTTTATTTGGAATTGTTACATTTTTATGTTTTAGTAGTAAATTTAGATTAATTGAAAAAATGGATTAATTTTGGATTTTTAATTATTTTTATTTACTTTGGTATTTTCTATATATCTTCTTATACACTAATTAAAGTATTAAATTAATTTTTCAGGATTCTATATTCATTAGAAAATTTTTTATTTAATATAACATAGTGCTGAATCCAAACTTTTTTATCCCAAAAAAGATCATAATTCAATCCTTGAAATTTGTGCATAGTTCTATAGACTTTTAAATATGACCCGATATTTCTTAAAAAACCAAATTAAATGGGATAAAATTTGGTGTAGAAAAATATAAGAGTTTGAAGATAATTTAATTTGACTATGTATAAATGATAATCTAGTGATTTTAATGTTATAATGCAATGGGAAACTCTCATATTGTAATATTAATAGTTCATAGGGAAGAAATATTTTCATTAGTAATTTGGTCATAAAATTTGATAAAATTTCCCAAAAAAGATTAAATTTTGATAGAAAATGATTTAATAAGAGATGAAAAACTTTGAATAATACCAAATTTCAAAATTTATATATTTAATTGCTCTACCATGTGAAAATTTATAAGGAATATTTTTAGAGTGAAAATGAGGCACACTCATGGGTATAAATTTATACATCATTTCTTTTAAAAATAGTTAGACATTTTAGTTAGTCATTTAGTAGTATATAATTTATCGATTTTTTTATTATATTTATGAACTTTTAATATATATTATTTTATCTTATTATCTCATTATTTTCTTTCCCCCCATCACACTATTCTAAGTCCAAAAAATAGAGAACAAACTTCAGTATTTTTTTGTAGGAAAGTATTAGTGTTTGATTAAATTATTGTGAATTAGTTTATATATTTATTATATTATATGAAATTATGTGACGGTTAATTTTATTATGGTGAGTGTTCACTCATTTTTCTCTAGAAGTTGAGTTCTTCCTATTCATTAATATTACTTCCCTTTGATTTTTGAGTCATGTATATAGTGGATTTTGGATGAGGTAGTGATGGTTGGTGAAGAATTATCCTTTAGAGATTTAGGAATTATATTCCCCTCTATGAAAAAGTTTTGGTTGAGATTAATTAAAATTAAAATTATAGGGTGTGTTGTGACAAGACACATTTAATAATATATTGAGAGTTTTTAAGTAATAACGATAGCTTCATTATAATATCCCTTGATAAAGTTCCATTTCTTTATAACCACGGTGTTTACTAACTTATTATTTATATTTATTTATTTAATTATTTAATTATTTATCATTATTTATTCTGAAACATCCTAATATATTAGTATTACATTCACTTGAATATTTTAGTAACAAGAAAGTGACAATTGAAAAATAGTTTGTGTGAGAAGAAACCTTAAGAGATGAACCCATAGGGTTAAAATATATTTCCTTCTTAGGTAACATAAATATTGACTATAAATCCTTGAAAAATACTTTTGAATAAATTTGTGACTATTTTTAGGGAATCTAAGAGGGTATGCCCACTGTTTTTCATGAAAACTCAAAAAAATTCAAAAAATTCAAAAACTAGAAAAAGTGCTTCTGTAAATATTTTTTTAATAGGATTATGAAGGATTATTTATATTATTATTTATATTCTTGGACATATTTTTATTGTAGTAGGGAATATGAAATTTATATTCTAATCCAAAAGGGATTTCTATGATTGGAATAATTAAACAAAAAAATGTAGATCCTTTCTACTCATTATAATGAGATCAGACCTTTATTTGGTGATTATCCAATAAATACATATGTTTTAATTACATTTTAATGGTATTAGATGTTCATTTTTTATCTTTTGGGCCTGAGTTAGTGCATTTTCATTATGAACATCCATTCTCATAATTTGTGCACTTCATGCCTAATATACACCAATTTAGGCCCAATGAGTCATCTGATTCTAAGGAATGTAATTATCAATTTTTTTAAATTGATATTTTGGGAACTTTATCTACAATTAAATGCGAACATTTTTCATTCAGGGATCAATAGAGAATTCATGGAAGAAGATGGGGATATTTTGTGATGAAAGGAAGCAATTCTAGAGAAGGAAGATTGGACACTAGCCCACTGATGAGACTGTGGGGCCCCACATACAGGCCCAATGAATCCCAAATTTTGTGGGATGCTAGAATAAATTCATAGGAACAAATAAATCTTCATGATCCAATGCTAATTAGGCTTTTATTGTGGTAATTAAAGCGGCCCATGTTAGAGATACAATTCTAGGCCAGATTCTGCGGCCCAGAAAAACACTCCACTAATGTTATCATATCTCGGGATCCGTAACTCCAAATGGGCCCACAATTTACAGGAGTTTAGAAGATAGCTGGAGCTACATTTTCTTCTTCTATGGACCAATCTGAATCGGCCTTCTAGAAGGTCTTCCAGACGCATCTACTCGGTGAAGGAAAGCAGGCTGCCACCTCGGGTCAAATGTGGAAAAGTTCAAATTCCACAAGCTTTCCACCACCTATGGCCTACCAAAATTAATTGAGATGATTTGTACTATTTGAGGCTCGACCCAAGGCTCCAAAAATACCTATTTAAGGAAGTGGTGGTGAAGGAGTTTGGGATCTTGGATGCTTTGTTCAATTGTAATGTTATGCTGCATTTTTGTTGCCTCAAATTTGTCTTTCACATGTAAGTTGTTCAATTCACTTTAGTTTCTTAATAAAAGTTCTTATTCTACTCTTATTATGCTGTTTTCATATCACTTTGATACCATTGGATCAAGGTGTAAATTTATTCACACCAACCCTTGTGAAATTATTCACACAACGGTGGAGTGATCATTTTATTTTTGTTGTTTTCTTTACTTCTCCATTTCCTCCCTCACGAGTCTACTTTCCGCTTCCATTGAAACCATGGGATAAATGGAGGGATAAAACACTTATGGGTTGATCCAAGGGAGTAGCAAGGGGATGGATTGGATGTTATTTATCACCTAATTAATGTATACTCAGTTCTTTAATTGAGATTTTTATTTGATGATTTTTAAACTCCATCGTCCTTGTTGAATTTAAGGCCACACACTTCAAGTACTAATACAAACCTTTACCTTGAAGTGCTCAAAAAATTGATCCTTCAAGTGTATAGGTGATTAGTATTAAAGGTTGTAGGCATTAAACCCATAAGTGATGATGTTGTTTTATCTCCTTAAATGAACTCATCTCAAATTTAAGAAATTGAAATCATTAAAAAGGAAATACGTCCAATCCACCCCGAGCGATAACCTAGGATCAACTCATTATTTTAAATTGAATTCACCTAAATCAATTAGATATCTTTAAAACCCATCCAAAATCAATCCAATTTGGCCACTTCATAGAAGAAAATAGTCCATAGAATGTACGTGTCTATAGGTTTCTTCTTAGGTCTCTGTGGATTCGATAACCCAAGCTAAACTACAAGGACCGTCTTACCTTCTTCTCTTGGGTAAATTTGAGCGAGAATCAAATTTTGGCACCGTTGACGGGGACCCAAGTAAGTCATATAAACACCCATTCTGTTCTCCCCCATTTCTTCTTTTCTCATCCAAATTCTCTTATCTTGTCCCTTTCTCGTTTTTTTTTTCTTTTGGCACATGTCCGCCTACACCCGCGATAAATCAAACCGTCTAGTTAGGGTGGATAGTCCTTGGGTTGGGGAGTCAGGTAAACCAAGGGAACTCTTTCCATTAGATCCTAATCTTCCTAATACTCTAGAGTCCAAAGTTGAGCCAATTTCAATGGAAGTTATTCAAAGAAACCAACTCATAAACCCGGGTGGGAACCAAAATGGAAACCCAAATGAGGCAGCCCCAAACTTGGGGAATGAAATTGATCAAACCATGAATGACTACCTCACACCTTCCTGGACCAATGCCCCCTCATGAATTAGACACAATTCCCTAGGAGATTCCATCTACATCTTTAAATCCCATGTCCTAAACCACCTTCCCACATTCCATGGAATGGAGTCCGAGATGCCCTACCTGCACATTAAGGAGTTCAATGACATTGTAGAAACCATGTGTCCCCAACATCAACTAGAATCAACTAAGATGAGGCTATTTCCTTTTTCTTTAAAGGATCGAGCTAAAAATTGGCTAAACAATTTGAGACCATCATCCATAAACTCATGGGACCAACTTCAAAGAGAATTCTACAAAAAATACTTTCCCCACCACAAAACAATTGCACTTAAAAAGAGTATCCAAAACTTTTTTGAAAAAGAGGGAGAGTCATTATATGAAACATGGGAGAGGTTCAAAGACACTCTAAACATGGTTCCACACCATGGTTTTTCTATTCCTGAACAAGTGAAAATTTTCTATGAAGGGTTGGGTCTGGGGAACAAACAATTCATTGACATGATGTGTAATGGAACCTTTAAAAACAAAGCCCCAAATGATGCTTACGAGTATCTAGAAAGCCTTTCTGAACAAAACCAAACATGGGGAACTTCACCTTATTCTCAAAATCCACAATGAAATAATGGAATTCATACACTTAGAGAAGAGGAAAGCCTTAGGGCTAAAATCGCAGCACTCTCTAGGAAGGTTGAAGAGATAGACCTTAGGAATGTCCATGAAATCATAACTGTTGACCCTGTTTGCACAATTTGTGAAAAACATGACCATAAGACAGACAACTGTCCAACCATTCCATCCATCAAGGATGTTCTCTTAGGAGGACCCCCAGCGGAAGTAAATGCTATGAAATTTCAAAAGCCTCAATACCAAAACACCTTCAACCCAAGGTATAACGACCACCCAGGCTTCCGCTGGAAGGATAACCAACAACCTAGCCAACCACAGGGACAAAATCCTTACCCCCATCAGAACTACCAAACCCATAACCAGTTCCAAACCCAACCTATCCAATACCAACAGCCACCGGTCCATTTTCAACAAACCATCCCACCTCCAAAATATCACCCTGGGATAAACCAACCTACTCAAGCACCCACCCAAACTGTTCCATAAAGCCTACTAGAACAACTTTGCAAACAAATGGAGAGGATGAACTCGGAGGTATCTTCCCTAAAACAAGAACTTCAAACCATAAAAACTGGAAAGGCATCCATGCCTACTCAGGTGGTGCCATCCTCAACATCAAGGGGAGAGTCAAGTTGTGCTCAAACAACTCATGAACAATAAAAGGCTGTGACTGTTTTAAGAAGTGGGAAATCAATTGAGAAACCTGAACAACTAATTCAGAACCCACATGAAGTTTCAAACTTGGATGAAAATTCAAATGAACCACAAGATCAAACTGAGGAAACTGATAACATTGTCAAGGAAACAACTCTTCAACAAACAACCCCACAACCTGCACCATTTCATCAACGCATGAGGGGGAAAACCAAGCCTGAACCGAGTAAAACATTGAGGGAAATATTCTCACAAGTCAAGTTGAACATTCCTCTTCTCGATTCCATAGAAACCATACCTGCCTACTCAAATTTCCTTAAGGACTTTTGCACTTTTAAAATAAAATTTTCACATAAAAAACAAGTCCTTTTGGCTGCTAATGTGAGTACCACCATTCAAGGGACCATTCCTCCTAAGTTGAAAGACCCGAGTTGCCCTTAAATCAATGTTGAACTAGGAGAAAGCAAAGTTGTCAAAGCCTTGTGTGACCTAGGTGCTAGTGTCAATCTTATCCCATATGATGTGTACTGCCAGTTAGGCCTAGAATAACTCCAACCCACATCTGTCACACATCAACTTTCTGATCGTAGCATTAGGGTTCCAAAGGGGATTTTAAAGGACATTCTGGTAAAGGTTGAAAACTTCATCTACCCTGCTGATTTCATTGTCCTTGTCAACCATCCAAACTTAGGAAATAAGGAACAAACCCCAATCATCCTTGGTCATCCTCTCCTTGCAACAATCAACTCTGTTATCTGAGTCTGAAATGGGAACATGACCATCACCTTTGGGAACATGAGTCTAGACTTGAACATCTATAATGCAAGCTCACAAATAGGGGATGATCAGGATATTCATGAAGTAAACTTGATAGGAAGCATTGATAATGAATCCATGGAACATCAAGGAATATTTGATGGATGTTTAAGTCAGGATGAGATTGATTTCCTTTGTTCATATAAAGGCAGATTATCTCCTTGGATTGAATCATTTTCAAATTGCTCTTATGATGAAGTCTTAGGTCCAACAACCAGTGAAACCTTTCAAGGAACCACTTTCATAGAGACCCCTCTAAATTTCTTCCCTAAATCTGATCAAGCCAATCTAGTAGATGAAACTTCTACATGTGAGGAATCAATCCTATCTAAAACTCTAAAAAAAGAAATTGATCTTGATCCAATGTCCCAATCTTCTGTTGAAATTCTGAACCAACCTGATCTTGAATTGAAGGAACTTCCTGCTGCACTAAAGTGTGCTTTCCTAGGGGACAATCAAACACATCCTATTGTCATTTCTTCTTCTCTTGAATCCAATCATGAAGGGATGCTTCTAGATGTCCTTAGGAAGCATAAAAAGCCATTGGTTGGACCCTATCTGATATTCCTGGGATTAGCCCACTTATCGGGACTCATAGGATTGTTCTAAAATCTGATTCAAAGCCATGTTTTCAACCTCAATGATGACTCAATCCTAATCTCATGGAGGTAGTAAGGAAAGAACTTCTGAAACTGTTAAAAGCTGGTATCATCTATCACATAGCTGAGAGTGAGTGGGTGACCCCAATTCAAGTGGTTCCAAAAAAGGCTGGAATCACAGTGATAACAAATGAGGATGGAGAGATTCTTCTAACAAGGGTGAGTAGTGGATGGAGGGTCTGTATTGACTATAGGAAGCTAAACTCATTCACCAAGAAGGATCATTTCCCCTTACCATTCATTGACCAAGTCCTTGAGAGAGTGGTAGGTCATGACTTCTACTGTTTCTTAGATGGGTACTCATGGTACAATCAAATCGAGGTCTCCCAAGAGGATCAAGGGAAGACTACATTCACATGTCCTTTCGGAACCTTTGCTTTCAAACGCATGCCCTTCGGGTTATGCAATGCCCCTGGAACCTTCCAACGGTGCATGATGGGAATCTTCTCAGACATGGTAGGGGATTTTCTTGAGGTCTTCATGGATGACTTCTCTGTGTTTGGGGATACTTTTGAGGGATGTCTGCAGAATGTAGAGAGAGTCTTGTCAAGATGTGAAGAAAAGAATATGGTCCTAAACTGGAAAAAATGCCATTTCATGGTTAAAGAGGGACTTGTTCTAGGTCATCTGGTCTTGAGTAGGGGGATTGAAGTTGATAAAGTAAAGGTTAACATCATTCGTCACCTTCCATCACCCAAAACTGTCAAGGAAGTGAGGTCTTTCTTAGGACATGCTGGTTTCTATAGAAGATTCATCAAGGAATTTATTTCAATATCTTGTCCCCTTTGTGCTCTCCTAGTAAAGGATGCTCCATTTGTTTGGACTGAAAGCTGTGAGGGTTCATTCTCAACCCTCAAATACTCTCTCACATCTCCCCCCATTATGAAATCTCCAAATTGGAACCTTCCTTTTGAACTTATGTGTGATGCCAGTGACTTTGCTGTTGGAGCTGTGTTAGGACAACGCTGTGATAAAACTCCTTATGTCATTACTTATGCAAGCAAATCCTTAAATGATGCCCAAATAAACTACACCACAACTGAAAAGGAGTTACTTTCTATTGTGTTCGCTTTAGAGAAGTTTAGGTCCTACCTCTTAGGATCCCCCATCACTGTGTTCACTGACCATTCTGCACTGAAATACCTCTTCCAAAAACAAGTTGCCAAGGATTGACTGATTAGGTGGGTCCTTATCTTACAAGAATTTGACCTCACAATCAAGGATAAAAAGGGAGTTGAAAATGTTGTAGCTTATCACCTCTCTAGGATGGAATTAAAAGACAACTCAAACCACCTTTCTATGTCTGATTCGTTTCCTGATGAACACCTATACTCTATGAGTGACTGCCCCTGGTATGCTGACATAGAAAATTTCTTAGTGACAGGATTCATTCCAAAATTATTAGGGACTCAAGCTCGAAGGAAATTTCTTTCTGATGTTAGACACTATGTGTTTGATGATCCATACCTCTATAAGTTCTGCCCTGACCAAGTCATTAGGAGGTGTGTTCCAGAATCTGAACAAGAGCCCATCCTTAAATTCTGTCACAATGAGGCATGTGGAGGTCACTTTTCCTCTAAGAAAACATCTGCTAAGATTCTTCAATGTGGTTTTTTCTGGCCCACCCTCTCAAGGGAATCCTACACATTTTGTCAAAGTTGTCCTAGGTGTCAACAAGTAGGGTCCATCACAAAAAGGAATCAAATTCCACTCACTCCCATCTTAGTGGTTAAAATATTTGACTGTTGGGGAATTGACTTCATGGGTCCCTTCCCAAACTCTCGGGGATACCTATACATACTCTTATCTGTTGATTATGTCTCTAAATGGGTTGAGGCCATTCCCACTAAGTCTAATGATCATCAAGTTGTGATTCGATTTCTAAAAGAGAACATATTTTTAAGATTTGGAATTCCTAGGGCTATAATCAGTGATCAAGGAAACCATTTCTGCAACCTCCAATTCGCTTCACTCATGTCTAAGTATGGTATTTCTCATAAAGTTTCCACTGCATACCATCCTCAAACCAATGGTCAAGCTGAGTTAGCGAATATGGAGATTAAGAAAATTCTTGAAAAAACTATCAACCCCTCTAGGAAAGATTGGTCTGAGAAACTCTTAGATGCTCTTTGGGCCTATAGAACTGCATATAAAACCATTTTAGGAATGTCCCCATATAGGTTGGTTTATGGTAAATCATGCCATTTTCTAGTGGAGATTGAACATAAGGCCTTTTGGGCAATTAAGAAAATGGATTATGACCTCTCATTGGATGGAACAAAAAGGAAATTTGATCTCAATGAACTGGAGGAATTAAGGATGGAGGCTTATGAAAATTCAAGGATCAATAAAGCTAAAGTTCAAGCCTACCAATCTAGGAATATCAAGGTAAAACATTTTGAACCGGGAAAACTTGTGCTCTTGTATAGTTCAAAACTTCATTTACACCCAGGAAAGTTACGGTCTAGATGGTCAGGTCCCTTCATAGTGCATCATGTATACCCCCATGGGGCAGTAGAGATTCAAGATCCCACAAGTGGTCACATTTTCAAGGTCAATGGTCAATGGTTAAAAACATTAATTTAATCATTCAATAAATAGGAAATAGATGCTGAGTTAATTGATCCAATCTATGAACTAGGAAAAAATTGATAAATTTGGGATCTATGTCGGGCTAACGATGTTAAACAAAGTGCTACATGGGAGGCAACCTGTGGTTTTTATGTTTCTAATCTTTCTGAATCATATTTATTTTTCAAATAAGATTACTTAATCATTTTTATATTTAAAAATAAAAAATAGACTTTTGACCTGTTCTTCTATTATGAGTATGGATGGGTACGAAAGAGGAGCACCATATTCATCCGTGTCACGTGGTGTGATCCTTGAGTAATACCTTAACCAGAAATTTAAAAAGAAGACAATGTATCATCAGTTAATTTTGTTTTATTTTTATTATTTTATAGGTTAAGATAAAAATAAAAATAAAATAAAAAAAAGTCCACGCCATAGGCCATGGGGCAAACCCCGTCACAACCGGTGAAGCCGCGGGGACTCGAACCCGGGACCGAAGGGAGACAGGGGCGCACGCTTACCACTGACCTGCGGCTTCTTGTGCTTCCTTATTCTATAATTTTTATATATATTCTTATATTTTACTTCCTTTATTATATATATATATATATATATTGTTTGTTTTTGTTTGTTTTGTTTGTTTTGTTTTTCCTTTTTCCACTATGGAACTTTGCAAGCGACATGGATATCAAAGGAATAAATTCGAGCGGCAAGAACTTCAAACTTCAACCACCAGGTGACTTCATTCCATGATCCTCATATTTCAATTTCATTATTGAACTCACCTTTTTATTCCTCTACCCCATTCTAAATTTTGTTTTTATGAAACTAGGGACAGTTTCATTCTATGTTGGGGGGTGTGGAAACAAAATGTTTGTTTAAAAAAAACAATGATAACAAAAAGAAGTAAAATTCCTTTATCATTCATATAATAACATCTTTTCTCACATAAAAACTACATATCAAATAATTATTATTTCCTTAACTCTTAATTTAATTCATGATTAAGTTTAAAAGCATTGATTTTGGAAGTTTGGTTGTCTAATGAAAATTTTCATCATTTTTATTTTCATCCATTAAATCAAAATGCCACAATGCACGTCCTTTAGACTGTGGGGTAATAATTTGAATTTTTGGGGTCCCATAATAAATAGCATAGGCTGGTTTGATTTTTATGAATAATATGAGTATTCAAAAAAAAATTTTTTTTTTTAAAAAAAACAACAAAAAAAATTTCATGTAGAGCAATGGATTGATAAAATGCGAGGCTTTCAGAACTTATTGATCATGACTCTAGAGTTGTCTAGCCCTGAGTTTTTCAATATATCTCTATTTATGGTAATATGACTTGGTTTTTGATTAAGTTAACTCGAGACGATGCCCGAGTATGTGGGCTTCACTTGGTGCCCTAAGGCCTTTGAGTCTGGGAGTCATCGGCAAAGTCTTGCTACATGGGTTAATTTGATTAACTGCAATCTCAATTACTATGGAAATATTGCAAAAAAAAAAAGAAAAAGAAAAAAGAATACACATATTAGGATTAAATGTGATTCCACCTAGCGCTTCCATGATTTCCCCCTTGAATGAAAATGAACCCCCATATCTATTGTGATACACAACACATCATTACACCAAATTGAGTTGGATGAAGTATGATGATGGATTTGATCAAAGGAATGGGCTTAGTATTGGGATATGATTTTAAATTCATCTTGTTTTAAATTATCTTGATAGGTTATAAAAATATATTTGTGTGCAGTTTACATTGTGAGCACTGTTTGTTATAATGTGTTTGAAGAAAGGAATTCAAATAAAATCATTGAATTATTTGCTCGGGACTAGCAAATCTCAAGTTGGGGGGGTGTGATTATCCAATAAAAACATATATTTTAATTACATTTTAATGGTATTAAATATTCATTTTTGATCTTATGGGCCTGAGTTAGTGCATTTTCATTATGAACATCCATTCTCATCATTTGTGCACTTCATGCCTAATATACACTAATTTAGGCCCAATGAGTCATCTGATTCTAAGGAATTTAATTATCAATTTTTTTAAATTTATATTTTGGTAACTTTATCTACACTTAAATGTGAACATTTTTCATTTAGGGATCAATGGAGAATTCATGGAAGAAGATGAGGATATATTGTGATGAAAGGAAGCAATTCTAGAGAAGGCAGATTGGAAACTATCCCACTGATGAGACTGTGGGGCCCAACATACAGGCCCAATGAATCCCAAATTTTATGGGATTCTAGAATAAATTCATAGGAACAAATAAATATTCATGAGACAATGCTAATGAGGCCTCTATGGTGGTCATTAAAGCGGCCCAAGTTAGAGATACAATTCTGGGCCAGATTCTGTGGCCCAGAAAAATAGTCCACTAATTTTATCATATCATGGAATCAGTAACTCCAAATGGGACCCAATTTTACAGACGATTAGAAGACATCCGGAGATCCATTTTCTTCTTCTATGGACCACTCTGATTCGGCTGTCTAGAAAGTCTTACAGACACGTCTGTTCGGTGAAGGAAAGCTGGCTGTCACCTCGGGTCAAATGTGGAAAAGTTAAAATTCCACAAGCTTTCCACCACCTATGGCCTACCAAAATTAATTGAGATGATTTGTACTGTTTGAGTCTTGACCCAAGGCTCCCAAAATGCCTATTTAAGGCAGTGGTGGTGAATGAGTTTGGGATCTTGGATGCTTTGTTCAATTGTAATGTTATGCTGCATTTTTGTTGCCTCAAATTTTTCTTTCACATGTAAGTTGTTCAATTAACTTTAGTTTCTTAATAAAAGTTCTTATTCTACTCTTATTCTGTTGTTCTTCATATCAATTTGATACCGTTGGATCAAGGTGTGAAGTTATTCACACAAACCCTTGTGAAATTACTCACACAACGGTGGAGTGATCATTTTATTTTTGTTGTTTTCTTTACTTCTCCATTTCCTCCCTCATGAGTCTACTTTCCACTTCCATTGAAACCATGGGATCAATGGAGGGATAACCCACTTATGGGTTGATCTAAGGGATTATCAAGGGGCTGGATTGGATGTTATTTATCACCTAATTAATGTATAATCACTTCTTTAATTGGGATTTTTATTTGATGATTTTTAAACTCCATCGTCCTTGTTGAATTTAAGGCCACACACTTCAAGTACTAATACGAACCTTTACCTTGATGTGCTCAAAACATTGATCCTTCAAGTGTATAGGTGATTAGTATTGAAGGGTGTAGGAATTAAAACAGTAAGTGATGATGTTGTTTTATCTCCCTAAATGAACCCATCTCAAATTTAAGAAATTGAAATCATTAAAAAGGAAATACGTCCAATCCACCCCGAGCAATAACCTTGGATAAACTCATTATTTTAAATTGAATTCACTTAAATCAATTAGATATCTTTAAAACCCATCCAAAATCAATCCAAGTTGGCCACTTCATAGCCGAAAACAGTCCATAGAATGTACGTGTCTATAGGTTTCTTCTTAGGTCTCTGTGGATTCGATAACCCAAGCTAAACTACAAGGACCGTCTTACCTTCTTCTCTTGGGTAAATTTGAGCGAGAATCATTTGGGGTGAAACAAAAAATAAAGAAAATTTAAGAATAAGTGAATCTTATTCCAAATTCTTTCATGGTTTAATAACCCAAGGAGGACTTAATAGAGCTAATTTAATATCCATTAAATCTCTATCAACTATTACTTGAGGATTCTCATAAAGAATACATGCTAGCTATTGTAGTTGTGGGTGATAAACATGTATTAGAAGAATATTAGTAAAATTTTATTGAAAAAGAAAAGATAATTGGTCATACCATATTTTAAAAATAAGAATAACAACCCCTCTAACTCTCTCTAGATATAGAATAAGACACCATTAACATAGAGTTATTTTAAGAGAAGATGGAGCATGTCTACCTGCCCCATCTACAATAACCCAACCCCAAGAATAACTAAGAAAATAATATTAATTAAAAGATGATACAATCTTTGGAGAAAATATTTTGTTAAACTCTTTAATTTTTATTTTATTGATAATAAATTTATTATCACCTCCGCTTGATTTTTCAAATTTTAATAACCTATGATTTTCCTTCTAGATGAAGAAGAAGATGAAGAAGTGACATATTTTTAGAAAATAATGGAGGATCTAGTTGACCTATATACAGGTGCCTAAAATGACAGTATTAAAAACTATAATTAATTTAAGATTCAATTAGTAAAACTAAATAATAAAAGAATCCATATATAATGCTAATATTTTCACCACTTTTGTAAACCACTCTACCAAATATACAAAATAGGGGGCACCCCTTTATACTTTATCCTCCTCCCTTTCACCTATTTTAACTATTTATTCTAGGGGATGGGTTGATTATCTTTTTATTTTTCATGTTTTTATTCTCAAATTTTTCTCATGGAATCTTAGAAAATTAATATATGGTGTTTCATCTCAAATAATCCCTATTCACCATTTGATTGGGGATAAAAGTATGGAACCTTGAAATAGGGGAGGAAAAAAATCAGAATCTATTTGGGGGTTCAAAAAAAGTTCTATACTTATTTTACATTTGTCTTTATTTTTATGAAGTTTTTTTATTAATTTCAAGGCATATATTGTCATATATAGTCACTTTACTCATGGATTATATGGATGAATAATCCCATGTTGTGTCTTTCATTCACTTTGATTTTTATACCCTTGTCTTTCTAAATTATTTTAGAGATAAAATACAAGGGAAGTTAAATATTATATGTGTGTGTGAGTGGGGGATGTTAATGTAATTTTAGTTATTTTGTGCGTGTTTTGTTTATGTTTTTTTAACTTTTAATTTTTGGTGTATTTTTTTGTTATAAATTTGTGGTTTAAATTTTTTCATGATTAGATAAAATACCATACTAGTTTTAAATAATTCATTTATTTTAAAGTTTTTCAATTTATATAATTAATTCGTAATTTATGTTACTATTTCTATATAATTTTTTTTTAGAACTAGGAAAATGTTTGTAAACAAAATATAATTTAGTGTAATTATAATTATAACACCAGAAAACTATCATTTCGAAATCATTTTTAGTAACATCACTAATATGAAGAAGAAAACTTTTGGGATCCAACTAGAAATAAATTCTTATAATTTATCTCAAACTATAGTAAAAATGAGAAATTGGGATCCCACATGATGTTCTGAGAAATTTTAGCATTAAAAAAAACAAAAAAAATACAATTCTTAATTTCAAAAAAGAATGGATTTAGATACAGGAAATTTTTTAAACAAAATGATGTTTAGGGAAGTTGACTAATATTAATTTTATTTGGGTTTTATAAAGGAATTGAGAAATATTTTTTTGGTTTGAGGATATTGGGAAATGGGAATTTATGATAGTTCCACTTGTTAAAATGTTAATTATACTAAATTTCATTTTTTTTGCAATTCTATAAATTGAATTTTATTTGAGTTGAAATGGGACAATGAATATGAATTGTTAAGGACGTATAATATTTTCAATAAATGATGAATCATTTTTCTCTTATTTTCTACTATGTGTATTTCAACCTAAGTAGAGTAAATAATTTTATTAGTAAATTTTATTGGATTGCCTAAGAATGTAATGATTATGTGTTGGAGATTGATGAAGCTCATAATTTTACATATTTTAATTTTGTAATTCAATGTTTTTAATCCAATAAATTTTTTAATTTTAAGGGTAATGTGCACATATTTATGTTTTATTAGTAAATTGACTTAATTTTTTAAATTTCCTAATTTTAGATTTTATTCTGTCCCTATTTACTTTGGTTTTTCAATGATATATTTTTATGTATTGATAAAAAATGTTAAATTCCTTTTTAGTCTTATATGTTTTTTAGATACATTTAATTTAGTAGAACCAAGTGATGAATATATATTTTATAGGCCTAAAATAATCTCATAATCCAAGCCTTGAAGTTTATGCTTAGTTCGGGAAACTTTCAAATATTGGCCCATATCTCTTAAATGGAAAACCTAAATGAGTTTATTTTTTTGTGATAAATAAAATTGGAGGGGATAATTTTATTCAACCATGTTCACACTAGATTTTGGAACATCTATAGTCATAATGTGATTAAAAACCAAAATACCAATATTCTCCAATCTAAAAATATTTTTATGAGTAATTATGTCATTAATTTTTCTATTACTTTACAAAAAAATCAAATTATATGGATCATTCACAAGAGAACACAAAAAAAAATTTAAGAAGAGAAAAATTCCAAATTCATACATTCAAATGGGAAACTAAATGAAGAATTTAAGGCTAATAATTTTGGAGTAAAAATGTTGTACCTTGATGGTTGTAAATTTGTACATCCTTTCCTTTAAAAAGAGTTATACATTTTAGTTATTGATTTTGTAGTATCTAAGTTAGGGTTTTGATATTGTAGTATATTTATACATTTTTGATATATTAGAGTTTCTCTTCATCTCTTATTATTCTATTTTTTCTCTTCCATTTCCCCCACTGTGATTTTATATCACCATGAAAATGGAGAACTAATTTACGCCTTTTTTTGGAAATTATTGATGGTCAATTGATTTATTTCACCTCAATGTTCTATTTTATTCTATTCTAAGAATTAATTTTATGGATAATTTGATTATAGTGAGATTTCACCCCATATTCTCTTTTATAAAAGTTTTTATTCCTGTTAATTAATATTCATTCCCATCAATATTTGATCCACATATACATTGGAGTATAGCTTATATTAAGATGGTCAATAGAGAGGTCTCTTAACCAAATTTATGAAATATATTTCCCATAATGTAGAGATCCTGATGTGGGTTAACTATAATTAAAACAAGAGTGTAAAAACTTGATATTTTAAAATTAGAAAATTGAAATTTATAGTGTATGTGAAATGAAACACCTATATTAAAAAACTTATAATATATATATCTTTTAAATTTAATCTCTAGGATAACAAGTAATACATGAAAACCCGAGTCTAAATGAACCATAGTATAATATACAACTATAACCTAGATTTTAAATTGAAGGGTATGAATAGGAATAGATAAATTATTAACATTATATGGTTTAAAATTGTATAAAAGAAATTAAATAGTTATATATTTATAATAAATAAAATAAGAATCATTTGAAAGAAAATAAAATGTTTTTTTTAAAAGACTGTATTTTCTTGAAAGGTGTTTGAGTACCATGTTTCACACATAAAATAATATTAATTTTTATAAATTATATAAAATTTATTTTACAAAATTAAATTCATTTTTTGAACCATTATTTCAAAATTATATTAGATTTAATTATTACTAATTTTATGAAAAGGATAATTTTTTAATGAATTTTGAAAAATAGTGGTTTTTATTGAAAAATGTTTTTTTTAAAGAATATTAATTTTAATTTGGATTTAAAATTGTTCTAAAATTAAAATAAGTAAAATTATAATATAATAAATATAATTTAGATCATTGTAATCAAATTCATTTTAATTTCTGATATTAAAACTTTCTATACTTATGAGAATTTTCTCTTTGGAAAATAGTTTTTTTTTTGTCTCATCTGTAGGCTTAATTTTAAATTAATTTTTTCCACTTATATGAATGGAATTTGTAAAAATGGATTATTTATTTTTAATCATAATAATTAATATTTTATATTATGGTCAACTTAAATTTTATTCATAACGAATTGTAAATGGCAGTAAAAACTAATTATCATGGTTAAGGTTAAAACGAGTTTTCTAGGGGTTTTACTAAAATGATATGTGATAAAATGACCTATAAATATGTCAATTTTCTATTTTATTGATATATTTTGACTTTATATCACCCAAGTTTCAATAATTTACCATTTTTTTATCATTTTATTATATGAAAAACGTGGGTATCAATTTTTAGCTTTTACCAAAATTCCATGTGTGTCCTCTCACCCACTTATAAAAATCCACCCCTATCCTCTCATATTAACACAATAATTCCTTTTGGTTTGAACAAGAACTATACTAATCTATTACTTAAATTCCTAAACACATAATAGAGTTCTTGGTTTGGTCATAAATCCAATCTATTAAGGATTTATATATAAACCAAATGAGGTTGTTTGAAGAAGAGGTAAAGTTCCTAACCATGAGTTTTTGTATTACTTCCTCCAATAACTCCATTAAATATACACCAATTATGATAAAATAATTTAAAATAATATAATATATATTGATATTTTATTATTTTATTTTAATAACCTATATCCATATCCTCTTTCATCAAATGAGAAATGAAATTGTCAATCATGCGTACGGAAGGCATCCGTGTTGTGAACAGATGTAAATCATTTTCCATCACGGCCTATCACTGATGGATATAGTTATGGATTTAAAAAATTTATATTTTATAAAAAAATTTATATACTTTTGGAATTATAATATCACATATAAATTCTTACCTTCTAATCCATTGGAAAATAAAAACATCGCTTGTGTCTATGTGTGGACTACCACCTCCACGCAATGATGTGAAATTTGTTTCATTTCATTTTTACATGGATGAATATAAGGATATATTTAGTAAATATACATGAAATATTTGATATAATAATTAATTTTAATTATGAAACATTATTTTCCTTTTCAATGTTCTACCTATTGAAAAAAAATTTATAACATTCATGCGTACGAATGACCTACCGTCTCCATGAATGATTTGACTCATTCTCCCATATCTATCTTTTATGGAATAGTATAAATAAATTTATAATGATTTTATTTGATATTAAAATCACGTTTAAAATACTATAAATTATTTAACCATGAACAAATTGAAGGAAACAAAACTAGAAAATCAAAACCTATATGAAAAATGATGTAATTACCACACAAAACAGTGATTTTAATAAAAAAATTATTAATAAATTGGTCTTAAAAGACTATAATTAAATAATATATTTTATTATTATGTTGTTTAATATATTTATAACAAAATATTTTTTATTATATAGGATTTATAGACACTTATGAAGGAAATCACTCCCGAGGTAAGGGTTTGTCATCTCTCTTCTACTTTCATGAGACACATGACATATTCACCACTTATTTATTTTTAGTGATGTATATAATACCAAATTTATATTTTATATCATTAATATATTTATATCAATGGTATTTAAAGTTTTATTCGAAGTAATTTCTTTCGTGGGATTACAATTCAAATGTTACCAAAGTGGTAAGTGTTTATTTCACAATCTCATCATTATTATGTATTGTTTAGGTTCAAATATCATTTGATGGAATTGTTTGATATTTTTATCTAAAATAAAATAAATATTATTATAATATTGTTATTCATGACCTTTTTGATTAATATATAAATTTTCTACTCTTTGGTTCTTAAAACGATTAAGAAAATCATTTTTTAGAAAAGTTAACTTTGTTTCTCTCTTTGGTTGAAAATCATTTTTATTTCATATCCATGTTTTCTTAAAATATTTTCAAAAATATTTTTAACCTTATCCAAATTATTTATTAAAAAAATTCATTCCCATTTTTTAATTTCTAAATGTGGTTTGAGAGAAATGTTCTTGTCATTTCCAAACTAGTAACTTTTTAACCTTTTTAAAAGAGAATGAAAGGAATATTTTTTAACTTATACAATATTTATGGAATTCCCAACCTATTTGACCACTGATTAATTTTAATATTACATTAAATGTTTTCAAGGGTATTTTTAAAGAATTTATTTTCTTAATATTCAAGAAATTATTATTTTTTAAAAGTTATTTTGAACATGAAAAGGTTATTTTCACCATGAATGTTTTAAATGGATCTTTTAATATATTTATATTAATCATATATAATAAAATATATTTAACTTATTCAACATTGGTAATATGTTGTGATGATACCATCCTAATTTTTTCTCTAGATGGCGTACGATTAGTTTGCCCAAGGATGTACTCTTTTGATACCATTCACCATATCAATCGGAATGGTTTATAGACATATTTATTGATTTGGGAAAGGATTAAAATTTCATATCATAATTTTTAAATAAAAATGTTTTTGTTGATCATGTTTCAACACTTTCATTCAAGGAATGAATTGGATATAGTAAGAGATGATAAAGGATTTCTATATACCCTCTATTCATCAATAGGTCTCATGAGACAAACTAGCTTGGGTATTTGGCTGAGGCCATAACCATTTATGTAATATGTCTTATGTTGAGGCCTTGAGTATATAGTTACAATGTTTAAAATTATAAATTACCTCCTTATGCTATTATTTATTAATGTCCATGTGATTATTAAATTAATTATAATATCGATGGATAATATTCAAGCTCATAATATTTTTTATATGGCATTATATGTTTACCAATTATTCCTTCCATATCATGCTCATGTAATTGATTGAATAGATTTTTTTAGTTATTTAACTTGAAATATTGATTATTCCTTATTTATTCATGATAACTTCGACTTTACACATACCCTTAATGAGAATTATAGCTCACCCCTTTATTATTTTTCCTTTCCCCAGGATTTCATGAAGTTTTTTATGATTGATATGTTGGGACATGATAAAGGTAATAATGGTGTACTCAAAGAATATAATATGTTTTATTTTATGTTTTTAATTGTAATATGAGATTCGAGTATACATATAGTTTACCAAGACTACTAAAATATTTGATCCTTTGGAATTTATTACTTCTATCTTATGCCAATATAATAAAGTTACCACTAACTCTAGGATACTAGGGTAAGAGTATTTACATTTGGTATTAGAGGAAGTTTAATAGCAACTATTGGAACTAGATTTAAGAAAACATATACTAGAAACCATAACCCTATGACCTAATTTGAGGAAAATTATTAATATCAAATTACATTATAATATTTTTTTAAGGAATATATTGTTTTGGTTTCCTATAAATACATTCATATATGGATACTACAAGTGGATGTGGTTTTGGAACCATTGTATGTTTGGGTAATTTCTCTAAAAAGGTGTATTGGGATTTGAATCGATCGTCACCTTACGAATAAAAATAGGCCTTACTACGCTCCTAGTTTGAATCACCCTAGAGATATTATTGTTATAATTCATATTTCCTTTACTATCCATACTGAAGGATTTTTTTTTGTTTTTTGAAAACTTTCCCAAAGAAACAATGTTTAATATTATGAGATTATCTATGCATAAAAGTTTCAATTTATGTAATGTATTTAACTATTTTTGGTATTATACATTATGATATGATATTATAGTGTATTACACTGTTTAAAAGTGGTGCCTAGTGAAATAAATGGAACCATATCAATTCATGTAATCTATAAATAGATTTCATTCTTAGGAAAGATAATGAAGATGGACCTAGATCTAAAACTATAATTGTTTAAATTATAACTATATTGGAGAAGCTAAATCAGGTCATATCTAACAACCATGCTCATATGGAGTAGCCTATTAACTCACAAAGTAGTATAAATTTTTTAGATTACTTCATGCATCAAAAAACTTTATCATTTAACGAGACTTCAAAATCCATTTTAAATTAAGCAATGGATAAGTTCCTCAGAGAATATATTTCTCAATTTGGGAAGCAATAAAAGGGAGAAGGTTGTAAATGTATTTTATTATTTCTTAGGTGATTCATATCAATGGTTATCATTGATTCAAAACACTAAGGATGAGTATTAAATAACCAGTATAATGTGTAAAGATTTTGAGGTATTATTTTTGGAAAAATATTTTCCTCGTGAGCAATGAGAAGATACAGAGAGACAATTTTGGAGTCTAAGACAAAAGGAAGATGAAAATTTCTCTAAGCATGAATCCATGTTTACATGGTTAGCAAGGAATTCTAATCACTACGTATGTAATTTAAAGAGAAATATTAACCATTTATTTGATGGGATTAAACTAGTCATTAGAAGGGATGTTGTCTCCCAAAAATTCTCATCATATAAGGACATAATATCATGCATTATCAATGTGGATAATGATTTTTTAAGTCTTATTTAATCTAAGGGAAGTAAAAAAAGAAGATAATGGTAGGGAAAATATAGATATGGGGAATAAGGTAAAGATATATTTTCCCACACATGAGAATTTTGGAAGAAGCACCTTGGTACTTTCTTTATGGGTATATGAATTTAATTCAAGTGAGTAGAAAAATTACCTTAGGTTCATAAATGAAATTTCAATAAATAATCCTCTAATGTTTAGTGTTTCAAATATAAGGACATAATGTACTATGAAAAATAACTCTAATGAGTGAAAGGAATATACCTCAGACGAAGCTATGGGATTATTGTCCAGATTATGGTATAAATATAACCAAAGTGGAATGATTAAAGTGCCTATGGATTTCGAATCATGAAATATGTTATAGAAGTATTTTAACTATGGTATTTTGGTTATAAGAATCATGAGTCATATAAGGATTGCATTAATTTTGGAATCATATATGTCTTCTTTTAATATTAACCTAAGTGTTATGGATACCATCATAGGTTTATGATATTAATGTAGATTATATGTTTAATGTCTTAAATAACTCATTTTTAAGTTTTGTGTGATGGTATTTTATCAATATTAAGGTTATTTTGGGAGAATTTAAGGACAATAAAAACCATTGGTTTAATATGTGCTTTAGTAAAAAAAAATTTAATGAAGAATTCCTTTAAATTTTTTGTGCATAAGATTAATGGTATTGATAACCATTAGGGTCAATATGATCATTATTGTTAAGGTAATAACTGTCAATTGAGATTATTTCATTTCATAGAAAAAATAAGTCTTATAGGAAACAATCTTCTTTTTTAAAAGTTATTTTAGGGGAAATTTTATTTTTGAGGATACTCATCCTATTTTTGGGAATATTATAGGAATTATATTAATACTGTTTAAAAAAATAACAACCTACATGCTAGGTGACAACCCATCACATCTGGAAAGGCCTCAGGGATTGAATCCACAACTGAAGGGAAATAAGTGTGGAACAACTACCACTGGCCTATGCGATGCACTAGTTAGTATGAAATTGTTTTTTTACTTATACTATTTAACTGATAGATACTTATTTACTAGATTATGTTGAATCTTGGGTGTTACAGTTGAGGTTTAAAGATTAAATAGTTGTTTTAGATAACTCACGAAGAACATTTTTGTTTTGGTAAATGTTTAGGGACATACAAAAAGGCCTGTTACTATTTTATGGATTTTATGATAAATAAAAAGTTAATTTTAGTATAAAGCACATAAAATATTTATCTTGGATATTTATTTCTTTCAGTAAGAAATGAATTGGAATTTGATCAAAGTACAACTAAAGGATTTTATTTTTCTTATGAAATAAAAATATATCAATTAATTATATTTGATTGTGTTATCTATAATATTATTAAAAGAATACATCAACTCTTGGAAAAGTATCCTGAAATTAAATTTTTTTCCTATGACCTTAATTTCCATCATATATTTTTGGTTTTGTGTTTGGTCATTTACTTTCTTTAAATCAATGATCTCTATCACTCTCCTTCATTATTTATGATTTTCCTCCATGTTCATATTTACACTTCCCAATAATGTTTTCCCATATGGAAACCTTGTTCTGTGTTATTATAGATGACCTTAATAATTATCTTTCTCTCTTATTAAGAGGAATTTTAATTAACCATTTTTTTGATTTGGGTTTATAAAAAAAAGGTTAAACCTATGAAGACCAAAATATAATTGTGAGGGAATAATTTATTTAAGGAGGGTAAAATGTAAAACAATTATATTTTAAAATAAACATATTGTGTTCAATAGAGTATGTGACATATAAAACCAATATTAAATGAATTATGAAAAATATTTCTTTAAACTTTATCTCTTCGATAGCTTTTGATTCGTGCAACCTAGAGTCTAAATGAACAATAGTATAATATACCATTATAACATAGTATTAATATTTCCAAGTATTAATAATACTAACCAAATTATGAAAATTATAATATTTACCCATGTATTAAATAAATTAAATGGTTATCTATTTATTATAAATAAAATAATAATTATCTAAAAGAAAAGGAAATGTTTTTTTTGAAAAACATAATTGTTATAAAATGCTATCTTGTCATGATTTTTGAAAAGAATTTAAAATTAATTTTTACTAATTTCATAAAATTTATTTTTAATATCGATACTTCATAATTATATTATATTTAATTTTTGATAATATTTGGAAAATATTAATTTTTCGACGAATTGTTATAACTACTATTTTTTTATTGAAAACTACATTTTCATTTAATGTTTTTAGAAGTTAAATTTTTATTTAAAATTATTTTAAAAGTAACATTAGAACTATTATAGTATAATCAATACAATTTACCTCATTTGAATTAAATTAATTTCCATTTTTTGTATTAAAACTTTCTATACTTATGATATTTTTTCTCTTTGGAAAAATGTTTTTTCATCATGTCTTCAGGTTTAAATTTGAAATTAAAAATTTACACTTTTATTATTAGAATTTAGAAAAATGGATTCAAAATTTTCAATATTGATAATTAATATTATATAATATTTCAAACATAATTTTTTTTAATAATTAATAGTAAAATTAGTAATAATTATTTACGCAGTAAAGGTTAAAACAGGTTGACTAAGGGGTTAAAATAAAAAGATAAGTTCTAAAATGACATATAAAATTTTAAAATTTATGTTGGATGTAAATATTTATACCTTATATCACCTATTTTTCTATAATTATGAATTTTTGAGATTTGTTTCATGTACAAAACATGGGTATCACTTTTTATTTTCAAACATTTCAATTGTGTCCCCTCCCCCACTTATAAAATGCCACCTCCTATCATCTCAAATTCATACTCCCAAATCATTTTGGTTCCGAATATAACTACAAAAATATCTTATTTACATCCCTACCCAAATTCTAGAGGCATTTTTTTGATTATAAATCCAATCTATAAAGGCTTTAGGTATAAAGATAAAGAGGATTCCCAAAGAATATGTAAAGTTATTTAGTATACATGTTAATTTTATTTCTTCTTATAACTCTCAGAAATATTCCTCAAATATGATAGAATAATAAAAAATTTAATAAAAAATTTTATTTTATTATGTTAGTGGAATAACCTATATACATCTCCTCTTCCATCAAATGGGAAACAAAACCATTGACAGTTTGTACGACGGACTACCGCCTCACAAAGCGATGCATTTTGTTTTATATCACTAAATCACACAGATATATATAATTATAGATTTAAGATGTTTATATTTTTTGTATTAAATTAATATACTTTTTTAATTATGATATAACATATAATTTGTTACCTAGGAATCCATTGGAAAAAAATAACATCGCGCGTGCGTATGTGTGGACTACCACATCCACATAGCGATGTCAAATGTTTTTAATTTTATTTTGACATGGATGGTAATAAGGACATATTTAATAAAATAATTATTCTATGATGGTGAAACAACATTTAGGTTTTTTCACATTCCATATATTAGAAAAATAGAAACATGTGTACGTATATCTTACCATCTCCATGCATGATGTAACTCATTTTCCAATCTCTCACTTTTATGGATATGTATAAATACTTATTTAATTATTATATATTACATTTAAATTATGTTCAATATTATGGAAATGATTTAACAATGATCAAATAAAAATTTCGAAAACTACCATACCAAAACATACATAAAAAAACAGAGAAATTATAACCTAAAACAGTGATTTTAAAAAAGTATTGTTAATAGGTGGTTATTAAATACTAAAATTAAATAATATAGGTTATGAGTATAGTTTTATAATTAATTGTCAAAAAATCTATATTTATTATACATGAAGTATAAACATGTATGATGGAAATATGATATGAGGTAAGGGTTTCTCGTCTCACTTTTACTTTCATGAGACCTATTCCTTATTCAACACTTATTCCTTTTGTGTGGTGTATATACTACCACATTGATATTTTATATCATGAATCTATATATATCCATTGTATTTAAAATTTTCTTTGAAGTTATTTCTTTTAGTGGGTTGTGATTTAAATTCTACCAATGTGGTAAGTGTTTATTTCATAATCTCATCATTATTTGAGACTGTTTATGTTTAATTATCATATAGGGATTTTTTTAAATTTTTATCTAAAAAAAATATAATTTCTTGTATTTTTTTATTCATATAATATTCATGTAATAATACCATTTTCTTCTTTTTGGTACTTAAAATGATTAAAAAATGTATTTATGAAAAATGATTAATTTATCTATTCGGTTGAAAATCATTTTTCCTTCATATCCATGTCTTTAAAAATATTATCAAAATTAGTTTTAAACTTTTGAAATGGATTTATTAAATACATTTTCCCCATTTTTAACTATTTATAAAATTATTTGAAATAAATCTACGTGTCAGTTTCTGAAAGAGTCCCTTTTTAAGCATTTTTTCAACAGTGTGAAAGATTTTTTTAACTTATTATATGTGTAGATAATTAAAAAATAACATGAAAAATCTTTACTTTGAAGTGTAATTTACATGTTTAAAAAGATATTTTTAATTTTTTTTCATTATATTCTAGATATTTTTAGTTTTTAAAAGTAATTTTCAAAGTGAAAAGTATATTTTCCATAGTAATGGTTTTAATGGAACTTTTATAGTATTTGTATTCATCAATGATATAATCCCATGTTTAAATTACTCCCCATTGCTAATATGTTTTAAGTTTACTATCCTTATTATTTATCTAGATGGTTTATGACCATTTTTACTTGAAAAGTACTATTTTGAATCCATTCTCCATATTAATCTGAATGGTTTATGATTATGTTTATTGATTGAGGAAAGTATTGAAATTTTGTATGTTGGTTTTTGATAATAAATATTGAAATTAATTTATTTTCACCCTTTTAAAATGAGTAATGTATTAAACATAGTATCAGATATGCGAAGCCCACTATATCCCCTTGATGCATTGGTAGCTCCTATGATAAAATTTCTTGGGTATTTTGATGAGGCCATACCCATTTATATATAACGTCTTTACATGATACTTTGATGATATCATTATGATGTTTTAAATTATGCATTCTCTCAATATGAGATTAGTTATTGAATTACATGTGATTATTTTATTAATTAAAATATCCAAGTTTATGTTTATAGTTCATATGAATATTTATATGGAATTATTTGATCATCATTTATTTCTTCCATATTATTCTCATGTTCTTTATTGAATGGAATGTGTTTCAGTTATTTACCTTTCTATATTGGTTATGAGTTATTTATTCATTATAGATTCCACTGTATGACAACTCTTACTGAGCATTATATATCACCCCTTAATTATGTTTCCTCTGTCTGAGTTTCTAAGAAACATTTTATGATTGATATGTAGGGTTATGATAAAGGTAATAACAGGGAATTCAAAGAAAATACTATATGGTATTTTATTTTTTCAATTGTAACATGAGATTCAATTTTGTATCTAATTTACCAAGACTACTAAACTATTTATTCCTTCAGGATGTAACTCATTGCATTATATGAAAATTTAAGAAAGTAACAAAAAACTCTAGGCTACCAGGGTTGGGGTATTTATCAGTAGGTTTTGGTGTGATAATCCATATTGAGTAGAATATTGAGAGTTATTTAAATTATAATGATAGTTCTACTATGAAATACTTAAATAAAGTTCTATTTCCTTCTATCCTAATTGTGTTCTAACTTATTATTTATATATTTTTTCATATATATATATTATTTATATCATTTTAATCTTTTAAAATCCCAAATATATTAGCATTAAATTTAGTAGTACATTTTAGTAATAAAATTGAGATAATAGAAAAGTAATTTGTGTGAGAAACCTCCTCGAGTGATTGATCCTAGGGTTACGTCATATTTAAGTCTTAGGTAATAAAAATACTGATTGGGAGTCCTCAAAAAATTCATAAACATCAGACTTCCATATCCAAGAATGTGTACTCCCATAGAGATAGACCCGATCAATGATAATTTAACATGGTGGCCAATCTAAATTCTAAGATGTATTATTCTCACTAGGTTCTTTTATACTATTCCCAAGAGACATCATTTCTACATATAACCCTTATTTCCCCTTCTAGTTTTCATGTCTACCACACAACAATAACAACCAGATCAACCAAAACAATAAAGAGAATAGGAATGCAAGAACAACAAATAATACAATAACACCATTCATTACTAACATTAAAACAATAACCAACACAACAATACCCCTAATAAAATATCTAAAAATATATTTCCCAGAAAAAATAACACACTACTTCCTATTTCATTAATCCACCTTAATATTTCTAGTTATCAAATTACCATGTTAAAAATTTACCAAGGAAAACACACTCCATGTTATTCAGTTCCCATAATAATTACAAGGTTTTCATTAAAAATTTACCATAAAAAATAATAAGAAATCCTTCAAATCTTTCCTAAAATCAAAATAAAAGAAAAACATTCATCAAAATTCTTATGAAATATTTTTTATAAAATCATTTTAAAATAAATATAAATTTTAATAAGAATAAAATTTCAAACTATATTTATTATTTTGAAAACCTCCTTATCAATAAATGTATGTATTTATCAAAACAATCATGTAAAAATCAATATAGAACACTTCCACAACATTAACCCATCATTTCATGTTATTTCCAGAGCTACCAACTTTAGTAACTCTTCATGATATTTAACTTATCTAAATTAAAAAGTAATTCTACTCATTTTCCAAAAGAATTAATCATATTAAATTATTTTCATCCAAAATAGTCTATGTGACATATAATTTATATTTCATGCCATTATGATCCAATTAAAACAATTACCGAAAATATTCTATTACCAATCAATCATGATCAATTAATGAACAATTAAAGAACTATAGTAAACATGTCACATATTTAAAAATTCCCTCAAAACCAATGAACTAATAATTTAAATATTTATAAAACACATTAAATATTATAACAAGTTATCCAATCGAACATATAACAATATTACATGCTATGATACTTATTGTGTTAAATATTATTAAATAATTATGTACATATAATGGTGTAATAAGAAAATGTTCTTCTTTTTAAAATATATTCAAATTTACCAAGACAATAATAACTCAATGCTTTAGTATTAACTTCATATAATCATAATCAACATAAACCATACATTCAAATTATTAAATTTAAATCAACACAAGGCATGTGATAAAAAAAGTAACTTATAAGGATTAAAAAATTCACTCTATCAGGAGTAATCACTCTTTATAGTATATACTTTTCATAAATAATTAATAAAACTTGATATTAAACACGTAATTGTTATTTTATGTACACATTCTAAAATTGAAAACATTTTCTTAAAATAACATGGATCCAAAATACTATTTATCAATTACTTGTTAGTAGAGTCATTACCAATTATATTTTAAATTTGACTATAATTTCATGTTCCCATAAATTATAAAAAACATAAGGAATACATTATCAAAAGTCAATTATATTAATAATCAACAAATAACAAGTTGCCAAATCATATTATTAGAATGGTTATAAAATAATTTCATAGAAACTCTAATATTTATCCATAAGAAAACCAACTATTTCCAGAAACCAAATCTATTATAATACCATTTACCAATTCATAACCAATAAACCACTATTCGAATACTAGAATCATGGTGGTAAGTATCTTCACTAATTTATGATACATAATTATCATCAAATAAACCCACTATGATGAGGTGACGACATTCATATGACTCTTTATCAAAACCTTTCATACACGTACCACCTTGGTAAATTGAATATCAATATAAATAGGTTATATTTTACATTTTATACTCTATAATTAAAATCCCAATACGTACTATCTTAATTATTACCATCCCAAGTAATGGGCTTTACCAAACTGATACCATTTTTTACATCCGGACTCCAACCCATTTTCTTTAGTAGGACCTAAATGTTACCAACCTTAGGTCCATACCCTAAACAAAAAATATTGGTATTAAATACCAAGGGTATAAAATATTACTAGGGGATGATTTACCCTTATATAAGAAACAAATTTCTAAATAAAACTCTAATAGAATATACATATATGTTACGTACAAATCAATATAAGGTAAATCTATACTATATCACATAATTATAAACCATTTCTAAGTATACGAGTCATAAAAGATAACAATAATACCAAATGAGACTATAGGACCAAATAAAAAAAATTAAATTCATGATTCCCATAGGACACTCTCCCATGATTCCCCAAATAGCTACCTCAAAGCTCTCAACTGCACCACCTATGATCACAAAATCCAAGCACTCCACAATATGGGTAAGATGTCTTCCCATTAAAAACAACATGATGAAGAGTAGCTAGTTATCCACCAAGATACATATGGAAGTGGGTGAGTACATAACTCAGGGGTAAATCCTCCGATTTCTTATTACACATTCTACATAAACATGAACAAGTTATATCACATTTTATATAAAATAGATTAGAATAAAAATATAATAAACAAGCTAGATAAAATCATATAAATTTTTACTAGAAAATCCACTTTTAATTTCTAGAATAATATTCCCAAAAAATAACCCACACCACAACTCACCCACTATGTCCAGTAAACACATAACCAAATAATACACTGATGCAATCCATGTTCTATTAATGTAGGATCTCATCCATAAAATAACTTATGAATAAAAAACAATTCTTCCTAATCAAATTCATAACTTGGAAGTATATATCCTACATACCCCAAAATTCAGCACAAAAGTCCAAGTCCAAAACAAAAGTCCCCACACATGCATAATGAACACACACTAACCCATGTTAATTTAAAATTACTCCAATTTAGGTGAAAAAACAATGTTTAGAGAAAAAAGGCCCCACACATGTCTCATAAACACACACCATCCCTTTCCAATCCAACATACCTCCAATTATGGAACCAATAGAAAATTTGGAACCAAAATTTCCCTATGCATATGCATCATTAACATACAACACCCTTTTCAAACACCATAACCAATCTATGTTTTTATATAGAAAAACCATCATTACTAAAATAATATCACTGAATAAAGCTTTTTTATCAACCATGTTGTTGGTAAATCCCAAAAACTCTTGTCTAAACAATATTACTATAATGAATTCTCAACCATGATTTATAAAAAAAAATTAGCATAAAAAATAAAATAATTTAATTTTTAAAATAATAATATTTATAATTCTTAAAGGAAGGTGAATGATAAAAAAATAATCCTATCTTTAACATGTTAATCTAGTAGAATCCAAGAGGTATAAATTTAAAAGGAAGATAGTAACAAAAAATAACCTACAGAAACCTCTCATTTGGGAACCCTATATTGTAGAGAAAGAATTATAGTTAACACTGATAAATAACTGGGTCAAATCGAATTTATAGACCCAAAAAATATAATCATGGTTTCCTTCTAGGATTCATATCTTCCCCACAAATCCGATGGTCATTTTTTTCATTAAGAAAATTGATCATCCCCATGGTTTGTTGGTACCCAACAAAACAATGGTAACCATGAACATGAATTATTTGAATATGATCGGCATGACATAGGGAAATTGAATTCATTATTTCAACCCCAACATGGCAGAGAGAACAACTTGTTGAATCCACCCTCATCCTCTCCCACTCACTCATATATCTTGACCACTCCCAATATAGGACCACCACATCCACCAACACATTGTGGTAAACCTCCCATTTTCCACAAGGAATCCTTTTTATAATCACACCCAGAAAACAAGAGTTGCTATGGGGTGGTGATTTACTCATTTAACACAAGAGTAGATCTAGGATCACTACATCACCACTCCCTTTAACATATTTTTTTTTGACATTGTGGTAAAATAAGAACCATAATGGTTAGACACCACACCCAAAACAAAAACATGACCTAGACTATGACCCTCTACCATAGAAACTACAATGGTGTGGTGAAGTGAAAAGATATAAAATTACCAACTATAATCAATATCCCCTATAAAAATTCCCAAAATCAATACATGGAACATCATAACTTAAAAATACATAATGAAATAGTAAAATAAAACAATTTTATTATTTCACAGGTAAACTTGACCTTCAATTTAAAATCAAAATAATGATTTGTGGGTATTTTATATGTCGTTGATAAATGTTCAAAGTATTAGTGATTTTTAAGAAAGAATTGAAAACATGATGATAATTGATTCTTAAATTGTAAAATTCAATAATTATGGTGTTTATAAGATATGAAAAAAATGGATTTTATAAAATAAAAAATTAATATTATCCTCTTTAATATGGTAATCGCACCCCCAAATTTAGTTTTTCTATCCCCTAGAAAACATAAATCTCAAAAAGATGAACATTTAATCCATTTTTCGAAAATAAATTTAATATAAAATGTATCCTATTAATAACTCACACGAAAAAAACATGAAACACACCAAAATTATTTAAAACTCACTCAGTTCATAAGAATATCTCTAGACCAATCCCATTGCATTAGTAAAATTCATCACTACCTTTCATCTGATTATAATTTAGTATAAATATGTGTTGTGTATACCAGAATACATAGGTGTTCTTTTTTATTTAAATGGATAATAGAATAAATAATTGGGAATCATATTTTAATTATTCAATAGATATATTTTTTGTTTTATTTTTTTGAACCTTTTTAATTATTATTGAAATTGTGATTAATTAAGTTAATCCTTATAATGATACATTACTGATGACTCTCATTCATGAATACCATAGGGAACCAAGTGAAAATCATATTACTGTGAATCATTTCAAGTTAACTCAATAAATAAAAAATTAAAACTTCCAATAATAGTGATATAAAGGATAAGTATAAGCTATAAAACTATAGATTATTTATTCCTAAGTGATGGAATCCATACATTAATTCAATCTATTTCTGTTGGTTTTGGGCATAGCGGAAGCATTGAGTTGGAGGAATATATATTAAAATTTATATTAATAATCATTTCCTGAAACCAAGAGAAATGATCTTGCATGTAAAATTTATAATTAATTTATTTAATATTTGAATAAATAAATACCTAAGCTTAGAAAATATCTTCATTGATGATTTTTTATCCCCTTAAAAGGACCTTTCAGATTTCCTTCATTACACTTATGAGGATACAAGGGTATAATCCCTCTAGTAGTGATCTACATGTTCTACAATGGTCTATGAGAAATTCCAATCATTGTTCAGGTGCTAGCACAGTGAATCAAATGTCTTGCATGATTCATTATTTATCGATTATTATTCAGTTTTAAAGAAATTATATCTTGGTATTATTTTTCTTGAGAGGGAGATAAGAGGCGTAGTCGAGAGATAATTCGGTGTGGGAAATAATTTTCTATTCCCAAACTTGGAATTTGTGTTGAGTGCTTTACACAATATATATAGCAATCTATTTATAGAGGTGGGATTTTAGTTACAAAATTTAATTACATATGAGACATTAAATATAATTATAACCATTAATGAAATCCAATGACACATAATATTAATAATAATATTATTTGGTAGTGTGAAAACTTATGAAAAATTGATAAATAATATTTTCTAGCTCGCAAATAACTATTTTATCACCGAACACAGTCTTGGTCCATTCAAACTTCTCTTATATTTATTGAACACCCAAATTAATATTTTATTATATTAAATAAATGTCTTATTCCCAATCTAGTAAATAAATATTTATTAAATATTCAATTAATTAAATAAATATATTTTATTCCCAATCTGGTGAATAAATATTTATTTAATTTATGCGATCAATATGACATGAATGAAATTATTTTTTTATCTTGAGAATAATATTTTTCCATTAATTAAATTAAAATAGAATTTAATCACGACCAATAGAAACACTTAGTACATGACCCTCTAGGAGTCTTTCAAATTGGAATTAGGCATGCTTGTCTAAAGTTCAGGATTACTGTCTAGTAATGGGTCAAGGCACCCGAGATAAAGTACATAAAGTTGCAACAATGACAACCACATACAAACACTCACTGTGTAATATAATCCATTTATCAAAATATTTCATCAAGTTGGTTTAATGATGGTGTCATCAACCTATATGCTGAATACTTCATTCTTTGACTATCTAAATTAAAGTCATCATTACACTATAGCCATGGAATTTAAGATGGTGGTTCTATTTCAATAAAAGGGACATGATATCAAGTTCTATAAAGATGAAAGGGAAAAATCCTTCCATGACTTATCCATTTATAACATGTTATTCATGATGCACGTGACATACCTTACCCCCACCAAAATATGGAGTGCTGGGTTTTGTCAGCAAATCTAAGTTCACGAGTTGTGCCATGCATTAATGATAATCTTAAAGTCCAAGGATCGTTAAACATTCTCTAAGATAGAAATATATGATGACACCAAGACATGAATAATTCTTACTAATGGATCTGTTCTCATCATCTCCCATATTGGAGATTACAAAGTGAGAACATCATGAGAAGAAGTCTCATCTTCTTAAGAGTTCTCACACTTGAAGGTCTATATACTATATGTACCATCATTTTATGTTATCCAACCATAGAACCATATTAATAATATTTTCTTAACACTTCTAGTTTCTCATCATATTGGGGAACTACTATGACTTTATCAATTTTAAAAATACTCAATGCAAGCATAATAATTAATAATATGTAATAAGATGTTTAATTTTATATTTAATACATAAAATATTCACGTAATCAAATTATAACCAATTTTTTCTAGGAAACCAACTATAAAAAAAATCTCACTTGGACTAGATACAACTGCCTCTGAATTTTAGTTTGGTAGACCTCACATGATAATCATGTTTCTGTAGAGTCAGGGATTTATTCAAGGGGTTCACCACATTGTCTTTTATGGAAATAGATCTCACGACATCCCCACCTCTATGAAAGAATTATATCAAGAGATGACACTTCTGAAGTATGTGCTTCATCTGCTGATGTGACCTTTTCCCTTTTTTGAGATCCACTACTATAGTTTTATTACAATAGTGTGTGCTGGGATCTTTACAGCTAGGTACCACATCAAGATTCTAGAAGAAATTGCATAGAAAAACTGCTTCTATAGCTGCCTCAGAAGCCGTAATATACTTGGACTATACTATAGAATTTGTGACCATATCTTTCTTTGAGATCTTCCATCTCAAAACACCTCCATTGAATGTGAACATGTATCCCATTTGTTACTTCATGTCATATTGGTCAGTTTGGAAACGAGCATATATATATCATCTGATGACTATTTTTTCATCTCCTCTATAAACCAGGAATATATCCTTAGTACACCTTAGATAATTTATGATGATCTTTGTAACATCTCGTTACCAATATATCAGGTATTTCCATTAACTCATCATGGTTTTCATTTTCCCGTTGTATGTAGAGTATCGAGAAGAAATTGGGAATATACATATAATGGTGAAGTCATAGATTTTTTTGGAATTTTATTTTTAACTAACTTTTTATACAGGATATAGGAGGATTTCATGCCCTTTAAATAGGTTTCATGATGTGTAAGTGTTTTTGGGTACATGTTGTGAAAGGATTCATGCTATGAAGGGTTAATCATTGTGAAAAGGAGTTACACACTATGAATGTTTTAAATAGCATATTTTAAATCTGAGGTGATTGATTTCTCAACATACTTAAACACTGTGAATTTCATAGTGTGTAAAGGAATTACATGTCATGTAACTCCATAATAGAGAATGTTTTAGGGAGACACTAGAGTTTTTGGTTCTGATTCAATCATCCTTTTTTCCCTTTCTCTCAAACCAAAACCCCTCTCCGGTGATTTTTGGAGACAGTATTCATTTTGGATCAATCCTCTCAATGTTCCATATTTATTGCAGTTGCGGTGCATCTCTCTAGATAATTTATAATTCTGCTTCATCGTTGTACTTGATCATGGTAGTATCCTTGGGTTTCATTATTAAATATCTTGGTCAAACTTACTGTTTCTTCTTGTCTTATTCTATAATCTATTGTACAATCTCATTATAGATATCGTTTCTTTGTTGGTCGTGGTGGAACAGGCATTAGTTTTTGAGGTATATGATATTTTCTCTTCTCCTATAACCCTAATTCTCAGTTGAATCAATCCTAATATGTGTGGATTGGATTCTAGGGCCTTCATTGATATTATTGGGTTTTTTGTTGGTTGATCCCATTGAGGGTGTGTGCATCCCATGTTTTGAGGTAGGTGGTTTCGTATCTAGCCTATGTTTTATAAACTGTATTGTTCAATTCTTTTGAATTCATTTACACATAAATTGATATGATTTTTTCATGATTGTTTTTTTATTTTGGAAAAATATTTTTTATAAAAGTTGTTTTCCTTTTTTTATGAAAAATAGAAAGAAAATAGGGTATTTTAAAATCATTGAAAATGGTTTTGTAAAATGGTTTTGAAATGGATTTCGAAACATTGAAATGATTGTGAAAATGAGCACATGGGTTACCTTAGTTACTAGTTAGAATAATTAGCTTTAGATCATAATATATTATGGGGGTTCACTTTCTAGGGTGTTCATATTTTCCTAGAGTTTAGATTATTGGATATAGGAATGTATGTTATATTGGGGATTCACTCTTTGGAGTGTATCCTTATTCCAAGAGTGTAGATCATTAGTTTCAGGAACTAGAGTGAACTATTTCATAGATTAATGGGTAGGAGTATTCTACTATCTAAACTGTTGTATTCATTGGTATTATGATTCTTGTTCTTCTCTTATTCTTTTTATATTTCTTTGATTTGTTTTAGACTTGATATGCATGTTGATGCTTGTAATGGATAATATATAAAATGTTATGTGAAATTGATATACCTGCTTTTGATTTAGAAATGTGATAAAAAGTGAAATGTTTACCATGTTTTCAATAAAATTGATTTACCTCTTATCATGACATGTTTTTTTTAAATTGATCATACATGAATTGTTATATAGAGACTTGTTATAGAACACCTATGGGGGATCTTACTAAGAATGTTATCTCACACCCTGGACACCTCTTCAGTGGTTCTTAGAACTTTTTGTGTCTTCTATTTTTGGGAATGAAAAGGTACCACAATGAGGAAGTAAGATTTTTTGTTATCTAGGTTGGGTAGTTGGTTCTGAGATGGTGGGAGTTTCTCTACACCATCATTTGGAGGAGTTGTTTGGTTCTATTACATTGCAGTTAGACTTGTCTCTTGGAGTTTTGGATACTTTTTTAGTTGTTTTGTTTCCGCTATCATTTTATAATTATGGACTATATTCATCATTCTTACACTATTTATTTTTTCTTCATGTATATATATGCCTCATGTTTTGTTCATGTGGGGTGAAATCATTCTCTCTTGTTTGTTGATAGATACCCAGGTGCTTTTCACCTTCCCGTGGGGATCATGAATTCCTTTTGGGTTTGTGATGGAATATTTCGGGTGCGTGGTTTGAGCGTAACTCGGGTCGCTTCATTGCGATTTGGTATTAGAGGGAGTTTTGTCATCAAGAGTCCTTGTCTCTGGACATCTATTAGACTGGAGATATGATTTTCTGGACGTGAGAGGTATATTGTGATGAGTGCCTATACAACTATTATCCTAACTAAACTCAAGTTTCCATAAAAAGTTGGGATAAACACTAAAAAACAGGGTGATTAGAGGAGGTATTTTACATGGGGTTATTCATACCCCAATCTAAATTCATTTACCAATACATTAGATGGGATTATGAACAACCCCTCTAATTTTTTAGCACTTTTTTAATATGTGGTTGGATTTTAGAGATGGTTATATTAAAACTATCGCTACTTTAATAAATCGTGGTGCTATATATTTAAATAGAGGGACTATATATTCGGTGGGGGTGCTATATATATATATATTCTGTTGGATTTTAGAGGAGTTATATATGTTTCTATAATTTTTATAAACAATTTGTTTTTTAAGAAAATAGTGGGGGTTCAGAACCCCCTAAAAATTAAGACTTTAATGGGGGTTAAAAACACCCTCTTGAACCCCCAATAATGTCTTATATCAACCCCCTCTAATTTAAGAGATCAGAGGGGTTGTGAACCCCCAATATTTTTAAAAAAAAAATCATAATATATATAGTATATATTGTATACATATATGTATGTATTTATAAAATGTATAATATATTATATTCATATAAATATGTAATATAAATATATATTTTTTAATTATGAACATATAATTATAATATATATATATATATATATATTTGCATAATATATTTGGGTAAAATATCAATATATATAATATACCTGTATATAAATAAATATCTAAATACAGAACTGATTTTGTGTGTGTTTTATATAAATGTATTTATAAATACATACATATATAATTTTATTTAAATATATGCAAATATATAATTTATAGAGGAGTGTATAAAAAATATATATACATACATATATATATATATAAATACATGTTATTTATTTAATTTATATAAATATATTATCCATATAATGTTTATCTTAATAAACTTATTAATATATATATAAATAAAATAATATATAAATTATATGTGTAAATTTGTTAATATATATGTTTATTAATATAAATTCATATTTTAATAAACTTATTATATGTATTTAAATATATTATTTTAATAGTGTTTATTTTAATAAATTTATTAATATATAAAGAAAATAATATATAAATTATATGTGTAAATTTGTTAACATATAAATGTTAATTAATATATATGCATATTTTAATAAACTTATTAAATGTATTTAAAAATATTATTCAAATAATTTATATTTTAATAAACTTATTAATATATATAAATATAATAATATATATACTATATAAACAAAAATAGATTTGGGGTAGTGGTTTAGGAAAATGATGAATAATGAAGAAAACTCGGTTCGAATCCCGTCAGGGTAGAAATTTTAAAACCCCCTTCGAATTTGTTGGACCGATTACAAAAGAGGGCTAGGCTGGGAGAGCTGGACAGGGGGTGGCCATGGGACATGAACATGAGGGTTGGATTGGGGGCGGCTGTAGGAGACCGCACAAGAGAGGTATAAGCTTGGAGGGCTAGACCGGGGGTGGCTGTTGGACATGCACTGGAGGGCTGGATCGGGGGCGGCTACGGGGCATCACACATGAGAGGGCTGTATTGGAGAGGCACACAGATAGGCGATGGACACACAAAGGACTGAATAAAATAGGGATGGATATGAGGGGGACATGCACAGGTGGATATGAGATGGACACACACTGGAGGGGGAATGAAGAACCCAAGAGGCAGTGGGAATTGTGGGGCGGATTGAATATTTTTGAAAAAAAAGAGAATCATTAGGGGCGGTTGTGTGAAAACCTCCCCTAATACAATCACCATTAGGGTCTCTTCAAACCACCCCTAAATACCTATATTAGAGGTGATTTTAGTTATAAATTCCTTTAATGTAAAAATTTGTGATAAATTTAGGTTAACATTGGGGGGGGGGGGGTTAAACCCACTCCAATGTAACCACCGATAAATTCATCATGAATTTACCAATGCTTCCTCAAAACTGCCTATACTAACAGTAGGAGATAACATTATTTGAGGTTCCTCATAACCACAACTAATGTATTTAGAAGGAGTTATAATACATTCTAAATTAAAAAATAACCCCTTTTAAAGTGGTCATTTTTTTGTTGTGAAATGTCTCTAGTGTTGGGTTTGGTTTTAAATCTCTATTTTTACTTACTGGTTTTATGATTTGAACTGATATTTGTTTTGTTTTCTAATCATTATTATGTTTTGGTATACAATAATATCCCTCTCATACATCTTCCATGAGTTCATCAAGAAGGTGTTGTTGATTCTCTACAAGGGAATCCACCAATAGAGCAGAATCTCATCGAGAGTGTTGTACGGGTAGTCCCTACTAGTGATCAGGATGTACCAGGTGTTCAGAAAACTGTTATTGTGGTACAACAAGGAGCTATAAGAGATAGAGTCATCATTCATGGGAATTATTTTATGAGAAGCCACCATCCTTTAATGTAATGACTGAACCTTAAGAGGCAGAGGACTGACTAGATAGGATCGATCAAATTTCTGACTTCCTGGAGACACTTGAGAAGATTAAGGTGAAGTTTGAAACATTCAGGTTTGAGGGTTCTGGAAAGAAATGGTGGGATTCTATGGTTCAAAAATATAGACACATGGACTTGTATTAGAAGGGTTTCAAAACCCAATTATTCCAATAGTTCATTCCAAAGTCATTGATACTAGAAAATTATATATAGTTCTAGTCTTTAAAATAGGTAGAGCATTCAGTGTTGGCCTGCACCACCCAGTTTGCTGAGCTAGTTAATTTTTCTCTGGATGTAGTGAAGAATGACCTATTGAAGTCTTAGAATCACCTTCAGGGTTTGTAACCAGATATCAGATCACATGTGTTTATGTTGAAACTATCTATCAGTGTAGAGATGTTAGACAAAGCTATGATGGAAGAGATGGATATGGATGGTGGGGTTAGTTTTCGCAACCGTCCTCCTCTATCTAGTGGAAAATTCAATGTAATGAATGGGAATGAGAGGAAGTGGAAGGATCATAAAATAAGTGGTGGTGGTGGGTCTCAACAATGAGCCTCCTCCATAGAACCTTCTATGGCCCGTGGTGTTCCTCTAACATGATATTAGTGTAATAAGTAAGGACACACCAAATTTTTTTATCCAATTCTTGCAAAGATGTGAAACAACTATGGATGTGTTGTTCATTTACATCATTTCTATCAGGAAATGACTACAACTCATTATAGTTTGGGTTCTTCATCTCCAAAGGTTACTCCGGTGTAGTCAGAGGCTTCATGCACTATAGTGATTCATCAAAAAGCCACAATAGGGAAGCACATTCATGCATTAGATGAGTGACTAGCAGATGTCAATGTTATTTTAGTTATAGTGATAGGTGATATCATTATTTCATCATTAGTAGAAATTTCTTTATTTGATACTGGTACCTCCCACTCATTTATATCTGCATGTTTTAATGATATTATTGAACTTCTAATCGATCTTATAAATTTATTAATGGAGTTACAGACACCTATAGGAAATAGGAGAGAGAAGGGGGTTCAGTGTCCATCCTATTCGTTAATGATAGCCGATACAAAGTTGGTCTGAAATTTCCACATTCTTGATCTGAATATATTTTTTATCACTGTGAGTATGGATTGGATTGTTTCTCATTGAGATGAGGTTTATTGTTATCATTAGCATGTATCATTTCTTTCTGCTGATGGGATATCTTGTGTCTTTCAAGTGGAGTGGGACCTAAGATTGGGTCATGTAGGGCCTTCTCTCCTAGAGATCAGGATTTTGTTGTCTGATGTTTCATTTGAGATTGATGATGTTTCTTATGTTGTTTATCTTCTAATACTTGTTTCAGAGTTTTCTCATGATTTCCTAGACGAAATCTCCAGTCTTCATCCAAAGAGAGAGGTAGAGTTTATGATTGGATTTGTGTGAGGTACACATCTAATATCGATACCTTATTATCATATAGCACGACAAAGATAAAATAACTGAAGATTTAGATGGATTACTTATTGGAAAATTGTTTTGTTTTTCATAGTGTTTCACTTTGGAAAGACCATATGCTCTTTTCCAATAAGGAAAATGGTTCAATTTATATTTTTCTGGACTGTTGGAAGTTGAATTAGGTAATGGTTTAGAAAAAACATCTTTTACATCACGTGGATTAGTTGTTTGATTTGGAAAAGAGGGAAAAGTGGTTCTTGAAGATTTATCTTCAGATGGGTTATCATCAGCTCAGAGTTCGGGAGTCTGATATACCGAAAAAAACTTTTAGGAACAGGTATGACCACTATGAAAATATTTTTGATGCCTTTTGGTCAAACTAACACTCCTACAATGTTTATGGATTTGATGAATCAGATATTCCATCAACATATTCACACTTTTTTGGTAGTGTTTGTTTATGATATTATAGTTTATTTGAAATCCGAGTATGAGAATGAACACCATATGAGTTTGGTTCTATAAATTATATAAATTCACTATTTTTGTGGAAATATTTGAAAATGTAGTTTCTTAATTCAATATGTGAAGGCATTAGGGCACAAGATTTCTGAACATAGATTATCAATTTATCATAATAAAGTAACGATTATTTTTTCATGGAAGGAAACAAAAAATGTATTTGAGATATGAGGCTTCCTTTGTCTTAAGGAATACTACCAATGGGTTGATAAGGATTTATCTAAGTTGGCATCACCTTTGAATGCTATTATCGTGAAAATAGTGAAATTAACTTGTAATGTGAAGTTCCAGTCTTCTTTCGATGAACTAAAATGACTTCTAATATTAGATCCTATTCTGATCTTACCTGAGAATGGTAAGGGGTATGAGGTGTTTTGTGATGATTCTGGTGCTGGTTTGTGATGTGTGCTTATGCAGGATGACCATGTAGTTACTTACAAATCTCATCATCTTTGAACACATGAGAAGAACTACTCAACTTGGGATTTAGGGATTTACACAGTTATGTTTGTGCTTAAATGTTAGCAGCATTATCTTTTCTGGGAAAGGTTCACAGTATTTTATGATCATAAGAGGTTTTGTTATATCCTTTCTCAAAAGTACTTAAATATTAGACAAATATGATAGTTAAAATACATTCAAACATTTGAATTTGATATCACCTACACCCCAGGGAAGGGAAACATCGTTGCAGATGATCTTAACAGAAAATTACCATCACAAGCTATTCTAAAACTGATGGCGGAGTGGAATATTATGGGTCTTTTCACTCAGTTTCACTTAAAAATTAAAGAGGATGTTTCAGGTTATGGTCCTGATTGGTGCTTAGTTACCATCATCTCTCATAGAGTATATTTTAAAGATTCAACAGTTAGATTATGAGTTTAGTAGTGTTTGAGAAAGCCTTTATGGTTGGGATACCATTTATGGTTAGTCTTTATCTTAATATGGTATGCTCCACTTTGGGAATCACGTTGTCATCCCAATATCTGTGAGGAGTTTAGTCTGGTTTAATTATAATAGATCCTCACGGGCCATTTATCCAGGCACCATGAAGATGTATTATGACCAGAGAAGATGATTCTTGTGGCGAGGTATGAAGTGTGAAATTGTAGATTATGTGTCCCGCCATTATACCTAACAATAAATAAAGGCTGAGCACTTGAAACCCTATAGTTTTATTAATCCTCTTCTGACGCTGATCTGGAAATTGGATGAGATATCCATGGATTTTGTATTTAAATTACCACAAAATCATTTAGGAAATAATTCTATTTGGGTGGTCATTGATCGATTGATAAAGTTTTCTCATTTAATTCATATCATGGAAACCACTAAGGATGAAGATGTAGGTAGGCTACATGTACAATAGATTGTGAGGTTACATGGGATTTATGTTTTCTATTGTCTTGGATAGGGATACTTAGTTTACCTCACGGTTATGTAGGAGTCTCTAAGAGGCAATGAAAACTTAGGTCAAATTGATCACAACTTACCATCCATAGACATACGGTCAGACGAACCAAGTAATTCAGATCCTCGAAGATATGCTTCATGCCTGTGTTCTTGAATTTGTTGGATCATGGGATAACCATCTAGGACTAGTTGAGTTTATTGACAATAAAAGTTACTTGTCTTCGATAAGAATGTCTTACTTTTAGGGGTTATGTGGTCGCCCATGTAGATCACCTTTTGTTGGGATGAGGTGGGAGAAGTAGCTTTGGTTAGACCAAGTTTGGTTCAATAGATTCACCTGAATATTCAAGATTTACATTGATGTTTGGTTATAACATATAGTCAATATAAATCATATATCGATCAAAGCTGTTGTCCTCTATATTTTTCCATTGGTGACTGAGTTTTCTTAAAAGTTTCTCCCCAGTTAGGTCATTGTCGACTTGGAAAATAGGGAAAGTTGGCTCTAAGATATGTTGAATCATTTGAGGTCAGTGATAAGCTCTGATAGGTTGGTTATATGTTATAATTTATTATTTAGTTGATGAGTATTCATGATGTTTTCCACATTTCCCATATTAGGTTGTATCATCCTGATCCCACTCACATTCTGAGTTGGGAAGAAATTGAGTTATAGACAAATGTTTCTATTGTGGAGAAACTAGTTAAGATTGTTGAATATCAAGTGAAATACTTTCTTGGGAAGTCGATTCCATTGGTTATAATTCTATGGCAACACTTATCTAAATATCAAGAGTCTTGGGAAAGTTAGTCGTTGATGAGGGAACAATGGCCTCATCTTATTCCAGGGATTACATCTTCCTCATGGATTCTTGGGGATAGAAAGTCTTTATGGTGGGGAATTTGTAACATCCCATTAATGATATATCAGATATGTCCTTGAACTTATCATGGTTACCCTTTTTCCCATTGTCTTTAGAGGAATGAGAAGTAATTTGGAGGATACCTATAATAGTGAATTTCGATATTTTTTGGACTCTTTTCATTAACGAACTTTTTTGCTGGATACAGGAGGATTTCACACCGTGTAAATAGGTTACATGATGTGTATGTGTTGTTATGTACATGTCATGAAAGGCTTCACACTGTGAAGGGTTACCCATCATGATGAAGAGTTACACATCGTGAATGTATCAGATGATGTATTTTTAATTCAAGGTGATGGATTTCTTAGAATACTTAAACAACTTGTATTTCACGATGTGTAAAGGAATTACACATCATGGAATTACTTTAGAAGGGTTGTTTTGAGGGTGTCTATTGGGGTTTTGGTGCCCATTAAATCATCCATTTTCCTTTTCTCTCGAACTAAAACCCCTATCCTGCAATTTTTGGAGACACTATTCCTTCCAGATCGATCAACTCGACGTTCCATCTTTATTACGGTTGTGGTGCATCTCTCTAGGTAAGTTATATTTCTACTTCTTCACTATCCTTTATAATGGTAGCATCATTAGGTTTAATTATCAAAACCTCTGGTATAAGTTGGTGTTTATTCTTTTTTTCTTCAAATATCCATTGTACGATCTCATTACAAAGGTTGTACCTTAGTTGGTCAAGGTGCGGTGAGCATTCATTGTAAAGGTATGTGATATTTCATATTCTCCACCAACCATCATTCTCAATTGAATCTATAATAAGAAGTGTGGATTGGATTCTAGGTCCTTCATTGATGTTATTGGGTTTTCTTTATTAGTGTATCCTATTATGGGTGTGTGTGACACAAGTTTTGATGTAGGTGGTTCCTTGTCTGTCCTTGGTTTGATAAACTGTATTGTTCCATTCGTTTGAATTGGTTTAAAAATAAATTTAATTGAAATTGGGATGATTTTTTGTGTATTTTTCCCAGAGATTTTGAATGAAAGTTGTTTTCCTTGGGTTTTCACAAATTGAAAGAAAACGGGATATTTTCAAAGAAATGAAAATGGTTTTTTGAAATGGTTTTGAAATGGATTTCAAGACATTAAAATGATTGTGAAAATGAGAACATGGGATACCTTTGGTTCTTTGTTGAAGATTTAGATTGAGTCCATTGTGCATTTTGTGGGTTCTCTTTTTGGTGTGTTCCTCTTGTCCTAGAGTAGAGATTATTGTCTCTAAGAATATATGTGATATTTGGGTTTCACATTCTGGGGTGTATCCCTAGTCTTGGAGTGTAGATCATTGGATTTAGGTACCACATTGCACTATTTCCTAGTTTAATGGCTACGAGTAGTATACTGCTTGACATATTGTATTCCTTGGTATTGTGATTCTTGTGCTCCTACTGTTGTTTTTATATTTCCTAGATTTGTTTTATCTTTGATATGGATGTGGATGATCATGATTGATAATATGGAAAATGTTCTTTGAAATTGATATACCTTCTTTTTTTAGAACTATGATAAAAAGGGAAATGTTTACTATGTTTTCTATAGGTCTTGTTTACTTTCTAACATGCCATGTTTTATTTAAATTGAGAATACAATAATTAGTATACATATAATTTATATGGAACACCTGGATGAGATCCTATTGAGCCTATTAGCTGGCTCCCTGCACACCTTTTCAGTGGTGCGTAGACCTTTGTATATATTCAATTTTATGGAAAGGTAGGGTGTGTTAGTGAGACAGTAAGGTTTTCTATCAGCTAGGCTGGGTAGCTGGTGTTGATATGGTGGGATTTCATCCACACCATCATTTGGAGTAGTTTTTTGGCTTCTAGTCAATTGCAGTTGGACTTGTCTCTTGGAGTTTTGGATATTTTTGTTGTTGTTTTTTCTTCTATACTTTTACAATTTTTTGAGTATATTCACTAGCCTTATGCTATTTTTTTGATTCATGTATCTATACTCCTTGCTTTTTGTTCATGTTGGGAGAAATCATTCCCTATTGTTTTTTTCAATGCCTGGGTGCTTGTCGCCAGCCCGTGGGGATCAGGAAAACCCTTCAATTATGTGATGACATAGGTCGGGTTCCAGGTTTGAGGGTAACTCTAGTAGGTTCATTATAGTCTTTACTTCCATCCCATGGTGGTCACCTAGATTAGATTGATATCTTCCCACCACACATATTGTGTAGGTGAAATATAGAATAGTACATAGCATAACATACACGACTAATCCGATAATTGATCCATATGGAATGCTTTCCTTTATATTTCCTTGATCATAGTTTTGAGGACACATTTCATTGGAAAGATGAATGCCATTTGACAATGGAAACAATACCCTCTTCGATTTTTCCATACTAAATATCTTCAACACCTTGTCAATGTATGCACTTTGACTTAGGCTGAGAAACCTCTTGGATATATCATTATGGATCTTAATCCCATGAATATATGCCGCCTCACCCCAGTCATTAAGGGAAAATAGTTTATTCAACCACACCTTAACAGACTGTATGACTAGTAATTCATTTACAACAAGTAACATATTATCAAAATATACTATTAAGAAAATGACTTCACACCCACTAAACCGTTTGTAGACATAGGGATCACATTCATTCTTTATAAATCCAAATTTTGTTATGGCTTCATCAAAATGGATTTTCCAGGACCTGGATGCTTGCTTTAATCCATAAATGGATTTCTATAACTTTTATATCTTATTGGAAACTTTTGAGTCTCAAACCCTTAAGGTTGTGTCAAATAGACATCTTTATGAAGGATCCCATCAATGAAGGCTGTTTTGAAATCCATTTTCGAAATCTCATAGTAATGGTAAGCCGTAATGGAAAGTAGAATTATAATGGATTTCAGCATTGAAACTGGTAAAAATGTTTTTCTGTAGTCAATTCCACGAAGTTGTTTAAACCCTTTTGAAACCAGTCACACCATATAGGTATTGTCTTATCCTTCTATGTCTAATTTTTTCCTAAATACCCATTTGAAACCAGTAGTCATTACATCAAATAGAGGATCTACCAAAATCCAGACTTTTTATTAGTGTATGGAATCCATTTTATAATTCATGTATTCCTTCCAATTGGAAACATATGATCCACTTACGGATTCTTTGTAGATTAGTGGATCATTTTTATCAACTAATAACGAGGGACCATCCCCAGTAACTGGAAAACTATTCCATTTTAGTTTTCTATCATCTCTTGTACTCCTAGATAATACTTGTGTCTCTAGAACTATTTCTTCTTCCATGGTTCTTTTTTGAATCTTATAGTGTACCTACTATCATGTTTATTGATCCTTGACTTTGTCCAAGTTTATCTCACTCCTAGTATCTATTTTAGAGATGTGATCCCTCCCAAGGAATATGGTGTGTCCTTCTGTAATAATGTTTTTCATCTGAGGGGTCATATAGGTATCATCCCCTTATTTCCTTAGGGTACACTATAATGGTACACTTTGTGCCTCTAGTTTCAAGTTTGTTACCAAAATATACCTTAACAAACAATTCTCTACCCCACATTTTTAAATTTGATAACATGGTTTTTCTTCCACTCTGAAATTTGTATGGAATACTATTTATCGATTTAGTTTGTACTTGTTTTAGTATGTGTGATGATGTTTATAACGCATATCCCCAAAAGGATAATGGAATAGTTTTATGACCTATCATTGATCTCATCATGTCCAACAAGGTGCAATTCCTCCTTTAACTTACACCATTCCGCTGAGGTGTGTAAGGAGGAGTGAATTGGGATTGGATCCCAAACTCCCATAAGTAATCAATTAAGTATTGATTATGGTATTATCCACCATGGTCTAAGTGGAGTTTCTTTATATTTCTACCAAGCTCTTTCTCAAATTCATTCTACTATTCCTTGAATTTATCAAAAAAATATAATTTATACCTCATTTAGTAAATATATCCATATCTAATAAAACCATCAACATAAGTTATGAAGTATGAGTACCCACCCCTTACTTCAACATGAAATGGTACGAACACATTAGTATGAACTAATTCAAGAATATATTTAGCCCTTTCACCTTTCCCAATAAATGGGGCTTTGGTAATTTTTCCTTATAAACATGTCTTCCACAAACCAAGTAGTTTTAGAATGAAAGAATCTAAATATCCATCTAGATGTAAATTTTACAATAATTTTTCATTTACATGACCTAGTCGGTGATTCCAATGTTGGGTATAGAATGATTCATGTGAAGTAACAATGTTATTGACTTCCAGTACATAGTTTAGGTAATCCAACATGTAAATAACATTATGTAAATGTGCCTTAAGATAACAAATGCTAAATTTAGAAAATAAGAAACATTTATTTCCTAATTTGAAAATTAATCCTTCTGCATCTAGTCTAGATACAGAATAATGTTTTTGGTAACTAAAGGAGCATAATAATAACCCATTAAAATTGTGATCATTCTAGTCAATAATATGAGGTGGTAGTCCCAAATACACACAACAACAGGTTTAGATCTATTGGTTTCTTATAGATTTTCCTCCCTTCGGCTATTTTTTCTGAATCTACTTGGTTCTTGTATTTGAATTCATATGTAAGCACCGTAGTCTACATATAAAACCCAATTTATATAAATTGATAAATTTCACTTGATAACAAATGCACTTAAATCTCCCCCTTTCTTCTTTAGAATAGTGCTGTTTTTCTTCCAGTGTTCCTTCTTACTACATGAAAAATAGACAACATCCTGTTCTCTTGATTCCCCTTTGATCTTATTTTTCTTGGAAGGGAATGAAGAATATTTGGGCTTAAATATCTTTTATTTCCTTTTCAATTTTCTCACTAAAAGCATAAAAGTCTTTTCACACTTCATATCTTTATCTACTTGGTGAAGGAGGATAAAAAGATTAGACAAAGACTTCTCAATGTTGTTCATATTGAAATTCACAAGAAAACTAGAGAATATTTGAGGGAATGATTCCAAAATGTGATTGATTCCTAGTTCTTCAAGAGTTTAATTCATAAAACCTCTAGGTACTTAATGTATCCAATGATCTTGACTAAATTATGTCAATTTGAGACACCCTCTCCAAGATTACTATGAAAGAGAACTTTGGAAATTTAAATCATTCTTATCAAGCTCTCTCCTGGGAAATAACATGGTGGTTCTCAAGAATTAAATACACATCCATGTTTTTGTGAGACTTAATGATTTCACTAAACATATATGTAATCATCAAAAAATTAATGTCAACCACATCGTTAATATGTTTTTCGGATACTTAGAACTCTCCATTACTCGCCTCTTGAGCTGGAGGATCAGGAATTGAGGATTCTATCATGTAATATTTCCATTCATGGTGTAGAATAATCTAAAGGTCTAAACCACTCCTGGAAGTTACTTCTAGTGATTAGATTTTGTTTATCCAATATTTATCGTAGAGATAGAGCGGATGATGATCTTGTCATTTTATTATATAATTAAAAGAGTAAATTATTAATACTTTTCATGGTTAGAATTTTTTTAAGAAAAAATATATTAATTGATTTTATTAAATATCACATTATTTTATCATGTCCCTATAGCCCTCACAATTTAACTTGTAATGTGTAGTTTTTCAGACTTTATATTGTAAAGGATCCCTGTTCCCCTTTGTTTGATCCCACCCAGGGTTGGTGAAGCTATTTTGAAGGTATTTTATAAGGAAAGTCTTTTCCAACTATGGTCTTGTAGCTACTTGATCCATTGACTAGACTCCTTAATCCAGAAATCCCAACATTTATTTTCATGACACTTGCCTCCAAATTACACCATGTCTAGCAGGGGATACTCTACTTGATGTAAAATGGTGATGCCAATATGAAACCCTCATAAGAAATCCCCTTATAAAATTAAGTGTCCCAACAAGGGTTGGTTAAATGCACTGTTCTATTGAACTTTGTTCTTAATCAAGTAACATAAGTCTTAGTCTGATTAAATATTAGATTGATGGATTTTATTTTTTTTATGCATAAAATTTTTATCTTGTTTTATCCTTTACATGTCTTTTTAATATTAAAGTGGATGTTTATTTAATTAATTAAACATGTTTGGATAAAATATTTACACACAATTAATTTTATTTAAATTCCTTATTTACATATTAATTGTTATATGTGATCACAACCTTGCATCAATAAATATAATTTTAATACAGTATAAGAAAAATAAATAAACAATTAAATGACCTAATTACGAGTTCAGCTAATGGTTTATTTAATTAGAATACATTAAATCAACCTATAATCGATGGAAAATTACTTCTTATGCTGGACTTGGAATGGGATACAACATTACACATGTCCACCTATGTATCATCAAGTTGGTGCCATTATGGTTCCATCTTGAATCATCTCCACACACATTGAAATGATCCATTAATTAAAAATATTTATTACTCACACACAGGTGAGGGGAACCAAATGGTTAGTTAAAGTGAATTACATAAATATCAATGGACATGAAGGTCCTACAAAATAATGGAGGGATAGATTACTCACATTCCATTTTTTTAATTTAATATTAAATAATTTCAAAAACATCCAATACATTTAATTAAATAAACTCTAACACTTAAATGGGTCTTGTTCAAGTTTAGGACCAGTCTTGCAAGCAATGAATATTCATAAGTTAACTATCTAGAAATCATTTCTTTATTAATTATTTATTATTAATATGAACACACTTGTATTAATTAATTAATAAATTAATTAAATACCTTTTATCTTGAAAATCATCCAAACATAATTGAAAATTCCCATTAATTTGGCATTCATTGAAAATAAACTACATAACCATTAATGGTATATCTATTATAGTAAATTAATTGAGCATTTAAAATTCATTAAAACTATTATTAAATTTACAAATACAGAATGGTGTGACAATCAATAAAATAAGGTTCTAAAGCTACATTTTTTAAAATTTAATGTATATTTAATTTTGTCTACTATAGGGAGACTACATGGAATGTACATCCAACTATATTCCATGTAAATATGTTACTGTATATCCATGTAACATGCTTAAGGATTCGACATTTTAACTTGGCCAGACTACATGGTGTGTTCATGCTGTCTAATACCCTGTATCCATTTGCCGCATTCCTGGTAGGCCCGATCCACATGCAGTGTGCAATACCAAAATTGTGCACTTTTAATTGCTTGGGGTATATAGATACATTGTACATGAGTATATGGAGTGTTCTCAAACCGCAATCCATGTAACCCAGCTTTACTGACCTAATATTTGGCCCTTATCGGTGGAATGTCCAGTTATTATTTATTTGTTTTTAAATATATAACAAAATGAAACACTGAACAAACATGATTAACATGTTGATAAAATTCAACATCAAATATGATTAAAGAAAGAATATCATGAAATGACAATCTAACCATGATTACACATACACAAACAATCAAATAAATAATTATAAATTTAAACATGACCTCTCTAATACCACTCGTTGGTTATGAGAATAGTGGAAGAATTTCATTGGAGGGGGTTATATTAAAATTTATTTTAAAAATACTTTTTTGGAATAGAGAGTGAGGATCTCTCGCATCAAATTTATAATTAATTTATTTAATATCTGATGAAATATATACTATGGATTCATAAATTTCTTCATTGATGATTTTTGATTGTCCAAAAAGTCCCTTCTAAATTTCCTTTGTTGTTATTTTTAGGATCGAAGTGTAGAATCCCTCTAGCGGTGATCCACATGGTCTCCAATGGCCTTTGAGAAATGCCACTAATTCTCTGGGAGCTAACGCAGGGTATCAAATTTCATGCATTGTTCATTATTCATCGCTTGTTCTTTTGTCTTAGAGAAATTATCTCTTTGGTTTCTCGCTCTTGAGAGGGGGAAATAAGGAGGATTTGAGAGAGGATTCGTTAGGTGAAGAGATTCTCTATTCCCAAACCTAGAATTGGTTTCAAATGATTTATACAATAAACATAGCTATCCATTTATAGAGGTGGGATTCTTATTATAAAATTTAATTACATTACATACATTAAACATAATTATAACCATTAATGAAATCCCATTCCACATAATAGTAATAATATTATTTTGTGGGGTGATAACTTTCACAAAGTGGATAAAAAATATTTACAAGCTTGTGAATAATTATTTTATCACCAGACATGGTCTTGGTCTATTCTAACTATTATTTCATTTATTGATCTCCCAAATAAATATTTTATTTTCCCAAAAAAACATTTTACTAAATAACTTGTAAATAAATATTTATTGAATTTTCAATAAAATAAATAAATTTATTTTATTCAAAATCCGATGAATAAATATTTATTTAATTTATATAATAAATATAACTTGAATAAAAGTATTATATAGTATTTAGAATAATATTTATTCCATTAATTAAATTCAAATCTAATTTAATCGAGACCCACAGAAACACATAGTGTTTGGCCCTATAAGATTATTTCCCATTGGCATTAAGTGGGCTTGCCTAAAGTCCTGGATTACTACCTAGTAACGAGTTAAAGCATAAAAGAGAAAGAAATATAAGTAGCCATTCTAAAAAACACTTAAGAATGTTCAATATTTAATATAATCCCCTTATCTCAATATCTTATCAAGAAGGTTGCATGGCGGTGTCATCAACCTATATTCTCGATTTATCATTCTTTGACTATCTGAAATAAACTTGTTATTAAACCAAGGCCATGGAATTTAGGGTGATGTTTCTCTTTCAATAAAAGGGTCTAGATGTAAAATTCCATAAATATGAAGGGTAAAATCCTTCCTTAACATATCCATTAATAAAAAGTAATTCATAATACACCCAACAAACCCTTCTTCCTGCTAACATATGGCATGGTGGGTTTTGTCCGCAAATCTAAGTACATGAGTCATGACATGAATTAATGATAATATTAAAGTCTAAGGACCATTACAAACACTCATAGATATTAATATATGATTACACCAAAAAATAAGGAATTTCTATTAGAGGGTATGCTCTTATAATCTTCCATATTGGAGATTACTAAGTGCGAACTTCATGAGATGAAGTCTTGTTTTCTTACGAGTACTCACACCTGAAGGTCTATTTACTATGTCTCCCATCAAAGAATATTATCAAAATATAGAAATAAATTAAGAGTATTTTGATATCACTTCAAGGTTCTCATTATATCAGGGATCTACTATAATTTTTTCAATCAGAAAAATACTCTAGGCCATTATTACATTAAATTCATGCAGAACAATGGAAAATATGTAATAAGATGTTTAATTTAATATTTAATTCATCAAATATTTAGGTAATCAAAGTAAAAATAGTTGGTTGTTGGGTGAAAACTCAAAAACATTATCTATGTACAAATTTATTATTTAATATTTACATTTTTTTGTTTTTTTGTGTAGTCATATTAAAATTAAAACAATCACCAAACCTATGTTATTTTGGGTGGGACCCCAAGAAAACAAACTCACACCCCACAACCCAAAGGACATACATTGTGAAATTTTTATTAAATGGATGAAAATTAGAAGTCGGAAAATCACATAGGATAACCAATCATTCTAAAATATTTAATCTTGAAATTTAACTTGTAATAATATTAGAATCAAAACCTACATAATTTTTTGATATTAAAATTTAATATTCATATAGTAAATTATCACTTTAAAGGTCAAATAAATTTTATTTTTCTATTAATTGAAACAATTTAATTTATTTATTTTTACCCATCAACATAGAATGAAACTACACGTAGTGCTTGAACTGGAAATAAAATTTAAAAGTGGATAAATTAGAGGATAGGAGAAAAACATTCATGTAAATTTTTTGAGAAAATTCAACTGGTAGTTTGATAATAAAGGGCATGCCATGAATGATTGACTGTTCGATCCCTATTTCACTTTTATAATCTATAAAGGGTAATAGAATCAGTTTTCACTTTTGTAATTATATTATTTTACTTTAAATACTTCAACCTTAGGATCATGTGAATCTTATAAAAGAACCAATTAGAAGTCCACAGAAACAGAAATATTTTATCCTAACTAAAATCAATAAAAAAATACTGGAAAAAATTGCCTATTTATTTTAGAACACTAAACACTGACATAAGTTACATGTTATAATACAATAAGAAAGCAAAATATATATATATATATATACACACACAGACAAACCAAATCTATAAAGTTTAAGTACCTATATAGAAACCCAGTTAATTTAAACAATTAATAAATTTTATATCCATTTAATATTCTTTATTAGATTTTATATATTCACATTCATTAAAATAATTTTATATTATTTTTCAAATTGAAGAAAGAAACAACTTCATTCTAACTAAACTGGATTCTATCTATTATACAGTTTTATTTAAAAGTTAAATATTTAAAATTTCGATATTAAATCTGATAAAATGGAATTCATTTTTTATATAAAAATATAAAATATATTTGAGGTAAAATTTTTGGTATTCTTATGAAAATATCAATTTTTGGGTGAATAGTGAGAAATTATGATTTTTATAAAAATTATAATTTATTTTCATATATTTAAAATGTTATATAATGTTTTGGATTGTATTTAAAGTAAAATTTGGTACCTTTTATAAAAATAATCCAATTAATAACATAGGAATACAATTTATTCTTGATTTTGGAATAAATTCATTTTTAGGCTTATAAACAATTTTTTCCAAAAAACGAAAACTTTTTTTATGATTTTTTAAATATATTAAATGTTATTTCTCACAACTTTATAAACTTAATCTTGAAAGTTTTATTTAATATTTGGAATCAAGTGGTTTAAATTTAGTAATGAATTCAATTTTTTTATAATTAAAAGTTACCATTGTAAAATGTTTTCAGTATAGTAAATCGGAAAATAAGTCAATTAAGTTCAAAACTAGGTGACAATGCCAAAAATAAAATAAAATTTAATCTTATTTAATGTGAGTATTGAAAAATATTTCATATTATATTCTGAATGGGATATATTTAGTTTTACATTTCCTTGAATACTATTTTTTTTTATTTTAAAACCTTGACAACATTATAAGAGTGAAACTCCCCTCACTTATAAAAGGGCACCACTATCCTCTTTTATTCATACATTTTAAGCCATTTAGATTAAATAATACCTATAAAAATACCTTCTAGAAATACATCACTAGACTTTATTGGTCCTGATTTCATAGAATGACCAACCTATATGGTTTATCTTGCAATCCAAAGGCGGTTTTCCAAAGAAAAGGTATATCACTTTACTGACTGTTTTCATGTTTATTTTTTATTCCACCTCCAAATATTATATAACCATAAAGATATGATAAAATTATTATCTTAAATATAATTAAATTTTATTATGCTTATTTCATAACCCTTTTTATCTATTTTACAATCCCATGAGAAATGAAAGCATTACTCTTGTGTATGTGTAGACTACCATATCCACAAAGTGATGTGTTTCATTTTTCATCACCACCTCAAAAGGATGGTTATTGCAATTTATTTAATATATATATATTATATTTATTACATAGTTATTTTTATATAAAATTAATATATTTATTATCCTTTTACCATTCCATACTTTGTAAAATGATAACATTGCTTGTGTGTACGTATGAACTACCACCTCCATGAATTAATGTGATTAATTTTTCATATCCTCATTTCATGGATGTTTGTTAAATTATATTCAATTTATAAAAATGATAATTTCTTCATTATTAATGTTCTATGTATAATAGAACCCTGAAACCTTTTACCATGTTCAACTTGGCGAAGTTGTTTTGGGATTCTAAACCAAACGTCATCAAAACATATGCTAGGAACTTAATCAATTTTGTAACTATATAAGGCATGTTATTAAATGAAATAAAATAGATTATGATAAAGGAATAACTATTAAAAATGTCATCAAAAAAGTAAATAATTAATATAATTTTATTATCTATGAGTTAAAAAATGTACATGGTGATTCAGAATTAAGGTGAATGGTTTTTCTTTAAAATGTTATTTAAAATGTTTTAAAATATTTTTACTCCATGTACATGTTCTTAATAATATTTCAAGAATATTAATATATATATAATAAAATCACTAGTAAAAAATCTAATTATCTCAACATGTTTTTATCTTTATTTATGTATAACCTATGTAGTAAATAAAACATTGATATTTTTCATGTTAGTTTTTTAATAGTCTACATGATAACATAAATTACCACATCAGTTATTGAATAAACGACATAGAAAATGCATCCTGCACATTTCTTACGTTAGTTATTCTAGAACCAAAATGAAAATACATATATTTCTTATCTGTTATTAAATAACCAATGTAAAAAATATTGTATTTTATATCTATAATTAAATAACTTACCTGAAAAAAGATTTTTAAATTTTATTTGGGGGTTGAGAGCAGTCATTTTGGTTTCATTTTTTCATGTTATGTACTTCTTTTTTCTATCACATGACAAAACCTAAGCCAAATATCTCTAATACGTGGACATGAATAATTTCATTATATTATCCATGACCTCAAAACTATTCATTCTTTGATCTGGGGTATTGAATAGATTTCATTTGGTATCCACCACCACTATCTATTTTCACCCATCTTCTACTATCACTTGCCCGTTATTCCTATTAGTGTCACCTTTTCTATCTATCGAGTTTCAATTTCAATATCCAGTTTGTGTTGGTTGTTTTTATTTTCCATGCATCCAAGGTATTTTCATTTTTTCTTGTAGTTATAATTTTCCATTGATGTGGATTTATCTTTGAGTTTCATCCACAACCATTGTCCACCATCACAAATCATCAACCACTGCTTATGGATTTTTCTAACTGGCATCGCCTTCTCAATCATCTCGGTTCCAATATGAATTTATATTTTATGTTTATTGTTTCAATTTTATATGAATACAAGATGTTTTAATTTTTATTTTGAATTCAATTTTCCAATTATTTTTTTTATCTCTAAGTTGGCATCCACCACCTTCATCCATCATCACTCATCATCAAGCACTAATTGCTTATACTTCCCGTTGGTGTCACATTCTCAATCAGCATGGTTTTAATATCTATATATGATTTCTGTTTATTTTTTTTGATTTTCCAGTCATCCAAGGTATTCTCATTAATATTTTAAATTCCAATTTTCTATTGATGCAGTTTTATCTTTGCTATTTGTATTTGGAGTTCTGATTATTCACACATATTGGCTATTTTTTAATTCAAGAATGAGGGTTTTTAGATTAAGGTTTGTGACACATTTTTAAATAATTATATTTAAATACGTTAAAATTAATATTTTTATTCAAGAAATATGTTGTATTTTTTTTTATTTTGTGATTTTTTTTATTTTTAATGTTATTTATAAAAATTTAATTTGAAAATATAATAAATTATTTTTTTTCACACCCTAAGGATTTAAAAATAAATTGAATATAATATTAAATGCACACAACATTGAGTCTCTACAAAAAACGAAATTTTTTATTATACTTACTTAAACATGATAGTTATAACCTAGACATTAACCATAATTTTGCTGCTTTTGTGATTTTAATTTTAAAAAATGGACACACATGGTTCCGATTGGTAAGATAATTAGTGTCTGATAGGATCAAATTAATTTTTTGGTGAATATTAACTCGACCCTTTGGAATAGTAATGGTAACCTTATGAATAATAATATGACCAATATAATTATAGCCTCACCTGTGAATGTATAAAAAATTTAGGCATCTTATAAATGAAATTATGATATAATTATATCATGGTATACATAAATGAATATTTTAAAAATTATTAATTAAGTGTTGGTATTGTAGGTAAGTCATAAATATTTAACTACACCTTCATAATTAATAAAATTATCTAAAAGAAAATTAATTTTCATAAAAAATCTTCATAAATGAATATTTTATAGTCCAATTATTATAAGATAATCTAACAAGACCTTTTTCAATTTTATATGGTGTTATAAAACCAATTTTATCTTTAAAAACTATATTTTTTGAGTAAATGATGGTTTTAATTAATAATTAATTTTATATTAATTAGAAAATTATTTTAATTAAATTGAGTTTATTTCTTAATTCTACACATTGAAAAATGTTTAAGTTTAATATTTTGGATTTTTCTGAAATACTTGATTTTTAGTGAATAGTAAAATATAATAATTTACAGTATAAATATATTATACGCTAAATACACTATTACTTGAGTCATGTATGATGTAATCACACTTGGTTCAAAATAACATGTACTTATTATTTTATTTATTCCCAATAATCAATACTATTTCTTGTATTACGAAAAATAATAAAATAATGACATAAATAACAAGAAATTACCCCTCTCCTCCACTATATACATCACCCCTCACACCCTCTTATAATCACACATTCCAAGATTTGATACTTATAAAATATCTACCCAATATTCTTCCCAAAATCCTACCCTATTACCATAATCTCTTGGTATCATCAAAAAGCTAAAATTAATCACCTTAAAGAGATTCTCAAGGAGGTGTATCCCAGAGGTAAAATCCTCTTCCCTTTCCTTTTATTTTCTTTTCAAGTTCATTATTTTATTATTATATCCTAAAATACTCAATAAAAATGAGAATTATAACTAATTTATTAATTATATACTATAATAATATCATTTTAGTGTAATAACCATCATCAATCTCCTTACTATGTCAATATCTTTTATATTAAAAATGAAATCATCATCTGGGAGGTGCCTATTTACAACCTTTGTGGACGACAAACTTAAATTCTTTAATTTATTATTAAAGGTAATCATGATACCATTTTTATGGCTAAAAAATACTATAATAGATTTATTAAAATAAATTTAATATTCTATAACCAGTATATATACATAATACTAATTCATACGACAAAACTAGTTTGTAGTGATCAAAATACCACTATGATAATCTAAATGATTATCACTAAATGTATTATCTAATGATTATTCCTCATAAATTATAACCATATGATATATATAACCATTTATATTTATGTATGATATTTAATAACATTTAATTCATTTTTTTTGAATTATATGGAATTTACAAGAACTCCATTACAAATAAACAAGTGAACCAATCATGAAAACCAAGAAAACAAATGCTCTCGAACGATGTAATTAAAATCTATAACTCATAAATAAGGCCATAAAGGAACTTAATGAAACTATAATTAATCAAATAATTATATAAAAGTTTTGAATTAACTAATCAATGGATTTAATTTGATTGTAAAGGACCTTAAGGTCAAGTACATAACTCATTCAGACATAAGGTAAGAGTTTTCTTCCTGAACCTCCATTTTCATTCGGGTTGTGCTTTATTACCCTATAAACCATAAAATTATTCATTTGTTTTATAAAATTATTATAAATTCTTGGTATATGTTCCAAAATCATGTATTCTGATCATTTCATATATCATTAGTAGAAAATAGATGTCTTAAAAGGGTCTCATTCTGAAATTCTTTCTGATAAAAATACCCGATTAAAGGGAACTTCCTGATTTATTACCTATTTTCAAGTCTAATCTTAGTCCTTATTAACCAACCATTACTTTTATAAAAACATTCATTTTTATCATTGAAAAAATATCTTAGTTAATTTCTGGGAATATGCAACAATTTTTCCAAAAGGACTCTTCTTCTCAATGAAAAAGAGAATTATTCTCATGAATTATTTGATTATTTTATTAGAGAATTTTCATCTATTTCAACAACCATATTGAATATTATGTTATGTTGGGATTATCCTTTTATGATTATAATCATACATATTTTTTTAAATGGATTTTTACCAGTTTAACTATGGATATTCTATCTTGATACCATTCACTATACTACTCAAAATGTTTATTGATTATTAATATAGGATGGGGAAAGTTATTTCATATGTTCATGTTGTTTATGATTAGACCCATTCATATGAGGAATTAATTGGACTTATAAAGTGATAGGCATGGCTTGTTATAGAACCTCGATGCATCGGTAGGTCTCATGAGACAAAATAAGATTAGGTTTTGATTGAGGCCTTACCCTAGTATTTTTAGACATCTTGGCCAAGGCCTTGAAAATATGTCTCAGATTTAAAATATTATGCATTTCATTATTATGATAATATTAATTAATAAACCATATGATTATTCAACTAGTACAATATCCATGATTAATTTTTATTCTCTTATGATCATTTATATGGCTTTATGTAATCATCTTTCATTACTACCATATTATGATAAGGTTTATTTTTAAAGGAATGTCTTTTTGAGTATTCACTATACCTAATGTTTCTGTTTTTGATAAATTTAATTATATTAATTACCCTTACTGAGTGTCTGAGGTCACTTATTTTTTATGTTTCATTTTTCCTTAGTAAGAAAAGATGAATATTATTATGAATTATCTACAAGAATAATCTATGATTTTATGGGTGTTTACAATGGAGTTGAAATGTTGTTTTTTGTTTCAAGTTGTAATGTATATATTATGTTTGTATCTAGTGTTCCAAAACTACTAAAATATTTGGTCCTTTGGAAAGTGACATACTTGTAAATATACCAATGTATTAATATAAGCCACCATATATACCTGGGAAACTGTGATTGGGGTCCTTACAGTTGGTATTAGAGGAAATTTAGTAGAAACCTTGGAAACTAGATATAAAAAATGTATATTAGTGAGAAAAAACCCTATGTACAACTTTTAGGATAATAATACAAGAACATCCTATAATTTTAGAAAGGTATATATTAGTTGGATCTTCCTAAAAAGACATTCATGTCTTGATAATACAAGTGGATGTGGTTCTAGCACAAATATACCTTGGAGTAAGAAATCTAACAAGGTGTTCCATGCTGGACTCAGGGTAACCTGGTACACGACAACATGCCTTATTGTGTACATTGTTCGAAACTACTGGGGTTATTCTTAGGATAATTCATATTTTTTTTGCAAACCAATATAAATGATTTAATTGAAAATATGTCCCCAAAATAACAATTCTTAGTATAATGATATGTGGCATGAATATAATTATAATTTATGTTATGTGTTTTTCTAGTTTAATATTATAAATTATGATTTATAGTCTAATTTAGTGTATGCATTATTTAGAAAAGACACATAGTGTAAGGAATCCAAATTGCATGAACGCACATATCCAATATTTGTATTTCCATCCTATGAAAGATAATGATGTTGATTTTGGAGTTTTGACTAGTGATGAGAAACTTATAACTATATTGGGATAGATGACTCAGGTTATGAACAATAACCTTATCCGTATGGAATATCTTGATCCAAAATGTGTAGGAGCAATGTTATTCCACCTTATATGATAGAAGCCTCCATTATTTAATGAGACTAAAAACCCATTCATAGTAGAGTAGTGGATATGCTCCATAGAGAAGATATTTCCCGCTTTGGTATGTAACTAAAGGGAGCTCGTTGTCATGATATTTTATCATATATTTGGATATACAAATCAATGGTGGCTATTTATTCAAAACACAGAGGAGGAAGATATTGAAAATAAGGAATGAATGGATTTTAAGTAAATTTTCCTCAAGAAATATTTTCCTTGCGAATAATGAGTGGATATGGAATGAAAATTCCTGAATTTATAACATATGGAGGATGCAAATTTTGAAAAGTGTTAATCCAACATTACAAGGCTTTCAAAGCATGCTACGAACAACATACATAATTTGAGGATAAAGATTGATTGATTGTTTTATGGTTTAAATCCATTCCTCAAAAGGGAATTAGTATTCCAAATATTTCGTCATATGAATATATAGTCTCATGCAAAATAAGGATAGTTAAATAATTTTCTAATCCCTATGGATTTAAAGGAATGAAATAGAGGAAGAGGGTTGAAGATGAATGAATGGATACAAGGAAGAATAAAAAAGGGATTTTTCCTACATGTGATACCTGTGGAAGGAAACACCCTAGAGCCTGCTTAAAAGGAAATTGAATCTGCTACAAGTATGGAGAAAAATACCACCAAGCCCAATATTGTAAGGTAAAGAAGAAATATATGAATTATCAATGCTATAATTGTAGGGAGATGGGACACTATAAAAATTATTGTCCAAATAATCAAGGAAACCTTCTTCAAAAAAAGACAATGAGAGAAAGGACAAGCTTATGTGATCACAACGATAGAGGTTAAAGTCTCTAATGATGTAGTTGTAGCTTCATTAATCATCACCACAAATTTAAATAAAATATTTATTTGATTCTGGATCGTGACATTTCTTTATATCTTACCACTTTTCATTAAAAATTATATAGTTCCAATTATCCTTAACAAGGAAGTTGATAGTCAAAACCCCTAAGGGGTGCCTCATAGTAACAAAATGTGTCAGGAAATTCCCATTATGGCATATAAACATGATTTATCTTCTTATTTTATCATAGTAACTATGGTCCACTTTTAAATAATCCTTGTTATGTATTGGATTTCAAAGTATTATGTGAAAATATATTGTAAGAATAAGGAAATTATGATTTGTGAGGAAGGTATATAATCCATTATCTTTAGAGTAGAAAAATCACCATCTAATTATTATCTAGATCCACCCCCAGTTTCTCTACATAATTCAGTTTTTTAGGTGGAAGGGAATTCAATATCTAAGCGTGATGAAATAAATATTCAAATTGAGGGTGTAACTATTATGAAAAAAATACATTGATGTATTTCTAGAGGATTTACTTAAACATCATCCAGAGTGGGAAATTATGTTTTCTATTGGTTTAATTCCCGGTGAATGGTATATATAAAAGAAACTTTATATAATGGAAAAAATTGAATTAGTGGAGGAAAATAAACAACTAGAGGAATTGGGTGATAAAGTATTTATTCTTCTTAGTGCTTCTCTATCGAAATCCCTTGTTCTCTTTTTTTCAAGAAGAAATATGGATGCATAAGGGTGTGTATTAACTATATAGAAATCAAATCCATTATGATAATGAACAAGTATCTTCTTCCTCAATTTGATGATTAATTTGATCAACTTTATGTAGCCCAATTTTTTTTCAAAGATTGTCCTTTTATTTAGATATCATCAGCTGCATGTGAGGAAATATGATATTCCAAAGAGAGAATTTCAAACTAGGTATGAGAATTATGAGATTGTAGTAATGCCTTTTGGAATGACTAATGTACCATCTATTTTCTTGGATCTAATGAATGGAGTTTTAATGGAATATCATGATGTAATTTTTTTGGTATTTATTAATGTTATCTGGGTATAGTCCAAAATATACAAATATTTGGAGAACCACTTGCGCATTGTTCTTAAGACTCTTAGTATAAACTAGTTATATGGGAAGTTTAGAATGTTTGAATTCTAGATTCAAACTGTATCTTTTCTTAGACATATTGTCTCTATGGATGGAATCTTATTTGATCCTCAAAATAAAATGTTAGTTCAGGAATGACCTTCCCCAATGAACATAACTAAGGAACATAATTTTATTGTTTAACATGTTAATATCAGCATTTTGTTTAGAAATTCACTCGATTAGCTAACCCATTAACCAAGATTACTCATAAAGGGGTTAAGTTCATATGGAATAATTAATTTGAAGAATGTTTTGAATAATTAAATAGGATATTAGTGAATTCTATGATCCAGAATCTACCATCAGGAAATGAAAGATTTTTGATTTATAGTGACGCATCAAAGAAAGTATTTGGTTTTTTATTTATGAGTAATGATAGAGTTATTTCATAGGCATCAAGGAAGTAAAAAACTCATGAACAAAACTATCTAACTCATGATATTGAGTTAGTAGCTATAATCTTTTCCCTGAAGATATGGATACATTATCTCTTTGATGAAATTTGTGAGATATATACAAACAAAAGAGCTTGAAATATATCTTCTCCAAAAAAGAACTAAATATGAGAAAAAGGTGATGGATAGAGGTACTTAAGGATTATTATTATTCCATACACTACCACACATGGAAGTAAAATATGGTGGAATATGAATTGAATAGGAAGGATCTTGGGGTAATGAACAAAATGAGGATTGTCAAGAGTCCCGTGTATATGGATCTAGTAAGGATGGATATGGAAATTATCAAGGTAGGGGAATAATCACTACTTTTTCAAATGGTTTCCAACCCATATTTACTAGGAAGGATTAAAAGTTCTCAATATTTTGATAAAAATATTCAAAAGAAAATTAGTACTATGAAAGATGGGAAGTCAGGAGACTTTATGTGTGAGGATGGAATTCTAAAATTTTGTGGGAAGATATGTGTTGACTCTATCCCCAAGCTAAAACTGGAGTTATTGGATGATTATCACAACTCTAATTTATCTATTCACCCTATTAGTACTAATATGTATAGAGATTTAAAGGAACATTTTTTGTAGAATAATATTAAGGGTAAAATTGATGACTATGTATCAAGATGTTTAGTCTATCAACTGGAGAAGGATGAAAAAACATTTTAAGGGGATTCATAAAACCTATTATTAGTTATATATGGAAATGGTATGACATTACTATGTATTTTGTCACATGATTACCCAAAAATACAAGCAATAATGATGAAATATGGGTAATTGTTGGCAGTCATACCAAATCTGCCCATTTCCTATATATAAGGGAGGATTTTCCACTTGGTTTCCTTGAAAAACTCTATATTAATTAATTTTTAATAATTTATGGAGAACCTATATCAATTATGATTCATTATGATCCAAATTTTACATCAAAATTATAGAAAATTCTTTTTAAATCTTTGTATACTGAGCTTCGTTTGAGTACTTCTTGGCATCCTCAAACTGACGGGCAGTTTGAAAGGACCATTAAAACATTTTAATACATGTTGAGATCATAATCCCTCAACTTTCAAGGTATTTGGGATCATTAATTTCCTTTGGTAGAGTTTTACTACAATAATATTTTCCATTCATGTATTCAAATGTAACCATATGAAGCTTTGTATGAACAAAGTTGTTGTACACCGACATGTTGGGATGAATTTGGTGAAAGGAATCCTGTAGAACCATAGATTTTATAATAAACAACAAAGAAGTTCAATATTATTCAAACTCATATAAAATACTCTCAAAGAATTCAAAAGAGCTATTCTGATAATCAAATGAAGGATTTTTAATTTTAAGTGGGAGATCATGTTTTCTTGAAAGTATCTCCATGGGAGGGTGTTATAAGATTAGAGAAAAAGGGAAACTAAGCCCTATGTACATTGGTGCTTTTGAAATACTGGAGTTAATCATATCTATGTCTTATCATTTAGAAATGATGCCTAACCTTTCAAATGTACACAATGTTTTACAGATCACTTTGTTAAGGGAGCACATGCCCAACCCAACACACATACTCACTTCTGAAGGAGTAGAATTGGAATAAGACTTATCTAACTATGAAAAGACTATATATATTCTAGACACTAAAGGTCTTGTGTTAATAAATTTTACAACTCAGGTGGTAAAGGTACATTGGAAAAATAATAAAATTCAAGAGGTGATGTGGGATCCTAAGTAACTTATGATGAAGATCTACAAAATATTTTTATGAGGGAACATTATGGTAATTTTAAGTGTGAATTTTTAAAGGTGGGGAGAATGTAACACCTCATGGATTTACAAATTAATGTAATTTATAATTTAATACACACAACACTTAGTCTCTATGGAAAAACAAATTGTTACTATAGTTAAATAGAAAAGATAGTTACAACCTATTCATTAATCATAATTTTTTTGCTTCTATGATTTGAATGATGAAAAATGGACATACATGGTTCTGATTAGTAATATATTTAGAGTCTGATAGGATCAACACAATTTTTTTGGTGAATAGTAACTTGACCCTTTCAAATAGTAATGTCACCTTTATGAATAGTAATACAAAAAATAGAATAGTTAACTCACCTATGAAATTATAAATAAAATTTAGGCATCTTAAAAATTAAATCATTATATAATTATATAATGGTATAAATAAATGAATATTTTAAAAATTATTAATTAAGTATTGGTATTTTTGGTAATTCATAAATATTTAATTAAAATTTTATAATTAATAAAATGATCTAAAATAAATTTAATATTCATAAAATATATTTTAAAATAAATAGTTTATTGTCCTATGATTTTAAGATAATATAATAAGTCCTTTGTTAATTTTTCAAGGTGTTATAAAATTAATTTTAACTTTAAAAAATTTATTTTTCAAGTAATTAATGATTTTAATTAGCAGTTTAATTTCTCATAATTAGAAAATTATTTTCATAAAATTGATTTAATTTTTTAATTCAACACACTTAAAAATTATTATCATGAATTTTTGGTATTTTTTTGAAATGCTATAATTTTTAGTGAGTAGTAAAATAAAATAATTTACTGTATAAAAAATTATAATCTAAATATACTATTTCTTGATTAGTGGATGATGTAGGCACCCTTGGTTTAAAATAACATGAACTAATTGATTTATTTAGTCACAAAAATCAACACTATTTCTTGTCTTGAACAAAGTAATTAAATAATGAATAAAATAATAAGAAATTACCCCTCTCCTCCACTATAAAAACCACCCCTCACCCCCTCTTCTCCTCAAAAATTACAAGGTTTGAGATTTATCAAATTTCTACCCAACAACATTTTTCAATATCCTCCCCCATTTTTAGAATCTCTTGGTCGCATCAAAATACTAAAATCAATCCCATTAATGAGATTCTCAAGGAGGATTATTCAAGAGGCAAAATCCTCTTCCTATTCCTTTTATTTTATTTTCAAATTATTTCTTTCATTATTCTCTCATCACCTGTTATTTCAAAATTATCATGATAAATATAGAATAATTTCTATACTATAATAGTATCATATTAATGGTGGAACCACCATCAATCTCCTTACCCTCTCTCTTTTATTTTAAAAATGAAATCCTCATCTCAGAGGTGCTTATTTACATCCTTTATGGACGTTGAACTTTCATTCTTATCATTATTCTTCAAGGTTGTTCATGATACCATTTTATAGTTAAAAGAGTCTATAATATTTTTATTATAACCTATTTAATTTTCTATAACTATTATATATACATAATATGAATTCATACAACAAAACTAGTTTGTGGTGATCAAAATACAGCCGTGACAATCTAAACGATTATCACTGAATATCTTATCTAATGATCCATATTTATACCATATAAACATATGGTAAATAACCATTTAAATTTATAGATGAAAATTAAAAACATGTAATTCCAATTCTGGATAATTATAACCATTTTACTTGAAATCAATTATTTATAAACAAGTGAACCGATCCTGAAAACCAAGAAAACGAATACTCATGAATGATGAAACTAAACTCTATAACTCATCAATAAGGACATAAATGAAATTAGTATAACTATAATTAATAAAATAATTATATAAAATTTTATGAAATAATTATTTATTTGATTCATTTTGATTATCCAGGATGTTAATGTCATGTGTAGAACTTATTCGGACGCAAGGTTAGAGTTTTCTTCCTGAACCTCCATTTTCATTTGGATTGTGATTTATTACTATATAAACTAATGTAATTATAAATTTCCTTTATATAATTATTATAAATTATAGTTAAATGTTACAATATCATGTATTATGATCATTTTTACTTTTGTTTGTGGAAAAAACATGTTTTAAAAGTGTCGCCTTCTTAAATTCATCCCAATAAACAAGCCCGACTAAAGGGAACTTCTTGATTTCTTACCTATTTTGAAATCCACTCAATAATCCATTTTGAGCGACCAATATTTTTCTAAAACATCTCATTTAATCATGTAAAAATTATATTATTTAATTTCTAGTTTTATGCAAAGATTTTTCTAAAAGAACTATTCTTGTCTAAGTAAAAGAGTATTACTCTCAAGAATTCTTCGATGATTTTATTAGAGAATTTTCATCTATTTCAAAACCCATTCTGAATAATATGTTTTTTGACGATTAAAATATTATTATTATCATATACCATATTTTATTAAATGGTTTATCATTAGCTTGACTATTGACGTTCTATCTTGATACCATTCACCATACTACTAAGAATGGTTAGTGATTATGTCTAAAGATTGGGGAAAATTATTTCATATGTTTTTGTTGTTTATTTTTAGCCCCATTAATAGGAGAAATGAATTGGGATAATAAAGTGGCAGGATGGGCCCACTATATCCCCTATATGCTTCTATAGGTCTCACATGGCCAAGTAGAATTGGGTTTTGGCTGGGGCCTTACCCTAGTATTTTCTGACGTCATGGCCGAGGCCTTGACAATATATTTTAGATATACGACATTATAAATTCAATCATAATGATAATAGTAATTGATAAACCATATGATTATTCCACTAATAGAATATCTATGGTTAAGTTTCTTTATCTTATGATCATTTATATGTCTTTATGTAATCATATTTCATTCATTACTTGTTATGATCATGTTTATTTCTAAAGAATTTTTTTTGGTTATTCACCATGCCTAATGTTTATTTTTAATATAAATTCGGTTGTATTACTTAACATTACTAAGCATATAATCTCTCCCATTTCATATTTTTTTTCTCTAGGATTCTAGCATGAATATTATTATGAATGAATTGTAAGAATAATCTCAGAGTTTATGGGTGTTTCCAATGGAGTTGCAATGTTGTTTTTTATTTCAAGTTTTAATGTAAATATTATTTTTGTTTATGGTTTTCCAAAACTACTGAACTATTCAATCATTTGAGATGCGATTTCCTTGTAAACATACCAATGTTTTAGTGTGTGAAACTATCTCTGGGAAACATTGGTGGGGGTATATACATTTTTAATTTTTAAATTTATATATATATAATAATGAGTCAAATTTGGATTACTACAGTGCAAGAAAGTGATGAATATGAGGAAGGTGTCAATGATTTTTTTATTTTCTAAACATAATCTTCAAATAATGAAATATTTTTATGTCCATGGGGTAAATATTAAATATAAAGAATTTGAAATGTAGAGAGGTTAAAGACCATTTAATTTATCATGGTTTTAATATGAGTTACATCCATTGGATTTAGAATAGTAGAGATGTGAAAAATTCTAGATATATTGATAATAATGATTTGTAAGATGCTATGTCTGATCAAATTATAGAAATTATTCATGATATTCAAGTAGTGAAAATGGAGATATAACAAAAAAATAAGCATTTATATGATAATTCTAAAAAACCATCATATCCTAGTTGTATATAATTTATGTTTTTACCTATGTTGTTAATGTTGATTAACTTGTGGTATAAAAATTTATTGAGTGAGAAGAGTTTTTTAGGGTTGCTATCACTGTTTAAAGACATAATTTCTAAAGACAACCATCTTCAAGTTTCACATTATAAAGTGTTGAAAATTTTATACTTTATGGGTTTGGTGTATAAGAAAACTCTAGGAAAACTAAATGAGTGTGTGATTTATAAGAATAGATATGAATGTATTCCAGAGTGTCCTAAATATTGGATTACATGGTATATGTTGAAATAAAAATAATAGGATATTTAATAATTTATAGATACTACTAGAAAGGCAATTTGATATCTTGCTATATTTTCCCATTTGAGACGTTTATTTGAAAATTCAAATGATACAAAATATTGAGATGGAACACAAATGAGAAAATTTATGATGGAAAATTATTTGATGCAACTCTTTTTTTCACAGTGAAAAAAAATTGATCAACACTTTCCAATATTCAAAATTGAATTTAAAAATATCAGACTTGGATTTTATGCAAATCGAATGAATCTATATTGATGACTTAGTAGCACACATAGTTCCTTGCCTATTTTATTAGTAGTTTATAACTTATCTCTGTAATTTTGTTTTAAGTGAAAATATAAGATATTGAGTTTAATTATATATGGTCCAAAATAGATTAGAAATGTTATTGATGTATTCTTATCACCATTAATTGATGATTTGATACTTTTATGGGATGTAGTTATTAAGGTGTATGATTCTAATAAAATGAAACATTTTCAATTACATGTGATGATTATGTTCACCATAAATGACTTCCCAAAATATTTATTTTTTTCATATAAAGTGTTAAGGTGTATAAATATTATCCTATTTGTGAATAAAATAATTTATATTATTAACTACAACAGGAGGTAAAAGTAGTATACATGGGTTATCAGAGATTTTTTATATACAGATCACTATTATTGAAGATTAAAAAAGGAATTAAATGGTCACAAGAAATTGATATTTTTTCAAAACCTTTATCCACTAATAAATATTTTGAGAGGGTGAAAAAATTGATTCCACATTTAGAAAGACACAAAAATATAAAGTGATATAAATGTTTGGAAGAAACTGTCATTTTTTGTGAACTTTCTTATTAGATATATCATGAGGTAAAATATAACATTGATTTTCTGTATGGGTAGAAGAATATATATGACGTCTTGATTGGAATATTTTTAGAGATTAAAGGAATGTGTGAAGATGTGTTAAATTCTAGAATAGAATTAATCTGAATGGGAATAGGTTTAGAGTTACCTCTCATTTCTCGTAAAAGATGAAATTACCTACATCTATCTTTTTATACATTGTAAAAGAGGGAGAAAATATTCTTTTTTTAGTGTATATATAGTATTAAGTTTCCACAATTTAATTTTTAAATTTAATTTTTTTACTAAAATATTTTTATATGATAGGTGTAACACCCCAAGATTTTATGTGATATATTGTTTTTTTGATGCCTTGTGTTGTACGCTACACCAAGATTAGCTTGTGCTATGCACAACACCGTCTTAACTTTCAGTATATGCAACACTATTCTTAGATTGTGTTCAACAAAATTTTGAGTTCATTTTATAGAATCCATTTTAGGTAATTCTGAGTTTAAGTGAAAAATTAAATATTAATTTTTTACTATAGAACCTACTCATTATAATTGAGGGTATGAATAATATTAAATTTATTCTGAAAAACTATTTATATGAGAAAAATAATTCAATAACTCTTGAAGGATATTATTAATTTAATATTTATTTTATATATTCAATCTAATTTTTAAGATAAATATTATATGTTTTCTAGACAAAATATAAGAACAAATTTAGTTTTTCGGATAAAAGAAATATTTTTCAAAAAATAAAGTTTTTCCACCTATTCATGGTGTAACCATTTAAAATCTAATTTTTAACAATTTTATAGATTCTATTTAATAGCATAAACAAGTTCTTTGGATGTTGGATATAAAAATTTACTTTGGATGAATTTTTTATATTTTTCTAACAACTTTTTATTTTGATGAATAATAAAAATACGCTAAATTTGTATTGAAATTTTTTTTTTCATCGAAATAAATTATAGTATTGAATGTTTTTAAATTATAAGTACAATATATTCAATATAATTTATATCATTATCATTAATTTTACATTGAATTAAGATATAAAAAAATTTCAATCTTCTGTAATGTTATAACTTTTAAAACCCTATTTTTCATTCTGAAAAAGAAATTCATTTTAAATTAATTACTACAACTTATACATTTTGAATTTTGAAAAATGGATTCCATATTTGGAATTAGTGGAACAAAATTACGTTAAAAGATCACTTTAATTTTTTTTACATTATGAATTGTAACTTTGGTAATTTTTATTTACCACATTTAAAGGTAAAGCAGGTAAATTAGGGTTACAAACAATATGATAAGGATAATAAAATTATGATAACACCATTAAAAATACTATTAGATGAATAAATTTAGAACCATATCACCCAAGTGTTAGAATTGATTCAATTAATGATTTTTTTCCACGAAATTGATGTATTTAATAATAAAATAAAAGAAAGTAACCATAAGTCACTATCTTATCTCTTATAAGTATAATAATTTCAATGTTTTGATAAACTTGATGAAACATAAAAAATAATTTGTATCCATAAATATAATGAAATTATATACTTAATGAAAATTTATTTTGAATTTTTAGATTTTAAATAATTACCATAAATATTGATAAAAAAGTGATATACTAGTTATTTTATTGACAGAAATATCTAATAAATGATATTATAAATATTAAAATAAATATTATATTACATAATTTATGTCATCCATAAATTTTTTAGGATGAATATGACATGTTAGGGTTGAGTAAATTTATTTTTCCCATATTAATCAAGTTGTTATGATTTTTTGAAAAAAGTCATTTATGAATAGTTTCAAAATTGTCATAATTCGTGACATAAATTATAAAACATTTTATTAAATGATATAAAATTCCTAAAAATATAATATTCGACCAAATGTTTTCAATAAGCCAGAATATTTCATATATTCCACTTTTTGTTTGTCTTTTGACATGTTATGATGATTAAATTAACACACAATGTGTAAATAATATAATATCACAATAAGATTAAAAAAGGTAAAATAAGGGTTAAATTAAAACGATTAGGATTAAAAAATATTCAAAACTTGTCTAAAAATTATTGGATGATTCTATTTAAATCCCAAATTTTCTTATATTCTCAAAAAATGAGTTTAGGACAATTATAAACCTAAAATTAATTTATGATAACTTAATATTTCATGACTTTCCTAAAGTGCCCCTCACCTCTCCTATAAAAGGGATCTTCTCTTTGTCTTTTAATAAAACCTCTAAAGCACTTTTTCTTAACCAAATCCAACCAATGTACTCTCCCAAATTCCCTCACCTCATCATATAGGCCAAACTTTGGTGAGAAATCCATGCGATGGTGTCCTTTTGTGCAAATTAAAAGAAGATACTCGAAAAAGAGGTAATAGTTTTATCACCTCATTCAGCATTATTTTTTTATTATAATTACTCTTCTTATGTTGTTTACATACTAAATTAATAAATACAGTATCCTATACATGATTATATGTTATTAGAAATATGTTACAACCTTATAGCTCCTTTTATCAATCCTATTAATAACAATATCACCATGTGTGCGTACGTATGACTGGACGCCTCCACGCGGTGGTGTAATTTGTTATTCAATAATAATTTATTTGTCTTTGTATAATGATGAGTATAATGGATTTCAATAATGAATATAACATGATAATTATTTTCTACAATTAAGATACCATCCAATCCCATACCATTTAACCATTAAGTGAATGATATCATCGCTCATGCGTACGTAAGGCCTACCATCTCCACAATGCGATGCGATTCATTCTACATGATTTTCATTAAAACAAGATTATATAGATTCAATTAATTAATAAATATGATATATATTATAATAATATAATTATATATATAATACAACAATAATCTAATAAGTTAAACATGAACTTATCTGAGAAAACTTGCATAAGAATATAAAGCGATTAATATCCGAATATTGAGTGATAATGAAATGTTACTAAGAAACAGATGTTAATATAAAAATATATGACGTCATAAAATTTATTTTTATTCTGTAATAAGTGAATAACATTATTTAAATCATTATATAGGAGTTTTGGATATATACAAAGGATATCAGACCTAAGGCAAGGGATAAATTTTCAATCTTCTTACTTTTTGAGATTATTTATACGTAAGTATTTACTGGGGTATATTTATCATCCACATAAATGTTTCTTAAGTATTTAATATTATTTATATTCACCTATAATTTCATAATGTTATTTTTTTTCCTTTGGTGAATTTTTATTAAAAAATATGAAAATAATCTTTTTTCATTATTTGATTTGATGTACCTTTTGACTATTCTAAAAAGAGTATGAGGATGATGTTTTTTAACTTATATAGAATGAATGGATTTTTAGGATTTCATAATGAGTAAATTACATTAATATTCCTTTAAAATATTTCATTTTTATTTTTAATTAAATTATATTCTTCTAAAAATTTCATGACATTTTGAGAAATTAAATTTTTTTAAGAAGAAAGGATATTTTTCTGAAGAATCAATTTCAAGTGTTTTATAAAAATTATTTTCCTTATAAGATGACATTATTTAATAATTTTATTTTTCAAGTATACTATAACAAATGTTTTTATGGTTTTATTATGTTTTTTTATATTTATAAAATCCATTTTTTGTTCCTGGATTATGTTTTGATGGAATGATGATTAAGAAACCCATTTTATTCCTTATGTTATACTATGTTGAATGATTTACATTTTTGTGGAACAAATATATAAGATTTCATTATGAGATGGGTTGGACGTATACCTACCACTAATACATTGGGTAAATTTGGATAACTCATGAGGTATGTTTGCTATGCGTGAATCTGATTTCATGTTCACAATTCTCTCTATAGACCTGGTTTTCATGTCCATAATTTTATGAGTGAACCTGGTTTCCATATCCATTTTTTTATGCAATGGACTAGTTTCATGTCTTTAATTTAATGAGAGAACCTGTTACTATTTATGCATGTTCAAAAGGTCATAATAATATGTTTATGGCATAATTTCATGTCTTATATTATAGTTTTGATATTATGTATTATGATTTTTGATTTTCTTGGTGATTCAAGATTTTCCACTGATATATTGGTAATGATCTTCAAATGTTATGATCACATTATCATACACTTTATGCTATTGTTTATGTTTACGTATCACCTTTTTTTACCTTTTTTTATCATCTTATCTCACCCTGTTTTATGTTTCTTTTCCCCAATATTTAGAGAAGGGTATTAAGTAAATGTGTCAAATGGGGTTCTTGTTATAAAGGATAAATCATGAGATGATGTAAATGTCTTAGAAAATATCTATTTATGTTTCCTAGTATATAAAGACACTAAACTAATATGGTCTTTGGGTGTTTATTTATGTAATGTATTATGTATTCCTCAAAATAAATGTAATGTCCATGTACGTCAAGCTTGGATCGTTAGAGTTGGTATCAGAGCGATGGTTTAGTCAACCTTTGGAAACTATTATTTGAAAACATTAGTGAATCAATAGAGATATTTATAAGGATATTAATAGGGTATTAATAAGGATAAGTCAAGTATATGTTACAATCCTAGGGTTTTTGTGACAATCATAACTAACCTAGGGTTAAACCAAAGATATCATAGACTGAAATATTATAATTAAATTACCATACTTATGTGTATTTAATATCCGATATGTATTTATCACACTATTCTTTCTGGTATTATTCAATAGCCATAAATACATAGATTATGTTTAACCATTGAATTATTTAGATGTGTAAATTAAGGGAATTATGAAGAACGATTTACTAAGTTGAAATATCTTGAATATAATCCTGATGATGGTATGAGTATTGGTCATACTACTAAGGATAAATAGATTTTAAATGATATGTCAAAGGTATAGGATGTTCTTGTAGTATTTTTTACATTAATCCTACGAATATTGAGGTTGAGAAACCGTAACACAAAATTCATATTTTAGGAAATACGAAGATGATGGATCCTAAGTAATGGTTTAAGAATAATGTTGGATGATTACGGTGTAATGATTCAAAATTATTAGATTATTCTATATTAATCATGTAATATATAAGTGTTTTCAGTATATGTTTTTCATTAACTATTGGAAATGATATGTTGAATAGTTCTAAGGAGCCGAAAAAGTGATTTAAGCATAAAGTGATATACTTGTAGAACAGATGATTAAGGGAAAAAAACCCTTAATATATCCCTTATGTTAAGATAATGATGTTTTAAAAAATATATATTGGATTTGAATAAGTAAATTATATGATTCTGGTTTCTTTGGAACTAATTATGGAGTTTTTGACAAGAGGGTTATGCTATCATGGATGAAGTATACATTTTTTTGGACTTAAGGAATATATTCAATAAGTTATGGAATAATTAAATAGGCATGTTTTCAATAAGGATATGTGATAACTCAAGTTGTAACCATGACTCAAGAGAATACGCAATAAAGGTGTTAACATTTTTTGAATGTGACTAACCAAAGATACCTTATGATATATGGGAGATAAATGTTAAGTTGATTTAGTTAACCTCTTTCTAATGATTTAGATTTGTGGTTTTTGAAATCATTATAATGTTATCCATTTATGGTTTGTAAAAGTTCAACTCTGGTCGAAGTTTTGTTAGATTAATGTATTGTCTCACTATATGTGGACTTATGTATATTTTATAACATCTTATATCATTTTTGTTAAGATATATGGCCCTATAATTCTATTTATGGATCTCATGATCTGCTAACAGTTCAAGAATGAAAAATTCAACTTAATTTTTTGGAATAAGAAATGATGTGGAAATTGTTTAAGGAATGACCAATGATGAGATTGTACTGAAGCTAGGTAGTTATTTCTTCTCATGAAAAATTCATCAACTTTAGGAAAATGTTATTGAAACCAAAAATTTTATCCTAGTACATTTTTATCTAATGAACCAGGTGTTCCCTTAAACCATCGTAGATTTAGGGGTTTTCGATTGTTAAATTTATCTTAAACATGTTCTCTATCACCCTCCATCAGAACTTGATGGTTTTATTTTTTTCTTCCATATATAGGTTTTCGCTTCCCATATATCTTCTCCTATGTGGAAACCCAGGGATGAGTTACTTTGTGTAACCATTATGTTTCTAAATTTTATTTTTAAAATGATGTTTTAATATTCCTTTTCATAATGTGGGTTTCTTTGAATGAAAAATTCAAGTAGTAATAATTTTATAACTCTAATGAATTTTGAGTGATTGATTAATTTTAAGAAGGGTATAATGTAACACCCCAATATTTTATGCGACTGATTCTTTTTAATTTTTTTACGCCTTGTGTTGTACGCTACACCAAGATTATCTTGTGTTATACACAACACAGTCTTAGCTTGCGGTATACACAAAACTTTTATTGGCATGTGTTACACAAAATTTCGAGTTCCTTTGATAGAATCCATTTCATGAAATATTGAGTTTAAGTGAACAATTAAATATTATTATTTTACCTTAGAACTTAGTCATTATAACAGAGGGTATGAATAATATTAACTTTCTTCTAAAAAACTATTTAAATAAAAACAAAATAATGAAAGAACTCTTTATGGATATTATTAATGTAATATTTATTTAATATATTCAATCTAATTTTTAAAATTCATCTTATATGTTTTGTAGACAATATACAAGAAAAAATTCATTTTTTCAGATAATAGAAGTATTTTTCATAAAATGTCATATTGTCTCCTTTTGATGGCACACCAATTTTAAATCTAGTTTTGATACTTTTATAGATTATATTTAAAAACATAAACTTGTTATTTGGAAGAGGTACATATAAATTTTCTTCGGATGAATTTTTGATATTTTTTTGAAAACGTTTCTATTATGATGAATAGTAAAAATACCTTAAATTTTGATTGGAATCAACTTTTTTTATCAAAATAATTTATAGTATCGAATGTTTTTAAAATATAAATAGAATATAATCAATATAATTTATTTCATTATCATTAATTTTACATTGAATTCATATTTAAAAACATTTCAATCTTTTGTAATGTATTAACTTTTAAAACCCTGTTTTTCATTCCAACAACATAATTAATTTTAATTTAATTACTAAAAGCTCTATGTTTTTAATTTTGAAAAATGGATTCTATATTTGGAATAAGTTGGTACATATTATGTTAATAGGTTACTTTTATTTTTTGTACATTATGAATTGTAACTTTGGTAGTTTTTATTTACCATAGTTAATTGTAAATAGGAAAATTTGGGTAACAACCAAAATATGAAGGATAATAAAATTATCATAAAACCTTACAAAATCAGAATGGATGAATAAAAGAATACCCATATCAACTAAGGGTATAAATTTATTCATTTAATAGACTTTTTTATAAGAAAGTGATGTAATTATTATTAAAAGGAAAGAAAGTGGCAACATGTCACTTTCTTATCGCTTATAAGGATAATAATTTTAATGTAGTGATAAACATGAGGAAACATAGAACATAAATAGTCTACCAAAATAAAATAAAATTATCTAAATAATGGAAATTTATTTTTAATTTTTAGATATTAAATAATTACCATAAATATTGACACAACAATGATATACTAATTATTTTATTAAGAGAAACATGAGATAAATGATATTATAAATATTAAAATAAATATTATATGACATAATTTATGGAGTAACAGATTTTTTTTGAAGACTATGACATGTTAGTATTTATTAAATTTATTTTTATATAATTAATAAAGTTTTTATTATTTTTTGAAAAAAGTCATGTATGAATAGTGTCAAAATTGACACAATTCATAACTTAAAATATAAAATAGATTATTAAATGTTATAAAATTTATAAAAATAAATGACTTGGAAAAATGGTTAAGATATGTCCTAATATTTTAATAATGTATTTTTTCTTTCGTTTCACGTGTTATTATAATTACATTAACACGGAATGTGTAAATAACATGATATCACAAAAATATTAAAAAGGTTTAAAAAGGGTTAAACCAAAATGATAAGGATTAAAAAGTACTCAAAACCTATGTAAAAATTATTTTAAGATTTTATTTCAACCCAAAATCATATTATGTTCGAAATAAATCATTTGGGACCATTATAAACTGAAAATAAACTTATTATAAATTAATATTTCAAGACTTTCTTAAAGTGCCACAACCTCTCATATAAAATAGAACTTCTCATTCTATTTCAAGCACACTTATAAAGATATTTTTATCAAACAAACTCTGAATATTTTATCTCCAAACTTCTCTAAAGTCATCCTACAAGCCACAATGTGTCCATAAATCCATGTTAGGGAAACGTTTTCGCAAATCAAAATAAGATACTCAAAAAATAGGTCATTTTTTGTCACCTCTTTCAAAATTATTTTCTTCTTATAATTATTTTTCTTATGTTGTTTCCATAATAATGAAATAAATCCAGTATCTTATATGTGTTTATATTTTATTATAATTATGAGACAAACTTATATCTCCTTTTACCCATCCTATGAATTATAATATCACTATGTGTGTGTAGATACGACTTACCATCTCCACGTCATGGTGAATTTTTTTATTCAAAAATACTTTATTTTTATAAGTATAATGCAGATTATATTGGATTTAAATAATGAATACGAAATGATAATTTTTTTATAATTAATATACCATCCAATTCCATACCATTTAACCATTAATGTAATGATATCGTCGCTCGTGCTTACGTACGACCTACCATCTCCACCATGAAATGCGATTCATTATTCATGATTTTAATTATACCATGATTATATACATGAATGGACTGAATAAATATAATATATATTATACAAATATCATTATATAAATGATATTACTATAATCTAAGAGGTGGAATAACAACTTATCCAACAAAACCTGCCTAAGAACATAAAGCTGTTAATATCTGAATAATGAGTGATAATGAAATGTTACTAAGGGATGATAATATAATTATATATGATATCATAAAAATGATTATGATACTATATTAAGTCAATAAAATTATTTTAATAATTATAATAGAGGTTTAGATACATACGAAGGATATCACACCTAAGGTTAGAGAGAATTTTTCAATCTTATTACTTTCTGAGATTATTTTTACGTAAGTATTTACTGGGGTATATTTATCATCCTCATCCAAGTTTCTTAATAGTGTAATATTATTTATATTATTATAAAATTGTTTAAATTTAATTTCCCCCTTTGGTGAATTTTTATTGGAAGGTATGAACTGAATCTCATGTCGTTACTCGATTCGAGGTACTTTTTGCCTTTTCTAGAAAAAGTATATGGATAATGCTTTTTAAATTATAAAACAGAAATGGATTTTGAAAATTTTATAATTCCTCAATTCCAAAAAATCTTACTTTACAATATTTCGTGTTTATTTTTAATCAAATTATTTTATTTCTAAAATTTCATGACATTTTGTGAAAATAAATGTTTTTTTGAATAATAATGGATATTTTCCCCAAGAATCAATTTCGAGTGTTTTATAAATTTTTTTTCTATATAAGATGAATTTAGTTAATAAGGTAATTTTTCAGGTACAATATCCACAATATTTTTATGGTTTGATTATGTTTATTCTATTTATAACATCTATCTGTTGTTCCTAGATTATGTTTTTCGGAGAAGATGTTTAAAAAACCCATTTTATTCCTTATGTTATGCTATGTTGAATGATTTAAGTATTTTGGTACACAAATATATGATTTCATTATGAGATGGGTGTGACTTATATCTCCCTCCAGTTCATTGGGTAATTATGGATAACCCATTATTTTTGTATGTTTTTCATTGAACTGATTTCTTGTTCACAAATCTATGTGTGGACCTAGTTTTCATGTCCATAATTTTTTGAGTGAGCTTGTTTCCATGTCTATATGTTTATTGAATTTTCTGGTTTCATGTCCTTAATTTAATGAGTGAACCTGTTACTATTTATAAATTTTCACAAAGTTATAATATTATGTGTATGACAAAATTTTATGTCTTATATTATATTTTCGATCTTATGTATTATGATATTTTACTTTCCTTATGATTTATGCTTTTCCATTGATATATATGGCATGATATTCAAATGTTATGATCACATTATCAGACCCTTTATGCTCTTATTTATGTTTACATATCACATTTTTTACCATTATTAAGCATTTGAGCTCACCACTTTTTATGTTTCTTTACCCCAAGATTTGAAGATGGGTATTATGTAAATGTGTCAAAAAGGGGTTCTAGTTTTGAAGGATAAAGCAGGAGATGATGTAAATGTTTTATGAACCAGTGAGTTATGTTTTCTTATTTCCAAAGACACTAAACTAATATGGTATTTGGAAATATATTTGTGTAATGTATTAAGTATTATTAAAAATAAATGTAATGTACAATTACATCAATCATGGGTCATTATAATAGGTATTAAATATCATGATTTTCACATCATGATGCAACAACTCCTATCAGTTGAGTTGTGTGGAATATTAACCTTTTATATCAGAATGACTATTATAATGGTGTTTTATTTTTTAATTCAATTGTTTACAAGGTAATTGGAATGAATGATTTGAAAAATTTGGATAATTAAGTGGTTTCTATACATTGACAACTGGAAAAGTATTTTCAGATATATTTTCTTGATATCATGATGCATTTAATGGTTTATTTGGTGCGTAAAATAATGCATTGCAGAACTGTATATTTATGTTTGACGTATTTTTTTTAAAAGGTATATGAAGATATTTAAGGGGTATGATGAGAATCTATATCAAATTTATTCCTCCATTTTTGAGAAGTATTTTTTATGGCGGTTGCATAGTTTTTTACAATCTACTTGTCTTTAGTGGAGAACATTGGTTTAACTACATCTCTCTTTGTATGAGTCAATTATGGGGTAAAGGGGACCCTTAACTTTAAAGTTAAAACATTGACTGGTGAATAGATAAATAAGGTATATTTATACATCTTGAATAACATTGATGATTCTCAACCTTATATAATATTTCATATTAATGTGTTAAAGTGGTGTTATCCAAAAAAGAAAGATATTTGTACATTTAATGATCATAATTTTTTTTCCAATTTTAAAAGTGACAATACTTGGTAGATTAGATGTATAAAAAACATTGATATGGTTATAAGGTGGCCCGAGTTTTAATTTGAAAACATGGTATGAGTATTAAATTAATAGTGATATATTTCATACAAAACACTCGAACAACAAAAGTGTGGTTTAGAATAGTAGTGCGTTGGTGTTTGCAAAAGAAATGTATTTTTCAATTTCCAAAGACAAAAATGTATTCTTTGTATCAAGTGTATAATACGGAGTCATTGAATAAATATAGTACTATTGGGACTTCATAATAGTATACAAGTATATCACATTATATTAAATAAATATTTAGTATATTTCAAAAATACAGGCCTGAAGATCGTAATTGTTTTGTGACTTTAGAATCTTGTAAATAAAGTCTTATATCCTTGTGAAGGATATGAAAAATATCTCATATATATCACTACCTTTATTACTTCTTCGTAGAACCTTTCTTCATAACCAACATAAAGGAAACATTAGTAAGGGGTGATCTCAGATGCTCAGTAAGGGTAAATAAAAGAAAGTTGTAATCATAACATAAGCAAAGTTCATGAAACTTGAGCATGAAATTTGAAGATCATACATTGTATATTAAAGATCATATTAACTATTTGATGTTCATAAGACAAGGATCATAGGATAATTAAAAGAATAAATCATAAAAGAATAACATAAGAATAATACATGGAATTTGTGGGATGCACATTGGTTTATAGTGTTGTGAACATGTATAAATAGAAATAGGTTTACTAATTAAGTCAAGAACATGAAATAACCCCCCCAAATCAAATTATGGACATGAAACCAAGTCCATGTGTATTATTATGAATGTGTAATCAGGTTTGAGTAAGACCATATGGACATGGAAATAGGTCTATGCATAAATTTTTTGAACATGTAATCTGGTTGATGCATAACATTGTGAGCATGTAATTTGGTTCATGAATAAACATATGGATATGAAATTAGGTCCATGATTAACATTGAGAACATTTAATAAGGATCACCCTTAACACTATGAACATATAATAGGTTAATGCATAAACTTATGGAAATGAAACCAGGTCCAATCATAACATTCTGAACATGTGACCAGGTTCACATATAACATTATAAACATGAAATCAGGTTCATTCATAACATATATACTCATGATTCATCTCTCATTACCCAATTCATTAGAGGTAGATATTTTTACAACCCAAGATAAAAAAATACACCTACGAGTTACACAAGATTTTAAACAATAATCATATCTAAACCCATGAAATGAAATATGCATCACGAACCTTTAGTCATATCATTACCTATGGAAAATAGGTAGGTCTCATAATCACCACCCCATGAAAAGTAGGTTTCAATACCATGTAACCTATAAAAGTGAAATGGGTTTCATAAAATTTAATCATTCATAGAAATAATATGAACGGAAGCATTGAATCATTTCCCTAGAAAGGCATGAGTTGAACCAATGGATGTCATCTTAGAAGGGAAACAATTTAGAAAGATATTTTAAAACCTCTTCTTGAGGAAAATATCATATATTATTTCAAAAATTTCATTTTAAAACATAAAACCCTTTGAAAACATTTTCTTTTAAAATAAACTTGAAAAATTATAAAGAAATATTTAAAATCATTTTTTAAACTGTTTTATTTGAAAAATTATTAATAATTCGTGAATGAATTTAAAACATTTCTCAAACATAAATAATTCTTGAAAACCTTTTTCTTGGAAAATATCTTTGAAATATTTTAAAGAAATCTTTGAAAAAAACATAAAATATTTTCGAAATACTATTTCATTGAAAACCACATTAAAAAAATAAATTTCGAAAATATTAATTTTTTTTAAAATTAAATTATTAAACATATAATGGAAGCTTCAAGGAAATGATTGTCACATTGGTGGTAAGTTCATGCGTGCTGGACATTCCTTTTTTTACCTTAAATGTTATGAAAAGTGGATTGATAGGAAAATGAAAAGCCTATTACTTATAGGACTATAGAAGATAAATAATCTCTAAAAACATCATTTAATAACATATGATAAAATTAAAACAATTTTGAAATTATATTTAGAAATCAGAATTTTGAAAGAGCACAGATTTTCGACCAAAAGGAGAAGTAAAGACAATTTTTTAATGAAACAATTTATTTGTTATCCTAAGTACCAAAGAGTGTAAAATTTTTACTAATACATGAATATATCATGTAAAACCAGAGTATAATATAATTAATCGGTATTATTGATATATGGATCATGAGATGTCATCAATTGAAGCATAATCATAAACAATCTCGATAAATTATGAGATTGTTTCAATAGACTTTTACCAATCGGTAACTTAGAATCACACTCCCCATGTAGTAAAATGAAATTTCATGAAGCTTAAAATATCATGAAAAAATAATATTCATGATATAACATTTCAAAAAGAATTTTATATACCACACAATAAAAGTGAATGGTGAAGAAGTCCTGTATCTCATGGTTATTAAAGGTGATATTAAATTACCTTGCCTTTAACTTCCTTTTGTTGTGTGGTAGTTATCCTCTGGTATAGTTTGTTAAAATATGTTACTAACTTATACCATCATAATACACATTTTTATAATGTTATATATCTTCTTATTATAATGTCATATTACCCGTTCATTAACAATCATTCAATATTTTAACTAATTCAGGTGTTAATTACCTTGTTTCCTCAAGTATTTTTTGACCTATTATTTGTTTCTCCTATTAATTATATGTATATTTAATCATATCCAAGATTTAAAACACGACTTAATTATCTTATATATTCAGTAAATATTTATTTATAAAAATTTATAAATTTTGGAGATACGAAATGAAATACACCGTTCATAGAGATGTTAGGTTGTGCACACAGATGAATGATACTTTCATTTCTTTGTTGTATTAAAATAATTATAAGTAAAGATATATTTATATTATAATTAAAATATCATATATATATTATATATGTTACATGGTTTTATTAAGACCTAAATTCTTACATTCCATGTTCGGTATGAATGAGTCACATCGCTTTGAGGGAGTGGTAGTCCACACTTTCTCAAAGAAAGTTTTCATATTTACATAAGATGAAAAACATAAAGGTATGTTCTAAATAAAAATTACAGATGAATAAAAAAATTATAAGTGTCATATATAACATAAATAAATATATTTTACATGACAATGGCCACCATTAAACGTGGTAAAGAAATATTGAACAATCATTATTTTGCGAGGCAGTAGTTCATCGTACATAGAAACACTATGTTCATTACCCATTAGATGGAGGTCTGTGTAAGTGTAGGTAGAAATAAAAAAATAAAAAAATCATAGTATATTGATTATACTGGTGTTTTCATTCAATCATGGAATAATAATAGTATATGGAGTGGAGAAGAAAATTAAATAAAAGAGATCGTTGGAAATTGTTACCGTAAAATTGGGAAACTCTTTTTGGATTATAACAAAGATCTTCTTTGGAACGATTTCATCTAAAATTGAGGATTAAAGGTTTATGGGAGGGATTTTTTTAATATATTTTTTCATATAATGGATGATAATAATTATTTTTAGAGGTGTGATGAAGTGGGAGAAGTGGTTGCCTTTTATTGTAGAGGGGTAGTGTCACTCTTGTAATATTTTTAAAAGGAATTCCATACATGTTTTTAACATTGCATGTGGCTCTAATAATGTTAATAATTTGATAAAAGGGAGAATAGGGTGGAAAATGTAGAGAAAATATCTCTTTGACAAGTGTATAGGCTGTTTTGGGACTTAGGGTTATGGTTTAGTCCCATGTTATGCATAATTTAACCTTTATCATTCTAATTAATTTTAATCACTTTCATTAATATTTTCGGTATAAAACAAAATTTTTATTATTAAACATTATAAATTATTATTATTTAAAATATAAAATCAATTTTTCCCAATTACAATCACATATGTGGAAAAAATTAATTTAAAATCCATCCAATAGGTGGGATGGCAATGCAAGTTTTTAAAGTAAAAATGTTCGAAATTTTGCTATGTTTTTATAGTCAATTAAAAATTGAAATTGATTAAAATAATCTAAATTGGATTAATTTATAAAAATATGATCTAATTAAACATTAAAACCAATCTAAAACATAATTTTACCTTATAAATAAATTATATGAAAAAGAAGTTTTGAACTAAAATTCAGTATTTTCACTATTCATTAAAATATGAATCTTCATTGAAAAATACCATAAATTCATACTAAGAAAATTTTTATGTTTTTCATCCAAATTTGAAGTTTATTTTGACATATTAAATTTATAAGATTGTCAAAATTTTTATTTCAAATGGGTTTTCTTTTTAAAGGTCATAAATTTGCATTTATAAAAACATTGGGTTTTATGTGTGAAATTGAGTTTGTTCTTATCTTATGCCTAAAAAACCTAATGTATGAATATAAAAAATATTTGATTGAATATGTTAGATTTATTTTTAATTAAAATAACTCACTAATTATGATTAATTTAGTTTATCATAATGAATCTCTTTTGGAAGCATGATAATTATAATAATATTACTTTTTATATTAAGTTGGTTCTTTGTTTAATTTATTATTAATTTGTAACAAATGAATTAATTTTATATTTACATAAAAAAAAATTTTCATAAGTTATTTAATACTATTCATAACTACTGATTTAATGGCTAGGTTATATCTTATTATATTAAATAATATTGATTTAATAATATATCATTGCCTTGTAATATTTAGCCTTGCATATAGTATAAGTTATCAATGAAAGTCATTGTTGATTGTAATGGAAGTAAAATATTTTTTGTTTTTCATTAAAATCCATGAAATATATTATATTTATTTAAGATAGTAAATATATTGTAAATTATCAGGTTATTATATTTCCTTTTACACTTTGTGTTTCATGTAACAGATGCCAAGATGATATTGCATGCAAGGTAAGCCATGTTGGTTTCCTATAACACATGCCAAGTTGGTGTCATGTGAAATAAATTTTTGACTTAGTGAAATAAAAGACCTCAAATAAAATTAATTTAGTAAAAAAAAATTAGTTCAAAAAATAGAGTATGTTACACTCTACCCCCTTGGAAACATAACAGTTACCCGAAGTAACAAATAAATAGGTCTCCACATAGGAAAACATAGGTGATAAGTGAAATCATGGATATGGAAGAGAAATATAACTATTATTTTCTAATGGTGATAGATAGAGAAATGGGTCAGGAGAAAGTTAACAATCATAATGCCAGAAATCTATGATGTTATAAGGGACTATTTGATTCATTGGAAAATAAGGTTCTAGGATAACCTTTTTGGTTTGAAAATCCGTTCCCTAAGGTAAACGAATTTTGAAGAGAAGTTATAATTACGTGATTTAATTCACTTTCATAAGTAAAATCACACCCTTTGATAATGTCTTGGACAATTTTCACTTTATATATTTCTCCAAAAAGAAAGGTGAATTTATCATCTCTGAAGCACTAATAGATCATGAGATCCCTGATAATTCATACCTTATCTCTTCAGTTTCCATCAACAAAAAAAATTTAGAGTAGTTTATCCAATATGAACAAATACCCATGTGGTGAGATAACACTCTAATCTCAAAAACTTTATCTAAAGTTTTACTTAAACATCCCATAAATGGTTAACCTTATAACCCTACTAAATGATGAAAATAAATAATGAAACTAAATCAGTTTAACAATGACCCCCTTATATCACAAATTATCTCCTTGTTATTACATTACAAACATGTGAATATACTCATAATGTAATGTTCACATGTTTTTTGGGTTCTCTTTACCTTCAAAAGTATAACCAATACTCATACCACCTTGTTTATTCTCTCTATGGGATTTTAACTTTGTAAATTGATTTCCATTATTCCCATACTTTAAAAATCTGAGACATTCAATGTTAACCGTATTCCTCTTCATTATATCTATTGACTAAAACCAAAAAACATGGGGTGAGAAACAAATATCGTAGAATAAAGCCAAATAACTATTAAAAATTACTTATAGGATGTCTAAATTTGGACCCGTTAATTAATCTGTGACACATTAGGTTTATCTTATGTTATTAATAGTCATATTATATTTAAATCCTTCATAATGGTTCATGGAGATCTTGTGAATTTGCAATGATTATCCTCTAGGAGTGTCAAAGTAGGTGTGCAGTAAGGTATTTTTGTGTATCAGATTACCCCATGTTAGGCCTAGAACATATTAGAAGATTTTTTTTCTCATTAGTATGTCTATGTTAGAGCCACATCCACTTGTATTATCAAGATAATTATTTATTTATAGGAAACCACTCACTCTACCCTTTAACAAAATTCCAAGACATTTCATATAACTTTCCCCATCCTTAGACTAATCCTTAGATACATCCATATAAATATTCTTAGAAATAGCCCTAGGGATCCCACTAAGGCTTTCTAATCTATGTTTCCGGAGGTTAACTAAATATTTCCTTTAATACTAGTTATGGTGACCCAAGCTTAATATATAATGATATTATATCATCTTAGATGAATATTCAATACATTACAAAAATAAATGATCGGTGACCATTATAGTTTAGTGTCTTTGGAAACTTGGAAACAAAATATTTTACCCTAGAGAAAGATCTTAAACATCTCCCATAAAGATCTCCACAAATATTAATTCTACCTGAAACCTTTATTCATAACATAAAGAAAGTAAACATAATAAAGGGGTGATCTTCAATGCTAAGTAAGGGTTAATAAAGGAAATGCGTAAGCATAACATGAACAAATGGAATGGAACTAGAGCATAACATTTAAAGATCATACCCTATATATTAGAGATCATAATAAGTATTGGCAGTTCCTAAGACATGGATCATAAGCGAATTAAGAGAAAAAATCATGAAATCATAACATAGTAAAAAGACCTGAATTTTTTTGCATGCACATTGGATTATAACATTGTGAACTTGTATAAGTAGAAACATGTTCACTCATTATGTTAAGGACATGTAATCAGGACCCCACATTAACTTATGGGCACAAAAACAGGAATATGCATAACATTGCGAACATGTAATTGGGTTCAAACATAAAATTATATACATAAATAAAATTCCATGCATAACATTCTCAACATGTAATAGGTTTCGTGCATAACATTTTGAACATATAATTTGGATCACGCATAAATTTAATCACATGAACCAGGTCTATTCTTAACATTATGAACACATAATAAGGTTCACTCATAACATTGTGAACATATAATCAGGTTCATGAATAAACTTATGGGTATGAAACCAGGTCCATTCATTACATTTTGAACATATAATTAGGTTCACTCATACCATTATGAATATTTAATCAAGTTCATGCATAACATATATACTCATGAGTCATCAATCGTTACCCAATGCATTGGAGGGATATAGAGATCAATACTAAGACATAACAAAATCATATGTATGAGTTCCATGAGATTTTAAATAATAATTATAGAGTAACCAATGAAATGAGATAAGAATCATGAAAATTTAATCATATAATTACTTATGTAAAAGAGGTATATCTCATAATTACCACATGTGAAAAGAAGTGGGTTTAAAAATCATATAACCCATAAAAGAGAAACGGATTTCAAAAACATTAAAAATTCATAGAATAATATAAATGGAAGTATTGAATCAATTTCCTAGAAAGTATTGAGTAACCCCAATGTATGTCATATTATATAGTAAATAATTTGGCAAGATATTTTAAAAACACTTCTTGGGGAAAATATCCTTTTTTCTTTATAAAATTACTTTTTAAAAGATAAGACCATTTGAAAACCATTTCCTTGAAAATAAACATGACAAATATAAATAAATATTTTAAATAATTTTGGAAACCATTTATGTTTAAAACTTATAAATAATGATTGAAAAAATTTAAAAAATTTCTTAAACATAAAACATTCTTGAAAACAATTTTCTTTGAAAATAGATTTGAAATGTTATTAATGATGCTTTGAAAAAGTACATAATTTTTTTTGAAAATTTTTTTCATTGGAAATGAAATTAGAAATAATAAAAGTCTATAATATAAAAATATCCCTTTAAATTAAACTTATAAACTTACAATGAAATCTTTAAGGAAATGAGGATCACAATGGTGGAAAGTCCATACGTACTGACCATTCCTTTTTAACCATAAATGTTATGAAAATTGTCTGGATAGGAAAATAAAAAAATATTCCATCTAGGACCGTAGAAGATAAAACATGGGTAAAATTTTTCTTTAACATCATATGGTAAAATTAAAAAAAAATTGAAGTCATTTTTAGAGATTAGGGTTTTGAAAGAACACATATTTCTAACCTGAAGGAGAAAAAAATTAGAATTTTCATTAAAATATTTTTTTAGTTATCCTAAGTAACAAAGAGTTAAAAAATGGAACTAATTCATGAATATATCCTGGAAAAATAGAGGATAAGATAAGTAATGGTTTTTCCTGATAGATAAATCATGAGATTTTATCTATTGAAGCGTAATTATAAACAATCTTGATAATGAGGAGATTATTTCAATAGACTCTTACCACAAGGAAATTCTGAATCATACTCCCCATATAAGAAAATAAAATTTCAAGAAGATTATAATATAATTCAAACAATAAAATTCATGATATAACATTTCAAAGGACAGTGTATATACAACACAATAAAAGTGACGGGTTAATAAGGCATGTATCTCATGGTAATAAAGGGTGAGATGAAATTCCAATACCTTAACCTTAATTTTGTGTGTGGTATTTATTATCCTTTATAGTGGTTTAAAATATTTTACTAACTTATAAATGATCCATTCACATGTATGTAATATATTATATCATCTTTTTATAACGTCATTTTACCTGTTTGTTAACAATCTTTCATTGTTTTTAGTATTTCGGGTGTTAATTGACTTGTTTTCTGAAGTATATTTAGACTTGTTATTTGATTATACTATTACATAGATCAAGATTTCATCATCTATAAGATGCAAACAATTACTTAATTATCTTATATATTCAGTACTTATGTATTTAGAATAATCTATAAAGTTTATATATAAAAAATGAAATGCACCGTTCATGGAGATAGTAGGATGTACGTACGCATGAACGATATATTCATTTATTTGTTGTATTAAAAGATTTAAAATTAAATTATATATATATATATATATATTATAATTTTGGTATCATATATATGTTATATATTTTACACAGGTTTATTAATACCATCCTTTTTATATTCCATGTATGGCATGAATGAGTCACATCGCTTTGAGGGGGAAGTAGTGCACACATCCTCAAACGAAATTATCATATTTACACATGATGGAAGGATTAAAAATATGTTCTAAATATCAATTAAATTATAATAAAGACATTATAAATATCATATATATCATATATAAATAGATTCTCCATCATATTGGCCACCATGATAGGTGGTGAAGGAAAAATAAACAATCATCGTTTTGTGAGATAGTAGTTCACTATACACAGAAACAATCTATTAATTACCCATTAGGTGGTGGTGTGTATAAGTGTAGGTATAAATAATAACATAAAAAATAGTAGTATATTTAATATACCGGTTTTGTTATGAAATTATGGAATAAGAAGAGTATAGATAGTGGATAAGCAATTGAAAGGAAAGAGATCGTTTGAAAAAATTAACGTAAAATCACGTAACTCTTTTGGTTTATATCAAAGAGATTAATTATAAGTAATTATTACCAAAGTATAGGATTAAAGGTCTAGTATAGGGATATTGGGAAGCTATTTTGGTAGATATTGGCTAAACCAAATAAGTTTGAGAGGTTTGAGGAAGTGGGAGAAGTGGTGACCTTTAATAGCGGGGGAGGAGTGCCACTCCTGTAATATTTTGACAAATGAATTCCATTCACATTTTTCAGATTTCAAGTGGCTCCAATAATGGACCCAATTTGATCTAAGAGAGGATAGGGTTGAAGTTTTTCCAAAAATAGCCCTTTATCAAGTGTATAGGGCTTTTTGGGACTTAGTGTTAAGGTTTAGTCCCTTAATATGCTTAATTTGACCTTAATCATTACAATTAATTTTAATCACTTCCACTAATATTTTTGGTAAATAAATAATTTGGCCTCAATATATATTATTAATTATGTATACTAAAAATATGGAATCCATTTTTCCAAATTCCAATATGTCATGACCATACCCAAGTCGGGGCTCGAGCCACAACTACCTCAAACCCACCTCCATAGGTCATAGGGTGGTGAAAAGTGCTAAAGTACCACTAAACATTGATAGGAATTTACCTAAATACAGAAACACATGCACACACACATACAAATCAAAGAAAATGTTCATAAGGAAAGAAATAAAAGATGAAAAACTACAATAAATATAACATAAATTCATGGACTACTAAATAAAACAAAGTACAAGAGTGTATACTTAAATGAAAAAGGTAAAAAATACAAGCACAAATTTGAGATATTTCCCAAATTGACAAAACATGGAAAGAGTAAATGAATGATAGATCTAATCTTCTGTATCGCAAGCTATGACTACCATACCTAGTCTAAGCACCCCATATCCCAAGGCTCCACTAATTTCACGATCAACCAATCTGCCGTCTATAAAAGACACGAAATGTGTTGTGAAAAGCCCATGTTGGGGTGAGTATAAACATACCGAGTAGAATTCCCCAAAAATGGTGAAGGGGGAGTAGTAATAAATATAACTAAAGAGAAAATTAGTAGATATAATAAGGTACGACAAAATAGTATAGCTCAACCAAATAGGAGAGTGGAAGTAAGATCATCAAAACAAAAGCATCTCAAAACGGTGAGATGATGAACTTCATATAAATTCTTTGATACCTACAGCAAGAGGTTAGACTCATCTAACCATGATAGGCTAGAAAAAAAAGCACGTGACATACCCCATTTTTCATTTCTTCTGCTAGAAGGGGAGTAACCAAAACCCAAGGTGTGGGTAGTAAAGTAGGATATATGTATATTTTCAATCAAAGAAAACCAAACAAGAGAGTAAGGGGATCTCCATCTCGCAGATCAACCCAATAACATGAGTATAAAAAAGTACCAAAATAAGTCCATCAATGATGACGAATATATCATGTGTCTACATAGGGAACACATGTCTAAGGGACTCAATCACCACACGTGGATTTTATCCGCTTTGGGTGGCACTTTTTCGCTTGTACAATTTTATGTCATGTCACAAGAATGCATCTCAACGAGTAATGTTTCCCTCTTTCTCATGATACCATGGGTACATCAAACCATGTCTCATCACCATTTCACACAGTTGAGGGGTCACTAGTTTTATTAAAAAATCCCATGCCCTCGTACATCAAGAGGCTCCTACTCTGGTATTCACTGAGGAATTCCACTCCCTTCCCATATAAAGGGTATCACTTGGGGATGATCAATAGGGAACACCATTACCCAGTCCTATTGGAGGGTATTCCCACTGACTTTTTAGGTAAACAACACTTCCTAGCTCAATTGGAGGGTTACACCTGAAATATTTCATCGGGGAATGTCTCTGCCGATCCCTGATGGAGGGTAATCCCAGAACATTTAGAAACTCCACTACCCAAACCTACTGGAGGGTAACTCACAAAGATCATCGGGGAATGGAACTACCCATACCATGTTATGGGTAAGACTATAACTTCCATCAGAAAATTACAATGCCCATCCCAACAAGTGGGAATGTCTGGTACTGCTATGATGAATCTATAGGATCACTACCACCATGAGGTGTCACCTCAACATGCTCCAAATCAATAATATTTCCCAACATATCTCAAAAGTACTTTCAAGGGAACCATCATTTTATAAGTAATAACAAACTCCTGATATGAATCTCCCAGTCCAATATCCAAGTTCAAATGAAGGAGATACAAAATTTTGATTTTCTCTTAGAATAGATCAAGTAGTACACGGTGTGTGAGTAGAACAACACAACATGTTGTCCTTCTCCACTACCTGGACATGTTTCTAGACTATAAATGGGTCAAATATGTGTAGGGGCACATGCCATGAAGGTGGAACACATGACCTGTACCACCTATTCGTGAACTGGACTATGTCCACTGGTCATGTTCATATACATAGACCCCTTGTCCATGTACATTGGTACATGAAGTGTAGGTCCAAATAGAATATCATCTGTTTGGAAAACCCATATTTGTCTATTTCTATACATACTCCCTATTCATGATACACAACACATGGATTGTGAAACTGGGGAAGGGGTACACAGTGTGTAAGGGAGTGTTATATGCTATCTTGCCCTTAAATTCTTGAAAACCCTAGTGCCACTGCTATGTAGGCTAAATTCCATGTATTCTTAAGACTAGATGGCTTATAGTTGGGATTTTTCTAGAATCCCCTAATTTATCACAATCATCAACTGTACTTCATATCTGGTCAATCCGATTCAGATCCCACCACTATTAATTCTGAAATCATCGTATATGGTCACAAATCATGCTCGTTGGACGACGTTCACCTAGAATAAACCACATGAACGAATGGGGTTTTGTTATTCATTCTAATCACACCCATCCATTCAATGATTGATAATTTGGATCCAAATCATCATATTATTTATCCATTCTTTTTGATGATTCTTGATTTATGCTCTGGCTGAATAATCATTGAAGTTTCATCAATCCTCCACAACTCTGGGCACCCGATAGGGTTTGGGTCACCTAACAAATGCGGAACCAGGAACCAAGGGGTTATAACGACAAATATGACAAATAGTGGGGGAGGAAATGAACCAAGAATTAATATTTTATGATACTTGGCCAAGTTTTCTTGGAAAACAATCAAGAAAATTCTATTTGGATTATAAAACTAATAAAAAAGTGAAAATAATCTAGTTTGAATGCTTTGTCACATGGAAAGGGGGATTAGATCAAAGAATGAAATTAGCAATCTACTTAAATGTTTAATATAAGGTGTAAAAATAAACAAAGAAGATTCATACCACTTTTTATGATTAGTTGTTGTAGAATAATATGATCACCAATGAATTCTAGGGAAGCTGTTGCATTTGTTGCATTTCCATATTCCTAGATCCAATGGTTTGTTGTTTTTCACCAACAGAGGAGGGGAGGAGCTCTCATAGGTGGATGAGAGAATTATAGGGAAAACCCTAGAAAAATACCCTTAAATTCCTATTTATATGCTTTTAATTAGGTCAAATGGTAATTAATCAATTTATTCACCTAATGCACCACTAATGAGCGATGGGTTAAAATGCCCCATATTTACTCATTTTATATTGCACATAGGGTAAAAACTACATTAAATACCCCACCGTGGTATCAAATAACTAATCCGATCAACCGACTAAGAGTTATCCCATTTTCTTTTATTAACTATGTAGACAATATTTAATATTTTTATAAAATTAATTCTAGGTACACTGGAGCTCTGAATCGCACACCGTCTCAGCGCCTATCTCTAGAAATATATTTAAAAATATTTCAAAGTCTTACAAGGAAAAACTGAGTCTTTATACCTTTCCATACATCAATATTTTTTTCCTAAAAAAAACTATGAAAACGACTCTGGATACTGATCCCAAATCATTTTCTGCCGCTTGTACACTACTAGAATTTAGAGCATTTGCATGCACTAGAGCAAATGAGTATTAGCGACTGCCATCTAGCGGTCGCTAATAAAGAAGAGGGAAGGTGGGAAAAATTCCACTGTTTTTTTTTGTTTCAGTATTTCTGACTGCCATTTTCCGGTCACTAATGGGTGTATTAGCGACCGCCAAATGGCGGTCGATAATACTGAAACGAAAAATGGTGGGATTTTCCCTCCTTCCCACTTGTCTTCTTCACAACAGTACTCTGCAACACATTCTACTGCCCGCCGCCACCTACCGCCACCCACTGCCAGCCCCATCCCTACCCTAGTCACCGATGGTCAACACACACACACCATGGATACCTTCCTGTAGCCTTCCAGTCTCCCCCCAACATCCTCTCACCACACCCTGACCACCCTTAACTTACCCAGATACACTCCGGAAATAAGGACAAGGCCTTAAAACATTACATAATCTTGAATTGAATGAATAATTCACATAGAGGATGTTTTCAGGTTTAGAGTTTTAGAGAATTAGGACATAATTATTAAATCTCAAAAAATTACAAAGTAGACACTTATACTAAGTTTCCATAAAATAAACTCTTAAAAAGAAACATGTCTAGTTCCATGTTTTAGATAGAATGTCTTTATATGATCACATCTTTGACCCTATTCATCTTTAAGTCTTATAGAAAACATTTCAAAAACTTGGGATGAGCATAAAAATCCCAGTAAAGGATACACAAAGAAGGAAAACTGTTAGTTTTTTCAAAAAAATTTGTAAATCATGAATACTTTATCATAAGTAATACTTTTCACCTTTGTGAAGTAGTAAATACTATTCGCTGAATAAAACATCATTTCTTACCCTTTTGTAACCAAAAGATTACAATAAAACCCATATAAAGAACACATAACATATAAAGGTAACTTGGGACATAAACATACTTAAATGGAATGACCATACGGTCAACTTCCACACATATCACTAAATGGAATATCCATATGGCCAACTTACATACCCAATGCATTAGAGGTTATAACATAACCACCCGTCCTGGTTTTCATGGCACCACCCGTCATTTGGTTTATCATGTAACCACCAGTCAAATGTCTAAGTACCATTATAAAATCATAGCACAAATAATATTGAAAATATAAACATTTCACTATTAACATTTAATTTTAAATCAAAATATATCATTTCAAGATATTGACAAAATCAATGATTTATCAAACTATTTCTAGAACCATTTAATAAATAGATTTTTGAATCAAAGTTGTCCCATATGACTTTGAAGCTTTTAAAGGAATAAAATTTAATCAAAACTTTATAACATCATGAGAATAATGGTATTCATGATATAATATTCCGAAGGATAGAATATACACAATATCAATTGGAATTGGTGCATAACAAAAATGAAGTCTCAATGGAATGTAAATTGAGATGAAATCCCTTATAAAGATAGTATCCTTTGATTAAGGATAAATCAATTACATAATTATGCCTCAAAAATAAGAATAAACCCAATATGAATGGATATTAAGTGAAACAAAGTCATAGGTAATTCACACATATTCATAGGATGACATATTCAATAAGTACAGGATTAACCCAAAGAATTGAAATTGAGTTAAGAAGTTCCCTTGCAATAATTCGACAACCTAACGACGTCACTTTAAAATTCAAAAAATGAGTTTATGATAAATAAAATGGCATCTCATCACTTGGGCATAAAATTTACATCAATAATGATATAGAATAACATATCCCATCATATAAGATATAAATTAAAAAACATAACAAAAATAAGTCTTTTAAAAAGAGGAGGGTGGAAGGTTCCCTTACCGATTTGGGTAACTTTCGAAACATACATCATATCAAAGAAGGATCATACATTGAAGATGTAAATACCCATAAATGAAGGTATATTACAGAAAGAGTACAATCATGGGCAGTACATACACCACACAAAATAAAATAGTGGCAAATATAGCATGAATCTCACGAGAATAAAAAGTGAGACAAAAACCCCTAACCTCATTGTAATCGATCAAGTCATATGACCAAAAGATAATAAGAACCAAATGAATCACAGAATACCATGAATATAAATAGAATAATTATAATATATATCAAATGGCAGTACAAAATACACCACATGTAGTAAGTAAGTTGCGAACAATAGAAATCTCACGGAATTAAAAGTGAGATAAGAAATCCCTTACGAAAATTCAGCAGCCTAACAACGCCACATAAAACTTCTAAAAATGGATTGATGGGGTAAAATAGGGTCTATCATCATATGAAAATAAAAATTATAGTAATATTAATATAAAAAAACATCCCCCTACATTAGAAAAATGAGCTTAAAAGAAGTGACATAAAAGAGAGTACTTAAAAAGAAAGAGAGAGGTACGATCCCTTACCTAATGTCCGACTTGTCTTGTTCGTTTCTTTATATTCCTGAATGATAAACATTGTTCAATTTATAATTTCTTAAGTACCTCATTTAATTTTTATTATTCAATTCATATAACATATTATAATGTTATAATAATTAGTTAATTATGTGAGTTCATATCAGACGTTTTGGTCGATGTTCGGTACATGAGTCAAAAATGAACTTGTTTGAAAATAATTGTCCATGTAGTTATAATTAAATCACCTCCAGAATAGTATTAATGAATTAAATATCATATATATCCAGTATATATTTATTTTATACTATTCCATAACATTTGGAGATAAAAAATGAAATGCACCGTTCATGGAGATGGTAGACCGTACGTACGCATGAACGCTACTTTAATTTCATTGTCATATTAATGGAATTAAAACTAAATGAGAGATATATATATATTATAATTAAATAATTATATTCATCATTTAGATTTAATATATATCATATATATACATTATATATATGTACTTATAATAATACATAACATCAGGAGATAAGAAATGAAATGCACCGTTCATGGTGACGATAATCTGTACGTACGCATGAACGCTACTTTCATTTCTATTTAAAACTTTAATGGAATGAAAACATAATGATACATAGGTATATCATAATTAAATTATAATATAATATATAATATCATTAACCCCATCCTTTATATATCTCACATATGGCATTAACGATTCAAATCACTTTGAGGGGGAGGTAGTCTGCACATCCTAAAATAAAATTATCGCATTTACCCAGTATGGAAACCATAAAGGTATGGAATAAATGAAAAATAAAGAAGCATAAGGAAACAATAAACACAATATATATAATATATAAATACAGTTAAATCTTAATGGCCACCATGAGAGGTGTTAAAAAAATATTGAACAATCATCTTTTCGTGAGGCTATAATTTGCCACCCACAGAAACAGTATGTTCTTTAACCATTAGATGAAGGTGTGTGTAGGTGTAGATAGAATACTTATCATAAAAACATCCTAGTATATTTAATATACTGGTGTTTTTACAAAAGAAATTAATAAAAAGAGATTATGGGGTAGGATAAGAAAAATAAAACAAAAGAACATAAGAGAAGACATTACCTTTAAATCGGTTAACTCATCTGGGTTTGAACCAAAAAGGTTTCTTAAAGAGATTTATGCCTAAGTTAAGGATTCTAGGATGAATATATGGATATTGGGAGCTTATTTTAGTAGATTTTTCACGAGACAAAGGGCTCGAGAAGTGTGAGATATTGGTAGGAATTGTGGTCTTTTTATAAGGGAGAGGAGGGCTCTTTTGGAAATCTTGAAACTATTATTTTATTATAAAATGAAATTCGGTTTCTAAAGATCCAAAAATAATTAGTGTATATGATAAGATGTCCCATGTTAGAAATAAAATCATCCAATAGGTATTGGACAAGTTTGGGATATTTTTTTAAACTTTATCTTCTTATTTATTTAATTTATTCATTAATGATGTAAACACTACATCATCATTGTGTCATAAATAATTTTATCTATTTCATGTCTAAAAATTATAAAAAATTTATCATGTTGTAGGAGATCTTTTTATATTTATAATGAATATTTATAGTCAAAAAGATAACTTTTATAACCCCTTGTAAAAAGTGTTTTAGTAAAACAATACATGTTTGTGACATTTTTATTTTTTCTTTAAATAAAAGGTATTCATGTCGTTATCTTACCCAAGTGGCTCCATGGGGTTCCACAAATTGACCCATGGATTTTAATGGTCGGACATGACTCATAAAATAATGGTAGGACATGTTTCAAGATATTTTTATATTTTTATAATATCATTTTTACCTTAAATTACCCTAATTACCTTTAATCACGGTTAACAAAACTCAAAAGTTACTATTCACCAAAAAATTATTGTCATCCCATTGAACCAAATTTTACATACTAATGAAAACCATGTATGTTGGATTTTTGAAATTTAATTCAAAGAAGCGGTAAAGTTCCATTTAACAAAAAATTCAGTTTTTTTAACTACCACTTAGTGCTTTCACTATTCATCAAAAAATGAAGTTTTTTTAGAAAAAATACCAAAAATTCACCCTAAGATATATTTGATATTCTGAATTAAAAAATGATGTCCATTTTATAAAATTCATAACATAGAAGTTTCATTAATTAATTTTATAATTAAATCCCGGTGTCAAAAGATATAACATGTTTTTAAGAAACAACATCTACAAAAGATTGACACTTGTTTATGTCCAATTTCAAAGTAAAATTAATTCTGATGACCAACATTGAATTAAATGGTAAAAATATATTTTAATTACACTTTAAAAACAATTAAAAATATAATCTAACCATATAAATAAATTAGACAGAAAGGAGGTTTTGAATTAAAATACAACATCTTTCACTATTCATTAAAAAAATGAACTTTATCAGAAAAATACGAAAAACATAGACAAAGTATATTTTGATGTCCAGATTCTAAAAATGAATTTTATTTCTTCCAATATAAAGTATAAGAGTGACCAAAACTATATTTAAATATGTTTCGCCATCAGAAGGCGATAAATCGACCTTTTAGTGAATATTATAGTATTGACGCTTAAAATTGGATTCATTCGCATTTTAAGCCTCTAACATTTTTTGGATAAAAGTAAAAATATTTAACAAACATATATAATCATTTTGTAGTTATTTCTGTTCATTCCCTTTATTACAATGGCTAGACGTTAACTACCATTTAAAATAATATTACTTTATTAGTGTGCAAAATAAGATTTCAAAGAAACTCGTTGTTGCGTATTGGGTATGTCATCGAACATATCATCCGCTTTAAAGTAATATTAATATCTTATTCAAAAATATTAATAAATATGAAAATTTCCTATTCTTTATTCACCTGGGATGTTACACCGGCCATCGTGCATCTGCCATTGCCAGTGAAGCAAGGTTATCACAAACCTAACTCATCTCATCATGTCACCTGCATCGCCCATTGCATCAAAGACCGAAAAGTGAAGGTTTTTGTGGTGGATCTTTATGGTATAATAAATGGTGGATGCTAAAGGCTTTAACGACAAGCGAAAAACATTTTCCATTTAGCAGAAGCTAGTAGGATGCTAAAGGGCTTTAGTGACGGCTTTTAGCAATCGCTAATACCCTTATTTCTATTATTTCTAGGAACCATCCTGTATGTTTTTGTGTTGTCACAGCAGAAGAACCAAAGGGGTGTTCCATCCTCGAAAAGTCCATTGCTGTTGGTCCTCGATTGCCACTAGGTGATCTGCAAAGGTGTCTCCATACTCAATGATGATCTCACCCTATTCAATTAATTTCATAGGGTCACGAACGTATCTCCTCATCTATGGAATGTATAAGATTTTGTGCACCCGATCTAGTTGTGGGGGTAAGGATAGGTGGCCAGAAACCTCCCCAAATCTCTTCACAATCATGAACAGCTCAATGATCATTGGGGATAGCTTGTGTAAGGACCCGGACAAGGTTTCCTAGAGCCAACGGATTATTTCATTACATTGGCATATAAACATGGAATATGCACCCCGATGGTCCGAGTAGGTTAGTATTATTGGAAACAAGATACATACATAAGTTTAACATTAAAACTTGAAAAGAAATAAAACATTGAAACTCCTTTGACAATATCCATAACTCATAAGTTATTTCAGCATGTCATTCATAATAAAATTCATCATGTCTTGAGAAAATGAAAGCTAAGAAAGGGGAGTTCTCAAATACTCAGTAAGGGTAAGAAATACAATGGAATATACCAAAACATAAACATTATGCATGTTTAATAACAAAAAACACATGCCTTTAACAAAAACTTGAAAACATTATGGCTGGATTAAGTGTTGAATAAATAATTCCATAATATTGGGTACTCTACTAGTCAAATAATCCACATGAAATGTGAATACTATTTTTATATTGAGGGAATGTATAATGCAGGACATAATAACCATACCGTCAAGGCCTCGTTCCAAGACCATAAATAACCATTTTGTCAAGGTATTGTGCCAAGACCATAGTTTGTCTCATGAAACCTACTGATAAAACGAGAGGATATAGCAGGCCCCACCCTACACTTACTATATCCAATGAATTCCTCATATTAATGGGGATAAACATAAAAAACATGTACATTCATATTGAAACTAATATATGGAATGTAAATAACTTTCCTCGAATATGAATCCCAAACACCAACCATTCAGAGTAAATTGGTGAATAGTTTTAAGATTTCACATCTATTGTCAAAACATAGGGGATGATATCATAAAACATTAACTCCATTTAAAAATATGATTTAACAAGAGTGTTGAAATGGGTGAAAATACTTTTTTAAAATCACCAAGTGATTCTTGTTATTAAAACACTTTTACTTGGAAAAGAAGAGTTCTTTTGGAAAAGTCTTTTTATAAAACTAGAATTGAATTAAGATTGTATTTTCATAATAAAATGAGTTATTTTAGAAAGAAAATGGTTGATAAAAACTAATTATAGAGTTATCTTGAAAGTAGGTATGAATTTGAGAAATTCCCTTGAATGAGGTTTGTATTTTGGAAAGAATTATGTAAGTTCCTTCTGAAACATGTAACTACCCATAAAATAAAGAATTTTTCTGGTTGGTAAACATATAAATTACACCAAAATAGAATTTATGAGGAGTAAATAATAATATATAAGATTTTAATTGAGGTAAGTAGGCAATAAATGTAACTTAAATGAAAATGGTGGTTCAGGTGGAAAACCCTTACCTTAAGTCTGAATGTGTTCCGCTCTTGAACTTAAGGTCATGGAATATGAAATTAGACTTATTAATAAATTAATTTGGAACCTATTAGACATGTATTTCATTTATAAGGATTTTAGTACGTCTATTGTTTCCTTATTGATTAGTTATAATATAGAATTCCATCATTCCAAAGTGTTCATTTTCTTGATTTTCATAAATGGTTCACTTGTTTTTATGTAAAGGAGTAAATGTGGAATGGATGAAAATATACACAAATGAAATTAAATATCATTTATGAACATAAATAAGTGTTAATGGTAATTTATATCATTTTTTTATATGGAAAGTGGATGAATCATTAGATTCAATATTAATGACCTTCACTTAGATTATTTTAATAGTATTTTGATTATTAAGAACTATTTTGGTCATATGATTTAATATTATACACATATACTGGTTACCATATATTAAATAGAATATAATAAAAATATTATAGATTTTTTAACCATAAAAATGGTTTCATGACCAGTAATTAAGGAGAAATTGAAGAACAATACATCGTTGTCGATGAAGGTGGTAAATTGGAACCTCACGGACGCTGAATTCATTTGTAAAGAGAGAGGGAGAGAGTAAGAATATTGATGATGGTTATTCCATTAAAAATAAATATTTAAAATATATATATTATAATGGAGTAATCATGGTCATTTGGGTATTGGAGGTTAGTTGGGAATAATAAAAGAATATAAATTGAAATGAAACTAAATGAAAAAGAAAGATGATTAACCTTTTGTAATAATCTCCTTGAGAACCTCCTTAAAGGAAGGGGTTTTGGCATTTTAGAAAATAAAAGAGATTTATGTATGTTTGGAGTGGCTAAGTAAGGGTAATTGGGAAAAAATTTGATGAAATTCACGGCTTAGATGAGTGATGAGAAGAGGAAGTGAGGGGGGGGGGGGGTTATAGTGGAGGAGATGAGTGAATTTTGAATATTTTATTCATTATTTTATTATTTACCTCAATAAAACCAATTGTGTTTTATCACGTGACCCATAATAGTAATACATGTATATGAGTTCGAACCAAGTGGCCTTACATCACTTATGTTTTCATAAATAGTGTATTTAACTGATAATTTGTATATATGGTATTTTACCATATTTCACTATTCATCAAAAATTCAAGAATTTTAGAAAAATACCAAAAAATCATGAAAATAATTTTTTTGATGTGTAGAATTTAAAAATGAACTCCATTTTTCAAAAATAATTCTCAAATATTATTAATTTAGTTTTTAAATAAAATCATAGTTAAATTAAAAAAATAAAAAATTTAAAGGTGTAATTAGTTTTATATCACATTGAAAAATTAATTAATATCTCATTATCTTATTATCTTTTGAAAATAAAATTAAATCCTTATTTACTATTCATAATGCCCATATTACTATTCATATGTATGTTCATAAGTGTATGTTACTATCCACAAAAAATTAAGTTGGTTCTGTCAGACTTCAAAAGAATTATTGATCACAACTCTAGATGACCTTTTTTCGAAATTCAAAACATAGTTGAGGAAATATTGTGTTTAATGGATAGATTATAGAAGGATTTGTTTTATAGGGACTTAGTGTTTCATTCATTCAATATTTATTTTCAAAACCATGGGGTGTTACATTCTCCCCTCCTTACAAAAATTCAGTCATCAAAATTCATAGAATGTTACCTCACCAAAAGATTTTGGTCAGTCTTCCTCATAAGCTCCTCAGGATCCCATGTTGCCTCTTTGATTTTATGATTCCTCCAATGTTTCTTTAAAAGATGAGCCATTATATTCCTCAACACTCATTCTTTAGTATCCAAAATTTGGATAGTCTCTTCATAGTAAGATAGATCAAGTTTCAATTCTATACCATCAGAAGTGAGGACATGTGTTGGGTCTGACATGTACTTTCTCAGCAGTGAGACATGGAACACATTGTGTATGTTGGACATTCTAGGAGGCCTAGACAAAAAATATTAAATACCTATAATTCTCTCCATAATTTCAAATATCCCAATGTACATAGGGCTCAATTTCCCTCTCTTTCATAATCTTATAACGTCCTTATATAGAGACACTTTTAAGAAAACGTGATCCCCCACATGAAATTCCAGATCCTTAATTTGACTATTCGAATAACTCTTTTTTTCTTCTTTGAGCTATTCTGATATGTCCTTGAATAGTTTTTACCTTTATTGTTGTATCCTCTGCTAGCTCTGGACCCACAAGCCTCCTTTCTCTAACATCATCCCCACAAGTTGGTGTATGGAATCTCTTTCCATACAATGCTTAATATGGTTCCATTTGAATACTTTAATGGAAACTATTGTTATAAGAAAACTCCAGTAAAGTTTAGTATTGATCCCATATACCTTGTAATTCAGGTGAACATGATATAAACATGTCCTCTAAGGTTTTGATCATCTTCTTTGATTACCCATCAGTTTGTGGGTGGTAAGTAGCACTCAATCGAAGTTTGGTATCTAAAGTTTTCTAAAGACTTTTCGAGAATTTAAATGTAAATCACGGGTCATGATCAGATAAAATTTAGATAGGTGCTCCATGAATTCTCATAAATTCATTGATATAGAGTGTTTCTAGGCATTATAGTGGAAAATCCCCCTTATAAGAGAGGAAATGAACAGATTTCGTAAGTCGATCCACAATTACCCAAATCACATCATTCTTACTTGGGGTTTTGGGTAATCTAGTGAAAAAATCCATGGTTAAGTGCTCAAATTTCCACATAGGATTCGTTAGAGGTTTCATGAAACCTTCAGCATGTTTCCTTTCTACCTTCACTTGTTGACAGACTGAACATCTTGATACGAAATCTGATATTTCCCTCTTCATGTTATCCCACAAGAAATGTTCCTTCAAATATATATACATCTTAGTGCTACCATTATTTTTGGAGAAATTATAACTATGGGCATTAACCAATAACTTCCTTTTTAGCTCGGGTATAGCTGGAATAAAAAGCCTCTTCCCAAATTTCAGAACACCATCTTTATACACAAAGTCATCCATCTTCCCATTATTCACAATATTAATTTTCTTTTGCAGTTTCTCATCATTAGGCTGAGAAATTTTAATCCTTTATAATAAATATTTTTGGGAATGTAAATGATATAGTAGTGATGTTTTAACTTCTTTGATAATTCCCATATACATCCTCACTAGATCCATTTACAAAGGATATTTTTAATCCTCATCTTGTTGAGAACCCCATGATCCTTCCTCCACAATGCATCAACGACCTTGTTTGCATTTCCTGGGTGGTAGTTTATAGTACAATCATAATACTTTAGTAGTTTAAGCCATCACTATTGCCTCATGCTTAATTCTTTCAATGAAAATATATACTTCAGGCTCTTGGGATCTATCTATATCTCATACTTTTGGCCATAGAGATAATGTCTCCATATCTTCAATGCAATGATTACTGCAACTAACTCAAGATCATGTGTGGGATAGTTTTGTTCATGGATTTTTAACTGCCTTAATTTATAGGCAATAAATCTATCATTATGAAAAAGGACACAATGAAGCCCTTTCTTTGATTCATCGCTAAAGATTAGAAACCCATCATTCCTTTATGGTAGGGTTAAGATCATAGAATTCACTAATATTCACTTCAACACATTGAAACATTCCTCATATTCCTTTTTCCATATGAAATTAAACCCTTTATGTGTAATATTGGTCATTGGGTTGGATAAATGGGTGAAGTTTTCAACGAAATGCCGATAATAACATACTAAACCAATAAAACTACGCACCTCAATTATGTTTGTTGGAGTAGGACATTATTGCACAACCTTTGTCTTCGTATATCAATAGATATTTCATCTCTAGAGACAATGTGGCCTAGAAAGGAAACTTATTGAATCCAAAATTCACACGTTATGAACTTTCCATATAATTCATTTATTCTACAAGTCTTTAGTATAGTGGACAGGTGATTTTCATGATCTTCATAGATTTTAGAGTATACCAAGATACCATCAATAAAACACCAATAAATTTATCTAGATATTCCTTAAAAACTATATTCATTATATCCATGAAAACAGTGGGCGCATTAATCAGTTTAAAAATTGTAAACTTGTAATTCCCATACCTGGGTCAAAATGCTATTTTTGGAATGTATTCCTTCCTCACAAGCAACCGATGATATCTAGACTGAAGATCAATATTGGAAAAGAATTGGGCTTCAAAAAGTCAATCAAATAAATCATCAATGTGAGGTAGGGGATATTTTTTCTTTATTGTTATAGAATTGATCTCCCTATAGTCAATTCAAAACCTCATAGATCCATCTTTCTTCTTAACAAAAAGAACAGGGGCTCCCCATGGAGAAACACTAGGGTGAATAAATACTTTATCACTCAATTCCTCAAGTTGTTTCTTCAGTTCCACTAACTCCAGAATGGCCATTCTATAATGGGTCTTTGATATGGGTCTTGAACCAGGAATTAAATTAATAAAAAACTCAATTTCCATCTTTGGAGATGTCCAGGTAAATACTCTAGAAAGTCGTCCACATATTATTGTACAATATGTACATCCTATATTTGATCATTATTCTCCACACCCATAGTTATTTCATTGCATTCCTACCCAATAATTTAATTCAACAGAGTTATTGGGGGTGGATCTAGATGATAATAAGATGGTGATGTTTCTACCTTAAAGATAAGGGATTTCACATCATCCTAAAAAATTTTAACCTCCTTATTCTTGCCATAAAGTTTCACATCATGGTTTGAAATTAAATCCACTCCAAGGATTATATCAAAGTAAATCATGGGTGTGACAATAAAATCAGTGGTTAAAGTACGTTTATATGCCATAATGGGGACTTCCTAACACAAATTTGTTGCAATGATACTACCCATATGAGTTTTGAATGAAAACTCCATTTTTAAATCAAATTGGAAATATCTTATTTTCCTGAAAAACTGGAAAGATATGAAAGAATGCGATGATCTAGAATAAAATAAAGCATTGACTATGTTTGATGAAACAATTGAAGTACCTTCCACCACTTCATTCAGAACTTCAACATCCACTGTTGTGATCACATAATCTTTGATTTTCTCCCTTGGCCTTCTTGTGGGAATGTTTCCCTGACGCTTAGGACATTCATGTGAATAAGGACCCCTCTATCTAAAATTGTAACATTGAACATTGGTATCTTCTTTCTTCTCTTACAATACCAAGATAGTTGGAATTTTTCTATGAACATGTAGTAGACTCCCATTCCCTTCAGGTAAGTTCTAGGGTGTTTCTTCCTACAATTATTTTAGGATGGAAGGTCAAATCTTCCCTTCTTCTCCATTTCTTTATTTTCTTTTTCAAATTTTTAAGCAGCCCTCTTCCTCTCTCTTTTTTCTTTAAATTCATAAGACATAGAAAATTCCTTTTCTGTATTGATATCACTTAAGAATATATCTTCATATGATGAGAAACTTTGAGATACTAGAGCCCTTCCAAGGAATGGTTTTAAACCATCAAATAAATGATCAATTTTCTCCTTGGATTATGTTTGAAGTCCGCAACATGCCTTTCCAGCCTTGTAATGTTGGCTTCATACAAGGAAAAGTTTTTATCCTCCTTCTACCTCAGATTCAAGAATTGCCTTTCCTTATCTACTTGATATTTATGAGGAAAGTATTTCTTTAAGAATATTTTCTTAAAGTCCATCCATTCCATCACTTTTATTTCTTCATACTCCTTTGTGTTTTGACTCAACGAACACCACAAATCTGAGTTTCCTGAAATGTAATAAAATTCTATGATGACCTTCTCTCTTTAGTTACATCCCAAAGTGGGAAATATATTATCTAGGGAACTTTTCCACTGCTCATCTAAAAATGGGTTTGTAGTCTCATTGATGGATGGAGGATGTTGTCACATAAAGTGATTTGATAAAGCACCTCCTTGTGGTGGATCTGGATGCTCCATACGAGTATGGTTATTGTTCATATCCTAAGTATGTTGTCCCAATATATTTATAAGCTACTCAGAACCAGTCACGACACTAGAGCCAACATCATTATCTTGCATCAGAGGGAAGTATCTACATGGGATACACGTGTTCAAGTAGTTTCCATTTCTTCCACTTGGTGCCATTTCTAAATAACGGCATACACTCTATTAGGGTATGAATCATAATATATAATCCCAATGTAGAAAAATACTTAACATAAATTAAAATTTTATTCCTAGATAATCACTTGATCATAAACATGGTTTCTTTGAGGAAAAATTTACATTTAAATCCTTCATAGTGGATTGTAAAGAAAATGTTAATTATCCTAAAAATATCCCCCAGGAGTGTCAAACTAGGTGCGTAGTAAGGCCCGTTGTTGTGTACCAGGATACCCCAGGTTAAGCCCAAAACTCCAGCTCAAAGTTTTCACCCCTAGGTACATCTGTTATAGAACCAAGTCCACTTGTAGTATCCAAATAGGGATTTTTTTCTAGAAATATCCATATAATCTATTCCTTACCAAAGTACAAGGATTTTATTGTACGTCAAAGACTATCTTAGTTATTTGTTCCCTAATATACATTTTCTAATTCTATTTTCCAGGTTTTCTACTAAACTTACTTTGATACCAACTGTAAGGATATGTCCCTAGTTTCCCAGAGCCATTGCCTTGTTTTATTACTTTGGAAAATTAACAAGGCATATACATCCAGAATGACCAATTAGTTTAGTAGTATTGGAAACAAGATACATACAAAAGTTCATCATTACAACTTGAAAAGAAATACAACATAGAAACTCCTTTTAAAACATCCATAACTCCTAGTTCTTTTTCTGCATGTCATTCCTAATTAATTTATTAATGTACTGATAAAATTAAACATATGAAAGGGGTGAGCTCAAATGATCAATAAGGGTAATCAATACAGCAGAATATATCATAACATAAATATTAGGCATGCTGAATAACTAAAAACAAATTCCTTTAACAAAAACATGAACACATTATGGATGAATTAAGAGTTGAATAAATAAATACATAATAATGGGTATTATACTATTCGAATAATCCACATGAACCATAAATAATACTTTCATAATTAGGTAATGAATAATGATGGACATTATAACCATACCATGAAGGCCTGTTGCTATGACCATAAATAATCATTTTGTCAAGGTCTTGTGCCAAGACCGTAGTTTGTCTCATGAGACCTACCGATGCACCAAGGGGATATAGCGGGCCCCAACCTACACTTAATATGTCCAATTCATTCCTCATATGAATGGGAATAAACATATACAACATGTACATTCATATTGACACTAATATATGAAATGTAAATTACTTTCCCTTAATATTAAGAAAATGCAACAACCATTCAGCATAAATTAGTGAATGGTTTTAAGATAAAACATCCACTATCAAAAAATACGGGATGATATCATAAATAATTAACCCCATTTAAACATATGAATCAACAAGAGTGTTGAAATGTGTGAAAATACTCGTTTAAAATCCCTGAGTAATTCTTGTTATAAAAACCCTTTTACTTGGAAAAGAAGTGTTCTTTTGGAAAAGTCTTTGTATAAAACCAGAACTAAAGTAAGATAATATTTTCATAATAAAGTGAGTGATTTTGGAAGGATAATGGTTTCTAGAAATTTATTATAGTGTTAACTATAATGTAGGTACGAATTTGAGAAATTCCCTGGAATCGGGCTTGTATTTTGGAAAGAATTGTGTAAGTTCCTTTTGAAACGTGTAACTCACCATAAAATAAAGAATGATTCTGGTTGGTAAACATATATAGTTCACTAAAATAGAATTTATGAGGAGTAAATGATAATACATATAAATTTAATTTCGATAAGTAGACAATAAATGTAACCCAAATGAAAATGGAGGTTCGGGTGGAAAACCCTTACCTTAAGTCCGAATGTGTTCCACTCTTGAACTTAAGGTCCTGGAATATAAAATTAGGCATATTGATAACTTAATTTAGAATATAATATAAATTTATTTAGTTTATAATTATTTTATTAAGTCTATTATGTACTTATTGATTAGTTATAATATTGAATTCCGTCCATCCGAAGTGTTTGTTTTCTTGATATTCATAATCGATTCACTTATATAATTGAGTTCATGTGAAATAGATGTAAATATCCAGAATTAAAATTACATATAATTTATGATAATACAGAATTTTTAATGGTAATTTCTATCATTTGGTTACATTTAAAGAGGATGAATCATTATATGAAATAGTAATGACTTTCACTTAGATTATTTTAGCGGTATTTTGATTATTAGGGACTAGTTTGGTCATATGATTTAATATTATGTACATATACTGCTTCATGAATATTAATTAGGTTATAATATATATAATATTTATTTATTAAACCATAAAAAATGTTTCATGACCAATAATTAAAGATAAATTGAAGAACAAAACTTCATCATCCATGAAGGTTGTAAATTGGAACCTCATGGACAATGATTTGGTTAGTAAAATGAAAGAGAGAGAGAGTAAGAATATTGATGATGGTTATTCCATTAACATGATATAATTAAATATTATAGATTATATTATAGTAATAATTGTCATTTAGATATAGTTGGTTAGGAGATAATAGTACAAGATGAAAAATTGAAATGAAACTAAATGAAAAAGAAAGATGATATACTTTTTGTAATAACCTCATTTAGAACCTCCTTAAGGGAAGGGTTTTTAGTCATTTGGAAAGAGAAAGAGATTATTGGAATTGGGGAGTGACTAGGGAAAGGTAATTGAACATAACTTTACGGAGATTCAAGTCTTAGAGGATTGAAGAGAAGAGGAAGTGAGGGGGGGGGATAGTGGAGGAGATGAGTGAATTTTGAATATTTTATTCATTATTTTATTATTTCCCTCAAGAAAACCAATAATATTGTTTCATGTGACCCCTAATAGTAATAATTGTATTTTATTTCAAACCAAGTGGCCTTACATCTCTTATGATGTCATAAATAGTGTATTTAACTGATAATTTGTATATGTGATATTTAACCATATTTCACTATTCTTCAAAAATTCAAGAATTTCCAAAAATTCCAAAAAATTCACCCTAAACATTTTCTGATGTGTAGAATTAAAAAATAAACTCCTTTTTTCAAAATAATTATCTAAATATTATTAATTTAATTTTTATATAAAATCCTAGTTAATTCAAAAAATAACAATTTTAAAGGTATAATTAGTTTTTTATCACATTGAAAAATAAATTAAGATCTTATTATCCTATTACCTTAAGAATATAAAATAATTTAATTATTTAAAATTCACAAGGGTCATATTATTATTCATATTACTATTCATAAGGTATGTTACTATTGACCAAAAATCAAGTTGGTTCCATCAAACTCTAAATGACTTACTGATCTCAACTCTAGATGCCTGTTTTTTGAAATTAAAAACACAGTAGATGCAAAGTTGTGTTTAATGACTAGATTATAAAATGTGTTGTTTCATAGAGAATTAGTTTTTCTTTCATTCAATATTTATTTTCAAAACCTTGGGGTGTTATAGTTTGCCTCCCCGACTGGAGCTTCACATTTCTCATTAGAGGGAGACTCTCAAGAAGACGTGGTCTCCTTTCGTGAACTCCTAGGGTCAATGACAATAATCTACTTATGATTTCTATCCACTCTAAGCCATCATTATTCCATTCAAGGATGACCTTCACTTTCTCCATTTTCACATGCACCGACTCTAGCCCTATGAGACACGACTCTCCAATCTCCATCGAACACAAGGGTTACCTTTATGGTCTCCCATATATGGTCAAAAAAGGTGGCATGCCAACAATAGAGTGGAAGATATTGTTGTAAGTAAAATCTACCAAAGGCAGACGATCCTACCAAATCTGAATGAAATCTAACACACAATCCATCAATATATCCTCTAGCACCAAGATAGTGCACTTCTTCTACCCATCAGTCTGGGGGTGAAAGAATTTACTCATCCGCAAATAGGTCCCAAAATCCTTTTTCTAGCCTCTCTATAATCATTATGTAAACCACAAGTCACGATTAGAGACAATCACCGAGGGCACCCCATGAAGGAGGACGATCTAGAATACATAAAACTATCAAAAATCTCCACTAAACTCTGCTCCCTAATTGCAAGGAAGTTCCCAGACATCATGAGTCAGTCTACTATTACAGATATGGTATCATGGATCTTCACTATGTATAGAATCCCTATGATGAAGTCAATGAACATGACATCCCATTTCCACTCCGAGACATCAAGGGGATGCAACAAAAATAGTAGAACATGGTGCCAAGCTTTCACTTGTTGATAGGTGAGGCACTGTGAGATGAAATCACTTTATGATTCATCTCATGCCGAACCACCAAAGTGGCTGCTGAAGGTCTACGTTCATCTTCCCCACACTGAGATATACAACTATGGGAGAAGTATGGAACTCCAGCTTCACCTCCTCTTACATCATGACTGGAACCACCGTTCCCCACTGTAATAAGATCTCATAATTCCCTCATTCATAATATCCATATGGTGTGTCACCTTTGGATATCTGATCATTCCGAGCCTCACAGTCGATGTCTCCCAACTAATACTCTCTTACACACTCGAGGAGCGAAGGAGTCAAGACCATTGACTAAAGAAAATCTGTAATTTTCATGCCCTGAATATTGAAATATTTTTATTTTATTATTGTTATCTATATTTGAATATTATTTTCATGTATCAAGCGGAGTTCCAATGGGAATTTATAGTTTTTTTAGTAAATGAACATTTTGGGCTTGACAACATCTAACGCATGGATATAGCACGGTCTAAACCATGCGTCTTCACTAGGGTGACCTGACCAGTGTTCAAAAATTCAAATTATTAATTATTTAAAAAGATAAATAATAAATTTAAAACAAAATAAAATAAAGAAAATGAAATGAATTAATAATTATTTTAAATATAATAATAATGATAATATTATTTAAGAATATTATTATTATTATTATTATTGATAATATTTTAATTAAGTTATTATTATTATTATTAGTATTAAATTGTTACAATTATCCTTAATTATGATTATTGTTATGGTACTTATTTTTTAATTTTTTATTCTTTTAGGGTTTCCTATCTTTTTCATTTTTTTTTTGTTTTTTCATTTTTTTTTTCTTTTTTCCCTCTCTTCCCTCTTCCTCTCCCCTTCCACCTCTCACCTTACCTCCTATCCACCACTTATGCACTACCCTAACTCACCTCCTCCTTGTATCGTGACACCTCCCCTCCCATTGGCTGGAAATCCTCCTACGACCTCGCACTAGCACCTTGCACCACCTCCAGGGACCACATGCCACCTTGCTCCGTTTGTGCTGCCCCCCTTCTCTGCTGAAACCTTTTATTTAACCCCCTTTCATGATACTCCCTTCTGGAAACCCCAACCTATCACAAAAATACTTGTGTATCCCTCACCTCTCCTCCTCTCCCTCCGCCGTAGGTGAATTCTACCTCGGGTAAGCTTCATTCCTCTTCCTTAGGGTTTCAGTTGAGGGTGTGTTTTTTAGGGTTCGATCTAGACTTTGTTGGTATGGTCTCTTGAATTAGGGTTTATTTTTACCATCATTTGTTGTGGATGGAGGGTGATTAAAGATTCACACCAAATTTCTCGTATTTTTACACATCATGTAAGTGGTTCTATGTATATGAAATACGTGATGTATTTATTTTGCTTTCATGAATATTTTAGAAAGTCCTTTATTTATTATTTATGGTGTGAAAGCTAGTTTTTCAAGGATTTAATATGTGTTTGATTTTAAAGAGGAATTTGTATATGAAATTTGGTGTGTTTTTAGTGAAAACCCTTATCATGTCCCATTGGGAGTGTTTTATACATTGTGAAATTAGTTTATTAAATTTTACAATGGTTGCGTATTATATTTTGGTATGATGTTGGTGTGTGATTAATTATAAAAGGGTATTTTGAGTGGTATTTTTTGTAAAGCCATGTGACACTTCTTGAACTGATTTGAAATTTTTTTTAATGGTTTATAAAAATATATGGAAAGGGGAGACATTTTTTAAACTTTTTTGGTGTGAGTATGATTTTTATATGGAACTTGTCTATGAAAGTGGTGTTATGTGACATGTGGAACTTGATTGAGAACAAAAGGGAATATTAGGTATCTAGGTGCATAGAATAAGACTAGTATTCTAGTGATTCTGAAGTGGTTGTGTCCCAATCTCAACTAATAGGACTGATGTGACAACACTAACTAAATAATTGTGATGATTGGAGACCACTAAAATTTTGGATGTTACTCCTCTCTAGTTAATTTATAATGAGATCACTATTGATCTTGGTTTCTATACCACATTTTACGAAGATATGTTGTACCTAGAGTCCCATCGTTAGAGTGTGCATAGTGGTGTTCCCCATGACTAGCGCTGGTTACATCACACATACCATCGGCATAAAGTATGTTTGGTTGGTAATTTCAGAAACAAGTGTACTTTCTTTAAATCTTTTTCTTCTTCAAAGTTGTTTTGTTAAAAAAATTTTCTCATTCAAAGTATCTTTCCTTAAAATTGTTAGTATCATTTCCCTTTTTTAGAAAAATTGCAAGCTATTTTTCTTATATTGTCTATTTCATGGAATATTTTATTGGGTGGCGTCCTTCTATGTGTAATCTCACACCCTACATACACCATAGGGTGTAAGTAGATTTGATAACGTTTGATGAAGGTAAGGAAAAAGCTTACGATGATGGCTGTTTGAGTTTCTAGGTATATTCCTTTGGGTGGTGTTGTGGAGGTGGCATGAGGGTGATTCCCCTTTCCCTGTTGTAATTTTTAAGAGAGTATTGTGGTTCCTTTTTTCTAACCTTTTTGGATTTTGGTTTGAACTATGTAGCCCAATTCTGATTTTTTAAGTCTTTATTGGTATCAATTTTTCATAATTTTTTATTATTTATTGTTGGTTGTTTTATGCTATAAAATTTGGGTAAATATTTCCCAAGATTTATTTATGATTCCTGGGTACTTCTGTCAACCTATAGGGATAGGTAACACCCTTTGGGCCTTTCCACAGACCACATCAGGTTCTGGTCCAGATGACGACCCAACTTATTTTTTTGACAAAATGGTATCAGAGAATGGTTTAGCTATTTGGGTAATTTTATTTGGGATGAGTATAGTTAGACAGGAGCTAGGACTGTCAGGGAATAGAGTTCTGGTTTCGAGTAGGCATCCTAAACAACACGTATTGTGATAAACGTCAAGTTTCCATGGGATGTTGGGATACTTGTTTGACTTCTCCTCCAAGTGGGATGTGGAGGCTGCATAATGTACATGGACATAAGGTGGGGTGATGTGGTTTGGTTGTTGTATTTTATTGGAATGTTTGGTTTATTGGTTATGTGTTTATTTATATTTTTTTGGGATTTATTTGTTAATGATTTTCTTATTCAACTGTTGCTTTGGTGGAAACATGCCTCCCTGGGGAATTACCCTACAATTGTAGGAAGAAGATGGAGAGAGTTACCCCTCAACGATTAACTAGAGGTTAGTAAATACTATGGTCTGGGAAATGTAGACTCTATTAAAGGGGGGTGATTCTTGCTCTTTCTCTGATTATAGAAGATAATCCTGACACTCAGGAGGATAAATCCTAGGAGTTCCTCAAGAATAAACCCCCTTCACTCTAAGGTAACTCGGAACCTCAAGAAGTGGAGTTGTGTCTAGAGAAGATCGAGAACATGATTGATTTTCTTGATAACCATGATGTAGTTTAAGAAAAATGCACCTTATTCTTGCTAGAGGGTCCCTATCAAAGGTGGTGGGACTCAGTGCTTCAAACAGGTAAGCATGATCAGATGAGATGTAAGGACTATAAAGCGATCATCAATGACCAGTATTATCCAGAGGTCTTATATTATACCAAATCTCAATAGTTTATAGATCTTGTTTAGGGGGACCATTCAGTGATGGAGTTTACTAAACTATTTGCTGAGATAGTCTGATATGCACCAAAAATAGTCTCCAATGAGCATATGAAGGGTTAGAGGTTAGAAAGGGGTTTATGGATGAAGATATATTCTCAGGTATTCCTATTCATGTTGAAGACCTATAATGAGGTAGTCGATCAAACTTGTATGGTTGAGATTGAACACAAGGGAAGGTCTAGTTACTTTGGATATTTCAGTATTGGGAAACGATATTTCATCCAATAAGAAGAGGAAGTAGGATGAGTAGGGGAAGAAGGGAGGAGGTATTTCAGGCCATCTTTCCAGGTGGAATTCATCTGTGGCTTCTAGTGTAGGTTCTGTTGTGTGCTATCAATGTGGGAGGTTAGGATACATCTAACATAATTTTCCAAATCCTCCAAATCCTCATCATCGATGTTTAGTTATGGGACACATGTATCATTTTTTCAAGTTGTCACACCCATACTAGAGTGGGGGTAGGATAATTGGTTTCTTTATGAGTGGGATCCTTGGTCAGTTCGCATTGGAACACCACTCCTAGAGATGGTAAATATTTCTTTTTTAGTTATCCTCTCTCATGTTGTAGGATAATGGTGGTGCTCCTAAGGGTGTATTACCTTATTTAGTGGATGAGTTCCCATATGTATTTCTGAATGACTTTTCGGGATTACCCCCAGAGGAGGCCATGGAGTTATTTATTGAATAGGTATTGGGAAGATAACCTATATATCTTCGCTCATATCTCATGGCCCCTATAAATTGATGGAATTAAATATACAGATGGAAAATCTAGAATCCAAATGGTTCATTCTCTTGGGCATCTATCTTTGGACCGCTCCTGTTCTATTTGAGGAGATGGCGGATAGATATCTTTGGTTGTGAATCAATTAAAGGAAGTTAAATAAGGTAACCATTAAGAATTAATACCCTTTACCCCGAATTAATGAATTGTTTGACCAGATGAAGGTTGAAAAGTTGTTTTCCAAGATAGAATTGCGTTCAAGTTACCACCATGTCAGGGTGAGAGAGGTGAAGATCCTAAAGAAAAATTTCCAAAGTAGGTATGACCACTTTGATCATTAGGTAATGCCTTTTAGATGAAAAAATGATCCAGTGGTTTTTATGGTGCTCATGTATTGGATGTTCAAACAGTATCTCAAATCATTTATTGTGGTATTAGTGGATGAAATCCTAGTATACTCTGAATCTGAGGAAGATCATGCTCATCATTTTTGGATTGTGTTAGGAACTCTGCAGGATCATCACCTTTATGAAAATCAATCAAAGTGAACCTTCTGGATTAGGGAAGCTATGTTTTTGGACGACGTGATATCAGAGAAATGGGTTTTAGTGGACACCAATAAGATCAATATAGTTATGTCATGGGAACAACTGCAGAATATGATAGTTATTATGAGTTTTCTTGGCCTGATAGGTTATTACAGGTGGTTTGTTCAGGATTTATAACATCTTGCTTCATCTATGACCACACTTACCTGAAAAGTGGTGAAGTATGAATTGATCACAAAATTTTAGGAACCTTTTGAGGATTTGAAGCGGCGTTTGACTACTGCACCTATATTGATCTTTCTGTAGACTAGGAAGGGATACATAGTTTTCTATGTTGCTTTAGTTATGGACCTCGAGTTTTTGCTCATTAAATATAATCATGTATTGAATTATGGTTCTTGATAACTATGACTACCTGAGAATAAATAACTAACCCTCGACTCAGAATAAGAAGTGTTGATGCATGATCTGAAGTCATAGCATCATTATGTTTTCGGGGATAAATCTGTTGTCTATTATGACAGTAAAAGCTTAGCCAACATCTTTGCCTAAAAATATTTGAATTTGATGAAGCACTATTAGATCGAGTATTTGCAGGGGTTTGTATTTGTTAACATCTATACCCTGGTAAGGGTAATATGGTTGATGATTCCTTGAGAAAAAAAAATTCTAGTGTCAGATTTTAAGAACTCCAGTGATGAATAGTACTTGATGGGGCTCTTTTCCTAGATGCACTTGGAGACCAATGAGTATAGTGGAAGTGTGTTCTTGGAATGTTTTCAGTTAGATCTTTCTCTTATGCAGTTGATTCAGTAATATAATCCTAGTGATGAGGTTTTCCAAAAATCCATCAGGTTCCCTCATGGTGGGGATTCATTTTCTTATTTGACTTCATCTTTTGAGGGGATCTTGTGATTTAAGGGTAGTTCCATGGTTCCATTGTCTCTGAGGAATGTGGTGATGTAGGATAGCCACTAATCTTAGTGGGATATTCATCCTAGTGTTACCAAAATTTATTATTATGTTTTTTTGTAGTTTTGGCGGCCAAGCATGAGGTGGGACATAAATGATTTTATATCAAGGTGCTATACATGTTAGCAGGTAAATGTATAGCATCAAAGGCCCTCCATTTTTCTTTAACAGCTACCAATTCCTACAAGGAAGTGGGATGGGGGAACCATGGATTTAATTACTCTATTTCCTAGTACTGCACAGAGTATGAACAACATTTGGGCAGTGATTGATCATCTAACCAAATCATCCAACTTTATTCCGATCATAGATAAAGCTAAATTGGATGAGCCAGGCTGATTGTATATTCAAGAGGTGGTAGGAATTCATGTTATTTTGTTCGTATTCATTTCAGATAGAGACACCCATTTTAACTCTCACTTATTTGAAATCCTTTAGAATGAAATTAGGTCACAGATTAAGATGGGCTTGGAATACCATTCCCAAATTGATTGTCAGATAGAGCAGGAAAATCAGATTTTGGAGGACATGGTTTGTGCATGTGTGTTGGATTTTAGAGGAATGCGGGATAGCCATTTGGTATTGGTTGAGTTCCCATATAATAACCATTACCATTCATCTATTTGAATTGATACGTTTGAGGTGATTTGTGGTTATCCTTGTAATTATCCTTTATGTTGGGTTGAGGTAGGCCAGACCACACTTTTGGGAGAGTGCCTTGTGTAGGAGATGTTTGAGAAAGTCAAGTTAACTAGATAGTGGTTACTAATAGCTCAGAGTCACAAAACACATTATGCTAATTAGAGGAATCAACACCTTGAGTATTCTGTTGGTGATCGGGTGTTCTTGAAGGTGACACCTTGCCTGGGTCATCGTTGTTTGGGAAACTTCTGAAAGTAAATGCTGAGGTACGTAAGTCCTTTTCAAATAACTTAGGGATTGGAAAAGTGGCATACATGTTTTCTTTACCATCTATGTTAATGTCTATTGATTATTTATTTCATGTTTCCCAATTAAAGAAATAAAATCCAGATTCGTCACATGTGTTGAATTGGGAAGAGTTGCAGATAGAGTCTGATTAATCAGTGTTTGAACGAGTAGTGAGGATAGAGGATTCCTAAGAGAAGGGGCTTCACGGGAAGTCTATTCCACTGGTCTGTTACCTTTGGAAGCATGCTAATGATGTGCATAATACTTGGAATTGGAGGTCATGGTTTGACCATGAGTATCTGTTCTTCTTTCTCTGATCAAGCTTTGAATTGACTTTCTAAAGAAGGAAATTTTTCATGGTGGGAAGAATTGTTACACCCTAACTCTGGAATTTTTTTTATTTTATTGTTTTATTTAATTTTTAGTAATTTTATTGAGGCTTGGGGTGATTCTAGATTTAAATTTGGTGTTTTTTCTGGTAAATGACTATTTTGGGCCTTACAAAGTTCATCACATGGGCAGAGCACAATCGAAACTGTGATACTTTTCCAAGTTCACCGTGCGGCCTACCTAGTTTTCAAAAAATTAAAATTATTAATTAATTAATTAGATGAATAATAACTTGAAAATAATAAAATAATAAAAATAAAATGAATTAAGTATTATTTTAATAATAATAACAATAATGATAATATTATTTAAGAATATTTTTATTATTATTGTTCATATTTTAATTAAGTTACTATTATTATAAATATAATAATAATAACTATTATTGTTAAATTTTTATAATAATTATTAATTATTAATCTTTTTATTTATATTTCAGTTTTCTACTTCTTATAGGGTTTCTTTTCATTTTCTTTTTTTTCTTTTTTTTCTTTTTTTCCCTCTCTTCCCTCTTCCTCTCCCCTAACTCATTGTGACCTACCTCTTCTCCCCCATCAGCGAGCTACCCTACCTCCCCTCCTCCTTTCTATATCATGCTGCTACCCCTCCCCTTGGATGGATATCCTCCAATGATCTTGCATCGGTGTCCATCATCCCCTCCAGTGCCCTCGTGCTGCCCTAATCCCCTCGTGCCATCCTCATGCTACCCCCTTCTTGTCTGGAACCTTCTGGTAACCCCCCTTTCATATGACTCTATTATAGAAACCCCCTCCTCACGTGGAAAGCCTCATGGATCCCTCTTATCTCCTCCCCTCCCTCCGCTGTCGGCGCATTCTACCCCAGGTAAGCTTATTCCCACTTGCTTAGGGTTTTATTTTAGGGTTACATTTTGTTTAGGGTTTGATATTGAACTTTTAAGGTTCAGTATCTTGAATTAGGGTTCATTTTTTCTAACTTGTGGTGTGGTTGGTGTGTGGTTGAATATTCTCACTAAATTTTTGGGATTTCTATACTTGAGGTAGGTAGTTCTATGTATAATCATTATGTGATGAATTTATTCTCCTTGCATGATTATTTTAGCATGTTACTTTTTTATTATTTATGGTGATAAAGTGATTTTTTAAGATTTAAAATGTGTTTCATTTTAAGGTGGCATGTTTATATGAAATATGAATTTTTTAGTGTAAAACCTTGTTATATTACTTGTGAGTGTTTTACACAATGTGAAATTGGTTTATTAAATTTTACAAGGGCTGCATATTTTCTTTTGGTACAGTGTTGGTGTGAACTTAATTCAACAAGGTAGATTTTGAGTGGGTTTTTCTTGTAAAGCCATGCGACACTAGTTGAAATTTTTTTAATGTATTTTTAAATTATATGAAAGGGCTGAGACAAGTTTTCAAATTGTTTTTGTGTGAGCTTGTTTTTTAAATAGATCTTTGATCTGAAAGTGTTATTATGTGACATGTGGAACTTTATTGAACACAAAAGGAAAGTATGAGTATCTAGGTGGGTGGACTAAGACTTTTATCCTAGCGATTCAGAAGTGGTTACAACCAATTTTTACTTAGTGGGATGGAAACTGCAACATTTACTAAGAAATTGTGATGATTAGAGACCACCATAATTTTGGATGTTTCTCCTCTCTAGTGGATCATGCATGAGAGCACTATTAGTCGTGGTTTCTATACCACATTTCCCTAAGATATGATTTACCTATTGTCCCATTTTTATATAGTGCCTAGGGGTGTTTACTGTGACCAGTGATCATTGGTTATATCGCACATACCATTGGAATATGATATGTTTAGTTGGTAATTTCAACATAAAGGTTACTTTATTTAAATTTTTTTCTTCTTTAAAGTTGTTTTCTTAAAAAAATCTTCTCATTCAAGGTTGGTTTCCCTAAAATTATTACTAGGATTTCTATTTTTTGGAAAACATACCAGCTATTTGTATAATAATGTTTATTGCATGGAATGTTTTCTTGGGTGGAATCCTGATGGGAGTTATCTCACACCATACTTACACCTTTAGGTGTATGTATATTTTTTAGTGTTTTATGCAGGTAATGGTAAGGCTTATACAGTTGGAGGTTTTAGCTGCTAGTTATCTTTCTTGGTGTGGTGTCATGGTAGTGGCTTGAGGGTGATACCCTTTTCCATGCGGTGGTTTTTGAGTTTGTCTTGCGGTTCCTTTTTTTGAAACCTTTTTGGGTTTTGGTTTAAACTATGTAGGTCAATTCTGAATATATTTATGGCTTGTTTGGTTGTACCTTTTCAGATTTAATTTATTAGTTTTTGTTGCTTGTTTTATGGTTATTAAATTTGGGTAAATCATTAACAAGATTTATTTATGAAACCTATGGACTTGTTCCATCCCGTCAGGATAGGGAACTCCCTTTGGGCCTTGACAAAGACTGGTTTGGGTGCCAATTTGGATGATGACCCAGCTTGGTTCATGACAGTACCCTCATGCTCCACTAGGCCCAGCTGTGGGGAAGCTAACTGCTCAAAAGTTTCATACAAAATGAAAGCCAGAGGCTTCCAACTAAGAGAATATGTTAACACATTTCCAATTTTAATGTATATTCTATCTCAAAATTGTTGTCCTACATGAACACTAACTAGTGTCGCTATCTCAGGTTCAGGTCTCTCTGAGTGAAGACCTACTTGAGAATCTGGTGGTCTGAGTATACCACAAAGGAATCACATATAAGGTTGTGTATCCACATGCTTAGGGAGAAGTATAATGATACTAGATCTAATTAATGAGCCACATAGTTCTTATCATGGGGACTCAACTACCTCAAGCCATATACGATGACTTCCTATCATTGTACCAACACAGAACCGAGGCCGACATCTGAGGTATCTCAACACACCACAAACTCAATACCTTCCTCTAGTAGCCACAAGAGTGGGGAACTTAGAATACTCTATCTAAAATCCTCAAAAGATCTCCATCACTGCTCTGACATTGTAAATGACTATCCCTTAAATGCCAGGGCGGTCAAAGGGGCCGCAATTCTGGAGAAGTCCGCCACAAATCTCATGTAGTACCCTACCAAACTAGGAAAACTATGCACCTATGAAACATTATTGTGTGGATACAAAGAAATAACTTAGTAATTATTCTTCGGATATGTAGATAATCCTTGTTCATAAGTGACATACCCTAGATAGTGAACCACATGTATCCAGAATTGCCACTTCGAGAGCTTTCTGTAAAATTGGTCCTCCCAAAGTAAATTAAGAACTAGTCTCAAGAGCTCTTCATACTCCTACTCTATTATAGAATAGATGAGTATTTCATAAATGAAGATGATAAGAAATTGATACAAGTATGGTTGGAAGACCTAGTTCATCAAAGATGTAAATATAGTGGGGGAATGTTTCACACCAATGGGCATCATTATGAACTCATAGTGTCCATAGAAACATTAGAATTCCAGCTTTGAAAGATTGGCCCTGAGAACCCTCAACTGGTGGTAGCCAGACCTGAGATCCATCTTGGAGAACCATCACACACATCCCAACTGATCAAATTGGTCATCAATTATTATCATCAGTTACTTTTCCTTTATCTTGGCCTGGATCAGGCATCAATAATCCATGGAAAGACACAATGTCTCATTTTCCTTCTTCACAAACAGAACTGAGGATGCCTAGGGGGACACATTGGGCCTATTGATAATTTTTTCACGAAGGTCATCTGAATTTAACCGCAGCTCCCAGAGATCGTTATGAACCATACGATATGCCACAAAAGATATTGGGGATGTCTGAGGATGGAAGTATATGAAAAAATACATCTCCCACCTCAGAGGTAGTCCCAGAACGTCTTTTGGGAAGAAATCCATATAGTTATCCATAACAAAATGAACCAAGATTCATAATGAATATTATGAACAAAGCGTTTAACTTTATAACTGAAGGGTAATTGGGTATAACATATTTCTCACAATACCCACTTTTCTTTCTATGAGGTATCTCTCACCGAAAAAGGAGAACCTCAACCCATCAGCATGTTGTCATTTGGCTAGTTAGTGGTGATAGTCGATCTGGGATTGAACAATGGAAATCCAATATGTTCCCAAGATGATGTCATTTGGTTCCATTATGATAACAAAAAGGTACCATGTGAATTTGTCTCCTAAAAGTGTTAGCTTTCACTATAGGAAGATCAAAGACACAAAAGAAGCATTCCCTATTAGAACCTCCAGATTAAGCTATTGTGCTAGTATATCTACCAAGAGATCAAAATCTCGCACCAAGATTAAAGAGATAAAATAATGGATGTAACCTGTGCCTACTAATACAGAGGCCAGAGTAGAATAAACATAGATCATACCTAGAATCATCTTGTACACAGTAGGATCATAGATATCCATAGCTTACAACTATCTGTGGCCCCATCCATCAGGTCCTTGAAAAAAACGTGGGCTACCTGGTGGTGGTGGTGGAATTAAATCACAACACTGTCATCCACGAGCATCTCCTCCTACTCTTATGACAGCTCCTCCTCTATGGGGACCACCCTATCCACATTGCTATATCTATCAGGGATGTACTTCGGTTATCTACCTTAGATTCCCAGTTCATCGGGTCAGGTAGTCTAATGTCATGTGACCTTTCCCATCACAAGCATAACACCATACCTCTTTGAGCTTCCTTTGCGATATGTGCTTCCCCTTCACCAAACGACTTTGTCTATGAGTCTTCTCATAGAAGGGTTTCCAATTATGAGATCTTCAGTGTAGGCTTACTACTGTAGATGTTTCAGCCCTATCGCGTCCACTACCATCTCAAATTGTCTGGAGTCCATCCGACAAAAAGATCTACTTCACAATAACTCACTCCAGCACCCTGACAAAGGTGGGGATGCCCCAGGGCACTACACTAGCTCAGATCTCTCTGCAGAGTCCCTGCTCAGACTTCAATGATCAGAAGTTTTGATCATTGATTACATCAAGAGACTAATTTGTATGGTGTGTGAACATAACTGCTTACTCTTCCCCTATCATCTTTACTTGATGGAGCTCTAGATTATTCTAAATCCGAATGGAGCATAAATAGGAGGGGTAGTTCTGCTAAAAAAAATATCTATTGGAAGTCATCCCATGAGAGTGCTGACTCATTGGGCATCTAGGTAACCAGGCTCCACCAACATCTAGGGGATCCGTGGAAAAGAATGTTCACCAAATCCCCCATCTGATCCATTATGGTTTGAATAATCCTAAATATGTGAAAAAATGAATCTAGCCAATCCTCTGTGGCCTGGGTATCTAGCTCACCATAGAACCTCAACAGTCTATAATGCTTGAACTCAAAGAGTACCCTCATCCTGCACACATCCTCATCCTACTCTGATGGGACTATATTCCTCTCAACACCTAGAGGTGCTACTATATTCCCACCTAGATGAAGGGGATAGCAGGATTGACCCTGAACTGAGGCCTTGTTACCATTAGGGTCGTAATCATGAACTAGATCTGTTATCTTGGATGGCTGTCATTATAGAGGGATCCTGAAAGTCATCATGGAGTTCTACTATCTGATGACAATATATATATATATATATATATATATATATATATATATATATATATATATCCAAAAAATGGGAAGATAACACAAGAAGGATAGTAAAATACTTATTCCTATTTGATGCATATACAATTGATCACTTCAAAAATTGTATCAGTATACCGAGTTGAAAAGAATTTAGTCAAGGAATTGGTGAATTTCCACATTGGGTACCACACCATCACTAGAATCCGTAGCCTAAGAGATACACTTGATACATTTTGAAATTATTTCCCTAAACCCAACCAATGTTTTTAGGTAAGCATCTAAGAACATCCCAAGGGTCAAAACACATTTGATACTTATCTTTCACGACCCGAACCATGACAAGGCTTGGGCCACAACACGCCCAAGCTCACCTCTATAGGCCAGGTGGTGGCGACAAGTGCTGAAGGAATACTAAAATCGAGGATTCCTTTTCCTAAATATATGTACACACACACAACCAACTCAATAGAAAATATAGAGGGAATGAAATAAAAGATGAAATAATTTAATAAATATACTAGAAATTTATTGACCACTAAACAGGACGAAGTAAGACATAATATACTAAAAAGGGGGAAAATACATGCCCAAACTAGATATATGTCTCAAGATGAAAAAAATAGAAAAGAGCAAATAGTTGAGAGATCCCTTGTAAGAACCCGGTTCTTATCTTTGAGGTACGGGTTTCTTCTTTTCTCCTTTCCTTAATTGTTTTTAAGAAAATAAGGAAAATGCAGAAAAATATCAAATTCTGGAAGTACACACCGTGTAATTTTCCACATGCCGTGTAATTATGACCGTGTGGGATGAGTACACGGGGCGTGTGGCCATGTCGACGATGCAGGGTGTAGGAACCGACTACACGCCGTGTAGTGTTCCTTTACATGCCGTTTAGTCAGTCGATAGGGGAATAGTAAGGCGGTGGCTAGCTGTGCGATGGAACACGCTGTGTACTCATGAAGGCACACCATGTAGTCATGTCAGCAGGTGAAAAGTGTCGTGCTAGCGGGTAGACGTCAGAGTAGCAGTTTAAAAATGGTAAGTACACGCCGTGTACTTGGAAGTACAAGTTGTGTACTTTTTTTTTCTCTTAAAATGGGATGTAGCCTCCTCTGTTCACTGGGAAGGCTTAGAATGGGAAGAAGGAGTGGGAGAGGAGGCTGAGGCTTTGGAGATCCATCAAGCACACGTCTGGAATCCGTTTCCACCTTGGATGATCTCATTGGAACTGCAAGAGTAAGCCCTCCACTCTTCTTTAATCATTCTTGCCAATTCTACCCCTAATGAGAGTTATTTTCATTTAAGAAAGATTTATTTTACCTCATATATATGACTTTCTTGGATATTTTAGAAGGTGTCATTCGCGTATATTGTTCGTTGGTGTTTAAGGTAGGTGGCTTGGTGTTATTTTCCAACTATTGTGCGTTTTGTGTGTTTTTGAGCTACGAACCCATATAAGGGGTGTCGTGTGGCTGAGGCCATGGCTATATTAAATATCTAGAAGTGTATAGGTAATTAATGAAATTGTGAAACTGTTTTTTGGGATCCGTTCATGGATCTAGGACCACCCCTGGGGTGCGTTCCTCTGTTTAGCCGTTTGGCCAGGATACCCAAGGGCATGCCATGTTTAAATTATTCATTAATTTTTCCTTAAGAGGAATGATATAAATTGCATGTTTATGTGTTGGGATAGGCACAATTATATTATCATGAGGGCGTGGTTTGTATAGCCTGAGGGCATGGTTACTATTCTACCTGAGGGCAAGGCCTGAGGGCAAGATTCTATTTACCCGAGGGTTTCGTTTCAGTTTGGCCTGAGGGTGAGATTCTATTCCGCCTGAGGGAAAGGCCTGAGGGAAAGATTCTATATATCCTGAGGGTAATCCTGAGGGTGTGGTTTTACTATATTAGCCTAAGGGCATGGTTCTATTATCCTGAGGGCTCGATGCTGTTGAGCATATAATTTTACTAAATTTAATGGTTAAATGAATAATTAAAATGGAAATATAGCTGGATAAGTTAGTTACTTTTGAGTACTGTTTAGTTTATTGCATTTACTACTGAACACTGTTGTTGCATGTTTACACACAGTTGAGCACGTGCCTTTGGTGGGTGCCTACTGGGAATTATTTCTCACACCCTATTTAGGTTATGCTTTTTGGCCCAAAAAGATTATGTTTCTACAGGTGTAGATAAGGGCAAGGGCCCTTATACAGGTACTTGATTGCTTTTGGGGTGTAAGAGAGCATGAGACCGAGCATTGGCTGGTGATGCCATGAGCTGTTCTATTTTTCTTTTCTGTACCTGTACTTCAGTTGTATTATATTGATTGTGTAACATGTTCTGGCTGTTTTCTTAGAATTTGACGCATGTTGCACCATTATTTATATACTGGTTGGTTATATATTCTGCAGTTTATTTCAGTTATGTATGGTTATTCGCTTCCGCTATTGTTGTATGTTTTATTCTTTCCACTGCGCTACACTTTGACAAATGAGGGCATAGTTTCCCCACTATCAGACCTGGGCCCTCGCTGCTAGTCGGCAACCTCTGGAGTTTGGGGAAATGGGCTTGAGGTCACGTGGTGAACCGGGTTTGGGGAACCCGTTGAGTAGCACCCGAAACCGGGACGTTACAAAGTGGTATTAGAGGGGTTCTTTTCTTTGAATTACTATTTAGAGCTGTAGTCAGGGATAGGATGAACAGTAGTTGGTAAAAATCTATGCCCGATAGTAGCTAACCCGCATACAGGGAAAATCCAATTTACCTCCTGATTGCAATTTAACTGATTTTTCAATTTATAGTTGATTTTATTTCACCATTAGGTAACACCCTTGTGATTGTGCGGTTATATTTTATCAATGTGTTCTATTTTGTGGCAACCCGATGAGATGAGGGTATGCCATCTCATGCATCATATAGGCACATGCTAGAAATCACATTCCATGCATAGTTCCATGAAATGTAGGTGCATTAGAATTTCGAATGTTGTTGTGATAGTTGTTGTGATGGTAAAGCATGCTGTTGTGGTATCTGCTCTGATAAAATACCTACCGTGTGATAGGGTAATTTTATTTGAGCCGGTTTATAGAATGAATGCCAAACTTTGGTCTTTGGGGAGTATAGGCCCTCATTGTCTGGAATTTTGTGTCTCATTGACCGTTTATTTTGCTATAACATAGATACGATGTCAAACTTTAATTCGTTGGGAGTATGGGCCCTCACGGGTCGGAATTTGACACTTAGGTGTTGTTTTTCGGTATTTTCTGGGTTCCGAGGAATTTTTTGAGGCATACTGTCAGGAAACACAGTATATAGGTCGTGTAGTATCTTTAAACACGCCATGTATAGTCTTCTGTACAGGAAGAAAAATAAAATTTTTGAGTACATGCTGTGTACCTGGAGTACACGCTGTGTAGTCCCTTCCCATATCACAAACCGTGTGGGAGGTGACACAGGGAAGGGAAGAGCTTGGGGAACACATACCATGTACCGGTTGTACACGAAGTGTGGTTTTGACCCAGAATCCGACCGTGTAACGAAAAACACGGATGGAGGAGACCTTAAGACATACACGCCATGTCCATTATTGAACACGCCGTGTAGTGTGACCTGGGGACTCGATCGTGTAACTAACAACACGGGTTGATGTAACCTATCCTTGAACACGTTGTGTACCTATAGGGAATGCCGTGTAGTCTTTTCCGAGGACATACTGTGTGGAATTAGCCATGTGGCTAGGAAATGGGGTGGTGTACACACCGTGTGTGGGTGGAACATGCCATGTAGTTGCAAGCTGAGTATTCGTTCGTGTCACAAACGACACAGGGAGTTGGAAAATAACACCATACACGTCGTGTAGAAATTATAAACACCGTGTAGTTTTTGTTCAATCGGAGTCATGTAGCTTAACTGTGTGGAAGGACCCGGGTAGGGGAAGAGAAGTCAAGTACACTCCATGTAGTCATTATTCACATCGTGTAGTCTTTTTTTATCAAATCTTGAAATGCCTTCTTGCTCTTGTTCCCTTTTGTGGTTCCTTCACTTTTAGTCTTGATAAATCTGGATCTAAGGCGTGTTTTTGACCATTTAGTGTCATGACGCCTAGACGACCGCACGTTGTTCGCCAGGAGAGTGGAAACGAGTATACTCCAAGGATGGTGGGTCGTGGGTAACCAGCGGATCCTCCAATAGAGCCAAATGCGGTGCCAACTATTATACCAGACACAGGCGCAGAAGCGCAGTTCTGTGAAGGGTTTATGCGGTTCATGCAGACCTTTCAGGTAGCACCACAGGCTGCCACAACTATGGACGAGCTGACTTGTATCTTCTAGCAGCAGCATTCACCTATCGTTTTCAGGGGATGGCGGACCACAGGCTGCGGTGTCTTCGCTAGGACAATGCAGACTATTTTCGAGCATCTTGAGACGCCTCTAGGGTGGAGGGTCTAGCTCGCGACTTATATGCTGCGTGATTCCAACAAGAGGTGGTGGGATGTTACCACCCATTCAAAGCATCATTGAGACATGGAATGGGAATATTTTCAGGTAGTCTTCTATGAATTATTTTCCCCAGAGACACGGAGGGCAGATAGAGCTCGAAAGTTCATGAATCTATAGTAGGGCGCTATGTCGGTGATGGACTGTTCTGCTCTTTTTAATGAGCATCAACGTTTTGCACCCATTCTGGTGGGTGATGAGATGTTGAGGGCTAGGCGCTTTGAGGATGGTCTTCTTTATGACATTCAAGCACTGGTGAATGTTTTCAGGCTGCCTTCAGTAAACGCTATTGAGAACAAGACACTGATCACAGAGAGGAACCTGCGGGAATTTAGTGGTGTGGGCCAGGGTGGTTCGGCACCAGTTACTGGTACTATTTCTACTGGCAAGAGGAAGAGACAGATGGATTTCTCTCAGGGTGGCAGTACCAGCCATACAGTTTCTTCAAATGGAACGATAATGTGCTACCAGTGTGGTAAAGAGGGGCATAAGAGACCGCAGTGTCAGCGTGATCCAGTGTAGTGCCAGGCTATTGGCAAGATGGGTCATATACAATGATTTTGCAGGGCGTTTCTACCAGTGGCTAGTGAGAGGGTTTCTGTGAAGACTCCTCGTGTGGGAGAAGGACCAGTGGCTTCTTACCAGTCTAGGAAATGAAATACTTCAAGGCGTGTAGGAAGAGATATTGGTCATGGACATAGTCGCCAGACACCAGGATCTCAGAGGCAGCAAGGCGGGACACCTCAGGGTAGCCAGGCTGTGTCGCAGGTCCATGGCACTGGGTAGGCATATGCATTGCAATAGACCCAGCAGTAGCTAGATCCCAGACCTTCTATAGTCATAGGTACTATTCTAGTTTCTTATGTCTTATCTTTAGTACTTTTTGATACGGATGGTACACATAATTTGATATCTGTGCCTGTTGTGAAGAGCTTTCAGCTCTGTGTTTCTACTTTTCCTGATATCATGACTCTAGACACTCCGTTAGGGACTAGAATGGTTGGTGTGTGTCAGGTCAAAGAGTGCCCCCTTGAGGTTGGTGGGTGTCACTTTTTATGGGACCTCTATGTCTTAGAGATGACGAGTTATGCCGTTATTCTTGGGATGGACTGGTTGGTTCCCTTTCAAGCCTTTATATACTGCTATCACCATAGGGTGAGCTTCACATCACCAGAGGGTGGAGAGTTTCTATAAAAGGGAGAATGGGATTATCAGGCGAGTCGAGCTGGACCAGAGCATCATGGGAGAGGTGGAGTCACAGCCCAGATTTCTAGCTTATACCTGGATGATCAGGGGAATTGTCAGATATATTTTCCCCCAGTGGTTGATCGTTTCAGTGATGTCTTCCCGGACAACTTTTCAGGTCTACCTCTAGAGCGAGAGGTGGATTTATCTATTGAGCTCATGCCAAGTGCAGCACCGGTGTCCATCTATCCTTATAGGATGTCCACACCATAGTTGCAGAAGCCCAAGAGGAAGTTAGAGGAGTTACAGGCGAAAGGTTTCATCCGACCTAGTACTTCTCCTTGGGGTTCTGCGGTCCTTTTTGTGAAGAAGGCGGACGATACCCTGAGACTCTGTGTGGATTATCGAAAGCTGAACTAGTTGACAGTTAAGAACCGATATCCCTTGATGAGGATTGATGATCTTTTTGATGAACTTCGTGGAGCACGAGTGTTATCGAAGATTGACTTGATATGAGGATTTCATCATCTGTGCATGAGACCATCAGATATACCGCTTACAGCTTTTTGAAGTAGATATGGTCTATGTGAGTACTTGGTTTTGCTCTTCGGACTCACGACCACGCCAACAGTTTTCAAGGATCTGATGAATCATGTGTTCCATCCATATATTGATTTTTTTGTGGTAGTATTCGTGGATGCCATCTTAGTTTACTCTTACACTCGACACGACCATGCCACCCATCTTGAGATCATATTGAGTACACTGAGAGAGAATCAGCTGTATGCTAAGCTCTCAAAGTGACACTTTTTGATAGACCAGATTCAGTTCCTGGGTCATATCATCTCAGAGGCAATAGTTTCAGTAGACCCAGAGAAGGTGAGAGTAGTAGTTTCCTGGGAGCATCCAAATAACGTGTTTGAGATAGGGAGTTTCTTAGGGCTGGCTGGTTACTACAGAAGCTTCATACAAGACTTCTCCCACTTAGCAGCGCCGTTGATGGGTATGACTAAGAAGGGTGTGAAGTTTATTTGGTCGGAAGCTTGCGAGACATCCTTTCAGGACCTGAAAGGAAGGATGACATCATCACCATTCCTGATACTCCCAGAGCAGGGGAAGAGCTTTACAGTTTACTGTGATGCATCAGGTGTTGGGCTAGGATCAGTGTTGATGTAGGGCAATCGAGTTGTTGCATACGGGTCTCGGAAGTTGAGGCCACATGAGAGGAATTACCCAACGCATGATCTCTAGTTGGCGGTAGTTTTTCACGTGTTGCGCTATTGGATACATTATCTATTGGGAGAGAATTTTGTGGTTTTCACCAACTAAAAAAGCCTCAAGTATATCTTTACTCAGTGTGACGTAAATCTGAGGTAGAGAAGGTGGGTAGAATACCTAAAATCCTTCGATTTTGAGCTTGCCTATACACTTGGTAAAGGTAATGCAGAAGCTGATGCACTGAGCAGGAAGTCTCAGATACAGGTAGTGCAGGTGGCCAGTGGTGAGTGCAAGCTTATGGCCTTGTCCTCTGAGATAGATCTAGAGGTGCATGATAGTCAGTGGTAGACTTATCTTTCATCTATAGCTGTGACTTCTACCCTCCTAGATAGAGTGAGGATGAGACAACTATCTGATCTAGAAGTCCTAGTTCTACAGGAGTCGGTGGCAAGTGAGTACCCTCCTCATGGTTGGAGGATAGGTGATAAAGAGGTATTGCATTTCCATGGATGAGTATGGGTTCCAGGGGATATACGTGAGGAGATGATGCAAGAGTTTCATGATTCAGCTTAGACAGTTTATCCTGGGGTTACCAAGATTTACCGAGACTTGAGACGTCAATACTGGTGGCCGGGTATGACGAGATATGTTGCTGGTTTTGTTACGAGGTGTTCCACCTGTCAGCAGGTAAAGGTGGAGAATCAGAGACCAGATGGACTATTATAGCAGTTACCCATTCTGGAGTGGAAATGGGATGATGTCGCGATGGATTTCGTGACTGGTTTTCCGAGTTCACCTCGTGGCAATGATGCCGTGTGGGTTGTTGTGGACAGACTCATGAAGGTATCTCTCTTTTTTCCAATCAAGGAGACCTTCAGTGTTGATGAGCTCCAGAATTTGTATATTTGAGATATTATACATCTTCATGGGGTACCTTGTTCTATCATTTCAGATAGGGATGCCCATTTTACGTATCTTTTTTGGTAGAGTTTTCAGAGAGCACTGGGTACACAAGTGCTTTTGAGCACAACATACCACCCTCAGACAGATGGCCAGTCAGAGTGTACGATTCATGTGCTAGAGAACATGTTGCGTTCATGCATCCTAGACTTTGGGGGCTCTTGGGAGAAGAATATACCCCTAGTCTAGTTTTCCTACAATAACAATTTTCAGGCAACTATCGAGATGGAACCTTACGAGGCATTATATGGTAGGCCATTCCAATCACCTTTGTGCTGGTCAGGGCAGGTGAGGCAGCTTTACTGGGACCATGTCTCATGAAGAAGACTTCTGAGCAGGTCTAGTTAATTCAAATGCGGATGGCTACCGCGCAGTCTCTTCAGAAATCTTATGCTGATCGTCGTAGATGACCATTGGAGTTCGTGGTCGGGGATCAGGTTTTCTTGCATGTTTCACCGAGGCTGGGACACAGGTGGATCAGGAGACATGGTAAACATTCACCGAGGTATGTGGGTCCATTTGTGATTCTGAAGAGAGTCGGGCTGGTTTCCTATAAGTTGTAGTTACCGCAGTGGTACTGAGCCATGCACGATGTCTTCCATGTTTCTCAGTTGCATCGCTATCATTCAGACCCGTCTCACACATTTCAACCAGAGGAGGTTGAGATTTAGTTTGATGCATCCTTTGAGGAGGATCTAATTCGTATCGTGGATAGGATCATGGAGGTTCTCTGAGGCCGGTCAGTTCCTCTCGTACGGGTGATATGGCAGAATGGCCGAGTGCAGGATGAAACCTGGGAGTGGGAGATTGATGTACGTGCTCAGTGGCCAGAGGTGTTCTAAGCTATATCTTCGCCACCCTTGGAAGGGAAATTTAGGGATGAATTGCTTTAAGGGGGGAAGTTTGTAAGAACCTGGTTCTTATATTTTAGGTATGGGTTTCTTCTTTTCTCTTTTCCTTAAGTGTTTTTAACAAAATAAGGAAAATGGGGAAAAATCTCAAATTTTGGAAGTACACACCGTGTAATTTTCCACATGCCGTATACTTCTGACCGTGTAGGATGAGTGCATGGGGCGTGTGGCCATGTCGGCGATGAAGGTTGTAGGTACTGACTACACACCGTGTAGTGGTCCTTTATAGGTCGTGTAGTCAGTCGGCAGGGTAATAGTAAGGCGGTGGACAACTGTGCGACAGAACACGCCGTGTACTCATGAAGGCATGACATGTAGTCATGTCGACAGGTGAACAGTGTCGTGCTGGCGGGAAGCCATTAGAGGAACAGTTTAAAAATGGGAATTACACACTGTGTACTTGGAAGTACATGCAGTGTACTTTGTTTTTTCACTTAAAATGGGTTGTAGCCTCCCCTGTTCACATGGAAGGCTTAGAACGGGAAGAAGGAGTGGGAAAGGAGGCTAAGGCTTTGGAGATCCGCTGAGCGTACGTCTGGAATACATTTCCGCCTCTTATGATCTCGTTGGAACCACACGGGTAAGACCTACACTCTTCTTTAGTAGTTCTTGCAAATTATTCCCCTAATAAGAGTTATTTTCATTTAAGCGATATTTTTTTACCTCAGATATACGGCGTTCTTGGACGTTTTAGAAGGCATCGTTCTTGTATATCATTCATTGGTGTTTAAGGTAGGTGGCTTGGTGTTATTTCCCAACTATTGTGAGTTTTTTGTGTTTTTGAGCTACGAACTAATATATGGGTTGTCATGTGGCTGAGGCCGTGGCTATATTAAATACCTAGAAGTGTATAGGTAATTAATGAAGTTGTGAAACTGTTGTTTGGGATCAGTGCTTGGATCCAGGACCACCTCTGGGTTGCGTTCCTCTGTTTAGCCGTTTGGCCAGGATACCTGAGGGTATTCCATGTTTAAATTATGCATTACTTTTACCTTCAGAGGAATGGTATAAATTGCATGTTTATGTGTTGGGCTCATCCCGATTATATTAGCCTGAGGGCGTGGTTTGTATAGCCTGAGGGAATGGTTACTATTCTTCCTGAGGGAAAAGTCTGAGGGCAAGATTTTGTTTACCTGAGGGTTTCGTTTCTATTTGGACTAAGGGAGAGATTCTATTACGCCTGAGGGAAAGGCCCGAGGGAAAGATTCTGTATAGCCTGAGGGCAAGCCTAAGGGTGTGGTTTTACTAGATTAGCATGAGGGCGTGGTTCTATTAGTCTGAGGGCTGGGTGTTGTTGAGCATAGAATGTTACCGAATTTAATGGTAAAATGAATAATTAAAATGGAAATATATCTGGTTAAGTTAGTTACTTTTGAGTACTTCTTAGTTTATTGCATTTACTACTACACACTGTTGTTGCATGTTTACACACAATTGAGCACGAGACTTTAGTGGGTGCCTACTGGGAATTTTTTCTCACAACCGGTTTGGGTCATGCTTTTTGGCCCAAATAGATTACGTTTATGCAGGTGTAGATAAGGGCAAGGGCTCTTATACAAGTACTTGATTGCTTCTGGGGTGTAGGAGATCATTGGACTGAGCATTAGCTCGCGATGCTGCGAGCTGTTCTTTTTTTTCTTTCCTGTAACTGTACTTCAGTTGTATTGTATTGATTGTGTGACATGTTCTAGCTATTTTCTTAGAATTTGAGGCATGTTGCACCATTATTTATATACTGGTTGGTTATATCTACTGCAGTTTATTTCTGTTATGTATGGTTATTCGCTTTTGCTATTGTTTGTTTTATTCTTTCCACTGTGTTACACTTTGACAACTGAGGGCATAGTTTCTCCACTATTAGACCTGGGCCCCCGCTTCTAGTCGGCAGCCTCTGGATTTTGGGGAAATGCGCTTGAGGTCACGTGGCGAACCTGGTTCGGGGCACCCGTTGGGCGACACCTGGAACCGGGACGTTACATCCCAGATATTGTATCCAATGATATGACCATCATATGTGGTCCATGAACCCCATATCCCTAAGCACCTTTGAACTCATGATTGACCTATTTTTAATCTGCAAAAGACATTACACATGTTGGGAAAATCTAATGCAGGTGTGAGTAAATACATAGAGAGTGTAACAACTCAGAAAGTGTGAAGGGGAGCAGAAGAGATATAACTGAAGAGAAAAGTATTATATAGAACCAGGTATGGGAAAAAAGCACAAATCCACCCAATAAGAGAGTGAAATCAAGCTCATCTAAACACAAGGAACCTGAAACAGTTAGAAGAAAAAATTATCATAAAGTCATTTCTACCTATAACAGGAGAGTTGAGTCATATAACTATGGGAAGCTGGACAAGGAAATCACTTGGCATACCATACATGTCTTCATCTCTCTTATAAATAGAGTATCCAAAATTCAAGGAGTGGGTACTAAAGAAGGATATATGTATATTCTTTGTCAAAGAATCACAACTGAGAGAGTAAGAGGATATCTATCTCACAGCTCAACCCAAGAAGATGAGTAGCCAACAGTTTCAAAAGAATTCCATCAATGATTCCCATCATCCTATGCATCTTCCTAGGGCACAAAATTCTTAGGGACTCAATCACCACACCTTGATACTGTCCAATTTTGGTGGAAATAACTCACCCACATGGTTTTATGTCACATAATAAGAATTTTACTCAGTGGTAAAAGAATTACTCTTTCTTGTGAGCCCAATGGTATGTCAAACCATGTCTCATCAAAATGAAACACAATCGATGGGTCACTGATTTTTAGAAAGGATCTCTTTCTCTGATACACAAGGGGGATCCTACTCTATTAGTCACTGAGGAACACCACTATATAGCCAAACTAGAGGGTACCACATGGGAAGGTCATTAGGGAATTCCACTACCCAGTCTTACTGAAGGGTAATCCCATTGAGTCATTAGGTAAATGCCACTAACCAGCCTGACTCGAGGGTTATGACTGGAAGATGTCATAGAGTAATTCCACTACCAATCCTTACGGGAGGGTAATCCTGAAATGTCAAGGAACTCTACTGCCTCGTCTTACTGAAGGGTAACTTGAAAAAATCATCATGGAAAAAAACTGCCCACCCCCGGCTAGAGGGTAATCCTCAAACTACCATTGGGGAATGCCACTACCCAACCCAGTGGAAGGGTAACCCGATACTACTCTGGTTAATCTGTATGATCAACTCCTTCATCAGGTGTCACCTCAACCTATGTGAAACTTATAATATTTTCCATTTTAACATAAAATCCGTTTTTGATGTCACTATCACATTCTACATGGAAAAAAACTCAGGATACGCATCTCATGTTACAAAATAAAACTTCAAATAAAGGTGATATGAACATTAAAAAATAGTTTAAAAGAGGTCAAGTATTATATTTTATTTGAGGGGACCCACACAACATGTGGTCCCTCATCATGGCTTGGACATGTCTCTGGTTAGTACATGGGTCTCATATGTGTAGGGGTACATGTCGTGTCAGTGGACCGCACAACGTGTCCCACCAATCTGGGGATCGGTCTGTGTACATTGGTACACGATGTGATGCCCCACACATAATACTATCCATATAGACAACTCATGTTCATGTATTTCTACAAGAAAACCCATTATATGTGGCCCTCACATGTATTTTTGAACCGGGGAAGGGTTACATGGAATTTAATGGAGTGTTATACACTGTGTTGCCCTCAAATTCTTCAAAACCCTAGCCCCGCCACTGAGGGGTCTAGTCATCGAGTGTTCTTCATTCTATACAGTGTGTAGTTATGATTTTTATAAAATCCATAAATTTATCCCAATATTCAACCATACTTAGTATTTGGTCAAAAATATTCTAATCCCACTGTGATTCCTTAAAAAATCTTCAGATCTAGCTGGGAATTTCCCTCACCAGCCGTATTTCACCTAGAATCGGCCACTAGAATAAACAAGGGGTTTATTGTTCATTTTTATCATACCTATCCACTCAAAGATTGATAATCTAGCTCCAAATCATTGGATTCTCCATCCATTAATCATGATTATTTGTAATCTATGCTCTGCTTGAAGAATCATTGACATTTTATCCATCTTCCACAAATCCAGTAATCCAATAGTGCTCGGGTAATCCAGCAACTACCAAAATGGGTACCATGGGGTTATAATGGTGAAGAAAAAAAATTATGGGGGAAGAAATTCACCCAAAAATAAGGTTTTAGAATCATTTTCCAATTGTTCTTGGCCAATGATGAATAATGTGCAATTTGGATTAGAAAACTCATAAATAGAGGAAAAATTAATCTAGTTTCAATCCTTTAAAACATGGGTAGGGGAAGAATATCAAAGAAATAAACTGAAATTCTACTCAAATGTTTAATATATGTTGTAAATATCACAAAATATGAGTCCTACCTCTTGTTTGGATTTTTATCTATTGAATAACGTTCCCACAAATGAATTTTGGGGATGTTTCTACGTTCGTTACGCTTCTATTATCTTATATCTGAAGGGACATCATTCGTCACCAACAGAGGATTGGAGGAGCTATAAATGTTGGATGCAGAGAATTATGAGGAAAAACAAGATAAATATACCTAAATACCTATTTATATGATTTTAATTATGTCAAATTTTAATTAATTAATTAATCAATCAATCAATTAACTCACTTAACAGACCTCCAACAAGAGAGGGTATAAATGTCTCACATCAACTCATTTAATGTCGCGCCTTGGGTAAAAACCATGTTACAGACCCACCTATGGTCTTAGATTTCCAATTTTATGAACCTATTGAGAGTTTTCCCATTTTCATTAATTAACTGTGCATGTGTTGTATTTATTATATTTATAAAATTAATTTTGGGGATACTGACCCTCAAAATCAGACATCATCTCAGCACCTAGCTCTAGAAATATATTTTGAAATATTTCAATGTATTATAAGGAATAAAATAGGTGTCAATACAATTACATAAGTGGAATAAATTAATTTATAATCCACCCAGTATGGAGGATTACAATGCAAGTTTTTAAAGTAAAAACATTTGAAAGTTTTCTACGTTTTTATAGACAACATCAAATTGAAATTGATTAAAATGACATAAATCATATTAATTTAATAAGTAAGATCTAATTAAATTTTAGAACCGATAAAAATCAGGATTTAACCTTATAAATAAATTATATGAAAAAATAGTTTTTAACTAAAATTCAGTTTTTTCACTATTTCTTAAAAAATGAATCATCAGATAAAAATACCAAAAATTCAACATAAGATAATTTTTATATTTTTATTATAAATATGAATTTTATTTTTACATATTGGATTTATTAAAGGGTAAAAATGTGGATTTATAATGGGTTAATCCTTAAAAGGTAATAAATCTGCCTTTAAAAAAATATTGGTTTTTAATGTGTAAAATTAGGTTTTTTCTTATCTTATGCCAATAAAACCTAATGGATTGATATAAAAAATATTTTATGGAATATTTATCAAATAAATTTAATTAAAATTACCCACTAATTGTGATTAATTTAGTTTATCAAGACAAAACTCCTTTGGAAGCATGGAAATAATAATAATATTTCAATTTTATATTCATTTGGTTCTTAGTTTTATTTATAATTCATTGGTAACCAATGAATTCATTTTATATTTATATAAACCATACATTTTCATAAGGTAGTGAATATAATTAATAAATAATTATTTAATTACTTGGTTATATCTTATTATATTAAATAATAATTTTTTAATAATATATCATTGTCTTGTAGTATTTAGACAAGCGTGTAGTGTAAGCTATCAAAGAAAGTATATCTTGCATGAAACTCAAGATAACTGGATTTTGTTTTCATTAAAACTGATATAATATATTATAAAAAATTTAAATTATTGAGTTATTATATCACGGTTGACACTCCTTTCCATCATAAAGTCTAAGACTTGAAAAAAAGGAAATACCTAAGTCCAAAATGATTCATCCTTTGAAGAAACATAAAAAATCTACAAATTCATGATTATGGATTTGATCTCACTTGGTTCATGCAATTTCCAGCATGTTCACACAAGTATACTTGCGCGCTGCCCAAATGGTCGCACTGGTGACTTCCGCGCCCTCATTGAAAATCGGCCAGCGTCTTCTCCAGCCTATAAATACCCCTAGTGGGCCCCCCTTTTCGAAGAGTAATTTTTTCCAGAATTCATATATAGAGCTCTGGACACCCAAGTCTCTTCTTCAGGTCTCCGAACACTTCTAAGGTAATTCATTACCTAGAATGGAAGGTCTAAACAAGAGAATTAAGGTCAAAGTGTTAGAATTCACTAACACTTGCGCGCCTAAGGTGTTTTACCCTTAGGTGAAATAAACATACTTGCGCGCTGCCCTACTTCTTCACCAAAACTTGTGCGCGTCTCTTCTGGAAGTACCTCAGGATAATTCTAAAGGCTTTGGTCAAGGAACGCCCAAGTGGGACCCTAATGGTTAACAATCACGCAAGTACCCATGTGTCGTGCAGGTATACCTATGCGACTAGGACTTGCGCGCCCACGCAGTACCTACGCGCCTGCCAGGACTTGCGCACCCCTGCCTTTTTGGGTGCCATTCTTTCCCATTTTACCCCTTTTATACCATTACACCTCTCCTATTCAAGAATCAGTCTTTAATACAGTCTTCAAAGCCATTTATGGCATGTTTTCTTGATTAAATTCCTTATCTGAAAGGAATTCTATGGAATATCTCTCAAAACATAGTGATTTACACATATTTATGTCACTAAAGATTGAGATTTCATTCATTCAACCACATCCTTTAAAGATGAGAGAACCCCTTAACATGGGATTCCTTTTGAGGAGTAAGCCTCAGTCTCAAATATGGGAATCCTCTTCAGGAATAATCCCCAACCATAATTCTCTTAACCTAGGATTCCTTTTCAGGAGTAATCCCCAGTCTCAAATATGGGCCTCCTTTTCAGGAGTAAGTCTCAGTCATAATTAATTTTGGGAATCCTCCTTAAGAGTAAGCCCCAAGTCCCCTAATCTGGGAATCCTTTTCATGAGTAAGCCTCAATCTTAAAAATTCCCAAATATGGGCATACTCCTTAGGAGTAAGCCCCAACCATAATTCTCTTAACCTGGGACTCCTTTTCAGGAGTAAGTCTCAAGTCCTCATTAACATGGGATTCCTTTTCAGGAGTAAGCCACAGGTCCCTTAAAATTTTCAAGTTCCTTAACCTGGGCCATCTTCTCAGGAGTAAGCCCCAACCTTAATCTCTCTTAACCAGTATTAATTTTTTTTTGATCTGGGCCTCCTCCTCAGAAGTAAAACCCAATCATAAGTCCCCTCATAACTTGGGCATCTTCCTTAGGAGTAAACCCCAATATTAAAGTATCCAAATATCCATGAAGTACATATACCATTATGGACCCTGTTCCTGGATTTCTTCCCTGAATTAAATCTTAATCTTTATCTATTTTTGAGAAGTCATACATACATAAGCCCCACATAATTGCATATTTCATGGAATAACTGTTTGGTTTCATCAATACCTCTTGTTTCTCACACCGAGCATGACTCACGTTATCTTAGAGTTTAAAAGTAATCATTACATCTTTCTTTGATCCATCAATCATGCATAAACATCATACTCCCTTACTCAAACTACGTGGGTTTTAATTCCTTCTCCAAAACAAAGGATACGTAGGTAGCCCATCTGCGGGTATGATGCCAACTCTAAAATAATAAATGTCCTTTTAAATGACAATAAACTTCAAGTGCCCCACTAAGTGGATTTAAAAACAGTATGATCATCATAATGACCAAGAGACTTTTATGTTTTGAAGGATACTATCAACTAAGAATCTATAAACAAATACAGATGATTCTCTATTGATGAAGAACCTCGAAATACATATAAATATTCTCTAAATTTCCTACATATCAATCATTGATTGTCAAATATAAAGGAAAACTCATTTTATACTTGGTAATGTAATAAGGATTCACGAATATAACTTAAATCTATAAACAGAGTCCCAGAGAAGACAATAATTCCCCTCAAAGAGGTGTGATGAGTCCGACCTCTCATCCTTTCATCTAATACAAATTCCTAATCCTCATAAGTCCACAAATAATGAGTGCATACCTTTGGAAAGTAGGTTCAAATGGATATGGAATCATTGGATGTTTCCGGTTCTACAAACAAACCCATTAGAAACCGTTTAGAATGTTTGAATCTTAAATCAATGAGATCATCCCCAATTCTAGAGGGAAACAATCACCCTTTACAGTTGGTGTTACGTGTAGTGGAAGCGAAGCCAATGTTTCCTGTAAGTCAAGCCAAGTTGCTGTCATGTAAAAGGAATTTTTTAATTAGTGCAATAAAATACCTCAATGAAAATTAATTTATTCAAAAAAATGAGTTCCCAAAAACTCAGGGTATTAAATTCTACCCCCGTAAAAAGAATTTTTTCCCATGAAATTCTTGTGTGTTTTGAAAGGATTTATTTTTGAAAGTTTCTTTCCCCAAATCTCATATCTTAAAAATGAATACTAAAACATAATTAAAAAAAATTGAATCATAATGGTTACCCAAAGTAAAATTTAAATAGGTTTCCACATATTAGAACATAGGTGGGATGTGAAAACCTAGATATGGAAGAGAAATCTAACTTTTTTATTCTGATAGAGAGTGATAGAGAACTTGGTTAGGATAATGTTAATAGTCATAAATCTATAAATATACAATTATTTAAGGGACCATTAGATTCATTGGAAAATATGGTACTAGGATAACCTTTTCAATTTCAATATATTTTCCCTAAGGTTGAATAATTTTCAAGAGAAGTTATACTTACTTGATTTCATTCCATTTCATAAGTAAAATATCTTATTTTGGTCATGAATTGACCCATTTTAACATTACATATTTCTCCAAATAGAAAGGTTAATTTTTCAATCATGAAGTAATAATAAGATCATGAGATCCATGATTAGTCATCCCATATCTATTTTGTTACCATCAACACAAATATTTTAGAGAATGTTATCCAATATTCATAAATCCCCATGAGGTTAGATAATAATTTTATCTCACAAACTTCATTTGAAGTTTAACTTAAACATCCAATAAATGGTTAAACTTATAACCCTTATGAATGAAGAAAATAAAAAAGCTTATATATAATGAAACTAAATTAGTTTAATATTTATCCCCAAATATCAAAGAGTATCTATTAGTTATTACATTCCAAACATGTGAATATCCTCAACGTAAATTCTTTTGAAACATGGTAATGACCTGAATTGACATAAATCCTTATTGAAACCTGTATGATTCCTCATTACAAAAGTTACTAGATATATTCCTTAAATCTATTAAGTTTTAAAATCTATCAATGATAACATAGACTAATTGGTCAATATATCATTTTTTAGTTCTAAGGTAATCAGTTATATCTAATTTACATTATCCAAATTAATAATCTCTTTTTCCAAGAGAAACATAATTTTCTCTACATCTTGATCAAATTAAGGGTTACCTTACCTTAATAAAAATATCTCCTTTCTAAGTCTTCATCACTATTAAAATTATCCTTTTAAAAATTTGAAGAAACTTAAACTGAAAATATTTACATATTTCATGATTCATATAACATAATATTTGAAATCCAAAACATAAGTACTTAATTTATCCATGTTTATTCTTAAAACATTACATTAGGTTTTTAAACTTATTCCTTAACACCTCTTTCATAGAATATATAAATCAAGTATAAAGGTTCCTCAACCTCAATCTAATAATGCTTCTTATGATTAATGTAAACAATAATTGAAGAATAAAACATACCTTTCATATTCCCTTTGTGTTCTCTTTATCTTCAAAAGTATAACTAATAATCATACCACCTTTCTTATTCTATTTATGTGATTTTCACATGGGAAATTAATTTTCATAATTTCCATAATTTTCCTATATGAAATATTAAATTTTAACCATGTTCCTTCTAGTTACTTCCAATTACTAAAACTAGAAAGCATTGGATGAGAAACACATATCATATAATAAAACCACATAACCTAGAAAAATTACTTATAGGATGTTTAAATTATGGAAACTTTCTTTAATATAAGAAAACATGGGTTTATCTTAGGTTATCAACAATAATATTATATTAAAATCCTTCATAATGGTTTGTGAAGAGTATTTGAATTTCTAAATCATATCCCCTGAGAGTGACAACCCATGTGTGTAGAAAGGCCCGTTGTTGTGTACCGGATTACCCCAAGTCAGGTCCGGAGCATCTTGTCAAAGTAATTAATTGTTGGTACCTCTGTTATAGTGCCAAATACCCATGTAGTATCATGACAAGGATTTATTTCTTGGAAAAAACTCACTCAATCCTTTATCAAAATTTTGGGACATTTTCCAACTATTTTTTTATCCTAAGACTTATCATTAGGGACATCCATAAACACATTCTTAAAAATACCTGTAGGGATCCCATTATGGGTTTCTTATCATAGTTTCTAATGGTTGAATAAACCTTTACATTGATACCAACTATAGAGAACCCAAATTATCATACATGGATATTACATAATCTTAGCTTAATATTCAGTACATTAAAAAAATACATGTTCAAAGACTGTAATAGTTTAGTGTCATTGGAAACATTGAACCAAAATCCTCAATACTAAGGAAATATATTCAACATATCCCATAAAAATATCCACCTTTATTAAATATACCTAAAATATGGGTAAAAATTATATTTAACATCATTTGATTAATTTAAAACATTTTTGAAGTCATTTTTAGAAATCTGGGTTTGGAAAGAACACATATTTACGAACAAATGTAGAAATAAAGTCAGATTTTCATATATTTTTATCAGTTATTATAAGTGACAAGGAATGAAAAAATGGTACAAATACATTAATATATAATGAAAAAACATAGTATAAGATAATTCATGAGTGTTCTTGAGAGATGGATCATGAGATGTCATTAATTGAAGCATAATCGTAACCAATTTCAATAAATGATGAGATTATTTCACTAGACTCTTACCGCTTGGTAAATTAGAGTCATACACTATATATAAGAAAATAAAATTTCATTAATTCTATAATATGATGAAAAAATAAGATTCATGATATAATATTTCCAAGGGTAGTGTATATACCACACAATAAATGTGAGCGGTGAATAAGGCAAGTATCTCACGATAATAAAAGGTGAGATGAAATACCCTTACCTTAACCTTACTTCTACTATGTGGTCTTTATCCTCCTGTGTTGTGGTTTAAAATAAGTTTATAAATTATAAAATAACCATAAAAGTTTTTATAATATTATATATCATATTATTATAACATCCTATTACCTATTTTTTAACAATCTTTAATTATTTTTACTGTTTCAGGTTTTAATTTCCTAGTTTTCTCAAGTGTATTTTGACTTATTATTTCCTTCTCAAATTACATATATCATTATTTAAAAATATCCAAGATTTAAACCATGACCTAAAAATCTTATATATCCAGTAAATATGTGTTAATAATAATTTATAAAATTTGGATAAAATAAATTAAATGAACCATTCATGAAGACAGTAGGTCATACGAACATATGAATACTAGTTTCATTTCATTGTTTTATTAAATTAATTAAAAGTAAATGATATATGTATATTATAGTTATAATATCATATAGTTTTATGTATGTCACATAGGTTTATTAATACCATCCTTTTTTACATTCATTGCATGGAATGAATGAGTCACATCGCTTTGAGGGGGTGGTAATCCACACTTCCTCAAATGGAATTATCATATTTATACAAGATGGAAATTATAAAGTAATGTTATAAATAAAAATTGAAGAATAATAAATAAATTTTATACATCATACATATCATATATAAATTTGGTGTTCATCATAATGGACACAATGAGAGGTGGTAATGGAAAAATGAACAATTATCATTTTGTGAGGAAGTAGTTCTCCTTACACAGAAAAAATATGTTTGTTACCCATTAGACGGAGGTTTGTGTAAGTATAAGTAGAAATAATAACATAAAAAACCGATAATATTTATGATACTGGGTTTTTATGAAATTATGGAATAAGTAGATTATAGGGATTGGAGAATAAAATGAAAGAAAAGATATCATTGGAAAATGTTATCTTAAAATCAGATAACTCCTTTTGGTTTATACCAAAGGGATTTCATGGAAGGATTTTTTTCAAAAAGGAGGATTCAATGTCTATGGTAGGGTTGTTGGGAAGATATTATTTTATATATTTTCTTAACATATTTTGTTTTAGAGTTGTGATTAAGTGGAAGATGTGGTGGCATTTTATAGTATAGGAGGAGTGAAACTCTTGTAATATTTTGAAAAAGGAATTATTTACATTTTTCCATATTTAAAGTTGCTATAATAATGGACCTAATTCCATAAAATTGAGTATAGGGTCGATATATGTCCATAAAATAGATCTTGTAAAAGTTTATAGGTCTTTTTGGGCCTAAGGGTTAAGGCTTAGTCACTTATTATGCTTTATTTAACATTAATCACTGTAATTAATTTTAATCACATTCCATAATATATTTGGTAAATTTTTTTGACTTATTATAAATTATAAATTATTCTGATTTCAAATATGGAATCCATTTTTTTAAATTCCAATCACATAAGTTGCATAAATTAATTTAAAATTCATCATGTAGGAGGGATGAGAATTTGGGTTTTTAAAGTAAAAATGTTTGAAGATTTTATATATTTTTATAGTCAATTTTAAATTAAAATTGATTCCAGTGAACTAAATTGTATTTATTGATAAAAATATTATATAATGAAACTTTAAAACCAATCTAAAACCCAATTTATCCTTATAAATAACTTATATGGAAAATCAGTCTTGAATTAACAAATATTTATTTTTCATTATTCACTATAAAAGGAAACTTCAATAAAAAATACCAAAAATTGACCATAAGGAAAATTTTATTTTTTTCATAAAAATGTTAAGTTTATTTTTACACATTAAATTAAGAAAACGGTCAAATTTTGGAATTAAAATTGGTACTCTATTAATAGGTTGTATGTTTTCCTTTATAAAAATATTAGTTTTTATGTGTGAAATTGGGTTTCTTCTTATTTTTATGCCTATCAAACCTAATGAATGAATATAAAATATATTTTATTGAATACTTGAAAAATATATTTTATTAAAATCAGTCACTAATTGTGATTAATTTTGTTTATCAAGAAAAAACTTCTTTGGAAGCTTGAAAATAATAATAATATTTCTTTTTATATTCATTTTGTTCTCAGTTTCATTTGTAATTAATTGGTAACCAGTGAATTAATTTTATATTTATTTAAAACATAATGTTTCATAAGTTAGTTAATACTATTCATGACTACTAATTTAATTGCTAGGTTATATCTTATTATATTAAATAGTAATTTTATAATAATATATCATTGCCTTGTAATATTTAGTATTGTGTGTAGTGAAAACTATCGAAGAAAGTCTCTCTTGCATGTAATGAAATATATCTAGGTTTGGTATGAATTTCAATCCGTAGAATATATTTTATTTATTTAATATATTAGATATATTATAAATTATTGGGTTATTATATTCTGTTTTACATTTGGTATTGTGTGTAATGGACGCCAAGTCTCTGTTTTATGTAATGCAATCCAAGTTGGTTTCGTATAGTGCATACCAAGTTGGTGTCATGTGAAAGGAATGTTTTACTTAGTGTAATACAATACCTCAATGAAAATTAATTTATTTGTAATAAATTAGTTCACAAAAACTCAGGGTGTTATAGGGAGGTTGATTACATTAATGTTTGAATTCTAGTGTTTAACTATTATTATATTATCTGTAAAAACTGCGTGAGACACAATTAATTTAGAGTGAAAGTGGTTAATATATATATAATGGAATATGTGGATAAAAATTTTACGAAGGAAACATATTTAAAACAAATTTATCTATGTTCTTGATCAAAATGATATGTAGTCGTCTATCATTTTACAAGAAACAAAAATAGTATTTTGGTGACCAAAAACATGATTAATATAATAATTTATGTGAGTTTCATACTTCAATGAAAATATTAACAGATAATATTGATAATCATATCATAGACATGGTCTTTGCCTTGAATAATGATCATGAGGAAGAAATTTGGGAAAATAATCCTTTAATAATTTCCTAATATTAACGGTAACATATATTTATTTTTTATTATTTTTAATTTTCATAAATTTATATATATATTAGATTAATTTTTTAGAATACATATTATAAAAAATAAGTTAAGTAGTTTTCTTTAATATTAGTTCATTTTTATGTCGAGGTGGATTATGGAAGAGCAAGGTGGGGAGAAGAGGCAAGTTGATGTTTATCTATCCATCAAAAATCTTGATTACATTAGAAAAAATGATATTTTTCACATTTTATGGAGAAATAACCAAATGTGGAGGATTGAACACCTCATTAAGCTTTTTGATCAAAGAGAAAGTATTTACAGTTGGTCTAGGTAGCATGGAATCTCATTTTTTCATAAATTGATTCTCCTTCATTAAGAAGGGTTACTAAAAAGGGGAGAATAACATATGTCTCAGGTAAATATGATGTAGTTGAGGAATGTGTGAGGCTTCGTAATTATTTGGTTATTTCCTGGGTCTTGGCTCTAAAAGGGGTGAAACTATGTGTGTTCAATGAGATTTCATAAAGGATATTATAAGTCTTGGGTTTTGATGAATGGTGGATGAAGACTATGTGAAGTGGGTTCTAACATGTTTAATCTCCCAAAAATGAGTAAAAGTAGAGAGCATGCAGCCTAGTATCAGTCTCTCTGAAGCTTGGTTTTCTTCTAATTCAGGAAAGGGATAAGAATTTAGATCTTAGTAATTATAGAAATACTCATAATCAGGTATGGATCTGAATTTGAAAATTAATTTGGTTGTACTAGCATCCAAAACTTATTTGGTATATTTCTTCCTTTTATGGGAATTCTAGAAGGATAAACTGAAAAATAGACAAAAAAGGTTTTTCCATTATACCAAGATCCTTATGGAGGGGGATATGTCTACCAAATTTTATGGAGAAGTTATATTGACAATGTGGGATGATATCATTAATTTAAAGATTCAATATGCTAGAAAGATAATATTGTTTTTTGGAAATTCAATTGCCTTGGGAATCATACCTATGTATGAAAAAGTGACAAAATCGGAAGCATATATAAATTAAGGGGGAATGATGATGTCACCTATTGTAGGATGAAAGGGAAATAAAAGACCCATTTTCTTGAATCCCATGATCTATATTCTGGACTATCTAGTGGTGGAACCACTAGTCTGTTGTCTATGGTTGTGCTAATAGAATATATCCCCATGAATGATGACAGTGATCACTCTGATATAAATCCTTTATCCCCTGTAATTTAGGTCAAGGAGCTCAATGATATTGTATCTTTAATTGGTATTACTAAAGTTGATGTAGCTGTGAGAATGAATTTTTCAAAAAAAGATTCTATAGAATATCCTATAATAGAGGACTATTTTTTGGAGGAATTAAAGAATGTGGAAACAGCTATCCCTACTTTGAATGATAGTGATGACTTTGGTTGTCTTGACGAAAGAAATGTTCATACATCTAGAAAGTCCACTCATCAGTCTATTTTTTGATTCTATTTGTGTTGTTCATGAGGATGTTCTCCACACATCTGAGAAGGCCTATATCACTTTGAGTGAAATATACACTCCTAGGTTGTTTTCAATGGGATGTTATCAAGAATATGAGAGGAATAATAGTTTCTTCGATATAGATATAACTTTTGATCCCTGAACGGAATTCCATTTAAATGTGTTGGTATATAGTATAAATAATTTAACCTATATTGATTCCCATACTGAGACAGAAATCAAATTTTCATAGGTGTCATCATAAAAAATAAGAGGAAGGAGTACTTCTGTTATTATCTATCAAGATCCTACTAAATCAACCAATAAATTCACCCCTTTATGTTGTGTTTTTTTGATGAGGATACTGAATATCTGGAATATTTCTTGAAAAATAAGATTTCAATAGATCTAGCAATTTATCGTGGTAATTTTTCTAATCTAGATATTGATCTAGTTGATGGAAGATCTGTGGAACCTTCAACATCTAAAGTGAAGAGGTCAAATGCAAAATGAAAAAAATTAGAAAACAACAACTAGATGGCCCCTATAAATATCTCAGATCTCTTCATAATTTAGGTCCCATACTAGAATTTATAAGGTCTTGGGAATTATCTCATAGTCATAGACCTTAGGCAATTTTCCGTTAAAAAAACCGATTCTTATTGGCTTTGATAAGCCAAAAATGAGATTCAATAGTTAGAAATATTTTAAGTGGGATTTCCTCGTCTACTCATTTTTCTCTAAATCATGATATATTGTCTCTTAATTATGGTAGTAAAGATCATCATTTAATCACTCTTTCTATTAGAATGAATGGTATTGACATTTTATTTTCTTTTTTCTATTACTTTAATATTTATTCATAAAAAATAGACCTTTAAAGGGGTATGGAATGAATCTATGAGAATAATGGGTAGATTTGGGTCATCTTGGGTGACTTGAATACTATTTTAAGACTTGAGGAAAATATTTGAAGTAATTTTAATAGGCTGGTAGCATTTGAATTCTCTAATTTCATTGATAAGTGTGGCCTAGTTGAAATTTATTTAGTTGGAGATGATTACACTTAGAGTTGATACACTGTTAATGGGAGGAAATCAAGTAAAATAGATAGATGTTTTGTATAACTGGATTAAAGAAATGATGCTATTAAAATATCTGGTCTCACTCTATATAATATTTAATTGTACTATAACCCTCTATTGATATAAATTTCAATTAATAAATCAATTTTATCCCTTATGCCTCTCAAATTCAATAATTCATGCCTTATAGTGCCTGGTTACAGGGAAATTATCATGAATTCTTGGTAGGATAAATCCTTTGGTACCCCCTTACAAATCTTGGTCACTAAGATGAAAAATATTAAATCGAGGCTTACGTGATAGAGTAAAACATCCTTCTACAAGATTTATCTTGATATTAAGGAGATTCAAAATAATCTATTATAGTGTCAAGGTATCAATAAAAATAAAGTGGTTCCCTCTCTGATTGAGATGAAATCCATCCACAAACTTCAGGATTTAATATCTCTCAATAAAAATATTCCACAAAACCAATACAAAATCACATGGTTGAAGGAGGGAGATATAAATTCAAATCTATTTCATTTAATTTCTAGGGAGAATAAGGTTTTAAGAGGTCTCACTATCCTCAATATAAATTGGGAATATTTTAGATCTGAAAATGAAATATACAATGATGTACCAAGATATTTTGAAGATTTTTATGTGGAAAAAGGAGATGAAGACACAAGAAAATTCTCAGTAATATAACTCCTAGTCTTGATGACCTTTAAAACATAATTATAGTTTAACCACCTAATGAAAAAGAAATAAGAGATGCCTTTTTTTTATCTAAATGTTTCCAGTGTTGTAGGACCTGATGGGGTTTATAACAAATTATTTATGTTCAATTGGGTCATTGTTCACACTCAGGGAACTAATTCCATGTGAGAATTTTTCAATCATGCATCTATTCCTTATTGAGTGAAATCCAAATTAATTTATTTGATTTCTAATAAGGATAATGTTATATACATTAAGGGCTTACAAACTATTGCTATTGGAAACTCAATTCTAAAAGTGATAAAAAGATCATGGCTGTTAGATTGGGAGAGATTGACAAGGGATTTATTATTTCTAACTTGTTTAGGGTTTTCCAAATAAATAACATTCAAAACTATCTTTGTAATACAAAAAAATGTGTTAACATCATGAGGAAAACGTTGAAGTATTGAAATATTCCTCTTAAACATGTTATGTCCAAGTATTTTGAAATAATAAAATGAAAGTTAATCTATTCTATTCTAAGAATACACAAGTTTTCTATTAATTTTATCATCTTGGTCCACAACATCCTCAAGAGTTCCAGGTGGATTATTCTTATCAATGAGTCCCATAGGGATTTATTTCAGTTATCCAGAAGGCTGAGGTAAGTGGATCCCTTCTCTCTGATTCTTTTTTCGGTAGCTAAAGATTATTTGAATTCTTATCTTAATGACCTTGTCCATGATAATCTTTACCGGAAAATAAAGGTTGGAATATGACTCCTTTCACCCTCACACCTTCTGTATATTGATGAAATTATTTTTTGGGTATCTAAAAAGACCACCATTTGTTATATTAAAGCAATATTTGGGTACTGTGAAGAGGTTTCTAGATATGTTATTTTCTATAATAAGTTGTCTATGGTCTTTTGAGAGGGAGTGTCCATATATGAACAAAAAATAAATAAATAGGGATTTTGGTTTTAAGAGAGTATCTCTTACCTTCACCAACCTTGGGGTTCCCCTTTATTGGGTAGGGTTAGAAGGTGTCACATAGATAACATATAATCTATAATTATAAACTAAAGGGAAAAATGGAAAGGAAATTCTATGTCTCAAGAAGGGATGATTTTTCTAGTAAAATTTGTGATAAAATATATTTTTCAATTATTTTTCTTCATATATATGGCCTAGAATTATTATTTAGATGTTTTTTATTCTTCTTCATACCTTTTTATATACATGATCTATTCATGAGGTTATTATGTAATCCTGGAAATAACATCTCAATGTAATAGATATGGAAGGTTTGGGAATATGGGGTCTTAGAATCTTTAAAGAGGAACTTCTCAAAAAATTCACTTGGAACCTCCCCAACTCGAATGACTCCTCACTGGATTTTATCTCTATAATATTTGTCACTAAATTGAAAAGTGGTAATTCTATGTGCATACCATAATCTGTCTGGCCAACTATTACAAAATATTACAAAGATATTATGCAATGTTCAAAGTGGATGGTTTGTAGGAAATCATCTTTAATGTGTTGGATTACTTCATTAATTTCAAGGACAATAATTTAAGATGTGGATATTCATTAATCTATAAAAGATATGTAAATTATTTATTTACATGGAAATTTTAGTGCAAAATAGTAGCTTCCATTTGAAATCAGTATGGCGATTAATATATATGATTATAATGATAGGGGAACACTAATTTGGACACCAAGTTTGACTGGTAAATTCAATACTAGGGAGTGTTATAGGAATAATTGTGATGAATCTACCACAATTACCTTATGTATTATGGGATTCTAAAATCCTTATATTTCACTTGCTACTATGCTGCTTCTTCGGAGGATATTGAGGCAATGGATAGCACTGCAAAGGTTGATCCAATATTTAGGGATTAAATTTTCCCCTACCTTCCATATTTGTCTCAAAGATGATGGAACAATTGATATCCTATTTGTCTATCGTGGTTTTAAATGCAAGTTGCGGACTTATATGCATGATGTATTTGGATGAAAATTTTATTTTATAGTTTTGATGAGATGATAATCTCCATTAATAGGGGTGGATGTAGTGACCAGGTTTAGGTTCTTCTGAACACTGCTTCATCTATTATAATTTCATATATATGGAAGTAATGGAATGTGATAGATTTTGAGAATCATTTTCCCCCATTACTTTCTGGAATTAGTGCAATTTAGAGTGGAATCATGATTGCATCCAAAATTCAAACTGGATAAATAAAAAATGATTTTTTATGACAAGGTATTCTAGAGATATTTTGGTGTTAATATTAGGGTTAGGAAACCATTTGTGACTATGTTTATTAGATGGAACCCTCTGATCTAAGAATGGTATAGAGTTAATGTGGATAGAGAATCTTAAGTTGCATCGGGGCCCTCGGGTTGTGGTGGTACCATCTACTTTCATCAGGTCTATTTTAAAGGATTATTTTATTATTCCTTCCTGAATTGTTATGTAAATGAAGATGAATTTTGGGATATGATCAAGGTGGTCAGGTATGATATCCATCATGGTCGGCGGGATCTATGGATAAAATCTAATTCAAGTGCAGTGGTGAAAATTCTTAAATACCACTCCCAAAATATCCCATGAAGGATGCTTCTATATTGTATTGATTTCATTTGGATTCGAGATCATCTCTATATATATGTTACATATGTTCATAGGGAAGAAAACTAGATTATTTATGCTCTTTCGAAGAGGGAAATTGTGGATGCCTCCTAAAGATGGTCCTTTGTGATCCCAAAATTTTGGTCCATTTGGGTTGAAGTGGATTCTTATGGTGACACAAATACCTTACCTTTTGAACCCCCTTATAATTCTCATCTTTTTTATTTTTATTTTTAATAAAAAACTTAGGAGCTGTCCTACCTACCTTCTAATCCATCTAACTTAAATTTTTTGTTTGTATTAGTTTAGTCTACCATATTTTCCCTTACCTAACTATGAATTTTTTAAATTTATGGAAAAAATATTAACTTTAATATAATATGTTAAATAAAAACAAAAAATGTATAAATGATTATATTCAAAAAATATTATTTTTGGTCTGAAAATGGTGTAATATGTTAAATAAATTTTACTATTCACACTCCATTTTTGGATTTCATTTATGGTATTTCATCTTTCATTAATGATGTTAGAATTTTAGTTAACTACATTAACAAATATGAATAAAAATTTAATTAGTTTGGTATACTTTTTGTGGGATTATTTTTCATTTTGTATATACTTTTATATTTAATCGTTGGATTTGTATATCTGTGTACTAATTGTTTGTTATTCACACACCATATTTGGATTTTTTTCACTCAATTATTGGTTTTTATCTCTCATTGAAATTTTTAGTAATTTATTTAAATAATTTAAAAAATATATGTAAAGATATATTTATTTTAGTTTACTTATTGTTTGAGCAGCTTTAATTTTGTATTTACTATTATATGTAATAATTGGATTTATATATTTCTTTACAAATTTTTTATTAATTTGAGTTGTAGGATAATGGAAGAAAAAGCGTCTAATCCACCACGTACATATGGAGAAGACTGTACACTTAATTCTAAGGAGTATCATACATATACTACAATTGAGGAACCTTCTCATACTTCTGTACATGAAACATCTCCTTATACCAGGGAAAAAGAGTTTGAGGTTTGGTTAACATGGAGGCACTGGTTTATCAAAATTAGTAGTTTATCATAGTTGAGACCAAATGACAAAAGTTGATTTTAATGATACTAATTTCTCTAGGGATCAAAATTCAAAAAAAATTAATAATTTTGTTGTAGTGAAACCTCGAGGAAAAGATAGTATTTTGATTTCTAATTAGAGAATTATTATTAATGTGACTCTATCTCAATTATGGGATTCAATTTTGGTAAGCTCATTTTTTGTTATTTTACTTTTCATGAACTGTTTTTTAATATGGGTTTTCCCTTCTTATCAGATGACATATGATATAACAGATAATAGAGGAGTTTTTAAGAAATGTTTAGGTTTTGATTCCAGGATATGGAAGGTTTTTTAATCAACCCATTCATCATAATTCATTTTTGGGGGTAGACAACATCAAAATCCATGTGATATATATCCATTTTCTGATGAAGATACAAGAACGATATTTTTTTAAAGTAGAAAAAAGAAGAATTTTTAGTATGTTTATTGTTATATTTTAGTGATTGTTAATATTAATAATCATATTAATGATTTAATTGTTCTTAATTTTCAATAGATTTGAAGATCTCATCCGGAGATCCACTCCAAAAATATATTCACGTGTACTTTATCTCATTGAGGGTATGTATTATTAGAAGAAAAAATGATAGATAAAAAATTCATAAAATGAGAGGTGAGTCTTCAGGCATTGAAGAGGTTGAACCTCCACCCCAAGGATAGAAATACCAAATTAAAGAGGGATTTGATGATAAAAAAGAGAAAATATCTTAAGGAAGAGTCAAGGGTTGTATCTGATAGGATTATAAGAAATATTTTATTCATTCATGTCCTTTAGGTTAAATAAAATATATATTTTTAAATTCAAAAATTAAATTTTAAAATATTCTATACAGGATTCCCTTGATGTGCATAACACATGTTGGACCTTTACGGCTGAGGATGAGAAGGATATTTTAGCTACGACATTGGGAAATCCCGAACTTCTGGTCCATGTATGTGGACACCCAACATGGGTATCGGAAAGAAAAGTGTTTGTTTTTCATTAAACTTCTTCAATGGATGAATTTATAAAATAAAAGTAGAATATTTGGAAGCTAAATTTAAGGATATGGGTGAGAAAATAAAGGAAAATATCGAAGTTTCAATATAGTTTATGTTTAAAGACATGGAAATAAAATCTCATGATATTGATACCACTCCTCAACCTCTATATTAATTTTAAACTCCTTCATGTCATCCTAAAGATACCACTCCTCCACCTCCTCCTACTTATCCTACTCCTACACCTCCTCCTAAAAAACTTCCCATTTATTGTGAGTTATATGTTAAGGATACCCACCACCATATTGTCACATATGGGATTATATATCATATTAGAAATATATTTCATCATAAATCGGTAGAGATATTGAATCATAGCATAACATTATAAGATATTATAGATTTATTAGTAGAAATAACAATTTCTACATATGACTTCAGTATGTTTGGAAAAAGTGTCATCAATTTTTTAGATTGACCAATTAGACATGTTCGAAAAATTACCATTGTCATATGTGGCGAGTATACTATTTATTTCATATTGGTGAATTTTTTTTATCATTATAATGTTTATATATTTATCTATGTTTATAGGAATAATTTTTAGGTATATATATATTATATAGTCAATGAAAAATATTGGATTGTAGGACTTCAGATATAACTTATTCTACTTTTAGTAGATTATCAACATATTCAAATTCTTTGTTAGATATTTATGTTATTCCAATGGAAGATAAAATTTTTGGGTGTTAAATGACTATGATTATTTTTAAAAAGGATATCATGGATATTTTAAATGAAAATGAGTTTAGAATGAACATGATGTCAATTTTTTCAATGTAAGTCAAATATCATATATCTTTAAGCTATTTTAATTTTTTTAAACTATATACCTATTCTTATTTTTTGTTAGGTGGATTTATAAAATTTATATGTATAATGATAGGAAATTAATATGTAGATTTATGGACGCATAATTTATTTCACCTATAGAGAGGACAATGAATGATGTAAAAAAAATAATTTATATTTGTGAAAGAATTCAATAGTATTCAATTATTCACTGTTTCGTATTTCTTTATCTTCAAGTTTATAAAACATATATCTCATAATGTTTTATATCTCTTTGTAGAATATTAACTCCCATTAATATATTTTTATAGTATTCCCCATTGGTTCTTGGGTGTAATTTTTCCAAGAGAGAAGACACTTTAATGTCTATGCTCTATCCTTGATGAACTACAAGATAATTTTAAGAATGTATTAATCACATATGTGTGAGTATTTTAATTATTATATATATTATAATGAAATTTAAATTTATATCATACACATTATTTTCAAAAAATTAATGAGATTAATTTATAGAGACAAAAAGAAAGAGGAGTGAAAAGATCATATCTGTACAAGTAAAGGTGAATTTTCATTTAATGTTAGCAAATTTTGAATGTATGAACTTAAAAAGTTATTTAACAATTAAAATTTATTTTCAAAAAAAAGTTTCATCAACAAGGAGTAATTTAATGTGGATATTGTTTTCTAATATTTTTATATTGAATAATTTGAATCAGGACACTTACAAAATTTTAGAAGGTTATATCTTTTTATTAACTTTTCCTTTAATTTTTTAATCATTTTATTTAGAATACATGATAAATGATTCATTTTTAATTTGTAGCTTATTTATAAACCTCAACCTAATAATGGAAATTATTTAAGACACTTCCAAATTGAATGGGAAAATTATTTCATAGGTATGATTGGGCATTAGTTATTTGTAATATAAATTGTAAAGTATAAATTTAAAATTCGAAATGTTTTTGTTGTTTTTTTGTCACTGGTATGATAGAATAAATTTTTGTGTTTCTATAATTCTAAATTATTTTAATATTGATTCTACACTACTATGAGGGATTAATTTACTATTCTTATTAAAAAAATTATTTTTCACATCAGTTATTTTATAACTCATGTGAAATATATTTATCATGCCTATTTTTCTAAAAAACCAATATGATAAATGGTTTTTGATGTTAGTATCTATATAACTATTTGTGGAAAAATGAATATAAAATATTTTTTTAGGATGTTTTCCATAATTGTTATAAAAAATTTATGTTAAAATCATTTTATAATTTTGTTTTTAATAAAAAATGTAAAAAGTTGTTTTACACCTTTGTTTTATGAAAATAGACACATAAAACCTTATCTAGATATGTTTTTAGTCTCCTTTTTTTATGGTCTGTTTTTAGAAAAAATGATGTTAAAAAAATATAATATAAATTACCAAGTCATTTATTAAAAAACTGATGAGATAAACTATTTATAACATCATTTTTTTATAAAAACTCAACTTATAAAATAAATTTCACACTAGTTTTCTATAATATATGTGAAAAACCTCCTCCAAATTCTTTTTTATAATATCTATTACTTTTAAAATTATTTAAAACCTTATTTAAAACATCACAAAAAATAATTTCATAGGTTAATCGACATTATAGAAAATAAAATATACAAAGTTAAATGCCTTTTTTCTCTATTAAATAATAGTTAAAATTTATTTTAACAAATCCTTGAATTTTTAAAAGGTTTTACTAGTGAATATTTTTTTTCTTTCCATACGATTCACTTTTGAATCTTTTTATGGAAGTTTAAAATAATGTTTTTTCATATATGAATTGAAATTATTTTATCGCCATTATGAACATTATTATTTAATAATATACCTATATAGGTTTTCATGATTTTTTAATCAATGCTGTATTCTTATTAATCTATGAAATTTTCATTTTAAGGGTTTTTAGAGGAAATTAGATTTTATCTTTTTTGTGTGAAGCACAAAAGGCCTACATATGTTTCAAATAAAATATTTTATGAAACTGTAGGATATAAATGTGATATTCTATGTGTTTTTGATTATTTATAGTCCTTGGATATTGTTTATAGTTATAGGTGAGCCTAATATATCCCTCCAATGCATTGAGTATTGATTTATTTATCTAGAGAATTATATTGGAATTAATTGAGTATATTATTCCATTTGTATTGGTTTTTTAAGGGCTCTATGAATATGATGTCCCATGGAAACTATATGAATTTTCTATGCTTGTAAAAGAGATTATATGAAAATGTTTTTATTTTAATGGGTAAGGAAATTATTTTATGATTTAATAATGTTTTTGAAAATATTAAGATGGAAAGAATGTTTTTTAAGAAAATGATTTCATGGGTTCCCATGTTTTATAATAAACCCTCATAATTAGTATTTTTGTACTTCATTAATTTTTAAATAATATTTAATGAAAAAATTTGGTAAATAAATCGAATTCCAAAAGTAATTAAATGAATATTTTAGATTAAATAATATTATAAAAAAGTGATATTTTTATAGATTTTAGATATTCACAAATTTACTAATTTGTTTCCTTTTTGTTTCATATCCATTTTTATATATTTTTACTCATCCCATGTTTTCAAATGTTTTTAATATGTGATAAGGATGAGTAGTATCCATTTCAAGGTATGTCTTTCTTCTATGGTAATTCATTATAAAAGAAACAAACAGGTTTTAAATAAAATAAGAGTTTATATTTCAAAATTTAGTTTATGGAAAATTTATATTTAGTGGATATTTCCACTTTTTTATGGGTTTTATATATAATATTTTATAATAATTCCCTAAAAATATAAACTTAAAATATATTGGGAATGTAAAAATATTAAATCATTTTAATTAAATTGATTATAATGGGTTCAGTTTCCATAGTGTAAATAAGGTGAATGAAGTGGAAATGCATGAAGAGGATAATATCCTTTTAATATTCAATTACAATGCCTAGAATTGGAAAAAATTAGTTCATAGATGTGTTAAAATAGTTAAGAAAGGCTATTAATTGTGGTACCCATTTTATGGAGCGACCAAACTATCCACAAAGGGAGATGCATACAGTGTGCCAATTTTTGAATATTTACCCTATATAATTGGGTGGGACCTCATACCCAGTGGTTGAAAGAAGATGGATCAATGTTCTTAAAAAGATATTTGTGGTGTTTGGTTGTTTGGAAAATATGAAGGTAATTTTTTTTCAATTTATCATTTTGAAGATGAGGCCAATATGTGGTTATCCTTGGTTAAAAATACTAAAGATAAATATAAGATTTACTCTAGTGAGTGGTTAGAATTTAAAGATATTTTCCGTCAGAATTATTTCTTGGAGGAAATTCAACATAGGTTGGAAATTCAATTTTTGGGATAGTTGAAAAAGGATGAGAAATTTTTTTCCACCTATGAAATCAATTTTACTAGACTGCATAGGTATGCACTAAATTTTATTTTAGATCATAATAGTAAAATTGATAGGTTTTAATCTGGATATGAACCACTTTAATGAAAATATTTTGACTCTCATGAGTTTAAAATATGTTAGAAAGTTGTGTAGTGTGATGGGAAGGTTGAGATGGAGGTTTTCACTTCTAAAATAACAAGGATATGAAGCTGCCTAGGTGTAAAGTAATGGGGAAGAACTCATCAATGAAATATGAAGGTTAGGGGGATAAATTTCCTTATTGTTATAAGTATGGTAAGGATCATTTCAGCGAGTGTCTCTTGAACTCTGGAAAGTGTTTCTAGTGTTTTATGATAAGACATATAGCTCTTGACTATAAGGGAAAAGGTAATGCGAATGTTCAGACTAGTAATGATAATAAAGAAGTAAGGTGTTATAATGATAACAAGATAGGAAAATATGAAAATTCATGTCTAAAGATAAACATTACAGATGGAAATCATAAATAACATCAGAAAAATGGTATGAAAAATCCATTTGTGATTACCTTTTGAATTGTAGGACCATCAAATTAATTCATGAAGGTACACTAGTTTTTTATTCATATTATGCCAATGTTTTTTTCGATTTAGGTTCTAAAAAATATTTTATTTTATTGAAATTTAATTGTAAAATGGAAATATATCCTTAAGAAATTGAGATAAAATATTTTTCAAAAACTCATAGTGGAAGTGTTGAACTTATGGAGAATTATTTTAATCATTCTATGATTATATATGGATTGGTTTTTCCTAAAAATATTATATTATTTCCCATATACGTGTTTACTATTATCCAGGGTATGAATTGGCCTGTAGTTTATCATGATAAGTTAGATTTTAGAGCTAAGAATGCTATATTTTTATTTCATAGTGTTAATTTATATATAAGAATAAATTCATACATTTAATTATATTTTGAGTAGCTGATAAATTAATAAAATATAGAAATGAGTGTTATCTTTCTCTTATTGTTGGCGGAAAATAAATTTTAAAAATTAGTGATGTTCTAGTAGTAAATGAATATATGGATGTATTGATTAATGATTTTCCTAGTTTTATTCCATAAAGAGAGGTTGAATTCACCATTTACATAGCTTTAGATGGTAATAAAATTTTAAAACCCACTTATCAAATGTCTCTATTAGAGTTTTTGTAATTATAAAATAAGTAAAAAGAGTTTCTTCATAAGGGTTATTGGTCAGATTAGATTACTCAAGGGGGGGGGGGGTGAATTGAGTATCTATAAAAAATTATGATTAAAAGGTATTTCTAAAAGGTTTCCCAAAAATATTAAATACATCCCATTTAGTCAAGGGTATACTTTTATAAGAGTTTGACTATTTGAATAACTTATTAGAAGATTTAATAGTTATTAGTAATCTTACTGTCAGTTATTAAGATTTCTTTGGAAGCTATTCTATTAAGACAAGACTATAATAACTTCTTACCAAGATTAACTATGAAAGTGAATTTATATATTTCTGAATTATACAGTAAAGAAGTAAAATAGAGAAGACTAAATTAATCAGCATAATGGATATGAAACAAGTGGTTTAGTCTTAAGACGAGACATAATCCACTTCACTTGGTACCATTCCAACCCTGGAGGCTACTCGACAAGCCCTCCCAGTGAACAACTCACACTAGTCGTCCAGAAAATGACGACCAGTGATCAAGAAGCAGGCGGTGCTAACCACCATCTCCAACTGTTTCGGGTCGTTATCCCCAGAACGCAATCACCATTCACTGCCATATTCTGGGGAGGTGAACGGGCAGGCCCCTCAGGGCCTTAATTCAAGAAGATATGAGTTCTTCACAAGGGATCCTATCAAAAATCACCGTCAGGCTTGGGCAGAAGTGCGCCCTCAACAAGATGATGGTACCGACTCCATGCATTCGTCTCGGGTTCCTCGAACCCGAGCAGGAAAGTTGAATCACCAGAGGCGAAATACGGTTAACAGTGAGAAGGTTCTCATATCTACCATTTCTGGAGAAGTCCACCGACCTAACTTGGTGGCAAGCAACGAGCGGGCACATACACCCATCCGTTTTAATTCCGCTGTCCAGCAGACTCGTCTGGCAGCAGCACGCCAATCCCGCCAGGCAATTACGGCGGAGTACTATAGGTAGGAACATACACCTGTTTATACATCATCAGCTAGTCCGCAGGCTCGTCTGACTACCCATGATGGATCTCGTCAACCACGTTCGGCGAAGTACAATCAGCAGGCACATACACCTGCTAGTATTGATCAAACCTACCAACAGTCTCATTTGGCAGTACCAGGGGAAGTTAGTCGGAAAGCTCTGGTGACAAATAGGAGGCAGACTCAACTTTCTGCCTCCACACTTGAGTACTATCGGGATTCACTGAAAAGAAAATGAGGATAGGAGCAGGCACATACCGCTACTCCAAGCATCGAATGGACATATATCTCTGTTTCGGTAGCTGAAGTCACCAAGCACATTCTGTCAATGGTGAAAGAGCATAAGAAAATCTCTGCTCATATTCTGGATGTTTGCTAGGATTTTATAACAGCTTCAGCAGCATCTCAGGGAAAGACACATAAATCTATCCCTACCAGTGGAGTGACACATCAGCAGTTCACTCTAGAGCAGACAAAAGCATTTGTTCCAGTCCAAGAGGGTTGTGGGGAAAACTCCCCCATGTCATATGGACAACCAAGTCAGGCACGTACACCTGATTTGAGTAGAGATCATCATCCTAACCTTTCCATATATCCTGATTAGGAACATACACCTGCTTAGAGTAGCCACTTTTGTCAACAATTGTTTTCCAAAGCGAGTAAGAAGGAGTCTAAGAAGAAGACCCTCCCAGCACAGTCAAGAGATCAAGAGCCAATCTGTAACAAGGCCTTGCTAGATGGTGGAGTTCTTGAAGCCCTCAGACAGTTATCTATTGGAATCCAAGATTCTACTCCCTCATTTCCCAATAGTGGGAACATTAATTCCGAAGGTCTTCAATAGACACTTCTCATGAAGGCTTGCCTCATGACAGTTCGGTCGATCTTGAAGTTTCATCTTCAGATGAGAGCCACAGGAACCCTCTGTGTGGATTGAAGACCAAGGAGCAAGAGATCTCATCTTTTTCTATAATCCACCATGGTAGTCCTCCCTATGATTATGAATTTTTCTACGAAAGTCCTCTCCGTAGTAGTGATGCACATTGCCCGGAAAATGCTCCAGTGGACAATGTAGTGCCGAGAAAGCCCTCTTATCTTGAGGCACTTGCAAATGAGAAACTAGTCATGTATGATTCTTCATCGCTAGCAGGTGAAATACTTTATCAATCAGAAGATAGCCTAGGGTGTAGGTCATTCTCTGAACCACCCCTAAGTCATGCATCTTCTAGTTTGATCAGTGATCTCTCTACCAATCTTGTTGAATCCGATGAAGCAACAAGGAAGCACCAGCTCTGGTCAAAATAGGTAGAAGAATCTTCATTTAATGATAAAGAGGAAATGCTGAACATGAGAAAACAAATAGAGAAAGACAAAGTGCCAATCATGTCTTGGAATCTGGCCGACTCTCAGTATGATATTCCGGAGATGTTGACGGAAGATGGAATTCATGATATTCGTCTCAACATATGGAAAACTCTTTGTCAGTTGAAAAAGAAAATATTATCTTATGATGAATATGAAAATCATGTCTAGATAACAGAAGGGTTACAACACCAGATTGATTTGGCATCTCTCTCAGTCTCTCAATATTCGAAGGCTGAAAAGAAACAGAGATCCCTTCAGTGTTCAGGCCTTGGCGCACTAAGAAGATTGCACTAGTTAATTCCCAATGCCTCATCTAGTATTCATGTCATAGGATGGGGTGTTCAGGGAGCACTTAATTTCACGGTGATCTCCAGTCAGCAAAGCCCGCCGAAAATGGTCTCATGCAATGTTATTTCCCATGGTCGGCCACAAATACCTGGCTTTGTTTGTAGGAAAAAGCATTCCCAGGAACAGGCTTCAACTACTTCCTCTCAAAATCAAGAATACAGAGAAAAAGTTGTTGAATTACTCCTGCATCAAGCAAACGAGAATATTGAACAGGTCTCTCGTATGGAGTAAGCACATCATCAAGTGACACAAGTGTCAGAAATCATCCAACGGTTTCTCGAAATGGGTGATAAAAGTGGATGTCGATTGATTCATCCAACTAATTTCTAGACTAAGGTCCGCAAGATCAGGAGAGATTTTAAGAAAATCTCAGACATAGCATGTCAAGAGCCACCCCGGCTTTCCAGACTGGGGACTCTCTTAAAACAACCCTCGGAATCAACAAATAAGATTTGAGGGGTTGGTAAAAGACAGTAAGATTAGCCCTAGTTCACTGAACTAGGGAATTTTTCAAATCATCAACCCCCTCCTCAGAGAAAGTCTCTCTTTTCTTGATTATGGAAGAAGACACAAGAGGAACAAAGAGCCAAATTATCAGAAGATTCTCTCCAAATTATGGTTCTCTAAGAAGTTCCTGAGGGATCTAATCAACAAAAGGCAATGTCTCATCAAAGACATGGAAGGAGACAGTATCGCAGGAATGCCAATAGAAGGGATGCAATGAATTATGCATCAATCAATGTCATCAATGCCATTGTTATTGATCCACCAGATGAGGCTCATTCAGAGGGATCAGATGAAGAGGTTCATGTTCATGAAGTTGTACGCAAAAACACAAATAAAGAAGGTGTGTGTACACGAAATCAATGGTTTACCCAGAATCTGGGTGTTCCTTCAAATAACCCCCTTCCCCCTCACCGAAAAGGATCAAACAAGGGAAAGGGGAAGAATCAGGTTACATATCCTTCCTCTGTAGAAGGCCAATCTCTCTCACTAGAGCAAATATTTGTGCAACAGGAGGAAGAAATGAAAGAATTAAGGAGGTTGAACGCAGAAATACTTCAAGGTAGTATTCCTCCTAAACGTGCTGGAGTTAGTTAGCCAAGATATTTTGTTGCAGCTACTGAGATGGATCTAGAATATCCCCCTCTATCAGTACACCCTCACTGGTCTAATCCTATGGGTCAAGTGAAACAAAAATTGGCAGTACTGCCATCAGTTGCAGTACCAACTGCCATACTTATCCAAGCTTCAGTCAGTGCACCTGTTTAGGTCCAAGCTCAACCGGATGTTTCTCAAAATTTAATAACTACTATTGAGTCATTAACAACTCGGTTGGAAACTATGGAGGGAAAGTGTGCTCAGGTTCAACCAGAAAAGAGAGCTTACCCAGAATGGGTAGATGCAATCCCTCCCCCATCAAATTTTGGGAACCCTGTATTCCCTATTTTCAATGGATCAGGTGACCCTAAACAACATTTGATGCATTACGTGTCTTGTTGTTATCCTATGATGGGAACTCCGGAACATCAAGAAGATGTGAAACTCAGATGATTCGTGCGAACCTTGCAAGGACCATCCTTTGTATGATACACAAGCTTGAAATCCTGGTCAATTACTAGATGGGAAGATCTCCGTCAACGGTTTCTTCTTCAATTCAGCTCAACTTTTCCAAAGATAATAGTTTTTGATATTACAAATTGTAAGAAAAGGGAGAATGAAAGGGTCTCAGATTTCATTGCTCGCTGGAAGGGATTAACATATTTCATGAGTTTAGCACTCCCTTAAGAGGAACCGTTGCCAATATGTGTGCCAAATCTGCGTGACAAATTACGCACACCACTGATCCCTATGAAATACACAGGAGGGTTTCAAGACCTTACATCAATCTCTCAACAGATTGAAGATTCTCTTATACAAAATGAAGCTAAATCTCATGTAATTCCATCAACTCCAAGAAGGAGAATGGGTAAAGCAGAGTTATGCTTAAACAAGCACCTGTACCTGCATCTATCTCAAAACCTTCATCTTCTCGAAGGGCTCCACCTCCTGAGCGTCAACAACAAAGTATGTTTCATCAATAGGATCAAAGAGATCAAAGAAAAAAACAATGTAACGACCCAATCTTTTTGAGTGGAATATGAACTTACTCTTAATGTTTTAATAGAGATGTTGTTGGTTAATGCAGAAAGAGGAGTCGATGGCTTCATCCAGTAGACTTGAACCTTATGAAGCCCACTTATCAGAGCTTGGGAAGGAGGTGGCATCTTTGGGCTTCGCTTCGGACCAAGCCCAAGCCGAACTCCAGCGTGTCAAGCTTGAACAGAAATGCCTACGGGAGAAGTTCAAGTTAATAGAGATTACTACTAAGGCAATGTTATCTGAGCCTTCCTCATATTCTCTCACCATAGCACATCTTACACTTAGGTCATATTCCGGTGTTATAAGGGGCTATGTGGCGAGACCCTAGCTTCCTTGTGTGATCCTTTGGGATGAATAAATTGAGATTTCTTCCTTTGGTGATGTTTATGAAATTTCAATTGTTCGGATAATTTTAGGATATATTTTTTTGATGAATTTTGAAAAAGTGATATTTTAAAATATTTATGTAAACCCTAAATAATTAATTATGTGTAATGACTTTCAAAAAATGGTCTTCTACAAAAGTTTTTAGTAAGGAATTTGGAGTCTAATAAGATCAACTTAATTTTTGATGAATAGTAAATTATGAATTGTGATTTTACGCTTAGGATTAGTAATGTGACCAAATGGATTAGTAATTTCACTCAAAGAAAGTTTTAATATAATTTAGACACCAAGATTAAGTAATGTGATTAAATAAAATGGGTAAATAACTGTTTCATAAATTATTAATCAAGTATTAGTTTTTTAGGGTGAATAGTGTTTTTTAATTAAAAAATAAATTAAAAATATTTAGAAAATTATTTTTATAAAATGGAGTACATATTTGTAATCAGAGCGTCGATATTTGGTTAAGGTAAAATTTTGGGATTTTTCTCAGAAAGATGAATTTTCGGTGAATAGTAAAAAAAAAAAAGCAGTTTTAGGGTTTCTGTATGTCTAATGACATCATAGCTGTGTCATGGTGATGTCATGAGATATTTTAAGGGTTGGACGACCTTAGGTGATGAATTATTGTTTTGGGGGCCCCATGTGGCCTAACATCATGGGAAATATCAGGAGAGAGCACATGGTTTTGAGTAAAGCACTCGTGAGGTGTCCCTTGGCCATTAATGCCTTGTCCCCTCACTTTCCCTATAAATACCAAGCGCTACTCTCATCCTTTCGACTCAAAAAAACCATCCTCAACGACGTTATGGTCTCCTTACCTCCCAAGGAGTCCTCCCAGGGTGCCCCCAAGCCCTGAAGGTCCAAACCATTGAGTTTTAAGAGTTACGTTTTAAGGTAAGGGATCCGACCTCTCTCTTCTTTTCAAGTAATATCTTTTATGTCATTTATTTTATACTCCATGTTGTTATGTTGGATGATGTTCTTATATATTCATATTACTTCCATTTTCATGTTCATATGATGATATACCCCATCTTTCTCACACCAACTCGTTTTAAGAATGTTTAAGTGGCGCTGTTAGGCTGCCAAAATCTTAAGGGGATTCTTTCACCCTTCTCATTCTTTTCAAAGTTATACTTTCATGTCAAGTCTTTCAAGTTCATTTTTAATTATTTTGGGGTATGATATCTATATCTATCATTATTAAATCTTATGTTCATATGATGAGGGACCCTATTTGATCTTTTTCATTCATTTTTTTTGAAGTTTAAGTGACGCCGTTAGGCTGCCGAATTTTCATAAGAGAAATCTAATTTTTGTCTTCCTTCCATGTTTTTCATTTCAAATGGTATGTCCTTAAAATTTCATTACCATGTTCTTATATCCTTATTATTCTGTACCACTACTTTTTTATGGGTCATTTATGAATGTTTGACCCATGTACCCTCTCTTTTCAATGTTTTCTAAAACCACGAAACATAGCCGTTATGCTGCAGAATTTTCGTCTCAAAATGCCTCTCTCTCTTTATCTCAAAATTATTTTATGTAATTAAGTGGATACTGAAAGCTCTTATTTCTACAAGGGTATTCACATATATATCAAAATGTTCAATTTTAAATTCTGGTATTTACATACATGAAACCCGTTTTCCATTTCCGTGGGTTTAAAGTGACATAAAGATCATGTCTTTAAAGCAGTTTTTAAAACGTTATGATTATGAAATGAAACTCATTTCTTTTATGTTATATGGGTTGTTTATGAAATGATTAATGATGATATATGTGGCTCACATGATAATAAAGACATGTAAAGGGTGCGCCCAGATAGCGCTCCAATGCATTGGGTAAAGACTTAATCTCTAGAGATTCCTTTTAGACTGATACCTTGGTGAATAACCTTGGTAATTTTTAATGACACCTTGGGGATGGACCTTGGTGAAACGAAATGATTTTCAATATTAAATGTTGCAGCCACATCTTCAAGTTATGAAAAATGTTATTTTTTATTATGATGTATCTCATGATTCCTTTCTCATGCCTTATAGTTCTTTTCATGTCCTTATTGAAGTATCTCAAATTCACATGTAAAATGTTTCTCTTGTTTCCCTTACTGGGCCTTTTGCTCACCCTTTTCTTTTGATGTATGTCCTCAGGTTATGAGATGTAGTAATGAACCTAGGATGAACTTACGAAGAAGCCTTTCAGGTGTTTAAGAAGAATGTTTTATGTTGTTTTCATGTATTATGTTCCTTGTTTCCAAGACACTAAACCTTAAAGATCCTCAGTTCCGTGTAATGAAATGAAAGTTTATGTTATAAAAAGACGGGATGCTATAGTTGGTATCAAAGGATGGTTTATTTATTTGTAGAAATTAGGATATAAAAACTTTATGAAGAACCCTATAGAAAAGTTTAAATATAGGAAAACTTCCTGGTATTTTGGTAAGTATTGAGTGAGTGGTTTGTCAAACAAATACATCCCTGTCTGGATACGAGTAGGTAGAGGCAGTTCTGGCACAGATGTATATAGGGGTAAAACCAGAAAACACCGCTTTGAGCTAGACTCTAACGGGAACTAGTGCATGATAACGGGCCTTACTGCACTCTTGGTTACGACACTCCCGGGGGATATGTTTGGTTAATCACAAGCTTTTTAAGAATCATTTTGAAGTAATTATAGAGAAGTGTAATTGTCTAAGAATGAAGTCTTAGTTAAATGATTCATAAATGAAATAAGTTTCTCACTAAGGTTTTATTATTTTAGAAAATGACGGGCAATAGGAGGAACCATGTCGATGGTGACCGCAATGCACCATGTGCTGACGGCCCTCCGATGGAAGCCGGAATGGAAACATTCATGCGAATGATGAACCAACTGACTCAAGTTATGAGTAATAACTTGAATCAAGGTGAGAGGCCGATCTCACCACGAAGGGAACAACACTCTGTTGAGTCCTTCATGCCTCTATGACCACCATCATTTAGTGGATCTACTGACCCTTTGGTTGTGGAACAATGGATATGCTCCGTTGAAAAGATCTTTTCTGTACTCCTTTGTTCAGAAAAAGAAAAAGTCACCCTTGCTGATTATCTCCTAGAGGGAGAAGCTGATCAGTGGTGGTCACTGGTCAAAAACACGAAGCTAGTGGAGAGATGGAAGCTATGGAGTGGGAAGAGTTCCGGGGAATATTCTTTAACAAGTATTTCCCTCGTTCCATGAGAACGAGAATGGATAAAGAGTTTCTCGAGCTGAAGCAGAAGGAGAACGAATCTGTGGGAAGCTATGAGATGAAAATCACCTGACTTTCATGATATACCTCTAGCCTTGTCATGGATCCAAGTGGGAAGGTTGATAGATTTTTCGGTGGACTAAGACCTTATCTGTGGAAGAATTTAGCCAACCAGGACTACGATAGCTACGAGGAGATCGTGTGGAGTGCAATGAAATTCAAGCTGGAGTTTGGTGAGATGCAATGGTATCATAAATCAAATGAAAAGAAGAGATTGTTGGAGCCCTGTTTAGGGAAGACTTTTGATCAGGGAAGAGGTGGAAAGAAAATGCAACTTACCACATGCAATAAATGTGGGAAGAAGCATCTGGGGAACTACTTGGTCGGAAGTGGAAAGTGCTACAAGTGTGGAATAGGAGGCCATATTGCTCGGAATTTTCGTAGTGAGGTGAAGCCTCAACTCCCCAAAACTAATGACAGAGGAAATATGGTTATGGCCTTACCCGAAGTCCATTGCTTCAAGTGTGGACAGCTTGGGCACTATGATAATCTCTGTCCAAATCCAAGGGCAGTGGAGGGGAATCCCCATCAACCTCAGCAAAGGACAGGGGAGAAAGGTCGTGCTTTTGCTATCACGACAACTGAAGTTGAAGTTCCGAATGACGTGGTAGAAGGTACTCTTGTTGTCCTCTCAAAACTAGAAACTACTTTGTTTGATTCTGGTTCTACGAATTCCTTTATTTCTTCCAAGTTTGAAAAGAATATAGAATCAATCCCCGAATTGCTTGAGGTAGAGTTGTCAGTCAAGACTCCAAGTGGGATTATCCATGCATCAACAGTGTTGAGAGACTCTAGTGTTTACTTTAGTGAGCACAACCTTATCGCAAATCTAGTAGTCATTCCCATGTTGGAATTCGACGTTATACGAGGGATGGACTGGCTCTCAAAGTATAATGCTAAGATCAAATGCAGAAGTAAGGAAATCTCAGTAGTCTTGAATTAACAACCTACAGTTATCTTCCAAATAGAGATATCCTGAACTAATCCCTATCTAGAAGAACCTCCTATAGCTTTATTTATGGAGTTAATCGGTAATGATGAGGAAGGAAAAGGGAGCATACAAATAGAAGATGTTCCGATTGTTTAGGAATACATGGATGTATTTCCTGAGGAGTTACCTGGACCTCCCCCAGAAAGAGAGTTAGAGTTCTCCATTGAACTCGTACCTGGATCACAAACGATATCAAAGACCCCGTATAGAATGGAAAATATAGAGATAGAAGAGTTAAAGAAACAACTCCAAGACTTGTTGGAGAAGGGGTTTATCCGACCAAGTGTGTCTCCTTGGGGGGAAGTAGTTCTCTTTGTAAAGAAGAAGGATGGATCAATGCGGCTATGCATTGATTATAGAGAACTGAACGTGATCACAGTGAAGAATAGATATCCTCTTCCAAGAATTGATTATTTATTTGACCAACTTCATGGGGCTCAATTCTTCTCTAAGATTGAACTTCGATCTGGTTATCATCAACTGATGGTGAAGAAATAAGATATTCCAAAGACTGCCTTCCGATCAAGATATGGGAATTATGAGTTTAGTGTTATGACCTTTGGCTTGACTAATTCTCCTACTATTTTCATGGATTTGATGAATATAGTCTTTAAGGACTACCTTGATAACTTTGTGGTAGTTTTTATTGACGATATTTTGATATATTCAAAAAGTCGTGAGGAGCATGAAGATTATCTAATGGTTATTTTGAAAACTCTGCGGAAGGAGAGGCTCTTTGGAAAGTTCAACATGTGTGAGTTTTGGTTACAATAAGTTGCTTTCTTGGGGCACATCATAACCAAAGAAGGAATCTCGGTTGACCCTACAAAGACAATGGTTGTGGAGGAGTGGCCTCAACCCACAACAGTAACTGAGATTCGTAGTTTCCTTGGTTTAGCGGGATATTATAGGAGGTTTGTGAAAAACTTTTCATGGCTTTCTAATACACTATCAAAGTTGACTTGAAAAGGTGTTAAGTTCATCTGGACAAAGGAATGCGAGGAAAGTTTCCAAGATCTGAAGAAGAGATTGGTTACTTCACCTGTGTTAACAGTACCCTCTATCGGAGAAGGATTTGTTATTTTTAGCGATGCATCTCTGAAAGGGCTTGGGTGAATCTTCATGCAAAATGACAAGGTAATTTTCTATGCATCTCGACAGTTGAAGATTCATGAGCAGAATTATCCTATGCATAATCTAGAGCTAGTGGCAGTTGTTTTTGCTCTAAATATATGGAGGCACTATATTTATGGGGAGAAATGTGATATATACACTGAACCACAAAGTCTAAAGTATATTTTCACACAGAAAGAATTGAACATGAGACAAAGGAGATGGTTGGAGATTATTAAAGACTATGATTGTTCAATTAATTATCACCCTGGTAGAGAAAACAAAGTCGCGGATGCGTTAACCAGGAAAGACCCTGTTGTTCTGGAAACAATGAGGATCCTAGGAGATCCCTTGGTTAAAGATCTAGTAAAACTGGACATGGGAATTATAAGGAAAGGGACATCATCAACCCTATCCCGAATGATTTCTCAACCTTCATTACTAGAGAAGATCAAGAAGGCTCAAAAAGAAGATCCTTTGATGCAGGAGAAGTTTGAGGCTGTAAAGGATGGGGAGTTCCCTAACTTCAATATTGATCAAGAAAGTGTATTGAAATTTCATACAAGACTATGTGTTCCATCTATTCCAGAGATAAAGAATGAACTGATGGATGAAGCTCATAGCTCTACTTTCTCTATACATCTGGGAAGCACTAAAATATATAGAGACCTTCGTGATCATTATTGGTGGGTTAACATGAAGAGGGAGATTTCTGACTACACTACAAGGTGCTTGGGGTGTCAGCAAGTAAAGGCAGAATGACAACTTCCTAAGGGGGTATTACAATCGCTACCCATACCAGTATGGAAGTGGGATAATATCACTATGGACTTTGTAACTGGTCTCCCAAAAACATCCAAAGTAAACAATGCGATATGGGTTATTGTGGACCGTCTCACCAAGACAGCCCATTTTATCTCTATTTGGGAAGATTTCTCTCTAGATCAGCTTGCAAAGATATACGTAAGGGAAGTGGTAAGGCTGCATGGGGTACCACTATCCATCGTGTCTGATCGTGATCCAAGATTCACATCAAAATTCTGGAGAAGTATTCAACATGCTCTGAATACTGAATTGAATTTTAGTACGACCTATCATCCTCAAACTGATGGCCAATCTTAAAGGACTATTCAGACACTCTAAGACTTGCAGAGATTATGCTCAATGGAATTTAAATGTGGATGGGATCAACACCTCCCATTAATGGAGTTCTCCTATAACAACAGCTTCCATTCGACTATTCAGATGGAACCCTATGAAGCTCTATATTGAAAGCGATGTAGAACTCCTACTTGTTTGGATGAAACTGGTGAGAGAAAGCTTCTGGGGCCTGATCTTGTGCAAAAGATGACAGAACATGTCCATTCCATCCAACAACACATAAAGGCTACTCAGAGTCAGGAGAAGAGCTATGCTGACAAACGTCGAAGGGACTTGGAGTTTGGTGTTGGTGACAAAGTCTTCCTTCAAATTTCTCCATGGAAGAGAGTCATGCGGTTTGGGGAAAAAGGTAAGCTCTGCCCTAGGTACATTGTCCCCTATGAAATCCTTGATCGCATATGACCAGTGGCCTATCGTCTAGCACTTCCACCAAACCTAGCTCAAGTTCACAATGTCTTCCATGTATCTCTCTTGAAGAAGTACATACCTGACCCTTCGCATGTACTGAACCCAGAGGTGGTACAACTGGAACATGACCTCTCTTATGAAGAGCGGCCAATGGAGATCTTAGACCGTAGGGACAAGGTTCTACGAAACAAGAATACCCACCTTGTGAAAGTGTTGTGGAGGAATCATAAATATAAAGAAGCGACATGGGAGCCTGGGGAAACGATGAAGAAAAAGTACCCTCACCTTTTCGACTAGGACTCAAGTATAAATTTCGGGGACGAAATTTCTTAAGGGGGGAAGAATGTAACGACCCAATCTTTTTGAGTGGAATATTAACATACTCTTAATTTTTTAATAGAGATGTTGTTGGTTAATGCAGAAAGAGGAGTCGATGGCTTCATCCAGTAGACTCAAACCTTATGAAGCCCACTTATCAGAGCTTGGGAATGAGGTGGCATCTTTGGGCTTCACTTTAGACCAATCCCAAGCCGAACTCCAGCGTGTCAAGCTTGAACAGAAATGCCTACGGGAGAAGTTCAAGTTAGTAGAGATTACTACCAGGGAAATGTTATCTGAGCCTCCCTCAGATTCTCTCACCATAGCACACCTTACACTTAGGTCATATGCTGGTGTTATAAGGGGCTATGTGACGAGACCCTAGCTTCCTTGTTGATCCTTTGGGATGAATAAATTGAGATTTCTTCCTTTGGTGATGTTTGTGAAATTTCAATTTTTCAGATAATTTTAGTATATATTTTGTTGATGAATTTTGAAAAAGGGATATTTTAAAATATTTATGTAAACCCTAAATAATTAATGATGTGTAATGATTTTAAAAAAATGGTCTTCTACAAAAGTGTTCAGTAAAGAATTTGGAGTCTAATAAGATCAACTTAACTTTTGATGAATAGTAAATTATGAATAGTGATTTTACGCTTAGGATTAGTAATGTGACCAAATGGATTAGTAATTTCACTGAAAGAAAGTTTTAATATAATTTAGACACCTAGATTAAGTAATGCGATTCAATAAAATGGGTAAATAATGGTTTCATAAATTATTAATCAAGTATTAGTTTTTTGGGTGAATAGTGTTTTAAATTAAAAATTAAATTAAAAATATTTAGAAAATTATTTATTTAAAATTGAGTACATATTTGTAATCAGAGCGTCAATATTTGGTTAAGGTAAAATTTTGGGATTTTTCTGAGAAAGATGAATTTTCAGTGAATAGTAAAAAAAGCAGTTTTAGGGTTTCGGTATGTCTAATGACATCATAGCTATGTCATGGTGATTTCATGAGATATTTTAAGGGTTGGCCGACCTTAGGTGATGAATTATGGTTTTGGGGGCCCCGTGTGGCCTAATTTCATGGGAAATATCATGAGAGATCACATGGTTTTGAGTAAAGCACTTGTGAGGTGTCCCTTGGCCATTAATGCCTTGTCCCCACAACAAAATCATCTTCATCAGAGGGATAATCCTCAAAGAAATAGCACAATTCCAAGAAGGAGGAACAGTCAAAAGAGGATGAGTATGTGTCAAAGCCTAAGCTGTCCTTGACTATGGCAGATTTCATGCCATCTAATTTGAAGCTACGGGCACCGCCCCACAAAACGACAGAACCTAAATTGGTTAGTCATGCAGAGTCCTCATCAGATGAAGAGTTGATTTTTGTTTCTGTTAATATGATTCACTTAACTGATACTTATGCCTGTATCAGTTTTGATTTTGATGAGCTCGAATTCCCTATATCAAATAGAGGAATCAGAGGGAGCTCGAGGGGTTTGGTATACAGAGGAAGACGTGGATATCCCAGAAGCCACTATTCCAATTCTACCCCTGCTAGAACTGTGTATGCAGCAGAAACTCGTGGCAGAGCCCTTCAGCGAGATCAACAAGAACTAGCAAGTTCTTATACCAATAGAAAATTCAGTCCTACCACAGTTATTCTGGAGGATCGGTTGGGGGTTCCATCTTTATCCTCTCAACATGTAAATAGACCTAATCGGTCTGATCTTCCAAGGCCAGGAATATTGCCAACTCCTATCTCGATACAAGATGCATCAAATTCCAAAGCATCAACTCCCAAGGCTCCTGCTAAACCACATGTTCATATTGGGAAACACAGACCTATGGATCAAAAGTATGATTTATTGAAACACCTGGCCCAAGTACCGACCAAGTTATCAATTCTGGATGCTTTGAATCTGTCAAAGGATCTTCGGGAGGCACTCATCGAGGCTTTGTCAAGTCCTTAGGAGTTTGAAACTGAAATTGCTGTAGCTGAAGTCTATCACGTAGAGAATAATCCTGCAGAATTCCATGTAGTTATATCTTTCACAGATGAAGATGAAGATGATGTCATGCATGGACATATTAGACCATTGTACTTATCCGGTGATTTCAATGGCGTAGACGTCTGAAGAGCTTTCATTGATAATGGTTCAGGAGTCAACCTCGTGCCCATTCGTACAATTCGTCGATTGGGCCTCATGGAATCTGATTTATCTCCTTCTACCATGATTTTACAAGGATATGATAGAAATGAACAAGAACCACTGGGTGAAGTTACACTCAGAACACAGCTTGGAGATCTTGTATCCAATTCAGATTTCAGGGTTGTTGATCAAGACTCAGCCTTCAACATCTTGCTTGGATGACCCTGGCTACATAAACATGTGACTATCCCTTCATCTTACCATCAATGTCTCAATTATTGTTTCGATGGTCAATTTGGGACATTGTATGGTTATAAGGCCCTGTTCAAGACATGTGAGTCTCAATACATTGAGGCGAAATTCTATCACATGAAGGGAAAGGAGAAATCCACAACAAGAGAGATTACCAAAGTTAATGCTCCATATGGTTTGGAAAAGATTCTAGTAAATCCATTTGCGCATGTGTGTACAGATTATATGTTTTCTATCAGTCAAATTGACAGGATGGACCGAAATCAAAATACTCTTATGGAAAGATCCATAATTTCAATTACGGCAATCGAGCCAGACAACATGGGAGAAATTGGTGATCCTCCAGGCAATAATGAAAGCTCAAGTGGAGATGTCTTCATTTCATCTGCTGAAATCCAGCAAGTCTATACTTCACCAACCAGGCCAGACGAAGTGATGGTGATGTCATAGTTGAATAATGATGTTGATTCTCATTCCATCATCTCCTCTTTATTACCCAAGGAAAACCCTTCATCATCAACTGGGTCAGAAATGGAATCCTCTTCTTCAAGATGTTCAAGTTTTAACATCTCTCCTAATCATGTAAATTCTAATTCATCATCTACTATGCAAGTAGAAACGGAAGAAGTAACACATGTTGATGAAGAAGAGGAAGATCTCAGAGATGCTCCTACAGCATTTGAAGAGGGTATCTCTACCACCGTGGATGAACATAGAGAAATAAATCTGGGTACGAAAGAAGATCCATGCCCCACTTTAATTAGTGCGGCCATGAATCTTGAAGAGAAAGAGATGTATATTTCCTTTCTAATGAAAAAAAGAGATATATTTTCTTGGAACTATACAGAAATGACCAGGCTTGATCCTGATGTTGCTACTCATCATTTGAGTTTACCAGAAGAACATCGAGGATTTAAGCAAGCAGGGAGAAGAACACCCCCAATTTATGCTTCCAAAATTGAAGCTGAAGTGGATAAGCTTATCAAATCTAACTTCGTCATATAAGTTCAATATCCCAAGTGGTTGGCTAATATTGTCCCTTTGAAGAATAATAACGGACAAATTAGAGTTTTCATTGATTTCAGAGACCTTAATCGGCATTGTCCTAAGGATGATTTTCCAGTTCAGATTACAGAACTCCTAATTGATGTAACAGCTGGCAATGAAGGACTTTCCTTCATGGATGGATATTCTGGATATAATCAAACCCGGATGGCTCTAGAAGATGAGGAATCCACATCCTTCAGAGCCCCTCAGGGTGTGTTTTGCTACCGGGTAATGCCCTTTGGCTTAAAGAATATAGGCGCAACATATCAGCGTCCATGCATCATATCTTCAAACCCTTTTAGGGAATTTTGTTTAATTTTATGTGGATTATTTTGTGGTTAAATCCAAACAACGTTCTAATCACTTGGCTGAATTGGAAGTAATATTCCTCAAGCTTCGACAACATAATTTGAAGATGAACCCCTTAAAATGTGCTTTTGGGGTAACCTCAGGAAAATTTCTTGGCTTTTTTGTACGCCATCATGGTGTTGAAGTTGATCCTGAGAAGACCAAGTCGATCCTTGGTATGTCACCTCCTCAAAAATTGAATGAATTAAGAGGAATTCAAGGACACTTATCCAATATTCGGAGTTTCATCGCCAATTTGGCAGGTAAAAGTTTACACTTCACTAAATTGATGAAGAAGGGAGTCACTTACCAGTGGACTGAAGAATGTCAAGAAGAATTCGATATTCTCAGGAAATACCTCTTGAGCCCACTGGTAATTATGACACCTATTGAAGGAAGGGCACTTATCCTTTACGAGAAAGCTTTAGAGAAATCATTGGGTGCCTTCCTGCTCCGAAGAATGATGCTGGGAATGAAAAAAACCTCCACTACCTCAGTCAGACTATGCTTGAGGCAGAAACGTGGTATTCAAGTATTGAGAAGTAATTCCTGGCATTAATCTTTGCAGTTAAGATGTTGAGACACTACCTGCAATATCACGAGGTCCAATTGATATCTCACAATAACCCTCTCAAATTCATCCTTAGTCGTCCAATGCTTACAGGACGTCTGGCAAGGTGGACAGTTATTTTGCAGCAATTCGACATTCAGTATGTGTCTCAAAAGGCAATAAAGGGCCAAGCTCTGGCTGATTTCCTTGTTGAACACCCTTCAGTGGAAGACACATCTTCAGATATTGAACTCCCTGATGAGAAAGTCTTCTCTATTCAAGAAATTCCTCAGGCATGGGAAATGTATTTTGATGGTGCCACCAGAAGTACAACAGGGAGGAAAATGGAAAATTCTAAATTCAACAAAGTTGGCTTAGGAATTGTGCTCATTTCTCCAAAAAAGGTAGTGTTACCTTATTCATTCTTATTGTGGGAAGGTGGTACCAATAATGAATCAGAATACAAAGCTCTCATAGCAGGCTTGGAATTGGCGCTTCAAGTACAAGTGAATCACTTAAAGGTGAAAGGTGATTCAGACCTGGTAATCAAACAAGTCAATGGGAATTATACTATCAGAAAAGAAGAATTAATCCGTTTGTATGATTTCATTAGAGAGTTAATGAAAGAATTCCCTTCAGAACCGACATTTTCTTATGTCCCAAGATCACAAAATTCTCAAGCTGATGCACTGGCTAATATAACCACAACTTTGGAAGATCCAAATAGGGACGAGACCACCATCAGTATTGCCCACCATCATGCAATTTCACCTTATGTTCGAATCACAATAGAGGAAATTAATGAAATTATTCCCATTCCTGAACCGTATGGTCATACTACATAATGGATGTCACCTATCAGGGAATACCGTCAAAATGGAACACTTCCACCAGATAGAGCCGGGAAAGAAGAAATACGGCGATGTGTGGTCAATTTGACTCTTTATGATATCCTATATCACTTAGAGAAAATTCTCTACAAACGTGGTTTTGATGGATTTCTCTTCAGATGAAGTGATGGTGAAGAGACAATGGCTGTCATGAAAGAAGTGCATGCATGAGTCTGTGGTGCCCACCAGTCTAGACATAGACTGTCTGATCAGATTCAAAGGCTTGGATACTTTTGGCCTTCAATGATACAAGATTGTGTTGATTTCACAAAGAAGTTTCATTCATTCCAAGTACATGCCAACTTTATTCATCAACCTCTAGAGTTGCTTCATACAGCTAAATACTCGTGGCCATTTTCCACATGGGGAATAGATGTGGTGGGACTTTACCCATCAGCTATAGCCAAGAAATTTAAGTATATTCTTACTGCTACTAACTTATTTTCCAAATGGGAAGAGGAAATAGATCTCAATGAAGTCAGTTCTAAATGCATTGTTATCTTCCTCAAGTCTAACATCATTACGAGATTTGGTGTCCCTCATACCATTTTTATGGACAATGGCACCAACTTCTGTTCATCTGAGGTGAAGAAGTTGTATCAAGAATACAATATCATATCCAATCATTTATCTCGGTATCATGCAGCGGCCAATGGCCAGATAGAATCCTTCAATAAGACTCTTTCAAATATACTGCAAAATATGGTGAATAAATATAAGAAGTCATGGCCTGATAAACTCTTTCATGCTTTATGGGCTTATCGGACTACCACCCGCACTGCAATGCATTCAACTCCATATTCAATGGAATATGGAATGGAAGCAGTCTTGCCTATTGAAGTCCAACTACCCTCACTCAGAGTGTCCATTTGTGATCAGTCATCTACAGATGAAAAATCTCAAAAGAGATTGAATGAATTGAAACTATTAGATGAGAAAAGATTGTGCACACTACACCACTTGGAAGTCTATCAGAATCAAATAGCACAAGATTTCAAAAAAAAAAAGTTCGTCTTCCTTCATTCACTCAGGGAGAATTGGTATTAGTTCTCAGAACTCCAATGATACCAGGAAAGAAACCTCCCAAGCTTGGTCCAAAATGGGAAGGACCTTACTCAAGACATATAGTTTACTCCAATTGAGCTTATTCATTAATCTCGATGGATGTAGAACTAATCACTACTCCAACCAATGCCAGATCTCTGAAGAAGTATTTTGTATAAATACAAAATATATCATCATCGGTCCAGTATAACCTTAAATTGTACCTCAGTCCAGTATGACCTTAAACTGCACCTCGGTCCAGTATGACCTTAAACTGCACCACCATCTGATATGACATTAAAACTGCTCATCATGTCCAGACAACATGACATTAAACTGTATCCCCTTCACCGTCCTTTCTATATGACGTTAAACTATATAGAATTCCATTACGTCCAACAAGACGTTAAACTACATAACCAACGGTCCATGCATATGACCTTAAACTATTCGCACTTATGTCCAACATGACGCTAAAATGTATCATCCCTTTTTCGTCCAACATGATGTTAAACTGTGAAAAAGTCCCTAATACGTCCAACATGATGTTGAATGGTGTACTCTTTTGTGCTCACTGCATGAACTTAAACCACACAGTTCCCCTTTTTTCCAACATGACCTTAAACTATATTTTCCCCATAATCCAAACTACATGATGCTAAACTGTACAGAAAGTCCTTTAATACGTCCTACGTGACATTAAACAGTGCATCATTAGGGTTTTTGCTACCTGTTGTTTCTCACACCGAGTATAACTCACATGAGCTTAGAGAAAACTTCAACCATAACACTCTCTCTGGGATACTAACCATGTGTAAGTCCCAACACTATTTTTTGGATCGTTGTCCCCAAGGAAAACTTGATCACTAATTCATTCTTTAATTGAACGACACGGAATTTGATCCCTGCCTTCCAGAATGGGTACGTAGGAAACCTCCCAAGGTTCAATCCCAAAACAAATCTCTTCACATTGGTTCACCTCCATCTCATATGATGTTGATTCGTGAAACCCCCTCTGGAATCAGTATCTTTACATTTGTTTACTTTCGTCCTTGCTATACGACGTTAAATTATACAAAAATTTTGTACAGTATGATAATAAACTACAATATTCTTTGATACCCTCACCTGAGAGGGAATCATTATTTACATTGGTTTCAATCATGTTTCATTTAAAAGACTACGTGCATACATGGAAATACTTGAACCTTTTATGTTGGGTTAAACCATCATTGCACTAAATCCCCCTTTCACCCTTCACATGTACAAACCAAATTTGTACAGAGGGTATTTCTAGAACTACATGGGAGTGATTCCCATCCTTATGGGATACGTAGGAACGTTCGAGTGTCCCTCGAATCCATCCACAAGTATTTTGGGCCTAACCCCAAATTCCACTTTCAGTCCCTTGGCTGAAAAGTCCGCATGAAAACACACACTGTGTATTTCTTATAATGGTCCAAGCTCTATGACCCTAAACTAAGATATCCAATCCTTTTGTCCCACATGACGTTAAACTGTAGTTCAAGAACTACATATGGCTTGATTTCCATCCTTATGGGATATGTGGTGAAGTCCAACATTCCAATTGAGGACCCAGCCACAAAATGATTATGGTTAGCATTGATCTGTGTATCTTTGCATACAATGGACAGTACCCATATTTATGTTTCATAATCCTAACCTTAAACATTATCAGATCTTTATAATCCTTTTATTAACTTCTAATCACAAAATCCTTGAAATTCTGAGAGTTCGTTTGCTTGACCATGAAACACGTGACCTTAGCCGGCCTTGCATAAATAGTATACATAACGGACCTGTCAGCCAAAAGATGATATTCTTTGACTATGCATCCAATGCCCATAGGTGGCCCTGCATAATTCAACCCCCTAACGGGTTTTTCGGATACTGGTAACTTCATTCTTTGGAAGAAAGACTCTTTTTTCCTTATTTGTCTTAAATGAAAATATATAGGGATTCGCGAAAATATCCATCCTTAACATACATGTCCCATATCCTTTTTCATGATCTGAATGTATTTAAGTCTATGGTTTATATTCTTCTTCCCTACGTTTGGGTCAGACCTTTGTAGAAGTGATATCCATCCAGTTTTTTGATAATATTGTTTGGAAATACCTTCTCCATCTTTAAGTACCCCTTTCCATACAGAAAAATTTATACTTTGGAAAATTTTAATCTCCATAAACAATCACTGGCTTCTTAGCACTAGGAAAGTAAATTTCTAAGAGTTCTTTTGCCTGACTATGCAGCACGTTCCCTTTGGTGGCCTTGCATAAGTAGTCTACATAACAGACCTGTTAGCCAAAAGTTGCTATTTATTAGACTATGTAGCGAATTCCCTTAGGTGGCCCTGCATAATTCAACCCTATAACGGGTTTGTTAAATAATGGTAACTTCTTTCTTGGGAACTACTTCTTCTAATTCCTTTTATCTCTTTTTCATATCATTCATCATATTCAAATTTTATTAATTCATAGTTTACATATTTTCCCTCATACTTGAGTATGGTAATATGTTTTCAGATAAATTGTCAAAGAATTTAGTCAATTCTAATCCATTCGGTTAAAGCTATTTCGACCTTAAACATTATCCTTTTTATGTCCGAGATGCAGGACATTAAACTGCCAATAACCACAAAGACCCCTGGTTTCTCTTTTTCCATAGAGTTGAATCCTCTTTTCTCTCCAGATCCAACTCTGAGGGGGGACTTTTGTTCACACTACTTTCCATCACAAAGTCTAACAACTGAAAAAGGGAAATACCTTAGTCCAAAATGATTCATCCTCTAAAGAAACATAAAAAATTGACAAAGTCATGAAGAAGGATTTCATCCCACTTGGGTCGCGCAAGTTCCAGCATGATCACACAAGTATACTTGCGCGCCACCCAAATGGTCACACAGGTGACTTACGCTCCCTCATTGAAAATCACCCAGGGTCTTCTCCAGCCTATAAAAACCCCCGGTGGGCCCCCCTTTTCGAGGAAGAATTTTTTCCAGAATTCAGATATAGAGCTCTAGACGCCCCAGTCTCTTCTTCAGGTCTTTCGAACACTTCTAAGGTAATTATTTACCTATAATGGAAGGACTAAACAAGTGGAGTAAGGTCGAAGTGTTAGAATTCACTAACACTTGCGTGCCTAAGGTGTTTTACCCTTAAGGTAAATGAACATACTTGCATGCTGCCCTACTTCTTCACCAAAACTTGCGCGACTCTCTTTTAGAAGTACCTCAGGATAATTCTAAAGGCTTTGGTCAAGGATTTCCCAAGTGTGACCCTACTGGTTAATAATCTCACAAGTACCCATGTGTCATGCTGGTATACCTGCGCGACCAGGACATGTGCACCCACGCAGTACCTGCGCGCCTGCCAGGACTTGCGCGCCCCTACCTTTTTAGGTGCCCTTCTTTCCCATTTTACATCTCTTATACCATTCCACCTCTCCTATTCAAGATTCAGTCTTCAAGACATTCTTCAAAGCCATTTATGGAATGTTTTCTTGATTAACTTCCTTATCTGAAATGAATACTGTGGAATATCTCTCAAAACATAGTGATTTACACATCTTTATGTCACTAAATATTGAGATTTCATTTATTCAACCTCATCCTTTAAAGATGAGAGAACCCCTTAACTTGGGCTTCCTTTTCAGGAGTAAGCCTCAGTCTCAAATATGGGCATCCTCTTCAGGAGTATTCCCCATCCATAATTCTCTTAACCTGGGCTTCCTTTTTAGGAGTAAGCCATAGTCTCATATATGGGCCTCTTTTTCAGGAGTAAGTCTTAGTCATTATTAATTTTGGGCATCCTCCTTAGGAGTAAGCCCCAAGTCCCCTAATCTGGGCATCCTTTTCAGGAGTAAGCCCCAAACTTAAAAATTCCCAAATATGGCCATCCTCCTTAGGAGTAAGCCCCAACCATAATTCTCTTAACATGGGCATCCTTTTCAGGAGTAAGTACCAAGTCCTCATTAACATGGGATTCCTTTTCAAGAGTAAGCCCCAGGTCCCTTAAATTTTTCAAGTTCCTTAACCTTGGCCTTCTTTTCAGGAGTAAGCCCCAGTCTTAATCTCTCTTAACCAGTATTAATTTCTTTTTTGATCTGCGATTCCTCCTCAGGAGTAAATCCCAATCATAAGTCCCCTCTTAACTTGGGCATCTTCCTTAGGAGTAAGCCCCAAGATTAGAGTATCCAAATCTCCGTGAAGTACATATACTTTTATGGACCCTATTCCTGGATTTCTTCTCTAAAGTAAATCTTAATCTTAATCTATTTTTGGGCAGTAATACATACATAAGCCCCACATCATTGCATCTTTCATGGAACAATTTTCTAGTTTCACCAATACCTTTTGTTTCTCACACCGAGAATGACTCACTTGATCTTAGAGAGTAAAAGTAATCATGACATATTTCTTTGAGCCATCAATCATGCATAAACATCATACTTCCTTACTCGAACTACGTGGGTTCTGATTCCTTCTCCAAAACAAAGGATATGTAGGTAGCCCATCTGCGGGTTCGATCCCAACTCTGAAATAATCTATGTCCTTCTAAATGACAATAAACTTCAAGGGCCCCACTGAGTGGATTTAAAACCAGTATGGTCATCATAATGACCATGAGACTTTTACGTATTGAAGGATACCATCAACAAAGAATCTATAAACAAATACAGATGATTCTCTATTGATGAAGAACCTCGAATACATATAAAATATTTTCTAAATATCATACATATCAATCATTGATTGTCAGATCTAAAGGAAAACTCATTTTATACTTGGTAATGTAATAAGGATTCACGAATATGACATAAATATATAAAGAGAGTCCCAGAGAAGACAATAATTTCCCTAAAAAGGGTGTGATGAGTCTGACCTCCCATACTCTCGACCAATGAAAATTTTTAATCATCATCAGTCCACAAATAATGAGCACCTACCTTTGGAAAGTAGGATCAAATGGATATGGAATCATTGGATGTTTCCGGTTTTACGAACAAACCCATTATAAACCATTTAGAATGTTTGAATCTTAAATCAATTAGATCATCCAAAATTCCAGAGGGAAACAATCACCCTTCACAATTGGTGTTATGTGTAGTGGATGCCAAGCCAATGTTTCCTGTAAGGCAAGCCAAGTTGCTATCATGTAAAAGGAATGTTTTAATTAGTGCAATAAAATAACTCAATGAAAATTAATTTATTTGAAAAAATGAATTCCCAAAATCTCAGGGTATTAAATTATAACCCCTTAAAAAGATTTTTTCCCATGAAATTCTTGTGGGTTTTGAAAGGGTTTATATTAGAAATTTTCTTTCCTAGAATCCCATATCTTAAAAATGAATACTAAAACATAATTAAAAAAATTGAATTATAATGGTTACCCAAAGTAAAATTTAAATAGGTTTCCACATATTAGAACATAGGTGGGATGTGAAATCATGGATATAGAAGAGAAATATAACTGTCTTGTTCTGATGGAGAGTGATAGAGAACTTGGTTAGGATAAAGTTAATAGTCAGAAATCTATAAATATACAATTATGTAAGGGACCATTAGATTCATTAGAAAATGTGGTACTAGGATAACCTTTTCAATTTCAATATATTTTCCCTAAGGTTGAATAATTTTCAAGAGAAGTTATACTTACTTGTTTTCATTCCATTTCATAAGTAAAATATCTTCTTTTGGTCATGAATTGACCCATTTTAACATTACATATTTCTTCAAAAAGAAAGGTTAATTTTTCAATCATGAAGTAATAATAGATAATTAGATCCATGATTATTCATCCCATATCTATTTTGTTACCATCAACACAAATATTTTAGAGAATGTTATTCAATATTCATAAATCCCCATGAGGTTAGATAATAATTTTATCTCACAAACTTTATTTGAAGTTTAACTTAAACATCCAATAAATGGTTAAACTTATAACCCTTATGAATGATGAAAATACAAAATCTTATATAGAATAAAACTAAATTAGTTTAATATTGATCCCCAAATATCAAAGAGTAGCTATTGGTTGTTACATTCCAAACATGTGAATATCCTCATCGTATATTCTATTGAATCTTGGTAATGACATGAATTAACATAAATACTTATTGAAACCTATATGATTCCTCATTACAAAATTAACTATATATATTCCTTAAATATATTAAGTTTTAAAATCTATCAATGATAACATAGACTAATTGGTCAATATATCATTTTTTAGTTATATGGTAATCAGTGCTATCTAATTTACATTATCCAAATTAATAATCTCTTTATCCAAGAGAAACATAATTTTCTCATCATCTTGATCAAATTAAGGGTTACCTTACCTTAATAAAAATATCTCCTTTATAAGTCTTCATCACCATTAAAAATATCCTTTTAAATATTTGAAGAAACTTAAACTGAAAATATTTATATATTTCATGATTCACATGACATAATATTTGAAATCCAAAACATAAGTACTTAATTTATCCATGTTTATTCTTAAACCATTACATTTTATTTTTAAACTTATTCCTTAACACCTATTTCATAGAATATATAAATCATTTCTTAAGTTTAATCAACCTCAATATAATGATGATTCTTATGATTAATGTAAACAATAATGGAAGAATAAAACATACCTTTCATATTCCCTTTTTGGACTCTTTATCTTCAAAAGTATAACTAATAATCACACCACCTTCGTTATTCTATTTATGTGATTTTCACATGGGAAATTAATTTTCATAATTCCCATAATTTTCCTATATGAAACATTAAATTTTAACCATGTTCCTTCTAGTTACTTCCATTGACTAAAACTAGAAAGCATTGGATGAGAAACACATATCATATAACCAAACCACATAACCAAGAAAAATTACTTATAGGATGTTTAAATTATGGAAACTTCCTTAATATATGAAAAAATGGGTTTATCTTAGGTTATCAAAATTAATATTATATTAAAATCCTTCATATTGGTTTGTGAAGAGTATTTGAATTTCGAAATCATATCCCCCGAGTGTGTCAACCCATGTGTGTAGAAAGGCCCGTTGTCGTGTACCAGATTACCCCAAGTCAGGTCCGTAGCATCTTGTAAAAGTTATTAATTGTTGGTACATCTGTTATAGAGCCAAATACCCTTATAGTATCAAGACATAGATTTATTTCTGGGAAAAAACTCACTCAATACTTTATCAAAATTCTGGGACATTTTCCATCTATTTTTTATCCTAAGACTTATCATTAGAGGCATCACTAAACACATTCTTAAAAATACCTGTAGGGATCCCATTATGGGTTTCTAATCATAGTTTCTAATGGTTGAATAAAACATTACTTTGATACCAACTATAGATAACCCAACTTATCATACATGGATATTACATTATCTTAGATTAATATTTAGTACATTAAAAAAATACATGTTCAAAGACTGTAATAGTTTAGTGTCTTTGAAAACATTGAACCAAAATCCTCAATACTAAGGAAATATATTCAACATATCCCATAAATATACCCAAATTTATTACATATACATAAAATATGGGTAAAAATTATATTTAACATCATTTGATTAATTTAAAACATTTTTGATGTCATTTTTAGAAATCTGGGTTTGGAAAGAACACATATTTTTGAACAAAAGTAGAAATAAAGTGAGATTTTCATTAAAATTTTTTATTAGTTATTATAAGTGACAAGGAATGAAAAAATGGTACAGATACTTTAATATATAATGGAAAACCATAGTATAAGATAATTAATTTTTGTTCTTGAGAGATGGATCATGAGATGTCATTAATTGAAGCATAATCGTAAACAATTTCAATAAATGATGAGATTATTTCACTATAATCTTACCACTTGGTAAATTAGAGACATACACTATATATAAGAAAATGAAATTTCATGAATTCTATAATATCATGAAAAAAATAAGATTCATGATTTAACATTTCCATGGATAGTGTATATACCACACAATAAATGTGAGTGGTGAATAAGGCAAGTATCTTATGGAAATAAAAGGTGAAATGAAATTCCCTTAACTTAACCTTCCTTCTGTTGTGTGGTTTTATACTCCTATGTTGTAGTTTAAAATAAGATTATAAATTATAAAATAACCATTCAAATTTTTATAATATTATATATCATATTATTATAACATCCTATTACCTGTTTTTTTAACAATCTTTCATTATTTGTACTATTTCAGGTTTTAATTTCTTAGTTTTCTCAAGTGTATTTTGACTTATTATTTTCTTCTCAAATTACATATACCATTATTTAAAAATATCCAAGATTTAAACCATGACCTAAATATCTTATATGTTAAGTAAATATGGGTTAATAATAATTTATAATGTTTCGATAAAAGAAATGAAATGCACCATTCATGGAGATGGTAGGTCATACGAACGCATGAACACTAGTTTCATTTCATTGTTGTATTAAATTAATTAAAAGTAAATGTTATATTTATATTATAGTTATAATATCATATAGTTTTTATGTATTTCACATAGGTTTATTAATACCATCCTTTTTTACATTCATTGCATGGCATGAATGAGTCACATCGCTTTGAGGGGGTGGTAATCCGCACTTCCTCAAATGGAATTATCATATTTACACAAGATGGAAATTATAAAGTAATGTTATAAATAAAAATGGAAGAATCATAAATACATTTTATACATCATACATCTCATATATAAATATGGTGTTCATCATAATGGACACAATGAGAGGTGGTAAAGGAAAAATGAACAATTATCATTTTGTGAGGAAGTAGTTCTCCTTACATAGAAACAATATGTTTTTTTTCCATTAGACAGAGGTTTGTGTAACTATAAGTAGAAATAATAACATAAAAAAACCTCTAATATTTATGATACTGGGTTTTTATGAAATTATAGAATAAGTAGAGTATAGGGTGTGGAGAATCAATTGAAAGAAAAGATATCATTGAAAAATGTTATCTTTAAATCAGATAACTCCATTTGGTTTATACCAAAGGGCTTCCATGGAAGGATTTATTTCGAAAAGGAGGATTCAATTTCTATGGTAGGGATGTTGGGAAGATATTATTTTATATATTTTCTTAACATATTTTGTTTTAGAGTTGTGATGAAGTGGGAGAAGTGGTGGCGTTTTATAGTAGAGGAGTGAAACTCTTGTAATATTTTCACAAAGGAATTATTTACATATTTTTTACATTGAAAGTTTCTATAATAATAGACCTAATTCCATAAAATTGAGTATAGGGTCTATATATGTCCATAAAATAACTCTTAGAAAAGTTTATAGGTCTTTTTGGGCCTTAGAGTTAAGGCTTAGTCACTTATTATGATTTATTTAACATTAATCATTGTAATTAATTTTAATCACATTCCATAATGTATTTGGTAATTTTTTTTTGTCTTATTATAAATTATAAATTATTCTGATTTCAAATATGGAATCCATTTTTTCAAATTCCAATCACATAAGTTGCATAAATTAATTTAAAATTCATCCTGTATGTAGGATGAGAATTTGGGTTTTTAAAGTAAAAACATTCGAAAATTTTATATATTTTTATAGTCAATTTTAAATTAAAATTGATTCCAATGAACTAAATTGTATTAATTGATAAAAATATTATATAATGAATCTTTAAAACCAATCTAAAACCGAATTTATCCTTATAAATAAATTATATGGAAAATCAGTCTTGAATTAAAAAATATTTAATTTTCATTATTCACTATAAAAGGAAACTTCACTAAAAAATACCAAAAATTGACCATAAGAAAAAAATATTTCTTAAAAATATTAAGTTTATTTTTACACATTAAATTAATAAAATGTTCAAATTTTGGAATTAGAATAGGTTCTCTATTAATATGTGGTATGTTTTCCTTATTAAAAATATTAGTTTTTATGTGTGAAATTGGGTTTGTTCTTATTTTATGCCTATCAAACCAAATGAATGAATATAAAATATATTTTATGGAATACTTGAAATATATATTTCATTAAAATCACTCACTAATTGTGATTAATTTAGTTTATCAAGGAAAAACTTCTTTGGAAGCTTAAAAATAATAATAATATTTCTTTTTTTATTCATTTTGTTCTTAATTTCATTTGTAATTAATTGGTAACCAGTGAATTAATTTTATATTTATTTAAAAAACAATGTTTCATAAGTTAGTTAATAGTATTCATGACTACTAATTTAATGTCTAGGTTATATCTTATTATATTAAATAGTAATTTTTTAATAATATATCATTGCCTTGTAATATTTAGTATTGTGTGTAGTGAAAGCTATAGAAGAAAGTCTCTCTTGCATGTAATGAAATATATCTAGGTTTGGAATGAATTTCAAGACATAAAATATATTTTATTTATTTAAAATATTAGATATATTATAAATTTTTGGGTTATTATATTCCGTTTCACATATGGTATTGTGTGTAATGGACACCAAGTCTCTGTTTCATGTAATTAAATCCAAGTTGGTGTCGTATAGTGCATACCAAGTTGGTGTCATGTGAAAGGAATGTTTTACTTAGTGTAATACAATACCTCAATGAAAATTAATTTATTTGTAATAAATTAGTTCAAAAAAACTCAGGGTATTACAGGGAGGTTGATTACATTAATGTTTAAATTCGAGTGTTTAACTATTATTATATTATCTATAAAAACTGCGTGAGACACAATGAATTTAGAGTAAAAGTAGTTAATATGAATATAATGGAATATGTGGATAATAATTTTATGAAGGAAACATATTTAAAACAAATTTATCTATGTTCTTGATCCAAATGATATGTATTGGTCTATCATTTTACAAGAAAAAAATAGTTTGTTGGTGACCAAAACCATGATTAAGATAATAATTTATGTGAGTTTCATACTTCAATGAAAATATTAACAGATAATATTAATAATCATATCATAGACATGGTCTTTTCCATGAATAATGATCATGAGGAAGGAATTTGGGAAAATAATCCTTTAATAATTTCCTAATATTAAAGGTAACATATATTTATTTTTTTATTATTTTAAATTTTCATAAAATTATATATATATTAGATTATTTTTTTTAGAAGACACATTATAAAAAATAAGTTAATTTGTTTTATTTGATATTAGTTCATTTTTATGTCGAGGTGGATTATGGAAGAGCATAATGGGGAGAACAGGCTAGTCGATGTTTATCTATCCATCAAAAATCTTGATTACATTATAAAAAATGATCTTTTTCACATTTTATGGAGAAAAAACCAAATGTGAAGGATTCAACACCTCATTAAGATTTTTGATCAAAGAGAAAGTATTTACAGTTGGTCTAGGTAGCAAGGAATCTCATTTTCTCAGACATTGATTCTCCTTCATTTATAAGGGTTACTAGAAAGGGGAGAATAACATATGTCTCAGATAACTATGATGTAGTTGAGGAATGTGTGAGGCTTTGTAATTATTTGGTTATTTCCTAGGTCTTGGCTCCGAAAGGGGTGAAACTATGGAAGTTCAATGAGATTTCATAAAAGA